>OY728161.1:1708649523-1711049523 GCA_963277665.1 Viscum album
TCAATGGAATTTCTAATATGTCTATAGGGAATAAATCTATATTTTTTATAGTGGATCACCATAAATAGATGTCAAACATCATCCCTAGTAGTGGTGATTTAAATTTGGATAATCATTAAATAATTTATATTAAGTAAGCGGTAATGTTTCATTGAATATAACATTAAATTTTGAGTGACTAGGATCCAAAGGTTACCTCATTTTATGGAAAAAACTTCATCAATATCTTGATAAAAGGTTTAGTTTTTAAATTTCATATCAATATCAGATAAATGGTGAGTTTGAGAAACAATTAAAACCTTAGAGGATATTCTAAGATACTTTTCATCTATTTCAATGGAATGTGAGATTGACACCTTCCTCTATTTTAGTTTTCATGAAATAATATCTTTCAAACAATTATTCAAATGGTTATTTAAGAAGAGATCTAGGGAAATATTATAAAGATCCTCTATAATGGAATTAATTTGGAGAAGGAAGTTATTGTGAACTAATATAGCTAAATAAATGACAGAGAAGGGTGTTCACATTCAACTATAAGACAATGCATCTCAACATAAGGAAAATATTTATGCTAACAATCACCAGTGTGATTCTGAATTTTGTGTTTCTAATAAGGATATCTCAGGAAATTATATATGGAATAAGGTAATGTTCTTTGGAATGAATGGAAAACTAATCCTTATGTATGTCGATCCCTTTAAAATTTATTTTTTATATCATGACAGTATATTATTTGTTATATCTTATAGTAAACTTCTTTAAATTTTAGGATTTGATCCATGTATCTCCCCAAAGGATGTACATACATCACCTGAAATGAAGTAATATATTATACCATTCAAGAAGGATCATTCTTATGATGAAAATCTATTAGAGATTCTGGATCTCACAGATAGTGTTTTAGGAAACATACAACTCAACTGATCCTAGTTCTATGGTGAAACCATATGTTTTTTGAATCTATTTGGAAAATTGACAATATGATGAGGCAGAAGTATTATTATTTTTCTGCATTTGGGTGGAATAATTTTCATAGTAAAATTCATTTGATGGTGATTTAATGTGACACATTGAGTTTTTATGTATAATTTTTATTATGAGAAACTAAATTTATTTGTTATCTTCTGTCACACTCAACACAATGTTTATATTTCCTTGCACCTACATTGAGTTTTAACAAACAATGATATATGAATATAATTATTTTTTAAAAAATGAAAATTATAATATAGATATTAAAAATATAAATATTAATGGTAATAAATAATTGTTATATATTGTGTATAATATTTTATATAATGAAAAAATATTGAAAAAAGTCTATATTTTTTGAAATGTATTAATATATTTCAAAATGATACTTTCTCAAAAAACTATTTTTCCTTTTATTTTTTCAAACAATAATAAAAATAATTTTTAAAAATTTTATAAAATAAAATGATAAAATAAGCTTCAATTTTAAAAATCATGTTAAAAAAATTGTAGTGTAAATTTTTTAGATTTTTCTGAAATGAATATTTTTTAAATAAATAGAGAAAAATACACATGTTTATTAAAAATTCCATTATTGAATAAAGATGTTATATGGACCCACTTGTTTTATTTTTTTTTGTAATTATATATAATTAAATCAATTAAAGTATATTAATAAAATTTATGTCATTCGAATCATTTTAATAATGAATTTTGATAAAAAAATCATTCTATATATTCGAGCATTTACTCATTGGAAAACTGCATTCTATTCAAGTCTTCAGGATTAATATTTAAATTAAAACATCCAACATAGTTGAATTTAATTTAAAAAATTTCTTAATAAATTTGGATCAATCACAATTTACATTATATTATATGATAAACTTAATTTTTCACCATAATAAATAGTTAAAAAATAAAACTTCTTTATCACGGTTATTGTACAAATGGTTTTACCTAGGGGTTAAACAAAAATGATAATGGTTAAAAATTACCCAAAACATCTCCAAAACCCATTTTTGGTTCATATTTTGAACTTTCATATTTATTTTCTGATAATTAATCATTTTAGGGACTTTCTTTATCTGAAAAACTTGGGTATTACTTTTTCCTTTTTAATTTATAGTTATGTAACTTACCTTTCTTATAAAAGTAATATCATTACCCTATCCACTTCATACATAAAAAACCATATTGTTTAATCAACTAAAATACCAAATCCATTCCATAATTATATTCTCTAAACATAGAATTATTATTTTTTTAATAAATCCATCATTATTAGTCTTTCTTTAGACCAATGAAGGTTTCGAAGATAACATCTAATGTTATTTAACACATAATTTTATATTTATTATTCTTTTAGATTATTTAATTATAAATAAACCATTATATATAATAAAATAATGATATCCCATACACTCGTGTTTGTTATGTGATTTTCATAACCTACAACCATATATTATTCTATAAAATGGTACATTAAATCATCATTTAATAATATAGTAGACTACCACCACATGAATTGATGTTATTTGTTATTCATAACCACCTCTCACAGTTGGATATAATGACAGATTAAAATTTTATATGTTATAATTATGATATTATAACTAATATTTAATTATTATATTACATATAACTTCAAAATTTCCAGTCTATGGGAATACGATAACATGGCTCTTCTGTACGGTGGGCTACCGCCTTGCAATGATATGTGATTCGTCCATGATTTACATAAATGGTTATAATAATAGTTTTAATGAAAATATTAATAAAATATGAAATAAAAATTATTATGGAATGGTATTTTATTATATAGCTTTGTGTCATTCAATCTATCAAGAAAATTGTAATAATGTTCATGTGTACGTACAAACTTACTTCTCCATGAACTGTATATTACATTTTCTATCTCAAAATTTTATAGAATAAAATAAATATATATATATGTAATGAATATGTATTATATTTATATCATTTGGATAATTATATATATTATATAACCATTATCTAATTAAGAGTACCACAAAATATCAAAACATACATGAACAACGAAGCAGTTAATTCCTAAAAGGTGACCATAGCATCGAATTGTTAATAAATGGGTAATAAAATGAAATACGTAAATAATATATGCAATTATATATATATCTATGGTTATTTATTTGATTTATAAAAAAATATTTATTATATATGAGTATTTAATGTCTATGAAGGAATTTGAGACTCAATGTACGAGATTCTTATCTCAATATTCCTTCTTTGAAACATATGTTACATTATTCTCCTACATTATTTTATGAGGTGTATATATATTTCATTTGAAATTTCATTTCAGCAATTTTTTTATTCTCATAATATTTTCTATGATGTTTAATGTTATTCTTTCAAAGGGCATACAATTAAATATTACCAAAGTGGTACAATTTTTGTGCTACACTATCATCGTTTATCAGGAATATTTTTATTATGTTTTTTGTTATAAAATATTAATATCCATCACTCAATAAACTCAATATATTTCCTCTAACCAATTTATATCAGGAAAATTATTGTTTTCCATTCATTTTCCTCTATTTATGTACTTAATAGTTCAATGTATTATTTCAAATAAAAATCACCATCATTTGTCTCTTCGGTTGAAAAATTGTTTTTCATCAAAAACATTATTTTCATAATGTGTTTTCAAATATTTATTTTACATTTTAAAAATTATTTATGAAGGTATTTTTGCCATTTTTTTCCAATTTTTTAGAAATTTTCTTAATGTGGTCTTCAATTTTTTTCTTAAATAATTCTTGTTTCACCTTAACAGAATGTGTGAACGGGATATTCTTTGTAATTTGTATACCATAAATAGAATTCTCCACCATCCTGATAAAATATTACTTTGAAGCATCCATTATAATATTACAATTTTATTTAAAAATATTACGATATTTGAAATGATTTTAAATTTTAAAAAATACAGTGGAAATGATATTATCATGACATAATTTTTAAAAGATCATTAAAATTTCCTTTCACCTTGGATGAAATCAGATGTTGATACTTATTTTTTATTGGGGATAAGATCCAAGGATTCAATTCATTTCATTTATTTTAATGGTTTATATCTATGATGTCACGATTATTATTAAACAAGTCACTTTTCAACAAGTTAATATGTATTGAATTGTTTATGAATCAAATTTAATTTCTTGTTTTATAATTGGAGAAATGTTTTATGATCTTGTGGAATACATATTTAATATTTAAATTATGTGATGTGTGGGACATTTATCATTTTTCAATTTATTTGGTAATAATTTTTACCTCATAAGATATATTGGACTGTAATTTGGCGTGAACCGTGTTCAGTATAGGATATTGTCTAGTACGATGGTATTGAGAGTGATCCATGACTAATATGATGGTTTTGGGAGTGAAAACATACCACTATTATTTCCTTTTTAGTGTTATTTTTTACCATGAAAATGATTCAACATGATTTTTTATGAAACATTTATACGTCATGTAAAGTATGTATGCTTTCATAGTTGTTGTTCTATGATTTCTTATGATTTATGTATTGTTAACTAAAAATATAGACACCAATATTCATGATTATGATATTATGTTATGATGGGTAGGGTTTTCAAATATAATTCACATGATCTCATAACAATATGTTAATTTTATGATTATACATCTCATCTATTTACACTTGCTGATAATCTGACCTCACCATTTCATATGATTTATTTCCAGGTGATATAAAGGAATATATTTTTGTTACATATATAGGAAGGGTTATAGTTATGAATTTATTAGTGGGCTATGGTTTAGTTTATATATGAACCATATTTTTATGATTTCGTGTATCCAAATGTATTATAAAATGAAGATCTTCAGATGTGTGTTAGTATAATGCAATGAATTTTCATCTAAAAAGATTTTATATGTCTATTAAAATCTTGGATTGCTAATCTATACATATGAAATTATCATAAAATATCTTTTCCACGTTATTGGGTCAATCGCAATTCTCTCTAACTCATTATATGATTATAACTCTGCATGCTAGTCTTCCTCCATGCAATATCATATAACAACCCTCCATCCCATCACCCATTGTGATATAATTCTATTGGAAGAGTGATATAGTAGTGGAGCTATCCATGTTTCATTTCAATAAAGGTTTTATGGTAAATACCTAGATACCATAAAACATTGGATAGGTATAAATTACTCGAGTTGTATAATGAAATTCCATGAAAAAAATAAAGATCCAAGCATAGGGGTCAAAGAAAATAACATTTAAATAATTCATTTATTCTATAATTTAATAACCATCACCCATAAAAAACCATCACTAACTCAATAACATAGTCAACACAATAATCATCATAAAAACAACCACAGTAATCCTTACAATTCATATTTATTTCATTAATTCTTCTAATTTTAGATTCACCATTCTATAAGACATATTTTATTCTATATGATATTTAATTCACATATTTCATGAAAAAACTCTACAACAATCATCCTTATTTATTTCAATATATTATTCATTCATTTAATTATCTTTTATTTAAAATAAAACAGGCATCTATTTATTTCCCGCTCAATGCACATTACTAAATTTAATTAATTTCCCACAATTATCATTATAGTATCAACGACATTTTCAAAAAAAATTAGGAAATTCCATCTCATTTAATCAAGCTTCACAAATTGAAATCCCACATAATTTTCCTATAATTTCACATTTCCAACACCACAGATACTAATTTCAACACAATCATAAAAATATAAAACCATAACAACAATAACACAATATTAAATCATGTTTTTTAATATATATTACATGTCCCAACATCAATATCCTTATTATATATATTCTTTAGAAAAAATATCATATTCAATTAATAATTCATAATATACTATCAATTTCGAATCTAATGATGCTCACTGGAAAATAATTCAATTAAAACCAATTCACAACAACACGGAGGGTCTCATATAAACAAACGAGTGGGTAATAGTATTTCCAATTCGGAACAAAAATATATCATATAAAATACCATACTCATTTGAAAAATTAATTCAATATATTTCCTAACACATTTTACAATCATATTTTGGTTTTATATCTTCATTTTAATTTAAAATGGTTAATATAATAACAATAGAACAACATTAAATAAATCTAAATTACTGATAAGATTCAAGAACACCTCATTTTATTTATTTTTAGCATATATATGTTTATTTTTACATCATTGGGGAGATTCATTATAATTAAAATTGGAATAGAAAATCATGGAAGTGTCGGTATTTACATGATATAAATAGATTATGTATTGAAACCTAAATCTAGAAGAAAGCCTCAAATGTACTATATAAAGGGAATATGAGAAATGATTATGATCATCGGTCTAGAAATGTTGGAGGATCCTTGGGTTGAATCATAAAAATGGTTGCAATACTTGAATTATATTATTATGCTATCCAAATTCCAATAATAAAGTAAAATGTGTTTGGTAAGTAAGGATATTGGTTATCAAAAATTTATATATCATTTTATTGATATCATTGAAAAATCTCATCCCATAATATCTATTTAAATACACCAAAAATATTTGTTATTCAATTTCCCTATATAAATACTATCCAATTTACATTAAATATTAAACTCAATGATTTAGCCCATATATCTAAAAATAAACATTATATAGATGTTTTTACATTACTATTTTAATTTATTTCCATTAAAATATTAAATATCATATTAAAAGGAAAATTTAATTTATCTCTTAATCATACTCATAATTACCTTTACGCAACACTTTAATGAAATATTGGTTGATGTTGGTGTAATAAACCATAATGTACACTTATAAAAACTCATAATATATTGGGTTACCCTTATGGGATTAGAAAAATACCCATGAAAAATATTTGGGACTGCCATTATTTGATAGAACTACCAACACATGACCTAAATAATATCACATCTTAGTCTAATTTTTGGAGTAGTAGCGTAATATGATGAAAATAGCCTTACCATGACATAATAAAATAATATCAATATGTAAACATAGAAACCTTACTATTCCACCACCAGACCATACATTATAGTGTGTTGCAATAAACTTTGAATGCCCAACATTCCCCAGGACCTAAAAATATGGAGTGGTGAAATAACCCTATTCATTTCAACTGGACACACCAGGGACCTCAACATTGGGATCCCATAATCATTATTTCTTCCCTGATCACATTATCAACCTCAATATAACCACTTACAATAATCAACTAAATTTCCATGGAATTCCCCTTTTCATTTTTACATATGCGTAATCAATAAACCAATACCAAGCACAATGGGTGTTTCATAACTTTTGATCCACTCCACAACCAAAAGTAGAGCTATATGACATCTGTTATAGCATGGTGGCCCTCAAGATTTTCAAATCTTCTATCAATAATCTAGAGGACCTCCAAAATCATTCAAAATAACTATAAACCATATGAAAAATCAATTGAAGGGATTGAAAAATCTATGCCTTAACAAGGACACAAAAGACGGTTTTATCCCAATAAATTCGTAAAGAAATAAAATTCCCAACAATATGTGGCCAACTAAACTGAGGAGGATTTTATTAATTATTATCCAATTAAACTGGATCCACCCACAATAGATACCACCCACAATAAAAATTTCTGACAATATATGGCCACTCATAGTATTGGTGTGATTCAAGGTGTTGTTTTTATAATAGTTCAATATAGTGCACTAAGATTTTATCATTATTTATAGCTCAAGAAAACTACCAATGTAGAGTTTTATCTATATTATTACATAGTGAATTATTCTTATTACCTATTTCATGTAGTGACTTAGAGAAAATAAAATGGTACCATTGGGCTCTTATCTTACAATTCAATTCAACATGTCTTAAATACCCATGTGTGATTACCTTATTCTAAAAGAGTAAATAAATAACATTAAATGTATTCCTTATGATTTTATTATAATCACATCATAGAAACACTATTTATGAGGATTCTAGTGAGATAAATTGTGTATAACCATCCAAAAATAAGAACTAACATTAAAAATGTCTAATAAATCAATGTCTAAAATTCATAAAACATTAAATCTATAAAATGAGTGTAAATTTTTTTCCAACTCTACTACCTCTCCCACCATGAATAATAGAATTTTATTTACATGTTTTAGTTTTCTTTTGGTTGAGATATATATCAGTAAAATGTAATTTTAGAAATTTGATCACATATGGGCCATATTGGTGGCCTCTGATCCATAAATTCTTTTTTCATGAACCTAACTAGATACCCTATTACTTTATACCTGATCTATCATTGAAATATGAAAAAAGGTAGTTCCTAGTCCCCATGGGTTGGAAACTATCTCCATGAATCATACATTATAAACATGGAATGGGTTTCCCAAATAAATAGGTGAAAACTAGATTCATATCAGCATGATGAAGGAAAACAGTTAATATAGACTACATCATAAGTCAAAAATTTATGAAAAAACACCAACAATACATTAAAAATGTACTAAAAAGGAAAACAATTTTTCCCATGACCCAATATACAGATCCCTCTAATCCCCAAAGATCAACATCCAATAGATCCAACTGTATTTTTCTCCTTGATAGAATATAATATGAAGAATTCTTAAAATGATTGATTACATATTTAGTGTGTGAGAAAAAACCCAGTAGGGTCTCCCTATGTGTTCTATAATATGATTCTAAGGAAGTTAACAAAAGAATTATTTCAATTTTAATGAAAATTATATTGGAAGTACTTGAGAATCATTAAAACAATGCATTATTTATCATTTCAATTGGTGGAATCATTTCAAAATAATGTGTTCATAAAATATTTTTATATAATGGTTCCTAAAAATTTACAAGTTATGTATAAATAATTTTTTAAATCAATGGAATATTCATATATAAAAGTAATTCACAAATGAGAAACATGGTCATATACTAAAAGGTAGAATAGTTTCATGTTATTGGTTCCTGAAACACATAAAAAGGTGAACATGACATCATGTGTAAACATGTCCCTCATACATTGTTATAATAGGACTAATCAACATCCCATTAGGGATAATATCTAATATAGAAAGTTATTCATTGTGTTGTAAAGGATCAAACCATAATTTTTTATTCCAAATAACTCACTAACTACCTAGTCTTGCATGTTCTTAAATAGTAACTAGTAATTGTAGAATTATTTTAAAAATATTCAAAAAATGAATTTCCTTATTTACTATTTGTATATGCCAATTTCTCTTAAAAACATGGGTTTTTATCAATTATTTCATTTTCAAGATAAATCAAAAAATGGGTTCTAATAAAAAAATGTAATATTATTTTTCAAAAATACCAATTTTAAATCAATATTTTACAAATAAATTTCAAAATTTCATAAATTACAAAAAAATATAACTCACACCCCAACTCATTGGAACCAGGTTTTCCACAAAATTCAATATCATTTAAATTTAAATACCAATATTAGAAAAATTGTTATTTTAATAAATAGTTTGTATCATTTAAAGTAATCAAGAAATTGAATGTTAAATATATTTCCCAAACATATACAGAAGATCCTAACATAGTTCACAGGATCTTGTAACACAACATGATCCACATGAAACACAAAAAAATAATCTTAGAAATAGATATCAAATAATGAAACCCACATTCAACATCTAAAAAATTTAAGATACCATAACAATAAGAAGATCTTCCAAACCATTATTTGAAGAGAAGTATATAGTGGGATAAAATGAACAAGGGATAAACACTTACTGGAGAGAGATTTAATTTTGTTCTCCTAGATTTTATTATCTTCAGAAAGTGTTTGGAGGAGTCAAAATCAATTCTATAGAGTCTCTAAGAATGGTGTAATTGAGTTTGGGTAATATAGTTTCTTCAGCACTTAAACCAGGTTTTTTTAGATTTTAATATAAATTTTCAAAATTAAATTTTTTATCAATCACAGTAAGATAATAAGGAAAAAAATTTCAAACTATGTACCCTAACCATAAACCCATGTTATGGGGTGTACGCTTTCTCATTAGTTGGTGCACAGTTTTTAAATAGGGTTCCAACTGTGCAAACAACTAGAGTGTGGGTTTTTAAGGGTTATAAATGTATTTTTAGGACTTTTCAAATTTAGTATGATTTAAATATTATTTTATAGAAATGGTTAGAGAATATATCATATCTCAAGTATATTTTATAGGTTTAGATTTGGAAATTTTAATAATGATTACTAAAAGAGTCATGGTTTACAAAACAATTTAAAAAATAAAATGACATAATTTGAGGTGTTTAATTGTTTAAAATCAAGTGGATATAAATAATATATAATAATTATGTGATAATTACTATGTTACTACACTACATGAAAATTTCATTGTTCTTAATTTATTATTAGGTTATTGTTTAATCCATTGGTTGGGGGTTAACCAAGATAATGGGTACCCACAATCCTGTAAATGTTGATAATAAGACTAAACCTTGACATAAATATCTTATAGTGATTCACCATACAATTATATATCATTATGGTTTTTCATGAAAAACTAAAATATCAAATGTGTGGGATATAAGAGGATTTTTATGGTGTCCAATTGGAACAACACAAGTCACACACATAAAATTTCACACATATTGGTTATTAAATAAAAATTATTTCATTTAAATTCATAAACACAAGTTAACATACATCTAAAAACAATTACTAATAAAAATATACACCAAATACATAAGTAATTATGTCATGAAATTCCCTCTTCATGTTTGTATCTATCTCTCAATGATAACACACCCTTTATCCTTCCATTGAATGATATAGGATGCATAGGTGTAACTTCACCTTCATCCTTTATCTACTTACAAGAACAAGGGCCTACATAAATTCTTAGACAAGTATAATAAACATTTGGTTCTGAAAAAAAAATTCATTTCCTCATGGTAAAACATACCAAGGGAGATCCCAATGATCCAATTTATAATAAAAGTGGATGGTGGTTTTGGGCACCCTAATTTCTAAAATCAATTGTTCCCATACTTTTTTATAGACACATATTCTTATCTCACATTGAAAAAAAATGGAAGTTGTTTAAACACAATATTAATAAATCCATAAAATTTTTTGAATCACTAGGATGTATAAAACTTGACTTATAGATGACATAAATATCATAAATTTTGTCATTTTGTATTTTTAGTTCCATGGAAAATTTATTTTTCTTTAGCCACCCCATGAACGGATATGTATTGGATTTATTTTTAAAATTTTATCCTATAGAATTTCATATCATTCCAAAAAACACATCCTGATAGGATGAACATATTAGTATAAGTTTTTTATTCAATCCACTTTGGTTTTTGGAATCATTCACATATTGGCCCTTTTGTCTTCAACATCATCATGGTCCCTCCAATCATATCCAACTACAATGAAAAGAACAAAACAAATGAAACTTTCCTTTATTATAGTGATATTAATAAATCATTGAATAAAAATGATTTTAAAATTTTCATAAAAATTTTAATTTATAATACTAATGTAGTTTTAAAAATTGATGTATGTGTAAAAATGAATAGTGTGTCACAGCACAATCACACCCCCACAGCTAAAAATTATCACTCCATGGAAATGTCACATTTCTAAAATATATTCATGGATATATTACAATCATCCTAAGTCATTAACATTAAATTAATATTTAATCTTATTATAAAAATGTGATCATATGAAAGATTACACCCAAGAGTTATTCTTAGGGATCATGAAAAAATGTGTCTCATTAATTGTATGAGAAAAATATTCTATGAGATGCATGATACAAATCATTGAAAAAAATTCCAAACATAACCATGTCTCTAATTCTCCACCTGGGTTTTTAAAACACATTTTTCACTATTCTATTTAACTAATTCCTAGTAAATATAATTTATTTTATGATTTTCCTTATTAAATGACTATATCCACTAAACCTAAACTACATCCTTTAAAAAAATTAAAAACCACTCACGTAATCATAAGTGGATGTCCCAACTTAGCTCTTAATCTAGATAATATTATATGTTGTACATTTCATCTCTCCCCTCATTTAATTTTATTTTTTTCAAATGTTGAACTTGGAACAAACCTCACAATAACCACTAAAACCTTGTTTTATATCCTCACAACAATAATTATAATAGATTTTATAAGATCAATGGTCTTGTAAGGGTAGTTTTTGACCTGGCCATGACACAAAAAATGTTTTTGTGTTTTTTATTTTATGTTTTTAGGGATTATAACTATCGGTTAATAGGTACACATGCATAACTCAATCGTGTATATTAATGAAACAAATCAAATAAGGAATTGATTTATAGAAAAATTATTCTCTAATGATTAATAAAAACAAAACAAAATATATTAAATATTTTTTATGAAATATATATTCACACATCATGGTTTGATGAAAAAATGGGTGGAGATATTAAATAGCACCATTTACTGATAAAATAGTCACACAAAGCATACTATTTTTTTAAATGGTTTAAAATTGATACAAAAATTTATATCATAAAAAATAACAAATTTTTTTAAAAACTATACAGCTCAATGATCATTTCATAACAAAACCCCCATTCAATCTTGGAATTTTTTCTGTTAAAACCACACTAATTATGAAAATCCATAAATAATTTTCATTAATTTCTGGGAATAAGTGGGTAACCATTTCAATTATTAAGAGGGAATAATTTTACATTATTAAGTGGGAATAAAAATGAATATTTGATCATAAAAGTGAGGGGGAATGGGGGAAATGTGATAATAATATTAGAAAAATAGAAAAAGAAGGAAAATGATGAACATTCTCAATTAAATTATAAATATCACCGTCAGCCAAAACCTAGAGTATTAAGTGTACTCAATGTATCAAATGATAATGTAACAAGAGAAGATAAAACCTAGTGGGTTTCAATTAAAGGTTGATTCATGAATATAGATTTCAACCATCAGAGACTCCAAAATAGATTTATAAATGTGCTTCGTCTACTTCCCATTGACTGTAATGGTTTGTTTTGTTTCATATTTTTGATCCTAGACATCCCCAAATGAATAAACATTAGTAACAATGTATTATATAATCTAGCTTGAATAACACTTTTTATTCAAACTTCATCCTTTCATTTTAATGGAGGATCATCTGCCTAATGTGGAATTGATAACAAAGTATGAGATAGTAATGGGAATCCTTCCTTCACTCCTTATAGATCTAGAAACTATCATAAGAATCCCTACAAATTTCCTCCATCTAATGTAAATATATCTTCCTTTGATCACGTGCACAAGATTGATTTGAATTACTTTATTTAATGTCCTGGTACGCATGATGCTCTATATCAAAATTGATGTGACAACTCATTACAAACATAATCAGATAGAGAGACATTCCAATGGGAGTTTGAATGGAAATACAGTACACCAATAATGAATCATCAAGTCTAAGTCGCCAATAATGTCAATTGGGTAGAACTATTTTTTCATTAATTAGTCTTACCTCTCTCTTAGACACCTCAACTTGAAAAATAATTTTTAGGTGATATGTAGTAGGCACTCGATGATTGAACCCATAATAATATTAAAGTTATTTCATTATTCTATTATAGAAATGAGGAACCTGGCCACCAATTTTTATCATACATAATACAAACCTCTCGAAATTTTGGTTCATAAATTTCCACAACTGTTATGGTATCATCTCTCATTATGACTTGTGAATCAACCAATTATTAAATTTAATCAACATCCAGAAAAATGTACAAATTACCAAATTAATTAGGGAATTGTCCCATAAATTCAATACCCCAGTCATCTAAAATGTCATAAATTATAAATGGTTTTTGTGGAATTTCATTTCTTTTATTGACATTCCCCATTCATTGAATGTAATGAAAATATTTATAGAAATCATTCGAATTCTGAAATAGATTCAACCAAAATGGACCAAATTCATGGGCCATGTGAGTGCTCTATTGGGGGACTAAATTTTTTCAAATAATATAAAGTGGTGTAGAAATAAAGGACAACTTAAAAATCACTATAGTTAATACAACCTTTATGTAATTGATCAATACATGTGCACTATGGTTAGGGTTCATCCAAATTATTCCCAAAAGACTCATGTTTTATACAATGTGCTTTGTTTTTATTCTCTCAATAGGAAATAATGATGTTACCAACTAATTTATAATTTATTCAATCCATGAAATAGAAAATTGTACTATGTATAATTTATTATCAGGAAACATTACATTCATGCGAATACTGGGGGACAATTCAATGTTTGAGGATGGGTGGATCCTACTCATATGATTAGACACCACATTATTGGTCATTTTTTACCCCTTAATTATAGATTAAATTTTTAAAGTAAGATCATTCAAAAATTGATGTGTGTTTTAGATTCCAGTTTAATAAGAAGTCGTCAGATAGTTGCATGATATGGGAACACAATTACATTGGATCCTCCAAGGATTGACCTAAATTTATCCAGGTAAAACACAATGAGAAGGAAATATTTTTTATTTCTGCTGTAGTTTTCTAGGGTATGGTCTTGTTTACTTGTTTAATAGTCAATTACTTGTGAAGATAGATAAACCAGTTATCAAAAGACACCCCCAACAACATATTTAGAGGCATCATGCGTGATCTCAAATGGTAAATCCCACTATTGTGGTTGGATTAATAGGGTTGATGTGAGAATCCATTTCAATTTGATAAATTATTTCACACGTACTTTTTAAAATATAAATTACTTTTCATTAAGGAGTACATGGGATAGGGGGAGTTAAATCATTCTATATTCATAAAAGAAACGATTATGAAATACAACATGGCCCATGAAAGACTTCACATAACACACAATCACGGGGAATAGTAGGAAGAAATGGAAAACACTTTTTATTTATCCATTTGGATAACATTCCATGAAGTGACATGTCCATTCCCGACAACATACCATATAATTAAGTGTAATTTAACAAAATTTAATACAAGATTCATTTCAATACATCGACATAGGAGAAAACATAGTGTTGACCCCAGTCCCTTCGGAACCGTCACAGACCCCCATGAAAAATGGAGAGTCACACTGAGAACGTTTCGGCCCAGGACGTTGGGATTTACCATTGCGCCCTCATGCACACCCAACTTCAACCTATGGAATACCATGATTTGAGACACTCCTCCACACACCATGAAACACCTTGATTTGATGTATTCCTCTTGGTTCATTTTCTATGTCGTGAGTTGAGGTTCTCATCATCAATTCCCCATGTACCATGAGTCAAACCATTCCTCAGAAAACTCCTCCAAACCCCATCACTTGGATCCTATGCCAGGTTGAACCAGAAAGAGCCTCCCTTGCGTAAGTACTGACACCAACCATTTCTAGGAACCTTCTTCCTAATAGTCGTATCTACAAGACTGTAAAATGTAGTAATCCCTATCTAAAAAATGATTGGATGACTCTTTCCCTATACGAGAGATGCCTTGGGCTCCTAGCATGAATGCCAATAATCCTATTTACATGACTTTAAACTATAGTAATCCCTATATGCCAAACATAGGATGCCTCTTTCTCCAAACAAGAGATGCCTTGTGCTCCAAGCATGAGATTCCAACAGCCCTATCTACATGACTATAAACTGTAGTACTCCAACCTAACAAATGATAGGATGCCCCTTGCCCTATACGAGATATGCCTTGTGCTCCTAGAATGAGATGCCAATAGTCCTATCTACATGACTTTAAACTATAGTAATCCCTATGTGCCAAACATAGGATGCCTCTTGCTCCAAACAAGAGATGACTTGTGCTCCAAGCATGAGATTCCAATAGTCCTATCTACATGACTATAAACTGTAGTACTCCCTATCTAACAAATGATAGGATGCCTCTTGCCCTATACGAGATATTCCTTTTGCTCCTAGCATGAGATTCCAATAGTCCTATCTACATGACTTTAAACTATAGTAATCCCTATGTGCCAAACATAGGATGCCTCTTGATCCAAACAAGAGATGCCTTGTGCTCCAAGAATGAGATGCCAATTTTCCTATCTACAAGACTATAAACTGTAGTACTCCCTATCTAACAAATGATTGGGTGCCTCTTGCCCTATACAAGATATGCCTTTTTCTCCAAGCATTAGATGCCAATAGTCCTATCTACATGACAACAGACTGTAGTACTCCCTATCTAACAAATGATAGGATGCCTCTTGACCTATACGAGAGATTCCTTGTGCTCCTAGCATGAGATACCAATAGTCCTATCTACATTACTTTAAACTATAGTAATCTCTATGTGCCAAACATAGGATGCTTCTTGCTCCAAACAAGAGATGTCTTGTGCTCCAAGCATGAGATTCCAAAAGTCCTATCTACACGACTATAAACTGCAGTACTCCCAATCTGACAAATGATAGGATACCTCTTCACCTATACGAGAGATTCCATGTGCTCCTAGAATGAGATGCCAATAGTCTTATCTACATGACTTTAAACTATAGTAATCCATATGTGCCAAACATAGGATACCTCTTGCTCCAAACAAGAGATGTGTTGTGCTCCAAACATGAGATGCCAATAGTACTATCTATAAGACTATAAACAGTAGTACTCCCTATCTAAAAAATGATTGGATACCTCCTGCCCTATACGAGAGATGCCTTGTGCTCCTAGAATGAGATTCCAATAGTCCTATCTACATGACTTTAAACTATAGCAATCCCGATGTGCCAAACATAGGATGCCTCTTGCTCCAAACAAGAGATGCCTTGTGTTCAAAGCATGAGATGAGAATAGTCCTATCTACATGACTATAAACTGTAGTACTCCCTATCTAACAAATGATAGGATGACTCTTGCCCAAAACAAGAGATTCCTTGTGCTCCTAGCACGAGATGCCAATAGTCCTATATACAAGACTATAAACTGTAGTACTCCCTATCTAACAAATGATTGGATGCCTCTTGACCTATACGAGAGATGCCTTGTGCTCCTAGCATGAGATGACAATAGTCCTATCTACATGACTTTAAACTATAGTAATCCCTATGTGCCAAACATAGGATGCCTCTTGCTCCAAACAAGAGATTCCTTGTGCTCCAAGCATGAGATGCCAATAGTCCTATCTACAAGACTATAAACTATAGTAATCCCTATCTAACAAATGATTGGATACCTCTTGCCCTATACGAGTGATACCTTGTGCTCCTAGAATGAGATGCCAGTAGTCCTATCTACATGACTTTAAACTATAGTAATCCCTATGTGCCAAACATAGGATGCCTCTTGCTCCAAACAAGAGATGCCTTGTGCTCCAAACATGAGATTCCAATAGTCCTATCTAAATAACTATAAAATTTAGTACTCCCTATATAACAAATGATAGGATGCCTCTTTCCCTATACGAGAGATGCTTGTGATCCTAGCATGAGATGCCAATAGTCTTATCTACATGACTATAAACTATAGTACTCCCTATCTAACAAATGATAGGATGCCTCTTGGCCTATACGAGAGATGCCTTGTACTCCTAGCATGAGATGCCAATAGTCCTATATACATGACTATAAACTGTAGTACTCCCTATCTAACAAATGATAGGATGCCTCTTTCCCTATACGAGAGATTACATGTGCTCCTAGCATGAGATGACAATAGTCTTATCTATATGAATTTAAACTATAGTAATCCCTATGTGCCAAAAATATGATGCCTCTAGCGCCAAACAAGAGATGCCTGGTTCTCCAAGAATGAGATGCCAATAGTCCTATCTACAAGACTATAAACTGTAGTACTCCCTATCTAAAAAATGATTGGATGCCTCTTTCCCTATACGAGAGATGCCTTGTGCTTCTAGCATGATATGCCAATAGTCCTATCTACATGACATTAAACCATAGTAATCCCTATGTCCCAAACATAGGATGCCTCTTGCTCCAAACAAGAGATGCCTTGTGCTCGAAGCATGAGATGCCAATAGTATTAACAACAAGACTATAAACTGTAGTACTCCCTATCTAACAAATGATTAGATACCTCTTTCCCTATACGAGAGATGCCTTGTGCTCCATGCATGAGATGCCAATAGTCCTATCTACATAATTATAAACTGTAGTACTCCCTATCTGGAAAATGATAGGATGCTTCTTGCCCTATAAGAGAGATGCCTTGTGCTCCTATAATGAGATGCCAATAGTCCTACTTACATGACTTTAAACTATAGTAATCCCTATGTGCCAAACATAGGATGCCTCTTGCTCCAAACAAGAGATGCCGTGTTCTCAAAGCATGAGATTCCAATAGTCCTATCTATATGACTATAAATTGTAGTACTCCCTATCTAACAAATGATAGGATGCCTCCTGACCTATACGAGAGATGCCTTGTGCTCCTAGCATGAGATGCCAATAGTCCTATCTACATGAATTTAAACTATAGTAATCTCTATGTGCCAAACATAGGATGTCTCTTACTCCAAACAAGAGATGCCTTGTGCTCCAAGCATGAGATGTCAATTGTCCTATCTACAAGACTATAAACTGTAGTACTCCCTATCTAACAAATTATTGGATGCCTCTTTCCCTATACGAGAGATGCCTTGTGCTCCTAGCATGAGATGTCAATAGTCCTATCTACCTGACTATAAACTGTAGTACTCCCTATCTAACAAATGATAGGATGCCACTTGCCCTATACGAGATATGCCTTGTGCTCCTAGCATGATATTCCAATAGTTCTATCTACATGACTTTAAACAATAGTAATCCCTATGTGCCAAACATAGGATGCCTCTTGATCCAAACAAGAGATGCCTTGTCCTCCAAGCATGAGATTACAATAGTCCTATCTACACGACTATAAACTGTAGTACTCCCTATCTAACAAATGATAGGATGCCTCTTGACCTAAACGAGAGATTCCTTGTGCTCCTATCATTAGATTCCAATGTTCTTATATACATGACTTTAAACAATAGTAATCTCTATGTGCCAAACATAGGATGCATCTTGCTCCAAACAATAGATGCCTTGTGCTCCAAGCATGAGATGCCAATAGTCCTATCTACAAGACTACAAACTGTAGTACTCCCTATCTAACAAATGATTGGATGCCTCTTGCCCTATACAAGAGATTCCTTGTGTTCCTAGCATGAGATTCCAATAGTCCTATCTACAATACATTAAACTATAGTAATCCCTATGTGCCAAACATAGGATGCCTCTTTCTCCAAACAAGAGATGCCTTGTGCTCCAAGCATGAGATGCCAACAGTCCTATCTACATGACTATAAAATGTAGTACTCCCTATCGAACAAATGATAGGATGCCTCTTGCCCTATACGAGAGATTCCTTGTTCTCCTAGCATGAGATGTCAATAGTCCTATCAACAAGACTATAAACTATAGTACTCCCTATCTAACAAATGATTGGATGCCTCTTGCCTGATACAAGAGATGCCTTGTGCTCCTAGCATGAGATGTCAATAGTTCTATCTACATGACATTAAACTATAGTAATCCCTATATTCCAATCATAGGATACCTTTTTCTCTAAACAAGATATGCCTTGTGCTCCAAGCATGATATGCCAATAGTCCTATCTACATGACTATAAACTGTAGTACTCCCTATCTAACAAATGATTGGATACCTCTTGCCCTACACGAGAGATGACTTGTTCTCCTAGCATGAGATTCCATAGTCATATCTACATGACATTAAACTATAGCAATCCCTATGTGACAAACATAGGATGCCTCTTTCTCCAAACAATAGATGCCTTGTGCTCCAAGAATGAGAAGCCAATAGTCCTATCTACATAACTATAAACTGTAGTTCTCCCTATCTAACAAATGATAGGATTCCTCTTACCCTATATGAGAGATGCTTGTGCTCCTAGCATGAGATGCCAATAGTCCTATCTAAATGACTATAAACTGTAGTACTCCCTATATAACAAATGATATGATGCCTCTTGCCCTATATGAGAGATGCCTTGTGCACCTAGCATGAGATGCCAATAGTCCTATCTACAGGACTATAAACTGTAGTACTCCTTATCTAACAAATGATCGGATGCCTCTTGCCCTATATGAGATATGCCTTGTGCTCCTAGCATGATATGAAAATAGTCTATCTACATGACTTTAAACTATAGTAATCCCTATGGGCCAAATATAGGATGCCTCTTACTCCAAACAATAGATTCCTTGTTCTCCAAGAATGAGATGCCAATAGTCCTGTCTACAAGACTATAAAGTGTAGTACTCCCTATCTAAGAAATGATTGGATGCATATTTCCCTATACAAGAGATTCCTTATGCCCCTAACATGAGATACCAATATTCTTATCTACATGACATTAAACTATAGTAATCCCTATGTTCCAAACATTAGATGCCTCTTCCTCCAAACAAGAGATGCCTTGTGCTCTAAGCATGAGATGCCAATAGTCCTATCTACAAGACTATAAACTATAGTACTCCCTATCTAAAAAATGATTGCATACCTCTTGCCTTGTATGGGAGATGCCTTATGCTCTTAGCATGGGATGCCAATAGTCCTATCTACATGACTTTAAACTATAGTAATCCCTATGTACCAAACATAGGATTCCTCTTTCTCCAAACAAGAGATGCTTTGTGCTCCAAGCATGAGATGCCAATAGTCCTATCTACATGTCTATAAACTATAGTACTCCCTATCTAACAAATGATAGGATGCCTCTTGCCCTATACGAGAGATGCCTTGTTCTCCTAGCATGAGATGCCAATAGTCCTATCTATATGACTATACACTCTAGTACGCCCTATCTAACAAATGATAGGATGCCTCTTGACCGATACGAGAGATGCCTTGTGCTCCAAGCATGAGATGCCAGTAGTCCTATCTACATGACTTTAAACTATAGCAATCCCTATGTGCCAAACATAGGATTCCTCTTGCTCCAAACAAGATATGCCATGTGCTCCAAGCATGAGATGCCAATAGTCTAATCTAAAAGACTATAAAATGTAGTACTACCTATCTAACAAATGATTGGATGCCTCTTTCCTTATACGAGAGATGTCCTGTGCTCCTAGCATGAGATGCCAATAGTCCTATCTACATGACTATAAACTGTAGTACTCCATATCTAACGAATGATAGGATGCCTCTTTCCCTATACGAGAGAAGCCTTGTGCTCCTAGAATGAAATACCAATAGTCTTATCTACATGACTTTATACTATAGTAATACCTATGTGACAAACATAGGATGCCTCTTGCTCCAAACAACAGATGCCTTGTGCTCCAAGCATGAGATTCCAATAGTCCTATCTACATGACTATAAACTATAGTACTCACTATATAACAAATGATAGGATGCCTCTTGACCTATACGATAGATGCCTTGTGATCATAGCATGAGATGCCAATAGTCCTATCTAAATGACTTTAAACTATAGTAATCCCTATGTGCCAAACATAGGTTGCCTCTTGCTCCAAACAAGAGATGCCTTGTGCTTGAAGCATGAGATGCCAATAGTCTCATCTACAAGACTATAAACTTTAGTACCCCCTATCTAACAAATGATTGGATACCTCTTGCCCTATACGAGAGATGCCTTGTGCTCATAGCATGAGATTCCAATAGTCCTATATACATGACTTTATTCTATAGTAATCCATATGTGCCAAACATAGGATGCCTCTTGCTTCAAACAACAGATGCCTTGTGCTCCAAGAATGAGATGCAAATAGTCCTATCAACATGACTATAAACTGTAGTACTCCCTATCTAACAAATGATTAGATGCCTATTGCCCTATATGAGAGATGCCTTGTGCTCCTAGCATGAGATTCCAATAGTCCTATCTACATGACTATGAACTGTAGTACTCTCTATCTAACAAATGATAGGATGCCTCTTGCCCTATACGAGAGATGCCTTGTGCTCATAGCATGAGATGCCAATAGTCCAATCTACATGACTTTAAATGATAGTAATCCCTATGTGCCAAACATAGGATGCCTCTTGGTCCAAACAAGAGATGCCTTGTGCTCCAAGCATGAGATTCCAGTCTTCCTATCTACACGACTATAAACTGTAGTATATCTAACTAATGATAGGATGCCTCTTGACCTATACGAGAGATTCCTTGTTCTCCTAACATGTGATGCCAATAGTCCTACCTACATGACTTTAAACTATAGTAATCCCTATGTGCCAAACATGGGATGCCTCTTGCTCCAAACAAGAGATGCCTTGTGCTCCAAGCATGAGATGCCAATAGTCCTATCTACAAGACTATAAACTGTAGTACCCCCTATCTAACAAATGATTGGATACCTATTTTCCTATATGAGAGATGCCTTGTGCTTCTAGCATGAGATGCCAATAGTCCTATCTACATGACTTTAAACTATAGTAATCCCTATGTGCCAAACATAGGATGCCTCTTGCTCCAAACAAGAGATGCCTTCTGCTCCAAGCATGAGATGCCAATAGTCCTATCTACATGACTATAAACTATAGTACTCCGTATCTGACAAATGATAGGATGCCTCTTGCCCTATATGAGAGAATCCTTGTGCTCCTAGCATGAGATGCCAATAGTCCTATCTACAAGACTATAAACTGTAGTACTCCCTATCTAACAAATGATTGGATGCCTCTTGCCCTATACGAGAGATGCCTTGTGCTCCTAGAATGAGATGCCAATAGTCCTATCTACATGACATTAAGCTATAGTAATCCCTATTTTCCAAACATAGGATGACTCTTGCTCCAAACAAGAGATGCCTTGTGCTCCAAGCATGAGATGCCAATAGTTCTATCTACAAGACAATAAACTGTAGTACTCCCTATCTAACAAATGATTGGATACCTCTTGCCCTATAAGAGAGATGCCTTTTGCTCCTAACATGAGATGCCAATAGTCATATCTATATGACTTTAAACTATAGTAATCCCTATGTTCCAAACATAGGATGCCTCTTACTCCAAACAAGAGATTCCTTGTGCTCCAAGCATGAGATGCCAATAGTCCTATCTACATGACTATAAACTGCAGTACTCCCTGTCTAAAAAATGATAGGATGCCTCTTGCCCTATACGAGAGATGTTTGTGATCCAAGCATGAGATGACAATAGTCCTATCTATATGACTATAAACTGTACTACTCCCTATCTAACAAATGATAGGATTCCTCTTTCCCTATACGAGAGATGCTTTGTGCTCCAAGCATGAGATGCCAATAGTCTTATCTACATGACTATAAACTGTAGTACTCCCTATCTAACAAATGATAGGATGCCTCTTGCCCTATACGATAGATACCTTGTGCTCCTAGAATGAGATGAGAGTAGTCCTATCTACATGACTTTAAACTATAGTAATCCCTATGTGCCAAACATAGGATGCCTCTTGCTCCAAACAAGAGATGCTTTGTGCTCCAAGCATGAGATTCCAATAGTCCTATCAGCAAGACTATAAACTATAGTAATCTCTATCTAACAAATGATTGTATGACTCCTGCCCTATACGAGAGGTGCCTTGTGATCCTAGCATGAGATGCCAATAGTCCTATCTACATGACTTTAAACTATAGAAATCCCTATGTCCCAAACATAGGATGCCTCTTGCTCCAAACAAGAGATGCCTTGGGCTCCAAGAATGAGATGCCAATAGTCCTATCTACAAGACTATAAACTGTAGTACTCCCTATCTAACATATGATTGGATACCTCTTTCCCTATACGAGAGATGCCTTGTGCTCCAAGAATGAGATGCCAATAGTCCTATCTACATGACTATAAACTGTAGTACTCCATATCTAACCAATGATATGACGCCTCTTGCCCTATATTTGAGATTCCTTGTGCTCCTAGCATGAGATGCCAATAGTACTATCAACATGACTTTAAACTATAGTAATCCCTATGTGCCAAACATAGGATGCCTCTTTCTCCAAATAAGAGATGCCTTGTGCTCCAAGCATGAGATTCCAATAGTCCTATCTACATTATTATAAACTGTAGTACTCCCTATCTAAAAAATGATAGGATGACTCTTGACCTATACGAGAGATTCCTTGGTCTCCTAGCATGGGATGCCAATAGTCCTATCTACATGACTTTAAACTATAGTAATCCATATGTGCCAAACATAGTATGCCTCTTGCTACAAACAAGAGATGCCTTGTGCTCCAAGCATGATATGCCAATAGTCCTATCTATAAGACTATAATCTATAGTACTCCCTATCTAACAAATAATTGGATGCCTCTTGCCCTATACGAGAGATTCCTTGTGCTCCTAGTATGATATGACAATAGTCCTATCTACATGACTTTAAACTATATTAATCCCTATGTACCAAACATAGGATGCCTCTTGCTCCAAACAAGAGATGCCTTGTGCTCCAAACATGAGATGTCAATAGTCCTATCTACAAGACTATAAACTGTAGTACTCCCTATCTAAAAATTGATTGGATACCTCTTGCCCTATATTAGAGACGCCTTGTGCTCCAAGCATGAGATGCCAATATTCCTATCTAAATGACTATAAACTGTAGTACTCCCTATCGAACAAATGATAAGATGCCTCTTGCCCTATATAAGAGACGCCTTGTGCTCCAAGATTTAGATTCCAATAGTCCTATCTACATGACTTTAAACTATAGTAATCCCTATGTGCCAAACATAGGATGCCTCTTGCTCCAAACAAGAGATGCCTTGTGCTCCAAGCATGAGATTATAATAGTCCTATCTACATGACTATAAACTATAGTACTCCCTATCTAACAAATGATAGGATGCCTCTTGACCTATACGAGAGATACCTTGTGCTCCTAGCATGAGATGCCAATAGTACTATCTACATGACTTAAAACTGTAGTAATCCCTATGTGACAAACATAGGATGCCTCTTGCTCCAAAAAAGAGATGCCTTGTGCTCCATTCATGAGATGCCAATAGTCCTATCTACAAGAATATAAACTATAGTACTCCCTATCTAAAAAATGATTGGATGCCTCTTGCCCTATACGAGAGATTCCTTGTGCTCCTAGCATGAGATGCCAATAGTCCTATCTAGGTGACAATAAATTGTAGTACTCCCTATCTAACAAATGATAGGATGCCTATTGCCCTATACGAGAGATGCCTTGTGCTCCTAGCATGAGATGTCAATAGTCCTATATACATGAATTTAAACTATAATAATCCCTATGTGCCAAACATAGGATGCCTCTTGCTCCAAACAGGAGATGCCTTGTGATCCAAGCATGACATTCCAATAGTCCTATCTACACGACTATAAACTGTAGTACTCCCTATCTAACAAATGATAGGACGCCTCTTAACCTATACGAGAGATGCCTTGTGCTCCTAGCATGAGATTCCAATAGTCCTATCAACATCACTTTAAACTATAGTAATCCCTATGTTCCAAACATAGGATGCCTCTTTCTCCAAACAAGAGATGCCTTGTGCTCCAAGCATGAGATGCCAATAGTCCTGTCTACAAGACTATAAAATGTAGTACCCACTATCTAACAAATGATTGGATACCTCTTTCCCCATACGAGAGATGCCTTGTGCTCCTAGAATGAGATGCCAATAGTCCTATCTACATGAATTTAAACTATAGTAATCCCTATGTGCCAAACATAGGATGTCTCTTGCTCCAAACAAGAGATGCCTTGTGCTCCAAGCATGAGATGTCAATAGTCCTAACTTCATGACTATAAACTGTACTACTCCCTATCTAACAAGTGATAGGATGCCTCTTTCCCTATATGAGATATGCTTTGTGCTCCCATCATGAGATGCCAATAGTCCTATCTACAAGACTATAAACTGTAGTACTCCCTATATAACAAATGATTGGATGCCTCTTGCCTTATTCGGGAGATGCCTTGTGCTCTGAGAATGAGATGACAATTGTCATATCTACATGACTTTAAACTATAGTAATCCCTATGTGCGAAACATAGGATGCCTCTTGCTCCAAACAAGAGATGCCTTGTGCTCCAAGCAGGAGATTTCAATAGTCCTATCTACAAGACTATAAATTGTACTACTCCCTATTTAACAAATGATTGGATACCTCTTGCCCTATACGAGAGACGCATTGTGCTCCTAGAATGAGATGCCAATAGTCCTATCTACATGACTTTAAACTATAGAAATCCCTATGTGCCAAACATAGAATGCCTCCTGCTCCTAACAAGAGATGCCTTGGGCTCCAAGCGTGTGATGCCAATAGTCCTATCTACATGACTATAAACTGTAGTACTCCATATCTAACAAATGATAGGATGCCTCTTGCCTTATATGAGAGATGATTGTGCTCCTAGAATGAGATTCCAATAGTCCTATCTACATGACTATAAACTGTAGTAATCCCTATCTAACAAATGATAGGATGCCTCTTTCCCTATACGAGAGATTCCTTGTGCTCCTAGCATGAGATTCCAATAGTCCTACATACATAACTATAAACTGTAGAACTCCCTATCTAACAAATGATAGGATGCCTCTTGCCCTATATGATAGATGCCTTGTTCTCCTAGCATGAGTTGAAAATAGTCCTATCTATATTACTTTAAACTATAGTAATCCCTATGTTCCAAACATAGGATGCCTCTTGCTCCAAACAAGAGATGCCTTGTTCTCCAAGCATGAGATGCCAATAGTCCTATCTAAAAGACTATAAACTGTAGTACTCCCTATCTAACAAATGATTTTATGCCTCTTGCCCTATACGAGAGATGTCTTATTCTCCTAGCATGAGATGCCAACAGTTCTATCTACATGACTTTAAACTATAATAATCCCTATGTGCCAAACATAGGATGCCTCTTGCTCCAAACAAGAGATGACTTGTGCTCCAAACATGAGATTCCAATAGTCCTATCTACAAGAATATAAATTGCAGTACTCCCTATCTAACAAATGATTGGATACCTCTTGCCCTATATGAGAGATGCATTGTGCTCCTAGCATGAGATGCCAATAGTCCTATCTACATGACTTTAAACTATAGTAATCCCTATGTGGCAAACATAGGATGCCTCTTTCTCCTAACAAGATATGCCTTGTGCCCCAAGCATGAGATTCCAATATTCCTATCTACATGAATATAAACTGTAGTACTCCCTATATAACAAATGATAGGATGCCTCTTGCCCTATATGAGAGTTCCTTGTGCTTCTAGCATGAGATTCCAATAGTCCTATCTACATTACTATAAACTATAGTACTCCCTATTTAACAAATGATAGGATGCCTCTTGCCCTATATGAGAGATGCCTTGTGCTCTTAGAATGAGATTCCAATAGTCCTATCTACATGAATTTAAACTATAATAATCCCTATGTTCCAAACATAGGATGCCTCTAGCTACAAACAAGAAATGCCTTGTGCTCCAATCATGAGATACCAATAGTCCTATCTACAAGACTATAAACTCTAGTACTCCCTATCTAACAAATGATTTGATGCCTCTTGCCCTATACGAGAGATGCCTTGTGCTCCTAGAATGAGATGCCAATAGTCCTATCTAAATGACTATAAACTGTAGTACTACCTATCTAACAAATGATAGGATGTATCTTGCCCTATACGAGAGATGACTTGTGCTCCTATCATGAGATTCCAATAGTCATATATTCATGTCTTTAAACTATAGTAATCCCTATGTGCCAAACATAGGATGCCTCTTGCTTTAAACAAGAGATGCCTTGTGCTCCCAGCATGAGATTCCAATAGTCCTATCTACACGACTATAAACTGTAGTACTCTCTATCTAACAAATGATAGAATTCCTCTTGACCTATAACAAGATATGCCTTGTGCTCCTAGCATGAGAGGTCAATAGTCCTGTCTACATGACTTTAAACTATAGTAATCCCTATGTGCCAAACATAGGATGCCTCTTGCTCCAAACAAGAGATGACTTCTTCTCCAAGCATGATATGCCAATATTCCTATCTACAAGACTATAAACTATAGTACTCTTTATCTAACAAATGATTGGATAACTCTTTCCCTACACGAGAGATGCCTTGTGCTCCTAGCATGAGATGACAATAGTCCTATCTACAAGACTTTAAACTATAGTATCCCCTATGTGCCAAACATAGGATGCCTCTTGCTCCAAACAAGAGATGCATTGTGCTCCATGCATGAGATTCCAATAGTCCTATCTACATGACTATAAACCATAGTACTCCCTATCTAACAAATGATAGGATGCCTCTCTCCCTATACGAGAGATGCCTTGTGCTCCTAGAATGAGATTCCAATAGTCCTATCTACAAGACTATAAATTGTAGTACTCCCTATCTAATAAATGATTGGATGACTCTTGCCCTATAAGAGATATGCCTTGTGCTCCTAGCATGAGATGAGAATAGTCCTATCTACATTACATTAAACTATAGTTATCCCTATGTGCCAAACATAGGATGCCTCTTGCTCCAAACAAGAGATTCCTTGTGCTCCAAGCATGAGATTCCAATAGTCCTATCTACAAGACTATAAACTGTAGTACTCCCTATCTAACAAATGATTGGATACCTCTTGCCCTATACGAGAGATTCCTTGTGCTCCTAGCATGAGATTCCAATAGTCCTATCTACATGACTTTAAACAATAGTAATCCTTTTGTGCCAAACACAGGATGCCTCTTACTCCAAATAAGAGATGCCTTGTTCTCCAAGCATGAGATGCCAATAGTCCTATCTACATGACTATAAACTATAGTATCCCTATCTAAAAAATGATATGATGCCTCTTGTACTATACGAGAGATGCTTGTGCTCCTAGCATGAGATGCCAATAGTCCTATCAACATGACTATAAACTGTAGTACTCCCTATCTAACAAATGATAGGATGCCTCTTTCCCTATACGAGAGATGCTTGTGCTCCTTGCATGATATGCCAATAGTCTTATCTATGCGACTATAAACTATAGTACTCCATATCTAACAAATGATAGGATGCCTATGGACCTACACAAGAGATGCCTTGTGCTCCTAGAATGAGATGCCAATAATCCTATCTACATGACTTTAAACTATAGTAATCTCTATGTTCCAAACATAGGATGTCGCTTGCTCCAAATAAAGGATGCCTTGTGCTCCAAGCATGGGATGCCAATATTCATATCTACAAGAATATAAACTGTAGTACTCCATATCTAGAAAATGATTGGATGTCTCTTGCCCTATACGAGAGTTTCCTTGTGCTCCTAGCATGAGATGCCAATAGTCCTTTCTACATGACTATAAACTATTGTACTACCTTTCTAACAAATGATAGGATGCCTCTTGCCCTATACGAGAGATGCCTTGTGCTCCTAGCATGAGATTCCAATAGTCCTATCTACATGACATTAAACTATAGTAATCCATATGTGCCAAACATAGGATGCCTCTTGCTCCAAACAAGAGATTCCTTGTGCTCCAAGAATGAGATTCCAATAGTCCTATCTACACGACTATAAACTGTATTAATCCCTATCTAACAAATGATAGGATGCCTCTTGACCTATACGAGAGATTCCTTGTGCTCCTAGAATGATATGCCAATAGTCCTATCTACATGACTTTAAACTATAGTAATCCCTATGTGCCAAACATAGGATGCCACTTGCTCCAAACCAGAGATGCCTTGTGCTCCAAGCATGAGATTACAATAGTATTATCTACAAGACTATAAACTGTAGTACTCCCTATCTAACAAATGATTGGATGCCTCTTGCCCTATACGAGAGATGCCTTGTGCTCCTAGCATGATATGCCAACAGTCATATCTACATGACTTTAAACTATAGTAATCCCTATGTTCCAAACATAGGATTCATATTGCTCCAAACAAGAGATGCCTTGTGCTCCAAGCATGAGATGCCAATAGTCCTATCTACATGACTATAAACTGTAGTACTCCCTATCTAAAAAATGATAGGATGCCTCTTTCCCTATACGAGAGATGCCTTGTGCTCCTAGCATGATATGCCAATAGTCCTGTCTACAAGACTATAAAATGTAGTAATCCCTATCTAACAAATGATTGGATGACTCTTTCCCTATACGAGAGATGCCTTGTGCTCCTAGCATGAGATGCCAATAATCCTATCTACATGACTTTAAACTATAGTAATCCCTATGTGCCAAACATAGGATGCCTCTTGCTCCAAACAAGAGATTCCTTGTGCTCCAAGAATGAGATTCCAATAGTCCTATCTACATGACTATATACTGTAGTACTCCCTATCTAACAAATTATTGGATGCCTCTATCCCTATACGAGAGATGCCTTGTTCTCCTAGAATGAGATGACAATAGTCCTATCTACATGACATTAAACTATAGAAATCCCTATGTTCCAAACATAGGATGCCTCTTCCTCCAAACAAGAGATGCCCTGTGCTCCAAGCATGAGATGCCAATATTCCTATCTACATGACTATAAACTGTGGTACTCCCTATCTAACAAATGATAGGATGCCTCTTTCCCTATATGAGATATTCCTTGTCCTCCTAGAATGAGATGCCAATAATCCTATCTACTTGACTTTAAACTATAGTAATCCCTATGTTCCAAACATAGGATGCCTCTTGCTCTAAACAAGAGATTCATTGTGCTCCAAGCATGAGATGCCAATAGTCCTATCTACATGACTATAAATTGTAGTACTCCCTAACTAACAAATGATATGACGCCTCTTTCATTATATGAGAGAAGCCTTGTGCTCCTAGCATGAGATGAAAATAGTCATATCTACATGACTTTAAACTATAGTAATCCTTATGTTTCAAACATAGGATGCCTCTTGCTCCAAATAAGAGATGCCTTGTGCTCCAAGAATGAGATTCCATCAGTCATATCTACAAGACTATAAATTGTAGTACTCCCTATCTAAAAAATGTTTGGATGCCTCTTTCCCTATACGAGAGATGCCTTCTGCTCCTAGCATGAGATTCCAATAGTCCTATCTACATGACTTTAAACTATAGTAATCCCTATCTGCCAAACATAGGATGCCTCTTGCCCTATATGAGAGATTCCTTGTGCTCCTAGCATGAGATGACAATAGTCCTACCCACAAGACTATAAACTGTAGTACTCCCTATCTAACAAATGATTGGATGCCTCTTGCCCTATACGAGAGATGCCTTGTGCCCCTAGAATGAGATGCCAATAGTCCTATCTACGTGACATTAAACTAAAGTAATCCCTATGTGCGAAACATAAGATGTCTCTTTCTCCAAACAAGAGATGCCTTGTGCTCCAAGCATGAGATGCCAATAGTTCTATCAACAAGACAATAAACTATAGTACTCCCTATCTAACAAATGATTGGATACCTCTTGACCTATATGAGATATGCCTTGTGCTCCTAGCATGAGATGCCAATTGTTCTATCTACATGACTTTAAACTATAGTAATCCTTATGTGCCGAACATAGGATGCCACTTGCTCCAAACAAGAGATGCCTTGTGCCCCAAGCATGAGATGCCAATAGTCTTGTCTACATGACTATAAACTGTAGTACTCCCTGTCTAAAAAATGATAGGATGCATCTTGCCCTATACAAGAGATGCTTGTGATCCTAGCATGAGATGACAATAGTCCTATATACATGACTATAAATTGTACTACTCCCTATCTAACAATTGATAGGATGCCTCTTGCCCTATACGAGATATGCCTTGTGCTCCAAGCATGAGATGCCAATAGTCTTATCTACTTGAATATAAACTGTAGTACTCCCTATCTAACAAATGATAGGATTCCCCTTTCCCTATACGAGAGATGCCTTGTGCTCCTAGAATGAGATGACAATAGTCATATCTACATGACTTTAAACTATAGCAATCCCTATATTCAAACATAGGATGCCTCTTGCTCCAAAAAAGAGATGCCTTGTGCTCCAAGCATGAGATTCCAATAGTCCTATATACAAGACTATAAACTGTAGTAATCCCTATCTAACAAATGATTGGATGCCTCTTGCCCTATACGACAGATGCCTTATGCTCCTTGCATGAGATGCCAATAGTCCTATCTACATGACATTAAACTATAGAAATCCCTATGTGCCAAACATAGGATGCCTCTTTCTCCAAACAAGAGATGCATTGTGCTCCAAGAATGAGATGCCAATAGTCTTATCTACAAGACTATAAACTGTAGTACTCCCTATCTAACAAATGATTGGATACCTATTGCCCTATACGAGATATGCTTTGTGCTCCAAGAATGAGATGCCAATAGTCCTATCTACATGACTATAAACTGTAGTACTCCCTATCTAACCAATGATAGGACGCCTCTTGCCCTATATTTGAGATGCCTTGTGCTCCTAGCATGAGATGCCAATAGTACTATCAACATGACTTTAAACTATAGTAATCCCTATGTGCCAAACCTAGGATTCCTCTTTCTCCAAAAAAGAGATTCCTTGTGCTCCAATCATGATATTCCAATAGTCCTATCTACATTATTATAAACTGTATTACACCCTATCTAAAAAATGATAGGATGCCTCTGGACCTATACGAGAGATGCCTTTTTCTCCTAGCATGAGATGCCAATAGTCCTATCTACCCGACTTTAAACTATAGTAATCTCTATGTTCCAAACATAGTATGCCTCTTGCTACAAAAAAGAGATGCCTTGTGCTCCAAGCATGAGATGCCAATAGTCCTATCTTCAAGACTATAAACTATAGTACTACCTATCTAACAAATGATTGGATGCCTCTTGCCCTATACGAGAGATGCCTTGTGCTCCTAGCATGATATTCCAATAGTCCAATCTACATGACTTTAAACTATAGTAATCCCTATGTACCAAACATAGGATGCCTCTTGCTCCAAACAAGATATGCCTTGTGCTCCAAACATGAGATGCCAATAGTCCTATCTAAAAGACTATAAACTGTAGTAATCCCTATCTAAAAAATGATTGGATACCTCTTGCCCTATACGAGAGATGCCTTGTGCCCCAAGAATGAGATGCCAATAGTCCTATCTACATGACTATAAACTGTAGTACTCCCTATCCAACCAATGATAGGACGCCTCTTGCCCTATATTTGAGATGTCTTGTGCTCCTAGCATGAGATTCCAATAGTACTATCAACATGACTTTAAACTATAGTAATCCCTATGTGCCAAACATAGGATGCATCTTTCTCCAAAGAAGAGATGCCTTGTGCTCCAAGCATGAGATTCCAATAGTCCTATCTACATTATTATAAATTGTAGTACTCCCTATCTAAAAAATGATAGGATGCCTCTTGACCTATACGAGATATGCCTTGTGCTCCTAGCATGAGATTCCAATAGTCCTATCTACATGACTTTAAACTACAGTAAACCCTATGTGCCAAACATAGTATGCCTCTTACTACAAACAAGAGATGCCTTGTGCTCCAAGCATGAGATGCCAATAGTCCTATCTACAAGACTATAAACTGTAGTACTCCCTATCTAACAAATGATTGGATGCCTCTTTCCCTATACGAGAGATTCCTTGTGCTCCTAGCATGATATGCCAATAGTCCTATCTACATGACTTTAAACTATAGTAATCCCTATGTACCAAACATAGGATGACTCTTTCTCCAAACAAGAGATGCCTTGTGCTCCAAACATGAGATGCCAATAGTCCTATCTAGAAGACTATAAACTGTAGTACTCCCTATCTAACAAATGATTGGACACCTCTTGTCCTATATTAGAGATGCCTTGTGCTCCAAGCATGAGATGCCAATATTTCTATCTACATGACTATAAACTGTAGTACTCCCTATCTAACAAATGATAAGATGCCTCTTGCCCTATATGAGAGATGCCTTGTGCTCCTAGATTGAGATTCCAATAGTCCTATCTACATGACTTTAAACTATAGTAATCCCAATGTACCAAACATAGGATGCCTCTTGCTCCAAACAAGAGATGCCTTGTGCTCCAAGCATGAGATTCCAATAGTCCTATCTACATGACTAAAAACTGTAGTACTCCCTATCTAACAAATGATAGGATGGCTCTTGACCTATATGAGAGATACCTTGTGCTCCTAGAATGAGATGCCAATAGTCCTATCTACATGACTTAAAACTGTAGTAATCCCTATGTTCCAAACATAGGATGCCTCTTGCTCCAAACAAGAGATGCCTTGTGCTCCAAGCATGAGATGCCAATAGTCCTATCTACAAGACTATAAACTATATTACTCCCTATCTAACAAATGATTGGATGCCTCTTGCCCTATACGAGAGATGCCTTGTGCTCCAAGCATGAGATTCCAATAGTCCTATCTAGGTGACAATAAATTATAGTACTCCCTATCTAACAAATGATAGGATGCCTATTGCCCTATACGAGAGATGCCTTGTGCTCTGAGCATGAGATGTCAATAGTCCTATATACATGACTTTAAACTATAATAATCCCTATGTGCCAAACATATGATGCCTCTTGCTCCAAACAAGAGATGCCTTGTGATCCAAGCATGACATTACAACAGTCCTATCTACATGACTATAAACTGTAGTACTCCCTGTCTAACAAATGATAGGACGCCTCTTAACCTATACGAGAGATGACTTATGCTCCTAGCATGAGATGCCAATAGTCCTATCAACATCACTTTGAACTATATTAATCCCTATGTTCCAAACATAGGATGCCTCTTTCTCCAAACAAGAGATGCCTTGTGCTCCAAGAATGAGATGCCAATAATCCTATCTACAAGACTATAAAATGTAGTACTCCCTATCTAACAAATGATTGGATAACTCTTTCCCTATACGATAGATGCCTTGTGCTCCTAGCATGATATGCCAATAGTCCTATCTACATGATTTTAAACTATAGTAATCCCTATGTGCCAAACATAGGATGTCTCTTGCTCCAAACAAGAGATGCCTTGTGCTCCAAGCATGAGAAGCCAATAGTCCTAACTTCATGACTATAAACTGTATTACTCCCTATCTAACAAGTGATAGGATGCCTCTTTCCCTATACGAGAGATGCCTTGTGCTCCTATAATGAGATGCCAATAGTCCTGTCTACAAGACTATAAACTGTAGTTCTCCCAATATAACAAATTATTGGATGCCTCTTGCCTTATACGAGAGATTCCTCATGCTACTAGAATGAGATGCCAATTGTCATATCTACATGACTTTAAACTATAGTAATCTCTATGTGCGAAACATAGGATGCCTATTTCTCCAGACAAGAGATGCCTTGTGCTCGAAGCATGAGATGAAAATAGTCCTATCTACAAGACTATAAATTTTAGTACTCCCTATCTAATAAATGATTGGATACCTCTTGCCCTATACGAGAGATGCATTGTGCTCCTAGAATGAGATACCAAAAGTCCTATCTACATGACTTTAAACTATAGTAATCCCTATGTGCCAAACATAGGATGCCTCTTGCTCCTAACAAGAGATGCCTTGGGCACCAAGCATGAGATTCCAATAGTCCTATCTACATGACTATAAACTGTAGTACTCCCAATCTAACAAATGATAGGATGCCTCTTTCCCTATACGAGAGATGCTTGTGCTCCTAGCATGAGATTCCAATAGTCTTATCTACATGACTAAAACTGTAGTAATCCCTATCTAACAAATGATAGGATGCCTCTTTCCCTATACGAGAGATTCCTTATGCTCCTAGCATGAGATGCCAATAGTCCTATCTACATAACTATAAACTGTAGAACTCCCTATCTAACAAATGATAGGATGCCTCTTGCCCTATACGAGAGATGCCTTGTGCTCCTAGCATGAGTTGAAAATAGTCCTATCTATATTATATTAAACTATAGTAATCCCTATGTTCCATACATAGGATGCCTCTTGCTCCAAACAAGAGATGCCTTATGCTCCAAGCATGAGATGCCAATAGTCCTATCTAAAAGACTATAAACTGTAGTACTCCCTATCTAACAAATGATTTGATGCCTCTTTCCCTAAACGAGAGATTCCTTGTGCTCCTAGCATGAGATGCCAATAGTTCTATCAACATGACTTTAAACTATAGTAATCCCTATGTGACAAACATAGGATGCCTCTTGCTCCAAACAAGAGATGACTTGTGCTCCAAACATGGGATTCCAATAGTCCTATCTACAAAACTATAAACTGTAGTACTCCCTATATAACAAATGATTGGATACCTCTTTCCCTATACGAGAGATGCCTTGTGCTCCTAGCATGAGATTCCAATAGTTCTGTCTACATGACTTTAAACTATAGTAATCCCTATCTGGAAAACATAGGATGCCTCTTGCTCCTAACAAGATATGCCTTGTGCTATAAGCATGAGATGCCAATATTCCTATCTACATGACTATAAACTGTAGTACTCCCTATATAACAAATGATAGGATGCCTCTTGCCCTATATGAGATATGCCTTGTGCTTACAGAATGATAAGCCAATATTCCTATCTACATGACTATAAACTATAGTACTCCCTATTTAACAGATGATAGGATGCCTCTTTCCCTGTACGAGAGATGCCTTGTGCTCCTAGCATGAGATGTCAATAGTCCTATCTACATGAATTTAAACTATAATAATCCCTATATTCCAAACATAGGTTGCCTCTTGCTACAAACAATAAATGCCTTGTGCTCCAAGCATGAGATACCAATAGTCCTATCTACAAGACTATAAACTGTAGTACTCCCTATCTAACAAATGATTTGATGCCTCTTGCCCTATACGAGAGATGCCTTGTGCTCCTAGCATGAGATGCCAATAGTACTATCTAAATGACTATAAACTGTAGTACTACCTATCTAACAAATGATAGGATGCATCTTGCCCTATAAAAGAGATGACTTGTTCTCCTAGCATGAGATTCCAATAGTCCTATATACATGTCTTTAAACTATAGTAATCCCTATGTGCCAAACATAGGATGCCTCTTGCTTTAAACAATAGATGCCTTGTGCTCCAAGAATGAGATTCCAATAGTCCTATCTACACGACAATAAACTGTAGTACACCCTATCTAACAAATGATAGGATTCCTCTTGACCTATACGAGAGATGCCTTGTGCTCCTAGAATGAGATGTCAATAGTCCTATCCACATGACTTTAAACTATAGTAATCCCTATGTGCCAAACATAGGATGCCTCTTACTCCAAACAAGAGATGACTTTTGCTCCAAGCATGAGATTCAAATAGTCCTATCTACAAGACTATAAACTATAGTACTCCCTATCTAAAAAATGATTGGATACCTTTTTCCCTATACGAGAGATTCCTTGTGCTCCTAGCATGAGATGACAATAGTCCTATCTACAAGACTTTAAACTATAGTAACCCCTATGGTCCAAACATAGGATGCCTCTTGCTCCAAACAAGAGATTCCTTGTGCTCCAAGCATGAGATTCCAATATTCCTATCTACATGACTATAAACTGTAGTACTCCCTATCTAACAAATGATAGGATGCCTCCTACCCTATACGATAGATGCCTTGTGCTCCTAGCATGAGATGCCAATAGTCCTATCTACATGACTATAAACTGTAGTACTCTCTATCTAACAAATGATAGGATGCCTCTTGACCTATATGATAGATGCATTGTGCTCCTAGCATGAGATGCCAATAGTCCTATCTACATGACATTAAACTATAGTAATCCCTATGTGCCAAACATAGGATGCCTATTTCTCCAAACAAGAGATTCCTAGTTCTCCAAGCATGAGATTCCAATAGTCTTATCTAAATGACGATAAACTATATTACTCCCTATCTAACAAATGATAGGATGCATGTTGACCTATACGAGGGATACCTTGTGCTCCTAGCATGAGATGCCAATAGTCCTATCTACATAACATTAAACTATAGTAATCCCTATGTGCCAATCATAGGATGCATATTGCTCCAAACAAGAGATGCCTTGTGCTCCAAGCATGAGATGTCAATAGTCTTATCTACAAGAATATAAACTGTAGTACTCCCTATCTAACAAATGATTGGATGCCTCTTGCCCTATACGAGAGATGACATGTGCTCCTAGTATGAGATACCAATAGTCCTATCTACATGACTATAAACTGTAGTACTCCCTATCTAAAAAATGATAGTATGACTCTTTCCCTATATGAGAGATGCCTTGTTATCCTAGCATGAGATGCCAATAGTCTTATCTACATGACTTTAAACTATAGTAATCCCTATGTGCCAAACATAGGATGCCTCTTGCTCCAAACAAGAGATTCATTGTTCTCCAAGCATGAGATTCCAATAGACTTATCTACATGACTATAAATTATAGTACTCCCTATCTAACAAATGATAGGACGCCTCTGTCCCTATACGAGAGATGCCTTGTGCACCTAGCATGAGATTCCAATAGTCCTATCTACATGACTATAAATTGTAGTACTACCTATCTAACAAATGATAGGATGCCTCTTACCCTAAACGAGATATTCCTTGTGCTCCTAGCATGAGATGCCAATAGTCTTCTATACATGACTTTAAACTATAGTAATCCCGATGTTCCAAACATAGGATGCCTCTTGCTCAAACAAGAGATGCCTTGTGCTCCAAGCATGAGATGCCAATAGTCCTATATACAATACTATAAATTGTAGTACTCCATATCTAACAAATGATATGATGCCTCCTGCCTTATACGAGAGATGCCTTGTGATCATAGCATGAGATGCCAATAGTCCTATCTACATGACTTTAAACTATAGTATGAAGTTCCCAATCAGGATCCAAGTATCACTGAGAGGGGGAGGGGGTGAATCAGTGATATCTTTTTCTTTTTAAGTTTCCCTTTTTTTGAAACAACCTTCGCCTCCTGTTAAAGAGTTTCTTCCCTGCTGAACACACACATCCACAGGAACACAAGATTTACAAGGTTCACTACTCAACAAGAGTAGCTACGTCCTTGGTATGGTACGGAAATAATCCAGTACCACACAATCCACTAGAAAACAATCCTTTGATGTGGAATACAACGAGTAGGATATACCCTTACACTCGTGCAGCACTTTGAAAACAATCCAATAGTGCGTGTGCTCCCTCTTAGCACAAATAGGATAACACAATGCTTCAGTGCTTCTTTACAATTAAACAGATGTATTCTCCTAAGTACAAATCTTCACTTTCTTACCCAGAAGCCGGTAAGAACTCCCTCGTGCACAACTGTATACGTGCGAAGACCCCAAATATTTCGCGCAGCCTTTAGGGTGCCTTGCGCGCAATTCAAATGGCTTGCGCGTAAAATTCCCTTTTGGCGCGAAAAACGTTTTCGCGCAACTTTCCTTTTACGCGCAACTTTTCCACTTTTCGCGCAACTCACTTAGCGTATAATTTACGCGCACCAGAGCTCGGGATTTCTTCTAAGTGTCGAGCATTAACAACTAACAAGGGTTAGCCTCATATTTATAGACATTTTTGAACCCGCGCGAAAAACACAAATCCGCACGTAAAACCTCCTCCATGCGCGTAAAAACTCTTTTATGCAACTTCATATTTCGCGCCATGCTTCAATATTCCGCACACCTCATGCCTTTGCCATCTTTCATAGTTCTAAGCATGAAGCACCAATTGCGCGCAAAATTCCGCACCGCGTTCCATATTGCGCGCAAACCCAATCTTTCCTGCAACATCAGATTTCGCGCACTGCTCCAATATTTCGCGCATTTTATGCCTTTGCCAATTTTCGATCTTCTGATCTCGAACCATCATTTGCGCGAAAACATCATTCCTCAATTTCGCGCACCATGCCAAAATTCCGCGCATCCCGCAGATTTTTCGCGCAACCCGCTACTATTTCGCGCATCCCGCAGATATTGCGCGCACCACTTTATTTTTGGGCGAAACGTGCCTAAATTTCCGCGCACTCCATGCCTTTGCCATTTTATCTCTTTACTGCTTCCCATAACCATTCTTCTGCTCTTATCACGAATCCCACTATCGTGATATTTATCCTTTGATAGATCAGCTTAAGCATCGTCAGAGTTGCAATGGGAACTGAATCTTTCCTATCTTCCAGCAGCATTATTCCTTCCAATCAAAACATTATCTGACTGGCATCATCATTTCTCCCCCTTTACTTCATAAGGCTTGCATCACAAGTTCTCCTAACTCATGATTTGTGTGAAATACATACCAGCAAAGCATCGTCTGATTTTTGATCCTTCTACACAGTGAATTGATTTATCGCCTTTGACAACAAAATACAACACTCTGTAAAAGCTAACTCTTCAAACTTTCATCTTCATTCAACCTGGTCCCAACATAGTAATCCCTATCTAACAAATGATAGGATTCCTCTTGACCTATATGAGAGATGCCTTGTCCTCCTAGCATGAGATGCAAATAGTCCTATCTACATTACTATAAACTGTTGTTCTCCCTATCTAACAAATGATAGGATGCCTCTTTCCCTATACGAGAGATGCCTTGTGCTCCTAGTATGAGATGCCAATAGTCCTATCTACATGACTTTAAACTATAGTAATCCCTATGTGCCAAACATAGGATTCCTCTTGCTCCAAACATAAGATGCCTTGTACTCCAAGCATGAGATGCCAATAGTCATATCTACAAGACTATAAACTGTAGTACTCCCTATCTAACAAATGATTGGATGCCTCTTGCCCTGTACTACAGATGCCTTGTGCTCCTAGCATGAGATGCCAATATTCCTATCTACATGACTATAAACTTTAGTACTCCCAATCTAACAAATGATAGGATGCCTCTTGCCCTATACGAGAGATGCCTTGTGCTCCTAGCATGAGATACCAATAGTCCTATCTACATGACTTTAAACTATAGTAATACCTTTGTTCCAATCATTGGATGCATCTTTCTCCAAACAATATATTCCTTGTTCTCCAAGCCTGAGATTCGAATAGTCCTATCTACATGACTATAAACTGTAGTACTCCCTATCTAACAAATGATTGGATGCCTCTTTCCCTATGTGAGAGATGCCTTGTGCTCCTAGTATGAGATGCCAATAGTCCTATCTATAAGACTTTAATCTATAGTACTCCCTATCTAAAAAATGATAGGATGCCTCTTGCCCTATACGAGAGATTCCTTGTTCTCCTAGCATGAGATGCCAATAGTTCTATCTACATGACTTTAAACTATAGTAATCCCTATGTGCCAAACTTAGGATACCTCTTCCTCCAAACAAGATATGCCTTGTGCTCCAAGCATGAGATGCCAATAGTACTATCTACATGACTATAAACTATAGTACTCCCTATCTAACAAATGATAGGATGCCTCTTGCTCTATACGAGAGACGCTTTGTGCTCCTAGCATGAGATGCCAATAGTCTTATCTACATGACTATAAACTATTGTAATCCATATCCAACAAATAATACGATGCCTTTTGACCTATACGAGAGATGACTTATACTCCTAGCATGAGATTCCAATAGTCCTATCTAAATGACGTTAAACTATAGTAATCCATATGTGCCAAACATAGGATGCCTCTTGCTCCAAACAAGAGATACCTTGTGCTCCAAGCATGAGATGCCAATAGTCCTATCTACAAGACTATAAACTATAGTACTCCCTATCTAACAAATGATTGGATGCCTCTTTCCCTATAAGAGAGATGCCATGTGCTCCTAGAATCAGATTCCAATAGTCCTATCAACATGACTTTAAACTATAGTAATCCCTATGTGCAAAACATAGGATGCCTCTTGCTCCAAACAAGAGATGCCTTTTGCTCCAAGCATGAGATTCCAATAGTATTATCTACAAGAATATAAACTGTAGTACGCCCTATCTAAAAAATGATTGGATGACTCTTGCCCTATACGAGAGATGCCTTGTTCTCCTAGCATGAGATGCAAATAGTCCTATCTACATGACTATAAACTTTAGTACTCCCTATCTAACAAATGATAGGATGCATGTTGCCCTATACGAGAGATGCCTTGTGCTCCTAGCATGAGATGCCAATAGTCCTATCTACAAGACTATAAACTGTAGTACTCCCTATCTAACAAATGATTGGATGCCTCTTTCCCTATACGAGAGATGCCTTGTGCTCCTAGCATGATATGCCAATAGTCCTATCTACATGACTTTAAACTATAGTAATCCCTATGTACCAAACATAGGATGACTCTTGCTCCAAACAAGAGATGCCTTGTGCTCCAAGCATGAGATGCCAATAGTCCTAACTACAAGACTATAATCTCTAGTACTCCCTATCTAACAAATGATTGGATACCTCTTGCCCTATATGAGAGTTGCCTTGTGCTCCTCTCATGAGATTCCAATAGTCCTATCTAGATGACTTTAAACTATAGTAACCCCTATCTAACAAATGATAGGATGCCTCTTGAACTATAAGAGCGATGCATTGTGCTCCTAGCATGAGATGCCAATAGTTCTATCTATATGACTATAAACTATAGTACTCCCTTTCTAACAAATGATAGGATGCCTCTTTCCCTATACGAGAGATGCCTTGTGCTCCTAGCATGAGATGCCAATAGTCCTATCTACATGACTTTGAACTATAGTAATCCCTATGTCCCAAACATAGGAAACCGCTTTCTCCAAACAAGAGATGCCTTGTGCTCCAAGCATGAGATTCCAATAGTCCTATCTAAAAGACTATAAACTGTAGTACTCCCTATCTAAAAAATGATTGGTTGCCTCTTACCCTATACGAGAGATGCCTTGCGCTCCTAGCATGAGATGCCAATAGTCCTATCTACATGACTATAAACTGTAGTACTCCCTATCTAACAAATGATAGGATGCCTATTACCCTATACGAGAGATGCCTTGTGCTCCTAGCAAGAGATGACAATAGTCCTATCTACATGAATTTAAACTATAGTAATCCCTATGTGACAAACATAGGATGCCTCTTGATCCAAAAAAGGGATTCCTTGTGCTCCAAGCATGAGATGCCAATAGTCTTATCTACATGACTATAAATTGTAGTAATCCATATCTAACAAATGATAGGATGACTCTTTCCCTATACGAGAGATGCCTTGTGCTCCTAGCATGAGATTCCAATAGTCCTATCTACATGAATATAAACTGTAGTACTCCCTATCTAGAAAATGATATTATGCCTCTTGCCCTATACGAGAGATGCCCTGTACTCCTAGCATGAGATGCCAATAGTCCTATCTACATGACTTTAAACTATAGTAATCCCTATCTAACAAATGATAGGATGCCTCTTGAACTATATTAGATATGCCTTGTGCTCCTAGAATGAGATGCCAATAGTCCTATCTACAAGACTATAAACTATAGTACTCCCTATCTAACAAATGATTGGATGCCTCTTGCCCTATACGAGAGATGCCTTGTGCTCCTAGCATGAGTTTACAATAGTCCTATATACATGACTATAAATTTTAGTACTCCCTATCTAACAAATGATAGGATGCCTCTTTCCCTATATGAGAGATTCCGTGTGCTCCTAGCATGAGATGCCAATAGTCCTATCTACATGACTATAAACTGTAGTACTCCCTATCTAAAAAATGATAGGATGCCTCTTGACCTATACGAGAGATGCCTTGTTCTCGTAGAATGAGATTCCAATAGTCTAATCTACATGACCTTAAACGATAGTAATCCCTATGTGCCAAACATAGGATACCTCTTTCTCCAAACAAGAGATTCCTTGTGCTCCAAGCATGAGATGCCAATAGTCCTATCTACAAGACTATAAACTATAGTACTCCCTATCTAACAAATGATTGGATTCCTCTTTCCTTATACGAGAGATGCCTTGTGCTCCTAGAATGAGATTCCAATAGTCCTATCTACATGACTATAAAATGTAGTAATCCCTATCTAACAATTGATAGGATGCCTCTTTCCCTATACGAGAGATTCCTTGTTCTCCAAGCCTGAGATTCGAATAGTCCTATCTACATAACTATAAACTGTAGTACTCCCTATTTAAAAAATGATTGGATGCCTCTTTCCCTATACGAGAGATGCCTTGTGCTCCTAGCATGAGATGCCAATAGTCCTATCTACATGACTTTAAACTACAGTACTACCTATATAAAAAATGATAGGATTACTCTTGCCCTATACGAGAGATTCCTTGTTCTCCTAGCATGAGATGCCAATAGTTCTATCTACATGACTTTAAACTATAGTAATCCCTATGTGCCAAACTTAGGATCCCTCTTCCTCTAAACAAGAGATGCCTTGTGCTCCAAGCATGAGATGCCAATAGTACTATCTACATGACTATAAACTATAGTACTCCCTCTCTAACAAATGATAGGATGCCTCCTGCTCTATAAGAGAGACACCTTGTGCTCCTAGCATGAGATGCCAATAGTCTTATCTACATGACTATAAACTGTTGTAATCCATATCCAACAAATAATACGATGCCTTTTGACCTATACGAGAGATGCCTTATGCTCCTAGCATGAGATTCCAATAGTCCTATCTACATGACGTTAAACTATAGTAATCCATATGTGCCAAACATAGGATGCCTCTTGCTCCAAACAAGAGATACCTTGTGCTCCAAGCATGAGATGCCAATAGTCCTATCTACAAGACTATAAACTATAGTACTCCCTATCTAACAAATGATTGGATGCCTCTTGCCCTATAAGAGAGATGCCATGTGCTCCTAGAATCAGATTCCAATAGTCCTATAAACATGACTTTAAACTATAGTAATCCCTATGTGCAAAACATAGGATGCCTCTTGCTCCAAACAAGAGATTCCTTGTGCTCCAAGCATGAGATGCCAATAGTCTTATCTACAAGAATATAAACTGTAGTACGCCCTATCTAAAAAATGATTGGATGACTCTTTCCCTATATGAGAGATGCCTTGTTCTCCTAGCATGAGATGCAAATAGTCCTATCTACATGATTATAAACTTTAGTACTCCATATCTAACAAATGATAGGATGCATGTTGCCCTATACGAGAGATGCATTGTTCTCCTAGCATGAGATGCCAATAGTCCTATCTACATGACATTAAACTATAGTAATCCCTATGTGCCAAACATAGGATGCCTCTTTCTCAAAAAAAGAGATTCCTTGTGCTCCAAGCATAAGATTCCAATAGTCCTATCTACATGACTATAAACTGTAGTACTCCCTATCTAACGAATTATAGGATTCCTCTTGCCCTATACGAGAGATGCCTTGTGCTCATAGCATGAGATGCCAATAGTCCTATCTACATGATTTTAAACTATAGTAATCCCTATATAACAAATGATAGGATGCCTCTTGACCTATACCATAGATGCCTTGTGCTCCTAGCATGAGATGCCAATAGTAAAATCTACATGACTATAAACTGTAGTACTCCCTATCTAACAAATTATAGGATACCTCTTGCCCTATTCGAGAGATGCTTTGTGCTCCTATAATGAGATGCCAATAGTCCTATCTACATGACTTTAAACTATATTTATCCCTATGTTCCAAACACAGGATGCCTCTTGCTCCAAACAAGAGATGCTTTGTGCTCCAAGCATGAGATGCCAATAGTACTAACTACAAGACTATAATCTCTAGTACTCCCTATCTAACAAATGATTGGATGACTCTTTCCCTATATGAGAGTTTCCTTGTGCTCCTCTCATGAGATGCCAATAGTCCTATCTAGATGACTTTAAACTATAGTAATCCCTATCTAACAAAGGATAGGATGCCTCTTGAACTATAAGAGCGATGCATTGTGCTCCTAGCATGAGATGCCAATAGTTCTATCTATATGACTATAAACTGTAGTACTCCCTTTCTAACAAATGATAGGATGCCTCTTTCCCTATACGAGAGATGCCTTGTGCTCCTAGCATGAGATGCCAATAGTCCTATCTACATGACTTTAAACTATAGTAATCCCTATGTCCCAAACATAGGATACCTCTTGCTCCAAACAAGAGATGCCTTGTGCTCTAAGCATGAGATGCCAATAGTCCTATCTACAAGACTATAAACTGTAGTAATCCCTATATAACAAATGATTGGATGCCTCTTACCCTATACGAGAGATGCCTTGCGCTCCTAGCATGAGATGCCAATAGTCCTATCTACATGACTATAAACTGTAGTACTACCTATCTATCAAATGATAGGATGCCTATTACCCTATACGAGAGATGCCTTGTGCTCCTAGCATGAGATGACAATAGTCCTATATACATGAATTTAAACTATAGTAATCCCTATGTGCCAAACATAGGATGCCTCTTGATCCAAAAAAGAGATTCCTTGTGCTCCAAGCATGAGATGCCAATAGTCTTATTTACATGACTATAAACTGTAGTAATCCCTATCTAACAAATGATAGGATGACTCTTGCCCTATACGAGAGATGCCTTGTGCTCCAAGCATGAGATTCCAATAGTCCTATCTACATGACTATAAACTATAGTACTCCCTATCTAGAAAATGATATTATGCCTCTTGCCCTATATGAGAGATGCCTTGTACTCCTAGCATGAGATGCCAATAGTCCTATCTACATGACTTTAAACTATAGTAATCCCTATCTAACAAATGATAGGATGCCTCTTGAACTATATTAGATATGTCTTGTGCTCCTAGAATGAGATGCCAATAGTCCTATATACAATACTATAAACTGTAGTACTCCCTATCTAACAAATGATTGGATGCCTCTTCCCCTATACGAGAGATGCCTTGTGCTCCTAGAATGAGTTGCGAATAGTCCTATATACATGACTATAAATTTTAGTACTCCCTATCTAACAAATGATAGGATGCCTCTTGCCCTATATGAGAGATGCCTCGTGCTCCTAGCATGAGATGCCAATAGTCCTATCTACATGACTATAAACTGTAGTACTCCCTATCTAAAAAATGATAGGATGCCTCTTGACCTATACGAGATATGCCTTGTTCTCGTAGAATGAGATTCCGATAGTCTAATCTACATGACCTTAAACGATAGTAATCCCTATGTGCCAAACATAGGATACCTCTTTCTCCAAACAAGAGATTCCTTGTGCTCCAAGCATGAGATTCCAATAGTCCTATCTACAAGACTATAAACTATAGTACTCCCTATCTAACAAATGATTGGATTCCTCTTTCCCTATACGAGAGATGCCTTGTTCTCCTAGCATGATATGCCAATAGTCCTATCTACATGACTATAAACTGTAGTAATCCTTATCTAACAATTGATAGGATGCCTCTTGCCCTATACGAGAGATGCCTTGTGATCCTAGCATGAGATGCCAATAGTTCTATCTACATAACTTTAAACTATAGTAATCCCTATGTGCCAAACATAGGATGCATCTTTCTCCAAACAAGAGATGTCTTGTGCTCCAATCATGAGATGCCAATAGTCCTATCTACATGACTATAAACTGTAGTAATCCCTATATAACAAATGATAGGATGCCTCTTACCCTATATGAGATATTCCTTGTGCTCCTAGCATGATATGCCAATAGTCCTATCTACATGACTTTAAACTATAGTAATCCATGTGTTCCAAATATCGGATGCCTCTTGCTCCAAACAAGAGATGCCTTGTGCTCCAAGCATGAGATGCCAATAGTCCTGTCTACAAGACTATAAACTATAGTACTCCCTATCTAACAAATGATTGGATGCCTATTTTTCTATACGATAGATGCCTTGTGATCCTAGCATAAGATGCCTATAGTCCTATCTACATGACTTTAAACTATAGTAATCTCTATGTGACAAATATAGGATGCCTCTTGCTCCAAACCAGAGATGCCTTGTGCTCTAAGCATGAGATGCCAATAGTCCTATCTACAAGACTATAAAATGTAGTACTCCCTATCTAACAAATGATTTGATACCTCTTTCCCTATACGAGAGATTTCTTGTGCTCCTAGAATTAGATGCCAATAGTCCTATCTACATGACTTTAAACTATAGTAATCCCTATGCTCCAAACATAGGATGCCTCTTACTCCAAACAAGAGATGTCTTGTGCTCCAAGCATGAGATGCCAATAGTCCTATCTACATGACTATAAACTATAGTACTCCATATCTAACAAATGATAGGATGCCTCTTTCCCTATACGAGATATGCCTTGTGCTCCTAGAATCAGATGCCAATAGTCCTATCTACATGACATTAAACTATAGTAATAACTATGTGCCAAACATAGGATGCCTCTTGCTCCAAACAAGAGAGGTCTTGTTCTCCAAGTATGAGATGCCAATAGCCCTATCTACATGACTATAAACTGTAGTACTCCCTATCTAACAAATGATAGGATGCCTCTTTCCCAATACGAGAGATGCCTTATGCTCCTAGCATGAGATTCCAATAGTCCTATTTACATGACTTTAAACTATAGTAATCCCTATGTGCCAAACATAGGATTCCTCTTTCTCCAAACAATAGATGCCTTGTGCTCCAAGCATGAGATTCCAATAGTCCTATCTACATGACTATAAACTGTATTACTCCCTATCTAACAAATGATAGGATGCCTCCTGACCTATACGAGAGATTCCTTGTGCACCTAGCATGAGATGCCAATAGTCCTATCTACAAGACTTTAAACAATAGTAAACTCTATGTGCCAAACATAGGATTCCTCTTGCTCAAAACAATATATGCCTTGTGCTCGAAGAATTAGATGCCAATAGTTCTATCTACAAGACTATAAACTATAGTACTCCCTATCTAACAAAAGATTGGATGCCTCTTGCCCTATACGAGAGATGTGTTTTGATCCTAGCATGAGATGCCAATAGTCCTATCTACATGACTATAAACTGTAGTACTCCCTATCTAACAAATGATAGGATGCCTATTGCCCTATACGAGAGATGCCTTGTGGTCATAGCATGAGATGCCAATAGTCTTATCTACATGACTTTAAACTATAGTAATCCCTATTTTCCAAACTTAGGATGCCACTACCTCCAAACAAGAGATTCCTTGTGCTCCAAGCATAATATTCCAATAGTCCTATCTACATGACAATAAAATGTATTACTCCCTATCTAACAAATGATAGGATGCCTCTTGACCTATACGAGAGATGCCTTGTGCTCCTAGAATGAGATGCTAATAGTCCTATCTACATAACTATAAACTGTAGTACTCCCTATCTAACAAATGATAGGATGCCCCATGCCCTATACGAGAGATTCCTTATGCTCCTAGCATGAGATGCCAATAGTCATGTATACATGACTATAAACTGTAGTACTCCCTATCTAACAAATGATAGGATGCCACTTTCCCTATACGAGAGATGCCTTGTGCTCCTAGAAGGAGATGACAATTGTCCTATCTACATGACTTTAAACAATAGTAATCCCTATGTGCCAAACATAGGAAGCCTCTTGCTCCAAACAAGATATGCCTTGTGCTCCAATCATTAGATGCAAATAGTCCTATCTACAAGACTATAAACTATAGTACTCCCAATCTAACAAATTATTGGATGCCTCTTTCCCTATACGATAGATGCCTTGTGCTCCTAGCATGAGATGCCAATAGTCCTATCTACGTGACTATAAACTGTAGTACTCCCCATCTAACAAATGATAGGATGCCTCTTTCCCTATACAAGAGATGCCTTGTGCTCCTAGCATCAGATTCCAATAGTCCTATCTACGTGACTTTAAACTATATTAATCCCTATCTGCCAAACATAGGATGCCTCTTGCTCCAAAAAAGAGATGCCTTCTTCTCCAAGCATGAGATTCCAATAGTATTATATACATGACTATAAACTGTAGTACTCCCTATCTAACAAATGATTGGATGCCTATTTCCTTATATGAGATATGCCTTGTCCTCCTAGCATGAGATGCCAATAGTCCTATCTACATGACTTTAAACTAATGTACTCCCTATCTAACAAATGATAGGATGCCTCTTTCCCAATACGTGAGATGCCTTGTGCTCCTAGCATGAGATGCCAATAGTATTATCTACATGACTTTAAACTATAGTAATCCTGATGTGCCAAACATAGGATGTCTCTTGCTCTAAACAAGAGATGCCTTGTGCTCCAAGCCTGAGATTCCAATATTCCTATCTACATGACTATAAACTGTAGTACTCCCTATTGAACAAATGATCGGATGCCTCTTGCCCTATACGAAAGATGCCTTGTGCTCCAAGAATGAGATGCCAATAGTCCAATATACATGACTATAAACTATAGTACTCCCTATCTACAAAATGATAGGATGCCTCATGACCTATACGATAGATGCCTGGTGCTCCTAGTATGAGATACCAATAGTCCTATCTACATGACATTAAACTATAGTAATTCCTATGTGCCAAACATATGATGCCTCTTGCCCCAAACAAGAGATGCCTTGTGCTCTAAGCATGAGATGCCAATAGTCTTATCTTCAAGACTATAAACTGTAGTACTCCCTATCAAACTAATGATTGGATTCCTCTTGCCCTATACAAGAGATTCCTTGTGCTCCTAGAATGAGATGTCAATAGTTCTATCTAAATGACTATAAAATATAGTACTCCCTATCTAACAAATGATAGGATCCCTCTTGCCCTATAAGATAGATACCTTGTGCTCCTAGCATGAGATTCCAATAGTCCTATCTACATGACTTTAAGCTATAGTAATCCCTATGTGCCAAATATAGGATGCCTCTTATTCCAAACAAGAGACTCCTTGTGCTCCAAGAATGAGATTACAATAGTCTTATCTACGTGACTATAAACTGTAGTACGCCCTATCTAACAAATGATAGGATGCCTCTTTCTCTATACGAGAGATGCCTTGTGCTCCTAGCATGAGATTCTAACAGTCCTATCTACATGACTATAAATTGTAGTACTCCCTATCCAACAAATGATAGGATGCCTCTTGCCCTATTCGAGAGATGCCTTGTGCTCCTAGCATGAGATTCCAATAGTCCTATCTACATTACTTTAAACTATAGTAATCCCTATGTGCCAAACATAGGATGCCTCTTGCTCCAAACAAGTTATGCCTTGTGCTCCAAGCATGAGATTCCAATAGTTCTATCTACAAGACTATAAACTGTATTACTCCATATCTAACAAATGATAGGATGCCACTTTCCCTATACGAGATATTCCTTGTGCTCATAGCATGAGATGCCAATATTCTTATCTACATGACTTTAAACAATAGTAATCCCTATCTAAAAAAGGATAGGATTCCTCTTGACCTATACGAGATATGCCTTGTGCTCCTAACATGAGAGGCAAATAGTCCTATCTACATGACTATAAACTGTAGTAATCTCTATCTAACAAATGATAGGATGCCTCTTGCCCTATACGAGAGATGCCTTGTTCTCCTAGAATGAGATGCCAATAGTCCTATCTACATGGCTTTAAACTATGGTAATCCCTATGTGCCAAACATAGGATTCCTCTTGCTCCAAATAAGATATGCCTCGTGCTCCAAGCATGAGATGACAATAGTCCTATTTACAAGACTATAAACTATAGTACTCCCTATCTAACAAATTATTAGATGCCTCTTGCCCTATACGAGAGATGACTTATTCTCCTAGCCTGAGATTCCAATAGTCCTATCTACATGACTATAAACTGTAGTACTCCCTATCTAACAAATTATAGGATTCCTCTTGCCCTATACGAGAGATGCCTTGTGCTCCTAGCATGAGATGCCAATAGTCCTATCTACATGAATTTAAACTATAGTAATCCCTATATTCCAAACAAAAGATGTATCTTTCTCCAAACAAGAGATTCCTTGTGCTCCAAGAATGATATTCTAATAGTCCTATCTACATGACTATAAACTGTAGTACTCCCAATCTAACAAATGATTGGATGCCTCTTGCCCTATACGAGAGATGCCTTGTGCTCCTAGCATGAGATGATAATAGTCCTATCTACATGACTTTAAACTATAGTACTCTCTATCTAACAAATGATAGGATGCCTCTTTCCTTATACGAGAGATGCCTTGTCCTCCTAGCATGAGACGCCAATAGTCTCATCTACATGACTTTAAACTATAGTAATCCCTATGTTCCAAACATTGGATGCCTCTTGCTCCCAACAAGAGATTCCTTGTGCTCCAAGAATGAGATGCCAATAGTCCTATCTACATGACTATAAACTGTAGTACTCTCTATCTTACAAATGATAGGATGCCTCTTGTCCTATACGAGAGATTCCTTCTGCTCCTAGCATGAGATGCCAATAATCCTATCTACATGACTATAAACTGTAGTACTCCCTATCTAACAAATGAAAGGATGCCTCTTTACCTATACGAGAGATGCCTTGTGCTCCTAGAATGAGATGCCAATAGTCCTATCTACATGACTTTAAACTATAGTAATCCCTATGTTCCAAACATAGGATGCCTCCTGCTCCAAACAAGATATGACTTGTGCTCCAAGAATAATATTCCAATAGTCCTATCTACAAGACTATAAACTGTAGTACTCACTATCTAACAAATGATTGGTTGCCTCTTGCCCTATACGAGAGATGCCTTGTGCTCCAAGCATGAGATGCCAATAGTTCTATCTAAATGACTATAAACTGTAGTACTCCCTATCTAACAAATGATAGGATGCCTCTTTCCCTATACGAGAGATTCCTTGTGCTCCAAGCATGAGATTCCAATATTCCTATCTACATTACTATAAACTGTAGTACTCCCTATCTAACAAATGATATGATTCCCCTTTCCCTATACAAGAGATGCCTTGTGCTCCTAGCATGAGATGTCAATAGTCCTATCTACATGACTTTAAAATATATATTAATTCCTATGTGCCAAACATAGGATGCCTCTTGCTCCAAACAAGAGATGCCTTGTGCTCCAAGCATGAGATTCCAATAGTCCTATCTACCTGACTATAAACTGTAGAACTCCCTATCTAAAAAATGATAGGATTCCTCTTTCCCTATACAAGATATTCCTTGTGATCCTAGCATGAGATGCAAATAGTCCAATCTACATGACTATAAACTGTAGTAATCCCTATCTAACAAATGATAGGATAACTCTTTCCCTATACAAGATATGCCCTGTGCTCCAAGAATGAGATTCCAATAGTCCTATCTACATGACTTTAAACTATAGTAATCCCTATGTGCCAAACATAATTTGCCTCTTTCTCCAAACAAGAGATGCCTTGTGCTCTAAGCATGAGATGCCAATAGTCCTCTCTACATGACTATAAACTATACTACTCCATATCTAACAAATGATAGGATTCCTCTTTCCCTATACGAGAGATGCCTTGTGCTCCTAGCATGAGATGCCAATAGTCCTATCTACATGACTATAAATCGTAGTACTCCCTATCTAACAAATGATAGGATGCCTCTTTCCGTATAGGAGAGATGCCTTGTGCTCCTAGCATGAGATGACAATATTCCTATCTACATGATTTTAAACTATAGTAATCCATATGTGCCAAACATAGGATGACTCATGCTCCAAAAAAGATATGCCTTGTGCTCCAAGCATGAGATTCCAATAGTCTTATCTACATGACTATAAACTGTAGTACTCCCTATCTAACAAATGATAGGATGCCCCTTGACCTATACGAGAGATGCCTTGTGCTCCTAGCATGAGATTCCAATAGTCATATCTATATGACATTAAACTATAGTAATCCATATGTGCCAAACATAGGATGCCACTTTCTCCAAACAAGAGATGTCTTGTGCTCCAAGCATGAGATTCCAATAGTCCTATCTACAAGAATATAAACTATAGTACTCCCTATCTAAGAAATGATTGGATGCCTCTTGCCCTGTATGATAGATGCCTTGTGCTCCTAGTATGAGATGGAAATAGTCATATCTACATGAATATAAACTGTAGTACTCCCTATATAACAAATTATAGGATGCCTCTTGCCCTATACGAGAGATTCCTTCTGCTCCTAGCATGAGATTCCAATAGTCCTATCTACATGACATTAAACTATAGTAATCCCAATGTGCCAAAAAGAGGATGCCTCTTGCTCCAAACAAGAGATTACTTGTGATCCAAGCATGAGATTCCAATAGTCCTATATACATGACTATAAACTGTAGTACTCCCTATCTAACAAATGATAGGATGCCTCTTGCCCTATACGAGAGATGCCTTGTACTCCTAGCATGAGAAGCCAATAGTCCTATCTACATGACTTTTAACTATAGTAATACCTATCTAACAAATGATAGGATGCCTCTTCCTCCAAACAATAGATGCCATGTGGTCCAAGAATGAGATGCTAATAGTCCTATCTACAAGACTATAAACTGTAGTAATCCCTATGTGCCAAACATAGGATGCCACTTGCTCCAAACAAGAGATGCCTTGTGCTCCAAGCATGAGATGCCAATAAACCTATCTACATGACTATAAACTATAGTACTCCCTATCTAACAAATGATAGGATGCCTCTTAAACTATATGAGAGATGCCTTGTGCTACTAGCATGAGATTCCAATAGTCCTATCTACATGACTATAAACTGTAGTACTCCCAATCTAACAAATGATAGGATGCCTCTTGACCTATACGAGAGATTCCTTGTTCTCCTAGCATGAGATGCCAATAGTCCTATCTACATGATTTTAAACTATTGTAATCCCTATGTGCCAAACATAGGATGCCTCTTTCTCCAAACAAGATATGCCTTGTTCACCAAGCATGAGATGCCAATAGTCCTATCTACAAGACTATAAATGGTTGTACTCTGTATCTAACAAATTATTGGATGCTTCTTTCCCTATACGAGAGATGCCTTGTGCTCCAAGCATGAGATGCCAATAGTCTTATCTACATGACTATAAACTATAGTACACCATATCTAACAAATGATAGGATGCATATTTCCCTATATGAGAGATTCCTTGTGCTCCTAGCATGAGATGCCAATAGTCCTATCTACATGACTTTAAACTATAGTAATCCCTATGTACCAAACATAGGATGCCTCCTGCTCCAAACAAGAAATGCCTTGTACTCCAAGCATGAGATTCCAATAGTCCTATCTACATGACTATAAAATGTAGTACTCCCTATCTAACAAATGAATGGATTCCTCTTTCCCTATACGAGGGATTCCTTGTGCTCCTAGAATGAGATGCCAATAGTCCTATCTACATTACTTTAAACTATTGTACTCCCTATCTAACAAATGATAGGATGCCTCTTGCCCTATACGAGAGATGCCTTGTGCTCCTAGCATGAGATTCCAATAGTCCTATCTTCATGACTTTAAACTATATTAATCCCTATGTTCCAAACATAGGATGCATCTTTCTCCAAACAATAGATGCCTTGTGATCCAAGAATGAGATGCCAATAGTCCTATCTACATTACTATAAACTGTAGTACTCCCTTTGTAACAAATGATAGAATGCCTCTTTCCCTATACGAGAGATTCCTTGTGCTCCTAGCATGAGATGCCAATAGTCCTATCTGCATGACTATAAACTATATACTCCCTATATAACAAATGATAGGATGCCTCTTTACCCATATGATATATGCCTTGTGCACCTAACATGAGATGCCAATAGTCTTATCTACATGACTTTAAAATATAGTAATCCTTATGTGCCAAACATAGGATGCCTCTTGCTCCAAAATAGAGACGCCTTGTGCTCCAAGCATGAGATGCCAATAGACCTATCTACAAGACTATAAACTGTAGTACTCCCTATCTAACAAATAATAGAATGCCCCTTGCCCTATACGAGAGATGCCTTGTGCTCCTAGCATGAGATGACAATAGTCATATCTACATGACTTTAAACTATAGTAATCCCTATCTAACAAATTATAGGATGCCTCTTGCCCTATACGAGTGATGCCTTGTTCTCCTAGCATGAGATCCCAATAGTCCTATCTACATGACTATAAACTATAGTAATTCTTATGTTCCAAACATAGGATGCCTCTTGCTCCAAACAAGAGATGCCTTGTGCACCAAGCATGAGATTCCAATAGTCCTATCTACATGGCTATAAACTGTAGTACACCTTATCTAACAAATGATAGGATGCCTCTTGCCCTATACGAGAGAGGCCTTGTGCTCCTAGCATGAGATGCCAATAGTCCTATCTACATGACTATAAACTGTAGTACTCCCTATCTAACAAATGATAGGATGCCTCTTTCCCTATACGATAGATGCCTTGTGCTCCTAGCATGAGATGCCAATATTCCTATATACATGACTTTAAACTATAGTAATCACTATGTGCCAAACATAGGATGCCTCTTGCTCCAAACAAGATATGCTTTGTGCTCCAAGTATGAGATGCCAATAGTCTTATCTACATGACTATAAACTGCAGTACTCCCTGTCTAACAAATGATAGGATGCCTCTTGCCCTATACGAGAGATGCCTTGTGCTCCTTGCATGAGATGCCAATAGTCCTATCTACATGACTATAAACTTTAGTACTCCCTATCTAACAAATGATAGGATGCCTCTTGACCTATACGAGAGATGCCTTGTGCTCCTAGTATGAGATGCCAATAGTCCTATCTACATGGCTTTAAACTACAGTAATCCCTATGTTCCAAACATAGGATGACTCTTGCTCCAAACAAGAGATGCCTTGTGCTCCAAGCATGAGATTACAATAGTCCTATCTACATGACTATAAACTGTAGTACTCCCTATCTAACAAATTATAGGATGCCTATTTCCCTATACAAGAGATGCCTTGTGCTCCTAGCATGAGATGCCAATAGTCCTATCTACATGAATATAAATTGTAGTACTCCCTATCTTACAAATTATAGGATGCCTCTTGCCCTATACGAGAGATGCCATGTGCTCCTAGAATGAGATGCCAATAGTCCTATCTACGTGACTTTAAACTATAGTAATCCCTATGTGCCAAAACATAGGATGCCTCTGGCTCCAAACATGAGATGCCTTGTGCTCCAAGCATGAGATTCCAATAGTCCTATCTACACGACTATAAACTGTAGTACTCCCTATTTAACAAATGATTGGATGCCTCTTGACCTATAGGATAGATGCCTTGTGCTCCTAGCATGAGATTCCAATAGTCCTATCTACATGACTATAAACCGTAGTACTCTCTATATTACAAATGATAGGATGCCTCTTCACCTATACGAGAGATGACTTGTGCTCCTAGCATGAGATGCCAATAGTCCTATCTATATGAATTTAAACTATAGTAATCCCTATGTGCCAATCATAGGATGACTCATGCTACAAACAAGAGATGCCTTGTGCTCCAAGCATGAGATGCCAATTGTCCTATCTTCAAGACTATAAACCTTAATACTCCCTACCTAACAAATTATTGGATGCCTCTTTCCCTATACGAGAGATGCCTTTTGCTCCTATCGTGATATGCCAATAGTCCTATCCACATGACTTTAAAATATAGTAATCCCTATGTGCCAAACATAGGATGCCTCTTTCTCTAAACAAGAGATGCCTTGTTCTACAAGCATGAGATGCCAATAGTCCTATCTACAAGACTATAAACTATTGTACTCCCTATATAACAAATGATAGGATGCCTCTTGACCTATACGAGAGATGCCTTGTGCTCCTAGCATGAGATGCCAATAGTCCTATCTACTTGACTATAAACTATAGTACTCCCTATCTAACAAATGATAGGATGCCTCTTTACCTTTAAGAGATATGCCTTGTACTCCTATCATGAGATTCCAATAGTCTTATCTACATGACTTTAATCTATAGTAATCCCTATGTGCCAAACATAGGATGCCTCTTGCTCCAAAAAAGATATGGCTTGTGCTCCAAGCATGAGATTCCAATAGTCCTATCTACATGACTATAAACTGTAGTACTCCCTATCTAACAAATGATAGGATGCCTCTTGCCCTATACAAGATATGACTTGTGCTCCTTACATGAGATGCCAGTAGTCATATCTACATGACTATAAATTGTAGTACTCCCTATCTAACAAATTATAGGATGCTTTTTTTCCTATACGAGAGATGCCTTGTGCTCCTAGCATGAGATGTAAGTAGTCCTATCTACATGACATTAAACTATAGTAATCCCTTTGTGCCAAACATAGGATGCCTCTTGCTCCAAACAAGAGATGACCTGTGCTCCATGCATGAGATGCCAATAGTCCTATCTACATGACCATAAACTGTAGTACTCCCTATCTAACAAATGATAGGATGCCTTTTTCCCTATATGAGAGATACCTTGTGCTCCTAGCATTAGATTCCAATAGTCCTATCTACATGACTATATATTGTAGTACTCCCTATCTAAAAAATTATTGGATGCCTCTAGACCTTTACGAGAGATACCATGTGCTCCTAGCATGAGATGCCAATAGTCTTATCTACATGACATTAAACTATTGTAATCCCTACGTGCCAAACATAGGATGCCTTTTTCTCCAAACAAGAGATGCCTTGTGCTCCAAGCATGAGATGCCAATATTCCTATATACAAGACTATAAACTATAGTACTCCCTATCTAAAAAATGATTGGATGCCTCTTGCCCTATACGAGAGATGCCTTGTTCTCCTAGCATGAGATGCCAATAGTCTTATCTACATGACTATTATCTGTAGTACTCCCTATCTAACAAATGATAGGATGCCTCTTTCCCTATATGAGAGATGCCTTGTGCTCCTAGTATGAGATGCCAATAGTCCTGTCTACATGACTTTAAACTATAGTAATCCCTACGTGCCAAACATAGGATGCCTCTAGCTCCAAACAAGATATGCCTTGTGCTCCAAGAATGAGATTCCAATAGTCCTATCTACGTGACTATAAACTGTAGTACTCCCTATCTAACAAATGATAGGATGCCTCTTTCCCTATACGATAGATGCCTTGTGCTCCTAGCATGAGATGCCAATAGTCCTATCTACATGACTATAAACTGTAGTACTCCCTATCTAACAAATGATAGGATTCCTCTTTCCCAATACGAGAGATGCCTCGTGCTCGTAGCATGAGATGCCAATAGTCCTATATAAATGAATTTAAACTATAGTAATCCCTATGTCCCAAACATAGTATGCCTCTTTCTCCAAACAAGAGATTCCTTGTGCTCCAAGAATGATATTCCAATAGTCCTATCTACAAGACTATAAACTGTAGTACTCCCTATCTAACAAATGATTGGATGCCTCTTACCCTATACGAGAGATGCCTTCTGCTCCTATCATGATATGCCAATAGTCCTAACTACATGACTATAAACTGTAGTACTCCCTATCTAACAAATGATAGGATGCCTCTTTCCCTATACGAGAGATGCCTTGTGCTCCTAGCATGAGATGCCAATAGTCATATCTACATTACTTTAAACTATAGTAATCCCTATGTGCCAAACATAGGATGCCTCTTGCTCCAAACAACAGATGCCTTATGCTCCAAGCATGAGATTCCAACAGTCCTATCAATATGACTATAAACTGTAGTACTCCCTATCTAACAAATGAAAGGATGTCTCTTGCCCCATTCGAGAGATGCCTTGTGCTCCTAGCATGAGATACCAATAGTCCTATATACATGACTATAAACTTCAGTACTCCTTATCTAACAAATGATAGGATGCCTCTTTCCCTATATGAGAGATGCCTTGTGCTCCTAGCATGAGATGCCAATAGTCCTGTCTACATAAATTTAAACTATAGTAATCCCTATGTGCCAAACATAGGATGTCTCTTACTCCAAATAAGAGATGCCTTGTGCTCCAAGCATGAGAATCCAATAGTCCTATCTACATGACTATAAACTATATTACTCCCTATCTAACAAACGAAAGGATGCCTCTTGTCCTATATGAGAGATGCCTTGTGCTCCTAGCATGAGATGCCAATAGTCCTATCTACATGTCTATATACTGTAGTACTCCCTATATAACAAATGATAGGATCCTCTTTCCCTATACAAGAGATGCCTTGTGCTCCAAGAATGAGATGCCAATAGTCCTATCTACATGACTTTAAACTATAGTAATCCCTACGTTCCAGACATAGGATGCCTCTTGCTCCAAACAACATATGCCTTGTTCTCCAAGCATGAGATGCCAATAGTCCTATCAACAAGACTATAAACTTTAGTACTCCCTATCTAACAAATGATTGGATTCCTCTTTCCCTATACGAGAGATTCCTTGTGTTCCAAGTATGAGATTCAAAAAGTCCTATATACATGAATATATACTGTAGTACTCCCTATCTAACAAATTATAGGATGCCTCTTGCCCTATATGACAGATGCCTTGTGATCCTAGCATGATATGCCAATAGTCCTATCTACATGACTTTAAACTATAATAATCCCTATGTGCCAAAAATAGGATGCCTCTTGCTCCAAACAAGAGATGCCTTGTGCTCCAAGCATGAGATGCCAATAGTCCTATCTACATGACTATAAAATGTAGTACTCCCTATCTAACAAATGATTGGATGCCTCTTGCCCTATACGAGAGATGCCTTGTGCTCTAAGGATGAGATGCCAATAGTCTTATCTACATGACTATAAACTGTAGTACTCCCTATCTGACAAATGATAGGATGCCTCTTTCCCTATATGAGAGATGATTTTTTCTCCTACATTGAGATTCCAATAGTCCTATCAACATGACATTAAACTATAGTAATCCCTATGTGCCAAACATAGGATGCCTCTTGCTCCAAACAAGAGATGCCTTGTGCTCCAAGCATGAGATTCCAATAGTCTTATCCACATGACTATAAACTGTAGTACTCACTATCTAACTAATGACAGGATGCCTCTTGCCCTATACGAGAGATGCATTGTGCTCCTAGCATGAGAGGCCAATAGTCCAATCTACATTAATATAAACTGTAGTACTCCCTATCTAACAAATGATAGGATGCATCTTGCCCTATACGAGAGATGCCTTGTGCTCCTAGCATGAGATGCCAATAGTCCTATCCACATAACTTTAAGCTATAGTAATCCCTATGTGCCAAACATAGGATGCCTCTTCCTCTAAACTAGAGATGCCTTGTGCTCCAAGCATGATATGCCAATAGTCCTATCTACATGACTATAAACTATAGTACTCCCTATCTAACAAATGATAGGATGCCTCTTGCCCTATACGAGAGATGCCTTGTGCTCCTAGAATGAGATTCCAATAGTCCTATCTACATGACTATAAACTATAGTATTCCTTATCTAACAAATGATAGGATTCCTCTTGACCTATATGAGAGATGCCTTGTGCTCCTAGCATGAGATGCCAATAGTCCTATCTACATGACATTAAACTATAGTAATCACTTTGTTCCAAACATAGGATGCCACTTGTTCCAAACAATAGAATCCTTCTGCTCCAAGCATGAGATGCCAATAGTCTTATCTACAAGACTATAAACTGTAGTACACCCAATCTAACAAATGATTGGATGTCGCTTTCCCTATACGAGAGATGCCTTGTGCTCCTAGAATGAGATGCCAATAGTCCTATCTACATGACTACAAACTGTGGTAATCCCTATCTAACAAATGATAGGATGCCTATTGCCCTATACGAGAGATTCCTTGTGCTCCTAGCATGAGATGCCAATAGTCCTATCTACATGACTTTAAACTATAGTATTCCCTATGTTCCAAACATAGGATGCCTTTTGCTCCAAACAAGAGATGCCTTGTGCTCCAAGCATGAGATTCCAATAGTCCTATCTAGATGACTATAAACTGTAGTACACCCTATCTAACAAATGATAGGATGCCTCTTTCTCTATACGAGAGATACCTTGTGCTCCTAGCATGAGATTCCAATAGTCCTATCTACATGAATTTAAACTATAGTAATCCCTATGTGCCAAACATAGGATGCCTCTTGATCCAAACAAGAGGTGCCTTGTGCTCCAAGCATGAGATGCCAATAGTCCTATCTACATGACTATAAACTGTATTACTCCCTATCAAACAAATGATAGGATTCCTCTTTCCCTATACGAGAGATGCCTTGTTCTCTTAGCATGAAATGCCAATAGTCCTATCTACATGAATATAAACTGTATTACTCCCTATCGAACAAATGATAGGATGCCTCTTGACCTATACGATAGATGCCTTTTGCTCCTAGAATGAGATGCCAATAGTACTATTTAAATGACTTTAAACTATAGTAATACATATGTGTCAAACATAGAATGCCTCTTGCTCCAAACAAGAGATGCCTTGTGCTCCAAGCATGATATGCCAATAGTCCTATCTACAAGACTGTAAATTGTAGTACTCCCCATCTAACAAGTGATTGGATGCCTCTTTCCCTATACGAGAGATACCATGTGATCCTAGAATGAGATGCCAATAGTCCTATCTACATGACTATAAACTGTATTACTCCCTATCTAACAAATGATAGGATGCCTCTTGCCCTATACGAGAGATGCCTTGCGCTCCTAGCATGATATGCCAATAGTCCTATCTACATGACTTTAAAATATAGTAATCACTAAGTGCCAAACATAGGATGCCTCTTTCCCCAAACAAGAGATGCCTTGTGCTCCAAGCATGAGATTCCAATAGTCCTATTTACATGACTATAAACTGTAGTACTCCCTATATAACAAATGATAGGATACCTATTGCCCTATATGAGAGATGCCTTGTGCTCCTAGCATGAGATGCCAATAGTCCTATATACATTATTATAAACTGTAGTACTCCCTATCTAACAAATGATAGGATGCCTCTTGCCCTATAAGAGAGATGGCTTGTGCTCCTAGCATGAGATGCCTATAGTGCTATCTACATTACTTTAATATACAGTAATCTCTATGTGCCAAACATATGATGCCTCTTGCTCCAAACAAGAGATGCCTTGTGCTCCAAGCATGAGATACCAATAGTCCTATCCACATGACAATAAACTGTAGTTATCTCTATCTAACAAATGATAGGATGCCTCTTGCCCTATATGAGAGATGCCTTGTGCTCCTAGCATGAGATGCCAATAGTCATATCTACATGACTATAAAATGTAGTACTCCCTATATAAAAAATGATAGGATGCCTCTTGACCTATACGATAGATGCCTTGTGCTCCTAGCATGAGATGCCAATAGTATTATCTACATGACTTTAAACTGTAGTAATCCCTATGTGCCAAACATAGGACGACTCTTGCTCTAAACAAGATATGCCTTGTGCTCCAAGCATGAGATGACAATAGTCCTATCTACAAGACTATAAACGGTAGTACTCCCTATCTGACAAATGATTGGATGCCTCTTACCCTATACGAGAGATGCCTTGTGCTCCAAGCATGAGATGCCAATAGTCCTATCTACATGACTATAAGTTGTAGTACTCCCTATCTAACAAATGATAGGATACCTCTTTCCCTATATGAGAGATGCCTGGTGCTCCAAGCATGAGATGCCAATAGTCCTATCTACATGACTTTAAACTATAGTAATCCCTATGTGCCAAACATAGAATGCCTCTTGCTCCAAACAAGAGATGCCTTGTGCTCCAAGAATGAGATTCCAATAGTCCTTTCTACAAGACTATAAACTGTAGTACTCACTATTTAACAAATGATAGGATGCCTCTTTCCCTATATGAGAGATTCCTTGTGCTCCTTGAATGATTTTCCCATAGTCCTCTCTACATGACTATAAACTGTAGTACTCCCTATCTAAAAAATGATAGGATGCCTCTTGCCCTATAAGAGAGATGCCTAGTGCTCCTAGCATGATATGCCAATAGTCCTATCTACATGACTTTAAACTATCGTAATCCCTATGTGCCAAACATAGGATACCTCTTGCTCCAAACAAGAGATGCATTGTGCTCCAAGAATGAGATGCCAATAGTCCTATCTTCATGACTATAAACTATAGTACTCCCTATCTGACAAATGATAGGATGCCTCTTGCCCTATATGAGAGATGCCTTGTGCTCCTAGCATGAGATGCCAATATTCCTATCTACATGACTATAAACTGTAGTACTACCTATCTAACAAATGATAGGATGCCTCTTGACCTATACGAGAGATGCCTTGTGCTCCTAGCATGATATTCCAATACTCCTATTTACATGACTTTAAACTATAGTAATCCCTATGTTTCAAACATAGGATGCCTCTTTCTCCAAAGAAGAGATGCCTTGTGCTCTATGCATGAGATGCCAATAGTACTATCTACAAGACTATAAACTGTAGTACTCCCTATCTAAAAAATGATTGGATTACTCTGGTCCTATACGAGAGATTCCTTGTGCTCCAAGCATGAGATGCCAATAGTTCTATCTAAATGACTATAAACTGTAGTAATCCCTATCTGACAAATGATATGATGATGCTTGCCCTATACAAGAGATTCCTTGTTCTCCTAGCATGATATGCCAATAGTCTTATCTACATGACCTTAAACTATATTAATCCATTTGTGCCAAACATAGGATGCCTCTTTCTTCAAACAAGAGATGCCTTGTGCTCCAAGAATGAGATGCCAATAGTTTTATCTACATGACTATATACTGTAGTACTCCCTATCTAAAAAATGATAGGAAGCATCTTTCCCTATAAGATAGATGCCTTGTGCTCCTAGCTTGAGATGCCCATAGTCCTATCTTCATGACTATAAACCGTAGTACTCACTATCTAACAAATGATAGGATGCCTCTTGCCCTATACGGGAGATGCCTTGTGCTCCTAGCATGAGATGCCAGTAGTCCTATCTACATGACTTGAAACTATAGTAATACCTATGTGTCAAACATAGGATGCCTCTTACTCCAAACAAGAGATTCCTTGTGCTCCAAGCATGAGATGCCAATAGTCCTATCTACATGACTATAAACTGTAGTACTCCCTATCTAACAAATGATAGGATGACTCTTGCCCTATACGAGAGATTCCTTGTGCTCCTAGCATGAGTTTCCAATAGTCCTATCTACATGACTATAAACTTTAGTACTTCCTATCTTACAAATGATAGGATGCCTCTTGACCAATAAGAGAGATTCCTTGTGCTGCTAGAATGAGATGCCAATAGTCCTATCTACATGACATTAAACTATGGTAATCCATATGTTCCAAACATAGGATGCCTCTTTCTCCAAACAAGAGATGCCTTGTGCTCCAAGAATGAGATGCCAATAGTCCTGTCTAAAAGACTATAAACTGTAGTACTCCCTATCTAACAAATGATTGGATGCCTCTTTCCCTGTACGAGAGATGCCTTGTGCTCCCAGCATTAGATAAAAATAGTCCTATCTACATGAATATAAACTTTAGTACTCCCTATCTAACAAATGATAGGTTGCCTCTTTCCCTATACGAGCGATGCCTTGTGCTCCTAGCATGAGATACCAATAGTCCTCACTACATGACTTTAAACTATAGTAATCCCTATGTGCCAAACATAGGATGCCTCTTGCTCCAAACAAGAGATTCCTTGTGCTCCAAGCATGAGATGCCAATATTCCTATCTACATGACTATAAACTATAGTACTCCCTATCTAACAAATCATTGGATGCCTCTTGCCCTATTCGAGAGATGCCTTGTGCTCCTTGCATGTGATGCCAATAGTCCTATCTACATGACTATAAACTGTAGTACTCCCTATCTAACAAATGATAGGATGACTCTTGCCCTATATAAGAGATGCCTTGTGCTCCTAGCATGAGATGCCAATAGTCCTATCTACATGACTTTAAACTATAGTAATTCTTATGTGCCAAACATAGGATGCATCTTGATCCAAACAAGAGATGCCTTGTGCTCCAAGCATAAGAATCCAATAGTCCTATCTACATGACTATAAACTGTTGTAATCACTATCTAACAAATGATAGGATGCCTCTTGTCCTATACAAGAGATGACTTGTGCTCCTAGCATGAGATTCCAATAGTCTTATCTACATGACTATAAACTGTAGTACTCCCTATCTAACAAATGATAGGATCATCTTTCCCTATACGAGATATGCCTTGTGCACCTAGCATGAGATGCCAATAGTCCTATCTACATGACTTTAAACTATAGTAATCCCTATATGCCAAACATAGGATGCCTCTTGATCCAAACGAGAGATGCCTTGCACTCCAAGCATGATATGCCAATAGTCCTATCTACATGACTATAAACTATAGTACTCCCTATCTAAAAAAATGATAGGATGCCTCTTTCCCTATACGAGAGATGCCTTATGCACCTAGCATGAGATGCCAATAGTCCTATCTACATGACTATAAACTGTAGTACTCCCTATCTAATAAATGATAGGATGCCTCTTGACCTATACGAGAGATGCCTTGTGCTCCTAGAATGAGATGCCAATAGTCCTATCTACATGACTTTAAACTATAGTAATACCTATGTGCCAAACATAGGATGCCTCTTGCTCGAAAAAAGATATGCCTTGTGCTCCAAGAATGAGATTCCAATAGTCCTATCTACAAGGCTATAAATTGTATTACTCCCTATCTAACAAATGATTGGATGCCTCTTTCCCTATACAAGATATGCCTTGTGCTCCTAGCATGAGATGCAAATAGTCGTATCTACATGACTATAAACTGTATTAATCCCTATCTAACAAATGATAGGATGCCTCTTGCGCTATTCGAGAGATACCTTGTACTCCTAGCATGAGATTCCAATAGTCCTATCTAAATGGATTTAAACTACAGTAATCCCTATGTGCCAAAGATAGGATGCCTCTTACTCCAAACAAGATATGCCTTGTGCTCCAAGCATGAGATTCAAATAGTCTTATCTACATAACTATAAACTGTAGTACTCCCTATCTAACAAATGATAGGATGCCTCTTGCCCTATACGAGAGATGCATTGTTCTCCTATCATGAGATGCCAATAGTCCTATCTACATGACTATAAACTGTAGTAATCCCTATCTAACAAATGATAGGATGCCACTTTCCCTATACGAGAGACTCCTTGTGCTCCTAGCATGAGATGCCAATAGTCCTATCTACATGATTTTAAACTATAGTAATCCCTATGTGCCAAACATAGGATGCCTCTTGCTCCAAACAAGAGATGCCTTGTGCTCTAATCATGAGATACCAATAGTCCTATCTACATGACTATAAACGGTAGTACTCCCTATCTGAAAAATGATAGGATGCCTCTTGCCCTATACGAGATATGCCTTGTTATCCTAGCATGAGATTCCAATAGTCCTATCTACATGACTACAAACTATAGTACTCCCTATCTAACAAATGATAGGATGCCTCTTGACCTATACGAGAGATGCCTTATGCTCCTAGCATGAGATGCCAATAGTCCTATCTACATGACTTTAAACTGTAATAATACCTATGTGCCAAACATAGGATGCCTCTTGATCCAAAAAAGATATGCCTCGTGCTCAAAGCATGATAAGCCAATAGTCCTATCTACAAGACTATAAACTGTAGTACTACCTATCTAACAAATGATTGGATTCCTTTTTCCCTATACGAGAGATGCCTTGTGCTCCAAGCATGAGATGCCAATAGTCCCATCTACATGACTATAAACTGTAGTAATCCCTATCTAACAAATGATAGGATGGCTCTTGCCGTATACACGAGATTCCTTGTGCTCCTAGCATGAGATGACAATAGTCCTATCTACATGACATTAAACTATAGTAATCCCTATGTGCCAAACATAGGATGTCTCTTCCTCCAAACAAGAGATGCCTTGTGCTCCAAACATGATATTCCAATAGTCATATCTACATGACTATAAACTGAAGCACTCCCTATCTAAAAAATGATAGGATTCCTCTTGCCCTATACGAGAGATGCCTTGTGCTCCTAGCATGAGATTCCAATAGTCCTATCTACATGACTATAAACTGTAGTACTCCCTATCTAACAAATGATAGGATGCCTCTTGCCCTATACTAGAGATGACTTGTTCTCCTAGCATGATATGCCAATAGTCCTATCTACATGTCTTTAAACTATAGTAATCCCTTTGTGCCAAACATAGGATGCCTCTTTCTCCAAACAAGAGATGCCTTGTGCTCCAAGAATGAGATGCCAATAGTCCTATCTACATGAATATAAACTCTAGTACTCCCTATCTAACAAATGATAGGATGCCTCTTGCCCTATAAGAAATATGCCTTGTGCTCCTAGCATGAAATTCCAATAGTCTTATCTACATGAATATAAACTGTAGTACTCCATATCTAACAAATGATCGGATGTCTCTTGACCTATACGAGAGATGCCTTGTGCTCCTAGCATGAGATTCCAATAGTTCTATCTACATGAATTTAAACTATAGTAATCCTTATGTGCCAAACATAGGATGCCTCTTGCTTCCAAAAAGAGATACCTTGTGCTCCAAACATGAGATGCCAATAGTCCTATCTACATGACTATAAACTATAGTACTACCTATCTAACAAATGATAGGATGCCTCTTGCCCTATATGAGAGATGCCTTGTGCTCCTAGCATGAGATACTAATAGTCCTATATACATGACTATAAAGTGTAACACTCCCTATCTAACAAATGATAGGATGCCTCTTGCCCTATACGAGAGATGCCTTGTGCTCTAAGAATGAGATTCCAATAGTCCTATCTACGTGACATTAAACTATAGTAACCCCTATGTGCCAAACATAAGATGCCTCTTGCTCCAAACAAGAGATGCCTTGTGCTCCTAGCATGAGATGTCAATAGTCCTATCTACGTGACTATAAATTGTAGTACTCCCTATCTAACAAATGATAGGATGCCTATTGCCGTATACGAGAGATGCCTTGTGCTCCTAGAATGATATGCCAATAGTCCTATCTACATGACTATAAACTGTAGTACTCTCTATCTAACAAATGATAGGATGCCTATTGACCTATACGAGAGATGCCTTGTGCTCCTAGCATGAGATGCCAATAGTCCTATCTACATGACTTTAAACTATAGTAATCCCTATGTACAAAACATAGGATGCATCTTGCTCCAAACAATATATGCCTTGTGATCCAAGCATGAGATGCCAATAGTCCTATCTACAAGACTATAAACTGTAGTACTCCTTATCTAACAAATGATTGGATGCCTATGGCCCTATACAAGAGATGCCTTGTGCTCCTAGCATGAGATGCCAATAGTCCTATCAACATCACTATAAACTGTAGTACTCCCAATCTAAAAAATGATAGGATGCCTCTTGACCTATACGAGAGATGCCATGTGCTCCTAGCATGAGAAGCCAATAGTCCTATCTACATGAATTTAAACTATAGTAATCCCTATGTGCCAAACATAGGATGCCTCTTGCTCCAAACAAGAGATACCTTGTGCTCCAAGTATGAGATTCTAATAGTCTTATCTACATGACTATAAACCGTAGTACTCCCTATCTAACAAATGATAGGATGCCTCTTGCCCTATACGAGAGATGCCTTGTGCTCCTAGAATGAGATGCCAATAGTCCTATCTACATGACTATAAACTATAGTACTACCTATCTAACAAATGATAGGTTGCCTCTTTCCCTATACGAGAGATGCCTTATGCTCCTAGCATGAGATGCCAACAGTCCTATATACATGACTTTAAACTATAGTAATCCCTATGTTCCAAACATAGGATGCCTCTTGCTCCAAACAAGATATGCCCTGTGCTCCAAGCATGATATGCCAATAGTCCTATCTACATGACTATAAACTGTAGAACTATCTATCTAAAAAATGATAGGATGCCTCTTGCCTTATACGAGAGATGCCTTGTGCTCCTAGCATGAGATTCCAATAGTCCTATCTACATTACTATAAACTGTAGTACTCCCTATCTATCAAATGATAGGATGCCTCTTGACCTATACGAGAGATGTCGTGTGCTCCTAGCATAAGATGCCAATAGTCCTATCTACATGACTTTAAACTGTAGTACTCCATATATAACAAATGATAGGATGCCTCTTGACCTATACGAGTGATGTCTTGTGCTCCTAGCATGAGATTCCAATAGTTCTATCTATATGACTTTAAACTATAGTAATCCTAATGTGCCAAACATAGGATGCATCTTGCTCCAAAAAAGAGATGCCTTGTGATCCAAGCATGAGATTCCAATAGTCTTATCTACATGACTATAAACTGTAGTACTCCCTATTTAACAAATGATAGGATGCCTCTTTCCCTAGAGGAAGTTTTGAAATGGAAAAGCGAAGTCGTATTCGGAATCAGAGGCCCGGTCCGGAGGCCCAGAAAGTGGTGCATGAACTAAAGGATGCCTTGCACAAAATAAAGATGTGCAGACGAAGCTTGTCCGGGATTCTCGTAATCGGGCCGCTGGTGCGTGCAATTTTTGCTCGCCCTGGTTCCGCGCAGTGAGGCTTTGCGCGCCGACGGTTCCCGGCGTGGAAATGTTCGCGCGCCGCCTGGATTCCGCGTCGACGGGTGCCTATAAATAGAACGCAACCCCCGACGGTTTGGGGGTTGAGGAATTCAGATCGACTCTTGATCGCACAATTCGACTCCCCCTGCGTGAAATATGACTTCCAGGTAATCCACCTTTTCGTGAAACCTTTCCCCAGGGTTCGCCTTTGCGCACAACTCCACCGGCTTCAGTGAATTTTCCTCCTCCTCCGGGTACTTCCCTTGCGCGCGATCGTTATCCCTTGCATGCAATCCCCTTCTACACGTGCAATACCTTGCGCGCAATCCCATATCCACGCAATACTTTGGCCCTATTGCGCGCCATCCCAGTGTTTTCCGCGCAAAACATCCTTTTGCATGCAACACCGAGGGCCCCTTTACCTTGACGCCCCGTGGCTACCTTTCCGGGCCAGCACGTCATGTCTTCCTGCCGGGAAAGCGCTCCATGCATTTTTTTCCCATACGGCCTTCAAGGCTCGTACGAAGTAACCTCATGTTCCCTTGGTCGGTGCTTCCTATTTCATTTCTTTCCTTATGCTTCTCCGCATTGGCATGCTAACGGCTATTGCTTCTTCACATAGCCAGGCTAACGTGGACCCCCCAATGGTCCACCCTGCCGCCCCCCTTCATTACGGCCTTTCCGATGCCTTCCCTCCCACAAGGGGTAGATGGCATTGGGAATGTAAGCCCTCGGGGTGTGGAGAGAACCCACCTCGTCCACGATGCAGGACGTTAAACCACTAAGCACTTCGTCCATAACACATGACGTTAAACTGTGGTCCGACCCCATGCTTCGCACAAAGGGTCCCCCCAGCTCGGACATTTTTTACACCTCTCGTATCCATGGGAATGGGCTCTTCCTCGCATGTAATGAGATCCTCCTTGTTGGAGTGGCGTTTTTCCATGGGGGAATGGCTTCCTCAGATCATAAGCCCCTTGCCTCTCTTACGGAAGGTTGCACCCATGCATCTCCGTACTTCCCCCCTTCCGAGGCTAGTGGAGTCCCTTTCACACCGTGCTTTATCGCACCACGGGCCTCCACCCTGGAGTAAGCCCCGTCACCAGGGCCACTAACCATGTGTAAGCCCCTGTTTCCTCTTTGGGCTGCTAACCATGCGTAAGCCCCATTCCGCTTCTCACGGACGCACCCTTCGCGACGTGATCGTTTGGTCCCTACTGCCTCTTGTTTCTCACACTGAGCATGACTCACATGGTCTTAGAGAGCGCATCGACCATGACATACTCCTATGGGCCACCTCAGAGCATAATCCCCATGCCAACGAAAAACGTGGACTTTGATCTGTGCAAACACATGGTACGTAGGAAGCCTCCACGAGGTTCAAGCCCACCGCCCGGTCATTCTGAACTCTCCACGTCGGTTCCCCGACCATCATAGGCCACCTTAGAGTGTAATCCCCATATCCAACATGGGCCGCCTCAGAGCGTAAGCCCCGTATCCACCACGGTCCGCCTTCGAGCGTAAGCCCCATAGAAACTTTGGGCCACCTCAGAGCGTAAGCCCCATATCGTTCGTCCCACATGACATTAAACTGTATGCCCTTATCTTTCATGATGTTAAACTATATCTCGTCCCGCATGACGTTAAACTGCATTTCCCCTCTTGAGTCGTCTTAGAGCATAACCCCATGCCTCACTCCATCATCCATCCCGATCCTTACTCGGGCCGCCACATCCTGGTGAGATCATGCCACTCCACCCCACTCCATAGCATCCGGGAAGCCTCCCATTTGCTGGCCCTAACATTGGTGTCCCCCCTAGGGGTTCCTTCAATCTGATCCACTCTCAGTGTTTCGATCAGTCCGATCTATCTCCGCAAGACGTTAAACTCGTGGCATACCCTGTGTTAAACATGGGAAGCTGAGGAAAACCTCAGATGGTACACATTCCCCGCGTTCGATGTGGGATGCCTCGGGCTTCCGCGCCCTCGAGAATCCATGTGATAAGGGACAGAAGATAGACATACTGATCCCCAGCCTCAACACATGCCAACGACACCCCAACGTGACCATTCTCCTAACTGATGGTGGCTTCCCCGACAAGACCCCTTGGAGCGTCTCGACAGAAGCAGCGTAATTAACTGGAGTCCATGCAGATATGGTGCTGGGAATGAGCTTCACCAACCCATCTTAAATCTATGAGGGAGACCCAGATTAGGCGACGAGCTCCGAGGAGGAATCCACAGAAGGAAGAGCCAACATCCCATCATCCCGGTTTCAATCAAGGAGTAGACGTCCCTAAATAAGGAACGGATGCCGCCCGCCTTTGGAATGTGGGAATGCGGGGCTGCGAGCCGCGCGTCCTCCCGTGTGTGATGGACCCGCGCGCGCGCCCCAGCATAAAAGCATTGGAAATAGAAAATGGTGAACCCTACGTGAAGCTCTTCCCCTCAATATGGGGATAGGTAGAGTTTGGGATGTCAGAAGATCATCATGTCACCAGGTCCGGGTACCTATCACCGGGACGTGAAACCCACCAAGGGTTGAGGCAGTCAGCATGTTGTGCACTCCATTCTGCGACGTCGTCAGCGTGGATCCCTCCCACTGACCACAGAAGACGGAACGACACTGGGCTATTGATTGTCGATTTCTTTTCCTGTTAGCACTAATGGTTTCATCTCCCTACTTCCAGAAATCAGATCACTGCATCCGGAGCTTGATCGCCACCTGCCCATCGGCGCAGGGGCAGGGGCAGCGCCGGTGCGGCTACCCCGCGTGGTCCCGCCTTTTCCACAGTCACTCTGACTCCGATTTCCACGACTGTCAGGTTCTCACGCCCCCTCTCCCCGTCAGAAATCATCTAGATAAGGGTGATACAGGACTTGGTTCGTAGGTACGATGAGGAAGGGATCATCCCCACCAGGGTCCTGGCCTGTTTGGATCTAGAGGCGGTTGCGCCCCACTATTGTCGCCGCCCCCGAGGGCCGCCCAGCGAGCCACTGCTCCCCACTCCGACATTCAACCACTTTGGGAGCCTATCCCTGGAGCGCCTTGACACATGCATCCCCTACGCCAATGAGGTGGGGGATGTCCGGGACTGCCCGATCGGAGACCCATCCTAGGGGTTAACGGCAAGAACCCCCGCCAGGCTGCATTGATGTCATCGCCCGGCTCCCTGGGCTAAGGACCAGGAAATATTTGTGCCTGTACCACCGACTCCAACCCATCTGCCCCGACGCCAGCATCGGGCGTGAGCGGAAGAGAGTGCTCGTCCTAGGGCACCAACGTCAGCAACCACAGTGGCCCGAGCCACAACTGACTCCTACTACAAGATCCCCGCACATGTTGAGCAGGGGCAGTCACATGACCGACTGGGGTCGAGGCCCCGACCGCCCTACAGGTAGGTTGGGTCGACTCTCATAGTCACGGGCACAGGAAATGGCCACCGCGGACCAATCCGTGGTATTTCCACCCATCATGAAGGCTCATTATGTGCCACTAGTCTGGAAAGCCGAAGGCTTCTTTGCGATAGCTACGCTTCGGGTATGACTCCTTCCAGTGCCCACTACACTAGGTATGAGGTCACTCCCCCTACCACTGGCCGTGAGTATGGAGTCGTTGCGTATCCAGTCGCTCACTCACATAGAGGTCCTCCCCATGTCCCTTTCGACATCTGTCCCGGTGCTTCCTGCACCCCGGCCTTCAGTCCCCTCTGCCCCAGCACTATTACGGTCAGGGGACTCCTTGACGGAAATCATCCTTACCCTAAGGAGACACCCATGGGAAAGAAGGCGGGGCGTCGTCGCCATAGGAGTAATGTCAGGGGGCACCGGACGGAAATTAGATCGGTCAGTTTCTCGGACTCTGAGGCGGAGTACGACTCAACGATGGAACCTTCCCCCCGACCCTCTGAGTCGAGGGCAGGGATGGGGATGCGGCGCGTCAGTCTTCTACTCCCCGAAAGCGAGATCCGTATGATTCCCTCCTCCCTCCGATGGTGTATCCAGGAGGACGAGGACTTGGCGTACCCCCAGGGGTCAAACACGTAGTTATCGTTGGCCTCCCCGGAAGTGCCTTCCACCTTAGTCAGGGGGTGTGGGGAACTTTTCTGGGGACCGACAGAGGAGTCGCAAGGCGATACACCCTCAGCGAGCACCGACGCTGTGACGGGAGGCCCATTCTCTATCCCATACTATCGCGACGTGGTAGCCGGGGCATTGAAGCCCTTGGAGGATGACTCAAGGATCGGCGGCCAATCAGCATGTTAGCCGTATTCCCCGTCGTCCAGCCCATCGGCCCGGCGACCTGCCTCGGCGCCCTTTCCAGCTCCCTGGCCATTCTCGGTTTACGAGAAGGGGCAGCAAGGCCCGAACCCCGAACCAGAGTCATGGAGATTTTGGACCATCTTCGCAGTGGGCCACTTCCTCGAGAAGTTTTGGTCGGTCGCAGGATCAGATTTTGATATGTCAGAGGTGCTCACCCCGAAAGAGTTTGAATGTTTCCGCCAGACTCTTCGGTTGACTCACTCCCATCTTCGCCATCAGCTAGCACCTTATCCCAGGAGTCAAGTACATCTCGAGGATATCAGTGAGTAGTGTCGTTGGGTCGACTTGGCAGCGCTCCCTGCTATCCGACACCCCAAGTCGCCTGGCCACCGCAGGGCCCTCCAGCAACAATGCATTCAATGTTTTCATGTACTCCGAAAGGTTATCGAAGAAGCCACCCCCCACGCGCACATCCGCAGATGGGGACAGTATGCTGCCCTTCTTTTTTGTGCGATCCGCCGACATCCTGATTCATCGGGCGGCCCTGAGGGAATGTCGCCAAAAGCAGTGGCGGTCAACATGGATGGACTTTCGGATGAGGGAAACGGTGTGGAGCTCCTCGATGGGGACTCACCCCCAGAGGAAAATCCGCCACTGGACCCATCTGGGAGGATCACTCTCCACCAGAGGAGCCTCCTAGGTATCCCCACACCCACTGAGGCACTGACACTGAGCCGAAACATCGGCATGGGTAAAGAGAATATCGGGGCTATCAAGCCCGCCGACCCATCTACCTCGGTCCAGAAGGCATAAGAAGACTCTAAGAAGGCCACTCTACGCCAGCATCTTGCTGAGCAAAAGGGGCTGGTTGATGAGCTCTTGGTTGAATGCGTTGCAGAGTAGCAGCCTGACTACAGTAATCCCAGGTCAGGACAGTAGGGCCAGGAGCACCTACCCCTTGCTGAGATTCCCCCAGGCGACTGCCACCATGTCATGTTCACCGACAGGGGAGAGGCCGGTGCCCATGGAAAGAGGGCACAATACGTCTCGTCGAAACCTCCCGAGCGGCGGAATCACCTGGGGGACCATACTCGGTTTCCTCCCGCTACCCTAAGAGTCGCTGCGCAAGCCGCCCCACGATCTGCTGAGCTTGACTACCAGATTGGAGATCCTGGCAATGCGCTTGTGGTTAGAGATCCCCGTCAGGACAGGAATCCATGTCCGGACGATCTGATGGAAGTGCTCATCGCCCGCTTGGAGGCCCCGGAAACTCGTCAGGTGGAAATTCCACCGGACGGAAAGCCATACCCATCTTGGGTGGATGATATGTCGGCCCCGCCGGGATATGAGAACCCCACTTTCTCCCGCTTTAACAGGACAATAGATCTGCTACAACACCTGGCCCACTTCAACTCGAGGTGCGAGCCTATGTTGGGGACTCCGACGTAGCAGGAAGCTTCCAAGCTCCGTTACTTCGTTCAGATGCTGGAAGGACCAGCCTTCGTCTGGTACAGCCAGCTCCCTGTTGGGTCTATGGCTAGCTGGGAGGACCTTCACTGGAAATTCCTCTACCAGTTCAGTTCCACAACCCGGAAGATGAACATTGCAAACCTTTTCAGGTGCAAACAGAGGCCCAATGAGCGGGTTGCGGACTTCGTCGCCTGGTGGAAGGGGCTCACGTACTCCCTTGACATGCCACAAACTCAAGAGCAATTACTGACGATGTGTTTAGGGAACATCAAGGCAGAGCTTGTTCAGAATTACCCTGGAGGGTTCTAGGATTTCTCGGACAAGGCTCAACGCCTCGAAGAAGCCCTGCAACAGGCCATTCAGTCACGCCTACTGCCTCTTGTAATCCCTGTAAGGAGAGACGCTAGAGCCGAACCCGCTACTGTAGCCCAGATAGAGGCTCCTAGACAGATGGATTTGCAACCAGTAAGGGCAGCTCAATATCCCCATAGGGGTCCACCCCCACTGGCACAGCCTCCGGCCCGGCAGCGACCGCCTCAAAATAGGCAGGCACCTCCGCGTGACGCACCGCCACCACCTAGGCGAGATAATTAGGCTCCGCCTCCTCGTCATGCTCCTCCGACCCCTGGTCAGGGTCAGCCTCCAAGATCCCCCTTTCCAGACATAAGGAATCAGACTTACTCGTTTGACAAGGCCCAGGTCCCCGGTTATTTCTGTAGCTCCTTGGAGCAGAGGATCGTGCGGCAGCCTGAGTGCCGGAAGCCAGAAGAGGCGTGTCTCACTGATCACCCTAACTACTTCCCTTATCACCGGATCCTGGGGAACACCATCTAGAGATGATATGTGTTCAATTATTGGCTCCAATACCATATTGACAACAACGTAGTAAGGTTGGGCCCAGCCCCGACACAGGTGGTAGGTGTCTTCGTGAGATTAGATGGCAGCAGCGATAATGAGAATGAGTGGCAGCAGGTTTCCGACCATGGGCCCCGGAAGTATAATGATTGGATGGCCCGCAGGATGGTCTCCTATTCCCATGGCATCATCTGTGCCCGCCTAAGTTATCCAGAGCCCTCATAATCTGCGAGCGCCGCTTTGGAATCGTCGTCCCAGCCTACCTCTTCCCATAAGAGCAAGCAGTAGCGCAAGAAGAAAGAACGCGCCCTGCCAGTGCCGTCATCTTCCCGCACGCTTGGAGATTTTATGCCCCCATAGATGGGGATCCCTCCGAGACTCTATCTGGTAGCAGATGACTCCTCGAGTGAAAGCCCTGGGTATGCTTCGGTTAACACCGTAGAGTTGGTAAATCCATTTTTGGCTCATGAAGATGAGAAACGCCAGGTGGACTTCCCCAATGCCCCCAGCCATTGCCAACGTCGGCGAAGCCGTGGCTACGTGAATCATCGGGGCACGACAGTCGTCACCTCTAGCCAGGCTGTGAATGCTATTGAGACTAGGCAGTAGGCCCGATACAGAGATCAGCGCACTCGGTCCCCTCACCCGGTGTCGACAGGTCCTCCTCCACCACTGTTTATATTGCTGGATCAGGTGGGACCACCTCGTTCGTGTTGCAGCCAGCCCTGCCCGGCCACCGGCCGACTACAGCCTTCCGGTTCTAATGCGACATCCACCTCCTGGGGTCCGACTAGTGAACATCGAGATGTTCCTAGTACCAGTCAGTCACCGGTCCCGCCGGCAGGGTCCGTCATGCCTCCAATCGCAGAGCGGCCTCCCGTAAGCATAAGATCGCATTTGGCTCGAAAGTATGATGTTCTGAAGCACCTTGCCAGCATTATGGCAAGGCTTTTTATCCTTGAGGCCCTTCTCCTGTCATAGGAAATGTGCATGGAACACCCCGAGGCTCTATGAAGCCCCCTCCAGTTCGAGATGGAGGTGGAGGCCGCAGAAGCCTTCCACACCGAGGCGATTGAGGACGCCGAATGTTAGGTGGTTATCTTGTTTTTTGGTGGAGCTGAAGACCCTCCCATACAGAGGCACATTCTCCCACTTTACTTCACCGACTAGTTCAATGGTGTGGAAGTTCGCCACTGTCTTGTTGACACGAGTTCCGGGATTAACCTCATCCCAACTCAGACACTGTGGAAAATGAGGTTGTCTGAGGATGATTTAACTCCCTCCGACCTCAGGATCCAGGGGTATGAAAGGACCGAGAAAACTCCACTCGGCAAGATTCGTCTGAAGACCTAGTTTGGAAGCCTGATTGCCAATACCGAATTTATGGTTGTCTCTCAGGACACTTCCTACAACGCATTGATGGGCAGGTCGTGGCTCCACCTTCATGCAGCGGTCCCTTCCTCATATCACCAGTGCCTAAAATACTCCCTTAAGGGTCGAGTGGGCGTGCTCCAAGGAGATGCGTCTCCTTTTACCTCTTGTGAAGCCCGTTATCTGGACGCTGGCTACTACAAGAGCAAGGACAAACAGATCTTGGCAAGTGAGGTCGAGCCTGCCACTGTCGCGAGTGGTCCCTGGGCAGTTTTGGACGACGCATATGTCTTCCCAATCCATCGGTTGGAGGCCACAACCCCTGACATGGGGCAGTGCTTTGTCGTTTCGGGTACCAGAGGAAGTCATATTTCTAAGTCCAAGCGACGGCGGTAAATCACCTTGTACTCTTACACCAGCCAGGCTCAGGTGATCCCCGAGCCTCCTACCACTGTACGATATCGGGATGTTGGGCTCATGGAAACGACAGTACATCATACGTGTCTGTTTCACCAGGCCGGGATCGATTGGCTTAAGACAACGTGCCACCACTGCTTTGATGTCATAAAGTGTGGCCCCTTGGGCCGAAGGCCATATGGGATTGGATCAACCGCCTTTGTCGCCATGGTCTTTGTAGTTCATGGGTCCCCTGGCATGGCAACCTCTGCCACCCAAGCCAGCACCCACTTCCCGTTAGGGTCTGGAAGCCCTGAAACGGCTCCCCCCATGGATGACCCTTCCACAAGTGGAGAGTAGTACATGGAAGACGCTCCTCCTACCTTTGAGGAGGGTGTCCCCACCACGGTCGATGAGTTAGTTCATGTGAACCTCGGTAGCGAGGCGGACCCGAGATCCACATTGGTCAGTGCCGCTATGCCCCCCGAGGAATGGAAACGGTATGTAGACTTCCTCAGACAGCACCGTGATGTGTTCGCCTGGAGTTATGACGAGATGCCAGGACTAGATCCCCAGGTATCCATCCACCGCCTTGGCCTTCCAGCAAACCATTGTGGGTTCAAGCAGCCTCCCAGAAAGATGCACCCCTCTCACGGTTCCATGGTTGAGGCCGAAGTTGATAAGTTCATCAAGGCCAAATTCATCAAAGAAGTCCAGTACCCCAGGTAGCTAGCCCTCAGTGTGCCAGTCAGGAAGAAGAACGGGCAGATTAGGGTCTGTATCGACTTCCGTGATCTCAATCACCACTGTACGAAGGATGATTTTCCCCATCTCGTGACAGAGTTGTTGATCGATGCCATGGCCGGGTTCCAAGCTCTTTTCTTCATGGATGGGTACTCTGGGTACAACGAGATCTGGATGGCCCCTGAGGATGAATATTTCACTGCCTTCAGGGCCCCAAGGGTACTTTCTGCTACCAGGTCATGCCCTTCGGCCTAAAGAATGCAGGTTCCACCTATCAACGGACCATGCACCGCATATTCAAGAAGATTCTTGAGACGATGGTGGAGTGTTACGTGGATGATTTGGTGGTTAAGTGTCATCAGCGCTAGGACTATCTCAAAGACCTTGAGAAAGTGTTCGGCTTCCTCCGTTATCGCCACTTGAAGATGAACCCGTTGAAGTGTGCCTTCGGGGTCACCTTTGGAAAGTTTCCTGGCTTCATTGTTAGGTATCGAGGCATTGAGATCGACCCAGACAAGATAAAGGCCATTAGTCAGATGCCTCCCCCAAGTAATATTCTGGATCTGAGAGGTCTTCAAGGACACTTAACCTATATATGCCGATTCATTGCGAATCTGGCCGGCAAGTGTAAGCCATTTTCCTGGCTCATGAAGAAGGGCGCTACCTACAGATGGGACGAAGAGTGTCAGATTTCTTTTGAGGAAATCAAGAAGTATCTGCTTCAACCTCCGGTCTTGATGCCACCCATTTTCGGAAAGCCGCTAGTCCTTTACGTGACCGCCCTGGAGCGATCCCTCGGCGCACTTCTCGCCCAGAAGAACAACGAGGGAACAGAGAATAGCCTCTACTACCTTAGTCGCATGATCCTTGACACGGAAATTAAATATTCCCCCATCGAGAAGAGCTGCCTGGTGCTCGTATTTGCCATGAAGAAATTGCGGCACTACTTGCAGCACCACGAGGTACATCTGGTCTCTCAGGTAGACACGTTGAAATACATCCTGAACCAACCTATGTTGACCAGCCGATTGGCGTGCTAGGCGGTTATCCTCCAACAGTTCGACATCAGGTTCGTATCTCAGAAGGCCATCAAAGGACAGGAATTGGAAGACTTCTTAGCTGCCCACCCAACCTCCTCGGACAAGCCACTGGATCTAGGATTTTCTGATGAGGAAATCCTCTCAGTTGATCATTTCATCCCATGCTGGCAGATTCACTTTGACGGTGCCTCCCGAAGCCCCACCGGTAGAAGGCTCAACAATCCTAGGCTTAACAGAGTGGGCCTGGGTATCGTCTTCATCGCCCCGGAGCAAGCCGTTCTGCCGTATTTGTTTCTGTTGTCAGAAGGCTGCACCGGCAATGAGTCTGAGTATCATGCCCTCATTACTGGCCTTAAGTTGGCTCTCGAGATTGACATACCCCATCTGTATGTAAAGGGGGACTCTGAGCTAGTCATCAAGAAGGTCAATGGTGACTACGCTGTCAGAAATCCAGAACTCTTTCCATCGTTGGAGTGTGCCCTCCGTCTAATAGCTAAGTTCCCCTCCTGGCCAGAGGTCGTTCACATTCCCCGGTCACAGAACAGTCGAGCAGATGCTTTGGCCAGCCTGGCGGCATCACTTGCAAAGCTTAAACAGGATGACCTAATCGTCCACGTGGCGCACTATAGAGTCATTGTTCCTGTTATTCCGGAAGGCGATCGTGGCCCACGAGTGAACCATATCACCTCTGGTGCCCTTACGTCAAGGTCCACGGGGGCTTCAGGCGTGGTAATCGGAATAGTTCCTAACTGGTGGACGCCCTTGGTTGAATATCTCTAGCACGACAATCTTCTGCTGGACCGAGCTGAGCGAGAATGAATCCAACGCCACGCACCACAGTTCACCCTTCAGAGTGGTCCCATCCTTGAGTAGCTCCTTTACAGGTGCAGATTTGATGGTGTTCTCCTCCGTTGTCTTTAAGGAGTCGAGATCCCACAGGTCATGCAAGAAGTGCACGCTGGTTCTCGTGGCGCCCACCAGGCCGGGTCAAAGTTTTCCCACCAGATTCGGAGGCCGGGATAATTTTGGCCCTCCATGATCCACGACTGCATTTAGTACGCCAAGAGGTTTCATGTGTGCCAAGTTCATGCTAACTTTTTGCATCAGCCACCGACGCCTCTCCATACTACCAAGTATTCTTCTCCCTTTGCAGTCTGGGGGTTGGATGTCGTGGGGCCTTACCCGCCGGTGATGGCCCGCCAGTGCCGGTTCATCTTAACCGCTATGGATTTCTTCTCAAAGTGGGCGGAGAAAATCCCGCTCAGGGAAGTCAAGGCCTATTCTATCACTAACTTCGTGAGCTCCAATATCATTTATCGACTTGGAGTACCTCACGCTATCCTCACGGATAACGGAACCAACTTTCGAGCAGCCGAGATGAAGAATTTGTACGCCAAGTACAACATTCTCTCTAACCACACCTCCCACTATCATGTGCAGGCGAATGGACAGATTGAGGTGTTTAACAAAACCCTCTCTAACATTCTGCAAAAGATGGTTGGTCAGGACAAGAAAATTTGTCCGGACAAGATCCCCAATTCCCTCTGGGCTTATAGGACAACAACTCATAACTCCACCCAGGTGACTCTGTATTCCCTGGTATACGGAGCTGAGGCTGTCCTGCCCATCGAGATCCATTTTACCTCATTACGCATGGCAGTCTACGACCAGCAAGCGCCGAATAGAATTTACGAAATCCATCTAGCCGAATTGTAAGCGCTGGATGAAAGTAGGATTCGTGCTTTGCATAACATAGAAAGGTATCAGAGTAGGATGGCTCGAGATTTCAATAAGAAGGTTCACCTCCGCTCCTTCCTATGAGGTGACCTGGTGCTGGCTCTTAGAGCGCCAATGATTCTCTGGAGGAAACCACCCAAGTTGGAGCCTAAATGGGAGGGTCCTTTTATTGTCCATAAGGTCTATCCCAATGGCACGTATTCCCTGGTGACTATGGATGTTGAGCGCATAACACCTCCCACCAACCCCAGGTTCCTCAAGCAGTACTTTGCCTAAGCCTGCACTTGGTCCAACATGACCTTAAACTATATGGTTCTGAATGACCATAAACTGTACGGTCCAGAATGACCATAAACTGTACGGTCCAGCATGACTTTAAACTGTATGGTCCTACATGACCTTAAACTACATTCGGTCCAGCATGAACTTAAACTATATGGTCCTACATGTCCTTAAACTGTGCGGTCCCACATGACCTTAAACTGCACTCGGTCCAGCATCACCTTAAACTGTGTGGTCCTGTATAACCTTAAACTATGCGGTCCCGCATGACCTTAAACTGCACTCGGTCCAGCACGACCTTAAAATACACTTTTCCCTACATTTGGGATCCTTGGTCCGAGTTCTAAGACCTAAAACTAAGATCTATGTTTCATCCAACATGACGTTAAACTATGCTTCTAGGACCCAAGAGCACCCAGACCTTACGACTTTGGGTCCAGCTCGAGGTCTGATAATGCATCGTGCCTGGCACGCCTTTGGGACCTTGACCACATGATCGTGTGGTGTGGTATGAGATTATGTCCTCATTCACGTCGGGTTTTCAATAACTGCACCACGCGTGCCCTGTTCTCAGGATTAACCCTCCTATGTCGTGTTCCCCATGATATTAAAAGTTTATTTCTAGTACTATGTGTGGTTTGATTCCCATTTTCATGGGATACATAGGACCACCTGAAAACTTAGATTTCAGGTCCAGCCCCATCTCTTAAGAGATCCCACGATCTCCCTGTTGCCTCGGTCTTTTGGCCTGCCCTTCCCTTGGGAACCCACCATCTTTTGGCCGCTCTCAAACTGAGCCCTTAGACCCTTCCCAGTGGTCTTCTAATGTGTTCAGAGTACTCTGGTCTAGGACCTGGAGTGTCAGATTCGACTTAGAAAAGTTTTGTCCACTTTTCAAGATTCGTGTTCCCCTTCATTCAGGCCCCACCATCCTTCACACCCGGAGGGACCCCCAAGAACGGCCTGCATACAACGCCTAAGGGCTCTCCTACCATCACGGGCCAACTCCCCCTAGGGTTTTGGGAGACAAATTGATAAAAATACCGTGTTGCGAATATGGTCATCGGTTGATGCTCATTTTTTTGCCCCCAGTTCTAGGCTAACACAACAGGATGATGTGTTGCGAACATGGTCAGCAGTAATCCTCAGTCGTCACGCCGGCTTCCTTGGGCCTTGAATGTTGGTTTCATGATTCACATTGTGTTCCACCCCCACCATGTCAGGGTGGAATCTTGACACTCCTTGTACTAACCCTCAATACACCTCCGCACGTCAGACAGACCGAGCTACGTAACGGTGTCCCTCGGGGCTCCCGCGATCTGAGCGCTAGAGTATGTGCTTGGGTTTCTTCTCTATAGGTTGCGTGCAGCTTGACCCTCATCCCCATGGGGAACGAGGAGTCACCCAAACATGGTGTTTCAGGCCCAGCATAGGTGGGATCTAGTACCTCCTGTCCCCCTTGATTGTTGAACCCTCGTAGGCCCCCTTTGGCCCGAGGCTCCTCTCTCAGAACTGCGCGTGGTGGTGGTATGGGATTACGCCCTTACCCGCATCAGGTATGATTTATTGCATAGTGCGTGTTCCTATTGGTCCAAACCTTATGGCCTTAAACTGTGTTGTTGGTCCAAACCATAGGACCTTAAACTGTGATGTTGGTCCATACCATACGACCTTAAACTATGCTATTGGTCCAAACCATATGACCTTAAACTGTGTTGTTGGTCCAAACCATATGACCTTAAACTTTGTTGTTGGTCCAAACCATACGACCTTAAATTGTGGTGTTGGTCCAAACTGAATGAACTTAAACTGTGTTGTTGGTCCAAACCATATGACCTTAAACTGTGCTGTTGTTCCAAACCATATGACCTTAAACTGTGGTGTTGGTCCAAACCTTACGACCTTAAACTGTGCTGTTGGTCCAAACCATATGTCCTTAAATTGTGCTGTTGGTCAAAACCATATGACCTTAAACTGTGATGTTGGTCCAAACCATATGACCTTAAACTATGCTGTTGGTCCAAACCATGGGACCTTAATCTATGTTGTTGGTCCAAACCATACAACCTTAAACTGTGTTGTTGGCCCAAACCTTAAGACCTTAAACTGTGGTGTTGGTCCAAACCTTACGACCTTAAACTGTGTTGTTGGTCCAAACCTTACGACCTTAAACTATGGTGTTGGTCCAAACCATATGAACTTAAACTATTCTGTTGGTCCAAACCATATGACCTTAAACTGTGATGTTGGTCCAAACCATATGACCTTAAACTGTGTTGTTGGTCTAAACCATATGACCTTAAACTATGCTGTTGGTCCAAACCATATGACCTTAAACTGTACTGTTGGTCTATGACCTTAAACTTTGTTGCTGGTCCAAACCATATAACCATAAACTGTGATGATATCGTCCTCGTCGCACGACAAAAAATGGCACCGCATTGTGATGACCTCCCCATGGGGGACATCACACCAGGTAATGGTCTATCACCATGCCGCTTTTCAATGCCTTCTATGGCTTGATTATTGTGGAGACTCTAGAAATTTCTACCCTAGTCCAGTCGCCCCACAAAAGAAAAACCATTTACCTTCAAGAACAAAAAAGACATATCAAATGCCTCTTCTTTTAGTGTGAGGGCTAGACCCGCATGACTCCTTCGTCCTTTGCGCAGGCACCATATCGTGCCATACTGCCTTTCAAAAACTACGTGTGGCTCGATTCTCATCCTAATGAGATATGTAGGAATGCCCGGACATTTCGTCTTGGGTCCAGCCCCAGGGATTACCAAACCTCATCCCTCCTTATTGTCGGCCCCTCGGCCTGACTTCGCGGGAAGTGGTGTAATCGTGACATCCACCCCGAATAAGTTCGGGATGCCCCATTGTGGTAATGGGAAGCGGTAGTTCTCTCGCCAGAGAGGTCCTGCCTGAAAATTGGGACGACCCATGACCAGGTTGGTACATCCGCCTGATGCGCCTCCGCCATGGTGGTGCAATTTCCGGAGTGTTGGACTCTATTCGAACAAACCACCACTCCACCTTTCACGCCTTGTGTGCCCCTTTATTCAGATCCTCATTCCCTTTCATGTCTGACGGGACCCCCTAACAGTATGGATGACTGACCTACGGTCCGCCTTCTATCCTGGGCCAACGTTCTGGAGGACTGGTCATGTTTTCCGGGACCCCCTAACAGTATGGCTGATAGGCTTTGGTATGTCTGCTACCACAATATGGATGACAGACCTTTGGTCTACCTATTATAGCAACATGGATGATAGACCTATAGTCTGCCTGCTGTCCTGGGCCAACGTTCCGAGAAACTGACCGGCGATATTTGAGTTAGGCCCCGTGTTGCGAACATGGTCAGTGGTCAGCCCTCATTTATTGTCCCCACTCCAGGCCAACACGATATGGATGTTGAGTTTCCGTCATGATTAACAGTTATCCTCCATCGTCGCGCCCCACAGTGTTCCAAATTCAGGTAGCGTGATTCACCTTTTCATTCCATCTCCCTATGTTCGGATGGATTTCAATGCCCCCGGCATTTCCCCACTCATGTGTCAGAGCACATTGAGAAGGTGATATATCAATCGGTCTGAGGTCTCATCCTCAGAAATCTTGGCCCAATTTCGGATGCCTGAATCTTGGTTAATGCCCCAAAGTTGGACGAAATGGTAGCACGAGAATTCTTTGCTTCTCGTGTTGGGCGTGACCCGCAGGAGCTTAGAGATGAGTTGTTATTCGTTTCGGAATTATGGGTGAGCATGTTAAACCAAAGGTACAAATGAATGATTTTTCAATGTGTTTGATTGAGATGATGAGAAGTACAAGAAAGAGGTTCATGAGATGGACAAAACAAATCCCTTAGGGATCAGCGTGCTGAATCGTTCTTTCCAGCGCTGCTACCCTTTGGCTGCTAGCCTCCAGGACTGCTTCTCGCTCCTCAAAGACTCTCTCCTCATCGGTTGCCGAAGAGCGCAGCTCGCCAACCCTAGCGTGTTCCAGCGCCCACTCGGTTCGAAGTACGGTCATCTGGTGACTCGCCTCCATCAGTTGTTCCTGCGCGTCAGCCAGCTGGGCCGTTAGTTGCTCCACGAGCTCAGAGTCTGTTGCGATGAAGGCCTCCTTATCTTCCACCTGACCTTCGAGGTGTCAGACCTTCTGCTCTGCCCTCAGCAACGCTCGGGCGCTCGTCGATCTTCCCCGACACTGGGCAATGTCGACGCACCGGCTGCTCTCGCGTATCTTCTCGGCCATGTAGTCATGGACCGTCAGATGAAGGTGCTGAGCGTCAGCCCCTCCGGCGCATAGGAAGCATAGCCAGGTCTGGAGTGATCCTATCTGCCTCAGCCAATCCGATTGGGGCTTTCTGAGGAAGCGTCAGATACACTTCCACCCTTTGCGCCGTGTCATTCGGCTCTCCTCGGCTGCCTCTGAGTCCGAGTCATCTACCTCCTCAGGGTCAGCAGGTCGGTATGTAGGGAAGGCAGCCGGCAGATCGGCAGTAGGATCTGCCCCAGGGATGTCTTCAGGAGGAATAGGATCCTCGACGTCCAGGCGAGCTTCCTCTCTCGCCCCCGTAGCGACGGTGCCCCCGTCAGCCTCCGGCCTCACCTCAAGAACAGTGCCACTGATGCCCACTGCCCCCTGCTCACCAGTTGTCAGGGTTGACTCAGTGCGGGGAGCATGTTCTGAATGAGGTGGTATGTCTGCCATTGGTCTGCTCATGGACAGCCCAGGCTCCGCAGCTGGACGAGCCTCCAATGTTGAGATCACTATTCAAGGTGTACACTGATTAGTTTGGATCTTTTGATAACAAGAGCCAGTAGTGAAGCGTGAGACTTACAGGAGTCCAGAGCGTCGATCTCCAGTGTTCCAGATGCTGTAGGAGCCTCCATGATAGGGGACCCCTCTGCGCTTGTTAATTCAATTATGGGTGTCGGATCCCCACCATGTCCCATCGGTTCCTCTCCTCCCTCCTCCTCTGGTGGGGACGCCCGTCCAACGCTCATCTGCTCCTAAGTGAGGCAGGGAAATGAGTTAGAAGTTGAAAAGAAGAATGGATGAATAAAGAAAATGAATGAAGATAGAGACAGACCTTGAGTATCTCAGTTATGTCGATATCAGAGCCAACAATCTTGCTGCTCTCTCGGAGAATCCCTTGGTAGGTCTCCCCATGCGACCCCTCATCTTAGGGTTCTCCTTCTTCTTCATCTTCTCCTTCGCCTTTGTCTTCTCTGGTCTCCTCCTCCCCCTCCGACTCCTCGTCACTGTTGCCTTCTCCTGACGGCATCGCTTCCGGATCATGCTCCTAGCCGAGCATCACTTTCACTAAGAAAGGTGGCTCCGCACACCGACCCCTTTGGCGTGCGTATGCATCCATGGACGTCAAATAAGCATGCCGCTGATGGAAGTTCACCCGGTCAGAAATTAGAACAAGCTCGACCTCTGGCAGCTGGATCCCGTTTTGCATGATCTTCTGCCAGACGACTTCAACGCTCAGTGATTGCCACACGGTCATCCAGGCTGACCATAGTGCCAGGAAAATTACATCTTGGGATGGTTCGAGCAGGTATCTTATCTACTTCCCGGGTAGTTCCATGGCCACCTCATGTGACCCACCCATGGGCAACGAGGTCACGGTGGCGCTGCGTGATGTTCCCACTGCTGAATCCCCGGCTTTCGCAGGCCTCGCTGCCTCACACGTCCCTGGTTCCCCTCTTCCGGCAGCCTCTTCCCTTCTCCCCCGTCACCCAGTTTCCGCGCGAGTAACCTCGAGTTGTCGAACTCGCCTGCGTAAAAGCCCCTCAGGGTACGCGATGATCCAGTTTTCGACATACTCGGTTGCCAGGCCGGCATCAACCCCGGTGGGAGGAAGAGTAATGACTTCTCCAGAGTCGAAGGTGGTGAACATCAACCACATCTGGCGCAGGACGCATGGATTATTCTCCTGCCATAAAGTCGTGAATACCTTATTTGGCATTCGTTGTAGGCACCCGAACTGCCTGGCAAATCGAGATGGCACGTAAGGCTCGCAGATCACCTTCCCATCGATCCGATCCATGAGCACCCCGCCTCGAATGCTCTGGAAATATTCCTGTTGTTCCAGAGAGCCTCGCCCATTGTCCAGCATCTTGCCGACCGGGGTGGGGAACGGGCTGAAGTGGAAGTTGTTGTGGTTTCCAATTCGAATTCTCACACCCTCCTTGTTGAGCGTCATCGGCGCCACCCCTGCGATGTTCAGCAAGGACGGTCGTAGGCCATCTCCTGGATGACGGATGGCGTTTGGGAAAGTGTAGCCGTCGAGGTGAGCCGCCACCCAGCTGTGGAAGATCTGGAAGGGGCCACATACACTCTGAGGCGACCCCCTCGTGAGATGCGTCCCAGGATGGCATACAGATTAGCCAGTATGGGGACACCCAAGTTGAACAATTTGATGGCGCCATGGTGCCCGCCATCACCAGTGTTGCTGGACAAATGCCCATCCTCGCGTCCCGCACCGGTAAGAGCCACCCGCTCATGAAGGCAGCAAGGATCTAGGAATACCATACATTCGGGTCTCGTGCCTCTATGATGCGATAGCCCCATGATTGGTATTGCCCCACCTCCAGGGTCCTCCTGTATGACCCGTCCCTGCTTCTCTGAGCCGCGGTTGGGCACCGTTTACCCTGTCCCGACATCTTGACGGCCTGATCCTTCTCAAGGAACAGGTTGAACCAGCCCTTGTAGGCGATGTCCTTCAGGAAGTCCTTCACCCCTAGCCTCTCTTTGGCCAGCTCCAGTAGGTGCCACATCAGCATTGGAGTTCGTGACATGTCTTCCCAGGTGTTCTTTGGTGGAACGAACTCGTCGTATTGGTATCCCTCCAGTGGGATACACCCGATGTAGTGAACGTCCCAGAGGCTGATCCCGACTTCCCCATGATGAAGGTGGAATGTATTGGTGTCAGAAGACCACCGGGTGAAGAGCTTCGGCCAGAGCTCAGGTTGACGGTGGAAGTGGAACTGCAACGTCCATACCGCCTCGAACTGGCCGATATACCACAGTTCATCCCCGAACTGGTCACATGTATGGTGAACCCAGAACACCCATGCCCATTCGCTGGTGAAGTTTCCCCTAGACCGCAGGTCCCAATCCTTCAGCCAGCCCTTCGCGTCATCCGTGATGCTCTGGCAGAACGTGCTCGCGTAAAGGGCCGGAGAATTCTCTGGGGCAGGCTCATCCACGGTAATGGTCCTAGTCCTCGGGTTCAGAACGTAGACGTCCATATGTCTGGTTTTCCTGACAGGATGGCCATTGTTGGTGATGTTGTAGTGAGGAATCTCATCCTCCCGGTTCACCCATGACCGCGGCGTGTCCACCTCGAAGCCCGTCAGGGGAACCTCCTCTATGATGCCGAAGTTCCAGAGCGGGAGGTTGTCAGACAGCGGATACATCTTCTGGGCTGGGGTCAGCAGATTGAACAGGGTCATATTGTTGGAAACGATCACCTTGGTTCCATAAACCTCCTCATTCGCCGCCATTTCAGTCCTACGAGTGGAAGCTTCCACCTCATCAATTCGGTTTGTGGCCATCTCGAATATTTCGGGAGTTGCACGAAACCAGGATGTAGTGCGCGGAATCAGAGAGTGTTGCGCGAAATCTAAAGTGGCGGCACGAAATCCCGGAGTTGAGCGCGCAATCGGCGGGCTAAGTGTGGAATATCCCGAGTATGTGTGAAAGGATGGCCAAAATTCGGAAGGAATTCCGCACTGCCAGAGCGTTTTTAGGCGTAGCCGCGGGAGAAATTTCGCGCATGAGAGCTATAAGCCTATCGCGTGGAAAAGTTGTGGTACGGATCTGGGACCCAGAGCCCCTTTTTATAGGCGAGTCCAGGGTTCTGCGCCGCGCGGAAAGTAAATTCTGCGCCGATCCGTCATTTTGTGCACTGTGTGGGTTGTTTGTGCACTAAGCGCCTGGGACTGGCCCTGCTTCGGCGTTTCCCTCAGAATCTGATCATTGCAGCCTCTCGCCAATCAAATTCCGTGGGGGGCATTTGTAGAGGCTGAAAAAAAAGTCCACAGCTCCTAGAGGAAGTTTCAAAATGGAAAAGTGAAGTCATATTCGGAATCAGAGGCGCGGTCCAGAGGCCCGGGAAGTGGTGCGTGAAATAAAGGAGGGCTTACGTGAAATAAAGATGTGCGCACAAAGCATGTCCGGGATTCGCGTAATCGAGCCACTGGTGCGCGCAATTTTTGCGCGCCCCGGTTCCGTGTGGTGAGGCTTTGCACGCCGACGGTTCCCACCGCGGAAACTTTCGCGCGCCTCCTCGATTCCGCGCTGACGGGTACCTATAAATAGAAGGAAACCCTCAATGGTTTGGGGGTTGAAAAATTTGGATCGTCTATCGAGCGCGCAATTCGACTCCCCCTGCACGCAATATGACTTACAAGTAATCCCCCTTTCCACACAACCTTGCCCCGGGGTTCGCCTTTCCTCGCAACTCCAACGGATTCAGTGAATTTGCCTCCTCCTCCCGGTACTTCCCTTGCGCGCGATTGTTGTCCCTTACGTTCAATCCCCTTATACACATGCAATACCTTGCGCACAATCCCATATCTGCGCAATACTTTGGCCCTATTTCATGCCATCCAGGTGTTTTGCGTGCAAACCTTCCTTTTGCGCGCAACACTCAGGGCCCCTTTACCTTGAAGCCCCTTGGCTGCCTTTCTGCGCCGGCACATGATGTCTTCCCTGCTGGGCATGCACACCATGCATTGTTTTCCCGTACGGACTTCCAGGCTCATACAAAGTAACCTCAAGGTCGCTTGGGCGGTGCTTCCCGTTGTGTTTCTTTTCCTTATGCATCTCCGCATAGGCACACTAACGACAATTGCTTCTTCGCATAGCCACGCTAACGTGGACCCCCCCCAATGGTTCTCCCTGCGGCCCCCTTCATTATAGCCCTGCTGATGCCTTCCCTCCCACAAGGGGTAGAGGGAATTGGGCATGTAAGCCCTAGGGGTGTGGAGCGAACCCACCTCGTCCAAGCTGCAGGATGTTAAACTGCTAAGCACTTCGTCCTTAACACATGACATTAAACTGTGGTCCGACCCAGTGCTTCACACACAGGGTCCCCCTATCTCGGACATTTTTTACGCCTATCGTCTCCATGGGAATGGACTCTTCCTCACATGGAATTAGATCCTCCTTTTCGAAGTGGCGTTTGTCCATGGGGGAAGGCTGCCTCAGAGCGTAATCCCCTAGCCTCTCTTACGGAAGGTTTCACCCATGCATCTCCGTACTTCCCCCTGCTAAGGCTAGTGGAGTCCATTTCCCACTGCGCTTTGTCACACCACTGACCTACACCCTGAAGTAAGCCCTGACACCAGGGCCTCTAACCATGCATAATCCCCTGTTTCCTCTTTGGCCCGCTAACCATGTGTAAGCCCCATTCCGCTTCTCACGGACGCATCCTTCGCGACGTGATCGTCTGGTCCCTACTGCCTCTTGTTTTGTCACACCGAGAATGAATCACGTGGGCTTAGAGTGCAAATCAACCATTCCATCCTCCTATGGGCCACCTCAGAGCGTAAGCCCCATGCCATCGAACTACGTGGACTTTGATCCGTGTTAAAGCATGGTACGTAGGAAGCCTCCACGAGGTTCAAGCCCACCGCTAGTTCGTTCTGACCTCTCCACGATGGTTACCCGACCATCATGGGCCACCTTAGAGCGTAAGCCCCATATCCAACATGGTTCGCCTCAGATCATAAGCCCCATATCCACCACGGGCCACCTCAGAGCGTAATCCCCATACCCACTTTGGGCCGCCTCAGAGCGTAATCCCCATATCCTTCGTCCCGCATAATGTTAAATTGTATGCCCTTGTCCCGCATGACGTTAAACTGTATCTCGCACTGCATGATGTTAAATTGTATTTCCCCTCTTGGGCCTTCTTAGAGCATAAGACCCATGCCTCACTCCATCATCCATCCTGATCCTTACCCAGGCCTCCACATCCCGGTGAGATCATGCCACTCCACCCCACTCCATAGCATCTGGGAAGCCGCCCACGGGCTGGACCCAACATCGGTGTTCCCCATAGGGGGTCCTCCAATCTGATCCACTCTCAGTGTTTCGATCAGTCCGATCAGTCTCCATAAGATGTTAAACTCGCGGCATAACCAGTGTTAAACATGGGACGCTGAGGAAAACCTCAGATGGTACACATTCCCTGCGTTCGATGTGGGATGCCTCGGGTATCCGCGCCCTCGAGAATCCCTATTATAAGGGACAGAACATAGACATGCGGATCCCCAGCATCAAGACATGCCAACGACACACCAACGTGACCATTCTCCTAACCAAAGGTGGCTGCCCCGAGGAGACCCCTTGGAGCGTCTCAACGGAAGCAACGTAATTAACTTGCGTCCATGCAGATATGGTGCTGAGAATGATCTTCACGAAACCGTCTTAAATCTATGAGGGAGACCCAGATTAGGTGACGAGCTCCAAGGAGGAATCCACGGAAAGAAGATCCAACATCCCATCATCCCGGTTTCGATCAAGGAGCAGACATCCCTGAATAAGGAACAGATGTCGCCCGCCTTTGGAAAGCAGGAATGCAGAACTATGAGCCGTGCATCCACCCATGCGTGACGGACACGCACGCGCGCCCCAGCCTAAAAGCTTCAGAAACAAATCCCTATGTTCCAAACATAGGATGCCTCTTTCTCCAAACAAGAGATGCCATGTTCTCCAAGCATGAGATTCCAATAGTCCTATATACATGACTATAAACTGTAGTAATCCCTATCTAATAAATGATAGATTGCCTCTTTCCCTATACGAGAGATTCCTTGTGCACCTAGCATGAGATGACCATAGTCCTATATACATGACTATAAATTGTAGTACTCCATATCTAACAAATGATAGGATGCCTCATGCCCTTTACGAGAGATGCCCTGTGCTCTTAGCATGAGATGCCAATAGTCGTATCTACATGACATTAAACTATAGTAACCCCTATGTGCCAAACAGAGGATGCCTCTTGCTCCAAATAAGAGATGCCTTGTGCTCCAAGTATGAGAGGCAAATAGTCTTATCTACATGACTATAAACTGTAAAACTCCCTATCTAACAAATGATAGGATGCCTCTTGCCCTATACGATATATGCCTTGTGCTCCTAGCATGACATGCCAATAGTCCTATCTAATGACTATAAACTGTAGTACTCCCTACCTAAACAATGATTGGATGCCTCTTGACCTATACAAGAGATGCCTTGTGCTCCTAGAATGAGATTCCAATAGTCCTATCTACATGACTTTAAACTATAGCAATCCCAATGTGCCAAACATAGGATGCCTCTTGCTCCAAAAAAGAGATGCCTTGTGCACCAAGCATGAGATGCCAATAGTCCTATCTACAAGACTATAAACTGTAGTACTCCCTATTTAATAAATGATTGGATGCCTCTTGCCCTTTACGAGAGAAGCCTTGTGCTCCTAGAATGAGATTCCAATAGTCCTATCTACATGACTATAAACTGTAGTACTCCCTATCTAACAAATGATAGGATTCCTCTTTCCCTATATGAGAGATTCCTTATGCTCCTAGCATGAGATGCCAATAGTCCTATCTACATGACTTTAAACTATAGTAATCCCTATGTTCCAAATATAGGATGCCTCTTGCTCCAAACAAGAGATGCCTTGTGCTCCAATCATGAGATTACAATAGTCCTATATACATGACTATGAACTGTAGTACTCCCTATCTAACAAATGATTGGATGCCTCTTTCCCTACATGAGAGATGCCTTTTTCTCCAAGCATGAGATGCCAATAGTCATATCTAAATGACTATAAACTGTAGTACTCCCTATCTTACAAGTGATAGGATGCCTCTTGCCCTATACGAGAGATGCCTTGTGCTCCTAGCATGAGATGCCAATAGTCCTATCTACATGAATTTAAACTATAGTAATCCCTATGGGCCAAACATAGGATGCCACTTGCTCCAAACAAGAGATTCTTTGTTCTCCAAGAATGAGATGCCAATAGTCCTATCTACATGACTATAAACTACAGTACTCCCTATCTAATAAATGATAGGATGCCTCTTGCCTTATACGAGAGATTCCTTGTGCTCCTAGCATGAGATGACAATAGTCTTATCTACATGACTATAAACTATAGTACTCCCTATCTAACAAAGGATTGGATGTCTCTTACCCTATACGAGAGCTGCCTTGTGCTCTTAGCATGAGATGCCAATAGTCCTATCTACATGACTATAAGCTTTATTACTCCCAATCCAAAAAATGATAGAGTGCCTCTTGCCCTATACGAGAGATGACTTGTGCTCCTAGCATGAGATGCCAATAGTCCTATATATATGATAATAAACTATAGTACTCCCTATCTAACAAATTATAGGATGCCTCTTTCCCTATATGAGAGATTCCTTATGCTCCTAGCATGAGATTCCAATAGTCCTATCTACATGACTATAAACTATAGTACTCCCTATCTAAGAAATGATAGGATGCCTCTTGACCTATACAAGAGATGCCTTGTGCTCCTAGAATGAGATTCCAATAGTCCTATCTACATGACTTTAAACTATACTAATCCCTATGTGCCAAACATAGGATGCCTCTTGCTCCAAACAAGAGATACCTTGTGCTCCAAGCATGAGATTCCAATAGTCATATCTACATGACTATAAACTGTACTACTCCCTATCTAACAAATGATAGGATGCCTCTTGCCCTATACAAGAGATGCCTTGTGCTCCTAGCATGATATGCCCATAGTCCTATCTACATGACTATGAATTGTAGTACTCCCTATCCAACAAATGATAGGATGCCTCTTGCCCTATACGATAGATGCCTTGTGCTCCTAGCATGAGATGCCAATAGTCCTATCTACATGACTTTAAACTATAGTAATCCATATGTGCCAAACATAGGATGCCTCTTGCTCCAAACAAGAGATTCCTTCTGATCCAAGTATGAGATTCCAATAGTCCTATCTACATGATTCTAAACTGTAGTACTCCATATCTAACAAATGATAGGATGCCTCTTGCCCAATGTGAGAGATGCCATGTGCTCCTAGTATGAGATGCCAATTATCCCATCTACATGACTATAATCTGTAGTACTCCCTATCTAACAAATGATAGGATGCCTCTTGACCTATATGAGAGATGCCTTGTGCTCCTAGCATGAGATGCCAATAGTCCCATCTACATGAATTTAAACTATAGTAATCCCTATGTGCCAAACAAAGGATGCCTCTTGCTCCAAACAAGAGATGCCTTGTGCTCCAAGCATGAGATGCCAATAGTCCTATCTACATGACTATAAACTATTGTACTCCCTATCTAACAGGTGATTGGATGCCTCTTACCCTATATGAGAGATGCCTTGTTCCCCAAGAATGAGATGCCAATAGTCTTATCTACATGACTATAAACTGTAATACTCCCTATCTAACAAATGATAGGATGCCTCTTGCCCTATATAAAAGATGCCTTGTGCTCCTAGCATGAGATTCCAATAGTCCTATCTACATGAATTTAAACTATAGTAATCCTTATGTTCCAATCAGAGGATGCCTCTTGCTCCAAACAAGAGATGCCTTGTGCTCCAATAATGAGAGTCCAACAGTCCTATCTACATGACTATAAACTTTAGTACACCCTATCTAACAAATGATAGGATGCCCTTTGCCCTATACAAGAGATGCCTTGTGCTCCTATAATGAGATTCCAATAGTCATATCTACATGACTATAAACTGTAGTAATCCCTATATAACCAATGATAGGATGCCTCTTTCCCTATACGAGAGATGCCATATGCTCCGAGCGTGATATGCCAATAGTCCTATCTACATGACTTTAAACTATAGTAATCCCTATGTGCCAAACATAGGATGCCTCTTGCTCCAAACAAGAGATGCCTTGTGCTCCAAGCATGAGATTCTATTAGTCCTATCTACATGACTATAAACTGTAGTACTCCCTATCTAACAAATGATAGGATGCCTCTTTCCCTATACGAGAGATGTGTTGTCCTCCTAGAATGAGATTCCAATAGTCCTTTCTACATGACTATAAACTGTAGTACTCCATATCTAACAAATGATAGGATGCCTCTTGACCTATACGAGAGATTCCTTGTGCTCCTAGCATGAGATTCCAATAGTCCAATCAACATGACTTTATACTATAGTAATCCCTATGTGCCAATCATAGGATGCCTCTTGCTCCAAAGAAGAGATGCCTTGTGCTCCAAGCATGAGATGCCAATAGTCCTATCTACAAGACTATAAACTATAGTACTCCATAACTAACAAATGATTGGATGCCTCTTCCCCTATACGAGAGATGCCTTGTGCTCCTAGAATGAGATGCCAATAGTCCTATCTACATGAATATAAACTGTAGTACTCCCTATCTAAAAAATGATAGGATGCCTCGTGCCCTGTACGAGAGATGCCTTGTGATCCTAGCATGAGATGCCAATAGTCCTATATACATGACTTTAAACTATAGTAATACCTATTTCCAAACATAGGATGCCTCTTGCCCCAAACAAGAGATGCCTTGTGCTCCAAGAATGAGATTACAATAGTCCTATCTACATGACTATAAACTATAGTACTACCCATATAACAAATGATAGGATGCCTCTTTCCCTATACGAGAGATGCCTTGTGCTCCTAGCATGATATGCCCATAGTCCTATCTACATGACTATAAACTGTAGTACTCCCTATCTAACAAATGATAGGATGCCTCTTGACCTATACGAGAGATGCCTTGTGCTCCAAGCATGAGATTCCAATAGTCCTATCTACATGACTTTAAACTATAGTAATCCCTATGTTCCAAACATAGGATGCCTCTGGCTCCAAACAAGAGATTCCTTGTGCTCCAAGAATGAGATTCCAATAGTCCTATCTATATGACTATAAACTGTAGTACTTACTATCTAATAAATGATTGGATTCCTCTTTCCCTATACGAGAGATGCATTGTGCTCCTAGCATGAGATGCCAATAGTCCTATCTACATGACTATAAATTGTAGTACTCCATATCTAACAAATGATAGGATGCCTCTTGACCTATACGAGAGATTCCTTGTGCTCCTAGAATGAGATTCCAATAGTCCTATCTACATGACTTTAAACTATAGTAATCCCTATGTTCCAAACATAGGATTCCTCTTGCTCCAAACAAGAGATGCATTGTGATCCATGCATGAGATTCCAATAGTCCTATCTACATGACTATAAATTGTAGTACTCCCTCTCTAACAAATGATAGGATGCATGTTTCCCTATATGAGAGATGCCTTGTGCTCCTAGCATGAGATGCCAATAGTCCTATCTACATGACTATAAACAATATTACTCCCTATCTAACAAATGATAGGAAGCCTCTTGCCCTATACGAGCGATTCCTTGTGCTCCAAGCATGAGATGCCAAAAGTCCTATCTACATGACTTTAAACTTTATTAATCCCTATTTTCCAAACATAGGATCCCTCTTGCTCCAAACAAGAGATGCCTTGTGCTCCAAGCATGAGATGCAAATAGTCTTATCTACATGACTATAAACTATTGTACTCTCTATCTAACAAATGATAGGATGCCTCTTGCCCTATACGAGAGATGCCTTATTCTCCTAGCATGATATGCCAATAGTCCTGTCTATATGACTATAAACTATAGTACTCCTTATCTAACAAATTATAGGATGCCTCTTGACCTATACGAGAGATGCCTTGTGCACCTAGCATGAGATGCCAATAGTCCTATCTACATGACATTAAACTATAGTAATCCCTATGTTCCAAACATAGGATGCCTCTTACTCCAAACAAGAGATGCCTTATTCTCCAAGCATGAGATGCCAATAGTCCTATCTACAAGACTATAAACTATATTACTCCCTATCTAACAAATGATTGGATGCCTCTTTCCCTATATGAGAGATGCCTTGTGCTCCTAGAATGAGATGCCAATAGTCTTATCTACATGACAATAAACTGTAGTACTCCCTATCTAACCAATGATAGGATGCCTATTTCCCTATACGAGATACGCCTTGTGCTCCAAGCATGAGATGCTAATAGTCCTATCTACATGACTTTAAACTATAGTAATCCCTATGTGCCAAACATAGGATGCCTCTTTCTCCAAAAAAGAGATGCCTTGTGCTCCAATCATGAGATTCCAATAGTCCTATCTACATGACTATAAATTGTAGTACTCCCTATCTAACAAATGATAGGATGCCTCTTTCCCTATACGAGAGATGCCTTGTGCTCCTAGCAAGAGATGCCAATAGTCCTATCTACATGACTATAAAATGTAGTACTCTATATCTAACAAATGATAGGATGCCTCTTGACCTATATGAGATATGCCTTGTGCTCCTAGCATGAGATTCCAATAGTTCTATCTACATGACTTTAAACTATAGTAATCATTATGTGCCAAACATAGGATGCATCTTGCTTCCAAAAAGAGATGCCTTGTGCTCCAAGCATGAGATGAAAATAGTCATATCTACATGACTATAAACTGTAGTACTTTCTATCTAACAAATGATGGAATGCCTCTTGCCCTATACGAGAGATGCCTTGTGCTCCTAGCATGAGATTCCAATAGTCCAATCTACATGACTATAAACTGTAGTACTCCCTATCTAACAAATGATAGGATGCTTATTGACCTATACGAGAGATGCCTTGTGCTCCTAGAATGAGATGACAATAGTCCTATCTACATGACTTTAAACTATAGTAATCCCTACGTGCCAAACATAGGATGCATCTTGCTCCAAACAAGAGATGCCTTGGGCTCCAAGAATGAGATGCCAATAGTCCTATCTACAAGTCTATAAACTGTAGTACTCCCTATCTAACACATGATAGGATGCCTCTTTCCCTATATTAGAGATGCCTTGTGCTCTTAGAATGAGATGCTAACAGTCTTATCTACATGACTATAAACTCTAGTACTCTCTATCTAACAAATGACAGGATGCCTCTTGCCCTATACGAGAGATGCCTTGTACTCCTAGCATGAGATGTCAATAGTCCTATCTACATGAATTTAAACTATAGTAATCCCAATGTGTCAAACATAGGATGCCTCTTGCTCCATACAAGAGATTCCTTGTGCTCAAAAAATGAGATAACAATAATCCTATCTACATGACTATAAACTATAGTACTCCCTGTCTAACAAATGATAGGATGCCTCTTGCCATATATGAGAGATGCCTTGTGCTGCTAGCATGATATGCCAATAGTCCTATCTACATGACTATAAACTGTAGTACTCCCTATCTAACAAATGATAGGATGCCTCTTGCCCTATACGAGAGATTCCTTGTGCTCCTAGCATGAGATGCCAATAGTCCTATCTACATGACTTTAAACTATAGTAATCCCTATGTTCCAAACATAGGATGCCTCTTCTCCAAACAAGAGATGCCTTGTTCTCCAAGCATGAGATGCCAATAGTCCTATCTACATGACTATAAACTGTAGTACTTCATATCTAACAAATGATAGGATGCCTCTTGCCCTATACGAGAGATGTCTTGTGCTCCATGAATGAGATGCCAATAGTCCTGTCTACATGACTATAAACTGTAGTACTCCCTATCTAACAAATGATAGGATACCTCTTGACCTATACAAGAGATGCCTTGTGCTCCTATCATGAGATGCCAATAGTCCTATCTACATGACTTTAAAATATAGTAATCCCTATGTGCCAAACATAGGATGCCTCTTGCTCTAAAAAAGAGATGTGTTGTGCTCTAAGCATGATATGCCAATAGTCCCATCTACAAGACTACAAACTGTAGTACTCCCTATCTAATAAATGATTGGATGCCTCTTTCCCTATACGAGAGAAGCCTTGTGCTCCTAGCATGAGATGACAATAGTCCTATCTACATGACTATAAACTGTAGTACTCCCTATCTAACAAATGATAGGATGCCTCTTGCCCTATACGAGAGATGCCTTGTGCTCCTAGCATGAGATGCCAATAGTCACATCTACATGACTTTAAACTGTAGTAATCCCAATGTGCCAAACATATGATGCCTCTTTCTCTAAACAAGAGATGCCTTGTGCTCCAAGCATGAGATGCCAATAGTCCTATCTACATGACTATAAATTGTATTACTCCCTATCTAACAAATAATAGGATGCCTCTTTCCCTATACGAGAGATGCCTTGTGCTCCTAGCATGAGATGCCAATAGTCCTATCTACTTGACTATAAACTGTAGTACTCCCTATCTAACAAATTATAGGATGCCTCTTGACCTATACGGAAGATTCCTTGTGCTCCTATCATGAGATTCCAATAGTCCTATCTACATGACTTTAAACTATAGTAATCTCTATGTGCCAAATATAGGATGCCCCTTGCTCCAAACAAGAGATGCCTTGTGCTCCAAGCATGAGACGCCAATAGTCCTATCTACAAGACTATAAACTATAGTACTCCCTATCTTACAAATGATTGGATGCCTCTTTCCCTATACGAGAGATGCCTTGTGCTCCTAACATGAGATGCCAATAGTCCTATCTACATGACTATAAACTGTAGTACTCCCTATCTAACAAATGATAGGATGACTCTTGCCCTATATGAGAGATGCCTTGTGCTCCTAGAATGAGATAACAATAGTCTTGTCTGTATGACTATAAACTGTAGTACTCCCTATCTAACAAATGATAGGATGCCTCTTTCCCTATAAGAGAGATGCCTTTTGCTCCTAGCATGAGATGCCAATAGTCCTATCTAAATGACTATAAACTGTAGTACTCGCTATCTAACAAATGGTAGGATGGCTCTTGCCCTATACGAGAGATGCCTTGTGCTCCTAGCATGAGATGCCAATAGTCCTATCTACATGACTATAAACTATATTACTCCCTATCTATCAAATGATAGGATGCCTCTTGACCTATACGAGAGATGCCTTGTGCTCCTAGCATGAGATGCCAATAGTCCTATCTACATGACTTTAAACTATAGTAATCTCGATGTGCCAAACATAGGATGCCTCTTCTTCCAAACAAGATATTCCTTGTGCTCCAAGCATGAGATGCCAATTGTCCTATCTAGAAGACTATAAACTATAGTACTCCCTATCTAACAAATGATTGGATGCCTCTTTCCCTATATGAGAGATTTTTTGTGCTCCTAGCATGAGATGCCAATAGTCCTATCTACATGACTATAAACTGTAGTACTCCCTATCTAACAAATGATAGGATGCCTCTTTCCCTATACGAGAGATTCCTTGTGCTCCTAGAATGAGATGTCAATAGTCTTATCTACATGACTTTAAACTATAGTAATCCCTCTGTTCTAAACATAGGATGCCTCTTGCTCCAAACAAGAGATGTATTGTGCTCCAAGAATGAGATTCCAATAGTCTTATCTACCTGACTATAAACAGTAGTACTCCCTATCTAACAAATGATAGGATGCCTCTTGCCCAATACGAGAGATGCCTAGTGATCCTAGTAAGAGATTCCCATAGTCCAATCTACATGACTATAAACTGTAGCACTCCCTATCAAACAAATGATTGGATGCCTCTTGCCCTATACGAGAGATGCCTATGCTCCTAGCCTGAGATTCCAATAGTCCTATCTACATGTCTATAAACTATAGTACTCCCTATCTAAGAAATGGTAGGATGCCTCTTGCCCTATACAAGAGATGCCTTGTGCTCCTAGAATGAGATGCCAATAATCATATCTACATTACTTTAAACTATAGTAATCCCAATGTGCCAAACATAGGATGCCTCTTGCTCTAAACAAGATATGCCTTTTTCTCCCAGCATGAGATGCTAATAGTCTTATCTACATGACTATAAACTATAGTACTCCTTATCTAACAAATGATAGGATGCCTCTTTCCCTATATGAGAGATGCCCTGTGCTCCTAGCATGAGACGCCAATAGTCCTATCTACATGACTATAAACTGTAGTACTCCCTATCTAACAAATGATCGGATGCCTCTTGACCTATACGAGAGATTCCTTGTGCTCCTCGCATGAGATTCTAATAGTCCTATCTACAAGGCATTAAACTATAGTAATCCCTATGTGCCAAACATAAGATGCCTCTTGCTCCAAACAAGAGATGCCTTGTGATCCAAGCATGAGATGACAATAGTCTTAACTACAAGACTATAAACTATAGTACTCCATATCTAACAAATGATTGGATGCCTCTTGCCCTATATGAGAGATGCCTTGTGCTCCTAGCATGAGATGCCAATAGTCCTATCTACTTGACTATAAATTGTAGTACTCCATATCTAACAAATGATAGGATGCCTCTTGCCCTATATGAGAGATGCCTTGTGCTCCTAGCATGAGATGACAATAGTCATATCTATATGACTCTAAACTGTAGTACTCCCTATCTAACAAATGATAGGATGCTTGTTTCCCTATACGAGAGATGCCTTGTGCTCCTAGCATGAAATGCCAATAGTCCTATCAACATGACTATAAATTGTAGTACTCCCAATCTAACAAATGATAGGATGCCTCTTAACCTATACGAGAGATGCCTTGTTCTCCTAGCATGAGATGCCAATAGTACTATCTACCTGACTTTAAACTATAGTAATCCCTATGTGCCAAACATAGGATGCCTCTTTCTCCAAAAAAGAGATGCCTTGTGCTCCAAGCATGAGATGCCAATAGTCCTATATACATGACAATAAACTATAGTACTACCTATCTAACAAATGATAGGATGCCTCTTTCCCTATACGAGAGATGCCTTGTGCTCCTAGAATTAGATGAAAATAGTCCTATATACATGAATATAAACTATAGTACTCCCTATCTAACAAATGATAGGATGCCTCTTGACTTATATGAGAGATGCCTTGTACTCCTCGCATGAGATGCCAATAGTACTATCTACATGACTTTAAACTATAGTAATCCCTATGTTCCAAACATAGGATGCCTTTTGCTCCAAACAAGAGATGCCTTGTGCTCAAATCCTGATATGCCAATAGTCATATATACAAGACTATAAACTTTAGTATTCCTTATCTAAATAATTATTGGATACCTCTTTCCATATATGAGAGATGCCTTGTGCTCCAAGCATAAGATGCCAATAGTCCTATCTACATGACTATAAACTGTAGTACTCCCTATCTAACAAATGATAGGATAACTCTTGTCCTATACGAGAGATGCCTTGTGCTCCTAGCATGAGATGCGAATAATCCTATCTACATGACTATAAACTATAGTAATTCCTATGTGCCAAACATAGGATGCCTCTTGTACAAAACAAGAGATTCCTTGTGCTCCAAGCATGAGATTCCAATAGTCCTATCTACATGACTATAAACTATATTACTCCCTATCTAACAAATGATAGGATTCCTCTTGCCCTTTACGAGATATGCCTCATGCTCCTAGCATGAGATAACAATAATCATATCTACATGACTATAAACTGTAGTACTCCCTATCTAACATATGATAGGATACCTCTTTCCCTATACGAGAGATGCCTTGTGCTCCTAGCACAAGATGCCGATAGTCCTATCTACATGACTTTAAACTATAGTAATCTCTATGTGCCAAACATAGGATGCCTCCTGCTCCAAACAAGATATGCCTTGTGCTCCAAGCATGAGATGTCAATAGTCCTATCTATATGACTATAAACTGTATCACTCCCTATCTAACAAATGATAGGATGCCTCTTTCCCTATACAAGAGATGCCTTGTTCTCCTAGCATGAGATGCCAATAGTCCTATCTACATGACTATAAACTGTAGTACTCCATATCTAACAAATGATAGGATTCCTCTTGACCTATACAAGAGATGCCTTGTTCTCCTAGAATGAGATGCCAATAGTCCTATCTACATGACTTTAAACTATAGTAATACCTATGTTCCAAACATAGGATGCATATTTCTCCAAACAAGAGATGCCTTGTGCTCCAAGCATGATATGCCAATAGTCATATCTAGAAGACTATAAACTGTAGTACTCCATATCTAACAAATGATTGGATTCCTCTTTCCCTATATGAGAGATTCTGTGTGCTCCTAGCATGTGATGACAATAGTCCTATCTACATGACTATAAACTGTAGTACTCCCTATCTAACAAATGATAGGATGCCTCTTGCCCTATACGAGAGATTCCTTGTGCTCCTAGCATGAGATGCCAATAGTCTTATCTACATGACTATATATTCTTGTAATCCCTATGTGCCAAACATAGGATGCCTCTTGCTCCAAACAAGAGATGCCTTGTGATCCAAGAATGAGATTCCAATAGTCTTATATACATGAAAATAAACATTAGTAATCCCTATATAACAAATTATAGGATGCCTCTTTCCCTATACGAGAGATGCCTTGTGCTTCTAGCATGAGATTCCCATAGTCCTATCTACATGACTATAAACTGTAGTACCCCATATATAAAAAATGATAGGATGCCTCTTTCCCTATACAAGAGATTCCTTGTGTTTCTAGCATGAGATGCCAATAGTCCTATCTACATGACTTTAAACTATAGTAATCCCTCTGTGCCAAACATAGGATGCCTCTTGATCCAAACAAGAGATTCCTTGTGCTCCAAGCATGAGATGCCAATAGTCATATCTACATGACTATAAACTGTAGTACTCCCTATCTGACAAATGATAGGATGCCTCTTTCCCTATATGAGAGATGCCTTGTGCTCCTAGCATGAGATTCCAATAGTCCTTTATACATGAATATAAACTGTAGTACTCCCTATCTAAAAAATGATAGGATGCCTCTCGACCTATACGAGATATGCCTTGTGCTCCTAGCATGAGATGCCAATAGTTCTATATACATGACATTAAACTATAGTATTCCCTATGTGCCAAACATAGGATGCCTTTTGATCCAAACAAGATGTGCCTTGTTCTCCAAGCATGAGATTCCAATAGTCCTATCTACAAGACTATAAAATGTAGTACTCCCTATTTAACATATGATTGGATGACTCTTGCCCTATACGAGAGATGCCTTGTGCTCCTAGCATGAGATTCCAATAGACCTATCTACATGACTATAAACTGTAGTACTCCCTATCTAACTAATGATAGGATGCTCTTTCCCTATACGAGAGATGCCTTGTTCACAAAGAATGAGATCTCAATAGTCCTATCTACCTGAATTTAAACTATAGTAAACCATATGTGCCAATCATAGGATGCCTCTTGCTCCAAACAAGAGATGCCTTGTGCTCCAAGAATGAGATTCCAATAGTCCTATCTACATGACTATAAACTGTAGTACTTCCTATCTAAAAAATGATAGGATGCCTCTTTCCCTATACGAGAGATGCCTTGTGCTTCTGGCATGAGATGCCAATAGTCCTATCTACATGAATATAAACTCTAGTACTCCTTATCTAACAAATGATAGGATTCCTCTTGCCCTATAAGAGAGATGCCTTGTGCTCCTAGCATGAGATGCCAATAGGCCTATTTACATGACTTTAAACTAGAGTAATCCCTATGTGCCAAACATATGATGCCACTTTTTCCAAAAAAGAGATGCCTTATGCTCCAAGAATTAGATTCCAATATTCCTATCTACATGACTATAAACTGTAGTACTCCCTATCTAACAAATGATAGGATGCCTCTTGCCCTATACTAGAGATGCCTTGTGCTCCTACCATGAGATGCCATTAGTTCTATCTACATGACTATAAACTGTAGTACTCCCTATCTAACAAATTATAGGATGCCTCTTGACCTATACGAGAGATGCCTTGTGCTCCTAGCATGAGATGTCAATAATCCTATCTACATGACATTAAACTATAGTAATCCCTATGTGCCAAATATAGGATTCCTCTTTCTCCAAACAAGAGATGCCTTGTGCTCCAAGCATGAGATGCCAATAGTCCTATCTACATGACTATAAACTGTAGTACTCCCTATATAACAAATGATAGGATGCCTCTTGCCCTATACGAGAGATGCCTTGTGCTCCTAGCATGAGATGCCAATAGTCCTATATACATGACCTTAAACTATTGTACTCCCTATCTAACAAATGATAGGATGCCTCTTTCCCTATACGAGATATGCCTTGTGCTCCTAGCTTGAGATGCCAATAGTCATATCTACATGACTTTAAACAATAGTAATCCCTATGTGCCAAACATAGGATGCCTCTTGCTCCAAACAAGAGATGCCTTGTGCTCCAAGCATGAGATGCCAATAGTCCTATCTACATGACTATAAACGGTAGTACTCCCTATCTAACAAATGATAGGATGACTCTTTCCCTATACAAGAGATGCCTTGTGCTCCTAGAATGAGATGCCAATAGTGCTATCTAAATGACATTAAACTATAGTAATCCCTATGTGCCAAACATTGATGCCTCTTGCTCCAAACAAGAGATGCCTTGTGCTCTAAGCATGAGATGCCAATAGTCCTATCTACATGACTCTAAACTGTAGTACTCCCTTTCTAACAAATGATAGGATGCCTCTTGCCGTATATGAGATATGAGTTTTGCTCATAGCATGAGATTCCAATAGTCCTATCTACATGACTTTAAACTATAGTAATCCATATGTTTCAATCATAGGATGACTCTTTCTCTAAACAAGAGATGCCTTATACTGAAAGTATAAGACGCTTAATGCCATGATTACAGTGGCATGATTCCAACGCCCCTTGGCATTATCCCTCTTGTGTACCAGTGCATAGGTGAAGGCCTCAATTCACCAGTGAGTTGGGATTCCCACATGGCCAGACATGAGGAAGACAATACAAGCAACAATCTTTTGTAAGCCCCATTCACCGTTGCAGCTCCTTAGCGACACCCGGGCAGCATCCTTGCATAATCCCCATTCATCGTTGTCTCTCCATAGCGACCCCCGGAAAACATCCTAGTGTAATCCCCATCCGCAATTGCTGCTCCATAGAGGCACTCGGGCAGCTTCCTAGAGTGAGCCCCATTCACCAGTGCCGCTCCATAGCGGCACCCGGGCAGGTCCCTAGCGTAAGCCCCATTCACCAGTGCCGCTCCATAGCGGCACTCGGGCATCTTCCTTGCATAAGCCCCATTCACCATTTCCGCTCCATAGCGGCACCCGGACACCATCCTTGCGTAATCCCCTTTCACCAGTTCCACTCAAGCGCCCTCATGCGCACCCACCATCAACCTATGGAATACCATGATTTGAGACACTCCTCCACACACCCTGAAACACCTTGAGTTGATGTGTTCCTCTTGGTTCGTTTTCTGTGTCATGAGTTGAGGTTCTCATCATCAATTCCCCATGTACCTTGAGTCATACCATTCCTCAGAAAACTCCTCCAAACCCCATCACTAGTCTCCTATGCCAGGTTGAACCAGAAAAGGCCGCCCTTGCGCAAGTCCTGACACCAACCATTTCATGGAACCTTCTGCCTAATAGTCCTTTCTACATGACTATAAACTGTAGTACTCCCTATCTAACAAATGATAGGATGCCTCTTTCCCTATACGAGATATGCCTTCTGCTCCTATAATGAGATGCCAGTAGTCCTATCTACATGACATTAAACTATAGTAATCCCTATGTGCCAAACATAGGATGCCTCTTGCTCCAAACAAGAGATGCCTTGTGCTCCAAGCATTAGATGTCAATAGTCCTATCTTCAAGACTATAAATTATATTACCCCCTATCTAACAAATGATTGGATGCCTCTTTACCTATATGAGAGATGCCTTGTGCTCCTAGTATGAGATGCCAATAGTCCTATCTACATGACTATAAACTGTAGTACTCCCTATCTAACAAATGATAGGATGCCTCCTTCCCTATATGAGAGATGCCTTGTGATCGTAGCATGAGAAGCCAATAGTCCTATCTACATGACATTAAACTATAGTAATCCCTATGTACCAACCATAGGATGCCTCTTGCTCCAAACAAGGGATGCCTTGTTCTCCAAGCATGAGATGCCAATAGTCCTATCTACATGACTATAAACATTAGTACTCACTATCTAACAAATGATAGGATTCCTCTTTCCCTATACGAGAGATGCCTTGTCATCCTAGCATGAGATGCCAATAGTCATATCTACAAGACTATAAACTGTAGTACTCCCTATCTAACAAATGATAGGATGCCTCTTGCCCTATATGGGAGATGCCTTGTGCTCCTAGAATGAGATGCCAGTAGTCCTATCTAAATGACTTTAAACTATAGTTATCCCTATGTTCCAAACATAGAATGCCTCTTGCTCCAAACAAGAGAGGCCTTGTTCTCCAAGCATGAGATGCCAATAGTCATATATACATGACTATAAACTGTAGTACTCACTATCTAACAAATGAAAGGATGCCTCTTTCCCTATACAAGAGATGCCTTGTGATCCTAGCATGAGATGCCAATAGTCCTATCTATATGACTATAAACTATAGTACTCCCTATCTAACAAATGATAGGACGCCTCTTGACCTATACGAGAGATTCCTTGTGATCCTACCATGAGATTCCAACAGTGCTATCTACATGAATTTAATCTATAGTAATCCATATGTGCCAAAAATATGATACCTCTTGCTCCAAACAAGAGATGCCTTGTGCTCCAAGCATGAGATGCCAATAGTCCTATCTACAAGACTATAAACTGTAGTACTCCCTATCTAAAAAATGATTGGATGCCTCTTTCCCAATATGAGAGCTGCCTTGTGCTCCTAGAATGAGATGCCAATAGTCCTATCTACATGAATATAAACTGTAGTACTCCATATCTAAAAAATGATAGGATTCCTCTTTCCCTATACGAGAGATGCCTTGTGCTCCTAGCATGAGATTCCAATAGTCCTATCTACATGAAATTAAACTATAGTAATCCCTATGTGCCAAACATAGGACGCCTCTTTCTCCAAACAAGAGATGCCTTGTGCTCCAAGCATGATATTCCAATAGTCCTATATACATGACTATAAACTGTAGTACTCCCTATCTAAAAAATGATAGGATGCCTCTTTCCCTATAAGAGAGATTCCTTGTGCTCCTAGCATGAGATGCCAATAGTTCTATCTAAATGACTATAAACTGTAGTACTCCCTATCTAACAAATGATAGGATGCCTCTTTCCCTATACGAGAGATGCCTTGTGCTCCTAGCATGAGATGCCAACAGTCATACCTACATGACTTTAAACTATAGTAATCCATCTGTGCCAAACATAGGATGCCTCTTACTCCAAACAAGAGATGCCTTGTGCTCCAAGCATGAGATGCCAATAGTCCTATCTATATGACTATAAAATGTAGTAATCCCTGTCTAACAAATGATAGGATGCCTCTTGCCCTATACGAGAGATGCCTTGTTCTCCTAGCATGAGATGCCAATAGTCCTATCTACATGACTTTAAACTATAGTACTCCCCATCTAACAAATGATAGGATGCCTCTTGACCTATACGAGAGATGCCTTGTGCTCCTAGCATGAGATACCAATAGTCCTATCTACATGAATTTATACTATAGTAATCCCTATGTGCCAAACATAGGATGCCTCTTGCTCCAAACAAGAGATGCTTTGTGCTCCAAGCATGAGATGCCAGTAGTCCTATCTACATGACTATAAAATGTAGTAATCCCTATCTAACAAATGATAGGATGCCTCTTGCCCTATACGAGAGTTACCTTGTGCTCCTAGAATGAGATGCCAGTAGTCCTATCTAAATGACTTTAATCTATAGTAATCCCTATGTGCCAAACATTGATGCCTCTTTCTCCAAACAAGAGATGCCTTGTGCTCTAAGAATGAGATGCCAATAGTCCTAGCTACATGACTATTAACTGTAGTACTCCCTATCTAAAAAATGATAGGATGCCTCTTGCCCTATACGAGAGATGCCTTATGCTCCTAGCATGAGATGCCAATAGTCCTATCTACAAGACTTTAAACTATAGTAATCCCTATGTTTCAAACATAGGATGCCTCTTTCTCTAAACAAGAGATGCCTTATGCTCCAAGTATAAGATGCTTAATGCCATGATTATAGTGGAATGATTCCAATGCCCCTTGGAATTATCCCTCTTGTGCACCAGTTCATAGGTGAAGGCCTCAATTCACCAGTGAGTTAGGATGCCCACATGGCCAGACTGAGGAAGACAATACAGGCAGCATCCATGCGTAATCCCCATTCACCATTGCCGCTCCATAGCAACACCTGGGAATCATCCTTTTGTAAGCCCCATTCATCATTGTCGCTCCATAGAGGAACCCGGGCAACTTCCTAGCGTAAGCCCCATCCACAATTGCTGCTCCATAGCGGCACCCGGGCAGCTTCCTAGCGTGATCCCCATTCACCAGTGTCACTCCAAAGAAACACCCGGGCAGCTCCCTAGCGTAATCACCATTCACCAGTGCTACTCTATAGAGGCACCCGGGAAGCTTCCTTGCGTAAGCCCCATTCACTATTGCCGCTCCATAGCGGCACCCGGGCAGCTTCCTAGCGTAAGCACCATTCACCATTTCCGCTCCATAGCGGCACCCGGGCAGCTTCCTTGCATAAGCCCCATTCACTATTGCCGCTCCTTAGCGGCACCTGGGCAGCTACCTAGTGTAAGCCCCATTCACCAGTGCTGCTCCATAGCGGCACCCGAGCAGCTTCCTAGCGTAAGCCCCATTCACCATTGCCACTATAGCAGCCCCCAGGCAGCTTCCTTGCATAAGCCCCATCCAACATTGCCGCTCCATAGCGGCACCCGGGCAGCAACCCTGCGTAAGCCCCGTTCACCATTGCCGCTCCATAGCAGCACCCGGGCAGCATCCTTGCGTAATACCTTTTCACCAGTGTCGCACTTGTACCCTCATGCACACCCACATTCAACCTATGGAGTACCATAATTTGAGACACTGCCCCACACACCATGAAAAACCTTGAGTTGATGTATTCCTCTAGGTTTGTTTCATATGTCGTGAGTTGAGGTTCTAATCATCAATTCCCTATGTACCTTGAGTCGAACCATTCCTCAAGAAACTCCTCCAAACCCCATCACTAGGCTCCTATGCCAGGTTGAACCAGAAAGGGCCACCCTTGCGTAAGTCTTGACACCAACCATTTCTAAGCACCTTCTGCCTAATAGTCCTATATACATGACTAAAACTGTAGTACTCCCTATCTAACAAATGATAGGATGCCTCTTTCCCTATATGAGAAATTCCTTGTGCTCCTAGAATGAGATTCCAATAGTCCTATCTACATGACTTTAAACTATAGTAATCCCTATGTACCAAACATAGGATGCATGTTGCTCCAAACAAGAGATGCCTTGTGCTCGAAGCATGAGATGCCAATAGTCCTATCTACAAGACTATAAATTGCAGTACTCCCTATCTAACAAATGATTGGATGCCTCTTGCCCTATATGAGAGATTCCTTGTGCTCCTAGCATGAGATGCTAATAGTCATGTCTACATAATTATAAACTATAGTACTCCCTATCTAACAAATGATAGGATGCCTCTTGCCCTATACAAGAGATGCCTTGTGCTCCTAGCATGAGATGCCAATAGTCCTATCTACATGACTTTAAACTATAGTAATCCCTATGTGCCAAACATAGGATGCCTCTTGCTCCAAACAAGAGATTCCTTGTGCTCCAAGCATGAGAAGCCAATAGTCCTATCTACATGACTAAAAACTGTAGTACTCCCTATCTAACAAATGATAGGTTGCCTCTTTCCGTATAAGAGAGATAACTTGTGCTCCTATAATGAGATGCCAATAGTCCTATCTACATGACAATAAACTATAGTACTCCCTATCTAACAAATGATAGGATGCCTCTTGCCCAATAAGAGAGATGCCTTGTGCTCCTAGAATGAGATGCCAATAGTCTTATCTACATGACTATAAACTGTAGTACTCTCTATCTAACAAATGATAGGATGCCTCTTGACCTATACGAGAGACTAATTATGCTCCTAGAATGAGATTCCAATAGTCCTATATACATGACTTTAAACTATAGTAATCCCTATGTTCCAAACATAGGATGCCTCTTGCCTCAAACAAGAGAAGCCTTGTGCTCCATGTATAAGACACTTAATGCCTTGATTACAGTGGCATGATTCCAACGCCCCTTGGCATTATCCATCATGTGCACCAGTGCATAGGTGAATGCCTCAATTCACCAGTGAGATGAGATTCCCTCCCGACCAGACATGAGGAAGACAATACGGGCAGTGTCCTTGTGTAAGCCCCATTCACCATTTCCACTCCATAGCGACACCCAGGCAACATCCTTGCATAATCCCCATTCATCATTGTCACTCCATAGCGGCACCTGGGCAACTTACTAGTGTAAGCCCCATCCACAATTGCTACTCCATAGCGGCACCCGAGAAGCTTCCTAGCGTGAGCCCCATTCACCAGTGTCGCTCCATAGAGGCACCCGGGCGGCTCCCTAGCGTCAGCCCCATTCACCAGTGCTGCTCCATAGAGGCACCCAAACAACTTCCTTGCGTAAGCCCCATTCACCATTTCCGCTCCACAGCCGCACCCGGGCAGCTTCCTAGCGTAAGCCCCATTCACCATTGCCACTCCATAGCGGCCCCAAGGCAGCTTCCTTGCTTAAACCCCATTCACTATTGCCGCTCCTTAGCGGCACCCGGGAAGCTACCTAGAGTAAGCCCTATTCACCAGTGCTGCTCCATAGCGGCACCCGTGCAGGTTCCTAGCGTAAGACCCATTCACCATTGCCGCTCCATAGCGGCACCCGGGTAGCTTCCTTGCATAAGCCCCATCCACCATTGTATCTCCATAACGGCACCCGGGAAGCAACCTTGTGTAAGCCTCGTTCACCATTACCGCTCCATAGCGGCACCCGGGCAGCATCCTTGTGTAAGACCCTTTCACCAGTGCCGCTCATGCGCCCTCATGCGCACCCACCTTCAACCTATGGAATACCATGATTTGAGACACTCCTCCACACACCATGAAACACCTTGAGTTGATGTATTTCTCTTGGTTCGTTTCCTATGTCGTGAGTTGAGGTTCTCATCATCAATTTCCCATGTAACTTGAGTTGAACCATTCCTCAAGAAACTCCTAAAAACCCCATCACTTGGCTCCTATTCCAAGTTTAACCAGAAAGGGCCACCCTTGCGTAAGTCCTGACACCAACCATTTCTAGGAACTTTCTGCCTAATGGTCCTATCTACATGACTATAAACTGTAGTACTCCTTATCTAACAAATGATTGGATGCCTCTTGCCATATACGAGAGATGCCTTGTGCTCCTAGCATGAGATGCCAATAGTCCTATCTACATGAATTTAAACTATAGTAATCCCTATGTGCCAAGCATAGGATGCCTCTTGATCCAAAAAAAAGATTCCTTGTGCTCCAAGCATGAGATGCCAATAGTCCTATCTACATGACTATAAACTGTAGTACTCCCTATCTAACAAATGATAGGATGCCTCTTGCCCTATACAAGAGATGCCTTGTGATCCTAGCATGAGATGCCAATAGTCCTATCTACAAGACTATAAACTATAGTACTCCCTATCTAACAAATTATAGGATGCCTCTTGACCTATACGAGAGATTCCTTGTGCTCCTATCATGAGATGCCAATAGTCCAATCTACATGACATTAAACTATAGTAATCCCTATGTTCCAAACATATGATGCCTCTTGCTCCAAACAAGAGATGCCTTGTGCTCCAAGCATGAGATGCCAGTAGTCCTATATACATGACTATAAACCATAGTACTCCCTATCTAACATATGATAGGATGCCTCTTTCCCCATACGAGAGATGCCTTGTGCTCCTAGCATGAGATGCCAATAGTCCTATCTACACGACTTTAAACAATAGTACTTCCTATATAACAAAAGATAGGATGCCTCCTGCCCTATACGAGAGATGCCTTGTGCTCCTAGCATGAGATGCCAATAGTCCTATATACATAACTTTAAACTATAGTAATCCCTATGTGCCAAACATAGGATGTCTCTTGCTCCAAACAAGAGATGCCTTGTGCTCCAAGCATGAGATGCCAATAGTCCTATCTACATGACTATAAATTGTAGTACTCCCTATCTAACAAATGATATGATGCCTCTTTCCCTATACGAGAGATTCCTTGTGCTCCTAGAATGAGATTCCAGTAGTCCTATATAAATGAAATTAAACTATAGTAATCCCTATGTGCCAAACATTGATGCCTCTTGCTCTAAACAAGAGATGCCTTGTGCTCCAAGCATAAGATGCCAATAGACCTATATATATATGACTATAAACTGTAGTACTCCCTATCTAAAAAATGATAGGATGCCTCTTGCACTATACGAGAGATGCCTTATGCTCCTAGCATGAGATGCCAATAGTCATATCTACATGACTTTAAACTATAGTAATATCTATGTGCCAAACATAGGATGCCTCTTGCTCCAAAAAAGAGATGCCTTGTGCTCCAAGTATAATACGCTTAATGCCATGATTACAGTGGCTTGATTCCAAGGCCCCATGTAATTATCCATCTTGTGCACCAGTGCATAGGTGAAGGCCTCAATTCACTAGTGACATGGGATGCCCTCATGGCCAGACATGAGGAAGACAATATGGACAACGTCCTTGTGTAAGCCCCATTCACCATTACCGCTCCTTAGCGACACCCGGGCATCATCCTTGCGTAAGCCCCATTCATCATTGTCGCTCCATAGAGGCACCCGGGAAACTTCCTAACGTAAGCCCCATCCACAATTGCTGCTCCATAGCGGCACCCGGGTAGCTCCTAGCGTGAGACCCATTCACCAGTGCCGCTCAATAGCGGCACCCGGGCAGCTCCCTAGTGTCAGCCCCATTCAGCAGTGCTGCTCCATAGCGGAACCCTGGAAGCTTCCTTGCGTAAGCCCCATTCAACATTGCTGCTCCATAAGGGCACCCGTGCAGCTTCCTAGCATAAGCCCCATTCACCATTGTCGCTCCATAGCGGCCCCCGAGCAGCTTCCTTGCCCAAGCCCCATTCACTATTGCCACTCCTTAGCGGCACCCGGGAAGCTACCTAGTGTAAGCCCCATTCACCAGTGCCACTCAACAGCGACACACGGGAAGCTTCCTAGCGTAAGCCCCATTCACCATTGCTGCTCCATAGCGGCACCTGGGCAGCTTCCTTGCGTAAGACCCATCCACCATTGTCGCTCCATAGCGGCACCCGGGCAGCAACTTTGCGTAAGCCCCATTCACCATTGCCGCTCCATAGTGGCACCCGGGCAGCATCCTTGCATAAGCCCCTTCACCAGTGCCGCTAATGTACCCTCTTGCGCACCCACCTTCAACCTATGGAATACCATGATTTGAGACACTCCTCCACACACCATGAAAAACCATGAGTTTATGTATTTCTCTTGGTTCGTTTCCTATGTCGTGAGTTGAGGTTCTCATCATCAATTCCTCGTGTACCTTGAGTCGAACCATTCCTCAGGAAACTCCTCCAAACCCCATCACTTGGATCCTATGCCAGGTTGAACCAAAAAGGGATTCCCTTGCGTAAGTCTGGACACCAACCATTTCTAGGCACCTTTTTCGTAATAGTCATATCTACATGACTATAAACTGTAGTACTCACTATCTAACAAATGATAGGATGCCTTTTTCCCTATACGAGAGATGCCTTGTGCTCCTAGCATGAGATGCCAATAGTCCTATCTACATGACTTTAAACAATAGTAATCCTTGTGTTCCAAACATAGGTTGCCTCTTGCTCCAAACAAGAGATGTCTTGTGCTCCAAGCATGAGATTCCAATAGTCATATCTACATGACTATAGACTGTAGTACTCCCTATCTAACAAATGATAGGATGCATCTTGCCCTATACGAGAGATGCCTTGTGCTCCTAGCATGAGATTCCAATAGTCCTATCTACATGACTTTAAACTATAGTAATCCCTATGTGCCAAACATATGATGCCTCTTTCTCCAAAGAAGAGATGCCTTGTGCTCCAAGCATTAGATGCCAATAGTCCTATCTACATGACTATAAACTGTAGTACTCCCTATCTAACAAATGATAGGATGCCTCTTTCCCTATACGAGAGATGCCTTGTACTCCTAACATGAGATTCCAATAGTCCTACCTACATGACTATAAACTGTAGTACTCCCTATCTAACAGATGATAGGATGCCTCTTGACCTATACGAGAGATTCCTTGTGCTCCTAGCATGAGATTACAATAGTCCTATCTACATGAGTTTAAACTATAGTAATCCCTATATGCCAAACATAGGATGCCTCTTGCTCCAAACAAGAGTGTAACAGCCCGAGATTTTATGAAAAATATTCTTTTTATTTCACTAATGTCTTGTGTTGTATGCTACACCAAAAGGAGCTTGCACAACACGCATCCTTGACTTGCCTTGCATTACACGCAATCGCGACCTTCCTCGATAGCTTGCGTCGTACGCAATACCGAGTTTCACTAAACAACAATATGTTATTAGAATATTATTATAACTAGCCGTTATGAACAGTAATAACCACCTTTTAAAATTTTAGAAATTTTATTTTTCAAAATGGACTTCATTTTTGGACTCAGAATATCGAAATTAGCCTAGGGTGAAATTTTGGTATTTTTCTGAAAACTTTCAATTTTTGATGAATAGTGAAACCACTAAGTGGTAGGTTAAAAACTGAATTTTGCATAAAACTTAATTTTACCGCTCCTGTGAATGGAATTTCAAAAAATCCGAGAGACACGGTTGATGTCAGTAAGTAAAATGTGGTTCAATGAGATAAAAATAATTTTTTGGTGAATAGTAACTTTTTACTTTTTTTTACCGCGGTTAATAGTAAATAGGGTAACTAAGGGTAAATATGATATTACTATTACCCTAAAACATGTCCTAATTCTATTGGACAAGTTTAATTCGACCAAAAACAAGCTTAGGAATAAAATATGACCATTTAGGCCCACTTGGATGAGATTAGGACATTTATTATTATTTAATTCAAAGAAGAGTTAAAAGAGTTAAAATCAAAGTTTATTTACTAAAACATTTTTAATATAGGGTTATACATAAGATAAATTAGATTGTAAATATTAATTAGAAAGATAAAACGATTTCCTACATAATGGTATTTTATTTGTAATTTTTAGACATCAAATAATTTAATTTATTTATGACACAAAGATGATGCAGTAATTATCTTATTAATGAAATATTGACATAATTGATGTTATAAACACCAAACTGAATGTAATTTGAGACTTTTTATGAATTCCAATAATTTTATAGGTTACTATGATATATTTGTGTTGATTTAATAAACTTGTTTCGAACATATAATTCTGTTATGACTTTCACAAAAATCATATATCAAATTGTGTCAAAATTGACACAAAATAGTTTTTAAATAAAATATTATATTATTAATTGTTATTTTATTCCTAAAAATCTAAGGTTCGGCCAAATGACTTAGATAAGGATATATATATTAATAATAAACAATTTGGGGTTCGTTTGTCATGTTATAGTAAGTGTATTAACCATATAGTGTAAGAAAACAAAAAGACACGGTAAAAGTTAAATTATTTAACTTAGGGTTAAATCTAATTGATAAGGTTACAATAATACCCTAAACTTGTCTAAATCCTATTGGATGATAGGCTTTCGACCCATCCCCACTTTAGCTTCGAAATAAGACCCTTTGGAACCATTATAAACCGATTTTGACTTTAATATAAAATAATATTTTGAGATATTCCTAAGGTGCCCCTCTCCTCCCTTATAAAAGGGCACCTCCTCCCCCTCCTCCTCACACCAAATTGAGCACTCAAGCTCGGCCAACCCCTGCCATTTTCTCTTCTCCACTTCCCTAGCAACTTCCTAGAGGTTCTGGTCTTCCTCAAAGACCAATTTTAGTTCCCTAAGAGGAGGTCTCCAAAAGGTGCTTCAAAGAAGAGGTAATTACCGTTACCAATTCTTTCATCTTTATTTCTTCTTCCACTTCTTCTTCTTAGGTTTGTTTCATTATGAAGTAATAACATCAGTATCACTCATATACTGATATGTTATTATAAGTATGAAACATCCCTATTTCACCATCTATCCATCCTACGGAAAAAGAAATCACCGCGCGTGCGTACGTACGGAATACCGTCTCCACGCCGTGGTGTAATCTATTTTCCACCACCACCTTACATGGATGGGTATAATGGTGTATAGAATAACTATACATAGTTATTACAACATCATATTGATTATGATATATTGTATAATCCACTCCAATTCAATTCAATATTTATGGAAATGATATCATCGCTCGTGCGTACGTACGGACTACCGTCTCCACGACGCGATGAGATTCATTCTCCATGTTAACCATTTAAGAATGATTATAAAGTATATATAAGAAATAATAATGAAATATATGACATTATAAAGCTACTGGATTTATGTATATATATATATATATGTATGTCATCTACTTACTTCCATTCAAGACAATAAGGAAAGGAAAACAGCGTTCATGCGTACGTACGGACTACCGTCTCCATGAACGGTGTTTTTCATTTAATTTATCTATCTATTATATGTATATATATATACTGAATATATATGATATATAAATCATATTTTATATTCAGGAAGTAAGTAAATCATGATATAAGTATTAATAATGTCAAGAACAACAAGTAAAATAACCTACGATAAATGAAACGATTTTACCCAAAACGCTTCTTTAACATGGAATTTACAAAAGAACGGGTAATATAAAGTCATAAGTGAACCATATATGATATCATAACAATGAATATGATTCTGTAATAAGTCAATGACATTATTTAAATCATTATACAGGAGGTTAGGACACATACGAAGCAAATCGGACCTAAGGTAAGGGAAATATCACAATCTCATTTTTATCCGAGATTGTTTTTACTTTGGTAATTACTGGGGTGTATTTTATCATCCACATCCATGTTTCCTCAATATGTAATATTATTTACATCCACCTACAATTGTTTAAATCCAATTTCACCCTTCGGTGAGTTTTTAGTAAAAGATATGAAAGGAATCTTTTATCATTTTTCGTACGAGGTACTTTTTGACTTTTCCGACAAAAGTACGTTTTTTTAACTTATACGGCATGAATGGATTTCTAAAACATTATTTCCAAGAAGAATCCTTTAAAAGTATTCATGTTTATTTTTAATCAACTTCTTTTAGTTTAAATTTGTATGACATGTTAAGAAAGGAAGAGTGTTTTTGAAGTAGAAAGGATATTTTCCTCAAGAATGAAGTTCTAATATTTTATCAAAATTATTTTCCATCTAAGATAATAAAAGGGTTATGTTTTTATCCCTATTATTACATTGATTTGATCATGTTGTGATGGAATTATTTTTTTATGAATTCCTTTATCTTATATGAATTGTTTTATGATGTCCTGATTACATGGGTTACGTTATGATGTATGGTTTATGATTATGTGGCACACATAAGAAAGGATTCATTATAAGATGGGTGGGACCTATATCTCCCTCCAATGCATTGGGTAACGATTTTATATCTCATGAGATAGACATGGCTGGAACGGTAGGTTATACCAGTTCAGTGAAACAGGACTGAAACGAGGGTTACTCGATTCAGAAAGGGACTTCGTCCACTAAGATAGTCTTGGCAATGAGTCTTGACTAACAAGAAATGATTCTCTATGATTATGTGTGAATGCCACAAAGTTTCATGTTTTAAGTTATGATTATTGTGATTACATTTCACTTCCATGATTTATCCCATGTTATGAAATTATGCTCTCTCTTTTGCAGGTTATGATTTCCAAAATGTTATGTTCTTATGAATATGATGTGATTGATATTTATTTTGTTTACCCTTACTGAGCATTTGAGCTCACCCTTTTTTGTTTTCTTTTCCCCAGGATATAAAGAAAGGTTTTAGGTAAAAAAAGGAAGATCTTTATGTGAGATGTTGAAGATCTTTCACCACGATTAGAAGATTACCTTCCGAGTTTCCAAAGACACTAAACTATTACGATCCTTGTGTGTGTGTGTTTTTGTTATGTACTAAGTCTTCCGCAAAAGTAATGTAAAGTCTATGTACGTCAGGCTTCGGGCCTCTACAGTTGGTATCAGAGGAAAGGTTTAGTCAACCTTTGAAAACTAGGATGCGAAAACGTTAGTGAGATCCCTAGAGATATTTCTAAGGTATGTCTAGGGATGTCCCTAAGGTTAAGTATACATATAGGTTATAGTACTAGAATTACGCTAACGATCATAGAATTAAACCTAAGATGTTAGATATTGAAGGTACTCCCCCTTTATTATGTTGTTTTCCCTAGCATGATTTTTGCCTCTCACACTATTCTTTTTGGGTTTTAGACGATGGCTGGAACCCGAAGGAACCGTGTTGATCAATGCAATGGACAATGCAATGATTGTCCTCTTGAACAAACAAATGTTATGGGAGATGGAGTGCAAAATCTTATTGCTATACTTACACAAGCTATGAATCATTCTGGACTTCCAAATGAGCAGAGAAGGGAACAATATTCTATTGAGTCCTTCATGAGGCAACCTCCACCTTCTTTCAGTGGGTCTTCTGATCCACTTGTTGCTGAACAATGGATCAGTACCACTGAAAAGATATTTTCAGTTCTTCAATGTTCTGAACATGATAAAGTCATCTTAGCAGTATATCGTTTGGAAGGTGAAGCTGATCAATGGTGGAATCTTATCAAGAATACGAGCCCAAGAGATGAAATTGAGTCCATGGAATGGGACGACTTCAAGAACTTATTTTTCAATAAGTACTTCCCTCGTATTCTTCGAACAAAGATGGAGAAGGAGTTTCTTGAACTAAAGCAAAAGGATGATGAATCTGTTGGTATATACGAAGCGAATTTTACAAGACTTTCAAGGTATGCATCTGACATTGTCATCCAACCTGAAAGTAAAGTTGATCGATTTTTCAGTGGCTTAAAACCAAGTCTTCGAAGGCCATTAGCTATAAGAGACTTCAGTAGCTATGAAGAAATTGTGCGTTGTGCTATCAAGGTAGAAATGGAAGTTGGTGTTACATATCCATCTCATGGTTTTGACAAAAAACGAAAGATGGAGTTCAAGGAGAAATCTCAGAATAATGGTGAAAAGAATATGAATGTTTCGTTATGCACAACGTGTGGAAAGAAGCATGGTGGAGATTGTCTTAAAGGGACTAGAAAATGTTTTAAGTGTGGAAAAGAAGGTCATCGAGCAGCTGAGTGTCGAAGTAATGGAAAAAGGGTTTCTAATGATGTGAATAAAGCAAACACTGCAGAGAACGCACCACCAACACTTCAATGCTTCAAGTGCAAGGAAATGGGGCATTATGGTAATAAATGCCCTAATCCAAGGGTTAGTGATGATCAACATGAGCAACCACTGAAGGCAAAGGACAAAGGGAAGTCACATGCGATCACTATTGGCAATGTTGAATATGACAATGATGTGGTGGAATGATTAAGTGTTTATGTAATGGGATTTCGAAATAATGTTGTATTATTGAGTATTGAAATATTTATTGATGTGGTATTCAAATTGATTGATATATTTTGGAAATAAGATTATATGCACATAATGAAGGGAAAATGAGAAAATGAAATGTTTAATAGTATTCATGAGCTCATGATTGATATAAGGACTAAGTGATATCATGGTTTGAGTATATAGAATTTTGAGGATTTTGGTATGTGGAAAGTGTTAACTTTAAATGCATTCATGTTTTCACTAAGGTATTCAAGAGAATACATGATTAAGGACTTTGAATGTTTAGAATGTGACCAACAAGACATATCTTATGGGGATCGACGATGGTGTTAAATCTCTGGTAATCGTTTTCACTATGTTATGAGAGTGGACTGCAGTATTATGGATAATCCTAAAGATTGGAATGGATTATGTTGGACATAAGTTAGTATTGTTTAAGGATAGAAGTTTTCTCGATATTATTGATGGGATGTTATAGTAATATAGTTTTAGAAAAAGGACAACCTGCAGGATGGGCGACAGCCCATCGCGTCGGACAAGGCTGTGGGAATCGAACCCACAACCGAAGTGTGACTGGCCTTTATCGCCTACCACTGACCTACAGGAAGTCCCTATTTAGTAAAAACTAGTTTTATTATATTAAGCAGTATGATATGTGATTTATAAGTTCATTTTAGGAACCATATATGATTAATCTCACTCTAGATGGACTTATGTATTTTTTTAACTTTTCTAACCTTTTGTTTGAGACAGATGGAATGACCCATCATTCTATCACATGATCTGCTAACACATCACGAATGACAAATTCAACTTCATTTCTTTAAGAGATGAAGTGGAAATTGTTCAAGGCATGAACAACAGTGAGATTGTACCAAAATAAAGTAAGTATTTATTCTAATTCAAATTTTCAACTTTAGGGAAATGATCATGAAAACCAAAAATGTTGTCCTAGTGATCTTATACCTGATGAATCAGATGGTACCTTATATCATCACAAATCTATGGATTTGTGATTACTGGCTTTTCCATAGCCATGTTCTCTACCACTCTCCATCAGAACATGATGGTTAGATTTCTCTTCCATATCCATATTTTCACCTATGTGGAAACCCAGTGATTAGTTTATTTGGGTAACCGTTACGTTTCATACTTTTGTTTTTAAAGATTGGTTTTGGTATTCCTTTTTACGATGTGGGTTTCTATTAAAGAAACTTTCGAATAGTAAACCATTTATAACCCCGACGAATTTCGAGGGCGAAATTCATTTTAAGGGGGGTAGAATGTAACAGCCCAAGATTTTATGAAAAATATTCTTTTTATTTCACTAATGTCTTGTGTTGTATGCTACACCAAAAGGAGCTTGCACAACACACATCCTTGACTTGCCTTGCATTACACGCAATCGCGACCTTCCTCGATAGCTTGCGTCGTACGCAATACCGAGTTTCACTAAACAACAATATGTTATTAGAATATTATTATAACTAGCCGTTATGAATAGTAATAACCACCTTTTAAAATTTTAGAAATTTTATTTTTCAAAATGGACTTCATTTTTGGACTCAGAATATCGAAATTAGCCTAGGGTGAAATTTTGGTATTTTTCTGAAAACTTTCAATTTTTGATGAATAGTGAAACCACTAAGTGGTAGGTTAAAAACTGAATTTTGCATAAAACATAATTTTACCGCATCTGTGAATGGAATTTCAAAAAATCCGAGAGACATGGTTGATGTCAGTAAGTAAAATGTGGTTCAATGAGATAAAAATAATTTTTTGGTGAATAGTAACTTTTTACTTTTTTTTTACCGCGGTTAATAGTAAATAGGGTAACTAAGGGTAAATATGATATTACTATTACCCTAACACATGTCCTAATTCTATTGGACAAGTGTAATTCGACCAAAAACAAGCTTAGGAATAAAATATGACCATTTAGGCCCACTTGGATGAGATTAGGACATTTATTATTATTTAATTCAAAGAAGAGTTAAAAGAGTTAAAATCAAAGTTTATTTACTAAAACATTTTTAATATAGGGTTATACATAAGATAAATTAGATTTTAAATATTCATTAGAAAGCTAAAACGATTTCCTACATAATGGTATTTTATTTGTAATTTTTAGACATCAAATAATTTAATTTATTTATGACACAAAGATGATGCAGTAATTATCTTATTAATGAAATATTGACATAATTGATGTTATAAACACCAAACTGAATGTAATTTGAGACTTTTTATGAATTCCACTAATTTTATAGGTTACTATGATATATTAGTGTTGATTTAATAAACATGTTTCGAACATATAATTCTGTTATGACTTTCACAAAAATCATATATCAAATTGTGTCAAAATTGACACAAAATAGTTTTTAAATCAAATATTATATTATTAATTGTTATTTTATTCCTAAAAATCTAAGGTTCGGCCAAAGGACTTAGATAAGGATATATATATTAATAATAAACAATTTGGGGTTCGTTTGTCATGTTATAGTAAGTGTATTAACCATATAGTGTAAGAAAACAAAAAGACACGGTAAAAGTTAAATTATTTAACTTAGGGTTAAATCTAATTGATAAGGTTACAATAATAACCTAAACTTGTCTAAATCCTATTGGATGATAGGCTTTCGACCCATCCCCACTTTATCTTCGAAATAAGACCCTTTGGAACCATTATAAACCGATTTTGACTTTAATATAAAATAATATTTTGAGATATTCCTAAGGTGCCCCTCTCCTCCCTTATAAAAGGGCACCTCCTCCCCCTCCTCCTCACACCAAATTGAGCACTCAAGCTCGGCCAACCCCTGCCATTTTCTCTTATCCACTTCCCTAGCAACATCCTAGAGTTTATGGTCTTCCTCAAAGACCAATTTTAGTTCCCTAAGAGGAGGTCTCCAAAAGTTTCTTCAAAGAAGAGGTAATTACCGTTACCAATTCTTTCATCTTTATTTCTTCTTCCACTTCTTCTTCTTAGGTTTGTTTCATTATGAAGTAATAACATCAGTATCACTCATATACTGATATGTTATTATAAGTATGAAACATCCCTATTTCACCATCTATCCATCCTATGGAAAAAGAAATCACCACGCGTGCGTACGTACGGAATACCGTCTCCACGCCGTGGTGTAATCTATTTTCCACCACCACCTTACATGGATGGGTATAATGGTGTAAAGAATAACTATAAATAGTTATTACAACATCATATTGATTCTGATATATTGTATAATCCACTCCAATTCAATTCAATATTTATGGAAATGATATCATCGCTCGTGCGTACGTACGGACTACCGTCTCCACGACGCGATGAGATTCATTCTCCATGTTAACCATTTAAGAATGATTATAAAGTATATATAAGAAATAATAATGAAATATATGACATTATAAAGCTACTGGATTTATGTATATATATATATATATATGTATTTCATCTACTTACTTCCATTCAAGACAATAAGGAAAGGAAAACAGCGTTCATGCGTACGTACGGACTACCGTCTCCATGAACGGTGTTTTTCATTTCATTTATCTATCTATTATATGTATATATATACTGAATATATATGATATATAAATCATATTTTATATTCAGTAAGTAAGTAAATCATGATATAAGTATTAATAATGTCAAGAACAACAAGTAAAATCACCTACGATAAATGAAACGATTTTACCCAAAACGCTTCTTTAACATGGAATTTACAAAAGAACGGGTAATATAAAGTCATAAGTGAACCATATATGATATCATAACAATGAATATGATTCTGTAATAAGTCAATGACATTATTTAAATCATTATACAGGAGTTTCGGACACATACGAAGCAAATCGGACCTATGGTAAGGGAAATATCACAATCTCATTTTTATCCGAGATTGTTTTTACTTTGGTAATTACTGGGGTGTATTTTATCATCCACATCCATGTTTTCTCAATATGTAATATTATTTACATCCACCTACAATTGTTTAAATCCAATTTCACCCTTCGGTGAGTTTTTAGTAAAAGATATGAAAGGAATCTTTTATCATTTTTCGTACGAGGTACTTTTTGACTTTTCCGAAAAAAGTACGTTTTTTTAACTTATACGGCATGAATGGATTTCTAAAACATTATTTCCAAGAATCTTCCTTTAAAAGTATTCATGTTTATTTTTAATCAACTTCTTTTAGTTTAAATTTGTATGACATGTTAAGAAAGGAAGAGTGTTTTTGAAGTAGAAAGAATATTTTCCTCAAGAATGAAGTTCTAATATTTTATCAAAATTATTTTCCATCTAAGATAATAAAAGGGTTCTGTTTTTATCCCTATTATTACATTGATTTGATCATGTTGTGATGGAATTATTTTTTTATGAATTCCTTTATCTTATATGAATTGTTTTATGATGTCATGATTACATGGGTTACGTTATGATGTATGGTTTATGATTATGTGGCACACATAAGAAAGGATCATTATAAGATGGGTGGGACCTATATCTCCCTCCAATGCATTGGGTAACGATTTTATATCTCATGAGATAGACATGGCTGGAACGGTAGGTTATACCAGTTCAGTGAAACAGGACTGAAACGAGGGTTACTCGATTCAGAAAGGGACTTCGTCCACTAAGATAGTCTTGGCAATGAGTCTTGACTAACAAGAAATGATTCTCTATGATTATGTGTGAATGCCACAAAGTTTCATGTTTTAAGTTATGATTATTGTGATTACATTTCACTTCCATGATTTATCCCATGTTATGAAATTATTCTCTCTCTTTTGCAGGTTATGATTTCCAAAATGTTATGTTCTTATGAATATGATGTGATTGATATTTATTTTGTTTACCCTTACTGAGCATTTGAGCTCACCCTTTTTTGTTTTCTTTTCCCCAGGATATAAAGAAAGGTTTTAGGTTAAAAAAAAGGAAGATCTTTATGTGAGATGTTGAAGATCTTTCACCACGATTAGAAGATTACCTTCCGAGTTTCCAAAGACACTAAACTATTACGATCCTTGTGTGTGTGTGTTTTTGTTATGTACTAAGTATTCCGCAAAAGTAATGTAAAGTCTATGTACGTCAGGCTTCGGGCCTCTACAAAGAGATTCCTTCTTCTCCAAGCATGAGATGCCAATAGTCCTATCTACAATAATATAAACTGTAGTACTCCCTATCTAACAAATGATTGGATGCCTCTTTCCGTATATGAGAGATTCCTTGTACTCTTAGCATGAGATGCCAATAGTCCTATCTGCATGACTATAAACTATAGTACTCCCTATCTAACAAATGATAGGATGCCTCTTTCCCTATACGAAAATGTCTTGTGCTAATAGCATGAGATGCCAATAGTCCTATCTACACGACTTTAAACTATAGTAATCCCTATGTGCCAAACATAGGATGCCTCTTTCTCCAAACAAGATATGCCTTGTGCTCCAAGCATGAGATTCCAATAGTCCTATCTACATGACTATAAACTGTAGTACTCGCTATCTGAAAAATAATAGGATGCCACTTTCCCTATACGAGAGATGCCTTGTGCTCCTAGAATGAGAAGCCAATAGTCTTATCTACATGACTATAAACTGTAGTACTCCCTATCTAAAAAATGATAGGATACCTGTTGCCCTATACGAGAGATGCCTTGTGCCCCTAGCTTGAGATGCCAATAGTCTTATCTACATGACTTTAAACTATAGTAATCCCTATGTGCCAAACATAGGATGCCTCTTGCTCCAAACAAGAGATGCCTTGTGCTCTAGGCATGAGATGCCAATAGTCATATCTACATACTATAAAGTGTAGTACTCCCTATCTAACAAATGATAGGATGCCTCTTGACCTATACGAGAGATGCCTTGTGCTCCAAGAATGAGATGCCAATAGTCCTATCTACGTGACTATAAACTGTAGTACTCCCTATCTAACAAATTAAAGGATGCCTCTTGACCTACACGAGAGATGCATTGTGATCCTAGCATGAGTTGAAAATAGTCCCATCTACATGACTTTAAACTATACTAATCCCTATGTGCCAAACATAGGATGCCTCTTGCTCCAAACAAGATAATCCTTGTGCTCCAAGCATGAGATGCCAATAGTCCTATCTACAAGACTATAAACAGTATTACTCCGTATCTAAAAAATGATTGGATGCCTCTTTCCCTATACGAGAGATGCCTTGTGCTCCTAGAATGAGATTCCAATAGTCCTATCTACATGACTATAAACTGTAGTACTCCTTATCTAACAAATGATAGGATGCCTCTTTCCCTATACGAGAGATGCCTTGTGATCCTAGCATGAGATGCCTATAGTCCTATCTACATGACTTTAAACTATAGTAATACCTATGTTCCAAACATAGGATGCCTCTTGCTCCAAACAAGAGATGCCTTGTGCTCCAAGCATGAGATTTCAATAGTCCTATCTACATGAATTTAAACTATAGTACTCCCTATCTATCAAATGATAGGATGCCTCCTGCCCTATACGAGAGATGCCTTGTGCTCCTAGCATGAGATGCCAATAGTCCTATCTATATGACTTTAAACTATAGTAATCCCTATGTGCCAAACATAGGATGTCTCTTGCTCCAAACAAAAGATGCCTTTTGCTCCAAGCATGATATGCCAATAGTCCTATCTACATGACTATAAATTATAGTACTCCCTATCTAACAAATGATATGATGCCTCTTTCCCTATACGAGAGATTCCTTGTGCTCCTAGAATGAGATGTCAGTAGTCCTATATAAATGACATTAGACTATAGTAATCCCTATGTGCCAAACATTGATGCCTCTTGCTCCAAACAAGAGATGCCTTGTGCTCCAAGCATAAGATGCCAATAGACCTATCTATATGACTATAAACTATAGTACTCCCTATCTGAAAAATGATAGGATACCTCTTGCACTATACGAGAGATGCCTCATGCTCCTAGCATGAGATGCCAATAGTCATATCTACATGACTTTAAACTATAGTAATATCTATGTGCCAAACATAGGATGCCTCTTTCTCCAAAAAAGAGATGCCTTGTGCCCCAAGTATAAGACGCTTAATGCCATGATTACAGTGGCTTGATTCCAAGGCCCCATGGAATTATCCATCTTGTGCACCAGTGCATAGGTGAAGGCCTCAATTCACCAGTGAGATGAGATGCCCTCCCGACCAGACATGAGGAAGACAATACAGGCAGTGTCCTTGTGTAAGCCCCATTCACCATTGCCGCTCCTTAGCGACACCCGGGCAGCATCGTTTCATAAGCCCCATTCATCATTGTCGCTTCATAGAGGCACCCGGGAAACTTCCTAGCGTAAGCCCCATCCGCAATTGCTGCTCCATAGCGGCACCCGAGAAGCTTCCTAGCGTGAGCCCCATTCACCAATTCCGCTCCATAGCGGCACCCGGGCGGCTCCCTAGCGTCAGCCCCATTCACCAGTGCTGCTCCATAGAGGCACCCGGACAACTTCCTTGCATAAGCCCCATTCACCATTGCCGCTCCATAGCCGCACCCGGGCAGCATCCTAGCGTAAGCCCCATTCACCATTGCCGCTCCATAGCGGCCCCAAGGCAGCTTCCTTGCTTAAACCCCATTCACTACTGCCGCTCCTTAGCAGCACCCGAGAAGCTACCTAGAGTAAGCCCCATTCACCAGTGCTGCTCCATAGCGGCACCCGGGCAAGTTCCTAGCGTATGCCCCATTCACCATTGCCGCTCCATAGCGGCACCCGGGTAGCTTCCTTGCATAATCCCCATCCACCATTGTAGCTCCATAGCGGCACCCGGGAAGCAACCTTGTGTAAGCCTCGTTCACCATTACCGCTCCATAGCGGCACCCGGGCAGCATCCTTGTGTAAGCCCCTTTCACCAGTGCCGCTCATTCGCCCTCATGCGCACCCACCTTCAACCTATGGAATACCATGATTTGAGACACTCCTCCACACACCATGAAACACCTTGAGTTGATGTATTTCTCTTGGTTCGTTTCATATGTCGTGAGTTGAGGTTCTCATCATCAATTTCCCATCTACCTTGATTCGAACCATTCCTCAAGAAAATCCTCCAAACCCCATCACTTGGCTCCTATTCCAGGTTGAACCAGAAAGGGCCACCCTTGCGTAAGTCCTGACACCAACCATTTCTAGGCACTTTCTGCCTAATATTCCTATCTACATGACTATAAAATGTAGTACTCCTTATCTAACAAATGACAGGATGCCTCTTTCCCTATACGAGAGATGCCTTGTGATCCTAGCATGAGATGCCAATAGTCCTATCTACATGACTTTAAACTATAGTAATCCCTATGTTCCAAGCATAGGATGCCTCTTGATCCAAACAAGAGATGCCTTGTGCTCCAAGCATGAGATGCCAATAGTCCTATCTACATGGCTATAAACTATAGTACTCCCTATCTAACAAATGATAGGATGCCTCTTGCCCTATACGAGAGATGCCTTGTGATCCTAACATGAGATGCCAATAGTCCTATCTACATGACTATAAACTATAGTACTCCCTATCTAACAAATTATAGGATGCCTCTTGACCTATACGAGAGATTCCTTGTGCTCATAGCATGAGATTCCAATATTCCAATCTACATGACATTAAACTATAGTAATCCCTATGTTCCAAACATATGATGCCTCTTGCTCCAAACAAGAGATGCCTTGTGCTCCAAGAATGAGATGCCATTAGTCCTATCTACATGACTATAAACTGTAGTACTCCCTATCTAACATATGATAGGATGCCTCTTGCCCTATACGAGAGATGCCTTGTGCTCCTAGCATGAGATGCCAATAGTCCTATCTACCTGACTTTAAACTGTAGTACTCCCTATCTAACAAATGATAGGATGCCTCCTTCCCTATACGAGAGATGCCTTGTGCTCCTAGCATGAGATGCCAATAGTCCTATCTACATGACTTTAAACTATAGTAATCCTTATGTGCCAAACATAGGATTTCTCTTGCTCCAAACAAGAGATGCCTTGTGCTCCAATCAAGAGATGCCAATAGTCCTATCTACATGACTATAAATTGTAGTACTCCCTATCTAACAAATGATATGATGCCTCTTTCCCTATACGAGAGATTCCTTGTGCTCATAGAATGAGATGCCATTAGTCCTATATAAATGACATTAAACTATTGTAATCCCTATGTGCCAAACATTGATGCCTCTTTCTCCAAACAAGAGATGCCTTGTGCTCCAAGCATAATATGCCAATAGACCTATCTATATGACTATAAAATGCAGTACTCTCTATCTAAAAAATGATAGGATGCCTCTTGCACTATACGAGAGATGCCTTATGCTCCTAGCATGAGATTCCAATAGTCATATCTACATGAATTTAAACTATAGTAATATCTATGTGCCAAACATAGGATACCACTTGCTCCAAAAAAGAGATGCCTTGTGCTCCAAGTATAAGACGCTTAATGCCATGATTACATTGGCTTGATTCCAAGGCCCCATGGAATTATCCATCTTGTGCACCAGTGCATAGGTGAAGGCATCAATTCACTAGTGAGATGGGATTCCCTCATGGCCAGACATGAGGAAGAAAATATGGGCAGCGTCCTTGCGTAAGCCCCATTCACCATTGCCGCTCGTTAGCGACACCCGAGCATCATCCTTGTGTAAGCCCCAGTCATCATTGTCGCTCCATAGAGGCACCCGGGACACTTCCTAGCGTAAGCCCCATCCGTAATTGCTGCTCCATAGGGGCACCCGGGCAGCTTCCTAGCGTGAGCCCCATTCACCAGTACCGCTCCATAGCGGCACCCGGGCAGCTCCCTAGCATCAGCCCCATTCACCAGTGCTGCTCCATAGCGGCACCCTGGAAGCTTCCTTGCGTAAGCCCCATTCACCATTGCCGCTCCATAACGGCACCCGGGCAGCTTCCTAGCATAATCCCCATTCACCATTGTCGCTCCATAGTGGCCCTCGGGCAGCTTCCTTGCCCAAGCCTCATTCACTATTGCCGCTCCTTAGCGGCACCCGGGAAGCTACCTAGTGTAAGCCCCATTCACCAGTGCCACTCAATAGCGACACCCGGGAATCTTCCTAGCGTAAGCCCCATTCACCATTGCTGCTCCATAGCGGCACCCGGGCAGCTTCCTTGCGTAAGACCCATCCACCATTGTCGCTCCATAGCGACACCCGGGCAACAACTTTGAGTAATCCCCATTCACCATTGCCGCTCCATAGTGGCACCCGGGCAGCATCCTTGCATAAGCCCCTTCACCAGTGCTGCTCATGCACCCTCTTGCGCACCCACCTTCAACCTATGGAATACTATGATTTGAGACACTCCTCCACACACCATGAAACACCATGAGTTGATGTGTTTCTCTTGGTTCGTTTCCTATGTCGTGAGTTGAGGTTCTCATCATCAATTCCCCATGTACCTTGAGTCGAACCATTCCTCAGGAAACTCCTCCAAACCCCATCACTTGGCTCCTATGCCAGGTTGAACCAAAAAGGGATTCCCTTGGGTACGTCCGGACACCAACCATTTTTAGGCACATTTTTCCTAATAGTCCTATCTACATGACTATAAACTGTAGTACTCACTATCTAACAAATGATAGGATGCCTCTTTCCCTATACGAGATATGCCTTGTGCTCCTAGCATGAGATGCCAATAGTCCTATCTACATGACTTTAAACTACAGTAATCCCTATGTTCCAAACATAGGATGCATCTTGCCCCAAACAAGAGATGTCTTGTGCTCCAAGCATGAGATTCCAATAGTCCTATCTACATGACTATAGACTGTAGTACTCCCTATCTAACAAATGATAGGATGACCCTTTCCCTATAAGATAGATGCCTTGTGCTCCTAGAATGAGATTCCAATAGTCCTATCTACATGGCTTTAAACTATAGTAATCCCTATGTGCCAAACATAGGATGCCTCTTTCTCCAAACAAGAGATTCCTTGTGCTCCAAGCATGAGATGCCAATAGTCCTATCAACATGACTATAAACTATAGTACTCCCTATCTAACAAATGATAGGATGCCTCTTTCCCTATACGAGAGATGCCTTGTTCTCCTAGCATGAGACACCAATAGTCCTATCTACATGACTATAAACTGTAGTAATCCCTATCTAACAAATGATAGGATGCCTCTTGACCTATACAAGAGATTCCTTGTCCTCCTAGCATGAGATGCCAATAGTCCTATCTACATGACTTTAAACTATAGTAATCCCTATGTGCCAAACATAGGATGCCTCTTGCTCCAAACAAGAGATTCCTTCTTCTCCAAGCATGAGATGCCAATAGTCCTATCTACAAGAATATAAAATGTAGTACTCCCTATCTAACAAATGATTGGATGCCTCTTTCCGTATACGACAGATTATTTGTACTCTTAGCATGAGATTCCAATAGTCCTATCTGCATGACTATAAAACTGTAGTACTCCCTATCTAACAAATGATAGGATTCCTCTTTCCCTATATGAAAATGTCTTGTGCTCCTAGCATGAGATGACAATAGTCCTATCTACATGACTTTAAACTATAGTAATCCCTATGTGCCAAACATAGGATGCCTCTTGCTCCAAACAAGAGATTCCTTGTGCTCCAAGAATGAGATTCCAATAGTCCTATCTACATGACTATAAACTGTAGTACTCCTTATCTAACAAATGATAGGATGCCACTTTCCCTATAAGAGAGATGCCTTGTGCTCCTAGCATGAGATGCCAATAGTCTTATCTACATGACTATAAACTATAGTACTCCCTATCTAAAAAATGGTAGGATACCTCTTGCCCTATACGAGAGATGCATTGTGCCCCTAGCTTGAGATGCCAATAGTCCTATCTACATGACTTTAAACTATAGTAATCCCTATGTGCCAAACATAGGATGCCTCTTTCTCCAAACAAGAGATGCCTTGTGCTTTAAGCATGAGATGCCAATAGAAATATCTACATGACTATAAAGTGTAGTACTCACTATCTAACAAATGATAGGATACCTCTTGACCTATACGAGAGATTCCTTGTGCTCCTAGAATGAGATTCCAATAGTCCTATCTACATGACTATAAACTGTATTACTCCCTATCTAACAAATGATAGGATGCCTCTTGACCTACATGAGAGATGCATTGTGCTCCTAGCATGAGATGAAAATAGTCCTATCTACATGACTTTAAACTATACTTGTAACACCCCGAGATTTTATGAAAAATATTATTTTAATTTCATTAATATCTTGTTTTGTATTCTACACCAAGATTACCTTCCGCTATACGCAACACCGTATTAGCTTGCAGTATACGCAACACTAGTCTTGGACCGTGTTACACACAATTTTGATAATAGTTATTCTACGCAACATTGAGTATATATATATATATATATATTAAATGTATAAATGAAATGTGGTTGGATTCTATTATACAAAAAAACGAAAGATTATTTCACAACACGCAACCCTGACTTGTCTTGCATTACATGCAATCACGACCTTCCTCGATAGCGTGTGTTGTACGCAATACCGGGTTTTAATAAACAATGATATATTATTATAATATTGTCATGAACTAGCCGTTATGAATAGTATTAACTAAATTTTGAATTTTATAACATTATTATTCATCTCACACATTTTCTAGAACATGGTATCAGAACAAAATAAATTTTTCGGGTAAAATAAGTATTTTTCAAAAAATGCAGTTTTCCCGCCTTTTGATGGTGCACCCACTTTAAATCTAGTTTTTGACATGTTTATAAGTTAAATTTGACAAAATAAAATTCTTCTTTTGAATCAGGATATAAAAATTTACATTAGATAATGTTTTGATATTTTTCCGATAACTTTCATATTTTAATGAATAGTAAAAACACGCTATATTTTAATTAAAAACAACTTTTTTAATCATAATATCTTATGTGGTTAAATTATAATATTGAATGGTTTTAAAGTATAAATAGAATATATTTTTACCATTTAATATAATTTATGTCATTAGCATTGATTTTACCTTGAATTCGTAGGTTAAATCAATTCAATCTTTTGAAATGTTTTAAACAAAAACCCGTTTTTATTCGACAACGGGATTAATTTTAATTTAATTTATACAACTTCTGTGTATTGAATTTTAAAAAATTGATTCCATATTTGGAATCAGTGGGTCCAAATTATGTTAATATGCTACTTTTTATTTTTGGGAATTATGAAAAGTAACTACGGTAAATTTTATATACCATAGTTAAAGGTAAATCGGGTAATTAAGGGTAAATATAATATTATAAAATTACCCTAACACATGCCAAAATTATATTTGATGGCTAAAGGTAAACCCATATCAACTAAGGGTCGGATTAGATTCATTTTATGGAATTTTGACCATGAAAATAATTTAATTATTATTAAAACCAAAGAAAGTGACAACATGTCACTTTCTTAAATCTTATAAGTATAGTAATTTTAACTTAGTGATAAACATCATAAAACTTCGAACATGAATAGTATCAAGAAAGCTAACAAAATTATCTACATCATGAGAATTTATTTAGAATTTTTTGGGATTAAATATTTATCATTAATTGTGACACAATAGTGATGCAGAAATTATTTATCTACTGAAAAATCAAGAATATAGTTTTTATTAAACTAATAGTGACCATAAAAGGCACAAAACCCTGACCAAAACTTATTGGTAATGTAAAGTGAAACTATAAGCATCCAATGGTCGAATATTTGACCATTTGGAGTCTTATACAAGCAATTAGGACACTTATATTATTTTATTTTAAATGATGCCAAAGTTGTCACCTTCATAATTTAATAAATATAAAAATTTAAATATTGTGATTTTAAGATGATAAATTAGAGTAAAAGTATTATTGTGAAAGGTAATATATTTATCTGCATAATAGGATTTTATTTTAAATTTTTATGAAACAAATAAGTATATTAAATAATTATACAAAAATGATGTAGTAATTATTTTATTAAGAGATAAACCAAATAAATGGTTTTAAAAATAATAAAATAAATATTATATGAACTATTTAATGTGATCCACTAATTTTATAGATACATATGACCTTTTATTAATTTATTAAAGATTTTAGTTTGAACATATCTTCTGTATATATTTTATTTAAATTTAAATAAATGAATAGTGTCAAAATTGACACTATTGTTATTTTATAAAAATAACATATTATAAAATTGTTTAAAAATCATAAAAATATTTAAAAATTATAAATTTAAATTTATATGGTCTATAATGTTATAAAGTAAACAATTATGTAAAATTCCCAACAAATAAGTAATTATTTGTTATAATTTAAAATTTAGAATTTTATTACCACTAATAAACTTAAATAGATTAAATAAGGATAAATCAAAATGATAAGGTTTAAAATAAGATCCAAACATGTCTAAATTTAATTGGTTGATGAGATTACAACACTATCTCATCTAAACTTCGAATATGAGTCATTTTGGAGGTTTTTAAGTGGGGTTAGATTTATTATAAATTAATATTTTTAAGAATTCCAAAGGTGCCCCTCTCCTCCCATATAAAAGTGCACCTCCTCTCTCTCTTCCTCACACAACATTGAGCCTTAAAGCTCGGCCAAACCCTGCCAAATTCTCCTCTCCACTTCCCTATCAACATTCTAGAGGTTCTGGTCTTCCTCAAAGACCAATTTTAGTGCCCTAAGAGGAGGTCTCAAAGAGGCTCTTCAGAGAAGAGGTAATTTCCGTTACCGATTCTTTCAACTTTATTTCTTCTTCCACTTATTCTTATTAGGTTGTTTCATTATGAAGTAATAAAATCAGTATCACTAATATACTGATATGTTATTATAAGTATGAAACAACCCTATTTCACCATCTATCTATCCTACGGAAAACAAAATCACCGCGCGTGCGTACGTACGGAATACCGTCTCCACGCCGTGCTGTAATCTGTTTTTCGACCAACACCTTACATGGATGGGTATTATGGTGTAATGAATAACTATACATAGTTATTATAAAATCATAATTATTCTGATATATTGTATTATCCACTCCAATTCAATTCAATAATTATGGAAATGATATCATCGCTCGTGCGTACGTACGGACTACCATCTCCACGACGCGATGAGATTCATTCTCCATGTTAACCATTTAAGAATGATTATAAAGTATATATAAGCAATAATAATGAAATATATGACATTATAAAGCTACTGGATTTATGTATGTCATCTACTTAATTCCACTCAATTCAATAAGGAAACGAAAACAGCGTTCATGCGTACGTACGGCCTACCGTCTCCATGAACGGTGTATTTCTTTCCATTTATCGATCCATTATATATATGTATATTCTGAATATATATTATATATAAATCATGTTTTATATTCTATAATTAAGTAATAATGATCTATGTAATCATATGAATAATTACAAGTTAAAACACGAATGACAAATGAGACGATTTTACCCAAAACGCTACTTTAACATGAATTTACAAAAGAACGGGTAATATAAAGTCATAATTGAACCATATATGATATAATAACAATGAATATGATTCTGTAATAAGTCAATGACATTATTTAAATCATTATACAGGTGGTTCGGACACTTACGAAGCAAATCGGACCTAAGGTAAGGAAAATATCACAATCTCATTTTTAACCGAGATTGTTTATACATTGGTATTTACTGGGGTGTATTTTATCATCCACATCCATGTTTCCTCAATATGTAATATTATTTCCATCCACCTACAATTGTTTAAATCCAATTTTACCCTTATTTGAGTTTTTATTAAAGGAAATGAAAGGAATCTTTTGTCGTTTTTCGTACGAGGTACTTTTTGACTTTTCTGACAAAAGTACGAAGAATGTTTTCTTTTAACTTATACGGCATGAATGGATTTTTTTTAAAAAATTATTTCCAAGAATCTTCCTTTACAAGTTTTCATGTTTATTTTTAATCAACTTCTTTTAGTTTAGAATTGTATGACATGTTAAGAAAGGAAAAATGTTTTTGAAGTAGAAAGGATATTTTCCTCAAGAATGGAGTTCAAGTGTTTTATCAAAAATTTTTTCCATCTAAGATAATAAAGGGTTCTGTTTCTATCCCTATTATTACATATATTTGATTATGTTGTGATGGAAATAGTTTTATGAATTCCTTTATCTTATATGAATTTTTTTATAATGTCATGTTGTTTAAGAATCCCATTTTTATTACATGGGTTATGCTATGATGTATGGTTTATGATTTTGTGGCACACATAAGAATGGTATCATTATGAGATGGGTGGGACCTATATCTCCCTCCAATGCATTGGGTAAAGATTTTATATCTCATGAGATAGACATGGCTGGAATGGTAGGTTATACCGGTTCAGTGAAACAGGACTGAAACGAGGGTGACTCGGTTCAGAAAGGGACTTTGTCCACTAAGATAGTCTTGGCAATGAGTCGTGACTAACAAGAAATGATTCTCTATGATTATGTGTGTATGCCACAAAGTTTAATGTTTTATGTTATGATTATTGTGATTACATTTCACTGGCATGATTTATCCCATGTTATGAAATTATGATCTCTTTTGCAGGTTAAGATGTGATTGATATTTCTTTTGTTTACCCTTACTGAGCATTTGAGCTCACCCTTTTATATTTTCTTTTCCCCAGGATATAAAGAAAGGTATTAGGTAAAAAAAGAAGATCTTTATGGGAGATGTTGAAGATCTTTCACCACGATTAGAATATTATATTCCGAGTTTCCAAAGACACTAAACTATTACGATCCTTGTGTATGTTTTTTTGTTATGTACTAAGTATTCTGCAAATGTAATGTAATGTCCATGTACGTAAAGCTTGGGGTCTCTACAGTTGGTATCAGAGGAAAGGTTTAGTCAACCTTTGGAAACTAGGACGCGAAAACGTTAGTGAGATCCCTAGAGATATTTCTAAGGTATGTCTAGGGATGTCCCTAAGGATAAGTATCCATATAGGATATAGTCCTAGCACTACGGTAATGATCTTATAATTTAACCTAAGATGTTAGATATTGAAGTTACTCCCCCTTTATTATGATTTTTGCATCTCACACTATTTTTTTTGGGTTTTAGAAAATGGCTGGAAACAAGATGATTCACGATAATGGAGGATATGATGGACAATGGAATGATATTATTCATAAGCAATCAAATGAAATGGGATTTGGATGTACAAACATCATTATTATTCCAAATCAGCAATCTCATAATATGATCAATAAAGTAAAATTTGGTAAGTTTCTTGACTCGGCTAATAAGAGAAAGATGGAGTTTCATGATGATCATAGAGGAAAGAAAGTTCAAATTACCCTATGTAAATCATTTGGGAAGAAGAATCAAGGAGAATGTTTCAAAGGAGCAGGAAGATGCTTTGGGTGTGGAAAAAAAGGACACAAAGCCAGTAAGTGCAATGGAAAAGTTTTAGTTAACACCATGGATGAGGTTAATGGTATTGCTACAACATCAACAATGGTTAAATGTTTTAAATGTGGAATGTACGGGCATTATGCAAACCAATGCCCTAAGGGAATGTCTCATGAAGAGAATCTGTATGGTCGTATGGGTAGTATTTTTGTTGATGATGATGAAGAGACTACAAATGATATGTGAGATGAAAGAATTTTTGAAGCTCGGTCAATGGTTTAAGAAGGTAGTGGAATGATTACATGTTTATCAAGTGTAATGTTGTACTATAGAATAAAAAGACATCTAAGGATTGTTACACTGTTGTCTTTCCTTATGTTTTGAAAGTTTGTGATGAATGGTATGAGTAAAAATGAAAGGTTATTCAGATATTTTTTTGGAAAGTGGATGATATGCGCATAATGAAGTGATAAAGAGAAAATGAAATGTTTGACAGCATTCATGAGCTCATGATTGATATAAGGACTAAGTGATATCATGGTTTGATTAAAAAGAATTTTGAGGATTTTGGTTTGTGGAAAGTGTTAACTTTTAACTGCATTCATGTTTTCACTAAGGTTCAATGGAATACATGATTAAGGCCTTCGAATGATTGGAATGTGACCAACAAGATAGGAATGCAGTATTACGATATATGGGGATCAACGACGGTATTAAATCTCTGGTAATCGTTTTCACTATGTTATGAGAGTGGACCGAAGTATTTTAGATAAGCCTAAAGATTGGAATGGATTATGTTGGACATAAGTTAGTATTGTTTACGATAGAAATTTTTTTTGATATTATTGATGGGAAGTTATAGTAATGTAGTTTTAGAAAAAAGGACAACCTGCAGGACGGGCGACAGCCCATCGCGTCAGACAAGGCTGTGGGAATCGAACCCACAACCGAAGTGCGACTGGCCTTTATCGCCTACCACTGGCCTACATGAAGCCCCTGGTTAGTAGAAACTAGTTTTATTATATTAATCAGTATGATATATGAAGTATAAGTCCATTTTAGGAACCATATATGATTAATCTCACTATAGAATGACTTATGTATATTTAATAACTTTTGCTAACCTTTTGTTTGAAACAGATGGAATGACCTGTCATTCTATCACATGATCCGCTAACACTTTATGAATAACAAATTCAACTTCATTTATTTAAGAGATGAAGTGGAAATTGTTCAAGGCACGAACAACAGTGAGATTGTACCAAAATAAAGTAAGTATTTATTCTAATTCAAATTCTTCAACTTTAGGGAAACGATCTTGAAAACAAAAAATGTTGTCCTAGTGCTCTTATATCTGATTAATCAGATGGTACCTTAGATCGTCACAAATTTATGGCTTTGTGATTGCTAGATTTTCCATATCCATGTTCTCTACCACTCTCCATCAGAACATGATGGTTAGATTTCTCTTCCATGTCCATATTTTCACCTATGTTCTCTTATGTGGATACCCAGTGATTAGTTAACTTGGGTAACCATTACATTTTATACTTTAGTTTTTAAAGATAAGTTTTGGTATTCCTTTTTACGATGTGGGTATCTATCAAAGAAACTTTCAAATAGCAAACTGTTTATAACCCCGACGAATTTCGAGGGCGAAATTCATTTTAAGGGTGGTAGAATGTAACACCCCGAGATTTTATGAAAAATATTATTTTAATTTCATTAATTTCTTGTGTGGTATTCTACACCAAGATTACCTTGTGCTATACGCAACACCGTATTAGCTTGCTGTATACGCAACACCAGTCTTGGACCGTGTTACACACAATTTTGATAATAGTTATTCTACGCAACATTGAGTATATATATATATATATATATATATATTAAATGTATAAATGAAATGTGGTTGGATTCTGTTATACGAAACAACGAAGGATTATTTCACAACACGCAACCCTGACTTGCCTTTCATTACATGCAATCGCGACCTTCCTCGATAGCGTGTGTTGTACGCAATACCGGGTTTTAATAAACAATGATATATTATTATAATATTGTCATGAACTAGCTGTTATGAATATTATTAACTAAATTTTTAATTTTATAACATTATTATTCATCTTACACATTTTCTAGAACATGGTATCAGAACAAAATAAATTTTTCGCGTAAAATAAGTATTTTTCAAAAAATGCAGTTTTCCCGCCTTTTGATGGTGCACCCACTTTAAATCTATTTTTTGACATGTTTATAAGTTAAATTTGACAAAATAAAATTCTTCTTTTGAATCAGGATATAAAAATTTACATTAGATAATGTTTTGATATTTTTCCGATAACTTTCATATTTTAATGAATAGTAAAAACACGCTATATTTTAATTAAAAACAACTTTTTTAATCATAATATCTTATGTGGTTAAATTATAATATTGAATGGTTTTAAAGTATAAATAGAATATATTTTTACCATTTCATATAATTTATGTCATTAGCATTGATTTTACCTTGAATTCGTAGGTTAAATCAATTAAATCTTTTGCAATGTTTTAAACAAAAACCCGTTTTTATTCGACAACGGGATTAATTTTAATTTAATTTCAACAACTTCTGTATATTGTATTTTAAAAAATGGATTCCATATTTGGAATCAGTGTGTCCAAATTATGTTAATAGGATACTTTTTATTTTTGGAAATTATGAAAAGTAACTACTGTAAATTTTATTTACCATAGTTAAAGGTAAATCGGGTAATTAAGGGTAAATATAATATTATAAAATTACCCTAACACATGCCAAAATTCTATTTGATGGCTAAAAGTAAAACCCATATCAACTAAGGGTCAGATTAGATTCATTTTATGGACTTTTGACCATGAAAATAATTTAATTATTATTAAAACCAAAGAAAGTGACAACATGTCACTTTCTTAAATCTTATAAGTATAATAATTTTAACTTAGTGATAAACATCATAAAACTTAGAAAATGAATAGTATCCAGAAATCTATCAAAATTATCTACATCATGAGAATTTATTTAGAATTTGTTGGGATTAAATAGTTATCATTAATTGTGACACAATAGTGATGCAGAAATTATTTATCTACTGAAAAATCAAGAATATAGTTTTTATTAAACTAATAGTGACCATAAAAGGCACAAAACCCTGACCAAAACTTATTGGTAATGTAAAGTGAAACTATAATCATCTAATGGTCGAATATTTGACCATTTGGAGTCTTATACGAGCAATTATGACACTTATATTATTTTATTTTAAATGATGCCAAAGTTGCCACCTTCATAATTTAATAAATATAACAATTTAAATATTGTTATTTTAAGATGATAAATTAGAGTAAAAGTATTATTGTGAAAGTTAATATATTTATCTTCATAATAGGATTTTATTTTAAATTTTTATGCAACAAATAGGTATATTAAATAATTATACAAAAATGATGTAGTAATAATTTTATTAAGAGATAAACCAAATAAATGGTTTTAAAAATAATAAAATAAATATTATATGAACTATTTAATGTGATCCACTAATTTTATAGATACATATGACCTTTTATTAATTTATTAAAGATTTTAGTTTGAACATATCTTCTTTATATATTTTATTTAAATTCAAATAAATGAATAGTGTCAAAATTGACACTATTGTTATTTTATAAAACTAACATATTATAAAATTGTTTAAAAATCACAAAAATATTTAAAAATTAAAAATTTAAATTTATATGGTCTATAATGTTATAAAGTAAACAATTATTTAAAATTCACAACAAATAAGTAATTATTTGTTATAATTTAAAATTTAGAATTTTATTACCACTAATAAACATAAATAGATTAAATAAGGATAAATCAAAATGATAAGGTTTAAAATAAGATCCAAACATGTCTAAATTTAATTGGTTGATGGTATTACAACCCTATATCATCTAAAATTCTAATATGAGTCATTGTGGAGGTTTTTAAGTGGGGTTAGATTTATTATAAATTAATATTTTTAAGAATTCCAAAGGTGCCCCTCTCCTCCCTTATAAAAGGGCACCTCCTCCCTCTCTTCATCACACAACATTGAGCCTTCAAGCTCGGCCAAAACCTGCCAAATTCTCCTATCCACTTCCCTAGAAACATCCTAGAGGTTCTGGTCTTCCTCAAAGACCAATTTTAGTGCCCTATGAGGAGGTCTCAAAGAGGCGCTTCAAAGAAGAGGTAATTTCCGTTACCGATTCTTTCAACTTTATTTCTTCTTACACTTCTTCTTATTAGGTTGTTTCATTATGAAGTAATAACATCAGTATCAATAATATACTGATATGTTATTATAAGTATGAAACAACCCTATTTCACCATCTATCTATCCTACGGAAAACAAAATCACCGCGCGTGCGTACGTACGGAATACCGTCTCCACGCCGTGGTGTAATCTGTTTTTCCACCAACACCTTACATGGATGGGTATTATGGTGTAAAGAATAACTATACATAGTTATTATAACATCATAATGATTCTGATATATTGTATCATCCACTCCAATTCAATTCAATAATTATGGAAATGATATCATCGCTCGTGCGTACGTACAGACTACCATCTCCACGACGCGATGAGATTCATTCTCCATGTTAACCATTTAAGAATGATTATAAAGTATATATAAGAAATAATAATGAAATATATTACATTATAAAGCCACTGGATTTATGTATGTCATCTACTTAATTCCACTCAATTCAATAAGGAAACGAAAACAGCGTTCATGCGTACGTACGGCCTAACGTCTCCATGAACGGTGTATTTCTTTCCATTTATCGATCCATTATATATATGTATACTCTGAATATATATTATATATAAATCATGTTTTATATTCTATAATTAAGTAATAATGATCTATGTAATCATATGAATAATTACAAGTTAAAACACGAATGACAAATGAGACGATTTTACCCAAAACACTACTTTAACATGAATTTACAAAAGAACGAGTAATATAAAGTCATAATTGAACCATATATGATATAATAACAATGAATATGATTCTGTAATATGTCAATGACATTATTTAAATCATTATACAGGAGTTTCGGATACTTACAATGCAAATCGGACCTAAGGTAAGGAAAATATCACAATATCATTTTTAACCGAGATTGTTTATACTTTGGTATTTACTGGGGTGTATTTTATCATCCACATCCATGTTTCCTCAATATGTAATATTATTTCCATCCACCTACAATTGTTTAAATCCAATTTTACCCTTCTTTGAGTTTTTATTAAAGGAAATTAAAGGAATCTTTTGTCGTTTTTCTTATGAGGTACTTTTTGACTTTTCTGACAAAAGTATGAAGAATGTTTTCTTTTAACTTATACAGCATGAATGGATTTTTTTTAAAAAATTATTTCCAAGAAGATTACTTTACAAGTTTTCATGTTTATTTTTAAGAAACTTCTTTTAGTTTAGAATTGTATGACATGTTAAGAAAGGAAAAATGTTTTTGAAGTAGAAAGGATATTTTCTTCAAGAATGGAGTTCAAGTGTTTTATCAAAATTATTTTCCATCTAAGATAATAATGGGTTCTGTTTCTATACCTATTATTACATAGATTTGATTATGTTGTGATGGAAATATTTTTATGAATTCCTTTATCTTATATGAATTGTTTTATGATGTCATGTTGTTTAAGGATCCCATTTTTATTACATGGGTTATGCTATGATGTATGGTTTATGATTTTGTGGCACACATAAGAATGGTATCATTATGAGATGGGTGAGACCTATATCTCCCTCCAATGCATTGGGTAAAGATTTTATATCTCATGAGATAGACATGGCTGGAATGGTAGGTTATACCGGTTCAGTGAAACAGGACTGAAACGAGGGTGACTCAGTTCAGAAAGGGACTTTGTCCACTAAGATAGTCTTGGCAATGAGTCTTGACTAACAAGAAATGATTCTCTTTGATTATGTGTGTATTCCACAAAGTTTCATGTTTTAGGTTATGATTATTGTGATTACATTTCACTGGCATGATTTATCCCATGTTATGAAATTATGATCTCTTTTGCAGGTTAAGATGTGATTGATATTTCTTTTGTTTACCCTTACTGAGCATTTGAGCTCACCCTTTTATATTCTTTTCCCCAGGATATAAAGAAAGGTTTTAGGTAAAAAAGGAAGATCTTTATGGGAGATGTTGAAGATCTTTCACCACGATTAGAAGATTATATTCCGAGTTTCCAAATACACTAAACTTTTACGATCCTTGTGTGTGTGTTTTTGTTATGTACTAAGTATTCTTCAAATGTAATGTAATGTCCATGTACGTCAAGATTCGGGTCTCTACAGTTGGTATCAGAGGAAAGGTTTAGTCAACCTTTGGAAACTAGGACTCGAAATTGTTAGTGAGATCCCTAGAGATATTTCTAAGGTATGTCTAGGGATGTCCCTAAGGATAAGTATCCATATAGGATATAGTCCTAGCACTACGGTAACGATCTTATAATTCAACCTAAGATGTTAGATATTGAAGTTACTCCCCCTTTATTATGATTTTTGCATCTCACACTATTTTTTTTGGGTTTTAGAAAATGGCTGGAAACAAGATGATTCACGATAATGGAGGGTATGATGGACAATGGAATGATATTCTTCATAAGCAATCAAATGAAATGGGATTTGGAAGTCCAAACATCATTATTATTCTGAATCAGCAATCTCATAATATGATCAATAAAGTAAAATTTGGTAAGTTTCTTGACTCGGCTAATAAGAGAAAGATGGAGTTTCATGATGATCATAGAGGAATGAAAGTTCAAATTACCCTATGTAAATCATGTGGGAAGAAGAATCAAGGAGAATGTTTCAAAGGAACAGGAAGATGCTTTGGGTGTGGAAAAGAAGGACACAAAGCCAGAAAGTGCAATGGAAAAGTTTCAGTTAACACCATGGATGAGGTTAATGGTATTGCTACAACATCAACAATGGTTAAATGTTTTAAATGTGCAATGTACGGGCATTATACAAACCAATGCCCTAAGGGAATGTCTCATGAAGAGAATCGGTATGGTCGTATGGGTAGTATTTTTGTTGATGATGATGAAGAGACTACAAATGATATGTGAGATGAAAGAATTGTTGAAGCTCGGTCAATGGTTTAAGAAGGTAGTGGAATGATTACATGTTTATCAAGTGTAATGTTGTACTATAGAATAAAAAGACATCTAAGGATTGTTACACTGTTGTCTTTCCTTATGTTTTGAAAGTTTATGATGAATGGTATGAGTAAAAATGAAAGGTTATTCAGATATTTTTTTGGAAAGTGGATGATATGCGCATAATGAAGTGATAAAGAGAAAATGAAATGTTTGACAGCATTCATGAGCTCATGATTGATATAAGGACTAAGTGATATCCTGGTTTGATTAAAAATAATTTTGAGGATTTTGGTTTGTGGAAAGTGTTAACTTTTAACTGCATTCATGTTTTCACTAAGGTTCAATGGAATACATGATTAAGTCCTTCGAATGATTGGAATGTGACCAACAAGATAGGAATGAAGTATTACGATATATGGGGATCAACGACGGTATTAAATCTCTGGTAATCGTTTTCACTATGTTATGAGAGTGGACCGAAGTATTTTAGATAAGCCTAAAGATTGGAATGGATTATGTTGGACATAAGTTAGTATTGTTTAAGGATAGAACTTTTTTTTGATATTATTGATGGGATGTTATAGTAATGTAGTTTTAGAAAAAAGGACAACCTGCAGGACGGGCGACAGCCCATCGCGTCAGACAAGGCTGTGGGAATCGAACCCACAACCGAAGTGCGACTGGCCTTTATCGCCTACCACTGGCCTACAGGAAGTCCCTGGTTAGTAGAAACTAGTTTTATTATATTAAGCAGTATGATATATGAAGTATAGGTCCATTTTAGGAACCATATATGATTAATCTCACTATAGAATGACTTATGTATATTTAATAACTTTTGATAACCTTTTGTTTGAAACAGATGGAATGACCTGTCATTCTATCACATGATCTGCTAACACTTCATGAATAACAAATTCAACTTCATTTATTTAAGAGATGAAGTGGAAATTTTTCAAGGCACGAACAACAGTGAGATTGTACCAAAATAAAGTAAGTATTTATTCTAATTCAAATTCTTCAACTTTAGGGAAACGATCTTGAAAACCTAAAATGTTGTCCTAGTGCTCTTATATCTGATTAATCAGATGGTACCTTAGATCGTCACAAATTTATGGCTTTGTGATTGCTAGATTTTCCATAGCCATGTTCTCTACCACTCTCCATCAGAACATGATGGTTAGATTTCTCTTCCATGTCCACATTTTCACCTATGTTCTCCTATGTGGATACCCAGTGATTAGTTAACTTGGGAAACCATTACATTTTATAATTTAGTTTTTAAAGATAAGTTCTGGTATTCCTTTTTACGATGTGGGTATCTATCAAAGAAACTTTCAAATAGCAAACCGTTTATAACCCCGACGAATTTCGAGGGCGAAATTCATTTTAAGGGGGGTAGAATGTAACACCCCGAGATTTTATGAAAAATATTATTTTAATTTCATTAATGTCTTGTATTGTATTCTACACCAAGATTACCTTGCGCTATACGCTACACCGTATTAGCTTGCAGTATACGCAACACTAGTCTTGGACCATGTTACACACAATTTTGATAATAGTTCTTCTACGCAACATTGAGTATATATATATATATATATATATTAAATGTATAAATGAAATGTGGTTGGATTCTGTTATACGAAACAACGAAGGATTCTTTAACAACATGCAACCCTGACTTGGCTTTCATTACACACAATCACGACCTTCCTCGATAGCGTGTGTTGTACGCAATACCGGGTTTTAATAAACAATGATATATTATTATAATATTGTCATGAACTAGCCGTTATGAATAGTATTAACTAAATTTTGAATTTTATAACATTATTATTCATCTTACACATTTTCTAGAACATGGTATCAGAACAAAATCAATTATTCGGGTAAAATAAGTATTTTTAAAAAAATGCAGTTTTCCCGCCTTTTGATGGCGCACCCACTTTAAATCTAGTTTTTGACATGTTTATAAGTTCAATTTGACAAAATAAAATTCTTCTTTCGAATCAGGATATAAAAATTTACATTAGATAATGTTTTGATATTTTTCCGATAACTTTCACATTTTAATGAATAGTAAAAACACGCTATATTTTAATTAAAAACAACTTTTTTCATCATAATATCTTATGTGGTTAAATAATAATATTGAATGGTTTTAAAGTATAAATGGAATATATTTTTACCATTTAATATAATGTATGTCATTAGCATTGATTTTACCTTGAATTCGTAGGTTAAATCAATTCAATCTTTTGCAATGTTTTAAACAAAAACCCGTTTTTATTCGACAACGGGATTAATTTTAATTTAATTTCTGCAACTTATGTGTATTGAATTTTAAAAAATGGATTCCATATTTGGAATCAGTTGGTCCAAATTATGTTAATAGGCTACTTTTTATTTTTGGTAATTATGAAAAGTAACTAAGGTAAATTTTATTTACCATAGTTAAAGGTAAATCGGGTAATTAAGGGTAAATATAATATTATAAAATTACCCTAACACATGCCAAAATTCTATTTGATGGCTAAAAGTAAATCCATATCAACTAAGGGTCGAATTAGATTCATTTTATGGACTTTTGACCATGAAAATAATTTAATTATTATTAAAACCAAAGAAAGTGACAACATGTCACTTTCTTAAATCTTATAAGTATAATAATTTTATCTTAGTGATAAACATCATAAAACTTCGAACATGAATAGTATCCAGAAAGATAAAAAAATTATCTACATCATGAGAATTTATTTAGAGTTTTTTGGGATTAAATAGTTATCATTAATTGTGACACAATAGTGATGCAGAAATTATTTATCTACTGAAGAATCTAGAATATAGTTTTTATTAAACTAATAGTGATCATAAAAGGCACAAAACCCTGACCAAAACTTATTGGTCATGTAAAGTGAAACTATAATCATCCAATGGTCGAATATTTGACCATATGGAGTCTTATACAATCAATTATGACACTTATATTATTTTATTTTAAATGATGCCAAAGTTGTCACCTTCATAATTTAATAAATATAACAATTTAAATATTGTGATTTTAAGATGATAAATTCGAGTAAAAGTATTATTGTGAAAGGTAATATATTTATCTTCATCATAGGATTTTATTTTAAATTTTTATGCAACAAATTAGTATATTAAATATTTATACAATAATGATGTAGTAATTATTTTATTAAGAGATAAACCAAATAAATGGTTTTAAAAATAATAAAATAAATATTATATTAACTATTTAATGTGATACACTAATTTTATAGATACATATGACCTTTTATTAATATATTAAAGCTTTTAGTTTGAACATATCCTCGGTATATATTTTATTTAAATTCAAATAAATGAATAGTGTCAAAATTGACACTATTGTTATTTTATAAAAATAACATATTATAAAATTGTTTAAAAATCACAAAAATATTTAAAAATTATAAAATTCATATGTTCTATAATTTTATAATGTAAAAAATTATGGAAAATTCACAACAAATAAGTAATTATTTGTTATAATTTAAAATTTAGAATTTTATTACCACAAATAAACTTAAATAGATTAAATAAGGATAAATCAAAATGATAAGGTTTAAAATAAGATCCAAACATGTCTAAATTTGATTGGTTGATGAGATTAAAACCCTATCTCATCTAATCTTTTAATATGAGTCATTTTTGGAGGTTTTTAAGTGGGTTTAGATTTATTATAAATTAATATTTTTAAGAATTCCTAAGGTGCCCCTCTCCTCCCTTATAAAAGGGCACCTCCTCCCTCTCTTCCTCACACAACATTGAGCCTTCAAGCTCGGCCAAACCCTACCAAATTCTCCTCTATACTTCCCTAGAAACATCCTAGAGGTTCTGGTCTTCCTCAAAGACCAATTTTAGTGCCCTAAGAGGAGGTCTCAAAGAGGCGCTTCAAAGAAGAGGTAATTTTCGTTACCGATTCTTTCAACTTTATTTCTTCTTCCACTTCTTCTTATTAGGTTGTTTCATTATGAAGTAATAACATCAGTATCAATCATATACTGATATTTTATTATAAGTATGAAACAACCCTATTTCACCATCTAACTATCCTACGGAAAACAAAATCACCGCGCGTGCGTACGTATGGAATACCGTCTCCACGCCGAGGTGTAATCTGTTTTTCCACCAACACCTTACATGGATGGGTATTATGGTGTAAATAATAACTATACATAGTTATTATAACATCATAATGATTCTGATATATTGTATCATCCACTCCAATTCAATTCAATAATTATGGAAATGATATCATCGCTCGTGCGTACGTACGGACTACCGTCTCCACGACGCGATGAGATTCATTCTCCATGTTAACCATTTAAGAATGATTATAAAGTATATATAAGCAATAATAATGAAATATATGAAATTATAAAGCTACTAGATTTATGTATGTCATCTACTTAATTCCACTCAATTCAATAAGGAAACGAAAACAACGTTCATGCGTATGTACGGCCTACCGTCTCCATGAACGGTGTATTTCTTTCCATTTATCGATCCATTATATATATGTATATTCTGAATATATATTATTTATAAATCATGTTTTATATTCTATAATTAAGTAATAATGATCTATTTAATCATATGAATAATTACAAGTTAAAACATGAACGACAAATGAGACGATTTTAACCAAAACGCTACTTTAACATGAATTTACAAAAGAATGTGTAATATAAAGTCCTAATTGAACCATATATGATATAATAACAATGAGTATGATTCTGTAATAAGTCAATGACATTATTTAAATCATTATACAGGAGGTTCGAACACTTACGAAGCAAATTGGACCTAAGGTAAGGAAAATATCACAATCTCATTTTTATCCAAGATTGTTTATACTTTGGTATTTACTGGGGTGTATTTTATCATCCACATCCATGTTTCCTCAATATGTAATATTATTTCCATCCACCTACAATTGTTTAAATCCAATTTTACCCTTCGGTGAGTTTTTAGTAAAGGAAATGAATGGAATCTTTTGTCGCTTTTCGTACGAGGTACTTTTTGACTTTTCTGACAAAAGTACGAAGAATGTTTTCTTTTAACTTATACGGCATGAATGAATTTTTTTTAAAACATTATTTCCAAGAAGCTTCCTTTAAAAGTTTTCATGTTTATTTTTAATCAACTTCTTTTAGTTTAGAATTGTATGACATGTTAAGAAAGGAAAAAAAAAATTGAAGTAGAAAGGATATTTTCCTCAAGAATGGAGTTCAAGTGTTTTATCAAAATTATTTTCCATCTAATATAATAAAGGGTTCTGTTTCTATCCCTATTATTACATAGATTTGATTATGTTGTGATGGAAATATTTTTATGAATTCCTTTATCTTATATGAATTGTTTTATGATGTCATGTTGTTTAAGAATCCCATTTTTATTACATGGGTTATGTTATGATGTATGGTTTATGATTTTGTGGCACACATAAGAATGGTATCATTATGAGATGGGTGGGACCTATATCTCTCTCCAATTCATTGGGTAAAGATTTTATATCTCATGAGACAGACATGGCTGGAATGGTAGGTTATACCGGTTCAGTGAAACAGGACTGAAACGAGGGTGACTCGGTTCAGAAAGGGACTTTGTCCACTAAGATAGTCTTGGTAATGAGTCTTGACTAACAAGAAATGATTCTCTTTGATTATGTGTGTATGCCACAAAGTTTCATGTTTTATGTTATGATTATTGTGATTACATTTCACTGGCATGATTTATCCCATGTTATGAAATTATGATCTCTTTTGCAGGTTAAGATGTGATTGATATTTCTTTTGTTTACCCTTACTGAGCATTTGAGCTCACCCTTTTATATTTTCTTTTCCCCAGGATATAAAGAAAGGTTTTAGGTAAAAAAAAGGAACATCTTTATGGGAGATGTTGAAGATCTTTTACCACGATTAGAAGATTATATTCCGAGTTTCCAAAGACACTAAACTATTACGATCCTTGTGTGTGTGTTTTTGTTATGTACTAAGTATTCCGCAAATGTAACGTAATGTCCATGTACGTCAAGCTTCGGGTCTCTACAGTTGGTATGAGAGGAAAGGTTTAGTCAACCTTTGGAAACTAGGACATGAAAACATTAGTGAGATCCCTAGAGATATTTCAAAGGTATGTCTAGGGATGTCCCTAAGGATAAGTATCCATATAGGATATAGTCCTAGCACTACGGTAACGATCTTATAATTTAACCAAAGATGTTAGATATTGAAGTTACTCCCCCTTTATTATGATTTTTGCATCTCACACTATTTTTTTGGGTTTTAGAAAATGGCTGGAAAAAAGATGATTCATGATAATAGAGGATATGATGGACAATGGAATGATATTCTTCATAAGCAATCAAATGAAATAGTATTTGGAAGTCCAAACATCATTATTATGCCGAATCAGGAATCTCATAATATGATCAATAAAGTAAAATTTGTTAAGCTTCCTGACTCGGCTAATAAGAGAAAGATGGAGTTTCATGATGATCATAGTGGAAAGGAAGTTCAAATTCCCCTATGTAAATCATGTGGGAAGAAGCATCAAGGAGAATGTTTCAAAGGAACTGGAAGATGCTTTGGGTGTGGATAAGAAGGACACAAAGCCAGTAAGTGCAATGGAAAAGTTTCAGTTAACACCATGGATGAGGTTAATGGTATTGCTATCAACAATGGTTAAATGTTTTAAATGTGGAATGTACGGGCATTATGCAAACCAATTCCCTAAGGGAATGTCTCATGAAGAGAATCGGTATGGTCGTATGGGTAGTATTTTTGTTGATGATGATGAAGAGACTACAAATGATATGTGAGATGAAAGAATTGTTGAAGCTCGGTCAATGGTTTAACAAAGTAGTGGAATGATTATATGTTTATCAAGTGTAATGTTGTACTATAGAATAAAAATACATCTAAGGATTGTTACACTGTTGACTTTCCTTAAGTTTTGAAAGTTTATGATGAATGGTATGAGTAACAATGAAAGGTTATTCAGATATTTTTTTTGTAAAGTGGATGATATGCGCATAATGAAGTGATAAAGAGAAAATGAAATGTTTGACAGTATTCATGAGATCATGATTGATATAAGGACTAAGTGATATCATGGTTTGATTAAAAAGAATTTTGAGGATTTTGGTTTGTGGAAAGTGTTAACTTTTAACTGCATTCATGTTTTCACTAAGGTTCAATGGAATACATGATTAAGGCCTTCGAATGATTGGAATGTGACCAACATGATAGGAATGCAGTATTACGATATATGGGGATCAACGATGGTATTAAATCTCTGGTAATCGTTTTCACTATGTTATGAGAGTGGACCGAAGTATTTTAGATAAGCCTAAAGATTGGAATGGATTATGTTGGACATAAGTTAATATTGTTTAAGGACAGAACTTTTTTTTTGATATTATTGATGGGATGTTATAGTAATGTAGTTTTAGAAAAAAGGACAACCTGCAGGACAGGCGACAGCCCATCGCGTCAGACAAGGCTGTGGGAATCGAACCCACAACCGAAGTGCGACTGGCCTTTATCGCCTACCACTGGCCTACAGGAAGTCCCTGGTTAGTAGAAACTAGTTTTATTATATTAAGCAGTATGATATATGAAGCATAAGACCATTTTAGGAACCATATCTGATTAATCTCACTATAGAATGCCTTATGTTTATTTAATAACTTTTGCTAACCTTTTGTTTGAAACAGATGGAATGACCCGTCATTCTATCACATGATCTGCTAACACTTCATGAATAACAAATTCAACTTCATTTATTTAAGAGATGAAGTGGAAATTGTTCAAGGCACGAACAACAGTGAGATTGTACCAAAATAAAGTAAGTATTTATTCTAATTCAAATTCTTCAACTTTAGGGAAACGATCTTGAAAACCCAAAATGTTGTCCTAGTGCTCTTATATCTGATTAATCAGATGGTACCCTAGATCGTCACAAATTTATGGCTTTGTGATTGCTAGCTTTTCCATAGCCATGTTCTCTACCACTCTCCATCAGAACATGATGGTTAGATTTCTCTTCCATGTCCATATTTGCACCTATGTTCTCCTATGTGGATACCCAGTGAATAGTTAACTTGGGTAACCATTACGTTTTATACTTTAGTTTCTAAAGATAAGTTTTGGTATTCCTTTTTACTATGTGGGTTTCTATCAAAGAAACTTTCAAATAGTAAACAATTTATAACCCCGATGAATTTCGAGGACGAAATTCATTTTAAGGGGGGTAGAATGTAACACCCCGAGATTTTATGAAAAATATTATTTTAATTTCATTAATGTCTTGTGTTGTATTCTACACCATGATTACCTTGCGCTATACGCAACACCGTATTAGCTTGCAGTATACGCAACACTAGTCTTGGACCGTGTTACACACAATTTTGATAATAGTTATTCTACGCAACATTGAGTATATATATATATATATATTAAATGTATAAATTAAATGTGGTTGGATTCTGTTATACGAAACAACGAAGGATTCTTTCACAACACGCAACCCTGACTTGGCTTTCATTACACGCAATCACGACCTTCCTCGATAGCGTGTGTTGTACGCAATACCGGGTTTTAATAAACAATGATATATTATTATAATATTGTCATGAACTAGCCGTTATGAATAGTATTAACTAAATTTTGAATTTTATAACATTATTATTCATCTTACACATTTTCTAGAACATGGTATCGGAACAAAATAAATTTTTCGGGTAAAATAAGTATTTTTTCAAAAAATGCAGTTTTCCCGCCTTTTGATGGCGCACCCACTTTAAATATAGTTTTTGACATGTTTATAAGTTCAATCTGACAAAATAAAATTCTTCTTTTGAATCAGGATATAAAAATTTACATTAGATAATGTTTTGATATTTTTCCGATAACTTTCATATTTTAATGAATAGTAAAAACACACTATATTTTAATTAAAAACAACTTTTTTCATCATAATATCTTATGTGGTTAAATTATAATATTTAATGGTTTTAAAGTATAAATAGAATATATTTTTACCATTTAATATAATGTATGTCATTAGCATTGATTTTACCTTGAATTCGTAGGTTAAATCAATTCAATCTTTTGCAATGTTTTAAACAAAAACCCGTTTTTATTCGACAACAGGATTAATTTTAATTTAATTTCTGCAACTTCTGTGTATTGAATTTTAAAAAATGGATTCCATATTTGGAATCAGTGGGTCCAAATTATGTTAATAGGCTACTTTGTATTTTTGGTAATTATGAAAAGTAACTACGGTAAATTTTATTTACCATAGTTAAAGGTAAATCGGGTAATTAAGGGTAAATATAATATTATAAAATTACCCTAACACATGCCAAAATTCTATTTGATGGCTAAAAGTAAACCCATATCAACTAAGGGTCAGATTAGATTCATTTTATGGACTTTTGACCATGAAAATAACTTAATTATTATTAAAACCAAAGAAAGTGACAACATGTCACTTTCTTAAATCTTATAAGTATAATAATTTTAACTTAGTGATAAACATCATAAAACTTCGAACCTGAATAGTATACCGAAATATAACAAAATTATCTACATCATGATAATTTATTTAGAATTTTTTGGGATTAAATACTTATCATTAATTGTGACACAATAGTGATGCAGAAATTATTTATCTACTAAAAAATCAAGAATATAGTTTATATTAAACTAATAGTGACCATAAAAGGCACAAAACACTGACCAAAACTAATTGTTCATGTACATTGAAACTATAATCATCCAATGGTATAATATTTGACCATTTGGAGTCTTATACAAGAAATTATGACACTTATATTATTTTATTTTAAATGATGGAAAAGTTGTCACCTTCATAATTTAATAAATATAACAATTTAAATATTGTGATTTTAAGATGATAAATTCGAGTAAAAGTATTATTGTGAAGGTTAATATATTTATATTCATCATAGGATTTTATTTTAAATTTTTATGCAACAAATAAATATATTAAATAATTATACAAAAATAATATAGTAATTATTTTATTAAGAGATAAACCAAATAAATGGTTTTAACAAGAATAAAATAAATATTATATGAACTATTTAATGTGATACACTAATTTTATATATACATATGACCTTTTATTAATATATTAAAGCTTTTAGTTTGAACATATCTTCTGTATATATTTTATTTAAATTCAAATAAATGAATAGTGTCAAAATTGACACTATTGTTATTTTATAAAAATAACATATTATAAAATTGTTTAAAAATCACAAAAATATTTAAAAATTATAAATTTAAATTTATATGGTCTATAATGTTATAAATTAAACAATTATGGAAAATTCACAACAAATAAGTAATTATTTGTTGTAATTTAAAATTTATCATTTTATTACCACAAATAAACTTAAATAGATTAAATAAGGATAAATCAAAATGATAAGGTTTAAAATAAGATCCAAACATGTCTAAATTTTATTGGTTGATTAGATTAAAACCCTATATCATCTAATCTTCGAATATGAGTCATTTTTGGAGGTTTTTAAGTGGGGTTAGATTTATTATAAATTAATATTTTTAAGAATTCCAAAGGTGCCCCTCTCCTCCCTTATAAAAGGGCACCTCCTCCCCCTCTTCCTCACACAACTTTGAGCCTTCAAGCTCGTCCAAACCCTGAAAAATTCTCCTATCCACTTCCCTAGAAACATACTAGAGGTTCTGGTCTTCCTCAAGGACCAATTTTAGTGCCCTAAGAGGAGGTCTCAAAGAGGCGCTTCAAAGAAAAGGTAATTTCCGTTACCGATTCTTTCAAATTTATTTCTTCTTCCCCTTATTCTTATTAGGTTGTTTCATTATGAAGTAATAACATAAGTATCACTCATATACTGATATGTTATTATAAGTATGAAACAACCCTATTTCACCATCTATCTATCCTACGGAAAACAAAATCACCGCGCGTGTGTACGTACGGAATACCGTCTCCACGCCGTGGTGTAATCTGTTTTTACACCAACACCTTACATGGATGGGTATTATGGTGTAAAGAATAACTATACATAGTTATTATAACATCATAATTACTCTGATATATTGTAGCATCCACTCCAATTCAATTCAATAATTATGGAAATGATATCATCGCTCGTGCGTACGTACGGACTACCGTCTCCACGACGCGATGAGATTCATTATCCATGTTAACCATTTAAGAATGATTATAAAGTATATATAAGAAATAATAATAAAATATATGACATTATAAAGATACTGAATTTATGTATGTCATCTACTTAATTCCACTCAATTCAATAAGGAAACGAAAACAGCGTTCATGCGTACGTACGGCCTACCGTCTCCATGAACGGTGTATTTCTTTCCATTTATCGATCCATTATATATATGTATATTCTGAATATATATTATATATAAATCATGTTTTATATTCTATAATTAAGTAATAATTATCTATGTAATCATATGAATAATTACAAGTTAAAACACGAACGACAAACGAGACGATTTTATCCAAAATGCTCCTTTAACATGAATTTACAAAAGAACGGGTAATATAAAGTCATAATTCAACCATATATGATATAATAACAATGAATATGATTCTTTAATAAGTCAATGACATTATTTAAATCATTATACAGGAGGTTCGGACACTTATGAAGCAAATCGTACCTAAGGTAAGGAAAATATCACAATTTCATTTTTATCCGAGATTGTTTATACTTTGGTATTTACTGGGGTGTATTTTATCATCCAAATCCATGTTTCCTCAATATTTAATATTATTTCCATCCACATAAAATTGTTTAAATCCAATTTTACCCTTCGGTGAGTTTTTAGTAAAGGAAATGAAAGGAATCTTTTGTCGTTTTTCGTACGAGGTACTTTTTGACTTTTCTGACAAAAGTACGAAGAATGTTTTCTTTTAACTTATACGGCATGAATGGATTTTTTTTAAAAAATTATTTCCAAGAAGCTTACTTTACAAGTTTTCATGTTTATTTTTAATCAACTTCTTTTAGTTTAGAATTGTATGACATGTTAAGAAAGGAAAAATGTTTTTGAAGTAGAAAGGATATTTTCCTCAAGAATGGAGTTCAAGTGTTTTATCAAAATTATTTTCCATATAAGATAATAAAGGGTTCTGTTTCTATCCCTATTATTACATAGATTTGATTATGTTGTGATGGAAATATTTTTATGAATTCCTTTATCTTATATGAATTGTTTTATGATGTCATGTTGTTTAAGAATCCCAGTTTTTTTACATGGGTTATGCTATGATGTATGGTTTATGATTTTGTGGAACACATAAGAATGGTATCATTATGAGATGGGTGGGACCTATATCTCCCTCCAATGCATTGGGTAAAGATTTTATATCTCATGAGATAGACATGGCTGGAACGGTAGGTTATACCGATTCAGTGAAACAGGACTGAAACAAGGGTGACTCGGTTCAGAAAGGGACTTTGTCCACTAAGATAGTCTTGGCAATGAGTCTTGAATAACAAGAAATGATTTTCTATGATTATGTGTGTATTCCACAAAGTTTCATGTTTTACGTTATGATTATTGTGATTACATTTCACTGCCATGATTTATCCCATTTATGAAATTATAATCTCTTTTGCAGGTTAAGATGTGATTGATATTTCTTTTGTTTACCCTTACTGAGCATTTGAGCTCACCCTTTTATATTTTCTTTTCCCCAGGATATAAAGAAAGGTTTTAGGTAAAAAAAAGGAAGATCTTTATGGGAGATGTTGAAGATCTTTCACCATTATTAGAAGATTATATTCCGAGTTTCCAAAGACACTAAACTATTACGATCCTTGTGTGTGTGTTTTTGTTATGTACTAAGTATTACAAAAATGTAATGTAATGTCCATGTACGTCAAGATTCGGGTCTCTACAATACTAATACCTATGTTCCAAACATAGGATGCCTCTTTCTCTAAAAAAGATAATCCTTTTTCTCCAAGCATGAGATGCCAATAGTCCTATCTACAAGACTATAAACAGTATTACTCCCTATCTAACAAATGATTGGATTCCTCTTTCCCTATACGAGAGATGCCTTGTGCTCCTGGCATGAGATTCCAATAGTCCTATCTACATGACTATAAAATGTAGTACTCCTTATCTAACAAATGATAGGTGCCTCTTTCCCTATACGAGAGATGCCTTGTGATCCTAGCATGAGATGCCTATAGTCCTATCTACGTGACTTTAAACTATAGTAATACCTATGTGCCAAACATAGGATGCGTCTTGCTCTAAACAAGAGATGTCTTGTGCTCCAAGCCTGAGATTCCAATAGTCCTATCTACATGACTATAAACTATAGTACTCCCTATCTAACAAATGATAGGATGCCTCTTGCCCTATACGAGAGATGCCTTGTGCTCCAAGCATGAGATGCCAATAGTCCTATCTAGATGACTATAAACTGTAGTACTACCTATCTAACAAATGATAGGATGCCTCTTTCCCTATATGAGATATGCCTTATGATCCTAGAATGAGATGCCAATAGTACTATCTACATGACTTTAAACTATAGTAATCCCTATGTGCCAAACATAGAATGCCTCTTGCTCAAAACAAGAGATGTCATGTGCTCTATGTATGAGATGCCAATAGTCATATCTACATGACTATAAACTGTAGTACTCCCTATCTAACAAATGATAGGATTCCATTTGACCTATACGAGAGATGCCCTGTGCTCCTAGCATGAGATGCCAATAGTCCTTTCTACATGACTTTAAACAGTAGTGCTCCCTATCTAACAAATGATAGGATGCCTCTTGCGCTATACGAGAGATGCCTTGGGCTCCTAGAATGAGATGCAAATAGTTCTATCTACATGACTTTAAACTATAGTAATCACTATGTGCCAAGCAGAGGATGCCTCTTGCTCCAAACAAGAGATGCCTTGTTCTCCAAGCATGAGATGCCAATAGTCTTATCTACATGACTATAAACTGTAGTACTCCCTATCTAACAAATGATAGGATGCCTCTTTCTCTATACGAGAGATGCCTTGTGCTCCTATAATGAGATGCCAATAGTTCTATATAAATGACTTTAAACTATAGTAATCCCTATGTTCCAAACATTGATGCTTCTTGCTCCAAACAAGAGATGCCTTGTGCTCCAAGAATGAGATGCCAATAGTACTATCTACATGACTATAAACTGTTGTACTCCCTATCTAAAAAATGAAAGGATGCCTCCTTCCTTATATGAGAGATTCCTTTTGCTCCCAGCATGAGATGCCAATAGTCCTATCTACAAGACTTTAAACTATAGTAATCCCTATGTTTCAAACATAGGATGCCTCTTTCTCTAAACAAGAGATGCCTTATGCTCCAAGTGTAAGACGCTTAACGCCATGATTACAGTGGCATAATTCCAACGCCCCTTGGCATTATCCCTCTTATGCACCAGTGCATAGGTGAAGGCCTCAATTCACCAGTGAGTTGGGATGCCCACATGGCCAGACATGAGGAAGACAATAAGGGAAACATCCTTGAAAAATCCCCATTCACCATTGCCACTCCTTAGAAACACCCGGGCAGCATCCTTGCGTAAGCCCCATTCATCATTGTCGCTCTAGAGCGGCACCCGGGCAACTTCCTAGTGTAAGACCCATCTGCAATTTCTTCTCCATAGTGGCACCCAGGAAGCTTCCTAGCGTGAGCCCCATTGAATAGTACTGCTCCATAGCGGCACCCGGGCAACTCCCTAGCATCAGCCCCATTCACCAGTGCTGCTCCATAGCGGCACCCGGGCAGCTTCCTTGAGTAAGCCCCATTCACCATTTCCCCTCTATAGCGGCACCCGGGCAGCTTCCTAGCATAATCCCCATTCACCATTGTTGCTCCATAACGGCACCCGGGCAGCTTCTTTGCATAAGCCCCATTCACTATTGCCTCTTCTTAGCAGCACCCGAGCAGCTACCTAGTGTAAGCTCCATTCACCAGTGCCTCTCCATAGCGGCACCCAGGCAGTTTCCTAGCGTAATCACCATTCACCATTGTCGCTCCTTAGCGGCACCCGGGCAGCTTCCTTGCATAAGCCCCATCCACCATTTCCGCTCCATAGCGGCACCTGGGATGCAACCTTGCGTAAGCCCCATTCACCATTGCCGATCCATAGTGGCACCTGGGCATCATCCTTGTGTAATCCCCTTTCACCAGTGCCGCTCATGCGCCCTCATGCGCACCCACCTTCAACCTATGGAATATCATGATTTGAGACACTCTTCCACACACCATGAAACACCTTGAGTTGATGTATTCCTCTTGGTTCGTTCCCTATGTCGTGAGTTGAGGTTCTCATCATCAATTCCCCGTGTACCTTGAGTCGAACCATTCCTCAGGAAACTCCTCCAAAACCCCATCACTAGGCTCCTATGACAGGTTGAACCAGAAAGGGTCACCCTTGCCTAAGTCCTGACACCAAAAATTTATAGGCACCTTCTGCCTAATAGTCTTATCTACATGACTACAAACTGTAGTACTCCCTATCTAACAAATGATAGGATGCCTCTTTCCCTATACGAGAGATGCCTTGTGCTCCTAGTATGATATGCCAATAGTCCTTTCTACATAACTTTAAACTATAGTAATCCCTATGTTCCAAACATAGGATGCCTCTTGCTCCAAACAAGAGATGCCTTGTGCTCCAAGCATGAGATGCCAATAGTCCTATCTACAAGACTATAAACTGTAGTACTCACTATCTAACAAATGATTGGATGCCTCTTGCCCTATATGAGAGATGCCTTGTGCTCCTAGCATTAGATGCCAATAGTCTTATCTACATGACTATAAACTGTAGTACTCCCTATGTAACAAATGATAGGATGCCTCTTGCCCTATACAAGAGATGCCTTGTGCTCCTAGCATGAGATGCCAATAGTCCTATCTACATGAGTTTAAACTATAGTAATCCCTATGTGCCAAACATAGGATGCCTATTGCTGCAAACAAGAGATGCCTTGTGCTTCAAGCATGAGATGGCAATAGTCCTATCTACATGACTATAAACTGTAGTACTCCCTATCTAACAAATGATAGGATGCCTCTTTCCCTATATGAGAGATGCCTTGTGCTCCTAGCATGATATTCCAATAGACCTATCTACATGACTATAAACTGTAGTAATCCCTATCTAACAAATGATATGATGCCTCATGCCATATACAAGAGATTCCTTGTTCTCATAGCATGAGATGCCAATAGTCCTATCTACATGACTTTAAACTATAGTAATCCATATGTTCCAAACATAGGATGCCTCTTGCTCCAAATAAGAGATGCCTTGTGCTCCAAGCATGAGATGCCAATATTCCTATCTACGTGACTATAAACTGTAGTAATCCCTATCAAACAAATGATAGGATGCCTCTTGCCCTATACGAGAGATTCCTTGTGCTCCTAACATGAGATGCCAATAGTCCTATCTACATGACTTTAAACTGTAGTACTCCCCATCTAACAAATGATAGGATGCCTCTTGCCCTATACGAGAGATTCCTTGTGCTCCTAGCATGATATTCCAATAGTCCTATCTACATGACTTTAAACTATAGTAATCCCTATGTGCCAAACATAGGAAGCTTCTTGCTCCAAACAAGAGCTGCCTTGTGCTCCAAGCATGAGATGCCAATAGTCCTATCTACAAGACTATAAAATGTAGTACTCCCTATCTAACAAATGATGGGATCCCTCTTTCCCTATAAGAGAGATGCCTTGTGCTCCTAGAATGAGATACCAATAGTCCTATCTAAATGAAATTAAACTATAGTAATCCTTATGTGCCAAACATTGATGCCTCTCGCTCCAAACAAGAGATGCCTTGTTCTCCAAGCATGAGATGCCAATAGTCTTATCTACATAACTATAAACTGTAGTACTCCCTATCTAAAAAATTATAGGATGCCTCTTTCCCTATATGAGAGATTCCTTATGATTCTAGCACGAGATGCCAATAGTCTTATCTACATGACTTTAAACTATAGTAATCCCTATGTGCCAAACATAGGATTCCACTTTCTCCAAAAAAGAGATGTCTTGTGCTCTAAGTATAAGATGCTTAATTCCATGATTACAGTGGCATGATTCCAACGCCCCTTGGAATTATCCCTCTTGTGCACCAGTTCATAGGTGAAGGCCTCAATTCACCAGTGAGTTGGGATGCCCTCATGGACAGACATGAAGAAGACAATATGGGATACATCCTTGCGTAAGCCCCATTCACCATTGCCACTCCTCAGAGACACCTGGGCAGCATCCTTGCAGAATCCCCATTCATCATAGTCTCTCTATAGCGCCACCTGGGAAACTTCCTAGCATAAGCCCCATCCGCAATTGCTGCTCCATAGCAGCACCCGGGCAGCTTCCTAGCGTGACCCCCATTAACCAGTGTCGCTCCATAGCGGCACCCGGGCAGCTCCCTAGCGTCATCCCCATTCACCAGTGTCGCTCCATAGCGGCACCCGGGCAGCTCCCTAGCGTCATCCCCATTCACCAGTGCTGCTCCATAGCGGCACCCGGGCAGCTTCCTTTCATATGCCGCATTCACGATTGCCGCTCCATAGCGGCACCCAGGAAGATTCCTAGAATAAGACCAATTCACCAATGCCGCTCCATAGCGGCCCCCGGGAAGCTTCCTTGCATAAGCCCCATTCACTATTGCCGCTCCTTAGCGGCACCTGGGCAGCTACCTAGTGTAAGCCCCATTCACCAGTGCTGCTCCCTAGTGGCACCCGGGCAGCTTCCTAGCGTAAGCCCCATTCACCGTTGCCGCTCCATAGCGGCACCCGGGCAGATTCCTTGCATAATCCCCATCCACCATTTCCACTCCATTGCGGCACCCGGGCAGCAACCTTGCGTAAGCCCCGTTCACCATTGTCGCTCCATAGCGGCACCCGGGCAGCATCCTTGTGTAATCCCCTTTCATCAGTGCCGCTCATGCGCCCTCATGCGCACCCAACTTCACCCTATGGAATACCATGATTTAAGACACTCCTCCACACACCAAGAAACACCTTGAGTTGATGTATTCCCATTGGTTCGTTTCCTATGTTGTGAGTTGAGGTTCTCATCATCAATTCCCCATGTACCTTGAGTCGAACCATTCTTCAGGAAACTCCTCCAAACCCCATCACTTGGCTCCTATGCCAAGTTGAACCAGAAAGGGCCGCCCTTGCGTAAGTCCTGACACCAAACATTTCTAGGCACCTTCTTCCTAATAGTCCTATCTAGATGACTATAAACTGTAGTACTCCCTATCTAACAAATGATAGGATGCCTCTTTCCCTATACGAGAGATGCCTTGTGCTCCTATCATGAGATGCCAATAGTCCTATCTATAAGACTTTAAACTATATTAATCCCTATGTGACAAACATAGGATTCCTCTTGCTCCAAACAAGAGATTCCTTGTGCTCCAAGCATGAGATGCCAATAGTCCTATCTACATGACTATAAACTGTAGTACTCCCTATCTAATAAATGACAAGATGCCTCTTTCCCTATACAAGATATACCTTGTGCTCCAAGCATGAGATGCCAATAGTCTTATCTAGATGACTATCAACTATAGTAATCCCTATCTAACAAATGATTGGATGCCTCTTGCCCCATATGAGAGATGCCTTGTGCTCCTAGAATGAGATGCCAATAGTCCTATATACATGACTCTAAACTGTAGTACTCCCTATCTAACAAATGATACGATGCCTCTTGACCTATACGAGAGATGCCTTGTTCTCCTAGCATGAGATTCCAATAGTCCTATCTACATGACTTTAAACTATAGTAATCCCTATGTGCCAAACATAGGATGCCTCTTGCTCCAAACAAGAGATTCCTTGTGCTCCAAGCATGAGATGCCAATAGTCCTATCTACAAGACTATAAACTGTAGTACTCCATATCTAACAAATGATTGGATGCCTCTTGCCATATACAAGATATGCCTTGTGCTCCTAGCATGAGATGCCAATAGTCCTATCTACATGACTATAAACTGTAGAACTACCTATCTAACAAATTATAGGATGCCTCTTTCCCTATACGAGAGATGCCTTGTGCTCCTAGCATGAGATGCCAATAGTCTTATCTACATGACTTTAAACTATAGTAATCCCTATGTGCCAAACATAGGATGCATCTTGCTCCAAACAAGAGATTCCTTGTACTCTAAGCATGAGATTCCAATAGTCCTATCTACGTGACTATAAACTCTAGTACTCCCTATCTAACCAATGATAGGATACCTCTTTCCCTATACGAGAGATGCCTTGTGCTCCTAGCATGAGATGCCAATAGTCCTATCTAATGACTATAAACTGTAGTACTCCATATCTAAAAAATGATAGGATGCCTCTTTCCCTTTATGAGAGATGCCTTGTTCTCCTAGCATGAGATGCCAATAGTCTTATCTACATGACTTTAAACTATAGTAATCCCTATGTTCCAAACATAGGATGCCTCTTGCTCCAAACAAGAGATGCCTTGTGCTCCAGGCATGAGATGCCAATAGTCCTATCTACATGACTATAAACTGTAGTACTCTCAATCTAACAAATGATAGGATGCCTCTTGCCCTATACGAGAGATGCCTTGTGCTCCTATCATGAGTTTCCAATAGTCCCATCTACATGACTATAAACTGTAGTACTCCCTATCTAACAAATGATAGGATGCCTCTTGACCTATACAAGAGATGCCCTGTGCACCTAGCATGAAATGCCAATAGTCCTATCTACATGACATTAAACTATAGTAATTCCTATGTGGAAAACATAGGATGTCTCTTTCTCCAAACAAGATATTCCTTGTGCTCCAAGCATGAGATGCCAATAGTCCTATCCACATGACTATAGACTGCAGTACTCTCTATCTAACAAATGATAGGATTCCTCTTTCCCTATACGAGAGATGCCATGTTCTCCTAGAATGAAATGCCAATAGTCTTATCTAAATTTCTTTAAACTATAGTAATCCCTATGTTCCAAACATTGATGCCTCTTTCTCCAAACAAGAGATGCCTTGTGCTCTAAGAATGAGATGCGAATAGTCCTATCTACATGACTATAAACTGTAGTACTCCCTATCTAACAAATGATAGGATGCCACTTTCCCTATACAAGAGATTCCTTATGCTCCTAGCATGAGATGCCAATAGTCCTATATACAAGAATCTAAACTATAGTAATCCCTATGTTTCAAACATAGGATGCATCTTTCTCTAAACAAGAGATGCCTTATGCTCCATGTATATGGAGCTTAATGCCATGATTACAGTGGCATGATTCCAACGCCCCTTGGCATTATCCCTCTTGTGCACCAGTACATAGGTGAAGGCCTCAATTCACCAGTGAGTTGGGATGCCCACATGGCCAGACATGAGGAAGACAATACGGGCAACATCCTTGCGTAAGCCCCATTCACCATTGCCGCTCATTAGGGACACCCGGGCAACATCCTTGTGTAAGCCACATTCATCAATGTCGCTCTATTGAGGCACCCGTTAAAATTCCTATCGTAAGCCCCATCCGCAATTGCTGCTCCATAGCGGCACCCAGGCAGCTTCCTAGCGTGAGCCACATTCACCAGTTCCGCTCCATAGCGGCACCCGGGAAGCTCCCTAGCGTATTCCCCATTCACCAGTGCTGCTCCATAGCGGCACCCAGGCAGCTTCCTTGCGTAAGCCCCATTGACCATTGCCGCTCCATAGCGGCACCCGAGCAGCTTCCTAGCGTAAGCCCCATTCACCATTGCCGCTCCATAGCGGCACCCAGACATCTTCCTTGCATAAGCCCCATTCACTATTTCCGCTCATTAGCGGCACCCGAGCAGCTACCTAGTGTAATCCCCATTCACCAGTGTAACTCCATAGCAGAACCCGGGTAACTTTCTAGCGTAATCCCCATTCACCATTGCGGATCCATAGCGGCACACGGGCATCTTCCTTGCTTAAGCCACATCCACCATTTCCACTCCATAGCGGCAGCCATGCAGAAACCTTGCGTAAGCCCCATTCACCATTGTCGATCCATAGAATCACCCAGGGAGCATCCTTGCATAATCCCCTATCACCAGTGCCGCTCATGCGCCCTAATGCGCACCCACCTTCAACCTATGGAATACCATTATTTGAGACACTCCTCCACACACCATGAAACACCTTAAAATGATGTATTCCTCTTGGTTCATTTACTATGTTGTGAGTTGAGGTTCTCATCATCAATTCCCCATGTACCTTGAGTTGAACCATTTCTCAACAAACTCCTCCAAACCCCATCACTAGGCTCCTATGCCAGGTTGAACCAGAAAGGGCCGCCCTTGTGTAAGTCCTGACACCAACCATTTCTAGGCTCCTTCTGCCTAATAGTCCTATCTACATGACTATAAACTGTAGTAATCCCTATCTAACAAATGATAGGATTCCTCTTGCCCGATACGAGAGATGCCTTGTGCTCCTAGCATGAGATGCCAATAGTCCAATCTACATGACTTTAAACTATAGTAATCCCTATGTGTCAAACATAGGATTCCTCTTGCTCCAAACAAGAGATGCCTTGTGCTCCAAGCATGAGATGCCAATAGTCCTATCTATAAGACTATAAACTATAGTACTCCCTATCTAACAAATGATTGGATCCCCCTTGCCCTATACAGGAGATGCCATGTGCTCCTAGCATGAGATACCAGTAGTCCTATCTACATGACTATAAACCGTAGTACTCCCTATCTAACAAATGATAGGATGCCTCTTTCCCTATACGAGAGATGCCTTGTGCTCCTAGCATGAGATTCCAATAGTCCTATCTACATGACTTTAAACTATATTAATCCCTATGTTCCAAACATAGGATGCATCTTGCTCCAAACAAGAGATTCCTTGTACTCTAATCATGAGATGCCAATAGTCCCATATACATAACAATAAACTGTAGTACTCCCTATCTATCAAATGATAGGATGCCTCTTTCCCTATACGAGAGATGCCTTGTGCTCCAAGCATGGGATGCCAATAGTCCTATCTACATGACTATAAACTGTAGTACTCCCTATCTAACAAATGATAGGATGCCTCTTGCCCTATACGAGAGATTCCTTGTGCTACTAGCATGAGATGCCAATAGACCTATATACATGACTTTAAACTATAGTAATACCTATGTGCCAAACATAGGATGCCTCTTGCTCCAAACAAGAGATGCCCTGTGCTCCAAGCATGAGATACCAATAGTCCTATCTACATGACTATAAACTGTAGTACTCCATATCTAACAAATTATATTATGCCTTTTGCCCTATATGAGAGATTCCTTGTGCTCCTAGAATGAGATGCGAATAGTCCTATCTACATGACTTTAAACTGTAGTACTCCCTATATAACAAAGGATATGATGCCTCTTGCCCTATACGAGTGATGCCTTGTGCTCCTAGCATGAGATGCCAATAGTTCTATCTACATGACTTTAAACTATTGTAATCCTTATGTGCCAAACATAGGATGCCTCTTTCTCCAAACAAGATATGCCTTATACTCCAAGCATGAGATGCCAATAGTCCTATCTACATGACTAAAAACTGTCGTACACCCTATCTAACAAATGATAGGATGCCTCTTTCCCTATCCGAGAGATGCCTTATGCTCCTAGAATGAGATGCCAATAGTCCTATCTAAATGACATTAAACTATAGTAATCCCTATGTGCCAAACATTGATGCCTCTTGCTCCAAACAAGAGATGCCCTGTGCTCCAAGCATGAGATGCCAATAGTCCTATATACATGACTATAAACTGTAGTACTCCCTATCTAACAAATGATAGGATGCCTCTTGCCCTATACGAGATATGCCTTATGCTCCTAGCATGAGATGCCAACAGTCCTATCTACATGGCTTTAAACTATAGTAATCCCGGTGTTTCAAACATAGGATGCCTCTTTCTCTAAACAAGAGATGCCTTATGCTACAAGTATAAGACGCTTAATGCCATGATTACAGTGGCATGATTCCAAATCCCCTTGGCATTACACCTCTTGTGAACCAGTGCATATGTGATGGCCTCAATTCACCAGTGAGTTGGGATGCCCTCATCGCCAGACATTAGGGAGACAATACGGGAAGCATCCTTGCGTAAGCCCCATTCACCATTGCCGCTCCTTAGCGACACCCGGGCAGCATCCTTGCGTAAGCCCCATTCATCATTGTCGCTCCATAGCGGCACCCGAGCAACTTCCAAGCGTAAGCCCCATCCGTAATTGCTACTCCATAGCGGCACCCAGGCAGCTTCCTAGCGTGAGCCCCATTCACTAGTGCCGCTCCATAGCGGCACCCGGGCAGCTCCCTAGCATCATCCCCATTCACGAGTGCTGCTCCATAGCGGCACCCGGGCAGCTTCCTTGCGTAATCCCCATTCACCATTGCTGCTCCATAGCGGCACCCGGGCTGCTTCCTAGCATAAGCCCCATTCACCATTGTCTCTCCATAGCTGCCCCCGGGAAACTTCCTTGCATAAGCCCCATTCACTATTGCTGCTCCTTAGCGGCACCCGGGCAACTACCTAGTGTAGGCCCCATTCACCAGTGCCGCTCCATAGCGGCACCCGGGCAGCTTCCTAGCGTAAGCCCCATTCACCATTTCCGCTCCACAGCGGCACCCAGGAAGCTTCCTAGCGTAAGCCCCATTCACCATTTCCGCTCCATTGTGGCAGCTGGGTAGCTTCTTTGCGTAAGCCCCATCCACCATTGCAGCTCCATAGCAGCACTCGGGCAGCAACCTTGTGTAAGCCCCGTTCACCAATGCCGCTCCATAACAGCACCCGGGAATCATTATTTCATAAGCCCCTTTGACCAGTGCCACTCATGCACCCTCATGCGCACCCACCTTCAACCTATGGAATACCATGATTTGAGACACTCCTCCACACCCCATGAAACCCCTTGAGTTGATGTATTCCTCTTGGTTCGTTTCCTAATTCATGATTTTAGGTTCTCATCATCAATTCCCCATGTACATTGAGTCGAACCATTCCTCAAGAAACTCCTCCAAATCCCATCACTTGGCTCCTATGCCAGGTTGAACCAGAAAGGTCCGCCCTTGCGTAAGTCCTATCACAAACTATTTCTAGGAACCTTCTGCCTAATAGTCCTATCTACATGACTATAAACTGTAGTACTCCCTATCTAACAAATGATAGGATGCCTCTTTCCCTATAAGAGAGATGCCTTGTGCTCATAGCATGAGATGCGAATAGTCCTATCTATATGATTTTAATCTATAGTAATCCCTATGTTCCAAACATAGGATGCCTCTTTGTCCAGACAGAAGATGCCTTGTGCTCCAAGCATTAGATGCCAATAGTCCTATCTACATGACTATAAACTGTAGTACTCCCTATCTAACAAATGATAGGATGCCTCTTGACCAATACGAGAGATGCCTTGTGCTCCTAGCATGAGATGCCAATAGTCCTATACACATGACTATAAACTGTATTACTCCCTATCTAACAAATGACAGGATGCCTATTGACCAATACGAGAGATGCCTTGTGCTCCTAGAATGAGATGCCAATAGTCCTATCTACATGACTTTAAACTATAGTAATCCTTATGTGCCAAACATAGGATGCCTCTTGCTCCAAACAAGAGATGCCTTATACTCCAAGCATGAGATGCCAATAGTCCTATATACAAGACTATAAACTCTAGTACTCCCTATCTAACAAATGATTGGATGCCTCTTGCCCTATACGAAAGATTCCTTGTGATCCTAGCATGAGATGCCAATAGTCCTATCTACATGACTATAAACTGTAGTACTCCATATCTAACAAATTATAGGATGCCACTTGCCCTATATGATAGACGCATTGTGCTCCTAGCATGAGATGGAAATAGTCATATCTACATGACTTTAAACTATAGTAATCCCTATGTTCCAAACATAGGATGCCTCTTGCTCCAAACAAAAGATGCCTTGTGCTCTAAGCATGAGATTCCAAAAGTCCTATCTACATGACTATAAACCGTAGTACTCCCTATCTAAGAAATGATAGGATGCCTCTTGCCCTATACGAGAGATGCCTTGTGCTCCTTGCATTAGATGTCGATAGTCCTATCTACATGACTATAAACTGTAGTACTCCCTATCTAACAAATGATAGGATGCCTCTTGCACTATACGAGAGATGCCTTGTGCTCCTAGCATGAGATGCCAATAGCCCTATCTACATGACATTAAACTATAGTAATCCCTATGTTCCAAACATAGGATGCCTCTTGCTCCAAAAAAGAGAATCTTTTTGATCCAAGCATGAGATGCCAATTGTCCTATCTACATGACTATAAACTATAGTACTCCCTATCTAACAAATGACAGGATTCCTCTTGCCCTATATGAGAGATGCCTTGTTCTCCTCACATGACATGCCAATAGTCCTAACTAAATGACTTTAAACTATAGTAATCCCTATGTGCCAAACATAGGATGCCTCTTGCTCCAAACAAGAGATGCATTGTGCTCCAAGCATGAGATGCCAATTGTCCTATCTACATGACTATAAACTGTATTACTCCTTATCTAAAAAATGATAGGATGCCTCTTGCCCTATACGAGAGATGCCTTGTGCTCCTAGAATGAGATGTAAATAGTCCTATATACATGACTATAAACTGTAGTACTCCCTATGTTTTAAACATAGGAAGCCTCTTTCTCTAAACAAGAGATGCCTTATGCTCCAAGTATAAGATGCTTAATGCCATGATTACAGTGGCCTGATTCCAATGCCCCTTGTCATTATCCCTCTTGTGCACGAGTGCATAGGTGAAGGCCTCAATTCACCAGTGAGTTGGGATACCCTCATGGCCAGACATGAGGAAGACAGTACAGGAAGCATCCTTGCGTAAGCCCCATTCACCATTGCTGCTCCTTAGCGACACCCGGGCATCATCCTTGTGTAAGCCCCTTTCATCATTGTCACTCCATAGCGGCACCTGGGAAACTTCCTACTGTAATCCCCATCCGCAATTGTTGCTCCATATCGGCACCTGGGAAGCTTCCTAGCGTGATCCGCATTCACCAGTGCCGCTCCATAGCGGCACCCGGGCAGCTCCCTAGCGTCAGCCCCATTCACTAGTGCTGCTCCATAGCAGCACCAGGGCAGCTTCCTTGCATAAGCTTGTTGACGCTCCTTTTTTGTCACAGAGTCCAAAGGAATGTAAAGGGAAATGAATTAGCATAGATTGATTCATCCTTTGAAGAAAACATCAAAAATCAACAAAGGCATGGACAAGGGATCAAAAGCACATGTGCCGCGCAAGTTCTATCACTATCGCGCAAGTCCACTTGCGCGACGCCTTGTGGTCACGCAAGTGACTTGTGAGACCTAAGCGATAACCGCCCGGGGTCTTCTCCTACCTATAAATAGACCCTGTGGGCCCCCCATTGAAGAGGATTTTTTCCAGAAACTCATATTTGAGCTCCTGGCTCCCTAGTATCTTCTCAAAGCTTCTGAAACACTTATAAGGTAATTTCTTACATAGAACGGAAGATCTAAAGAGGGGGAGGAAGGACTAAGTGTTGAAACTCATCAACACTTGCGTGCCTGAGTGGCCAGCCCTTAAGGGAAAAGGCCACACATGCACGCTGCCTTACTCCTTCAATAGAACTTGCGCGACCCTTTTCTGGAATAACATCAAGAGGATTCTAAAGGCTTTAATCAAAAGTCGCTAAAGTATTACCCTGCTGGTTAACCATCACACAAGTACACATGTGTCGCGCAGGTATACCTATGCGACCAGGACATGCGTGCCCACGCAGTACCTGGGCACCTGGCAGGACTTGTATGCCCATGCAGTACCTGCGCGCCTGCCAGGACTTGCGCGCCCCTGCCTTTTTGGGTGCCCTTCTTTCCCACTTCACCCCTCATAAGCCATTCCACCTCTCCTATTCAAGAATCAATATTCAAGACACTCTTCAAAGCCATTTATGGCATGATTTCCTGATTTGGATTCCTTATCTGAAAGGAACTCTGTGGAATATCACTCAAAACCTAGTGATTTACACATCTTTATGTGACTAAAAAATTTGAGATTTCATTCATTCAACCTCATCCTTTAAGATGAGAGAACCCCTTAACCTAGGCCTCATTTTCAGGAATAAGCCCCAGCCATAATTCTCGAATCTGGGCATCCTCCTTAAGAGTAAGCCCCAAAAATAATTCTCTTAACCTGGGCCTCCTTTTCAGGAGTAAGCCCCAGTCTCAAATATGGGCATCCTCTTCAGGAGTAAGCCCCAAGTCCCTTAATTTTTCAAATCTCTTAACCTGGGCCTCCTTTTCAGGAGAAAGCCCCAGTATTAATTTCTCTTAACCAGTATTAATTTACCTTTGATCTATGATTCCATTTCAGGAGTAAAACCTAATCATAAGTCCTCTCATAATTTGGGCCTCCTTTTCAAGAGTAAGCCCAAAGTTAGAGTATTCAAAATCTCCATGAAGCACATATACCTTTATGGACCCTGTTCCTGGATTTCTTCCCTAAAGTAAATCCTAACCTTCATTTATATGGGAAGTTATACATACATAAGCCCAACATTATTTCTTATGATTGCATATTTCATGGTACAATTGTCTAATTTTTTCCAATACCTCTTGTTTCTCACACCGAGCATGACTCACGTGAGATTAGGGTATAAAAGTAATTATGAAATCCTTCTTTGATCCATCAATCATAAACATCATACTCCCTTACCCAAACTACGTGGGTTCTGATTCCTTTTATAAATAAAGGATACGTAGGTAGCCCATCTGCGGGTTCGATCCCAACTCTGAAATAATTCATGTCTTTCTGAATGACAATAAACTTCAAGTGCCCCACTAGGTGGCTTTAAAACCAGTATGGTCATCATAAGGACCAAGATACTTTTCCATATCAAAGGATACCATTGACTAAGAATCTCTAACAAATACAGATGATTATTTATCAGTGAAGAACCTCAAATACATATAAAGGATTCTCTAAATTTCCTACATATAGATCATTGATTGTCTTATCTAAAGGAAAACTCATTTTATATTTGGTAATGTAATAAGGATTCACGAACATAACATAAATCTATAAAGAGGGTCCCGGAGTAGACAATAATTCCCCTCAAAAAGGTGTGATGAGTCCGACCTCCCATCCTCTCGACCAATGAAAATTCCTAAGCCTCATCAGTCCATAAACTAATGAGCAACTACCTTTGGAAAGTAGGTCTGAATGGATGTGGAATCATTGGATGTTTTCAGTTCTATGAACAAACCTGTTATAAACCGATCGGAATGTTTGAACCTCCCATCAAGGCGGTCATCCACGAATTTCGAGGGAAACAAAAAATGGTGAACCCGACGTGAATCCTTAACCAAGTTAAAATGATGTTTTACCTATTTTGTTAGGCCCGTATTTAAAATTCAATGATAGGTCCAAAAAAACAATCATTGACATATGTGCTCATCCAAAAGATGTAGTGTCTGAATTTATCTTGATTACGTCTGTTATATCTAAGGAACTCTTTTCCAAGAACTTCTGCATTTCTAGACTGGTTGCTCTCAAGTTCACACCTGTGAATACTGCTGCTGCAAATGCCACTCCTACTACTCCTGCTGGATCGTCATCCTCTCTAAGGACAATATCACATACTCAGAATCTTCAACTTTGGGTATCAAACGCACTAGTTAAGGAGTACCGTCAACACGGTACCATCCCAACTCTGGAGGCTACCCGATAAGCCCTCCAAGTGAACAACTCACACCGGTCATCCAAACAACGACGAACAGTGATGAAGAAGCAGGCGGTGCTGACTACCGTCTCCAACCGTTTTGGGTCATTATCCCCGGAACACAATCACCATTCGCTCCCTTATTCTGGGGAGGTGAATGAGCAGGTCTCTTAGGGCCTTAATTCAAACAGACAAGAGTCCTTCCTGAGGGCTCCCACCAACAATCGTTGCCAGACTCGTGCGACAGTGCACCCTCAACATGATGAGGGTACCGACTCCAGGCGTTCGGCTCAGGTTCCTCAAACCCGAGCAAGCAAGACAAACCACAAGAGGTAGAATCCGGTCAACAGTGAGCAGGTTCTCATCTCTGCCATCTCCGGAGAAGTCCATCATCCTAACTTGGTGGCAAGAAACGAGCAGGCACACACACATGCCTGTTTTAATTCCACTGTCTAGCAGACTCGTCTGGCAGCATCACACCAATCCTGCTAGGCAATTCCAGTAGAGTACTATAGGCAGGAACATACACCTGTTTATACATCATCAGCTAGTCAGCAGGCTCGTCTGACTACATATGATGGATCTCGTCAACCACGTTTGGCGAAGTGAAATCAGCAGGCACATACACCTGTTAGTATTAATCAAGCCTACCAACAGTCTCGCTTTGTAGCATTCGGAGAAGTCAGTCGGAAATCCCCGGAGACAAACAGGAGGTAGTCTCAACTCTCTGCCCCCACACTTGAGTACTGTCAGGATTCACTGACAGGAAAAGGAGGACAGAATCAGGCACATACACCTACTCCAAGACCGGAATGGATGTATATTCCCATTCCGGCAGCTGAAGTCTCCAAACATATTCTATCAATGGTGAAAGAGCAGAAGCAAATCCCTGCTCATATTATGGATGCCTGCCAGGATATTATAACAACTTCAGCGGCATATCAGGGAAAGACACATAAATCTATCCCTACCAGTGGAGTGACACATCAACAATTCACTCCGGAACAGACACACACATCTGTTCCAGTCCAAGAGGGTTGTGGGGCATAATCCCCCATATCATATGGACAACCAAGTCAGGCACATACACCTGATTTGAGTGGATATCGTCAGCCTAACCTAGCCATCTTTCCTGATCAGGAATATACACCTGCTCAGAGAAGCCACATTCATCAAAAAGTGGTTTCCAAGGTGAGTAAGAAGGCGTCTAAGAAAAAGACCTGCCCGGCACAGTCAGGAGATCAAGATCCAATCTGTAACAAGGCCTTGCTCGATGCTGGAGTTCTTGAATCCCTCAGACAATTATCTGTTGAAATTCAAGATTCTACTCCCTCATTTCCCAATAGTGGGAACATTAATTCCGAAGGACTTCAATAGACACTTCCTCATTAAGGCATGCTTCATGATAATTAGGTCAATCTCAATGTTTCATCTTCAGATGAGAGCCACAGGAACCCTCTATGTGGTCAGAAGACCAAGGAGCAAGAGATCTCATCTTTTGCTGTAACCCATTATGGTGGTCCTCCCCATGATGATGAATTTCGTTGCGAAAGTCCTATCCGCAGTAGTGATGCACATTGCCCGGAAAATGCTCTAGTGGACAATGTAGTGCCGAGAAAGCCCTCTTATCTTGAGGCACTTGAAAATGTGAAAAAAGTCATGTCTAAAACTTCATCACTAGCAGGTGAAATACTTTCTCAATCAGAAGATAGCCCAGGGTGTAGGTCATTCTCCGCACCACCCCTAAGTCATGAATCTTCTAGTTTGATCAATGATTTCTCTACCAATATTGTTGAATCCAATGAAGCAACAAGGAAACACCAACTCTGGTCATATCAGGTAGAAGAATCTTCATCAAATGATAAAGAGGAAATGATGAACATGAGGAAACAACTGGCGAAAGGTGATGTACCAGTCATGTTTTGGCCTCTGGCTGACTCTCAGTATAACATTCCAGAAATGTTGACGGAAGATGAAATTCATGATATTCATCTCAACATATGGAAAACTCTTTGTCAGTTGAAAAATAAAGTATTATCTTATGATGAATATGAAAATCATCTTAAGATAATATAAGGATTACAACGTCAGATTGATTTGGCATCTCTATCAGTCTCTCGATATCCAAAGGCTAAAAAACAACAGAGAGCCCTTCAACGTTCATGCCTTGGTGCACTAAGAAGATTGTGTCAGTTAATTACCAATGCCTCATCTGGTATTCATGTCAGAGGATGGGGTGTTCATGGAGCACTGCATTTCACGGTGCTCTCCAGTCAGCAAAGCCCGCCGAAAATGGTCTCATGCAATGTTATTGCCCATGGTCGGCCATGATCAATGGGCTTTGTTTGTAATCAAAAGCTTTCCCAAGAACATGTTTCAACTAGTTCCTCTCAAAATCAAGAATACAGAGAACAAGTTGTTGAATTACTCTTGCATAAAGCAAACGAGAATATTGAACAGGCCTCTCGTTTGGAAAAAGCACGTCACCAAGTGACAGAAGTGTCAGAAAGCATTCAATGGTCTTTTGAACCGGGTGATAAAATTGGATACAGGTTAATGCATACAGCTAATTTCTGGACTAAGGTTCGCAAGATCAGGAGGACATTTAAGAAAGTCTCAAACATAGCATTTCAAGAGCCACCCCAGCTCACCAGACTGGGGACTCTTTTAAACCAACCCTCAGAATCAACATATAGGATTCGAGGAGTTGAGCAAGAATAGAAGGAACAGCCCAGTCCATTGGACTCGAGACTTTTTCAAATCATCAATCCCCTCCTCAGAGAAAGTCGGTTATTTCTCGATTGGGGAAGAAGCCTCAAGAAGAACGAAGAGCCAAATTATCAGGAGATTCCATCCAAATTACAATTCTTCAAGAAGTTCTTGAAGGATCGAATCAACAAAAGGCAATGTCTCATCAAAGACATGGAAGAAGAAAATATCACAGAAATGCTGATAGAAGGGATGCGATGAGTTATGCATCAATCAATGTCATCAATTTTGTTGTTGCTGATCCACCAGATGAGGCTCACATAAGGGACTCATATGAAGAGGTTCCTGCTCACGAAGATGTACACACCGACACAAATGTATAAGGTGTGTGTACACGAAGTCAAAGGATTACTCAGAACCTAGGTAATCCTTCGAGTAACCCACTTCCCCCTCTCCAAAAAGGATCCAACAAAGGGAAGGGAAAGAACCAGGTTACATATCCTTCTTCTGGAGAAGGTCAATCGATCGCACTAGAGCAAAGGTTTGCACAACAGGAGGAAGAAATGAAGGAATTAAGAAGGTTGAATGTAGAACTACATCAGAGTAGTATTATTATTAATCATGTTGGAGTCAGTCATCCAAAGTAATTTGTTGCAGCTAATAATATGGATCAAGAATATCCTCCTCTATCAGTAAACACTCACAGGTCTAATCCTACGGGTCAAGTGCAACAACAGTCGGCAGTGCTACCATCAGTTGCAGCACCAATCGCCACATCTGCCCAAGCTCCAGTTATTGCACCTACCCAAGTCCAAGTTCAACTAGATGTTTCTCAAAAGTTAATAACTACTATTGAGTCATTAACATCTCAGTTAGAAACCATGGAAGGGAAACGTGCGCAAGTTCAACCAGAAAATAAAGTCTATCTAGAATGGGTAGATTTAATCTCTCCTCCATCTATTTTTGGGAACCATGTATTCCCTATTTTCAATGGATCAGGCGATCCTGAAAAGCATTTGACACATTACATGTCTTGTTGCGATCCTATGTTGGGAACTCCGGAGTAGCAAGAAGCTGTGAAACTCAGATGCTTCGTGCGAACCTTGCAAGGACAAGCTTTTGTATGGTATACAAGCTTGCAATCCCGTTCAATTACAGAATGGGAGGATCTTCACCAAAAATTCCTCCTTCAGTTCAGATAAACTTTTCCAAAGACAACTGTTTTCGATCTTACAAACTGTAAGAAAAGGGAGAATGAAAGGGTCTCTGATTTCATTGCTCGATGGGAGGGATTAACATATTCTTTGATTTTATCACTCCTTCAAGAATAATTGTTGCCAATCTGTGTGGCAAATCTACGTGACGAATTACGAATGCCGTTAATCCCTATGAAATACACAGGAGGGTTTCGAGACCTTAATTCAATCTCTCAACAGATTGAAGATTCCCTTATACAGGCTAAAGCTAAATCTCCTGTAATTCTATCAGCTCCAGGAAAGAGAATGGGTAAAGCAGAAACTTCTACAGTTATGCTTAAACAATCACCTGTACATGTTTCTACCTCAAAACCTTCATCTTCTCGAAGGGCTCCACCTTCTGAGCGCCAAAAACAAAGGAGGATTTTTCTAGATGATCAAAGAGATCAAATACAAAAACAATTTGAGGATCTGAAGAGAAAAACATACTCTTTCCGAAATGAACAAGTTCCTGGTTATTTCGTTTCGGCTTTGAAAAACAATTTCGTTCAATTGCCAATGCCCAGGAGGCCAAACAAGATAGGAGATGAAAACCGTCCCAATTATTTCCTTTTTCATCAAATGTAGGGGCATCCCATTGTTGGCGCCAAAATATTGGACAAAAGGAAGGGACGAAAAAGAAGGCCCGCATGCTGCCTCGTGAATCACCAACTCAAAGCACCCCGAGCATCGTGGTCCCGCGAAGCGTCGGAGGCGGTACCTCTCCACAAATGAATTTGACGTTCGTGAGTGCGCTACGAAGCGCCAGAGGCGGTACCTCTCTGTGAACTAATTTGACGTTTGCGAGCGTGCCGCGAAGCGCCGGAGGCAGTACCTCTTCGCGAACGAATTTGACGTTCGCGAGCCCGCCGCGAAGCGCCGGAGGCGGTACCTCTCTATGAATGAATTTGACGTTCGAGAGCGCGCCACGAAGTGCCAGAGGCGGTACCTCTCCATGAATGAATTTGACGTTCGCAAGCCCGCCGTGAAGTGCCGAAGGCAGTACCTCTCCGCGAATGAATTTGATGTTCGCGAGCGCGCCGCGAAGCCCCGGAGGCGGAGCGGGAGTTCGGCTTCGCGGCGCCCCTTGCCTATAAATACTGGGCTCCCCCTAAGTCCCACGGACAGAAAATCTGACATTTCGGCTTATCCTCTCCCAAATCGCGAAGCATTGTTTTCCTCGAGAATCATGAGCTCTGTGAGGTACTTCTACTTCGCGTGACGCCCTCGCTTTGTATCGTTTTGAGACCCTCTTCTGAGAGGGATTACCTTCACGAAGCTCAAGGGAATTCGTGAAGGAGGGGGATTCCCAAGGGAACCCGGGTAGCCGCGGAAGATTTATGCTTCTTGAAACACCCATACTGTATTAGTGATTGCCAGGCTAAGGTAGGATCATTACACATCGCGAAGCACACTATTTCGCAGCACCCTGCTTCGCGAGGCACCTCCTCTTCATGAGGTAGTGCTCCACGAATATTGTTCTACTTTGCGAAGCACCCTCCTCTCACACCTTTTCCCCATGATAAGGCCAAGGCACTCCACTTCGTGAAGCACACTCCTTTGCTTGGAAATTCCCCTTCCCGTGCGACCCTCTAGGTATGAACGATGTGATTTCAAAGTCCCACGGACAATATCACTCTTAGCGTTGATTCGCCTAATGCTTCTTCGCATAGGAACGCTAACGACTATTGCTTTTTCGCATAGCCATGCTAACGTGGACCCCTCACTAGTTCACTCTATGACCCCACTTGACTACGGCCTTACTATTACCTTCCCTCCCCCAAGGAGAAAAGGGTACCAGTTATGTAAGTCCTAGGGGTGTGGAGTGAACCCACCTCGTCCGAGCTGCAGGACGTCAAACATCCAAGCACCACGTCCTCAACACATTACGTTAAACTGTGACACGACCTCGTGCCTCACACGAAGGGTCCCCCCAGCTCGAACATTTTTTATGCCACTCGTCTCCACGGGAGTGGAATCACTCCCCCCCACAAGGGATGATATCCTCCTTACCAGAGCGGCATATGTCCACAAGAGAAGGGCGACCCTAGTTCCCAAACGGATGGCTGCACCCCTGCATCTCCGTACTTCCCCATTACCAAGGTCAGGGGATGGAGCGGTAGGGAATGAGGCACCTCTCATCATTGGTCCCAAATACCTCTTTTGCTACGCTTTGCTGCACTTTGGGCCTCCATCCTGGAGTAAGTCCCAGCACTAATGGGCCGCCTAACGCATAATCCCCTCTTCGTTTCTCACGGATGCACCCCTCGCGACGTGATTGTCAGGTCCTTGATACCTCTTGTTTCTCACACCGAGCATGACTCACGTGGGCTTAGGGTAAGCATCGGCCGTGGAAATACCCTCGTCCGGCATGACGTTAAACTGTATTCCCCCATCCAGCATGACATTAAACTTCACATCCATCATTTGAACTACGAGGTCTTTGATCCATGTCAAGGCATGGTAAGTAGGAAGCCTCCATGAGGTTCAAGACCACCCGTCATCTAATTCACATCGAGTTCCACTTGCGTCCAACATGACGTTAATCTGCATTTCAGTCCGATGGAAATCCGTTGTGACCACCCATACTATGAGAACTTTGATCCATGTCAAGTCATGGTACGTAGGAAGCCTCCCTGAGGTTCAAGCCCATTCCCCTTTAGACCAAGGTCCCTCCTTCCTCATGTCGGTTTTCCGACACCAGCCATCTGAACTAAGAGGACATTGATCCATGTCAAGTCATGGTACGTAGGAAGCCTTCACAAGGTTCAAGCCCACCACCAGTGGACCCCTGGGTCTACTTTCACGTCAGTTCGTTGACGACTTCCATCATTTGAACTATGAGGTCTTTGATCCATGTTAAGTCATGGTACATAGGAAGCCTTCCTGAGGATCAAGCCCACCGCCCATCGGACCAAGGAACACCTCCACGTTGGTTCTCTGACGAAGCCCCCTTTGAACTACGAGGTATTTGATCCATGTCAAGTCATGGTACGTAGGAAGCCTTCCTGAGGTTCAATCCCATCGCCCATCGGACCAAGGTCCACCTCCACGTTGGTTCGCCGATGAAGCCCCCTTTGAACTACATGGTCTTTGATCCATGTCACGGCATGGTACGTAGGAAGCCTCTCAGAGGTTCAATCCCAACACCTGTTGGTCACTCCGACCTTCTTCACGTTAGTTCATCCACACCCGGGCAGCCTAGTGTGTAAGCCCCACACCATCTGAACCAAGGTCCACCTTCACGTCGGTTCGCTGACGCATCGGACCAAGGACCACCTTCCCGTTGGTTTTCTGACGACATCCATCGGACCAAGGTCCACCTTCATACAGGTTCACCAGCACCATCCCGAACTACGTAGACTTTGATTCCCTGTAACGGGGATACGTAGGAGGTCTCTTCGAGGCTCAAGCCCAACTTCACCGTCGCCCTTGCGATGGTCCCTTTCCATTCCCCCTCCACTTCATTCGTCCATCCATTATCCACCCTGATTCTCACCTAGACCGCCATATCGTGATGAGACCGTATCGGTCCGCTCCTCTTCACAGCCGCCCATGGGCTGCTCCCGGTATCGGCACCCCTTCAAGGGAAATTCCTCAATCCGATCAATTCCAGCTAATGCTCTGATCGGGCTGATCCGTCTCCTCTGGACGTTAAACCTGTGGCATACCCTGTGTTAAACACAAGAAGCTGAGGAAAACCTCAGATATATGTCTATGGCATATAATTCCCCGCGCTCGATGTGGGATGCCTCGGGCTTCCACGTCCTCGAGAAGCCCTATGACAAGGGATAAAATACAGACATGCCAGTTCCCCAACATCCAGACACGCTACTGATGCATCGATGTTACTACTACCCCGACTGAAGGTTTCTGCCCTGACCGGACCCTTTGGAATGTCCTGACATAAGTAGTGTAATTAACCGGCATCCATGGAAACATGGCACTTGGAAGAGTTTCACGAACAACGTATTAAATCTATAAGGGAGACCCGGACTGGGCGATGAGTTTCGAGGAGGAATCCACAGAAGGAAGAACCGACATCCCATCATCCCTTTTCGATCAAGGAGAAGACGTCCCTGAATAAGGAGAGAATGCCGCCCACCTTTGGAAAACGGGAATGCGGGGAACAGTGCATCACATCCTCCTCCACAGACGGACGTATGCGCGCACCCCGGAGAAAGCGTCAGAAATAGAAATGGTGAACCCGATGGGAAATTATTCTCCTCAATGTGGAGATTAGTAGCATTTGAGACACCAGTAGATTGACATGTCACCAGATCCAGATATCCGGTGCCTGGTCCTGCCAAGCAAATAGCGGGCCTATCGTGAAACTCACCGGAAGTCGGGGTAGTAGAACGTGGGGCACTCTGTTCTGTAACGTGTTGGCATGGATCCTTCTTACAGACTTGGAGAATGGAAGGACGCTGGGGCACTGGTTGTCAATCCTTATCCCCGTAGTGTTGATGAGTTGATCCCTTCGTTTCTCAGGAACCTGGTTGCTGTTACGGAGACACGATCACCGCCCTCTCACCTACGCAGGGGCAGGGGAAACACCGGCATAGCCACCCTGCATGGCTCCGCTACCACCATGATGGCCTCAACGTCCGCGAATACGGGGCGCCCACGTCCCCTCTCCCCATCGGAGATCATCCAGTGAAGGGTGATCAACAACCTTGTATGCATGTACGAGGAGAAAGGGGTCATCCCAACTCGGGATATGGCCCGCCTTGACCTGGAGGCATCCAGGCCCCGCCGTCAACGCCACCCTAATAGGCCGCGCATGGATCCTTTGCTCCCCACCCCAATGTTCAATTGTTTCGGGAGCCTGTCCCCGGAACGCCTCGACGACACCTCGCCTTATGCTAATGAGACGGGTGATGTCCGGCTCGGCCCGCTCAGGGTCCTGACCCAAGGGCTCCAGACAAGGGCTCCCATTCAGCCGCATCATCGCTGTCGTCCGACTCCATAGGAAGAGCAGGCAAGCCATGCCCCTGCACCACCTGCACCAGCTCGTCTGACCCGACGTCAGCGCCGGGCCCGGGCTGAGGACGCTCGCCCAGATATGTTGACGTAAACAACTACTGTGGCCCAATCCACCTCCTATGCACATCATGGAGTTCCTGCATACACTAAGCATGGGAACTTCTTCACCCGACCAGGATCGAGGCCTCAGCCGCCCCACGGGCAGGCTGGTTTGACTCTTGGGGTCGCAGGCCCGGGCGATGACTACCGTTAACCAATCCACGGTAACGTAATTCCATACGGAGGTTCTCTCCGTACCACCATTCCACAGAGCGTGGGCTTTCCCCACTCTGAAGCTCGTCACAGAGGTATGGCTCGTGCTACCCCCATCCTGAAGGAAGACACGCCCCGCGGCGGTGATGCTTGGCGCGGAAACCTTTCCCGCGCCCACTATACAGGGTATGGAGTTCATCCTCCTACCCGCACCGCTGATCTGAAGGAACTGTCCATCCGGTCCTTCTCCAACGTGGGGGTCCTCCCTACATCCTCTCTACAACTGGCGAAGGTCCTCACCCTGGAAACTTGGGGAGTGATGGTCAGCCTCGCTCTGCTCGCACCATCCATGGAGGTCCTCCACATGTACCCTTAGACATTTTACCTAGTGACTCTCGCACTCTGGCCACCTCGGGCGGGGGCCCTCTCTGCCACGATGCCATCGCCGCCCCAATAATACCTATTAAGGATCAACCCTGTCCCGAAGATCCATCTCGGGGTACAAGAGTGGGTCGTCACCTACACAGGAAGAATCCTGGGGGGGGAGTTGGTGGAGATCAAACCGGCTCGTTTCTCGGATTCTGAAGTGGAATGCGACTAAGCGATGGAACCTTCTCCCCGCTCCTCCATATCAAGGACTGGGGCAGGAACCAGGCGCGTCAGCCTCATTCTCCCGGAATGTGATGTCCACCAGATTCCCACCTCTCTCCGCAGGTACATCCAAGAGTACGAAATCGTGGGAATTCCGCAGGTCTCAACCATGCAATCCCCACCATTGTCACCAGAAGCGCCCTCTACCTCTACCAGAGATCACAGAGAGCTATTTTGGGGACCAATGGCAGTAGAGAAATGACATGACCTATCGCCGGTAGTCGCGACTCCTATGCCGGAAGCTGTGGCTATCAGCCCATAGTACCGTGATATCGTGGCCAGGTCACCTCACTCTTCAGAGGATGGTCCTGAATTCAGCGGCCAGTCATATCGTTCACCGTATTCTCTGCCGCCGAGCTTACTATCCCAGAGGTCCGCCTCGGTACCACTACCGGTTCCTCAGCCGCCCTCGGTTGATGAGTGGGGCAATACATGGCCAGACCCCGAGTCCGAACCCAGGAGCTTCTGGAGCATTCTCGCAGTAGATCACCTCCCGGAGAAGTTCTGGCTGACGGCGGCACCGAACTTTCACGCACCAGAGTCCCTTACCCCTGAAGAAGTGGGGTGATTTTGTCGAACCCTATGGTAGACACACTTCCGCCTTCATTACGAGCAGGTGATGTACCCCAGAAGTCAAGAGCACCTTGAAGAAATCGGCGAGCAATGTCGCCTGATCGATTTGGCCGTACTCCTTGTGACCCAGCACCTTGAGTCACCAGGTCGTCAGAGCGCCCTTCAACAGAAATGTGTTCAGAGTTTCAAAGTACTCCGTAGAGTCATCAGGGAAGCCACCCCCCATGTGCAAGTCCGTGGTTGGGGACACGATGCTGCTGTCCTATTCGACCCTATCCGGCGACAGCCCGATTCGTTATGCGACATTGAGGACATGCTCTCGAGAGGGGTCCCGATCCACATGGCTAACATAGTGGACAAGGAAGACGAGATTGAATTTCTTGATGGAGACTTACCCCCCGAGGGAGTACCGCCACTGCTGGACCCATCAGGGAGGGTTACCCGTCAGCAGAGGAACCTTCTAGGCCTCCCTGTACCCACCGAGTCGCTGGTACTCAGTCGAAATGCCGGAAAGGGTAAGGAACACATCGGAACTATCAAGAACTATGACCTGTCTGCCTCTGTGTAGAAAATGGGCGAAGATCCCGAGAAAGCCACGTTACGCCAACAGATTTCTGAGCAGAAGAGGCTGGTTGACGAACTCTTGGCTGAGCGCGCTACAGAGCAGCGACCCGACAATGGTAATCCCAAGCCGGGGCAATAGGGGTAGGAATAATTTTCCCCCGGTGAGATGCCTTCGAGCAACCCAGATCATGCTACTTCCGTAGACAGGGCAGAAGCCGGAACATACGGTAAGAGGGCGCGATACGTCTCGCCAAACCCCCCTGAACGACGGGGCAATATGAAGAATCTAGTCTGGGTTCCCCCAGTCACCCCACAGGTCATTCCGCCAGTCGATCCACGAGCTGCCTAAGCCATCTATCGGGTTGATGAACCTGGAAACACGCTTGTGATTAGGGATCCCCGTAAAGATAGGGACCCCCACCCGGATGATATTATAGCGGCACTCATAGCCCGCCTCGTAGCGTTGGAAACGCGGCAGGTAGCGGTCCCATTGGATGGAAAGCCGTATCCCGCGTGGGTGGATGATATGCCCGCACTCCCGGGTTTTGGGAACCCCACTTTCTCGCCCTTCAACGGGAAAGGGGACCCGCCACAGCACTTGGCCCATTTTTCCTCCAGGTGTGGCCCCATGCTGGGGACCCCAACCCAGCAAGAATCTGCCAAGCTCCGATGTTTCATGCAGACATTGGAAGGTCCCACATTCGTCTGGTACAACCAGCTCCCTATCGGATCAGTGACCAGTTGGGAGGATCTCCACCGGAAGTTCCTATATTAGTTCAGCTCCACCACACAAAAGACTAGCATTGCAGACCTCTTCAAGTGCAAGCAAAGGCCTAATGAGCGAGTCGCAGATTTCATCGCCCAGTGGAAGGGACTTACGTACTCCCTCGATATGCCACTAACTCAGGAGCAATTACTGACGATGTGTGTAGGGAACGTTAAAATGGAGCTGGTTCCTTCCTTGATTACCCATAACTACCCTAGAGGATTCTAGGATTTCTCAGATAAGGCTCAGCACCTTGAGGAGGCTCTACAACAGGCTAGTCAGGCACATTTGTTGCCCCCTATGATCCCAGCCAAGAGGACCGCCAGAGCCGAACCCGCCGCGGTGGCCCAAATAGAAGCCCCCAGGAAACTGGAATTACTGCCAGTGGCACCATCCCTGCAACCCCGCAGAGGTCCTCCACCTCAAGCACAGGCTCCTGCCCAGCAGCGACCACCTCAGAATTGACAGGTTCCCCCGCGCAATGCACCACCTCCACCTAGGTGAGACAATCAGGCACTGACTCCTCGGCAGGCCCCTCCGGGCCCTCGTTAGGGCCAGACCCCTAGGGCCCCCTATCCGGAAAGAATGCACCAGACTTATTCATTCAATGAAAATCATGTCCCTGGCTACTTCCGAAGTGCTCTAGAGCAAGGGATTGTGCGCCTACCCGAGTGTCGAAGGCCGGCAGAGGCGAATCTCACCTATCACCTCAACTACTGTCCTTATCATAGGATTCTGGGACACACCCTCAAGCAATGCTATGTGTTTAAAGACTAGCTTCAAGACCAGGTCATCAACAACATAGTCAGGTTGGGCCCAGCACCAACACAAGTGGCTGGTGTCTTTGCTGGGTCAGAGATCAGTAGCGACAACGAAGGAGAGGGGCAGTAGGTTCCCAGCCGCAAATCCCGGAAATACGACGACTGGATGTCTTGAAAAACCATCATCCGTGCCCATGGAATCATCCGGGCACACCTGAAGCAGCCAGAACCTTCAGAAGAAGTAGCCAGTACCACTACATCGCCTTCACAGTCGACCTCTTCCTAAAAGGGCAAGCAGCGATGACGTAAGAAGAAATAATGTGCTCCACCGGTGTCGTTGTCATCCCGCACTCTCGACGACTTTATGCCCCCTTAATTGGGTATTCCTCCCAGAATACGCCCGGTGGTGGATGACTCGTCGAGCGACAGCCATGGGTATGCTTTGGTTAACACCGTGGAGCTGGTAAAGCCTTATACGACTCCTGGCAAAGGGGAACGCCAGGAGATCCTCCCCAACGTCCCCAGCCGACATCAATTTCAGCGGAACCACAACCATGCCGGTCATCGAGGAACTTTAGCGCGCACTTTCAGCCAAGAAATGCATGCTACTGAGACTAGACAGCAGGCTTAGTGCAGAGCTCAGCACGCCCAACCCCATCTAACACCCTCAGCTCTACCTCCACCGCTGTTTGGGCTACTAGATCAGGGAGAGCTACCTCGTTCGTATCAGAGTCATTCTGTCCAAGCTACAGGCCAATCTGCGCTATCCGATCCTAGTCCGGTGACTACTCTCCAGGCATCAACAAGTATATAGAATGATATACCCAGTACTAGCCAACTACCGGTTCAACTGGCAGGACCCGCTATGCCTCCAACTTCCAAACGACCTCCTGTAAGTACAGGTTTGCGTTTGGCACGAAAGTATGATGTCTTGAAGCACCTGGAAGGCATTCCAGCAAGTCTTTCTATCCTTGAGGCCCTTCTCCTGTCATATGAAATTCGTGAGGCACTTGCCGAGGCCCTAAGGAGCCCCCTCCAGTTTGAGACGGAGGTAGCAGCTGTGAAAGCCTTCCATGCCGAGACAATTGAGAATGCCGAATGTCAGGAGGATATCTTGTTCTCCGGTGAAGATGAGGACCCTCTTATATAGGGGCACATTCGCCTGCTGTACATCACTGGCCACTTCAATAGTGTGGAAGTCTGCTGCTGCCTCATTGACACGGGTTCCGGAATCAACCTAATTCCGGCTCGGACATTGCGAAAGCTGGGTCTGTCTGAAGGTGATTTAACTCACTCGACCTCAGAATTTAGGGGTACGACAGGACCGAGCAAACCCCAGTCGGAAAGATCCTCCTAAACACTCAGTTCAGTGGCTTAATTTCCAGCACTGAGTTCATGGTCGTCTCTCAGGACACCACCTACAACGCGTTGATGGGTAGGGCATGGCTCCATCTACATGCAGTGGTCCCATTTTCGTATCACCAGTGCCTCAAATACTCACTCAATGGTCGAGTATGCGTTCTCCAAGGGGATGCATCTCCTTTCGCCTATTGTGAGGCCCACTATCTAGATGATGATTATTACAAGAGTAAGGATAAGAAAATCCTAGTAGGTGAGGATGAACCCGCCCCGGTCATAAGTGATCCCTGGGCAAGCATGAATGACGCCTACATCCTCTCGATCCACAGATTGGAGGCCACGACCCCCAACATGGGGCAATGTTTTGTTGTTTCGGGTGCGCAAGGAAGGCGTGTTCCAGTGTCCATGCGACGGCGGAAAATCACCTCGTACTCCTACATCAACCAGGCTCAAGTGATCCCAGAACCTCCTACCCCTATACGGTACCGTAATGTCAAGCTTATGACAACGGCGGTATGCCATACGTCTCTCTTTCGCCGGGCTGGAATCAACCGACTCAAGCCGACACGTCACCACTGCTTTTATGTCATCAGATGTGGCCCCTTTGGCCGAAGGCCAGATGGGATAGGGTCGACTGCCTACATTGCTATGGTCTCAATGGCGAGTGAGTATCCTGATATGACGACCACAGCTGCCCAAGCCGGCACCAACTGTCCCTCAGGTTTTGATAGCCCAGAAGTATCTCCCGTTGCAAGAAATCCCCCCACGGGTGGAGAGGAATAATTTGAGGATGCCCCCCCCCCCCCCCGCCTTTGAGGAAGGCGTCTCTACCATGGTTGATGAACTGGTACAGGTGACCTTGGTAGCGAGGCAGATCCAAAACCCACATTGATCAGTGCAGCCATGTCCCCCGAGGAGCGGCAACAGTACGTAGACTTCCTCAAACAACACCGTGACATGTTTGACTGGAGTTACAATGAGATGCCAGGACTAGATCCCCAGGTAGCCGTTCACCGTCTGGGCCTCCCGGCAAACCATCATGGATTTAAGCTACCTCCCAGGAAGATGCACCCTTCTCATGGTGCTATGGTTGAGGCCAAAGTTGACAAGCTTATCAAATCCAAATTCATTAAGGAAGTCCAGTACCCCAAGTGGCTTACCAACATTGTGCCAGTCAGGAAGAAGAATGGACAGATCAGAGTCTGCATCGACTTCTGTGACCTTAATCGCCACTGCCCAAAGGATGACTTCCCACTCCCGGTGACGGAGTTATTGATTGATTCCACGACCGAGTTGCAAGCTCTCTCTTTCATTGATGGGTATTCCAGGTACAACCAGATCTAGATGGCCTCCGAGGACGAGGAGTCCACTGCCTTCAGGGCTCCCCAAGGTACCTTTTTCTACCATGTTATGCCCTTCGGCTTGAAAAATTCAGGTGCCACTTATCAGAGGGCCATGCATTGCATATTCAAGACGATTCTTGGGACGCTGGTGGAATTCTACGTAGATGACCTAGTGGTCAAATAATGTCAGCCCCAAGACCATCTCAAAGACCTTGAAAAGGTGTTCGTATTCCTTTATTCTCGTCACCTAAAGAAGAACCCATTTAAGTGTGCCTTCGTGGTCACCTATGGGAAGTTTCTGGGCTTTGTTGTTAGATACTGAGGCATTGAGATCGACCCAGAGAAGATCAAGGCCATCAGCCAAATGCCTCCCCCGAGCAACATTCGGGAACTTCGAGGCCTCCAAGGACACTTAGCCTATATACTCCGATTCATCGCGAATTTGGCCGGCAAGTGTAATCCCTTTTCCCGGATCATGAAGAAGGGAACCACCTACGAATGGGATGAGGAGTGTCAGACCGCCTTCGAGGAAATCAAGCAGTATCTGCTCCAACCTCCGGTTTTGATGCCACCCGTCTCCAGAAAGCCGCTGGTCCTTTACGTGACCGCCCTGGAAACATCCCTCGGTGCACTGCTCGCCCAGAAGAATAACGAGGGTACTGAGAATAGTCTCTACTATATCAGCCGCATGCTTCTCGATACAGAGGTCAGATACTCCCCTATCGAAAAGAGATGCCTTGAACTCGTCTTCTCTGTACAGAAGTTGCGGCATTACCTATAGCACCATGAGGTACAATTGGTCTCCCAGGTAGACCCACTGAAGTACATCGTGAACCGCCCCATGCTGACTGGCAGACTAGCCCGGTGGGAGGTGATTCTCTAGTAGTTTGATATCAGGTTCGTACCTCAGAAGGCCATTAAGGGACAAGAGTTGGCAGAATTTTTAGCTGCCCATCCAACCTCCGTGGATCAATCCCTGGACTTGGATTTTCTTGATGAGACGATCCTCTAAGTCGATCATTCCATCCCATGTTGGAAAATGCATTTTGACAGCGCCTCTTGGAGCCCCACCGGTAGGAGGCTCAATGATCTTAAGCTCAACAGAGTGGGCTTGGGTATTTTCTTCATTACCCCGGTGCAAGCTGTCCTGCCATATTCGTTCCTATTGTCATAATGCTGTACGAACAACGAGGTAGAGTAACAGGCTCTCATCACTGACCTCGAGTTGGCGCTTGAGATTGACGTTCCCCATCTGCATGTGAAAGGAGATTCCGAGCTGGTAATCAAACAGGTCAATGGCAACTACGTCGTCAGGAAGCCGGAGCTAGTACCATTACTGGAGTACACCCTCCACCTAGTGGCCCAGTTCTCTTCTCAATTAGAGATTACCCATGTCCCACGGTCACAGAACGGTCAAGCAGACGCCTTTGCTGGCTTAGCCGCGTCGCTCGCAGAACCTGAGCAAGATGATTTGATCATACATGTGGAACACCGGAGAGTCATTGCCCCCGTCACCCAAGAGGACAACGATGGCCTGCGGGCAAGTCATCTCACCGCCAGACCCTCTACGTCAGGGGTCCTGGGTTCGTCAGACATAGTGATTGAAGCCACTCCCGACTGGAGGGCACCTTTTGTCGAGTATCTCCAAAATGGTCGCCTCCCGGACGACCGGGCTGAGTGCGAGCGAATCTGATGCCGTGTGTTGCAATTTACCATCCAGAGCGGCCCCAGTCTTGAACATATCCTTTAAAAGCAGAGCTTCGATGGCGTCCTCCTCCGCTGCATTCAAGGAGTAGAGATTCCTCAAGTTATGCAAGTGGTTCACGCCGGTTCCTATGGCACCCATCAAGCTGGGCCGAAGCTGTCCCATCAAATACGGAGGTTGGGGTACATATGGCCCTCTATGATCCATGATTGTATTGGTTATGCCAAGAGATGCCATGTGTGCCATGTTCACGCCAACTTCCTGTATCGGCCACCAGAGCCCCTCCACCCCACCAAGTACTCTAGGCCATTTACGGTATGGGGACTTGATGTAGTGGGACCATATCCACCGGCAACAGCTCTCCAGTGTAGGTTCATCATGACCGCTACAGATTTCTTTTCCAAGTGGGAAGAGGTAGTTCTACTCAAAGAGGTCAAGGCCCGTTCCATCATCAACTTTGTGAGCTCCAATATTGTCCACCGGTTTGGGGTCCCTCATGCCGTCCTCACCGATAATGGCACCAACTTCCGAGCGGCTGAACTGAAGAAATTGTATGCCAAGTACAACATCCATTCGAACCATACCGCCCGCTACCACACACAGGAAAACAGAAAGATTGAGGTGTTCAACAAAACCCTCTCTAACATTCTGCAGAAGATGGTTGGTCAGAACAAGAAAAGTTGGCCAGAAAATCTCCCCAACGCCCTCTGGGCTTATCAGACGACGACTCGCAACTCTACCCAAGTGACCCCATATTCCCTGGTGTATGGGACTGAGGACGTCCTACCCATTGAGATCCAGCTGCCATCGTTACGCACTGTAGTCTATGATCACCAGGCATCAGATGAGGTGGCTGAAATCCGTCTAGATGAATTAGAAGCACTGGACGATAACCGTCTTTGTGCCCCGGACAACCTGGAAAGGCATCAGGATAAGATAGCGAGGGCCTCCAACAAGAAGGTTCGCCTCCGTTATTTTCTACAGGGCGACCAAGTGCTGGTCCTTCGAGCACCAATGATCCCCTGTAGGAAACTGCCCAATCTAGAACCCAAATGGGAAGGGCCTTATATCATCCATAAATTTTACACCAATGGGGAGTACTACTTGGTGACCACGGATGGTGAGCGCATAACTCCTCCCACCAATGCCAGGTTCCTCAAGTGGTACTTCTCCTGATTCTAGAGGGTCCCGCACGACCTTAAACTGCACGTTATGGTCCAACATGACCTTAAATTGTAGGGTCCCGCACGACCTTAAACTGCACATTATGGTCCAACACGACCTTAAACTGTAGGGTCCCGCACGACCTTAAACTGCAAGTTATGGTCGAACATGACCTTAAACTGTATGGTCCCGCACGACCTTAAACTGCACATTATGTTCCAACATGACCTTAAACTGTATGGTCTTGCACGACCTTAAACTGCACGTTAGGGTCCCACACGACCTTAAACTGCACATTATGGTCCAACATGACCGTAAAATTGTAGGGTCCCGCACGTCCTTAAACTGCATGTTATGGTCCAACATGACCTTAAACTTTATGGTCCCGCACGACCTTAAACTACACATTATGGTCCAACATGACCTTAAACTATATGGTCCCGCACGACCTTAAACTGCACATTAGGGTCCCGCATGACCTTAAACTGCACGTTATGGTCCATCATGACCTTAAACTATAGGGTCCTGCATGAACTTAAACTGCACGTTATTGTCTAACATGACCTCAAACTGTATGGTCCCACACGACCTTAAAATGCACGATATTGTCCAACATGACCTTAAACTGTACGGTCCCGCATGACCTTAAACTGCACGTTATGGTCCCGCACGACCTTAAACTACATGTTATGGTCCCACATGACCTTAAACTATATGGTCTCGCACGACCTTAGACTGCACGTTAGGGTCCCTCATGACCTTAAACTGCACGTTATGGTCCAACACGACCTTAAACTGTATGGTCCTGCACGACCTTAAACTGCACCGCTGTCCTGCAGGACGATAAACTGCAAAATGGTCCGAGCTCTATGACCATAAACTAAGATATCCCCCAGTCCTTACTGTAAGACGTTAAACTGCAAGCCAGTCAGGCCTTCCTGACCGAGGCTCAGCCTCAGGCCCCTTGGACTCCTCAGGCCCCCGGCCCCCGTCCTTACTGTAAGATGTTAAACTGCAAGCCAGTCAGGCCTTCCTGACTGAGGCTCAGCCTCAGGCCCCTTGGCCTCCTCGGGCCCCCGGCCCCCATCCTTACTCTAAGACTTTAAACATCAAGCCATTCAGGCCTTCCTGACCGAGGCTCAGCCTCATTCCCCTTGGCCTCCTCGGGCCCCCGGCCCATGTCCTTACTGTAAGACGTTAAACTGCAAGCCATTCAGGCCTTCCTGACCGAGGCTCAGCCTCTGGCCCCTTGGCCTGCGTCGAATCTGGCTCTCTAATGGGATTGTATGGTGTGGTGTGGGATTACATCCTCACCCATGCTGGGTTACCCGCCGTACCATACGTATACCCAGTTGAGACACATTTCTCGTCCAGAACAATGCTAAACTGCATTTCAAGAACTACGTATGGCTTGATTCCTATCTTGATGGGATACATAGGAACGCTCGGACCCCTCGTCTTGAGCCCAATCCCAAGATTTTATCTTCCACTACCCCCCCTGGGAATAGTTTCCTTGGCAGATCCTTGCGTAGCGAGGAGTAGGATTTCTTAGCCCCGCTCATACAACCCCGCTCATACAAGGATTGTAAGGGTTGCACCATGTACCCACTCCCGTTCTTCTATCCTCCCACGTCCTCACCACATGAAGCTAAACTGCATGGCCTTCAAGAACTATGTATGTCTTGATTCCCATCCTAATGGGATACGTAGGAACGCCCGGGCATTTCGTCCGTTGGCGCAGCCCAAAATCCAAAATATTCCCCTCGGGTCAAGACATATGGCAGGGTGCACACTTTTACCCCAACTCACATCGAGCATGCCTCGACCCGGCTGCACGTCCCCCTGGAGATGTCTTCCTCTCTTGTGGATGGATACAACTTTGCTTCACCCACTCCTTGACTGGGATTCCATCATTTTTTCACACCCGGAGGGACCCCCAAGAATGGCCTAGATACTACGCCCAAGGGCTCTCCTAACGATATGGGCCAACGCCCCCGAGGGTTTTCAAGCAACAAGACGATACAAGTCTCATGTTGCAAATTTTGTCAATGGTCGACACTCATTTGTTGCTCCCATATTAGGTCACCATAGGAATTCTGTGTTTCGAACATGGTCAACAGTGTCCTAGATCATTGGGTCCACCCCGAGATGTCCCAAACATCGAGTGCAGTGATACGTTCTACCCCATCCCAAAGTGAGAAACATCCTTCCGGGTGGTGCTAGCGGTCGGGCACGCGGCCCCGATTCCCCTATAAGGAATGTACGGCGTGGTGTAGGATTATGTCCTCATTCAAGTTAGGTTACTTGCCATGCCGTTCACACCCCCCGGATTAGATACAGTTATCTATTTCCATGTCCTCACGTAAGACGCTAAACTGCAAACCAGTTAGGCCTTCCTAACCGATGCCTAACCTTAGGCTCCTTGGCCTTCTCGGGCCACTTCTCCCAACCTCTTACCCAGGGTGTACGGTGTGGTGTGAGATTATGTCCTCATTCACTTCAGGGTCATGTACCATGTTGTACGCCTTCCCTCACGAGGCCCAGCATCCGTCCCCTTGGCCTTTTCGGGCCCCGGCCCAGCTCCTCTCTTATAGGAGTGTATGGTGTGGAGTGAGATTATTTCCCCATTCACGTCGGTTTATTCTCCGTACTGTACACCTACCTTGTTTGGGGGTATATTACTCCCCTCCTCATCTCGTATGACGTTAAACTACATCTAGAGAACTATGTGTGGCTTGATTCCAATCCTCATGGGATACATAGGACCACTTGAATTTCCAGGATTCGGGTCCAGCCCCATCTCTCGGGAATCATCATCCCACCTTGGCCCCTTGGTCTACCCTTCCTCCATGAGAGGATTATATGGTGTAGTGTGGGATTATGTCCTCATTCACTTCGGTCTCATAATGACCATGCCATGTACCTCTCCCTCCTGAGCTGTTTCGTCGACCCCTTTTCGGCGGTTCCCCAATCTGCCCAAAGGGACTCTGGTTTATTACATGGAATGACAAGCTTTACTCGGACACGTCCGAACCTGCATTCTAAGCTTTGTGTATCCCTGCATTAGGGCTTCCATCATCTTTCACACCCGAAGGGACCCCCAATAATGGCCTAGATACTACGCCCAAGGGCTCTCCTACCGTTACGGGCCAACACCCCCGAGGGTTTCGAACAACAAATCGATAAAATATAGCGTTGCGAATTTGGTCAGCGGTTGATGCTCATTTGTTGTTCCCACCTCAGGCTAACGCAATATGGACACTGCGTTTCCACCATGGTTAAAAATTTTCCTCTATCGCCACACCATCCCATTAAGCCCAAAATGTCGGGTACACGATTCACACCCATCATCACTTCATCGTGTCCAGGCAGAGTCTCAGAACTCTTGGTACTTTTCATCCATGCACGTCTACGCGTTGGGGAAACAAGCTACATCAAAGGTGTCCTTAGGGGCTCTCTGCTGACTCCCCTATGATGGACTCCCCAATTATTGCGATGAGGATTCCCCCCCTTGTTTCCCACACCGAGTTTAACTCACGTGGGCTTAGGGATCGGGTTGACGTCTGCGCTGACTTGGGATGTTGTCACCATTCATGGTTCGAGCTCTAAGACCATAAACTAAGATCCATCTAGAACTACGTTCAGCTTGATTCCCATCCTCATGGGATACGTCAGAATTCCCAAACGTCTCGTTTTCGGGTCCAGCTCATTTGGGAGCTATTCTCTCCCCCTTCACTTCTCACCTCTATGTGGTCCCCTCGACCTGAGGTGCCTCTCTCGGGACTGTGTACGGTGTGATGAGGGATCATGTCCCCATCTACGTCGGTTATGTCGCACGACACCATACACATTCCCCGCCTAGCATCATCTCTGCTACGTCTGCACTGCATGACGATGAAATGCACTCTTGGTCCTATCACACGACCCTAAACTGTGACATTATCGTCCTGGATGCACGACAAAAAACGGAACTCCATTGTGTTGACCTCATTGTAGAGGACATCACATTGGGTATTGGTCACGTTCCATGCCATTTGTCAACACCTATCATGGCTTGATTCTTGTGGCGACACCACAGCCTACTACTCTAGGCCAGTCGCTTCACAAAGAAAACCACTCATCTTGAAGGACAAACAAGATTTACCAAATTCCGCTTCTTTTAGTGCAAGGGCCACGCTCACACTCCCCTTTTCCCTTGGCACTGGTATCTTACCATGTCACCTTTCAGAACTACGTATGGCTTGATTCTCATCCTCATGAGATACGTAGAAGTGCTTGGGCAATTCTCCGCGGGCCCAGCCTAACCTTTGTGTTCGGTCCCTCGACTCGAGCATTTCCCAAGAGAACGCATGGTAAGTAGGGCTTAGGTCCTCATTCATGTCGGGTTTTGTTGCCATGTGTCCCCTACTCCCTTTACCCATTTATGGTCTAAGATCCATCAAGAACTACGTGAGGCTTGATTCTCATCCTTATGAGATACGTAGGAGCACCCAGGCCCTTCCCCGCGGGCCCAACCTAACTTTCGCTTTTAGTCCCTTGACCAAAAACCACTCCCAAGGAGGTCATGCGGTGTGATATGGGATTGTGTCCTCATTCGTGTCGGGTTGTTCACTGCACCGCACAAACCCCCTATTCCCATTCATGCCAGGTGTTTGAGTTACTCCACCATGTGCATCTTATGTTTCCTCCCTCTATCTAATACGTCTCATTATCATACTCAGATGTGTTTTGACAAAGCCTGAAGTGCGGAATTTTCATGGGGACATTCCCTTCGTCCCATGACCAAGCTTCATGAGCTCTCTATTTGGATCCTCATCTTCTTCCACATCCAAAAGGTCCCTCGGACGACATGGATACTAGGCTTAAGGGTGCTCCATGGATGCTAGACCTAAGGGCCCTCCAATCGTTTCGAGCCAACGTCCCTAAGGATCTTTGGGAACATTTGCGTCATGGTCCCGTGTTTCGAACATGGTCAGTGGTAAAACCTCATTTGTTTGTCCCCATTCTAGGCTAACATGATATGAACGCTGTGTTTCCGCCATGGTTAACAGTTATCCTCTATCGTCACGCCACCATCATTGTGATCCAACTCTCGAGGGACACGATTCACACATTTCCACTTCCTCATGTTCACATAGAATTCCAGCATATTCAGATCCATCTCTTCGCGCATCTAAGTGCGCCACGTGGGCGTGTTAGTATCATGGGGTTGGTATTCACCAAGAGTCCCTTCACCCTAACCTGCCCTTTTCTGTGTCGGGAAAGTCCCACCACTACTTCTTGTTTCCCACACCGAGCATGACTCACATGGGCTTAGTAGTTTTGGCGGGATGTGTACCAACATGGCCAGGCTTCTCATCTTCCCACATGACGTTATACTATGCTTCCAGAACTACGTATGTCTTGATTCCCATCCTCATGGGATACGTAGAGACACCTTGGTATTTTTCCTAGGGTCCAGCCCATAGAAATCATTAATCCCATCCTTCCCCTTTCCGGCCCCCAGGTCAGACCCCTCGCTAGAGAGGCCCTGTCCCAAAGAAGGAAGGATCCATGGCCAAACCAACGCGCCCATCTGGGATACTCCCACCACGGTGGTGTAACTACCTAAGTGTTGGATTCTATTCGGACAAACCATCACTCCATATTCCACGCTTTTCGTGCCCCTTATTCGTACCCTCGTCCCCTTTCATGTCTGACGGGACCCCCTAACGGCCTGGTCCCATGCCGCATCGGCTCACCTACCATCCTGGGCCAACGTTCTGGAAGACTGGTCATGTCTAGAAGGACCCCCTAATAGTATGGATGTTTGACTTATTGTCCGCCAACTGTCCTAGGTCAATGTCCTGAAAGATTGACTGATAATATTTGTGATATGGTCCCGTGTTTCGAACATGGTCAACGGCTGACCCTCATTTTTTCCCCATTACAGGCTAACGCAGTAAGGATACCACTTCTCCTCCATGGTTAACAATTCTCCTTTATTGTCACGCCATCCCCACAGTGCTCCGAATCTTGGGCATAGTAATTAACGCTTCCCATTTACATCTATTCGGACTGATTCCAGTGCCCCTGGTGCTGCACCGTTCGTGAATGAGGGCACGCTGAAGAAACGGCAATTTGGCTGTTCTGAAAAGATCCTTCTCCGGTCTGGCCTCTCCCATCTTTTGGAAATCCGGACGGGTAATCCAAATCTCGGATTCCCGGAGCATGTTCTCCACTCCTATGTTAGGTGGGACGAGAAGGAAACTATCTCCTGTTTCTCACATCAGGCTCGACCCATGTGGGCTTGGGGAATTATGGCCGAATGTCCCGCAAACATTGTAGGGGTGTAACGAAGCGATTCAAACAATGAAAATCATGCGCGCTACGGAATTTAAAACAAAGAAGGAATAAATTAAAGCGTGAAAGTACCAATAAAAGGTTTTTTAGTTTGTTACAGTACCCAGGGGTTGGCTCCCCCCATGGATGGGTTGACCCCTTAAAAAGAGCGTTTCAGCTCCGCCACCTGTCGGCTTGTGGCGTCCAAGTCTTGCTGCTGCTGACTCAATTCTTGATCCTCCTCAGCAGAGTCGGGGCACAGTTCTTCAGACTTGGCTCTGGCCCTCTCTACCTCAGCCTGAATGGCAGCCATATTTCCGGAAGCCTGTCTCATAATCTCCTCCGCCTTTTCCAGCTGGGCCTTCAACCGGGAGATCCGCTCAGATTGCGCATTAAGAGAGGCTGAGTGCTCATCTGCCTGGGTCTGCAACTGTTGGACCTCGCTTTCAGCCTCCTGGAGCATCTTAATGTTTGTGGCCTTCCTCCGCTTCCAGCCCACGCTGAGCCCACGATCATGCCCCGGATCTTCCCAGCCATAAGATCTCAGATGAGCGCGTGAGGACATTGGGCATCCACTCCCCCAGCGCACAGTTCGCGCAACCGCGAGCGGAGTCTGTCCATTTCGGCCAGCCATAGCGCTTGGGTGGTGTCCTTGATGAAGCGCGTGATTAGCTTCCATGACCGGCAGTAGACTATCCTGCTGTCTTCCTCGTTGGAGGCCATTTCGTCCCAGTCTGCGCGATTGGAAGGCTCGTACGCAGGATACGCCTGTAGGAAGTCCTCGGCAGGATCTGCATCTCGCATTGAATTTAGCACGACATATAGAGCCAAAGCAGGCGCGACAGGAGTGGGACCGATCGGCCGATCCTCTTCATCGGAGTCCACCTCAATGACCTCAGGCACGACCCTGTTGGTGGTCCCGCCGGTGAGGATGTGTGTTGCAACTCGGGGAGATGGGGGGACTATCACCACCATCACCGGCATGCCCCTAGGAGGGACGCCACCAGACATCCTAACTAGTCTTACCGCAGTAGCCCACGCTAGTCGGAGAACTGTATGACAGAGAGGGAAATAAACGTTAGTTGGCATAGTCTACATATGACGATAAGGAAACCGGTAGAGGGAACTTATGGAGATCGACCTCCTGGTGCTGCTCTTGAGCCGATACTGATGGGACCTCAAGGTGAGGCCCTCCGTATACTGTTGGAAGTTCTGGAGATTCTGGAGGAGCCACCTCGGGTGCTCTGGTCCCACCAGACACGGAACTGGACACAACCATAGGCGCAGGTTCTGAAGGTCCCGCGTCATCACCCGCCGAGGGGCAAGAACGAGGCCTGTGAACAAGTTCCTCCTGCATGGCTCAAACATCGGTGAGAAGTCCATAGTGGCCCAAGAACGGACCATTAGGAGAGAAGTTCAGAATGCTACCTCGAGATCCCCTGTGAAATCGTCAGAATCTAAGTCTTGATCTTCGACCTCGCCCTCCTCTAATGGGCTCCTTCCTCCAGCCTCATCCTCCCAAGAGGATTCATCTGATTCTTCCAGCAGGGGGAAACACTCCATTAGATCGGTGGCTGATAACTGTGGGGGGACTGTTCGATTCAGTAGTACCCTCACCCATTCTATCATTGGGTGAGGGACACCACTGGAGTGAACGTAATCCTCCAGCTCGTCCAAGTATTGCTCCGCCTCCGCCGGAGACGCCATGAAACCAGCCCAGACTGGGCCTATGCCCGGTAACTCCATCCAGAGGCGATTCAAGTGCGCCCATATCTCGGGTGGGATGAGGAATTTCCGGTTGACATCCCAAATTTCCCAGCCTTCTCCTTGTCTCGTTTTGAGCCCCTCTTCCAAGAGGGATTCCCTTCGCGAAGCTCAAGGGCATTCGCGAAGGAGGGGGATTCCCAAGGGAACCTGGGCTTCCGCGGAGCGTTTATGCTTCACGAAACACCCATCCTGTATTAGTGATCCCCATGCTAAGGCATGATCGCTACACATTGTGAAGCACACTTCTTCGTAGCACCCTACTTCGCGAGGCACCTCTTCTTCGCGAGGCAGTGCTCTGCGAATACTGTTCTACTTCGCGAAGCACCCTCCAGTCACACCTTTGCCCAATGCTATGGCCAAGGCACTCCGCATCGCGAAGCACACTCCTTTGCTTGGAAATTCCCCTTTCCGTGTGACCCTCCAGGTATGCATGATGTGATTTCAATGTCCCACAGACAATACCACTCGTAGTATAGTTTTGCCTAATGCTTCTTCGCATAGGCACACTAACGGCTATTGAGACATTGCATAGCCATGCTAACGTGGACCCCTCACTGGTTCGCTCTACGACCCCCCTTGACTATGGCCTTACTGGTACCTTCCCTCCCCCAAGGAGCAAAGGGTACCAGTTATGTAAGTTCTAGGGGTGTGGAGTGAACCCACCTCGTCCGAGCTGCATGACGTTAAACTGCTAAGAATCACGTCCTCAACACATTTCGTTAAACTGTGACACGACCCCGTGCCTCGCACGAAGGGTCCCCCCACCTCGAACATTTTTTACGCCACTCGTCTCCACGGGAGTGGAATCACTCCCCCCCCCCCACAAGGGATGATATCCTCCTTACCAGAGCGGCGTATGTCCACAAGAGAAGGGCGACCCTAGTTCCCCAACGGATGGCTGCACCCCTGCATCTCTGTACTTCCCCATTACCAAGGTCAGGGGTGGGCGCGGTAGGGAATGAGGCACCTCCCATCATTGGTCCCAAATCCCTCTTTCGCTCCGCTTTGCCGCACTTTGGGCCTCCATCCTAGAGTAAGTCCCAGCACTAATGGGCCGCCTAACGCGTAAGCCCCTCTTCGCTTCTCACGGACGCACCCCTCGTGATGTGATCGTTAGGTCCTTGCTACCTCTTGTTTCTCACACCAAGCATGACTCACGTGGGCTTAGAGTAAGCATCGGCCATGGCAATACCCTCGTCCGGAATGACGTTAAACTGTATTCCCCCATCCATCATGACATTAAACTGCACATCCATCATTTGAACTACGAGGTCTTTGATCCATGTCATGGCATGGTACGTAGGAAGCCTCCACGAGGTTCTAGCCCACCCGTCATTCAATTCACGTCGAGTTCCACTTGCGTCCAACATGACGTCAAACTGCATTTCAGTCCGATGGCAAGCCAATGCGACCACCCAAACTACGAGAACTTTGATCCATGTCAAGGCATGGTACGTAGGAGGCCTCCCTGAGGTTCAATCCCATCCCCCTTTGGACCATGGTCCCTCCTTCCTCACGTCGGTTCGCCGACACCCACCATATGAACTACGAGGACATTGATCCATGTCAAGGCATAGTACGTAGGAATCCTTCACGAGGTTCAAGCCCACCACTAGTGGACCCCTGGGTCTACTTTCACGTTGGTTCGCTGACGACTTCCATCATTTTAACTACAAGGTCTTTGATCCATGTCAAGTCATGGTACGTAGGAAGCCTTCCTGAGGCTCATGCCCACCGCCAATCGAAACAAGGTACACCTCCACGTCGGTTTGCCGACGAAGTCCCCTTTGAACTATGAGGTCTTTGATCCATGTCAAGTCATTGTACGTAGGAATCCTTCATGAGTTTCAAGCCCAGCACCCATCGGACCAAGGTCCACCTCCACATCGGTTCGCCGACGAAGCCCCCTTTGAACTATGCAACATTTGATCAATGTCATGGAATGGTATGTAGGAAGCCTCTTAGAGGTTCAATCCCACCACCTGTTGGTCACTCCAACCTTCTACACGTCAGTTCATCCACACCCGAGCAGCCTAGTGTGTAAGCCCCACACCATCTGGACCAAGGTCCACCTTCGTGTCGGTTCGCTGACGCATCGGACCAAGGCCCACCTTCACGTTGGTTCGCTGACGACATCCATCGGACCAAGGTCCACCTTCATGCCGGTTCACCGGCACCATCCCAAACTACATGGACTTTGATTCCCTGCCACGGGGATACGTAGGAGGTCTCTTCGAGGCTCAAGACCAACTTCACCGTCGCCCTTGCGATAGTCCCTTGCCATTCCCCCCTCCACTTCATTCGTCCATCCATCATCCACCCTGATTCTCACCCGGACCGTCATATCCCGGTGAGACCATGTCGGTCCGCTCCTCTTCACAGCCGCCCATGGGCTGGTCCCAGTATCGGCACCCCTTCATGGGAACTTCCTCAATCTGATCCATTACAGCTAATGCTCTGATCGGTCTGATCCATCTCCGCTGGACGTTAAACCTGTGGCATACCCTGTGTTAAACACAGGAAGCTGAGGAAAACCTCAGATATATGTCTATGGCATATAATTCCCCACGATCGATGTGGGATTACTCGGGCTTCCATGCCCTCGAGAAGCCCTATGAAAAGGGATACAAGACAGACATGCCAGTTCCCCAGCATCCAGACATGCCACTGATGCCTCGACGTGACTACTCCCCCGACTAAAGGTTGCTGCCCTGACCGGACCCTTTGGAATGTCCCGACAGAAGCAGTGTAATTAACCGGCGTCCATGGAAACATGGCACTGTGAAGAGTTTGACGAAAAACGTATTAAATATATAAGGGAGACCCGGACTAGGTGATGAGTTCCGAGGAGGAATCCACGGAAGGAAGAACCGACATCCCATCACCCTGTTTCGATCAAGGAGCCGACGTACCTGAATAAGGAGCGAATGCTGCCTGCCTTTGGAAAGTGGGAATATTTGGCAACAGTGCAGCGCGTCCTCCTCCGCAGATGGACGGATGCGCGTGCCCCGGCGAAATCATCGAAAACACCCATCCAAGAGTGTTTTGTCTTCAAAGACCTCCTGCAAAAGATGGCCGACTTGGGACTAGTCAAACTAAATGGTTCTTCAGCTCAGGTAGCATGTGTTACTGCTACAGTTCCATAGGAGAAAGGAGAATGGAAAGAAGTCAAAAGCAAAAATGCACATAAGTATGATGATTGGATGGTCAGAAAGGCAATCAATCGAACTCATGAAATTTTGCGAACACAATTAAAGAAACCAATTGTGTCTTCTACCATGAATGTTGCGGAAAAACCTTCTTCGTCAGATGGAAAGTCCTCAAAGAAACGGCATGATTCAATGAAAGAAAAAGAATCAGAAGAAGATGAGTATGTGTCAAAGCCTAAGTTGTCTTTGACTTTTGTGGACTTCATGCCATCTACTTCAAAGCCACGAGCACTACCCCACCAAACGGCACAGCCTAAACAGGCTAATCAGGCAGCGTCTTCATCAGACGAAGAGTTAATCTTTGGTTCTGTTAATGTGATTAAATTAACAGATCCATATGCCAGTCGCAGTTTCAATTTCAATGAGTCTGAATTCCCTATATCAAACAGGAGAATCAGAGGAAGTTCCAGGGGCTCAGGTTACAGGGGAAGACATGGATCTTTCAGAAGCCACTATTCCAATTCTACCCCTTCTAGAACTGTGTACGTGGCAGAAACTTGTGGTAGAGCCCTTCAGAGAGCTCAGAAAGAACAAGCAAGTTCTTCTACCAATAGCAAATTCAGTCCTGGCACAGTTATTTTGGTAGACCAGTTGAAGGTTCCATCTTCTTCCTCTCAATAATTAAATGGATCTAATCGGTCTAATATTCCAAAACTAGGAATATTTCCAACTCCTATCCCAATACAAGATGCGTCAACTTCCAAAGAATCTACTTCCAAGGTACCTGCTAAACCACATATTCCTATTGGGAAACGCAGACCTCTGGATCAAAAGTATGATATATTGAAACAATTGGACCATGTACCAGCCATGTTATCAATTCTGGATACTCTGAATCTGTCAAAATATCTTCGGGAAGCACTCATTGAGGCTTTGTCAAGTCCTCAGGAGTTTGAAACTGAAATTGCTGCAGCTGAAGTCTATCACATAGAGAATAATCCTACAGAATGCCATGCAATAATATCTTTTACTGATGAAGATGAATATGATGTTGTGCATGGACATATTAGACCATTGAACTTGTCTGGAAAGGTCAATGGCGTAGACGTCCGAATAGATTTCATTGACAATGGTTCAGGAGTCAACCTCATGCCCATTCGTAAACTTCATCGATTGGGCCTCAAGGAATTTGATTTATCTCCTTCTACCATGATTTTACAAGGATATGATAAAAATGAACAAGAACCACTATGATAAGTTACACTCAGAACTCAGTTTAGAGATCTTGTATCCAATTCGGATTTCATGGTTGTTGATCAAGACTCAGACTTCAACATCTTTCTTGGAAGACCCTGTCTATATCAACATGCGGCTATCCCTTCATCATACCATCAATGTCTCAAATATTGTTTCTATGGTCATGTTGGTAAATTGTATGGTGATAAGGCCCCATTCAGGACATGTGAGTCTCAATACATTGAGGTGGAATTCTATCACATGAAGGGAAGGGAGAAATCCATAACAAAGGAGATTACCAAAGTTAATGCTCCATATGGTTTAGAGAAAATTCCAGTAAATCCATTTACACATGTGAGTATAGATTATGTGTTGCCTATCAGTCAAATTGAAAAGATAGACCCAAATCAAAATACTCTTATGGAAAGATCCATAATGTCAATCACGGCAATCGATCCAGACAACATGGGAGAAATTGGTAATCTATCAAGCAGTGATGAAAGCACAAATGGTGACGTCTTCATTTAATCTGCTGAAATCCAACAAATCTATGCTTCTCCAATTAGGCCAGAAGAAATTATATCAACATCAGAGGTGAACAATGATGTCTATTCTCAATCTATCATCTCTTCTTTATTACCCAAAGAAGACCCTTCATCATCATTCGGGTAGGAAATGGAAGATTCTTCTTTAAGATATGCAAATTTTGACATCTCTTTGGATCATGAAAATTCTACTATATCATCTACTATGCAAGTAGAAATGGAAGAAATAATACATGATGAAAAAGAATAGGAAAATCTCAGAGATGCCCCTCCAACATTTGAAGAGGGTATCTCTACCACTATGGTTGAACTCAGAGAAATAAATCTGGGTACAAAAAAAGATCCACGCCCCACTTTAATCAGTGCGTCCATGAATCTTGAAGAGCAAGAAATGTATATTTCTTTTCTAAAGAAAAATAGAGATATATTTGCCTGGAACTATACAGAAATGCTCGGGCTTTATCCGGATGTTGCTACTCATCATTTGGGTTTACCAGAATAACATAGAGTATTTAAGCGAGCCGTGAGAAGAACACACCCAACTTATGATTCCAAAATTGAAGATGAAGTGGATAAGATTATCAAAGATAACTTCATCAGAGAAGTTCAATATCCCAAATGGTTGTCTAATATTGTACCTGTAAAGAAAAAGAATGGACAAATTAGAGTTTGCATCGATTTCAGAGATCTTAATCGGCATTGTCCTAAGGATGATTTCCCAGTTCCGATTACAGAACATCTAATTGATGCAATGGCTAGATATGAAGCACTTTCCTTCATGGATGGATATTCCGGATATAATCAGATCCGAATGACCCCAGAAGACGAGGAATATACAGCCTTCAGAGTCCCTCAGGGTGTGTTTTGCTACCGGGTAATGCCCTTTGGCTTAAAGAATGCAGGAGAAACTTATCAGCGTGCCATGCATCGTATCTTCAAACCCTTCTTAGGGATGTTTGTTGAATTCTATGTAGATTATTTGGTAGTTAAATCCAAACAAAAGTTCTAATCACTTGGCTGATTTGGAAGTCATATTCTACAAGCATCGATAACATAATTTGAAGATGAACCCCTTAAAATGTGCTTTTGGGGTAACCTCAGGAAAATTTCTCGGCTTTGTTGTACGCCATTGTGGCATTGAAGTCGATCCTGATAAGACCAAGTCAATCCTTGGTATGTCACCTCCTCGAAATTTGAAATAATTAAGAGGACTTCAAGGACACCTAGCCTATATTCGGCGTTTCATCGCCAATTTAGCAGGAAAAAGTTTAACCTTCACCAAATTGATGAAGAAGGGAGTCTCTTACTAGTGGACTAAAGAATGTCAAGAATCATTCGACATTATCAAGAAATACCTCTTGATTCCACCGGTACTCATGCCACCTATTGAAGGAATACCACTTATCCTCTACGTGATAGCTCTAGAGCGATCATTGGGTGCCTTTCATTCTCAAAAGAATGATGCTGGGAATGAAAACAGCCTCTACTATCTCAGTCGAACCATGCTTGAAGCAGAAACCCGGTATTCAAGTATTGAGAAGTGCTTCCTGACATTAATCTTTGCAGTTCAGAAGTTGAGACACTACCTGCAACATCACGAGGTTCAATTGGTATCTCGCAATAACCCGCTCAAATTTATCCTTATTCGTCCAATGCTTACAGGACGCCTGGAAAGGTGGGCAGTTATTTTGCAACAATTCTACATTCAGTATGTGTCTCAAAAGGCGATAAAGGGACAAGCTCTGGCTGATTTTTTGGCTGAACACCCTTCAGTGGAAGACACATCTTCATATATTGAACTCCCTGGTGAGGAAGTATTCTATATTCAAGAAAGTCTTCAGGCATGGGAAATGTATTTTTATGGTGCTTCCAGAAGTCCAACAGGGAGGAAAATGGAAAATCGTAAATTCAACAAAGTTGGCTTAGGAATTTTGGTCATTTCTCCAGAAAAGGCAGTGTTACCTTATTCCTTCTTATTGTGGTAAGGTGGTACCAATAATGAAGCAGAATACTAAGCTCTCATCGTAGGCTTGGAATTAGCACTTCAAGCACAAGTGAATCACTTAAAGGTGAAAGGTGATTCAGACCTGATAATCAAACAAGTCAATGGGGATTATTCCATCAGAAAAGAAGAACTAATCCCTTTGTATGATTACGTCAGAGTGTTAATGGAGGAATTCCATTTGGAACCGACATTTTCTTATGTCCCAAGATCACAAAATGCTCAAGTTGATGCACTGGCTAATATAGCCACAACTCTGGAAGATCTAAATCGGGACGATACAACCATCAGTATTGCCCACCTTCGTGCTATTTCACCTTATGTTTGAATCAGAACAGAGGAAATTAATGAAATTTGTCCCATTCTTGAACCGTATGGTCATACTATAGGATGGATGTCACCTATCAAGGAATACCTTCAAAATGGAACACTTCCACCTGATAGAGCTGAGAAAGAACAAATCTAGAGACGTGTGGTCAATTTTACTCATTATGATAGCCCGGATCACCTAGAGAAAATTCTCTACAAATGTGGTTTTGATGGAGTTATCTTCAGATGCATTGATGGTGAAGAGACAATGGCTGTCATGAAAGATGTTCATGCAGGACTCTGTGGTTCCCACCAGTCTGAACATAGACTGTCTGATCAGATTTGAAGGCTTGGATACTTTTGGCCTTCAATGATAAGAGATTGTGTCAATTTCACAAAGAAGTGTCATTCATGACAAGTACATGCCAACTTCATTCATCAACCTCCATAGTTGCTTCATATAGCTAAATACTCATGGCCATTTTCCACATGGGGAATGGATGTGGTGGGACCATACCCTTCGTCTACGGCCAAGCAGTTTAAGTACATTCTTACTGCTACTGACTTCTTTTACAAATGGGAAGAGGCAATAACTCTCAAGTAAGTCAGTTCTAAATGCATTTTTAGCTTCATCAAGTCTAACATCATTACCAGATTTGGTGTCCCTCATACTATATTGATTGACAATGGAACCAATTTCTGTTCATTCGAGGTGAAAAATTTGTATCAAGAATACAACATCAAATCCAACCATTCATCTCGGTATCATGTAGTGGCCAACGGACAGATAGAAGCCTTTAACAAGACTCTTTCAAATATACTACAAAAGATGGTGGATAAATATAAGAGGTCATGGCCTGATAAAATCTTTCATGTTTTATGGGCTAATCGGACTGCAACCCGCACTGCAACTCGGTCAACTCCATATTCATTGGTATATGGAATGGAAGCCGTCTTGCCCATTGAAATTCAACTACCCTCACTCAGAGTTGCCATTTTTGATCAATCATCTATCGATGAACAATCTCAAAAGCGATTGAACGAATTGGAACGGTTAGATGAAAAAAGATTGTGAACTATTCACCACTTGGAAGTCTATCAGAATCAAATAGAACGAGATTTTTTCAAAAAAGTTCATCTTCGTTCATTCACTTAGGGAGAATTGGTAATAGTTCTCAGAACTCCAATGATACCAGGAAAGAAACCTCCCAAGCTTGAGCCAAAATGGGAAGGACCTTATTCAATACATAGGGTCTACTCCAATGGAGATTATTTATTAATCTCGATGGATGGAGAACTCATTACTACTCCAACCAATGTCAGATTTTTGAAGAAGTATTTTGTATAAATAGAAAATACATCCCTAAATGGTCCGGTATGTCCTTAAACTACACAACTTTCCAGCAAGACGTTAAACTACATAACCAATGGTCCAACATGATGTTAAACTATGTCTTCCTTGGTCCAACGTGACGGTAACCTGTGTCTCCAAAATGGTCCAGTATGACCTTAAACTACAACTTTGTCCAACATGATGTTAAACTGTGATGTCCTCACTACATGACATTGAACTGCAAAGTCCCTCTTTCATCCTTGCTATATGACGTTAAACTATACAGCAACAGTCCATACATATGACCTTAATCTATTTTTATTAATTTCGTCCCACACGACGTTAAACTGTGAAAAAGTTCCCTAAATGGTCCAGTATGACCTTAAACTGCAACTAGGTCCTGTATGACCTTAAACTGCATCATCAACAGTCCATGCATATGACCCTAAACTATTTGCAAGTCCCTTACATCCAGAAAGACGTTAAACTGTGACGTCCTAACTACATGACGCTAAACTGTATAAATGTCTGGAAAGACGTTAAACTACATAATCATCAAAGTTCCTGTATGACCTTAAACTACACTTTGGTCCAGCATGACATTAAACTGAACCATCCACAGTCCATGCATATGACCTTAAACTATTCTCACTTTCGTCCAACATGACGCTAAACTGTGGAAAAAAATCCCTAATGTGTCCAACATGACATTAAATGGTGTACTCTTTTGTCCTCACTGCATGAAATTAAACAACACAGTCCCCCTTTTGTCCAACATGACGTTAAACTCTATTGTCCCCATCGTCCTGACTACATGACGCTAAACTGTGAAGCACCTATAGTCCTAACTACAAGACTTTAAACTGCATAGTCCCTTTATATGTCCTACATGACATTAAACTATGCATCATTAAGGTTGTTGTTACCTCTTGTTTCTCACACCGAGTATGACTCACGTGAGCTTAGAGAAAACCTCAACCATAACACTCTCTTTGGGCCGCTAACCATGTATAAGTCCCAACAAAATTATTTCTTTTTAGGTCATTGTCCCCAAGAACTACTTGATCATTAATTCATTATTTAATTGAAATACAAGGACATTGATCCTTGCCTTCTAGGCTGGGTATGTAGGAAACCTCCCAAGGTTCAAGCCCAAAACCAATCTCTTCACATCGGTTCACCTCCATCTCATATGATGTGGATTCGTGAAACTGCCCCTAGAATCAATATCTTTACATTGGTTTACTTTCGTCCTTGTTATACGACGTTAAACTATACAACACTTTTTTCCAGTATGATAATAAACTACAATATTCTTTGATACCCTCACCTGAGAGGGAACCATTATTTACATTGATTTTTCAATCATGTTTCATTTCAAAGACTATGTGCATACATGGCAATGCCCAAACCTTTTATCTTAGGTTAAACCATCATTGTACTAAAGTCCCCTTTCACCCTTCACATGTACGAACCAAATTTGTACAAAGGGTAATTCTAGAACTACGTGGGCTTGATTACCATCCTTATGGGATACATAGGTATGTTCGAGTGTCCCTCGAATCCAACCCCACGTCTTTGGGCCTAACCCCAAATTCAATTTTTAATCCCTTGGATGAAAAGTCCCCATGAAAACACACACTGTGTATTTCTTATAATGGTCCAAGCTCTATGACCCTAAACTAAGATCTCTAATCATTTTGTCCCACACGACGTTAAACTGTAGTTTAAGAACTACGTATGGCTTGATTCTCATCCTTATGGGATACGTAGTGAACTCCAACATTTCAATTCAGGACCCAGCCACAACATGATTATGGTTAGAATTGATCTTTATATATCTGTATACATTGAAAAATACCCATATTTATGTGACATAATCCTAACCTTAAATATTTTCAGATCCTCATAACCCTTTTCATGACTTCTAGTCACAAAAATTTCAAACATCTGAGAGTTCTTTTATCTGACTATGCAGCACGTGCCCATAGGCGGCCTTGCATAAACAGTCTATATAACAGACTTGTTAGCCAAAAGATACTATTATTTGAATATGCAGCCAATGCCCTTAGGTGGCCCTACATAATTCAACCCCCTAACAGGATTGTCAGATAGTGGTAACTTCATTATTGGGAAGAGTGCTTCTTTTGTCCTTATTTGTCTTAAATGACAGTATGTAGGTATCTGAAAAAATATCCATCCTTAATATATTTGTCCCATATTCTTTTTCATGATCTGAAAGTATTCAAGTCTATGGTTTATATTCTCCTTCCCTACATTTGGGTCAGACCTTCGTAGGAGTGATATTCATCCCGTTCTTCGATAATCTTGTTTTGAAATATCCTCTCCATATTCAAGTACCTCTTTCCATACAACAAAATCTATACTTTGGAAGATTTGAATCTCCATAAAAATTCACTGGCTTTTAGCACTAGGAAAGTAAATTTCTGAGAGTTCTTTTTCCTGACTATGCAGCACATGCCCATAGGCAGTCTTGCATAAACAGTCTACATAACAGACTTGTTAGCCAAAAGAAACTATTTTATTTAACTATGCAGCCAATTCCATTAGGTGGCCCTACATAATTCAACCCCCTAATGGGTTTGTTAAATAATGGTAATTTCATTCTTCGAAACTACTTCTTCTAATTCCTTTTATCTCTTTTTCATATCATTCCTCAGATTCAAATATTCTTAAGTCATAGCATACATATTTCCCCTCATACTTGAGTATGGTAATATGTTTTCAGATGAATTTTCAAGGAATTGAGTCAATTCTAATCCATTTCGGTCAAAGCTATTTTGACCTTAAACATTATCCATTTTATGTCTAACATGCTTGACTTTAAACTGCCCACAAAAGACAAGAGAACTTTGAATAAAAGTCAAGTTCCCACCTCACTAAACATACAGTTTGTATGATTTAGGTAATATTGATAAATTAAAAGGTTCAAGTTTTTAGGGTTATTTACATCAATCCTAGTAAAAATTAAATGATGCTTACTTGGCCCATTGGCTTAGGTAAAATTTAAAGCATGTAGCAAAAGAGAATGCAGGTAAAAATTATTGAAGGTGAAAGTGTTCTTCATTGATGGGAAAGAGTTAGAAGGACATCCATAGACTGGAGTCTCTTCTCTTTTTCAAGAATTACAAGAGGCTTTCAACTTCAGTTTTCATTTTATTTATAGCATCCCGAGATTCATCAGTAACCACTTGGAATTCATTCATTCAACCGGAAACCATAAGACATGCAGTGATACCAGCTCTTCTTGGAACAATTGTATAAGAATGTTCTTGAATGTGGTTTGAGAAAAAAAATTTCTGATCAAACAGTGACTCTGTTTCTGTCCAAGAGACTTGGAAGATGGATACATGGATTTGAGAATGGAGCATTGGAAGTAAAGAGCCATTTGGAGAGATTACTCTTTTCAGATATTGCTCTAATTACATGTTTGTCTTCTCTCTACCAACCGACAGCGTAAAACATTTCAGCCCATGGGTTTTCCATTTTCATATCTTCAAGGGAATGTCCTGGAAGTAAAATTTGAAAGTTCACACCATTGTTGTTGCTCTAAATGAACAATATAATCGAAATAGAGGAGTAGCAGGGCAGCAGAATTTTAGGTGTATAGTTCTTTGCATCTGGAACATTGACTCCTTACAAATGACCATGACCATATAGAGGCAGGTAGATGCTCTGTGGGAAATTAGGATGATATTTCTTCAAGTACTTAGCCAAATATGGGAGAGTGCTATTGCAAATTTTATAGTAATCATGGCCAATGATGTTTATCATGTCATCAATCCACTTGCTATCCAGTTCATCAGCCATTCCATTTCCCTTGGGATCCATTGAATCTGCAAAAAAGTTGAATAAACTAACTCTTAAATGGGTTTATTTTTCATAAAATTTGTGAAGAAATTCAGAAAAAATGGAAAAGGCATTAAGTCACACAAATGTTAGTGTGTCACACTAGTTTTTGACGTGCAAGTATATACCACAGAAGTACAAATACCTATACAACTGCGCGACAGCAAAGAAAAATCGGAAAACAGAGCAACCTGCGCGGCTAAGGTGACCTGCGCGGCGAGAGCTCGAAGGTTGGAAACCCGAAAATCCAGATGCTTTGTATGGAAGTACAACCCTCTATTTATAGATGCGTCCAGAACACTGCGCGTCATACCCCTGCGTTCCAGGCCCTACGTGATGCGCACTTGCACACCACCCTCTGCGCCATCAAGAGTTGTGCGCCACCTTTCCTTTGGTTTTATTCATTTCCTCAGAGTCACATCCTCATTTCTTTCGGATCCAACTCTGAGGGGGGACTTTTGTTGATGCTCCTTTTTCGTCACAGAGTCCAAAGGAATGTAAAGGGAAATGAATTAGCACAGATTCATTCATCCTTTGAAGAAAACATAAAAAATCGACAAAGGCATGAACAAGGGATCAAAAGCACATGTGCCGCGCAAGTTCTATCACTGTCGCACAAGTCCACTTGCGCGACGCCTAGTGGTCGCACAAGTGACTTGCGCGACCTAAGCGATAACCGCCCGGGGTCTTCCCCTGCCTATAAATAGACCCTGTGGGCCCCCCATTGAAGAGTATTTTTTTCCAAAAACTCAGATTTGAGATCCCGGTGCCCTAGTCTCTTCTCAAAGCTTCCGAAACACTTCTAAGGTAATTTCTTACCTAGAACGGAAGATCTAAAGAGGGGGAGGAAGGCCTAAGTGTTGAAACTCATCAACACTTGCACGCCTGAGTGGACAACCCTTAAGGGAAAAAGCCACACTTGCGCGCCGCCTTACTCCATCAATAGAACTTGCGCGCCCCTTTTCTGGAAGAACCTCAAAAGGTTTCTAAAGGCTTTAATCAAGAGTCGCTCAAGTATTAACCTGCTGGTTAACCGTCGCGCAAGTACACATGTGTCGCGCAGGTATACCTGCACGACCAAGACATGCGCGCCCACGTAGTACCTATGCGCCTGCCAGGACTTGCGCGCCCCTGCCTTTTTGGGTGCCCTTCTTTCCCATTTCATCCCTCTTAAGCCATTACACCTCTCCTATTCAAGATTCAATCTTCAAGACACTTTTCAAAGCCATTTATGGAAAGATTTCTTGATTTGGATTCCTTATCTAAAAGGAAATATATGGAATATCTCTCAAAACCTAGTGATTTACATATCTTTATGTCACTAAAAAAATTGAGATTTCATTCATTAAACCTCATCCTTTAAGATGAGAGAACCCCTTAACCTGGGCCTCCTTTTCAGGAAAAAGCCCCAGTCATAATTCTCAAATCTGGGAATCCTACTTAGGAGTAAGCCCCAACCATAATTCTCTTAACCTGGGCCACCTTTTCAGGATTAAGGCTGATTATCCAATAAAAAAATATATTTAAATTACATTTTAATGGTATTAAATGTTCATTTTTTATCTCAAGGGCCTGAGTTAGTGCATTTTCATTATGAACATCCATTCTCATCATTTGTGCACTTCATGCCTAATATACACCAATTTAGGCCCAATGAGTCATCTGATTCTAAGGAATGTAATTATCAATTTTTTTAATTTGATATTTTGGGAACGTTATCTACACTTAAATTTGAACATTTTTTATTCAGGGATCAATAGAGAATTCATGGAAGAATATGGGGATATTTTGTGATGAAAGGAAGCAATTCTAGAGAAGGCAGATTGGACACTAGCCCACTGATGAGACTGTGGGGCCCAACATACAGACCCAATGAATCCAAAATTTTGTGGGATGCTAGAATACATTCATAGTAACACATAACTCAACATGAGACAATCCTAATTCGGCCTCTATGGTGGTCATTAAAGCGGACCAAGTTAGAGATACAATTCTGGGCCAGATTCTGCGGCCCAGAAAAATAGTCCACTAATTTTATCATATCTCGGAATCCGTAACTTCAAATGGGGCCAAATTTTACAGGCGGTTAGAAGACATCCGGAGCTCCATTTTCTTCCTCTATGGCCCACTCTGATTCGGCCGTCTAGAAGTTATTACGGACACGTCTGTTCGGTTAAGGAAAGTTGTCTGCCACCTCGGGTCAAATGTGGAAAAGATCAAATTCCACAAGCTTTCCACCACCTATGGCCTACCAAAATTAATTGAGATGCTTTGTACTTTTTGATGCTCGACCCAAGGCTCCTAAAATGCCTATTTAAGGCAGTGGTGGTGATGGAGTTGAGAATCTTGGATGCTTTGTTCAATTGTAATGTTATGCTGCATTTTTGTTGCCTCAATTTTGTCTTTCACATGTAAGTTGTTCAATTCACTTTAGTTTCTTAATAAAAGTTCTTCTTCTACTCTTATTATGTTGTTATTAATACCAATTTGATACCGTTGGATTAAGGTGTGAATTTATTCACACCAACCCTTGTGAAATTATTCACACAACGGTGGAGTGATCATTTTATTTTTGTTGTTTTCTTTACTTCTCCATTTCCTCCCTCATGAGTCTACTTTCCGCTTCCATTGAAACCATGGGATCAATGGAGGGATAACCCACTTATGGGTTGATCCAAGTGAGTATCAGGGGGCTGTATTGGATGTTATTTATCACCTAATTAATGTATAATCACTTCTTTAATTGGGATTTTTATTTGATGATTTTTAAACTCCATCGTCCTTGTTGAATTTAAGGACACACACTTCAAGTACTAATACGATCCTTTACCTTGAAGTTCTCAAAACTTTGATCCTTCATGTGTATAGGTGATTAGTATTAGAGGGTGTAGGAATTAAACCAGTAAGTGATGATGTTGTTTTATCTCCTTAATTAAACCCATCTCAAATATAAGAAATTGAAATCATTAAAAAGAAAATACGTCCAATCCACCCCGAGCGATAACCTAGGATCAACTCATTATTTTAAATTGAATCCACTTAAATCTATTAAATACCTTTAAAACCCATCCAAAATCAATCCAAGTTTTCCACTTCATATCCAAAAAATCCATCCCTTAGGTTGTGTATCTTAGGTATCTTCTTAGGTCTCTGTGGAATCGACAACCCAAGCTACACTACAAGGACCGTTCTACCCTTCTTCTCTTGGGTAAATTTGGGCGTGAACCAAATTTTGGAGCCGTTTCCGAGGACCATGTAAGTAACTTAGATAAAAAAAACCTTCTTTACTCACCTCCATTCTTCTACTCTCACCCAAGATCTGTTATCTTGTCCCTTTCTCATTTTTTTTGGCGCATGTTCGCCTACACCCGCGATTTCTCAAACAGACTAGTTAGGGTGGAAAGTCCTAGGATAGGGGAGTCAAGTGCACCTAAGGGATTGTTTAAATCAGATTCAAATATTCTTGAAACCCCAAAGTTAGAACTTGAAACAAGTCAAAAGGAGGGTCATCCACAAAATCAAATTGTAAACCCTGGGGGGAATCAAATGGGAAACCAAAACCAAGAAGCTCCAAACTTAGGGAATGTAGTTGATCAAACCATGAACGACTACCTCACTCCAGCTTGGACCAATGCCCCCTCATGAATTAGACACAATTCCATAGGAGACACCAACTACATATTCGAACCCCATGTCCTAAACCACCTTCCAACATTTCATGGGATGGAGTCAGAAATGCCATACCTTCATGTCAAAGAGTTCAACGACATTGTTGAAACCATGTGTCCCCCACATCAACTAGAATCCGCTAAGATGAGGCTATTTCTTTTTTCATTAAAGGATAGAGCTAAAAATTGGCTAAACAACTTGAGACCTGCATCAATCCACTCTTGGGACCAACTGCAAAGAGAATTCTACAAAAAATACTTCCCTCATCACAAAACAATTGCACATAAAAAGAGCATCCAAAACTTTTTTGAAAAAGAGGGAGAGTCATTTTATGAAACATGGGAGAGGTTCAAAGACACCCTAAAAATGGTTCCACACCATGGGTTTTCCATACATGAACAAGTGAGAATTTTCTATGAAGGGTTGGGTCCGGGTAATAAACAATTCATTGACATGATGTGTAATGGAACTTTTAAAAACAAGGCCCCAATTTGATGCTTATGAGTATCTGGAAAGTCTGGCTGAACAAAACCAAACTTGGGGAACTTCACCTTATTCTGAAAAGCCACAAAGAACCACTGGAATTCATACACTTAGAGAAGAGAAAATCCTTAGGGCTAAACTCACAGAACTCTCTAGGAAGGCTGAAGAGATAGACCTTAGGAAAGTCCATGAAATCCAAAATGTATACCTTCTTTGCACAATTTGTGACAAACATGACCATAAAACAGACAACTTACCAACCATTCCATCCATCAAGGATGTTCTTCTAGGAGGACCCCCATCGGAAGTCAATGCCCTAAACTTTCAAAAACCCCAATACCAAAACACCATCAATCCAAGGTACAATGACCAACCAGGCTTCTGATGGAAGGATAACCAACAACATAGACAACCACAAGGGCAAAATCCTTACCCTCAACAGAACTACCAAACCCATAACCAGTTCCAAACCCATCCTATCCAATACCAACAGCCACCAGTCCATTTTCAACAAACCATCCCACCTCCAAAATATCCCCCTGGGATAAACCAACCTACTCAAGCACCAACCCAAAATGTTCCACAAAGCCTACTAGAACAACTATGCAAACAAATGGAGAGGATGAACTCAGAAGTATCTTCCCTAAAACAAGAACTTAAAACCATCAAAACAGGAAAGGAACCCATGCCTACTCAGGTGGTTCCATCCTCAACTTCAAGGATAGAGTCAAGTTGTGCTCAAACAACTCATGAACAAATAAAGGATGTGACTGTTTTAAGAAGTGGGAAATCAATTGAGAAACCTGAACAACTAATTCAGAACCCACCTGAAGATTCAAACTTGGATGAAAATTCAAATGAACCACAAGATCAAACTGAGGAAACTGATAACAATGTGAAAGAAACAACTCTTCAACAAACAACCCCACAACCTGCACCATTTCCCCAATGCATGAGGGGGAAATCCAAGCCTGAACTTAGTGAAACGTTGAGGGAAATATTTTCACAAGTCAAGTTGAACATACCCCTTCTCGATGCCATCCAAACTATACCTGCCTACTCAAAGTACCTTAAGGACTTGTGCACTTTTAAAAGAAAATTTTCACATAAAAACCAAGTCCTTTTGGCTCCTAATGTGAGTACCACCATTCAAGGGACCATTCCTCCTAAGATGAAAGACCCAGGTTTCCCTTACATCAATGTTGAACTAAAAGAAAGCAAAGTTGTCAAGGCCTTGTGTGACCTAGGTGCTAGTGTCAATCTCATCCCATATGCTGTGTACTTCTAGTTAGGCCTAGAAGAGCTCCAACCCACATCTGTCACACTTCAGCTTGTTGATCGTAGCATTAGGGTTCCAAAGGGGATTTTAAAGGACGTTCTGGTAAAGGTTGAAAACTTCATCTACCTTGCTGATTTCATTGTCCTTGACAACCATCCAAATTTAGGAAATAAGGAACAAACCCCAATCATCCTTGGTCGTCCTTTCCTTGCAACAATCAACTCTGTTATCCGAGTCCGAAAGGGGAACATGACCATCACCTTTGGGAACATGAGTCTAGACTTGAACATCTATAATGAAAGCTCACAAATAGGGGATGCGAGGATATTCATGAAGTAAACATGATAGGAAGCATTGATAATGAATCCATGGAACATCAAGGAATATTTGATGAATGTTTAAGTCAGAATGAGATTGATTTCCTTTGTTTATATGAAGGAAGTTTATCTCTTTGGCTTGAATCATTTTCAAATTGCTCTTATGATGAAGTCTTAGGTCCAACAATCAGTGAAACCTTTCAAGAAACCAATTTCATAGAGACCCCTCTAAATTCCTTCCCTAAATTTGATCAAGCCAATCTAGTAGCTGAAACTTCTACATGTGAGGAATCAATCCAATCTGAACCTCTAAAAAAAGAAATTGATCTTGATCCAATGTCCCAATCTTCTGCTGAAATTCTGAACCAACCTGATCTTGAATTGAAGGAACTTCCTGCTGCACTAAAGTATGCCTTACTAGGGGAAAAGCAAACACATCCTATTGTCATTTCTTCTTCTCTTGAATCCAATCATGAGAGGATGCTTCTTGATGTCCTTAGGAAGCATAAGAAAGCCATTGGTTGGACCCTTTCTGATATTCCTGGGATTATCCCACTTATTGGGACTCAAAGGATTGTTCTGGAATCTTATTCAAAGCCATGTCGTCAACCTCAATGGTGACTCAATCCTAATCTCATGGAGGTAGTAAGGAAGGAACTTCTGAAATTGTTGAAAGCTGGTATCATATATCCCATAGCTGAGAGTGAATGGGTGAGCCCAATCCAAATGGTTCCAAAAAAGGCTGGAATCACAGTGATAACCAATGAGGATGGAGAGATTCTTCCAACAAGGGTGAGTAGTGGATGGAGGGTCTGCATTGACTATAGGAAACTAAACTCATTCACCAAGAAGGACCATTTCCCCTTACCATTCATTGACCAAGTCCTTGAGAGAGTGGCAGGTCATGCCTTCTACTGTTTCTTAGATGGTTACTCAGGGTACAATCAAATTGAGGTCTCCCTAGAGGATCAAGGGAAGACTACATTCACATGTCCATTCGGTACCTTTGCCTTCAAACGCATGCCCTTCGGGTTATGCAATGCCCCTGGAACCTTCCAGCGGTGCATGATGGGAATCTTCTCAGACATGGTAGGGGATTTTCTTGAGGTCTTCATGGATGACTTCTCTGTGTTTGGGGATACTTTTGAGGGATGTATGCAGAATGTGGAGAGAGTCTTGTCAAGATGTGAAGAAAAAAATCTGGTCCTAAACTGGGAAAAATGCCATTTCATGGTTAAAGAGAGACTTGTTCTAGGCCATCTGGTCTCGAGTATGGGGATTGAAGTTGATAAAGCAAAGGTTGACATCATTCGTCACCTTCCATCACCCAAAACTGTCAAGGAAGTGAGGTCTTTCTTAGGACATGCTGGTTTCTATAGAAGATTCATCAAGGACTTTAGTTCAATATCTCATCCCCTTTGTGCTCTCTTAGTAAAGGATACTCCATTTGTTTGGACAGAAAGCTGTGAGGGTTCATTCTCAACCCTCAAATCCTCTCTCACCTCTCCCCCCATTATGAAATATCAAAATTGGAACCTTCCTTTTGAACTTATGTGTGATTCCAGTGACTTTGCTGTTGGAGCTGTGTTAGGACAACGTTGTGATAAAACTCCTTATGTCATTTCTTATGCAAGAAAATCCTTAAATGATGCCCAAATCAACTACACCACCACTGAAAAGGAGTTACTTGCTATTGTGTTTTCCTTAGATAAGTTTAGGTCCTACCTCTTAAGATCACCCATCACTGTGTTCACTGACCATTCTGCACTAAAATACCTTTTCCAAAAACAAGATGCTAAGGCTAGACTGATTAGGTGGGTCCTTCTCTTACAAGAATTTGACCTCACAATCAAGGATAAAAAGGGAGTTGAAAATGTTGTAGCTGATCACCTCTCTAGGATGGAATTCAAAGACAACTCAAATCATCTTTCTGTGTCTAATTCGTTTCATGATGAACACTTATACTATGTGAGTGACTGCCCTTGGTATGCCGACATAGCAAATTTCTTAGTGACAGGAGTCATTCCAAAATTCTTAGGGACTCAAGATCAAAGGAAATTCCTTTCTGATGTTAGAAATTATGTGTTTGATGATCCATAACTCTATAAGTTCTACCCTATCCAAGTCATTAGGAGGTGTGTTCCAGAATCTGAACAAGAGTCCATCCATAAATTCTGTCATAGTGAGGCACGTGGAGGTCACTTTTCCTCTAAGAAAACATCTGCTAAGATTCTTCAATGTGGTCTTTTCTGGCCCACCCTCTCAAGGGACTCCTACACATTTTGTCAAAGTTGTCCTAGGTGTCAACAAGTAGGGTCCATCACAAAAAGGAATCAAATTCCACTCACTCCCATCTTAGTGGTTGAAATCTTTGACTGTTGGGGAATTGATTTTATGGGTCCCTTCCCAAACTCTCGGGGATTCCTCTACATAATCTTAGCTGTTGATTATGTCTCAAAATGGGTTGAGGCCATTCCCACAAAATCCAATGATCATAAAACTGTGATTAGATTCCTAAAAGAAAACATATTCTCTAGATTTGGAATTCCTTGGGCTATCATAAGTGATCGTGGAACTCATTTTTGCAATCGTCCATTCTCATCACTCATGGAAAAATATGGAATTTCTCACAAAGTGTCCACTGCTTACCACCCACAGACCAATGGTCAAGCTGAGTTAGCCAATCGTGAAATTAAGCAAATTCTTGAAAAAACTGTCAACCCCTCTAGGAAAGATTGGTCTGAGAAACTCTTAGATGCTCTCTGGGCCTATAGAACCGCATATAAAACCATTTTAGGAATGTCCCCATATAGGTTGGTTTATGGTAAAGCATGCCATTTTCCAGTGGAGATTGAACATAAGGCCTTTTGGGAAATTAAGAAAATGGATTATGATCTCTCATTGGCCGGAACAAAAAGGAAATTAGATCTCAATGAACTGGAGGAACTAAGGATGGAGGCTTATGAAAATTCAAGGATCAATAAAGATAGAGTTCAAGGCTACCAATCTAGGAATATCAAGGTCAAACATTTTGAACTGGGAAAACTTGTGCTCTTGTATAGTTCAAAACTTCATTTACATACGGGAAAGTTAAGGTCTAGATGGTCAGGACCTTTCATAGTGCATCATGTATTCCCCCATGGGGCAGTAGAGATTCAAGATCCCACAAGTGGTTACATTTTCAAGGTCAATGGTCAAAGGTTAAAACCATTCATTGAATCATTCAATAAACAGGAAATAGAGGTTGAGTTAACTGAGACAACCTATGAACAAGGAAAAAATTAATAGATTTAGGGTCCATGTCGTGCTAACGACGTTAAACAAAGCGCTGAATGGGAGGCAACCCATGGTTTTCAAGTTTCCAATAATTTCGTTGTTTTAATCAACTTTATATTTTAACTGGGTTAATGAGACATTTTGATATATTGAAAAATAATAATAAACTGTTGACCTGTTCTTCTATAATGAGTATGGATGGGTACGAAAGGGGAGCACCATATTCATCCGTGTCACGTGGTGTGATCCTTGAATAATACCTTACCCAGAAATTTAAAAAGAAGACAATGTATCATCAGTTTATTTTGTTTTATTTTTATTATTTTATAGGTTAAGATAAAAATAAAATAATAATAATAAAAATGTCCACGCCATAGGCCGTGGGGAAAACCCCGTCACAACCGGCGAAGCCGCGAGGACTCGAACCCGGGACCGAAGGGAGACAGGGGCGCGCGCTTACCACTGACCTGCGGCTTCTTGTGCTTCCTTATTCTATAATTTTTATATATATTATTATATTTTACTTCCTTTATTATATATATATATATATATATATATTGTTTGTTTTTTTTGTTTTTTTTGTTTTGTTTTTCCTTTTTCCCCTAGGGAACTTTGCAAGCGACATGGATATCAAAGGAATAAATTTGAGCGGCAAGAACTTCAAACTTCAACCACCAGGTGACTTCATTCCATGATCCTCATATTTCAATTTCCTTATTGAACTCCCCTTTTTATTCCTCTACCCCATTCTAAATTTTGTTTTTATGAAACTAGGGACAGTTTCATTCTAAGTTGGGGGGTGTGGAAACAAAATGTTTGTTAAAAAAAACAATGATAACAAAAAGAAGTAAAATTCCTTTATCATTCATATAATAACATCTTTTCTCACATAAAAACTACATATCAAATAATTATTATTTCCTTGACTCTTAATTTAATTCATGATTAAGTTTAAAAGCATATATTTTGGAAATTGTGGCTGTCCAATGTGATATTTCATCGTTTATATTTTCATCCAAATAAAAAAATCCCACAATGCACATCCTCTAGACTGTGGGGTACTAATTTGAATTTTTGGGGTCCCATAATAAATAGCATAGGCTGGTTTTATTTTTATGAATAATATGAGTATTAAAAAAAAAACTAAAAAAAAATTATAAAAAAAATTGCGTGTAGAGCAATGGATTGATAAAATGCGAGGCTTTCGGCACTTGGGGATCGTGACTCTAGAGTTGTCTAGCCCTGAGTTTTTCAATATATCTCTATTTATGGTAATATGACTTTGTTTTTGATTAAGTTAACTCGAGACGATGCCCGAGTATGTGGGCTTCACTTGGTGCCCTAAGGCCTTTGAGTCTGGGAGTCATCGGCAAAGTCTTGCTACATGGGTTAATTTGATTAACTGCAATCTCAATTACTATGGAAATATTGCAAAAAAAATCAAAAAAAAAAGAATGAAGAATACTCATATTAGGATTAAATGTGATTCCACCTAGCGCTTCCATGATTTCCCCCTTGAATGAAAATGAACCCCCATATCTATTGTGATACACAACACATCATTACACCTAATTGAGTTGGATGAAGTATGATAATGAATTTGATCAAAGGAATGGGATTGTGATTGGGATCTGCTTTTAAATTTATCTTGTTTTAAATTATCTTGATAGGTTATAAAAATATATTTGTGTACAGTTTACTTTGTGAGCACTGTTTGTTATAATGTGTTTGAAGAAAGAAATTCAAATAAAATCATTGAATTATTTGTTCGGGACTAGAAAATCTCAAGTTGGGGGGGTGTGATTATCCAATAAAAACATATATTTTAATTACATTTTAATGGTATTAAATGTTCATTTTTTATCTTATGGGCCCGATTTAGTGCATTTTCATTATGAACATCCATTCTCATCATTTGTGCACTTCATGCCTAATATACACCAATTTAGGCCCAATGAGTCAACTGATTCTAAGGAATGTAATTATTAATTTTTTTTTAATTTTATATTTTGGTAAATTTATCTACACTTAAATGTGAACATTTTTCATTCAGGGATCAATGGAGAATTCATGGAAGAAGATGGAGATATTTTGTGATGAAAGGAAGCAATTCTAGAGAAGGCAGATTGGACACTTTCCCACTGATGAGACTGTGGGGCCCAACATAAATGCCCAATGAATCCGAAATTTTGTGGGATGCTAGAAGCCATTCATAGTAACAAATAACTCTTAATGAGACAATTAGAATTCTGCCTCTATGGTGGACATTAAAGCGTCCCAAGTTAGAGATACAATTCTGGGCCAGATTCTGCGTCCCAGAAGAACAGTCCATTAATTTTACCATATCTCGGAATCCGTAACTCCAAATGGGACCCCATTTTACAGACGGTTAGAAGAACGCCTGAGCTCCATTTTATTCTTATATGGACCACTCTGATTCGGCCGTCTAGAAGGAATTCCAGATGCGTCTGTTCGGTGAAGGAAAGCTGGCTGCCACCTCGAGTCAAATGTGGAAAAGTTCAAATTCCGCAAGATTTCCACCACCTATGGCCTACCAAAATTAATTTAGATGCTTTTTACTGTTTGAGGCTCGACCCAAGGCTCTCAAAATGCCTATTTAAGGCAGTTGTGGTGAAAGAGTTGAGAATCATGGATGCTTTGTTCAATTGTAATGTTATGCTGCATTTTTGTTGCCTCAATTTTGTCTTTCACATGTAAGTTGTTCAATTCACTTTAGTTTCTTAATAAAATTTATTCTTCTACTCTTATTCTATTGTTATTAATATCAATTTGATACCGTTGGATCAAGGTGTGAATTTATTCACACCAACCCTTGTGAAATTATTCACACAACGGTGGAGTGATCATCTTATTTTTGTTGTTTTCTTTACTTCTCCATTTCCTCCCTCATGAGTCTACTTTCCGCTTCCATTGAAACCATGGGATCAATGGAGGGCTAAAACACTTATGGTTTGATCCAAGGGAGTAGAAAGGGGCTGGATTGGATGTTATTTATCACCTAATTAATGTATAATCACTTCTTTAATTGTGATTTTTATTTGATGATTTTTAAACTCCATCGTCCTTCTTGAATTTAAGGCCACACACTTCAAGTACTAATACGATCCTTTACCTTGAAGTGCTCAAAACTTTGATCCTTCAAGTGTATAGGTGATTAGTATTAGAGGGTGTAGGAATTAAACCAGTAAGTGATGATGTTGTTTTATCTCCTTAAATGAACCCATCTCAAATTTAAGAAATTGAAATCATTAAAAAGAAAATACGTCCAATCCACCCCGAGCGATAACCTAGGATCAAATCATTCTTTTAAATTGAATCCACTTAAATCTATTAGATATCTTTAAAACCCATCCAAAATCAATCCAAGTTGCCCACTTCATAGCCAAAAATCCATCCCTTAGGTTGTGTATCTTAGGTATCTTCTTAGGTCTCTGTGGAATCGACAACCCAAGCTACACTACAAGGACCGTTCTACCCTTCTTCTCTTGGGTAAATTTGGGCGTGAACCAAAGCCCCAGTCTCAAATATGGGCATCCCCTTCAAGAGTAAGCCCCAAGTCCATTAATTTTTAAAATCTCTAAACCTGGGCCTCCATTTCAGGAGTAAGCCCCAGTCTTAATTTCTCTTAACCAGTCCTAATTTACCTTTGATTTGGGATTCCTTTTTAGGAGTAAAACCCAATCATAAGTCCTCTCCTAATTTGGGCCTCCTTTTCAGGAGTAATCCCCAAGTTAGAGTATTCAAAATCTCCATGAATCACATATACCTTAATGGACCACGTTCCGGGATTTCTTCCCTAATGTAAATCCTAACCGTCATTTATCTGGGCAGTCATACATACATAAGCCCCACATTATTTCTTATGATTGCATCTTTCATGGTACAATTGTCTAATTTTTAGAAATACCTCTTATTTCTCACACTGATCATGACTCATGTGAGCTTAGGGTATAAAAGTAATTATGAAATCCTTCTTTGAGCCATCAATCATAAACATCATACTCCCTTACCCGAACTACATGGTTTCTGATTCCTATTATAAACAAAAGATACGTAGGTAGCCCATCTGCGAGTTTGATCCCAAATCTGAAATAATTCATGTCCTTCTGAATGACAATAAACTTCAAGTGCCCCACTAAGTGGCTTTAAAAATAGTATGGTCATCATAAGGACCAAGATACTTTTCTGTATCAAAGGATACCATTGACTAAGAATCTCGAACAAATACAGATGATTCTTTATCAATGAAGAACCTCGAATACATATAAAAGATTTTCTAAATTTCTTACATATCGATCATTAATTGTCAGATCTAAAGGAAAACTCATTTTATATTTGGTAATGTAACAAGGATTCACGAACATAACTTAAATCTATAAAGAGAGTCCCAGAGTAGACAATAATTCCCCTAAAAAAGGTGTGATGAGTCCGACCTCCCATCCTCTCGACCAATGAAAATTCCTAAGCCTCATCAGTCCATAAACTAATGAGAACCTACCTTTGGAAAGTAGGTCCGAATTGATGTGGAATCCTTGGATGTTTCCAGTTCTACGAACAAACCCGTTAGAAACCGATCAGAATGTTTGAACCTCCCATCAAGGTGGTCATCCCCGGATTCTGAGGGAAACAAAGCCCCATTCACCATTGCCGCTCCATAGCGGCACCTGTGCAGCTTCCTAGAATAATATCCATTCACCATTGCCGCTCCATAGTGGCTCCCAGGAAGATTCCTTGCATAAGCCCCATTGACTATTTCCGCTCCTTAGTGGCACCCGGGTAGCTACCTAGCGTAAGCCCCATTCACCAGTGCCGCTCCATAGCCGCACCCGGGAAACTTCCTAGCGTAAGCCCCATGCACCATTGCCGCTCCATAGCGCCACCCGGGCAGCTTCCTTGCATAAGCCCCATCCACCATTGCCGCTCCATAGCGGCACCCAAGAAGCAACCTTGCGTAAGCCCCGTTCACCATTGCCACTCCATAGAGGAACCCGGGCAGCATCCTTGTGTATGCCCCTTTCACTAGTGCCGCTCATGTGCCCTCATGTGCACCAACCTTCAACCTATGGAATACCATGATTTGAGACACTCCTCCACACACCATGAAACACCTTGAGTTGATTTATTACTCTTGGTTCGTTTCCTATGTCATGAGTTGAGGTTCTCATCATCAATTCCCCGTGTACCTTGAGACGAACCATTCCTCAAGAAACTCCTCTAAACCCCATCACTAGGCTCCTTTGCCAGGTTGAACCAGAAAGGGCCGCCCTTGCGTAAGTCCTGACACCAACCATTTTTAGGCACCTTCTGCCTAATAGTCCTATCTACATGACTATAAAATGTAGTACTCCCTATCTAAAAAATTATAGGATGCCTCTTTCCCTATAGGAGAGATGCCTTGTTCTCCTAGCATGAGAATCCAATAGTCCTATCTACGTGACTTTAAACTATAGTAATCCCTATGTAACAAACATAGGATGCCTCTTGCTCCAAACAAGAGATACCTTGTGCTCCAAGCATGAGATGCCAATAGTCCTATCTACAAGACTATAAACTGTAGTACTCCCTATCAAACAAATGATTGGATGCCTTTTGCCCTATACGAGAGATGCCTTGTGCTCCTAGAATGAGATGCCAATAGTCCTATCTACATGACTATAAACTGTAGTACTCCCTATCTAACAAATGATAGGATGCCTCTTGCCCTATACGAGAGATGCCTTGTGCTCCTAGCATGAGATGCCAATAGTCCTATCTACATGACTTTAAAATATAGTAATCCTTATGTGCCAAACATAGGATGCCTATTTCTCCAAACAAGAGATGCCTTGTGCTCCAAGAATTAGATGCCAATAGTCCTATCTACATGACTATAAACTATAGTACTCCCTATCTAACAAATGATAGGATGCCTCTTGCCCTATACGAGAGATGCCTTGTGCTCCTAGCATGAGATGCCAATAGTTCTATCTACATGACTATAAACTGTAGTACTCCCTATCTAACATATTATATGATGCCTCTTGCCCTATACGAGAGATGCCTTGTGCTCCTAGCATGAGATGCCAATAGTCCTATCTACATGACTTTAAACTATAGTAATCCCTATGTTCCAAACATAGGATGCCTCTTACTCCAAACAAGAGATTCCTTGTGCTCCAAGAATGAGATCCCAATAGTCCTATCTACATGACTATAAAATGAAGTACTCCATATCTAACAAATGATAGGATGCCTCTCGCCATATACGAGAGATGCCTTGTGCTTCTAGCATGAGATGCCAATAGTCCTATCTACATGACTTTAAACTGTAGTACTCCCTATCTAACAAATGAAAGGATGCCTCTTGCCCTATACGAGAGATGCCTTGTGCTCCTAGCATGAGATGCCAGTAGTCCTATCAACATTACTTTAAACTATAGTAATCCCTATGTGCCAAACATAGGATGCCCCTTTCTCCAAACAAGAGACGCCTTGTGCTCCAAGAATGAGATGCCAATAGTCCTATCTACATGACTATAAATTGTAGTACTCCATACCTAACAAATGATAGGATGCCTCTTGCCCTATACGAGAGATGCCTTTTGCTCCTAGAATGAGATGCCAATAGTCCTATCTAAATGACATTAAACTATAGTAATCCCTATGTGCCAAAGATTGATGCCTCTTGCTCCTATACGAGAGATGCCTTGTGCTCCAAGCATGAGATGCCAATAGTCCTATCTACATGACTATAAACTGTAGTACTCCCTATCTAACAAATGATAGGATGCCTCTTGCCCTATACCAGAGAGGGCATATGCTCCTAGCAGGAGATGCCAATAGTCTTATCTACATGACTTTAAACTATAGTAGTCACTATGTTTCAAACATGGGATGCCTCTTTCTCTAAACAAGAGATGCCTTATGCTCCAAGTATAATACGCTTAATTCCATGATTACAGTGGCATGATTCCAACACCCCTTGGAATTATCCCTCTTGTGCACCAGTGCATAGGTGAAGGCCTCAATTCACCAGTGAGTTGGGATACCCTCATGGTCAGACATGAGAAATACAATACGGGCAGCATCCTTGCGTAAGCCCCATTCACCATTGCCGCTCCTTAGCGACACCCGGGCAGCATCCTTGCGTAAGCCCCATTCATCATTGTCACTCCATAGCAGCACCCGGGCAACTTCCTAGCATAAGCCCCATCCGCAATTGCTTCTCCATAGCGGCAATCAGGAAGATTCCTAGCGTGAGCCCCATTCACTAGTGCCAGTCCATAGCGGCACCCGGGCAGCTCCCTAGCGTCAGCCCCATTCACCAGTGCTGCTCTATAGCGGCACCCGGGAAACTTCCTTGCGTAAGCCCCATTCACTATTGCCACTCTATAGCGGCACCCGAGCAGCTTCCTAGCTTAATCCCCATTCACCATTTCTGCTCCATAGAGGCACCCGGGCAGCTTCCTTATATAAGCTCCATTCACTATTGTCGATCCTTAGCTGCACCCGGACTGCTACCTAGCGTAAGCCCCATTCACCATTGCCGCTACATAGTGGTACCCAGGAAGCTTCCTAGCGTAAGCCCCATTCACCATTGCTGCTCCATAGTGGCACCCGAGAAACTTCCTTTTATAAGCCCCATCCACCATTGCCGCTCCATAGCGGCACCTGGGCAACAACCTTGCGTAAGCCCCATTCACCATTGCCACTCCATAGTGGCACCCGAGCAGCATCCTTGCATAATCCCCTTTCACTAGTGCCGCTCATGCGCCCTCATGCGCACCCACCTTCAACCTATGGAATTCCATGATTTGAGACACTCCTCCACACACCATGAAACACCTTAAGTTGATGTATTCCTCTTGGTTCGTTTCCTATGTCGTGAGTTGAGGTTCTCATCATCAATTCCCCGTGTAACTTGAGTCTAACCATTCCTCAGGAAACTCCTCCAAACCCTATCACTTGGCTCCTATGACAGGTTGAACCAGAAAGGGCCGCCCTTGCGTACGTCCCAGCACCAACCATTTCTCAGCACCTTATGCCTAATAGTCCTATCTACGTGACTATAAACTATAGTACTCCCTATATAACAAATGATAGGATGCCTCTTTACCTATACGAGAGATGCCTTGTGCTCCGGGCATGAGATGCCAATAGTCCTATCTACATGACTTTAAACTATAGTTATCCCTATGTGCCAAACATAGGATGCCTCTTGCTCCAAAAAAGAGATGCCTTGTTCTCCGAGCATGAGATGCCAATAGTCCTATCTACATAACTATAAACTGTAGTACTCTCTATCTAACAAATGATAGGACGCCTCTTTCCCTATACGAGAGATGCCTTGTGCTCCTAGCATGAAATGCCAATAGTCCTATCTATATGACTATAAACTGTAGTACTCCCTATCTAACAAATGATACGATGCCTCTTGACCTATATGAGAGATGCCTTTTGCTCCTAGCATGAGATGCCAATAGTCATATCTACATGACTTCAAACTATAGTAATCCCTATGTCCCAAACATAAGATGCATCTTACTCCAAACCAGAGATGCCTTGTGCTCCAAGCATGAGATGCCAATAGTCCTATCTACAAGACTATAAACTATAGTACTCCCATTATAACAAATGATTGGATGCCTCTTGCCCTATACGAAAGATGCCTTGTGATCCTAGCATTAGATTCCAATAGTCCTATCTAAATGACTATAAACTGTAGTACTCCCTATCTAACAAAAGATAGGATGCCTCTTTCCCAATACAAGAGATGCCTTGTGCTCCTAGCATGAGATTCCAATAGTCCTATCTACATGACATGAAACTGTAGTACTCTCTATCTAACAAATGATAGGATGCCTCGTGCCCTATATGAGAGATGCCTTGTGCTCCTAGCATGAGATGACAATAGTCCTGTCTACATGACTTTAAACTATAGTAATCTCTATGTGCCAAACATAGGACACCTCTTGCTCCAAACAAGAGATGCCTTGTTCTCCAAGCATGAGATGCCAATAGTCCTATCTACACGACTATAAACTGTAGTACTCCATATCTAACAAATGATAGGATGCCTCTTTCCCATACGAGAAATGCCTTGTGCTCCTAGAATGGGATGCCAATAGTCCTATGTAAATGACTTTAAACTATAGTAATCCCTATGTGCCAAACATTGATGCCTCTTTCTCCAAACAAGAGATGCCTTGTACTCTAAGAATGATATGCCAATAGTCCTATCTACATGACTATAAACTGTAGTACTCCCAATCTAACAAATGATAGGATGCCTCTTGCCCTATACGAGAGATGCCTTGTGCTCCTTGCAGGAGATGCTAGTAGTCCTATCTACATGACTTTAAACTATAGTAATCCCTATGTTTCGAACATAGGATGCCTCTTTATCTAAAGAAGAGATGACTTATGCACCAAGTATAAGACTCTTAATGCCATGATTACAGTGGCATGATTCCAACGCCCCTTGGCATTATCCCTCTTGTTCACCAGTGCATAGGTGAAGGCCTCAATTCACCAGTGAGTTGGGATTCCCACATGGCCAGACATAAGGAAGACAATACGGGCAACATCCTTGCATAAGCCCCATTCACCTTTTCCTCTCCTTAGCCACACCCGTGCATCATCCTTGTGTAACCCCCATTCATCATTGTCGCTCCATAGCGGCACCCGAGAAACATCCTAGCGTAAGCCTCATCTACAATTGCTGCTCCATAACGGCACCCGGGAAGCATCCTAGCATGAGCCCCATTCACCAGTGCCGCTCCATAGCGGCACCCGGGCAGCTCCCAGCATAAGCCCCATTCACCAGTGCTGCTCTATAGCGGCACCTGGGTAGCTTCCTTGCGTAAGCCCCATTAACCATTGCCGCTCCATAGCGCCACCCAGGCAACTTCCCAGCGTAAGCCCCATTCACCATTGCCTCTCCATAGCGACACCCGAGCAGCTTCCTTGCATTATCCCCATTCACTATTGCCGCTCCTTAGCGGCACCCGGGCAGCTACATAGGGTAAGCCCCATTCACCAGTGCCGCTCCATAGTGGCACCTGGGCAGCTTCCTAGCGTAAACCCCGTTCACCATTTTCGCTCCATAGCGGCACCCGGACAACTTCCTTGAATAAGCCCCATCCACCATTGGCGCTCTATAGCGGCACCCGGGAAGCAACCTTGCGTAAGCCCCGTTCACCATTGCCACTCTATAGCAGCATCCTTGCGTCAGCCCCTTCCACCAGTGCTGCTCATGTGCCCTCATACGCACCAACCTTCAACCTATGGAATACCATGATTTGAGACACTCCTCCACACACCATGAAACACCTTAAGTTGATGTATTCCTCTTGGTTCATTTCCTATGCCGTGAGTTGAGGTTTTCATCATCAATTCCCCATGTACCTTTAGTCGAACCATTCCTCAGGAAACTCCTCCAAACCCCATCACTTGGCTCCTATGATAGGTTGAACCAGAAAGGGCTGCCCTTGCGTAAGTCCTGACACCCACTATTTCTAGGCACATTATGCCTAATAGTCCTATCTACATGACTATAAACTATAGTACTCACTATCTAACAAATGATAGGATGCCTCTTGCCCTATACGAGAGATGACTTGTTCTCCTAGTATGAGATGCCAATTTTCCTATCTACATGAATTTAAACTATAGTATTCCCTATGTTCCAAACATAGGATGCCTCTTTCTCCAAACAAGAGATGCCTTGTGCTCCAAGCATGAGATGCCAATAGTTTTATCTACATGACTATAAACTGTAGTACTCTCTATCTGAAAAATGATAGGATGACTCTTGCCCTATACGAGAGATGCCTTGTGCTCCTAGCATGAGATTCCAATAGTCCTATCTACATGACTATAAACTGTAGTACTCCCTATCTCACAAATGATAGGATGCCTCTTGAACTATATGAGAGATGCCTTTTTTTGCATGAGATGCCAATATTCCTATCTACATGACTTTAAACTATAGTAATCCATATGTGCCAAACATAGGATGCCTATTGCTCCAAACAAGAGATGCCTTGTGCTCCAAGCATGATATGCCAATAGTCCTATCTACAAGAATATAAACTGTAATACTCCCAATCTAACAAATGATTGGATTCCTCTTTCCCTATACGAGAGATGCCTTGTGCTCCTAGCATGAGATTCCAATAGTCCTATCTACATGACTATAAACTGTAGTACTCCCTATCTAACAAATGATAGGATGCCTCTTGACCTATACGAGATATTCCTTGTGCTCCTATCATGATATTCCAATAGTATTATCTACAAGACTTTAAACTATAGTAATCCCTATGTGCCAAACATAGGACGCCTCTTTATCCAAACAAGAGATGCCTTGTGCTCCAAGCATGAGATGCCAATAGTCCTATCTACATGACTATAAACTGTATTACTCCCTATATAACAAATGATAGGATGCCTCTTTCCCTATACAAGAGATTCTTTGTTCTACTAGTATGAGATGCCAACAGTCCTATCTACATGACTATAAACTATAGTACTCCATATCTAACAAATTATAGGATTCCTCTTGCCCTATACGAGAGATGCCTTGTGCTCCTAGCATGAGATGCCAATAGTCCCATCTACGTGATTTTAAACTATAGTAATCCCTATGTGCCAAACATAGGATGCCTCCTGCTCCAATCAAGAGATGCCTTGTGCTACAATCATGATATTCCAATAGTCCTATATACATGACTATAAACTATAGTACTCCCTATCAAACAAATGATAGGATGCCTCTTGCCCTATACGAGACATGCCTTGTGCTCCTAGAATGAGATGCCAATAGTCCTATCAACATGATTTTAAACTATAGTACTCCCTATCTAACAAATGATAGGATGCATCTTTCTCTATACGAGAGATTCCTTGTGCTCCTAGCATGAGAAGACAATAGTCCTATCTACATGTCTTTAAAGTATTGTAATCCCTATGCGCCAAACAGAGGATGCCTCTTTCTCCAAACAAGAGATGCCCTATGCTCCAAGCATGAGATGCCAATAGTCCTATCTACATGAATATAAACTGTATTAATCCCTATCTAACAAATTATAGGATGCCTCTTTCCCTATACGAGAGATGCCTTGTGCTCCTAGCATGAGATTCCAATAGTCCTATCTACATGACTATAAACTGTAGTACTACCTATCTAACAAATGATAGGATGGATCTTGACCTATATGAGAGATGCCTTGTGTATTTAGCATGAGATGCCAATATTAATATCTACATGAATTTAAACTATAGTAATCCCGACGTGCCAAACATAGGATGCCTCTTGCTCCAAACAAGAGATGCCTTGTGCTCCAAGCATGAGATGCCAATAGTCCTATCTACAAGACTATAAACTGTAGTACTCCCAATCTAACAAATGATTGGATGCATCATGCACTATACGAGAGATTCCTTGTGATCCTAGCATGAGATGCCAATTGTCTTATCTACATGACTATAAACTGTAGTACTCCCTATCTAACAAATGATAGGATGCATCTTGCCCTTTATGAGAGATGCCTTGTGCTCCTAGCATGAGATGCGAATAGTCTTATCTACATGAATTTAAACTATATTAATCCCTATATTCCAAACATAGGATGCCTCTTACTGCAAACAAGAGATGCCTTTTTCTCCAAGAATGTGCTGCCAATAGTCCTATCTACATGATTATAAACTCTATTACTCCCTATCGAACAAATGATAGGATGCCTCTTGCCTTATACGAGAGATGCCTTGTGCTCCTAGCATAAGATGCCAATAGTCCTATATACATGACTATAAACTATAGTAATCCCTATCTAAAAAATAATAGGATGCCTCTTACCCTATAAGAGAGATGCCTTGTGCTCCTAGAATGAGATGACAATAGTTATATCTACATGACTTTAAACTATAGTAATCCATTTGTGCCAAACATAGGATGACTCTTGCTCCAAACAAGAGATGCCTTGTTCTCCAAGCATGAGATGCCAATAGTCTTATCTACAAGACTATAAACTGTAGTACTCCCTATCTAACAAATGATTGGATGCCTCTTGCCCTATAAGAGAGATGCCTTGTTCTCCTAGAATGAGATACCAATAGTCTTATCTACATGACTATAAACTGTAGTATTCCCTATCTAACAAATGATTGGATGCCTCTTGCCATATACAAGAGATTCCTTGTGCTTCTAGCATGATATGCCAATAGTCCTATCTACATGACTTTAAACTATTGTAATCCCTATGTGCCAAACATAGGATGCCTCTTGCTCCAAACAAGATATGCCTTGTTCTCTAAGAATGAGATGCCAATAGTCATAGTTACATGACTATAAACTGTATTACTCCCTATCTAACAAATGATAGGATGCCCCTTTCCCTATATGAGAGATGCCCTGTCCTCCTAGCATGAGATTCCAATAGTCCTATCTACATGACTATAAACTGTAGTACTCCCTATCTTACAAATGAAAGGGTTGCCTCTTTCACTATAGGAGAGATGACTTATTCTCCTAGCATGGGATGCCAATAGTCCTATCTATAAGAATTTAAACTATAGTAATCGCTATGTACCAAACATAGGATGCCTCTTGCTCCAAACAATAGATACCTTGTGCTCTAAGCATGAGAAGCCAATAGTCATATCTATATGAATATAAACTGTAGTACTCCCTATCTAACAAATGATATGATGCCTCTTTCCCTATATGAGAGATGACTTGTGCTCCTAGAATGAGATGCCAATAGTCCTATCTTCATGACTTTAAACTGTAGTACTCCATATCTAACAAATGATAGGATGGATCTTGCCCTATATGAGAGATGCCTTGTGCTCCTAGCATGAGATGCCAATAATCCTATCTACATGACTATAAACTATTGTAATCCTTGTCTAACAAATGATAGGATTCCTCTTTCCCTATAAGAGAGATGCCTTGTGCTCCTAGGATGAGATGCTAATAGTCCTATATACATGACTTTAAACTATAGTAATTCCTATGTTCCAAACATAGGATACCTCTTGCTCCAAACAAGAGATGCCTTGTGCTCCAAACCTAGGATTCCAATAGTCCTATCTACATGACTATAAACTATAGTACTCCCTATCTAACAAATGATAGGATGCCTCTTTCCCTATACGAGAGATGCCTTGTGCTCCTAGAATGAGATGCCAATAGTCCTATCTACATGACTATAAAATGTAGTACTCCCTATCTAAAAAATGATAGGATGCCACTTGCCCTATACGAGAGATGCCTTGTGCTTCTAGCATGAGATTCCAATAGTCCTATCTACATGAATTTAAACTATAGAAATCCCTATGTGCCAAACATAGGATGCCTCTTGCTCAAAACAAGAGATGCATTGTGCTCTAAGCATGAGATGTCAATGGTCCTATCTACATGACTATAAACTGTAGTACTCCCTATCTAATAAATGATAGGATACCCCTTGCCCTATATGGGATATGCCTTGTCCTCCTAGCATGAGATGCCAATAGTCCTATATACATGACTATAAACTGTAGTACTCCCTATCTAATAAATGAAAGGAAGCCTCTTGCCCTATACGAGAGATGACTTGTGCTCCTAGCATGAGATGCCAATAGTCCTATCTACAAGACTTTTAACTATAGCAATCCCTATGTTCCAAACATAGGATGCCTCTTGCTCCAAACAAGAGATGCCTTGTGCTCCAAGCATGAGATGCCAATAGTCCTATCTACATGAATATAAAATATAGTACTCCCTATCTAACAAATGATAGGATGCCTCTTGCCCTATACGAGAGACGCCTTGTGCTCCTAGCATGAGATGCCAATAGTCCTATCTACTTGACTTAAACTGTAGTACTCCCTATCTAACAAATGATAGGATGCCACTTGCCCGATACGAGAGATGCCTTGTGCTCCTAGCATGAGAAGCCAATAGTCCTATCTACATGACTTTAAACTGTAGTACTCCCTATCTATGAAATGATAGGACGGCTCTTTCCCTATACGAGAGATGCCTTGTGATCCTAGCATTAGATGCCAATAGTTTTATCTATATGACTTTAATCTATAGTAATCCCTATGTGCCAAACATAGGATGCCTCTTGCTCTAAACAAGAGATGCCTTGTGCTCCAAGCATGAGATTCCAATAGTCCTATCTGCATTACTATAAACTGTAGTACTCCCTATCTGAAAAATGATAGGATGACTCTTGCCCTATACGAGAGATGCCTTGTGCTTTTAGAATGATTGCCAATTGTCCTATCTAAATGACATTAAACTATAGTAATCCCTATGTGCCAAACATTGATGCCTCTTGCTCCAAACAATAGATTCCTTGTTCTCTAAGCATGAGATGCCAACAGTCCTACGTACATGACTATAAACTGTAGTACTCCCTATCTAACAAATGATAGGATGCCTCTTTCCCTATACGAGAGATGCCTTATGCTCCTAGCATGAGATGTCAATAGTCGTATCTACATGACTTTAAACTATAGTAATCCCTATGTTTCAAACATAGGATGCCTCTTTCTCTAAACAAGAGATGCCTTATGCTCCAAGTATAAGACACTTAATGCCATGATTACAGTGGCATGATTCCAACGCCCTTTGGCATTATCCCTCTTGTGCATGAGTGCATAGGTGAAGGCCTCAATTCCCCAGTGAGTTGGGATGCCCTCATGGCCAGACATGAGGAAGACAATACGGGAAACATCCTTGCGTATGAACCATTCACCATTGCTGCTCCTGAGCGACACCCGAGCAACATCCTTGCGTAAGCCCCATTCATCATTGTCGCTCCACAACGGCACCCGGGCAACTTCCTAGCGTAAGCCCCATCCGCAATTGCTGCTCCATAGCGGCACCCAGGAAACTTCCTTGCGTGATCCCCATTCACCAGTGCCGCTCAATAACGGCACCCGGGTAGCTCCCTAGCGTATGCCCCATTCATCAGTGTTTCTCCATAGCGGCACCCAGGCAGCTTCCTTGCGTAAGCCCCATTCACCATTGCCGCTCCATAACAGCACCCAGGCTGCTTCCTTGCGTAAGCCCCATTCACCATTGTCGCTCTATAGCGGCACCCGAGGCAGCTTCCTTGCATATTCCCCATTCACTATTTTCGCTCCTTAGCGGCACCGGGGCAACTACCTAGTGTAATCCCCATTCACCAGTGCCGCTCTATAGCGGCACCCGGGAAACTTCTTAGCATAAGCCCCATTCACCATTACCGCTCCATAGAAGCACCCGGGCAGCTTTTTTGCATAATCCCCATCCACCATTGTCGTACCATAGCAGCACCCGGTCAACAACCTAGCGTAAGCCCCATTCACCATTTCCGCTCCATAGCGGCACCCGAGCAGCATCCTTGCGTAAGCCCCTTTAACCAGTGCCGCTCATGCGCCCTCATGTGCACCCACCTTCAACTTATGGAATACCATGATTTGAGACACTCCTCCACACACCATGGAACACCTTGAGTTAATGTATTCATCTTGGTTCATTCCCTATGTCGTGAGTTGAGGTTCTCATCATCAGTTCCCTCTGTAACTTGAGTCGAACCATTCCTCAGGAAATTCCTCCAAACCCCATCACTTGGCTCCTATTCCAGGTTGAACCAGAAAGGGCCGCCCTTGCGTAAGTCCTAACACCAACCATTTATAGGCACTTTTTGCCTAGTAGTCTTATCTACATGACTATAAACTGTATTACTCCCTATCTAACAAATGATAGGATGCCTCTTTCCCTATACGAGAGATGCCTTTGCTCCTAGCATGAGATGCCAATAGTCCAATCTACATGACTTTAAACTATAGTAATCCCTATGTGCCAAACATAGGATGACACTTTCTCCAAACAAGAGATTCCTTGTGCTCCAAGCATGAGATTCCAGTAGTCCTATCTACATGACTATAAACCGTAGTAATCCCTATCTAACAAATGATAGGATTCCTCTTGCCCTATACGAGAGATTCCTTGTGCTCCTAGCATGAGATACCAATAGTCCTATCTACATGACTATAAACTATAGTACTCCATATCTAACAAATGATAGGATGCCTCTTGACCTATACGAGAGATGCCTTGTGCTTCTAGCATGAGATGCCAATATTCCTATCTACATGACTTTGAACTATAGTAATCCCTATGTGCCAAACATAGGATGCCTCTTGCTCCAAACAAGAGATGCCTTGTGCTCCAAGCATGAGATGCCAATAGTCCTATCTACAAGACTATAAACTATAGTACTCCCTATCTAGAAAATGATTGGATGCATCATGCCCTATACGAGAGATGCCTTGTGCTCCTAGCATGAGATGCCAATAGTCCTATCTACATGACTATGAACTGTAGTACTCCATATCTAACAAATGATAGGATGCCTCTTTCCCTATACAAGAGATGCCTTGTTCCCCTAGCATGAGATGCCAATAGTCCTATATACATGACTTTAAACTATAGTAATCCCTATGTGCCAAACATAGGATGCCTCTTACTCCAAACAAGAGATGCCTTGTGCTCCTAGCATGAGATGACAATAGTCCTATCTACATGACTATAAACTATAGTACTCCCTATCTAACAAATGATAGGATGCCTCTTGCCCTATACGAGAGATGCCTTGTGATCCTAGTATGAGATGCTAATAGTCCTATCTACATGACTATAAACTATAGTAATCCCTATCTAACAAATGATAGGATTCCTCTTGCCCTATATGAGAGATTCCTTGTGCTCCTAGCATGAGATGCCAATAGTCCTATCTACACGACTTTTAACTATAGTAATCCCTATGTTCCAAACATAGGATGCCTCTTGCTCCAAACAAGAGATGCCTTATGCTCCAAGCATGATATGTCAATAGTCCTATATACATTACTATAACTATAATACTCCCTATCTAACGAATGATAGGATGCCTTAAGCCCAATACGAGAGATGCCTTGTGCTCCTAGCATGAGATGACAATAGTCCTATCAATATGACTTTAAACTGTGGTAATCCCTATCTAACAAATGATAGGATGCCTCTTTCCCTATACGAGAGATGCCTTGTTCTCCTAGCATGAGATTCCAATAGTCCTATCTAGATGACTTTAAACTATTGTAATCCCTATGTTCCAAACATAGGATGCCTCTTGCTCCAAACAAGAGATGCCTTGTGCTCCATGCATGAGATGCCAATAGTCCTATATACATGAATATAAACTGTAGTACTCCCTATCTAACAAATGATAGGATGCCTCTTTCCCTATATGAGAGATGCCTTGTGCTCCTAGAATGATATGCCAATAGTCCTATCCAAATGACATTAAACTATAGCCATCCCTATGAGTCAAACATTGATGCCTCTTGCTCCAAACAAGAGATGGATTGTGCTCCAAGCATGAGATGCAAATAGTCCTATCTACTTGACTATAAACTGTAGTACTCCATATCTAACAAATGATAAGATACCTCTTTCCCTATACGAGAGATGCCTTATGCTCCTAGCATGAGATGCCAAGAGTCCTATCTACCTGAGTTTAAACTATATTAATCCCTATGTTTCAAACATAGGATGCCTCTTTCTCCAAACAAGAGATGCCTTATGCTCCAAGTATAAGATGCTAAATGCCATGATTACAGTGGAATGATTCCAACGCCCCTCGGTATTATCCCTCTTGTGCGCCAGTGCATAGGTGAAGGCCTCAATTCACCAGGGAGTTTGGATGCACACATGGCCAGACATGAGGAAGACAATATGGGAAACATCCTTGAGTAATCCCCATTCATCATTGTCGCTCCATAGCAGCACCTGGGAAACTTCCTAGCATATTCCCCATCTGCAATTGCTGCTCCATAGCGGCACCCGGGAAGCTTCCTAGAGTGAGCCCCATTCACCAGTGCCACTCCATAGCGGCACCTGGGCAGCTCCCTAGCGTAAGCCCCATTCACCAGTTCTTCTCCATAGAGGCACCCGGGAAGCTTCCTTACGCAAACCCCATTCACCATTGTCGCTCCATAGCGGCACCCGGGCAGCTTCCTTGCATAAGCCCCATTCACTATTGCCGCTCCTTAGCGGCACCCGGGCATCTACCTAGTGTAATCCCATTCACTAGTGCCTCTCCATAGCGGCACCCCGGAAGCTTCCTATCATAAGCCACATTCACCATTGCTGCTCCATAGCGGCACCCGGGAAGATTCCTTGTATACTCCCCATCCACCATTTACTCTCCATAGTGGCACCTGGGCAGCAACCTTGCGTAATCCCCATTCACCATTGCCGCTCCATAGCTGCACCCAGGTAGCATCCTTGCGTAATCCCCTTTCACCATTGCCACTCATGCGCCCTCATGCAAACCCACCTTCAAACTATGGAATACCATGATTTGAGACACTCCTCCACACACAATGAAACACCTTGAGTTGATGTATTCCTCTTGCTTTGTTTCCTATGTCGTGAGTTGAGGTTCTCATCATCAATTCCCCGTGTACCTTGAGTCGAACCATTCCTCAAGAAACTCCTCCAAACCCCATCACTAGGCTCCTATGCCAGGTTGAACCAAAAAGGGACGACCTTGCGTAAGTCCTAACACCAACCATTTCTAGGAACTTTCTACCTAATAGTCCTATCTACATGACTATAATCTATAATAATCCCTATCTAACAAATGATAGGATGCCTCTTGCCATATACGAGAGACACCTTGTGCTCCTAGCATGAGATTCCAATAGTCTCATCTACATGACTTTAAACTATAGTAATCCCTATGTGCCAAACATAGGATGCCTCTTGCTCAAAACAAGAGATACCTTGTGCTCCAATAATGTGATTCCAATAGTCCTATCTACATGACTATAAACTGTAGTACTCCCTATCGAACAAATGATAGGATTCCTCTTGCCCAATACGAGAGATGGATTGTGCTCCTAGCATGAGATGCCAATAGTCCAATCTACATGACTATAAACAGTAGTAATCCCTATCTAACAAATGATAGGATGCCTCTTTCCCTATAAGTGAGATGCCTTGTGCTCCTAGCATGAGATGCCAATAGTCTTATCTACATGACTTTAAACTATATTAATCCTTATGTGCCCAACATAGGATGCCTCTAGCTCCAAACAAGAGATGCCTTGTACTCCAAGCATGAGATACCAATAGTCCTATCTACAAGACTATAAACTGTAGTAATCCTTATCTAACAAATTATTGGATGCCTCTTGCCCTATATGAGAGATTACTTGTGCTCCTAGCATGAGATGCCAATAGTCCTATCTATATGACATTAAACTATAGTAATCCCTATGTGCCAAACATAAGATGCCTCTTGCTCCAAACAAGAGATGCCTTGTGCTCCAAGAATGAGATACCAATAGTCCTATCTACATGAATATAAACTGTAGTACTCCCTATCTAACAAATTATAGGATGCCTCTTGCCCTATACGAGAGATGTCTTCTCCTCCTAGCATGATATGCCAATAGTCCTATCTACATGACTATAAACTGTAGTACTCCCTATCTAACAAATGTAAGGATGCCTCTTTCCCTATACGAGAGATGACTTGTGCTCCTAGCATGAGATTCCAATAGTACTATCCAAATGACATTAAAATATAGTAATCCCTATGTGCCAAATATAGGATACCTCTTGGTCCAAACAAGAGATGCCTTGTGCTCCAAGCATGAGATGCCAATAGTCCTATCTACATGACTATAAACTGTAGTACTCCCTATCTAACAAATGATAGGATGCATATTGCCCTATACGAGAGATGCCTTGTGCTCCTAGAAATAGATGCAAATAGTCCTATCCACATGACTTTAAACTGTAGTACTCCATATCTAACAAATGATAGGATGCCTCATGCCCTATACGAGAGATGCCTTGTGCTCCTATCATGAGATGCCAATATTCCTATCTATATTAATTTAAACTATAGTAATCCCTATGTGCCAAACATAAGATGCCTCTTGATCCAAACAAGAGATGACTTGTGCTCCAAGCATGAGATTCCAATAGTCCTATCTACATGAATATAAACTGCAGTACTCCCAATCTAACAAATAATAGGATGCCTCTTGCCCTATACGAGAGATGCCTTGTGCTCCTAGAATGAGATTCCAGTAGTCCTATCTAAATGAAATTAAACTATAGTAATCCCTATGTGCCAAACATTTATGCCTCTTATTCCAAACAATATATGCATTGTGTTCCCAGAATGAGATGCCAATAGTCCTATCTATATGACTATATACTGTAGTACTCCCTATCTAACAAATGATAGGATGCATGTTTCCCTATACGAGAGATGCCTTTTGATGCTATCATGAGATGCCAATAGTCCTATCTACATGACTTTAAACTATAGTAATACCTATGTTTCAAACATAGGATACCTCTTTCTCTAAACAAGAGATGCCTTATGCTCCAAGTATAAGACGCTTAATGCCATTATTACATTGGCATGATTCCAACGCCCCTTGGCATTGTCTCTCTTGGGCACCAGTGCATAGGTGAAGGCCTCAATTCACCAGTGAGTTGGGATGCCCTCATGGCTAGACATGAGGAAGACAATACGGGCAACATCCTTGCGTAAGCCCCATTCGCCATTGCTGCTCCTTAGCGACACCCGGGCATCATCCTTGCGTAAGCCCCATTCATCATTGTCGCTCCATAGCGGCACCCGGGCAACTTCCTAGCGTAAGCCCATCCACAATTTTTGATCCATAGCGGCACCCGGGCAACTTCCTAGCGTGATCCCCATTCACCAGTGCCGCTCCATAGCGTCACCCGGGCAGCTCCCTAGCGTAAGCCCCATTCATCAATGCTGCTCCATAGCGGCACCCGGGCAGCTTCCTTGCGTAAGCCCCATTCACCATTTCTGCTCCATAGCGGCACCCGGGAAGCTTCCTAGCGTAAGCCCCATTCACCATTGTCGCTCCATAGCGGCACCCGAGCATCTTCCTTGCATACGCTCAATTCACTATTTCCGCTCCTTAGCGGCACCCGGGCAGCTACCTAGTGTAAGCCCCATTCACCAGTGCCACTCCAGAGCGGCACCCGCGCAGCTTCCTAGTGTAAGCCCCATTCACCATTTCCGCTCTATAGTGGCACCTGGGCAGCTTCCTTGCATAAGACCCATCCACCATTGCCCCTCCATAGCAGCACCCAGGCAGCAACCTTGTGTAAGCCCTGTTCACTATTGTCGCTCCATTGCGGCACCCGAGCAGCATCCTTGCGTAATCCCCTTTCACCAGTTCCGCTCATGCGCCCTCATGCGCACCCACCGTCAACCTATGGAATACCAGGATTTGAGACACTCCTCCACACACCATGAAACCCCTTGAGTTGATGTATTCCTCTTGGATAGTTTCCTATGTCGTGAGTTGAGGTTCTCATCATCAATTCCCCGTGTACCTTGAGTCGAACCATTCCTTAGGAAACTCCTCCAAACCCCATCACTTGGCTTCTATGCCTGGTTGTCCCAGAAAGGGCCGCCCTTGCGTAAGTCCTGACACCAACCATTTATAGGCACCTTCTGCCTAACAGTCTTATCTACATGACTATAAACTTTAGTACTCCCTATCTAAAATATGATAGGATTCATCTTTCCCTATACGAGAGATACCTTGTGATCCTAGCATGAGATGCCAATAGTCCTATCTATATGACTTTAAACTATAGTAATCCCTATGTTCCAAACATAGGATGCCTCTTGCTCCAAACAAGAGATGCCTTGTGCTCCAAGCATGAGATGCCAATAGTCCTATCTACATGACTATAAACTGTAGTACTCCCCATCTAACAAATGATAGGATTCCTCTTGCCCTATACGAGAGATGCCTTGTGCTCCTAGCATAAGATGACAATAGACCTATCTACATGACTATAAACTATAGTACTCCCTATCTAACAAATGATACGATGCCTCTTGCCCTACACGAGAGATGCCTTGTGCTCCTAGCATGAGATGCCAATAGTCCTATCTACATGACTTTAAACTATAGTAATCCCTATGTTCCAAAAATAGGATACCTATTACTCCAAACAAGAGATGCCTTGTTCTCCAAGAATGAGATGACAATATTCCTATTTACAAGACTATAAACTGTAGTACTCCCTATCTAACAAATGATTGGATGCCTCTTGCCCTATATGAGAGATGCCTTGTGCTCCTATCCTGAGATGCCAATAGTCCTATCTACATGACTATAAAATGTAGTACTCCTTATCTAACAAATAATAGGATGCCTCTTTCGCTATACGAGAGATGCCTTGTGCTCCTAGCATGAGATTCCAATAGTCCTATCGACATGAATTTAAACTATAGTAATCCCTATGTGACAAACATAGGATGCCTCTTACTCCAAACAAGAGATGCCTTGTGCTCTAAGCATGAGATGGCATTAGTCCTATCTACATGACTATAAACTGTAGTACTCCCTATCTGACAAATGATAGGATGCCTCTTTCCCTATACGAGAGATGCCTTGTGCTCCTAGCATGAGATGCCAATAGTCCTATATATATGACTATAAACTGTAGTAATCCCTATCTAACAAATGATAGGATGTCTCTTGCCCTATACGATAGATGCCTTGTGCTCCAAGCATGAGATGCCAATAGTCCTATCTACATGACTTTAAACTATAGTAATCCCTATGTGCCAAACATAGGATGCCTCTTGCTCCAAACAAGAGATGCCTTGTGCTCCAAGCATGAGATGCCAATAGTCTTATCTACATTACTATAAACTGTAGTACTCTCTATCTAACGAATGATAGGATGCCTATTGCCCTATATGAGAGATGCCTTGTGCTCCTAGCATGAGATGCCAATAGTCCTATCTACATGAATTTAAACTGTAGTACTCCACATATAACAAATGATAGGATTCCTCTTGCACTATACGAGAGATTCCTTGTGCTCCTAGAATGAGATGACAATAGTCCTATCTACATGACTTTAAACTATAGTAATCCCTACGTTCCAAACATAGGATGCCTCTTGATCCAATCAAGAGATGCGTTGTGCTCCAAGCATGAGATGCCAATAGTCCTATCTACATGACTATAAACTATAGTACTCCCTATCTAACAAATTATAGGATGGCTCTGGCCCTATATGAGAGATGCCTTGTGCTCCTAGAATGAGATGCCAATAGTCCTATCTAAATGAATTTAAACTATAGTAAACCCTATGTGACAAACATTGATGCCACTTGCTCCAAACAAGAGATGCCTTGGGCTCCAAGCATGAGATGCCAATAGTCCTATCTACGTGACTATAAACTATAGTACTCCCTCTCTAACAAATGATAGGATGCCTCTTGCCCTATACAAGAGATGTCTTATGCTCCTAGCATGAGATGCCAATAGTCCTATCTACATGACTCTAAACTATAGTAATCCTTATGTTTCAAACATATGGTGCCTCTTTCTCTAAAGAAGAGATGCCTTATTCTCCAAGTATAAGATGCTTAATGCCATGATTACAGTGGCATGATTCCAACGCCCCTTGGCATTATCCCTCTTGTGCACCAGTGCATTGGTGAAGGCCTAAATTCACCAGTGAGTTGGGAAGCCGTCATGGCCAGACATGAGGAAGACAATATGGGCAACATCCTTGCGTAATCCCCATTCACCATTGCCGCTCCTTAGAGACACCCGGGTAGCATCCTTGCATAAGCCCCATTCATCATTGTCGCTCTGTAGAGGCACCCGGGCAACTTCCCTGCGTAAGCCCCATCCAAAATTGCTGCTCCATAGCGGCACCTGGGCAGCTTCCTACCGTGAGCCCCATTCACCAGTGCCGCTCTATAGCGGCACCCAGGAAGCTCCCTAACGTCAGCCCCATTCACCAGTGCTGCTCCATAGCAGCACCCGGGCAGCTTCCTTACGTAAGCACTATTCACCATTGCCACTCCATAGCGGCAACCGGGCAGCTTCCTAGCGTAATCCCCATTCACCATTTCCACTCCATAGAGGCACCCAGGCAGCTTCCTTTCATAAGCCTCATTCACTATTGCCGCTCCTTAGCGGTACCTGGGTAGCTACCTAGTGTAAGCCCCATTCACCAGTGCCGCTCCCTAGCGGCACCCGGGCAGCTTCCTAGCGTAATCCCCATTCACCATTGCCGCTCCGTAGCGGCACCCAGGAGGCTTCCTTGCATAAGCCTCATCCACCATTTCCGCTCCATAGCGACACCTGGGAAGCATCCTTGCGTAAGCCTCGTTCACCATTTCCGCTCTATAGAAGCACCCAGGCACCATCCTTGCGTAAGCCCCTTTCACCAGTGGCGCTCCATAGCGGCACCCGGGCAACATCCTTGCGTAAGCCCCATTCACCAGTTCTGCTCCTTAGCGGCACCCGGGCAGCTCCCTAGCGTTTGCCCCATTCACCAGTGCTACTCCATAGCGGCACCTGGGCAGCTTCCTAGCGTAAGCCCCATTCTCCATTTCCGCTCCATAGCGGCACCCAGGCAGCATCCTTGCATAAGCCCCATTCACCAATGCCACTCCTTAGCGACACCCGGGCAGCATCCTAGCGTAAGCCCCCATTCACCAGTTCTGCCCCACAGCGACACTCGGGCAGCGTCCTAGAATAATCCTTATTCACCATTGCCACTCCATAGCAGCACCCGGGCAGCTTCCTTGCATAAGCCCCTTCCACCATTTCCTCTCCATAGTAGCACCCAGACATCTTCTTTGTGTGAGCCCCATTCACCATTGACGCTCCATAGCGGCACTTGGACAGCTTCCTTGCGTAATCCCCATTCACCAGTGCTGCTCCATATCGGCACCTGGGCAGCTTCCTTGCGTAAGCCCCATTCACCAGTGTTGCTTTATAGCGGCACCCGGGCAGCTTCCTAGCGTAAGCCCCATTCACCATTGCAGCTCCATAGCAGAACCCGGGGAGCTCCCTACCGTAAGACCCATTCACCAGTGCTGCTCCATAGCGGCACCCGGGCAGCTTCCTAGCATAATCCCCATTCACCATTGCTTCTCCATAGCAGCACCAGGGCAGCTTCCTAGCGTAAGCACCATTAACCATTGTTACTCCATTTAGCGGTAATCCATCGTCGCCTCTTTCAGCGGTGAGACGTTGTGACCTAATCTAGTGGTAATCCATTGCAACCCATTCAGCAGCAATCCGTTCACATCCTTATCCAGTGGTAAGCCGTTATAACCCAATCCAGTGGTAATCTGTTGAAACCCCCAATTGGCGGTAAGCCGTCATCAAAATAACTACGCAGACTTTGATTCCCTGCCACGGGGATACGTAGGAAGCCTCTTCAAGGCTCAAGCCCGAAACAATCATCATCATTTTCCTCGGGCCTCCATCCTGGAGTAAGTCCCAGCCCCATGGGCTACCTAACGTGTAAGACCCTCTTCGTTTCTCATGGACGCACCCTTCGCAACGTGATCGTCAGGTCTCTGCTACCTCTTGTTTCTCACACCGAGCACGACTCACCTGGGCATATATTAAGCATTTGCCATGAAAACACCTCGTCCAACATGACGTTAAACTGTATGCCTGCGTCCAGCATGACGTTAAACTATATGCCATCCAGCATGACGTTAAACTGTATGCCCCCGTCCAGCATGACGTTAAACTACGCATTCATTTAAACTACGTTGCCTTTGATCCATGTCAAGTCATGGTACGTAGGAAGCCTCCACGAGGTTCAAGCCCACCCATCATTTATTCACGTCAGGTTCCACCCTCGTCCAACCAGACGTTAAACTATATTCTAGTCCGATGGCAAGCCGTTGTGCCAATCCCGAACTATGAGGACTTTGATCCATGTCAAGGCATGGTACATAGGAAGCCTCACGAGGTTCAAGCCCACCACCAGTGGACCCTGGGTTCACCTCCACGTCGGTTCTCTGACAAATCCCCTTTGAACTATGAGGTCTCTGATCCATGTCAAGTCATGGAATGTAGGAAGCCTCCCAGAGGTTCAATCCCACCACCTGTTGGTCACTCCGACCCTCTTCAAGTCAGGTCACCAACACCTTGGCAGCCTAGTGTGTAAGCCCCACACCATTTAGACCAAGGTCCTCACTCGCATCGGTTCGCTGACACACCATTATGAACTACGAGGTCTTTGATCCATGTCAAGGCATGGTATATAGGAAGCCTTCACGAGGTTCAAGCCCACCGCCACCTAGACCCCTGGTCCTTCTTCACGTTGGCCTTCCGGTGTCCGACCTGAACTACGTGGTCTTTGATCCATGTCAAGGCATGGTACGTAGGAAGCCTCCATAAGGTTCAAGCCCATCACCCGGTCGTTCCGACCCCATTCATGTCGGTTCACCCCTGTCCCGCATGACGTTAAAATGTATTCCACAACTCATTTGAACTACGTGGCCTTTGATCCGTGTCAAGGCATGGTACGTAGGAAGCCTCAAGAGGATCATGCTGACCACCCATCGGACTAAGGTCCACCTTCACGTCGGTTCGCTGACAACACCCATCGGACCAAGGTCCACCCTCACGTCGGTTCGCTGACAACACCCATCGGACCAAGGTCCACCTTCACGTCGGTTCGCTGATAACACCCAGTGGACCCACAGGTTCACCTTCACGTCGGTCCTCTGGCGCACAATCCCGAACTACGCGGACTTTGATTCCCAGCCATAGGGATACGTAGGAAGTCTCTTCGAGGCTCAAGCCCAACTTTACCATTTCCCTTGCGATGGTCCCATTTCATTCCCCCTCCACTTCATTCAACTCTCCATCACCAATCCTAATTCTCACCCGGGCCGCCACATCCCGGTGGGATCATGCCATCCACCTCCTCGCTGCTCCTAGCAATACATGGGCTGTTATCCACACGTAAGCCCTAACATGTCTTCGGGTTGTTGTTCTCTGTGTACACCCCGATTCATCACCCCTTCAAACTACGTGGGTTTTGATCCATGTCCTCTACACAAGGTACATATGAAACCTTCATGAGGTTCAATCCCAGCCAATGTTAGACCTTGGTGTCCTCCATTATGGGGTGTACTCTCCCTGATCCACCCTCAGTGGTGTTCATATCAACCATTGCGGTGTGACATCTCCCCTTCATGGAGCGCACCACCTCAGATCCATCCTCATTGGGCGTTCTGATCCATCCCCTTGGTAAACCTTCCACGTGTTCCCTCCTAGGGATATACCAATCTTATCCGTCTCTATGGGACATTCTGATCAGCCACATTCCATCTCCGCAAGACGTTAAACTCATGGCCTACCTCGTGATAAACATGAGATGCCTGAGGAAAACCTTGAATGACACGCCTTTGGCGTAACTGTCTCTGCTAGACTTTAATCTTGTAGTATACACTATGTTAATCATGTGAAGCTGAGGAAAACCTCAGATGCATGCCTATGGCATATGATTCCCTGCATTCAACGTGGGATGCCTCGGGTCATGCACCCTTGAGATGCCCTCTTATGAGGAATAATACAGGTCCCCCAATGTCCACACACCCAGAGATGCCTCGACATGCCTGATGTTGCTGTCTACTACGACCGAAGGTCACTACCATGTCAAGACCCCATGGAATGTCTTGATGGAAGTAGTGTAATTAACTAGTGTCCATGAAGATATGGAACCAGGAATGAGATTCATGAACAATGTATTAAATCTATGAGGGAGACCCGGAATAGGTGATGAGTTCCGAGGAGGAATCCATAGAAGGAAGAACCAACATCCCATCATCCCGTTTCAATCATGGAGAAAACGTTCCTGAACAAGGAGCGAATACCGCCCGCCTTTGGAAAGTTGGAATGCGGGGCCACAACAGCGCGTCCTCACAGACGGATGCGCGCGCCCTGGCGAAAGCGTCGGAAACACATTGCCTATTCAAACACTGATCAAAAGAGGAACCATATACAATGAAATCATTCATGACACCTTCCATGTAATTAGCTAAGTAATCCAAAAAATAATAACCATGCATTTTTAGAATATACCTGGCTCATTGTACATAACAAATAGAATTATCCTTTAGGAAAATATCCCAAAGGTGAAATTGATGGTTTAAATATCTGGATCATTGGGGGAAATATATATATTTGAATGTATCTGTAATTCCCCTCATAGAAAAATTAGTGGGGTTTCCCCAATATCCATTGTAGTTTTTGATCATGGAAGGATAATTGGAAATGTTACTTCCAAGTGTATTGGTTTAGTTGATGATAATATATCTATAAATTCCATTACTTCTAGACATGTGTTGGACCCAATTCATTGTTTTCAGTTTTATTTACTATTAGATCAACTTTTTTTAAGAAGTACCATCACCAGACTGAACCATTGGTTATCCGAGATGGGGTAAATGTTTCCAGTAGCCAATAATTTTGTTTTCACCTTTTTAACAACATAATGGAGGTTTTATTTTAAACTATGTGGTTTCTGATAAACTGTTTTAGCCTCATAATTTAACAAAATATGAGTTTTGAAAGTAAATGGTCTAACACTAAGAATTTCATAAATTTCCCATAAAAATTATTTTTTATTCCAATTCAATAGATCATGTAGTAACAATTGATGCTATTGGGGTATTGATAATATAATTATGATAAGACCCTTTCTTCCATTCTCAAGATTATAATATTTACATATTGACTTAGTTTTTTAGGTTAAAATTTAAGTGGATTTTGGATATATAGAAGGGAATATGAATGCGGGAGTTAAATTATATCATCTAACATATCAATGGTTATATCCTAATATGAGGAATGAGCTTTTACAAGTTTGTAAATATCACAAATAGTCATGTGATCCAAATTTTTATTAAAATATTCCTTTTACAAACAAGAATTTTACTCTACTCAAATGTTACAAAATTATTTGAATGATTAATTACGTAAAATTTCTATCCAGAAAAAAACTCATATATGGGATCTGAAGAATGAAAATATGTAGAGACCTGAAGCTTGACATACATGGACATTACATTACTTTTGTAGAATACTTATTACATAACAAAAACAGACACACAAGGATTGTAATAGTTTATTGCCGTTGGAAACTTGGAACATAATCTTCTAATCTTGGTGAAAGATCTTCAACATCTCCCATAACGATCTTCCACTTTTTGTTTCCTAACCTAAAACCTTTCTTTTAATCCTGGGGGAAAATAAAATATAAAAAGGGAGAGGTCAAATGATCAGTAAGGGTAAGAATTGATAAAATAAAACATACCATATACATTTGAACTTAAAAACATGAACATAATGTTTAAACATCAAAATCTTGAGCAACGACATAAAACATGGAAGTACATAAGGCATAGATCATAATGGAACATAAATCATGATAAAATAGAATGGGAATAAAACATGTAATTTTGGCATCCATTAAGCACACGTAATGATTTCCATAGTAGCCAAGGCACTGCTGCCAAGACCATCTTAGTGGACAAAGTCCCTTTCTGAATCGAGTTCACTCCTCGTTCCAGTCCTGTAATACTGAACCAGATTAACTTACCATTCCAGCCATGTCTATCTCATGAGATATAAATCTTTACCCAATGCATTGGAAGGAGATATAGGTCCCACCCATCTCATAATGAAATCATTATTATTTTTGCCACAAAATAAACATACATCATTCATAATAACCCAACAAATAATATGGGTTTCATAAACATAATCCCATCATCACATAATCCTTATAAACGAAATGGATATCATTTCATAATAAGAAAAGTGAAACCATGTAAATCCTAGAGATATTATACTTGAAACATACACATATGAAATAATTTCATCTAAGATGGAAATTGTTTTTTGATAAAACAATTGAAATGAATTCTTGAGGAAAAAATCCTTTCTTCTTCAAAATAAATTTATTTTCACAAAATGTCATGCAATTTTTAAAGAAATAGATTTTGTTGGAAATAGTCATGAAATATTTTGGAGAAATCTTCATGAAAATAAGGCTTTATAAAACCGTAAAAATCTATTCACACTGTATAAGTTAAAAATAACATTCTTCTCATACTTTTGTCGGAAAGGTCAACAAGTACCTCGTATGGTAAACGAAATAAAGATTCCTTCCATATAATGTGGTTAAAGTAGAAAAGGGTAAAAATGACTTTAAACATACATGGAATAAACTTAAACATTTTATGAAAACTTTTTGAGAACATATGCACATGGATAATAATCATAACCCCAGTAAATACTTATAAATAAACAATCTTGGATAAGAATGAGATTGGAATAATTATCCCTTACCTTAGGTCCGATATGCTTCGTACGTATCGAAAAATCCTTTATAATGATTTAAATAATGTCATTGACTTATTACAGAATCATATTAATTGTTATTATATCATATATGGTTCACTTATGACTTTATATTACCCGTTCTTTTGTAAATTCGTGTTAGAGTAGCGTTTTGGGTAAAATCGTCTCATTTGTCGTTCGTGTTTTAACTTGTAATTATTAATATGATTACTTAGATCATTATTACTTAAATCCATAATGTAAAACATGATTTATATATAATATATATTCATAATTTACATATATATAATGGATCGATAAATGGAAAGAAATACACCGTTCATGGAGACGGTAGGTCGTACGTACGCATGAACACTGTTTTAGTTTCCTTATTGAATTGAATGGAATTAATTAGATGAAATAAATATATATATAAATAAATACAGTAGAATTATTATTTCATATATTTAATGATTACTTATTATATATAATTTATAATCATTCTTGAATGGTTATCATGGAGAGTGAATCTCATCGCGTCGTGGAGAGGGTATTCCGTACGTACGCACGAGCGATGATATCATTCCCATAATGGTCGAATTGTATTATAGTGTATGTATAATATTAAAGAATAAATATCAATTTAAAATAATCATATATATTCATTACTTTCACCATTATACCCATCCAAGTAAGGTGGTGGTGGAAAATAGATTACACCACGGCGTGGAGACGGTATTCCGTATGTACGCACGCTCGGTGATTTTGTTTTCCATAGGATGGATAGATGGTGAAATATGGTTGTTTCCTAATTATAATAAAATATAATTATATGAGTGATACTGATGTTATTACTTCATAATGAAACAACTAAAGAAGAATAAGTGGAAGAAGAAATAAAGTTGAAAGAATCAGTAACGGACATTACCTCTTCTTTGAAGCGCCTCTTTGAGACCTCCTCTTAGGGCACTAAAATTGGTCTTGGAAGAATAACAGAACCTCTAGGATGTTTCTATGGAAGTGAAGAAGAGAATTTGGCAGGGGTTGGACGATCTTGAAGGCTCAAAGTGGTGTGAGGAAGAGAGGGAGTAGGTTCCATTTTATAAGGGAGGAGAGGGGCACCTTTGGAAAAACTAAAAATATTATTTTATTATAAAGTCATATTCGGTTTTTAATAGCTCAAAATTGATTTATTTATAATCTAAGGTGGGTATGGGTTTAAATCCTCTCATCCAATAGAATTTAGACAAGTTTAGGTTTCTATTTTAACCTTATCATTTAGATTTAACCTTAAGTTAAATAATTTTACTTTTACCGTGTCTTCATGTTTTCTTACACTATAAGGTTAATAAACTTACTATAACAAGCCAAAAGAACCCCAAGTTGTTTATTATTAATATATATAACATTATCTAAGTCATTTGGCCGAAGAATAGATTTTTTGGAATAATATAACAATTAATAATATAATATTTGTTTTAAAAACTATTTTATGTCAATTTTGACACTATTTGGTAATTGATTTTTGTGAAAATCATAACAGTATTATTTGTTCTAAAAAGTTAACTAACTCAATAATAACTTGTCATATTAACCTATAAAATTAGTGTAATTCATAAAAGGTCTCAAATTACATTTATTTGGGTATTTATAACATCAATTATGTCAATATTCAATTAATAAGATAATTACTGCATTATCTTTGTGTCCTAAATAAAATAAATTATTTAATGTCTAAAAATTATAAATAAAATAAAATTATGTAGGAAATAGTTTTATCATTCTAATGAATATTTATAGTCGAATTCATCTTATGTATAACTCTATATTGAAAATGATTTACTTATTAAACATTGATTTTAACTATTTTAACCCTTCTTTAAATAAATTAATATTAAATGTCCTAATCTAATCCATGTGGGACTAAATGGTCATATTTTATTCCCAAGGTTGTTTTTGGTCGAATTAGACTTATCCAATAGAATTAGGAAATGTGTTAGGGTAATAATAATATCATTTTTACCCTTAATTATCTTATTTACTTTTAACCGTGGTAAATAAGAGTAAAAAGTTACTATTCACCAAAAAATATTTTCATCTCATTGAACCACATTTTAGTACTTGATATTAACTGTGTCTCTCGGATTTTCGAAATTTCACTCACAGAAGCGGTAAAATTATGTTTTATGAAAAATTCAGTTTTTTTTAATTACCACTTAGTGGTTTCACTATTCATCAAAAAATGAAAGTTTCCAGAAAAATACCAAAAATTAGGCCTAAGATATATTTGATATTATGAATTCAAAAATGATATCTATTTTACCAAATTCAAAACATATCAGTTGCATTAATTAATTTGAAAATTAATTCTCGTCGTCAAAACAAATAGCTTGTTTTTAAGAGATAATAACTATCAAAAGATCGACACTTGTTTATGTCTGGTATAAATGTGAAATTACATCCAATGACAAACATTGTATTAAATGGTAAAAATATATTCTAAATATAATTTAAAACCACTCAAATGAAAAATTTATCACTATTAATTATTTCGATTAAAAAATTTGTTTTTAAATAAAATTTAGTAATTTTCACTATTCATCAGAATATGAAAGTTATCCGAAAAGTACCAAAATTTCACCCTAATATAATTTCGATATTCCAAGTCCAGAAAAGAAGTCCATTTTAAGAGATAAAATTTATAAAATTTCAAAAAGTGGGTATTACTATTCATAACGGCTAGTTCATAATAATATTATAATAATATCTCGTTTAGTGAAACTCTGTATTGTGTACTACACACGCTATCGCGGAAGGACTTTATTGCGTGTAATGCAAGACAAGTCAGGGATGCATGTTGTGAAAGATACTTTTGGTGTAGCATACAACACAAGACATCAATGAAATTAAAAAGAATATTTTTCATAAAATATCAGGGTGTTACATTCTACCCCCCTTAAAATGAATTTCGCCCTCGAAATTCGTCGGGGTTATAAATGGTTTACTACTCACAATTTTCTTTAATAGAAACCCACATCGTAAAAAAGAATACAAAAACATGGCTTTAAAAACTAAAGTATGAAACCTAATGGTTACCCAAATTAACTCATCACTGGGTTTTCACGAAGGGGAACATATGTGAAAATATGGATATGGAAAAAAAATTTAACCATAATGTTCTGATGGAGAGTGGTAGAGAACATGGATATGAAAAATCCAACAATCACAAAGCCATAAATTCGTGATAATCTAGGGTACCATCTGATTCATAATATATAAGGGCACTAGGACAACATGTTTGGTTTTCAAGTTCATTTCCCTAAAGTTAAAGAATTTGAATTAGAATAAATACTTACTTTATTTTGGTAAAATCTCACTATTGTTTGTTCCTTGACCAATTTCCACTTCATCTCTTAAATAAATGAAGTTGAATTTATTATTCATGAAGTGTTAGCAGATAATGTGATAGAATGACAGGTCATTCCATCTGTCTCAAACAAAAGGTTAGCAAAAGTTATTAAATATACATAAGTCGATCTATAGTGACATTAATCATATATGGTTCCTAAAATGGAATTATACTTCATATATCATACTGCTTAATATAATAAAACTAGTTTCTACTAAACAGGGACTTCCTGTAGGCCAGTGGTAGGTGATAAAGACCAGTTGCACTTCGGTTGTGGGTTCGATTCCAACAGCCTTGTCCGACGCGATGGGATGTCACCCGCCCTGCATGTTATCCTTTTTCTAAAACTACATTACTATAACATCCCATTAATAATATCGAAAAAAGTTCTATCTTTAAACAATACTATCATATTTACAACATAATCCATTCCAATCTTTATCTAAAATTCTTCGGTCCAAGCTCATAGTATAAAGAAAACAATTACTTGAAATGTCATCAACCAACCATCATTTATCCCCCATTATCTTGTTGGTCACATTCCAATAATGTGAATACATTAATCATGTATTCTCTTGAAAAATGAATACCCATTAAACCTTAGTGAATACATGAATGCTGTCAAAAGGTAACTCTTTCCACATACCAAAATCCAAAAATTCTATATACTCAAAAAATGATACAACTTTCTCCTTATATCAGTCATGAGCTCATTAATACTATCAAACATTGAATTTTCTCCTTATCCCTTCATTATGCACATATCATCTACTTTCCAAAAATACTGGTACCATTCATCACACACTTTAAAAACTTAAGAAAAGAAAACACTGTAACAATCCTTAGATGTGTCTTTATTCTATAGTACCATGAGATTATATATACAACATTACACTTGATAAACATGTAATCATTCCACTACCTTCTTAAACCATTGACCGAGCTTCAACAACTCTTTCATCTCACATATCATTTGTAGTCTCTTCATCATCATCAATATAAATATTACCCATACGACCATACTAATTCTCTTCATGAGACATTACCTTAGGGAATTGGTTTGCATAATGCCCATACATTCCACATTTAAAACATTTAACCATTGTTGATGTCGTAGCAATACCATTATCCTCATCCATGGTGTTAACTGAACCTTTTCCTTTCCACTTATTGGCTTTATGTCCTTCTTTTCCACACCCAAAGCATCTTCCAGTTCCTTTGAAACATTCTCTTTGATGCCTCTTCCCACATGATTTACATAGGGGAAATTGAACTTTCTTTCCTCTATGATCATCATGAAACTCCATCTTTCTCTTATTAGCCGAGTCAGGAAACTTACCAAATTTGAGTTTATTGATCATATTATGAGATTGCTGATTCGGCATAATAATGAGGTTTGGACTTCCAAATCCCATTTCATTTGGTTTCTCATGAAGAATATCATTCCATTGTCCATCATATCCTCTATTATCGTGAGCCTTCCTGTTTCCAGCCATTTTCTAAAACCCAAAAAGAATAGTGTGAGAGACAAAAATCATGCTAGGGAAAACAACATAGTAAAGGGGGAGTACCCTCAATATCTAACAACTTAGGTTAAATTCTAATATTGTTACCATAGTTCTAGGACTATATCCTATAGGTATACTTATCCTTAGGGACATCCCTAGACATACCTTAGAAATATCTCTAGGGATCTCACTAACGTTTTCGCATCCTAGTTTCCAAAGGTTGACTAAACCTCCCTCTGATACCAACTGTAGAGACCCGAAGCTTGACGTACATGGACATTACATTACTTTTGCGAATAATTATTACATAACAAAAATAGACACACAAGGATCGTAATAGTTTAGTGCCTTTGGAAACTTGGAACATAATCTTCTAATCTTGGTGAATGATCTTCAATATCTCCCATAAAGATCTTCCACTTTTGGTTTCCTTAACTAAAACCTTTCTTTTAATCCTGGGGGAAAATAAAACATAAAAAGGGTGAGCTCAAATGCTCAGTAAGGGTAATCATGAATAAAATAAAACATACCATATACATTTGAACTTAAAAACATGAACATAATGTTTAAACATCAAAATCTTGAGCAACGACATAAAACATGGAAGTACATAAGGCATAGAACATAATGGAACATAAATCATGATAAAATAGCATGGGAATAAAACATGTAATTGTGTCATCCATTAAACACATGTAATGATTTCCATAATAGCCAAGGAACTGCTTCCAAGACCATCTTAGTGGACAAAGTCCCTTTCTGAATTGAGTTCACTCCTTGTTCCAGTCCTATAATACTGAACCAGATTTACTTACCGTTCCAGCCATGTCTATCTCATGAGATATAAAAATTTACCCAATGCATTGGAGGGAGATATAGGTCCCACCCATCTCATAATGAAATCATTCTTACTTGTTCCGCAAAATAAACATACATCATTCATAATAACCCAACAAATAATATGGGTTTCATAAACATAATCCCATCATCACATAATCCATATAAAAGAAATGGATATAATTTCATAATAAGAAAAGTGAAACCATGTAAATCATAAAGACATTATATTTGAAACATACACATATTAAATAATGTCATGTTATATGTAAAATGTTTTTGATAAAACACTTGGAATGAATTCTTGAGGAAAATATTCTTTCTTCTTCAAAATCAATTTCTTTTCACAAAATGTCACTCAATTTTAAAAGAAAGAGATTTTTTTGGAAATAGTCATAAAATATTTTGGAGAAATCTCCATGAAAATAAGGCTTTATAAAACCATAAAAACCTATTCACACCGTATAAGTTAAAAATAACATTCTTCTAGTACTTTTGTCGGAAAAGTCAAAAAGTACCTCGTATGGTAAAAAAAAGAAAGATTACTTCCATATGATGTGGTAAAAGTAGAAAAGGGTAAAAATTACTTTAAAAATACATGGAAGAAAAGTAAACATTTTATGAAAACATTTTGAGAACATATGGACATGGATAATAATCATAACCCCAGTAAATATTTACTAATAAACAATCTCGGATAAGAATGAGATTGGAATAATTATCCCTTACCTTAGGTCCGATATGCTTCGTACATATCCAAAAATCCAGTATATTGATTTAAATAATGTCATTAACTTATTTAAAAATCATATTCATTGTTATTATATCATATATGGTTCACTTATGACTTTATATTACCCGTTATTTTGTAAATTCGTGTTAAAGTAGCGTTTTGGGTAAAATCGTCTCATTTGTCGTTCGTGTTTTAACTTGTAATTATTCATATGATTAGATAGATCAGGATTACTTACATCAAGAATGTAAAACATGATTTATATATAATAGATATTCATAATATACATATATATATTGGATCGATAAATGGAAAGAAATACACAGTTCATGGAGATGGTAGGCCGTACGTATGCATGAACGCTGTTTTTGTTTCCCTATTGAATTGAATGGAATTAAGTAGATGACATAAATATATATATACATAAACCTAGTAGCATTATTATGTAATATATTTAATTAATACTTATTATATATACTTTATAATCATTCTTGAATGGTTATTATGGAGTGTGAATCTCATCGCGTCGTGGAGACGGTATTCCGTACGTACGCACGAGCGATGATATCATTCCCATGATCGTCGAATTGTATTAAAGTGTATTTATAATATTACAGAATCAATATCACTTTACAATAATAATATATATTCATTACTTTCATCATTATACCCATCCAAGTAAGGTGGTGGTGGAAAATAGATTACACCACTTCGTGGTGACGGTATTCCGTACGTACGCACGCGCGGTGATTTCGTTTTCCGATGGATGGATAGATGGTGAAATAGGGTTTTTTAATACTTATAATAACATATAAGTATATGAGTGATACTGATGTTATTACTTTATAATGAAACAACTAAATAAGAAGACGTGGAAGAAGAAATAAAGTTGAAATAATCGGTAACGGACATTACCTCTTCTTTGAAGCGCCTCTTTGAGACCTCCTCTTAGGGCACTAAAATTGGTCTTTGAAGAAGAAAAGAACATCTAGGATGTTTCTATGGAAGTGGAGAAGATAATTTTTCAGGTGTTGGCGAAGCTTGAAGTCTCAAAGTGGTGTGAGGAAGAGAGGGAGGAGGTGCCCTTTTATAAGGGAGGAGAGGGGCACCTTTGGAAAAGCTAAAAATATTATTTTATTATAAAGTCATATTCGGTTTTCAATAGCTCCAAATTGAGTTATTTCGAAGTTAAGGTGGTTATGGGTCGAAATAATCTCATCCAATTGAATTTAGACAAGTTTAGGTTTCTATTTTAACCTTATCATTTAGATTTAACCTTAAGTTAAATAATTTTACTTTTACCAGGTCTTCTTGTTTTCTTACACTATAAAGTTAATAAACTTACTATAACAATCCAAAAGAACCCCAAGTTGTTTATTATTAATATATATATAATTATCTAAGTCATTTGGCCGAAGAATAGATTTTTAGTAATAAAATAACAATTAATAATATAATATTTCTTTTAAAAACTATTTTATGTCAATTTTGACACTATTTGGTGATTGATTTTTGTGAAAATCATAACAGAATGATTAGTTCTAAAAAAGTTAACTAAATCAATAATAACATGTCATATTAACCTATAAAATTAGTGGAATTTATAAAAAGTCTCAAATTACATTTATTTTGGTAATTATAACAACAATTATGTCAATATTTCATTAATAAGATAATTAATGCATCATCTTTGTGTCATAAATAAAATAAATTATTTAATGTATAAAAATTATAAATAAAATACCATTATGTATGAAATAGTTTTACCTTTCTAATGAATATTTATAGTCAAATTCATCTTATGTATAACCCTATATTAAAAATGATTTACTTATTAAACTTTGATTTTAACTATTTTAACCCTTCTTTAAATAAATTAATATTAAATGTCCTAATGTAATCCACGTGGGCCTAAATGGTCATATTTAATTTCCAAGGTTGTGTTTGGTCGAATTACACTTATCCAATAGAATTAGGACATGTGTTAGGGTAATAATAATATCATTTTTACCCTTAATTATCTTATTTACTTTTAACCGTGGTAAATAAAAGTAAAAAGTTACTATTTACCAAAAAATATTTTAATGTCATTGAACCACATTTTAGTCCTTGATATTAACTGTGTCTCTCGGATTTTCGAAATTCCACTCACAGAAGCGGTAAAATTATTTTTTATGAAAAATTCAGTTTTTTTAACTACCACTTAGTGGTTTCACTATTCATCAAAAAAATGAAAGTTTCCAGAAAAATACCAAAAATTAGGCCAAAGATATATTTGATATTATGAATAAAAAAATGATGTCTATTTTACCAAATTAAAAACATATCAGTTTCATTTATTAATTTAAAAATTAACTCTCGTTATCAAAACAAATAGCGTGTTTTTAAATGATAATAACTATCAAAAGATTGACACTTGTTTATGTCTGGTTTAAATGTAAAATTACATCCAATGACCAAAATTGTATTAAATGGTAAAAATATATTCTAAATATATTTTAATACCACTCAAATTAATAATTTATCACTATTAATAATTTCTATTAAAAAAGTTGTTTTTATTTAAAATTTAGTAATTTTCACTATTCATCAGAATATGAAAGTTATCCGAAAAGTACCAAAATTTCACCCTAAGCAAATTTCGATATTCCAAATCCAAAAATGAAGTCCATTTTGAAAGATAAAAGTTATAAAATTTTAAAAAGTGGGTATTACTATTCATAACGGCTAGTTCATAAAAATATTATAATAATATCTCGTTTAGTGAAACTTGGTATTGCGTACTACACACGCTATCGAGGAAGGTCTTTATTGCATGTAATGAAAACCAAGTCAGGGATGCGTGTTGTGAAAGCTCCTTTTGATGTAGCGTACAACACAAGACATTAATTAAAATAAAAATAATATTTTTCATAAAATCTCGGGGTTTTACAAAATATGTTTCTATAGGGTAAGGCAGTACATCAGTTGATTTAACATAAAGTGAGGAATGTTTTTTTTGGTGGGGTGCTTCATGGAATCAAGGAAGATAAAGTGGAGAATGTTTCCACAAAACAAAATCAATATTATACCATTTTTGACATTAATTATGGTTTTGGAAATTTTCAAGAATGTCCGCAACCATATCATTGAGGGAATACATTCATCCTATCATCTTCCATTATAAGAATATAAAAGTATGTAAGAAATGTTTTGTTTTCCACACCCATAAGAGAATCATCTAACACACAAAAGGGGTGTTTCGTACACCAATTTTCTAGATGAATTGAAATTCTATTGGGATTTATTCCCCTAACATTATTTTGAGAGAAAATGGATTGAGGCATCATATTTACAGATGAATCCAAATAAATCATAGTATTGGAAAAAAAATATTCCACTCTGGTGCATTAAATCAAGAATTTTCCAAGATCATTGCAATTTATTGGAATTAATGGATCTATAAATGTTGAGAAATTTATCCCCAAGATCACCATATCATCACCTTGAACTCATATATGGTGTATATACATCACATATATAATCATTGTGTATATTGGAATTTTTATTATGGAAATAATCTGGTTGACGTTAAACAACACTTTATATAAATTTCCAGGATTTCATTATCAGGTTATTTTTTTCTTGGTTTGGTGAAACATATACAGAAATGAAATAAGAAATATTAGTATAAGAATATCATCAACAGAAAATATCTTTCCTTTGGTGGTATTTTTCTTAGGTCTTGGATTTTATACTCTGGGTCTATTTTTATTGTTTAGGATAATGGCTTCCTCTAATGGGGATGACCCTAATTGTGGGGTCATTTGGATTTTATGTTTTTTTCCAGTCCTAAGAGGGAAAAATCTAACATTTATCTTATATATAGGATTGAACAGTTGTTGGGAGAGTTGTTTACCCTAGCCATGACTTTAGATATCCCTCAATGATTTGGAAAGATGACCGAATTGGTTATTTCAGTCTTGTATGTCTGGATGAATGATTTGAGGAAATTGTATATAATTTGCAGTCATTTTTTCATCATGTATTCGATGATATCCTTATGATTTGAAGGGAGTTATTGGAAACTTCTATTTTTTTGGTTGATGATTTATAGGTGATGATGGATAACTACTTTTATTCAAATGGTATTATTAGTGTCAGTTTGAATACAAATTTAATACAGGAATGGTTTTGTTTTCACCAACGGTTAGATGGATAATATATTTTTTAACAAATGGTATGGTTTTAGGGTTTGATTGAGAATATTTCTTCATAACTCCATATGATTCTATAAGTTGATTGAATTAGTTAGAATAGTATCTTTCAGATGAACAGATTCCACAATATATGGGAAGATAATATTAGGATTACACCTGGGAAAGAGGAATTTTTTGAAGAAGGGTACATACCTCTTTAAAATTAATGACCACCTTTTTATCTAATTCAGTACATATTACCACATGAAAACCTCAATTGGGTATACTAGTCCTTGAGAAAAATTGTTGAGTGTTCTGCCCCATGATCTTAATGAGGGTTCTTACAACTATTGCGGTTTAATCTATGAGTGCACCACCTGTAGTAGATTCAATAAAGTTTTGATAAATAAAAATTAAACCTTCATAAAAATACTACATTTAAATTTTATAACATATTTGGTTGTGTGGGAAACATGAAAAAATAATTTTAAATCATTCAAATTATTCATGATGAGTTTCCCCTTCAGTTTTTCTAATCCCAAAAATTTCCATAATTATAGTTGATGTTTTAGAGACTGGATAGTATTTTTCAAAAAATGTTCTTTCATGTACACCCATCCTTAATTCAAGAAATCCATTACAGTGCCTTATAATTAAAAATATTATTATATATGAATAAATTTTTATCCTTCCACATTATCATTTTTTAATGTAGAACTCATAGTGATAAATTCATTTGTGTTATTATGTGGATCATCCTTTGTGAGTCTGTGGAATGGTTGTAAAAAGTGATTTCCACCAGTTTTAAGATCAAATTATTTCCATTCCTTGTATTTGAATGTATGTGGGTGGGATATAAGAATAATTTTAGGATAGTTATGTTAATGAATGGTTATATTAAATTATGGAATACACATTGATTTCAAATTCAATTTTGGTTCCAGATGAAGAGGGGTTTAGAAAATTCTCATGTTATGGTGTGTCATTCTTTAAATGTATTTCTTGTGTGTATCAGTGTCTCTGGTGTAAGATAATCCCTAGTTTAGATTATAATATAGGTAAATATCTGAGAGATTAACACATCATAAATAAAACCTATTAAATAAATAAATCAGATAGCAAAAATATATACAATGGTATAATACAGAACAAAATAATATTCACAAAATTTACAAATCTCTTATAAAAAAATGTTCACTAAAAACTGAACCACTACCCAGAAAGGATAATAAAATTGGATTGATATTTAATGACACATCCAATGGATTATGATTTAAATATTATTTGATAGACTATGTTGGACCCTATATTGTCTCTCGAAATCAATTTATGAGTTTAGAGTGTATGTTTCTAACAATGATAACAAAAAGTGGGTATGTTTTTGAAAATAGTCTTCAAAATAAAATTACTAAATTTATATGTTTTTATAGTTGAAAAAATGTTTATTTAAAAAATATATGATAATTATGTGATCATTGATAAGTTACTACACAACTTGAATGTTCATTTTTTTAATATATTATTATGTTTTTGGTGTAATCTTTTGGATGAGGGTTGACTAAGATATTAGGTATCCAGAATCCTCTAAAACGATCCAAATAGATCTAAAATTGACATAACAATCATGTAGTCATGTTTCAACACCTATTAACGAATAATGGGTTTTCAATGAACCCTAAAATATCAATTTTTTTGGAAATAAGATGACTCTTATGTTGTCCAATCGGAACAACACTAGTCAAACACTACAAATTACACAATGATTTTATATGAAATAATTTTTTTTCAATTAAATGAATCTATAAAAATTTATGATACATATAAAATTACAATTAAAAACTATAAATAAATCAATATAGTTGGGAATTAATTACTATAAATTATTTCAAAATTGAGTATTTCCATTGAATTTACCACCCTCCTTTTAGCCAGCTATCAAATGTTGGAGAAGTATGTGGTGGAAATTCAGCTTCATAAATTACCCCCTTTGGGGATAGGGGACTTCATAACATCATGGATGAGGGGAAGAAACCTTTCTTACTCGAAATACTTGACATTTAATTCTTGACCGAACATAAAAATTGGGTTTACAATGTTCCCATTTATTGGAAAAGTGGAAGGTTGTTTTTGGGAACCCTGATTTCAAGAAACCAATTGGACCATAGTTTTAAATGGATATAAATTCATATATAACTTTTGAGAAAAAAAAATTGGGTTCCCCACCTATTGGTTAACTCCACCAAAAAAATATATCATATGTAAAACTATATCCTAATATATGGATGAAATTAAGAAGACAATTTATGACTTCATGATGATTTGGTACTTTGGATAGATTAGTCCATTTGTGCCAACAGCTAGCCATATTGTGATTAGAATTATTCATAAAAGTTGTACACCACTGAATTTGGATCTGGCAATAAATATCAACCTATTTGGATTCACAAATTAGTTATAGTTTCAGGTTGAATCCACTAGGGTTCTTGGAATCTTGAACGTTTTTTCATAATTTTTTTATCTTCATCGTGGGCCCTTCCATTCACATCCAACTACAATGAAAACATAAAAACAAGTGAAATATACCTTTTTAATAGTGATAAAAATTAAATTCTTGAATAAATCATGTATTAATATCTATAATAATAATTTTACATTATAATATAAAATATGTTTAATATAGTGATGTAAAAGTGAAAATGAAAAGTGAATCACTACATAACAAATTTAACCATGGTGGGTGAACTATGCGGTAACACATTAAAATAATTATAAATATTCACTTAATGAACTTTTACATGAGACCCAACCAAATAATGATCAAAATAGGGTTTATGGACTACCGGAAAATACTAATCGGACATTACAGTCTCCATGCCATTGAAATAATCTATCCCTAGAAAGCATGTCAATAAGATTACATGTTAATATTTTGAGTCCACATCTCTCTCATCATTACCTCCCTCACCAATATATCATATTTATTATAACCCTAAATCTATGGAATAGGATTAAAATATATATCTCTATCACTATGTACCTTGGTTTTAGAATCAGAAATCCCGACAACATTCTCAGTCGCGGATAAATCAGGGACAAACTCATGATCACAACATCTCAGAGAATGAGATGGATCAGAAAGATACATTAATAGATGTGATAAATTAAACACATTTTGTTATGATGTAAACTGGTGAGAATGTTTTAAAAAATAATCCACATTATTCACCTAATCAAAAAACTCAAAAGGTCTCACAAAATAAGAATAAATATTCCTTTTCCTACAAAACTGTTAATAACCTAAAAAAGGTCAAATGTTCCAGAACACCTAATCTCTAAAAGTAAAATTCCCATAGTCTATAATGAAGATAAAAATAAGACTTATACTATCTATGACACATCAATATTCTTTGATGAATCAATTGATAATTTTGTTTCATCTTGAAACAAACATTGTCCAACCAATAAAATTTCAAAAATCAGCATCCAACACAATAGAGTTCTGAAAGGCCAACCATAAAAGACCTCAATATGAGACTTATTAATAATGTATAGGTATATATGGTTTCATTAAAACTCAACCAATCCCAAATGTTCATCCCAATCTCCACTAATGTCCAAAACATACATATTTTTAATATCATAATGAATCTATATCGTTCTTTCTAAATTTTCATATGTCCTTGGATTTTATAAGAAAAATAAATGAACATAACATCCTATTTCCTCCAAAAAGAAACTTTATAATTAAGATGTTAACTAGGGATACCTATCAGAAATAATAGAATATGGATCAATTTGAAAAAAACAATACCCTTCAGAAAAATATTTCCCTTCTCTTTATCGTTCTCTCTACCAGAAGGGTAATATAGTGAGATGATTTTGTCATCATATCAATAAAAAAACATGTCACATTTTTCATTTTTTGGGTATTTGGAAACCCACTAAAAATTTCCATTGAAATATCTCCCTACTTCCAATTTGGAACTAGAAGATGATAAAGAAAACCTGAATGTTTATAGTGCTTGGTCTAGACCTATTGTCAAATATTACAACGATATAAAATTTATCAAGGCCATATTTCTTAACTCGACACCAGAAGTTTCTCCTCATATAATATATCATCTTTTTGGTACTTGGGTTCACTGCACACTAGGAATTATGGATGTCCACAATCACAACATTCCACAAATTAAATTTTACAAAACACCAGTTCTAGAATTCTAGGATACCCTCTAGGGAGAATGACCAATCAATAATGGTCTCCCAAACATAAAGAGATTTATAATGTTACAAAAATCATCATAATTTTTTTTTGAGAATCATCTTTTAGAAAATATTAATAATAATGAATACTTTAAAAACCTATTTTTGGATTATAAATGGAATTGGAATATTGAAATGAAAATTGAGTCTTATATAATTTTAATTTTTTTGAAATAATTTTCTCATTATTGATTTTTAATTGATGACATGAAAGACTAGGTACTTGTTGAGTTATTTTGGATAAATATAATTAGTTTATTCCTTAAAAAACTAAAAAATTATTGCATCAGATCTTATCCTTGATAATATTTTGATTATTATTCTAGGACTAGTTTTTGAGGGATGTGTGTAATCATATTTCTATGATCACATTATTGAATATGTGAGGATCTCATATCCTTAAACTACTATACAGTTTTACATATGACAAGGTTTCACATTTTCTAGTTACATTGATATATATATATAACTTTGTTTATAAAATTGTTTTACACATGACTTTTTTATTTATATAATTAATTTTATATAAAATGTTTGTTAAGAAACATTAATGAATTTCTTCCATCAATTGAAATGAAAATAATGTTCGGTTTAAATATTCTCTTGTACTACCATGACTATTTTATTTAAAATTGATATTATTATTTGGTTAAATTTTTTGTCATCTTATTATATAAAAAATGGTGAGATCCCAATAGGTTTTTAGCTCACACCCTAACATTTCTTTTTTGAATAAATAGCCTTCTTCTTTCCTGGTACAAGCAATGGAAATAAACTATTTGGATGTGGCGGTTTTTGATATTTGGGTTTTATAGAGTTGTGTCCAATGGGATATCAGATGAATCATTTATCTTTTAATTACTTTTTTATGTAATATTTGGGTTATTATACATATTTTACTTCTAGTACATTATCCTTTGAGATTTTACTTTGAGCATGATGACAATTACCTATCACTTACTCTCTATATATAGAAAACGTATCCCAATTTACCTTGTATGATACTCAGTTCTTATCACCTACATGTGTGGATCAGGATTTCTCTTTAGGACGGGTGGTATTGTCTCACAAATTATTTTATCTAAAAATCTAGACCGATTCTTGAAACTCATGATTATCATGAGTTTAGATTTTAGTAATTTGTACGTGACACATTTCAATGATGATACAGATCACGTGTGTCAAGAAAATTTATATGATGACATCCTCCATATAGTCAAACCTCTATTTTTCCCACATCACATTTAATAAACAATGAACCTATGTGAATAAAAATTTTACTATATGTCTCACAAATGATCAACACCAACATCAATAAACTGAATAGTGAGAATAAAACTATTTCCAAAAAATAAGGGGACCATGAATGTATTTTTCATTATGAACTTTTAAATGATACATCCACCAAGGAAGAGTTATATTTAAATGTAATGTGGAAGTAAATATTGAATGATGTGGTGATGATCGTGTATTAGTTGTCTCATACAAAAAAATTTGTCTTTACACTGACATTTTTTAAGAGAATATACTTCAAATCCGCCTAAATTTATGGATATCATGAAACAACTTCATCATTCGATATGTGTAACAAGATAATATGGTTAATAAAATTTTATTATTGATGAAAAATGATGGTATATTGGCCTCACATCCCTTTCAACAGTGGAGAGTCATAATTCCTATAATCACAAGGAATAATTTTCACATTTATATTATTAAAACCTTAATATGTTTCATGGAATCATTTAAAAATCCTCCACAAATTTTAACATCAAAGAAATGACAAAATATTCAGTATTAGTCTTCATCCCATCAGAGCATTGAAAATGATGGTTTAGAAGTCATAATAGGGCATACACATCCAAAAAATAATCAGATGAGGAATGTAATGTTGTTACATTTTATGATACCTTAAACTAGAGTAATGATTTTTTTATATTAAGAAATTGATATGTGATCTAAAAGATGGGTTGGATTTTAATAGTAATTCTAACTAACAAAGTTTATTCCACTCATATAGGGTAATGTAGAAGCGGCGGTACTGTAGATCGGCGGGTACTGTAGCATTGGTAGGGCACTATAGTAGCGGCGGTACTGTGCGGGTACTGTAACAGCTGAGTTACTATTAAAAGAATGGGAATTGGGCCAAAAAATTGGGCCTATGGGCTATGTATGGGCTACAAGCCCACTGGACCTTCGGGCTATGTAATGGGTCTCCTACTACCCCGTTAAAAGAGGTATTTGATTTGCTTTAATAATAAAATTAGGTTTCAACCCCAACCTTTAATATATATATATATATCAAATTAGAAGATCAATGAAATTAAAAATGAAAATTATATATTTAGAAAAAATTTATGCAATGGAAAATATCCATCATTCTATATATAGAAATCCCTGAGCACCTAAAAAGATCTTATATTACTGAACTATTCTTCTCATGGGAAAATGTTACATTTAATCTAATTAGGAAGGTAGAGTAATAGACATGTTTTAGGATATGATGATGTTTCAAATAACAATAAATGATAGGTAATACAAATAAACAATAACACTTTCTACATTAAAAACATATTTGATGGAAAGATAAAAAACATATAGATTTACCCCTGAGAACAACATTGATTATTAATGATCAACATAAATTCCATTTTCCCTCTAAATAATTGAACCAAAAATTCATATGATACAAATTCTATAATATTAATATAATCAGTCTTAGTGATCGTAAAACAAATAATTTAATACAGAAAGTATATGATATTTTATATTGAAAAATACCAACCAAATCAGTTAAAAAATTTAAAACAAGAAATAAAAAATCTATTAAAATAATTCATTATATGAACTGTCACTAATGTTATTAGATAAGTGTATCCATTATTACATAAATACATAGATCAATTAATAGAACATGTAATAAAAAACATCAATGGAATCATATATTCCACTAGGATCAATTTTAATGGAATAAGAAGAATCACCCCATAATTTGATGAGGTGTCTCTAAAATATTATAAAAATTAATTATAAAAAATTAATTATTTTTAATTTGATATTCCTATTTAAATTAATGTAAAATAAACAATCATATCTAATTAAATATGAATTTGTTTTTAAAAAATATTCAAGTTCTCTCCAAATTAATGTATGGTTCATTATGATTTTCAATATAAGGATAAGAAGGATAATTTTACGTAATAATTACTCCATTATTTAAATTCAAAAAATATGCATGATAAATAATGAAACATTATGTTTGTAATGATAAATATAATTAATCATTTTACACAAAAAAGATCATTCCGTTGATATATCATTTAAAACAAAAAATATCTCCTTTACGAAACACATTGGGTTATTAATAAAAAATCCCACATTTAAGTATAACTCTCCAAATTTAAAATGACTACAATATGAAAAGGAAATCATACTGAATATATTTAAATCTAACTATTATTGTGATTTTCAATTATAAATCACTAAATAATGGCCAGATAATGTGATGAAAAAATAGTGACATAAAAGTATGAAATGAATATGGAGAAGTTTTTAATAATTAAAATAAATATCACTCTATATAACATCCATTAAATATTCCTATAAATATTTCCTCTATATTTCTAAAACATAAAAAATAGAGAAATTTATTTCTTCTTCATTGGTATTAGTAAAACTAAAAAATATATTCAATGATTATAATAATTGGATTATAATAATAAATAGAGTGAACCTTCAAGAAATTTCCATTTGGTGCCTATGGATAACATTATTTCAGAGAATATGTTATTAGGGAATACCCAAAATAATGATGTTATCTTCCACAAACTCAATAATTGAAGAATATGCATATATAAACCAAAAAATCTACAAATCTCTATCATTAATTGTTTACATAGAAAATATATCAGAAATCTTACATATTGGTGAAAATTATACAAGAATATTCAATGAAATGGGTAAAATAGAATTATTTATTTGAAAACCACAAGAAACATAGTTATAAAATATAAATTTATAAAATTATTGATATAGATATATTAGAATTAATACAATTCAAAACACTAAAAACAAAAAAATATACACTAAAATAATGAAAAAAATTATTCGTATAAGAAAAAAGACATTTTTCATATATAATTAAATCATAAAGAATTTAATTTACAGTAAAATAAAATATAATGTAAAATTTCATTTAGGTATAGTTCAAGGTGATTTTAAATGTATATTTGATATATTTATTTGAATATACATTTTGAGAATATATATTTATTGTATGAATAGTTTTTATAGTTCAAGTCAACTAATTTCATCCCACATTCTCTAATTGTTTTTTAATATCATGAGATGGTGAAAAATGACATCAAAAATATTATAACTTAGTATTGATAAAACCTAATATTACATTAAAATATTAAATACTATTAGAATTTAAGGACCTTTTCTATATATCAGCATGATGATTTTCTATTCATATAATCTTGAGAATATTAGTTCATTTATTTTATATAGTCATAAATACATATCTCATATGTTTATGTGTTTATCTCATTAAGGATTAACTATGTTTATAGAAAAGGGAAAATATTATTTTATCATAAATAATCATAGATTGGGTAAGACACAAATCAATGGCAGTGTTTGTTTATAACATCAATAACAATTAAGAACACCAAAATCTATGTACCGCATATTCATATTATATAATGGAATGTGAAACAAGATGTTTCATCTTACTAGAAAAACATAATAATGTTTCACTATAGAAATAATGTGTAGTAAAAATTATCTTATGATCCATTCGATAACCCATGATGTCAATACCAAACTAAACCATTGATCTAAATTCATATTTGGAAGAATAGAACGATCCATGTTAATATATTCCATTAACGTTTGGATAATATATATATTATTTCTATAATAGGATATTTTATAATATTTTATTTGCAACTCACAGAATTTCATATATAGTATATAATTTATTATCAATTATACCTAATGTATATTAACATTTCAAATCTCTATAAATTTTTTTTGATCATATTCTTTCCTAGATTCATAAAGATTAATTTTTCTATGGTTCCTACTAGTGTTTTAATAATAGAATAATGTTTCATAATACTATTTATGAGAATATAAATTTTTTACATACCCCAAGATTAAATATTTTATTCGATTCTATGAGTTGTTTGGAATGTAGAATGGTAATTATGTTCACCTATTATACTGATTTCAATTTCAATATGAAATTGAATAAAAAAAATAAAAATCATTCAATGGTTTTAACTGAATATAGTATCATTAATATAAATTTATAAAATTATTCTATGAATAAATATATTCATTAAAAATTTATTTTTATTAGTTATTCATTTAACTAAGTAGTTATGAATTAATAATCTGGAAAATATATCAATCAAATATCCTAAAATATGTTTTAGACTATATGGTGCCTTGATATATTGAAATACAAGTTTTGATAAATAATGGTCTTTCTAAAAAGTGGTTATTAATATTTAAAATAATTTTTATTATATCCATTAAGAAAAAAATTTCAAGTAACATTTTTAAAGAGAGAAATTTTAAAGAGTGTTCTGAAGACTAATATACTTTGGATGAATTCATAAAAATCCATTAAATAAGACCACTAGACTAATATTCTCCATTTCTATTTATAATACATTTAAACTAGTTTATCATTATTCTAAATTATGGGTTCCTTCTCCCGAATCATATATTATAAGACCACTAGAAAATTATAAAATAAAGATCTTATGATAACTCAATAAAATTTTAAACCATATTACATTCAATTTTCTTAATCTCTTTATTCATTGTGATTATACAATATTCATTATCCTATAAATTATATGAGATTCTATTTTATAATTATGATATTAATTCAATATTCTCACATTAATGTGGTAAATAACTTCTAAAAGTAATAGGTTGTCCATCATCTCTAATGATATTATCAGTGGGATGATTATGTATAACAAAATAATTTACTATTAAAAAGGAATAATTTTCCCATCTACTCATTGAATTTAATATCCTTGAATATATTTATTTTTGTTAATTTCATATAAAATTGCATCAAATTTTTTTAATAAAACCAACAGGGTATAAAAAAACAATCCAAATTATTTTTTAAATCTATTTATTTTTACATAATTAATGGACTAGTCCAATACAATGTGACCTGTATAGTTTTAAAAAAATACATTTTCCCATTTTTATTGGAAAATTAAGCCTTAATATATATTGAGTAACTATGATATATTGATTTATCATCCTTCATATTAAATTTATGTAAATCAATTTTATTTTTAAACATTAACAAAATACATGTAAAACAATTGAGGTAATAATTTTTTGTATTCCCACTACTGCACTATTTGTATAATTTTTGATCAAAATAATTAAAATTTATGAGAAAAATAATTGTATAACAACAAGTGATAACATAATTAGTCAAAAAACATATAAATTAAAAATTATCACAAAAAAGTCTATGTAATTTATTAAAAAATCTATTCTTTATTTCAACCACAATATTTTATTCTAATGTTTTTAATATCATGAAAATACGAGTAATAAATTTTTCACATGATATAGTTTCAAAATTATAATTTAGTAACTATTCACATGGATCTCTTCAAATAGTTATAATCATCAAACTCGTCTCATTTACAAAAAAATCCTAAAATTCTTTAATTGATTAAAGTGTTTCAAACTTAAGAGGTAAAAAGTGAACCTATATGAATATATTATTATTGTGAAAACATATGTAATATTATTTATAAATCAACATTATGTCTTATAAATAATCAATATGGGATTCTATAGAGCCATATTTATAAACAAATTATTTCTAAAAGGATACATAGAAATTATATCTGAATCATTTTCTGTGAGATATATGTTTTTATATAAAACAGAAAAATAAAAATAAAAATAATAATTTTTATGAAATTAAATTCATTTTTTAAATCAAAATATATAATATTGATTACTTTTAATAGTTTGGATTTCATAAAAAGTGTTATTATTTTGTGAGTATTGAAAATTAAAAATTTTATAAAAATATTGATTTTATTTATGTATTTAAAAATTTAAATACTATTTTGTATTGGTTTCATAATTAAATTAGTCAATTATAATTAAAAATTCCACAGTTAATTACATTGTATTTAAAACATAAGTTTTTGGTTTAAATTAAATTTTATTATTTAAAATATTTTCTTGTGAAAAAAATATTATCATTATGTTTGTCAAACATATATAAAAATTAATTTTAATCTTTATTATAATTTAACCATGAAAATTGGATTCATATTTTTAATCAAGAGGTTCAAATTTTTTAATGCCTCCAATTTAATTTTTGGTTATATTGAATTCTTATCTAGATAAAAATTTGTTACTATGGTAAATTGTAATAGTATTTATTCAATGAATTTTTTTGATGTTGTCACAATATCCTAAATTAATTATTCTGTATGATATAATTTAAACCCTTATAACCACATATTATAGCATTAATTGATTTAGTTCCACAAGTACATGATTGTGATTTTCTGTTATTTTAAAAAAATGAATAATTATAAGCATGCCACTCCCCTCCTATAGAAAATGGCTAATCCTCTCCTCATGTATTCAAAAAAGAAATGAATCCTAGATAATACATCACCAACTCAAATCCAATAATATCATCCTTCCCCATTTACTGCTGGTTTTGTTCATTATATAAAACCACCATTGAAGGATACATCTATAATCCAGAGAAATGTTTCCAATTAAATTTTTTTAGTCTAAATGGAATTATTTTTTCTTTATTTCAACATCGACATCCTTAAAAATAGTTATTAACTGCAATGATATAATAACCTCAATAAAAAATATAAAATAAAACTATATTCTTTTTAAATATCCTTTTTTATCATTTTTCCATCATATGGAAAATGAAAACATCGTGTATTCATATGTGTAGACTACCACTACCATAATGCAATGAATTTAATTTACATTCATTTCCAAATTTTTTTATATTTTAATTGAATTAAAAAATTATGAAATAAAATTATTAAATTATAAGGATTATTTAATTATATGATCTTAAGTACATTTTTACCCATCAATTTTTCAGAAAATGATAACCTCATATGTGCTTATTTGTGAAATACCACCTCCACGAAAAATGTTGTTTGTTTTTCATGATGAACATACAAGAATATTTCTAAAATTTTATTAATCATTTGAAAAATAATATTTTTACATGATTGATAATCTAGAGGTAATAGAACGATGAAACCATTGAATATATTAAACAAACCTAAGTTATTTTCTTGTGAAAACCCGAATGACCCAAAAGTGAGAAACTTGAACATACTTGATTATATAAATATATACGAAATGGTGAAAAGAAAACAAAATGGATTATGATATGTGAGTGAACATGAAAAATGATATTTATCACCATAAGAGTAAATATAATTTTATTATTCAGAATTATTGATGAATTTATGTGGAATGATTGAAGAAAATGTAGTGGGTTGTAAATTGAAATTCTATTTTTATTTTTTTAAATCATATTCTAAGATGTATATAATATTATATGTTAATTAATGAGGTATTATTTGAATATAAAATACTAGTAATGGTCCATTTAAACTTTATTTTATCTTCATTATGTTATTTAATAAATTAATATTCTAATATATATTGTACCGGACAGCTTTGTATCATATTAGAAATATTATTTTTTCCAAAGAAAAACTTTTATCACAATCAAATTCATTCTTTATTATCTTTACTATCCTATTAATGATTTTTTTTTATTATATTTTATTCTACTACCCTTATTAGGTAAATTTCATTTTAAATTATTTTTAAAATATTATGATATATCTTCATTTTTTGTGATAAAATAAATAATTTTTTCTTATGAGATAAAATTTTATAAAAAAATTATGCATTTAAGGATAGAAATTATTATTTTTAAAAAATTATGTTATTGTTTTTGGAAATAATATTTTATTATGGGTCGGATATATAATACTGATTATTGTTGAGCCTAATATATATCTCCAATTCATTGGTTAATGATGAAAAATTTAAGGAGAAATATCTTACTTATAAGAGATATATTTAATTCAACTATAATGGTTATTATATTATAATGGATTATATAAATATCTTTGTAAGAAATATTTCCCAAGATTCCAACACTGACTTCCAATGAATTATATTTATTTATATTGAAAATATTTTTATTTATATTGTTATATAATGAATTAAGAATAATGTAAAATTTAGGATCCCTAAAATTAGAAATGGTTTCTCTAAGAATTCTCTTGTTTTCAAAACATTCATGATTTTTTTACATTATACTTTGTAAAAATTTATTCATTAAAAAAACATAAATTTGATTTCATGAGTAAGTAATGATTATTTTGAGATCAATTTTTAACGTGTAAAAAAACTTCTTACATTTTGTCAAGAATTAAAAAATTGAGTAATCAGTAGCATTTCACTCTATATCACATGATTATTTTTTACTCATGCCACATTTTCAAAAGTTTTACATTATTAATCTAGATGGGTTGGGATTACATAAATTTTAATGGTGTCTTGTTCTAAATAATTAAAAGGATTCATTAATAAAATATTAGAGTATGCATAAGAACTAGTTTTAGTGGGTAAATTGTATAATGTATATAATTTGTCAATATTCAATGTCATTTTTACCTAATACATATTAATTCATAATCCTTAATGATTATGGTAATGTAGGAATGTGTAAATCTTCTTAAAATCCTGAAATTTTGTGTACATTATCTTATGGGTTGTTCCGGATAGTACCAATGAAATATTTAGATATAAATAGATGATATAATGTTTAAAAAAAATTTAAGTTATTAAAATTTATTTTCCTTTTGTCATGAGAGAATACTTGAAGATTCCTATATTTCTCCATAAAAAAAAGGAATTATAGGAATTTTTTTTTGTAAAATCATGGAAAATGATTTTGTATGTTATCAAGATAATGATATAAATCCAAATCAGTAACATGAATTTGGTGGATTTTGAATTGTGTGGTTTCTTTGTGTTAACTCAATTTATAAGGGCAATAAATTGTTTTAACCATGAATTGTGGTGGGAATTTTTTTGTAGATAGAATTATATGTTCTGTAAAATTTCATGAAATAATTCCTTAAAAAATTAAATTGATATTCATAATAATTGGTAGATTAAAAATGTATCAATGAGTTGTAAAATGTACTATATGTTTTTGAATTATTTAAATAATTAGAAATTAACTCTCCCAAGTAAACATTTTGAAGGTAAATCTATATAGGCCAAGAGTTAAAAATTACAAAATATTGAGTTTAGTTGGAAATTTACATTCATTCACAATGATTATCTTTTTAGTGCTGTAGTTTTAGACTGTTGGGCCTTAAATATTATACACCAAATGATATATTAAAATGTATAAACTCCGACTCACTATCCATTTTTTTCACAAATTGTAACTCTTTAAAATAAATAATTATTTTTTAGATAAATAACATCCTAACATTCATATTGATTTATTCTATCTTCTTACCCATCCTTATACCATGTGGAAGAAATTTCAAAAATATGGGATGCGCACAAAAAATCTCATTAAGTGATAAAAAATATAAATGAAATAGTTATTCCATGAATGTTTTAAACTCATGAAAATATTATCCCAAAATCATACTTTTCACCCAGAGGAAATAATATCTTCATATTTCTCATGAAATCATAATATTACTAAAAAATATATTTAGAAAGCATAAATCAAAAAGATATCTTGTGGAATCTTTATCGTACTTGTATTTTTGCATTCAAAACATTTTAGAGAGTAACCTTCATGGTTATTTTTGGAATACCCATCACAACATATTACCTAAATATCTTGATAGAACCATATTGTTTAACTCCATCTAATTACCCAATGCTTTTTAGATATATCAATAACTCAACATCTCTTTGTTTTTCGTAGAACACCCCATATAATTAAGAAAATCCAAAGTTCCATAACATAATAATAATATATAAAACAACCATATAGAAAATTAACATTTTCAATTTTCAATAAAAAATTATGATTTAAGGATATATATATATAGTCAATAAATTATCATAACCCTTGTATGTACTGTGATACATAAAAATGGATAGGGTATTTATTTTTATTTTAAAAAAATTATTGGTTGTAGAGTAATCTAAATAACAAATAAAGGTCACTACAGTGTAAATTTTGTTGTCTCCATATATGTTAAAAAATACCTTATGAATTTTGTAAAATTATTTGTATAAAAATATTCCATTCGAATTCATTTTAATAAATCTAAAATACAAAGGGGTTGATTATAAACAAAATAAAAAATTTAGTCTATAATATAAAAATATGCTTCAATTAATGGATATTTAGATGAAGTCCCTTACCGTATTAATAACTCATCACATACAATATTTATATTTATGAAAAATAATGTTAGGTTAATTTATTATTTCCTGATACAAATTAAAATTTTTATTATTACTTTTATATAACTTATTACTATGTCATAATAACTATATAACTATTTTATTTCATATTGAATGTTTTGTCGATATTCGGTACCTGAGTCGAAAAATGAGCTTCATATCATGTCAGTATTCCTTCTGACCATGATTAAATCTTATCCTTAATAAAATTCATTAAAGAATAATCTCATTTATACATAAAACATACTTTTAAATAAAACAATTTTTATGGTATAAATATTGAACATCAATATAATCATGGAGATTGTGGGTTGTATATATACACGACAAACATTTCAATTTTTCATTAATCAGTATCGAAATAAAGTCATTTTCAATTTAACCTTACAGTTTGATAATAATATTATTAACATAATAATAATCATTAAAATATACTTACATATATCATACAAGTTATGTGGTGGATAAAATTGGTTTACATAGCTTCGTGGTTGTGATAGTTCATACATACAGTCAAACGATGTTATCATATCTATGTGCATGGAAAGTAAAAACTTAATTGATATATAATTATTATATAATGATAAATAATTCATGAAAATAATATATAAAAATCAATTCTGTCATTATTACATGTATTGATAGATGGTATTGAAAAATGAACAATATCAGTTCGTGAGGTGGTAGTTCATTGTACACATGAATGAAAAGTTCATTTACTATATGATGAAATTGCTAATGGATTAAGGTGGTGATATTAACAAAATAAAATCATCCTATATTTTGGATATTTTAGTCATTATTTTATATTGTTTTAAATATATTTGAATAAGTGGATCCATTATTAATATAGAAATACATGAAGAAAACAATACCTCTACTTCAGCTGATCACCTTTTAAGAACACCTTAACACCTATAAGGATGGGGTTATGTTAAAACAAAGTCCTCCAGAATCATTAGAGGTATTATATTTAGGGTTTTGGGTAGGTATTGGATGGAAAAAGGGGTTTTTATGTTTATTTAATAGATTATAAGGGTACGGTTTTCTAGAAGAGGGGATTGGCTCCCTCTGAAACACTTAAAATATTAAAATAATGTAAATTTATTTTTTTACTCTGAATAAATTAAAATTATGTAATGTAGAAAATATGATGAGGTCGGTTTGAAATTGTATCATATAATAATTTTTAGACATGTATTTATTTTATTATAATCCTTATCTATTAATTTTACCCTTTATTAATCTATTTTAATTTTATTGAGGTAACACAATTTTCAATATTATGTAACTATAAATTTTACCTATATGGGATCCATTTTTCATAAATAGTAACATATTAACCATTTATGAATTATAATAGTTAGTTTTTTATTTTAAATATATTTTATATATTTAAATAATATAGTAGTATATTATCTTCATAAAATATCAAAAGTGTCGATTTTGACACTATTCATTTAATTGAATTTAAATAAAATGAAAATAGGGATGTCACATAAAAAAAACTAATAGCCTTATAATATTTCATAGGAATCATATAAATTATTGTAGTGGTCAAATTAATTAATATTATATTTATTTTATAATTATTCATATCATTTTTATGATATTCCTGTTAATAAAATTATTATTGTATCACTAGTGTGTCAACACTTATGGTAATTATTTATTAACTAAACATTAAAAATAAAATATCATGATCTAGATAATTTCATTATATTTATCTATACTTTTTATTATTGAAGTAATATTATATTTATTAAAATACTAAATTTTTTAAACATATAAGTAATAAGAGTGATATTTTTACATTTTCAAATCAATTTCTATTATTTTAATAATATTTATATTATTTATGATTACAAAATCAAATAAATAAGTAAATCCATTTATTATTGGTAAAGAAAAAAATTTTATTCATCCAATAGGTTTATATCATGTGTTAGTGTAATTGTATTGTCTATATTATTTTATTATTTATCTCAATTTTCCCGATATACCATTGACCATGGTAATAGAAAATTTTCATAGTTACTATTCATAATATCCAAAAAAATATATTTAACCTATTAAGATATATTGGAAACACTTATTCCAAATATGGAATCAATTTTTTTTAAATTGAAAACATATAATTTGTGGTAATTAATATAAAATTATTTTAATTGACGAATTGAGAAAAAGTTATTTTTAAAACTAAAAACCATCAAAACATTAATATATGTTTATATCCAATTTAAATGTGAAATTACACCCAATGTACGAGATTAGATTAAATTATAAAAACTATATATAAATATACATTAAAAACAATTAAAAGGATAATATGACCATATAATTAAATTAGATGAAAAATTAATTTGGAATTAAAATGTTGTATTTCTAACTGTTCAATAAAATATGAATTTTATCAAAAAAATATATGAAATTTTATTAATTTACATTTCAATGTCCATTTTCCAAATAAAAAATTATTAGTATCATACATAATATATTAATGTGTCAAAACTATATTTAAACTAGTTTTTATATTAAATGGTGGTGAAAATAAATTTTAAAAATATTTGAATTTTTTAATCCTAAAAATGTATTTATTTTTTGATTAAGCTATTAATATTAAATGAATAATGTAGAAACAGTTAATATTCATGTTTAAAAATAAAATTGTTAGTTCTTTTCATTTCCCAAAATACCAAGACTAGGTAATAACTATCACTAAAAATAATAATTTATTATTTTTTAGTACAACTCAGTCTTGTATGGGACATAAGATTTCAGAGGAACCCTTTATTGTGTGTCAGGTATGCTATCGGAAATTGAGTACCCATTAATGTAAAATTAATATCTAATTGAAAAATATTAATAAATATGAAAAATTATTATTCGATTATTACATAGGATATTACATTATTCCCCCCTTTTCAATATTACATCCTCACAATTTTTATTCACTTATCAAATATCTAGCGGTATTGATGCCTTCTAGAATTTTACGATTCACATGTTACCTCTTCAACCATATAGTGTTCCATAAAACCTTATATAGATGAATCACATTATCCCACAGTACATTTTATCTATATTAAAGATCTTGAAGAGGTAGTTATTCATTAGAAATATTATCATCCATCTAAAATTATTCCCATTTCAAAACATGAGATTGATCTAGTAGATACTTTATTAACAAAAATAATTAAAAATAATTGTGAAATTAGAAAAAATTGAAGGTAAATCCACTAATTAGACAATTATTCTATCACTTTCTAGTATTTCATAGGGTGTGATGATATGTGGACCAAAAATTCCCTTCTTAACAAAAACGTATCATACTTTTCCATAGAGAAACATTTAGAAAGACACGATATCCTTACTCAAAAGAAATATACTTTTTTGGTTATCTGCATAACATTTATAAACTGATTGAGTTTTCTTCATGTGTATATGAATCAACTAGACATTTTATATCACCTATAACACCAAAATTGTTCCCATTAACTTCATTTCTACAATATGATCCCAAAAAACTGGAGTTCAGAACCACTTTTTGAATAAAGTCTCAAATTCTATATCTGGGAACATAAATGAAAACTATAATTATATGAAAAAATAACCAAAGTATTATATTGATCCTAACTTCATTAGTTATAAATTAAACCACCATGTATCATTCCCTAAAATTTAAAATTATTCATTCTTATTCCCATCTGATTGAGGATGAAAATATGTGTTAAAATTTAATTCAGTTTCTAATGAAATTTATGTCCATTCTAATAGTTATATGTGAATCTGGGATCATGATCATATATAAAATAAAGAGGTACCCCATATAACCTGACTATCTATTTAATAAACATCCTAGAATGTTGATCTAGTGACAGAGTATCATTAATATGAATAAAATGGGATGATTTAGTCAATCTATCAACAATAACCCAGATCACACAGTTAACTTGAGAAGTATTTGGTAATCCAATTAAAAATTCTATATATATATTTTCTCATTTCTAATTGGGCACTAGAAAATGCTGAGTCACCCCTTTTATAAATTTCTAATATGATTTAACATGTTGACATGTAAAACATCTTAAGGTAAAATTAGAAATCCTTTTTTTCATTCGATCAAATCAGTAATACTCTCAATTATCTCTATAAATCATAATGCTTCCCCAGATGAATTGAATACTGATAACCATGATCTATATTTAACAAATATGTCTTCAATATTAATTCATAATGAAAATAAATTTCCCCCCAACCATCAAAATACAATCATTATCAACATTAAAATCAAATAGCATAGACTTATAATCAAATTATATCATTTTCTACATCTCACTGCCTTCCTTCTGTGCTATATTAATTCTTTATGATAGATATTATTTCACTAATACTTGAAAAAAAATAGTTGGATTAGCTGCTCCAAAAACATCCAATAAAAATTTCATCAAATCATTTACCAAATTATCATTTTTCAAACATAGCATGTTTAATGTAGAATTAAAGTTTCGATTCAATGCGTCAGCCACTTTATTTTCTTTTCCTAGAAGGTAATTAATCAGGAAATCATAGCCCTTGATTAGTTATAACAATTATATCTATCTCATGTTGTATTATTTTAGAGTAAATATATACTTCAAAATTTTATGGTCAGTATATATTTCACATTATACTCCATACAAATGATGCCTCAAAATTTTAGAAGGAAAAACAAAAGTAACTAATTCAAAATCATGCGTATGGTAATTTACATAATTATTTTTCAACTAACATAAAGCATAATAAATTACTGGGTCATTATGCATTAGGAAACAACCTTTTTCTCTCAGTGATGCATCTGTGTAGAAAAAAAATTCACCATTTCTATAAGGTAGTGCCAAAACTGGATCATTCACTAATATTCCTTTCAATTCCTGAAAAGAGTGAACAAGTTATTTTCTCCAGATGAACATGAAAACTTTTTGAGTTAACATAGTCACTAGGATAGAAAAAAATGAAATGTTTTCTGAAAAACCATGACAATATCATACTAACCCATGAAAACATTGAAGCTACATTATATTTTTTGTTCTTAGAAATTCATCAACAACATTAATTTTAGCATGATCAATAGTAATTCCATATTTACAAACAATTTGACAATTGAATGAAATTTATTGCAACCAAAACTAACAGTTTCTGAATTCCTCATATCATTATTTTAATTTAATGTTTTAAGAGAAACTAATAGGTGACAGTTAATCTATACATTACTCTTAGAGTGTACAAAAATTTCATTACTTAACACATCCAAAAACATATCCAATAAGATATGAAATATTATATTCATAACATCCATGAGTACATTGGATAAATTATTTAAACCTAATAGAATAACTATAAATTCATTAAGTCCATACATATTATGGAATGTCGTCCTTATAATTTATTCATCGTTTACTTTCATCTGATGGTACCCCGACCACATATCAACCGTCGAAAAATATTATGCTACTTGGAGAAGATAAATTAAATCATTAATATGAGTAAAATGATACTTTTTCTTAATGTTGATAATATTCAAGGCTCTCTAATAAATTCAATGTCTCATTGAATCATCTGTTTTAAACAATAAGATAGGAGAACCCACAGTGGTTATCATGGTCAAATGAAAGCATTATATAATAACTCATGTGATTTCGTCATTAGATTTAAAAGTTCAATTTGATCCATTTGGTAAGGGTGTTTTGAAATTCGCTTATCCTAATGAACTATGTAATCCTTAAATTCAACATCTTGATTAGGTATAATATAAGGAAAATCATTATGAAAAACATCAACTAAATAATTTACCATTGGCACATCATTTATCTAAAAAGATAATTTATTTTTTAAAATAATTGAATGATATCATTTCATTCAATCATAATATTCTTAATATCTTATCAATTCTAAGGGTTCATTATTGAATAGATATTTAATGTATTTATAATGAGAAACCTTTGTATCTATGCAGTTAATCATAGCATGGTAAATTGAAAACTAATTCATACATAGAATAACATTAATCTCTATAAGAGGAAGTATTACAAGGCTTGTCGGTAGATGCATTCCAAAAATAATAACAAGAATTTTATAATAATTTCTTTTTCCCCCAAATTCCCACATGTGTTTTTACCATACATTTTGGATTCATTTATCGAGGTATAATTTCCAATTTAATAGAAATTTCTTATAAATGAATGAATGTGTATACACTGAATAATAAAACACATAGACATAATCTGAATAAAAATTAATGTACCTGAAACCACTTCATTTTATGGCCCAATATCATCTGATGTTATTTAAATGTATTTCACCACATAAATATGCTTATATTCTTGCTTCTTCCCATCATTTTATATCTTATACTGACAATATTTTTCATAATTAACCATCTCATTTCACTTAAATTTTATTTCTAACTGCAAAAAATATTTTTTCTTACAACTAAAATAATCATTTTATTTTATTTATGGTCCTTACACCCCATTTTACTGCATAATATGCACTTACTAGAATTAAGGTGGCGTTCTCCAGTGTGTTTTTCCTCAATTCTCACTAACTCTGAACAAAATTTTCATACCATCATACTTTTTTGATGAATTATTCTATTTTTTATACCACCTCAACTTCTTATACTAATGTTTTTCAATAAACACCTAATCATCAACAAACTATATTAACACCTTCTCTGTATATCAGCCATGTTTTTTGTAACATTAAAACTCACAAGAATATAATTTCCTTAAATAAATTTTCTTTAATCCCGAGTAAAAATGATTTATTCTAATATTAGCATCCCAGGTAAAATTTTGAGTGTACCAGGCTAGTTGAGTAAATTTTTCATCATTTATAGCCACTAATTTCTCATGATTCCCCAATTTCATGAATTGTTTTCATTCCTATGTCAAACATCCTTACGAAAATATCTCTTAAGAAATATATATATTTAATTTCATCTAAATTATGAGTATCGATTTTCTAACTGCCCCTGATATTCATGGCCACCAACCACCACTAATCCACAATATCTTCAAAATGGAATATAGTAATAGTAACATTTTTATCTTATAAACAACACAAGAAATTGAAAATATTTTCTAGGGATTTAAACCAACATACAAATAAAATATTTTTAGATGATATTTTCAATTATTGAGGATGTCTCCTCATAAAATGATCAACTATTGACATGTTACTCTATGATGGATCTCAATTATATCACGTAGGTATATCACCACTATTTATTTCAATTTTCAATTTCACCATCACTATAAAAAAACTATTCAGTTCCGATTCTGACCATCTAAGGTTGTTGATTTGGAATGTCGTTTTCCTCTAGATGTCATCCTAGAACAAATATCGTATTTCTTCAATGAAAAACCATTTTTAACATACATATCATAGATTAAGAATCATAGTAATATTAAAATGATGTAACATTTCAATTTGACCATAATGTAAAAATCATTTATAAATAATCGATTAAAAATATCCAAAACTTTAATGTTATCTAAACCAACATCTAAAACCAACAATAAGGACCCATACTTATATGTTATATATTATTGAGTTATGTAAATAATTTATATTCATTATAATTCAGTATAATTTTAGGTCTACTATTTTTGTAAATTAGGCCATGACTATTACAATGAATCTAAAATATTACGATGCAGACAATTCTACTCATTGTCCATTTCTTCCAAAAATGGAAGTCTTTAAAATAATGGATGATTTATTTTTCTGGATAAAAATATTGTTAACATTCTTCATGGATTAATCCTTCCACTTACCTATCCTTATACCATATCGAAAATATTTCAAAAACATGGGATGAGTAAAAAATCACAGTATGGGATAAAAATAAGGAAATAAATATTTAGTCCATGAATATTTAAATCTCAGGAAAACAATTTTTAAAAAACATAGTTTTAACCCATATGACATGATCTCAAAACATACATCATGAAATCATAATATTAGTAAAAAACATTTGAGAAATCATAAATCATAATCATATCTTTTGAAATTTGTATCATATATACATTTTAGATATCATAACTACATTGGGAGTAACCTTCATGGTTACATTTGGAATATCCATTATAGTATATTGCATAAATAGATTTAGAGAAACAATTCCATTTAACAACGTATTATTACCCAATGCATTGGAGATATATCATGGACTCACTGTCACTCAGTTTATCACTAAACAACCCGTATAAATATGCAATTTTCTAGAACCATAACATAATCATAACTTATAAAACAAAAAAAAATACATTTCAACATTGAAAACAAATAATTTATTTTAATGATATAGATATAATCAATTTATTCTCCTAACTATTTTCTATATCTAATAAGGGAATAGTTTTTTCTCTTTTAAAAACATTATTGCATGTATAGTAATCCAAATACCATATATTGGTCATGAAGACGGAAAAGTTATTGTCACCATATACATAAAAACATTCCTTTTTTAAATAGTTAAAAATCATTGTATGATAATATATATGTTGAAAAAAATGGAATCACATTAAAATTAAAAGGGGTTTACTATACACCTTATAGTAGAATGAGGCATATAATTTCACAATATCCCTCAATGAAAGGAGAATGAGATGGAGACCCTTACCAAGAGTCAGACTCCTCACTGACAATCATAATACTCATAAATAAAAAAATTATGTTAATTAAAATTTAATGGGAAATTTTTTTCAAGTGTATTATCCCTTTTATATCCATTATTACAATGTCATTTAAATTATATAATTATTTATGTTTATATATTATGTTCTGTTTATTGTAAAAACTTGAGTTGAAAAATGAACTTTGTATGGTGTCAATAATCAATGTGGTCATATGTCCATCTTCTCTAGAATAAAATTCATGTCATAATAATTAATTTTATACATTAATTATTCTTTTAAATAAAAAAATTTATTTTTGGTATGAAAATGATCATGGTTATAATCCTAGAGATGGTAGGACATTCGTACTCATGAGTAATTTTTCTATCTTTCATTGAACATTATGGAAATATGGTGATTGTAATTTTTTTAAATAATGATCATAATATTATTCAAATTAAAATAATAATTAAAATAACTTATATATATCATAAAAATGACTTGGGGAATAAAAATGATTCACATAATTTCATGGATGTGATAGTTCACACGTATGCACAAAATAAATCATCATTTTAGGTTTATATGATGTAAGGAAATAGTTGATAAATTATTCACATAAAATGAAAAATATGTCATGAAAATAACATTTAACATTAATTAAATATTTATATCGAGTAATGAAAGATGTTATGGGAAAAATATATGGGTTTGCGAGGTGGTAGCCTGCCTTACACAAGAATGAAAATTCCATCTCCTATTTGAATAAATTTCAGATAAATTCATGTGACGATATTAACATAATAAAATATCATTGTATTTGTTCTACTAGAAGTATAATTTCACAATGGATTAAAAATATATGAAGAATTGTAATAAGGAATAATATATTAATACATATAGTAAATGATACCTCTTGTTCGGTAAAAACCTGGTTCTTCCTTTGAGATACATATCATTAAATTTCAGTTTATACATATGAAAATATGTGAATTGAGATCAAAAGATAGTTGTAGGAATATTAAATTATTTGAAAAGGAACAACATGTGGCGTACTTACATGTATATTCCATTTATGTTCAGTTACACACCATGTAATCCTAGTAAGCATACATGTAATTTACTGACCAGAAATTGTATGGACATAACATGAAGTATCAATTAAATTCCATGTAAATTTTTTATTTATTAAAATGGGAAGTGTATTTGTTTTTTATGAAAATGAAAATGGGTCTAATGGGTTGATGAACAAGCAGAACCAGACCTTTAATGCCTTCCTCATTGGTCTTCTAATCCGTGATTCCTTCGCTATTAGTTATTTTTGATACTGATAGGTAAGCTCTGGATTCCTCTGGAGTCGTTCTTCGAGATTTTTTTTCTCGATGAATTTATAGAAATTTGATATTTTATCATCATTTTTTAGATCCATGTCTTTCTATGTTGGATTGGAGGGTAAAGCTATAACCGGAGAGTTGTACTATAAGGTAAGTGGTCTTGTGCCTTTCGCTCAATGTGGAGTTGTTTATATGGGCCGTAGTGTCATTCAACGAAGAATAGGGTGTATACATGAATAAAAATTAACTCTTATTATGGCCTAATTATGATTAAATAAATAATTAAATTAAATTAAATTAAGAATTTTTGAGATTGTTAGATTGATTATGTGACAAAATGTGGGTTTGTTCCCCTTAGATGACCCTTGTTTGGTCATTTAACATGAGATTATTATGGGCTTGATTTTATATCACTTTTTGGTGGTTGTTTAATATGTAATTGGTTTATTGAATTTTTACCACATGATATAACAATTCCTTATTTCATGTGATAGTTTAAATCACATGTTTTCTTATTATACATAAACTAAACATATGAGTTTATTTGTTTATGCCTTTTATTTGATTGATTTCATATTATTCTTGGGTTATGAACTACCCATGTGAGTATAATTGTTTAAGCCTTATGATAGTTTAATTCCCTTGTTTCTTGTTTTTTATGATTCCCACATGTGTTTTTATTTTGTTAACCATGTAATAGTTCAATGTACCTATGTTTTATTTTATGATGAAATACTTATAAATCGGGCTTGACTATATTGATATTTATGCATGTGTGTGGGGATTTGATTTACTTGTGGGTGGGGATTTGTCATGCCTGCTGGTGAGTAATTATTTTTCTTGTGTGTGAGGATTTTTTATGTGTGTGGTCAAGAGGATGATCTAAATATAATATATAGAATAACTTATGACTTGTTTACCAAGCCAAAGAATAATCTAGTATTTTATCTTCACTGTATTTATATAGATATCCTTCTGTGGTATCTACTGTAAATTCATTATATTGATGCTTAATGGGATTAGTCCTGATCTAGAGACATATATTATTCAATGTAATTGAATTTTATAAATGAACATAACGAATGAAAATGAAAAACAGACTCATAGAATTGTTTTCTTTTGAGTATTTCATTTTATAGTACTTTTCCTTTTTTTACTATACTTGCTGCATATACACACTCTTATATAAGCACAGATCATTGGTGGTTTCCAATTGATATTTATTCTCACACCCTATTTGGGTCTTGATTTTTTTACCAAATAGATTATATTGTTGTAGGAGTCGATTAGGAAAATCTCCAATATATAAGTACTTATGATGCAGTTTTGGATCTAGAGGGCATGGGACCGAGCTGAGGCTTTTCATGCTTCTTAGTTTCATTTGTTTATTTTTTCTTTTGGATAATATATAGTGTATTTCTATAATGTACCAATTTATTAGTTTATCATAGAACATAAAATGTTTCATCATCTATTGTAATGAACGATTCGTGGTAACTTATATTTTATGTTCTCTAAGGATTATTTCAGATTTATGTAGTTTATTACTTCATCTATTGTATTATTATTTATTCTGCTATGTTTCACTCTACAAATGAGGACATATTTTATCCACTATCACATTCTATGCCCCCGGTGTTGGTCGATATCCCCAAGCATTTGTAGAAATGCGCTTGAGGCCATTTGGCTAACCCGGTATGGGGAACCAGTTCAGTGGAATCCAGATCAAGAATGTTTCAATGTGATATCAGATGTGTGATTTTACATTCCTAGTTTTATTTATTTTTTGGTTAGGATAGAATGAGATTTAAATGAAAGGGATTTGGTACTAATGTTTTTCTTATAGTATCTACCCCGCGTATAGGGTAAATCCAAATTTCCTCGAATGACATTATAATTTTTTGATTTTGATGTATTATAGTTTATTTTATTTATCCTTTGGGTGACACACTTGTTTTGTGTAGTTCATATTGACATAATTGTGGTTCTTTTTTCTTACACCTTGATGAGATGAGAGTATTCCATCTCAAGATTCATACAGGCAGTTGTTAGAAATTTCATGTCATACATTCTTTACATTCCACTTAGAGTTAATTATCAATTTCTTGTTCTTTTGGTAGATGTCTTTATAAGTATGGCTACTCTTCGGATGTGTTTATTGGAATGTGTTATGGTTGAATTCGATGGATTCAAATCTTTTTTTTGTGAAGAGTATGGGACCTCTTGGATCCTAATTTTGGTAGATCATTTTTTGGCCATGGGATACATATTGAGTTGTTATGTGCTATGTGTGGATACAGATCTATGATTCGTTGGGAGTATGGTCCCCCATAAAACCAAATTTTCCATACCATCGCATTATTTTTCAGAAACAGGGGTTCTTGGTATGTTTCTAAGGCTTACAATTTGGAATCCCAAACAACATAGCATGTGGTAATATGACCACATGCCATGTGTTCTTCTATTTAGTCATAAAAGAACTATTCATGTAAATGTTGTGTACTTTTAGTATGAATTGTATAGTAGACGACAGTGTCACCGAATGTACAAGTGAAAACAAAGGTTGTTGATATTTTAATCAGAACATGCCATATACCATATGTACACCCAGTGTACTTTTACATAGCCAGGCCCATGTGGCTTTGTCTATGTAAAAGTACATGGCCAGTATGGAAGGCTTGAGTACACTTTGTGTGTCATCCCTACAAGATGTGTACCTAGGACGTTTATAGGTCCAAGGTAGGTGGATTTAAATGCCCATGTGAGAGGTTATGGGGACACTTGTACCTAGGATGTTTTCACACCCATTACATTGAAAATTACACACCCATGTAGGAGATTAAGGGTACCCATTGTGTATCGCTTAAACATGCCATGTACTTATCTTTTGTGAACTTTTAACTCTTTTATTACACTATTTTGTTCATTGACTCTTGAACGGTTTCCCTTAATGAATAATATTATACTAAGGTGTATGTGATGGTATTTACCGAGATATGACAACAAAAAGACCTCCATTAGTATGCCAGGAGAGTGGAAATGATTATACCCCAGAGGTGGTAGTCCATGGACTGGATGTGGATCCTCCATTTGTGCCTATTGTGTCAGGAGCTATTATACTGAATGCAGGTGCAGATGGAAAATTTCATGAAGGCTACATGAGGATTATAGAAACCTTATAATGAGTACCTCAGCCTACCAAATTTGTTGTAAAACTGACATGAGTATTCTAGTAGCACCATATTCCTATGTTTTTAATGGATGGTAGACCCCATGTTGTATAATCATGGATGGAGTCTATTCTTATGATATTCGTGCATCCAGAAAGGTCCGCCAACAGGTGGATCAATATCATGACTTATATTCTACATTATTCATCCAAGAGGTGGTGGTTTGTTATCCAACAAACAGAGTGTCATCAGGACATGGAATTGGAATATTTTTAGATGGTCTTCTATGGCTACTATTATACAAAGACACTGAGGAATGATAGAGACTTGCAGTTTTTTAAATCTAAATCAGAGCACTATTTCATCATAGGTTAAAATTTTCAATTTTCTATCTTTATATGTCATTTTGAATTAGGATCTAATTACCTAATGTAGTCTACGGGAAGCTGGAGGTGTAGACTATAGAAATTTTTCACTAAGATATGGTATTGTATCCACAAAGAGTTAGAATAGTCATATGTAACATTCTCGTTTCAATACGAGTAGTCATAATGATTAATCTATTATCTAGGAGAGGTTCTACAAGTGTGTAAGAGCATGTCATATGAGACCGTAGTGTCTGATTGTCCCAAAAATGTGTCGAGATTGTGGTAAGATGGGAAATCAATAGTTCTTCTATAATGCGTTTCCACTAAAAACTAATGATAGAGGGTTAAAAAAGACTCCACATTTATTAGAAGGGCCAGTAAAACCTCACAAGTTATGGAATTGAATATGTTATGATGTTCTGGATGAGGTGGTGGTTATTTTTGTGGTAGCTAGACCCCAAGATATCATCAAAATTACGGTGTGTTAGCATGGGGTATCTAGGTAGTGTCTTATGGATGTGGTACTAGTCAAACATATGTAGTACATGAAACCTAGAAGTTTAATGATATAAGACCTTCAACAGTCAAATGTACTATTCTATTACCCTCTATTTTATCTTCTTAATCTCTTTGATACGGAGGAATTAAACTATTGAACAGATGTTCTCATTATAGAGAGCATTTGGCTTTTTGTTTTCTCTGCTAATAATGTTATGATGCTAGACACTCTGTTTGGGATAATGATGGTAGGTGCGCATCAGTTTAAGGACATCCCTCTTCAGGTCTTTGAGTGTGATTTTTTTTCATCTATAAATATAATAGAGGACTGGTTGCAATTTCTTACTTAGAATGGAAATAATAGTCCACTTTCATGACAATTTTCATTATGATCACCACAGAATGAGTTTTTCATCACCATAAGGTGTATCACTACATTAAAATGGTGACTTGGATTTGATTGAAAGCCAATATAGACACAAGAATTGTGGGTTGAGTGGGATAACTACACATTTTTACAGTTTATATCTGGATGACCAGGGGATACTTCTGATGGATTTTCTTGCAGGGGATGATTGTTTCAAGAATGTCTTCCTAGAAAAATTTTCAGATTGACCTTTAGTAAGATAGAAAGATTTCTATATTGAAATAGTAACAGTTGTTACACTGCTATTTATTCCTCCTTATATCTTGGATACGATAGAGTTACAATATCTCAAGATGAACCTATAGGATTTTGTGTTAAATAGATTAATCCAACCAAGTACTTCATTGTGGGGTTCACTTGTCCTTTTTCTAAATAAGGTTGAACATATCCTCAAGAAATAATTGGATTATGTGAAACTGAACCAGCTGATGGTTAAAAATTAATATCTCTTCCAAAGAATGATGACCAGTTTGATCAACTTCAAGGATCTTGATTGTTTTTTAAAATTGACATGAGATCAAGATATCACAAGGTGTGCGATTTTCCTACTAACATTCCTCTTAAATACATTTGTAGTAAGTATGTACTATATGATTATTTGGTCATGTCATTTCATCTCACAAATTCCCTAGTAATTTTCATGGTGTTGATGAACCATATGTTCCATCTTTACATGGATTCTTTTGTAGTGGTTTTCATAGATGATATCTTGGTGAATTCTCACAGTCAAAATGAACATGAATGCCATCTTGAGATCATTTTGAGTACAATGATTCTGCATCAATTATATGATAATATCACCATGTTCCACTTCTAGATAGATCAAATTCACTTCATAGGTCACGTCATCTCAGGGACAAGGTATTAGTGGACCAAGAGAAGGTGAGAGAAACAATTACCTTGGAGCATACCAAGAACATATTTGAGGTGATGACTTTACTATTTTAGGCTGGTTACTATATGTGTTTAATCCATGAAATTTTCTATGATTTAGAATCAATAACTGACTTTGATAAAGAAAATTTTGAACTACTTATGGTCATATTTTTAAGTGATAGACTTTTTGGAGTTCAAAGGGAGATATACATCAGCACCAATACAATTTTTTCACGAGCTGGGCAGGATTTACACTATGTATTGTGACACATTATGTATCAAGCTAGGAGTAGTAATTATACAGGAGGATCGAGTTGTTGAATAAGGTTCATAGCAGTTGAGGCCACATGAGAGGAACTATCTGATGCATTATCGTGAGTTATCTAGAGTATTTCATGCCATACATTGTTGGAGACATTAATTAGTGGGAGATATTTTTATAGGGTATATAGATCATTATTCTCAAGTTCATTTTTTCTCAACATGATTTAAAAATATGAGGTATCGATAGTTGGTGTAGTACCTATATTTCATTGACATCATGATTACCTACACGCTTAGGAAAGGGAATGTAGTGGGAGATGCATTGAGCAAGAGGAATCCAATACAAGTAGTACAATAGGACAACAAAGACTTGTATCTGATGGTGTTGTTCTATGAGATGCATTTAGAGGTACATCATAGGTATGTGAAGACTTTTCTACTATCCTAACATATTACCTCTACCATATTGAACATAGTGAGGATGAGACAACTATCATATTCTAAAGGCCTGGTTCTATGTGTGAGTGTAGAAGCGGTAGACCCACTACCTAGTTGGATCATAGATGAATATTAGATTTTGCAGTTCTGGGGTCATGTATGGGCGTTGGAAGACATCCTCAAGGAGAAGATTTGGGTTCATTCTTAATTTAGATTGGATAGTGCATCTTGGTGACACCAAGATGTATTATGATTTACATCGTCAGTATTGGTGGCTAGTTATGAAGAGATATATAGCTGGTTTGGTTTAAAGAAACTCCATATATTAGTTGGTGTAGGTGGAACACCAAATACTAGCATGAATTTTTCAGCAGCTACCCATTTTATAGTGGAAAAGTAATGACATCGTGATGGATTTCATGATGGGTTTACTAAGGTCTCCCTAAGGTAGTGATGTAGTATTGGTTGTAGTTGATTGGATTAAGAAGGTTTCATATATCCTTATGATCAAGGAAACAATCATTGTTGAGGAGGATATAGTGTTTTATATCTAGGAGATTGTACTATTTCATGGGTCCCTCATTATATAGTTTTAGATAGAGATTCTATTTTTACTTCCCATTTATAGAATTGGCTACTGAGGGATTTGGTTATATCGGTGCTTCTGAACACAAATTACAAACCCTTTATAGTTGGAAAGTTAGAGCGCATTATTCAGGATATGGAGGACATGATTTGGGCCTATATCCTAGATTTCTTGGGTTCCTAGGAGACACACAATCCCCTTGTTGAGTTCTCCTACAAAAATAACTTCCATGATACTATTCAGATGGAACCATGTGAGGACATGTACATTATACCCTGAAGACCACCCATGTGTTGGTTGGAGGTGGGTGAGGCTTATTTATTGGGCCAACGTCTCGTGTAGGAGACTTCTGAGCATGTCCAATTGATTCATAAGTGTTTGGATATTGTGTAGTCTCATCAAAAATCATACACCGATCACCATAGAAAAACATTTCGTTTCATGTCAGGGATCATGTTTTCTTAGGTGTTTCACCATGGTTGGGACACAATAGGATCACAAGACATGGTATCTTTTGTCATGATATGTCGGTCGGTTTGATATTTGGGAGAGGGTTTTGATGAATGCCTATTAAATTAATTTTCAACAAATTTATAGGGATATACATGAATCATTAAAAATTTATCAGATAAGAAAATACATTTCGGTATTATCTCAATCCATTCAGCCTGAGGAGGTGGAGTTGGAGGAATATGTGTCCATTAGGGAGAATCCCACTCATATTGTGGATCTTTGCACAATGGTTTTATTTGGCTAGTTTGTTACTTTTGTTCAGGTGATATGATATCACAGATGAGTACAAGATGAGAACTTGGAGTGGGAGGTTGATGTACAATTGTAATGGACAATTACATGACAAGACAAGGAACTAAATTCATTGTACTAATTTGTATATTCCATGAATATTCAGCTACACACCATGTGATCTATTCACCCGAACTTGTAATGGTCTGGACAAAACTTGTAAAGAAACGACATGTAGTCTCAATTACATGTCATGTAATTTTTTATTGATTAACATGGTATGTAGTGTCGTTTTTGTGAATATAGATAGGGGCCCTTCTCAATTTATTAACAACCAATGTCAAACATTAAATCCCTTCATGATTGGTTATTCGAACAGTGATTCATTTGTCATTAGTTGGATTTGAACCTGATTGGAAGGCTCTCAATTCCACTTCCATTGTTCTTCATGATTTTTTTTCTCAAAAAATTTATTTACTATTGAGATTTTATCATCGTTTTGTATATCTACATTTTTTTATATTGAATTGGAGGTTAGGGATAGATGAGGTGAGTCGTACTATGACAAGGTAGGTGGTCTTGATCCTTTCTCTCAGTGTTTAGTTGTTGATATGTGTCCTAGTGTCATTCTACCATGTTTAGGGTGTATCCTTGAATGGAAATTGACTATTTTTGTTGAATAATTATGATTAGATCATGAATAAAATTATTTTATGCAAATTTGAGAATGTTGGTTTGATTAAAGTATACCATGTGGGTGGGTTTCACTTGGATGGAAATTGTTTCGCCATATGGCCCACGATGCCAATGTGCATGCCCTTTTTTCCATATTGCAGGGTTTTTTAAACATAATAGGTTAAATTAATGTTTCCCATTTAACATGAAAATTGATCAATCCATGTTCTAGTTTAATTCACATGATTCATTTTTATTCATAAACTACTCATGTCAGTGCATTTGTTTAAGCCTTGTAATTGTAAGATTACATATTAGGCTTGTCATATGAACTTCCCATGTGAGTATAATTGATTAAGCATTTTCATAGTTAAATTAACTTGTTTTTTGTGTTGTATGAAACCCAAGAGTGTTTTTATTAAGTAAACCATATAATAGTGTAATTTACATGTGTTTTCTTTTATGTTGAAATGCTGATATATTGGGATCAACCCTTTTGATCTTCATGAAAACATATGGGGATTTTTTTCCCTGCAGGAATTGATTTCTCATGACTTCTCATGAGGATTTTTATGCATGTCGATAAGGATTGTTTTGAATGCATGAGATATATTTATTTGAATTTTTAAATTGAATAACTTATGACGTGTTTTCCAAGCCAAAGCACAATATTGGATTTGGTCTTTACTTTGTTTTGATAGCCTTATAGGTTATCTTTTGAACATTTTTTATATGAGGGATTGATGGGATTCAGATAGATCTCGATACATATATAATTCAATGTAATTGAATTGATAACTAAATATATAAAATGAGAAAGGAAAATGGGACTTGTTGAATTGTTTACTTTTCATTACTTCTTAGAGTACCACTTTTTTTGTACAGTACTTGTTGAATATACTCACTAAAAGAGACGAAAGTATCATTGGGGTTTCCGTAATTGGATTTATTATAAATACCATTTTGGGACATGCTTCTCAACCCAAATAGATTATATTTTTGAAGGATTCAATAAGGTATTACCCACTTATACAGGTACTTTAGATGATTTTTAAGAGCCGTAGAGCATGAGACCGAGATGAGGCTTGTGATGCATCATTGTATCCTTTGTTTCTTTTTTATTTTGGAAAATATATATAGTATTTCTATAGTGTACGTGTATTGGATTTTTTATTGAACATAGCATGATACATTATCTTTTTATGGAATGATGCTTGATTATTTATCTTTTTATCTTCTCTTATATTATATATATATATATATGTTGTTTACTGCTTATCCAATTATATTATTATTTATGTTACTGTGTTAATATATAGAAATGAGGGTATAATTTCCCCACTATCTCACCCTAGGCCCTTTATACAAGTGGGAAGCCTGTGGAATTTGTTGAAATTTTTTTGAGTCCATGTTACCAATCAGGTATAGGGAAACAATTGATTAGAATGCGGATCTGGAACATTACATATTCAGTTGATCACCTTAGAGGAACACCTCAACACTAATAAGGGAGGTGTTCCACCAGAAAAGGATAAAAAATTATTGGAATTTACTCTAGGAAGGGTTTTGGGAAGGTATTGTCCGAACCAAAGTTTTTACGAAGTGTATATAATAACGAATAATGGGTTTCTTTTTATTAGACATGGGTGGGGAACACTTAAGAACACTTAAAATGATAAATTAATATAAATGATTTTTAACTATACAAGACTCCAAAAATGTGTTATATCAAATATAAAATGATAACGGTTCGAAATCCATTCATAAAATAATTTTTAGACATGTATTTATTTTATTTTAAACAATTTATTTTTGTTTTACACTTTTTAATCAATTTTCATATCAATTGTGTTGAAAGTATATTAAATAATTATAATCTTTAAGGTTTACACATATGGGATAAATTTTTTATAAATGGATAATTTATGAAAATGTCGAGTTATCATATTAACATTGTATGTTTTAAATGTTTTTTTATTTTTAAATAATTTAATATATAATATTTTTATAAAATATCAATAGTTTCAATTTTGAATCAATTTATTTTATTGAATATAAATAAAATAAAAATATAGAGATTACATCAAAAAACATTAAATATACATATAATATGTCACAGTCACAATTAAATTCTTTCCAATTCCTTAATTAATTCAAATTATTTTTATTCTAGTAGTCATATCATTTATTTGATATTTCAATTAATAAAATAATTACTGCATCATTAGTGAGTTATCATTTATGGTAATTATTTAACATCTAAAAAATATAAATAACATTTCATGATCTAGATAATTTTATTATATATTTGGAGACTTCCTATTATCAATGTTATATAATATTTATCAGTAGATTAAAAATAGTATATTTATAAAAATTAATAGGGTGTATTTTTTCAATTTTAGGACACACTGTTTTATTTTAATTATATTCATATCATTTTCAAGTTTAAAATCCCATTATATGAATCAATTACATTAATTATGTTTTAAGGGTTTAATTTTATTCATCCAATTAGATTTTGGAAGGTGTTAGGGTTATTTTTTAGACATATCATATTATTTGTTACACAAATTTACCTTGTTTACCATTAACTACAGTTAAAAAATTACTATTGTTACTAATCATAGTTTACATGAAAAATAAAAGTAAAAAATTAAATTTATTTGGTCCCACTGATTCCAAATATGGAATCTATTATAAAAATTTAAAATACAGAAGTTTTAGTAAGTAATTGAAAATTAATCCTATTGAAAAAACATGGAAATGATTTTTGTTTAATGTATGAAACATTAAGAGTTTGACATGTGTTTATTTCTAATTTCAATGTGAAATTACTTCCATTAACCTAAAACTAAAATAAATAATAATAAATTTATATAATTATACATTAAATCCATTTGAAAGGACAATCTATAAAAATATTAGATGAATAATCAGTTTTGAAATCAAACTTAAAGATCCCCACTATTCATTATAATATGAATGTTATTAGAAAAATGAAAAATATTAGAGTTTTTATCCCAAAAATTTGATTTAATATTATTTTATTCCAATAAATGTTATTTAAGGAAAGTTAAAACATCTAATCAACATGTTTAAACCTAATGTAGTCATTTTTTAACATTATTTCCAATACAAAGGCTAGTATATAGTTACCATTTTCAATAATAATGCATTATTTTTTTGTATAACATAGTCTTTTGGGCACTATAAGATTTCGGGGAGGCCCATTATTGCGTGTGGATAATATTTTTCACTTACAGTCCAATTTAATGTGAAATGAATATCTAATCCATAAATATTAATAGATATGAAAATGTATATTTCTATAATTACATTGAATATACCAGAATCATTCAATGGTATTTATAGGTTAAGTATACTAAGAAGAATGATGATACATATACCTTAGAGTAGAGAAAATTAAAGGACACGTTCATAGAGAAATATTTTCTAAATTTTCATAGATATAGAATTGGAAATTAATTCATTTGATTGTTTCAAACAATAATAGTACTTAGTTTCGTAATATGAATAAAATTTTAATAGTTTTACAGGTATGAAACACATTACATTCTAGGACATGATATTAAAATTTATTGATTTTAGTCCTGATTCAAAATAGTGTTTTTATGGGATTTGATTACCTATGACTTTAAACATTATGAAAAAAAATTGGTTTACTAAAATGGATAAAATTACGATTTTTTACTTCTATATCAACAATAATCAAATGATTTTAAGAGGAACCAAATTTGGATTAATCCATGAAATATAAGAAAATTTATGAAAATTAACATTCACTCTTGTCAAAAATATAGTAAAAATAATTCTATTGAATTTATTATAATATATAGAAATTGTAATAGGTGTTGTATGATTTTATATTTTTCACATGTGTTTAAAAAATAGTCTTGGTAATGGTCATACAAATTATATTTAGAAATTAGTAATTTTATTTATTTAAAATGATAGGGGCCAATATTAAAGTGCCCATCTAAATTAAAATATGATTTGATGGATGTAATCATGATAACAATTAAAAGAGTTCGGGAATATAATCTTCTACTACATCATATGATGTTGTGAAATAAAATTTGGTATTTGGTACATCCGTTTATTTTTCTAAATAATAACAACACCTTATTTGTTTCAATGTATAAAGATTATCATATTTCATGTATGGTTTCTTGTTATATTAATTATTACCATATGAAATGAATATATAAAATAAGTTAAAAACTCCATGTGGAAGTATTACTCTAGTAGTGATTTATGAGTCCCATTTTATCAATATATTGGGATTATTTTCTCTTGAAAATGATGATATATTGATCTTAATGTATTTTAATGTTATTATAAAAATGGATGGATTCTAGTTTCTTAAAATAAAACTATTTTAGTGCAACATATGTCAAATTCAATTCAAGGTTTGTGTTAAAATTTTCATTAATTAATGAGTTCATTTCATTGATAACATATCAAAAGATGATAAATTTATTAAATTTGTAGGAGAAATTAATTTTTTATATGTATCAAAAAATGAAGTATTTATTCAGCTCTTTGAATTTGAAATGGTAAATTAATTTTCTAATATACTTTTTAGTGATTCATATGGTGTTATTAATTATTCATTTGGGTAAATGAATTTTCATATAATTCTACATGATAATATATTCTCAAAACCCCATTATTGAATAGATCTATATGATCTAATTGAATTTAAAAAACTCATTAAATTAATTACATTATATGTGATTCAGCCTCCCTATCACATCACCTTGGGGTTCTTATAATTTTATAAAATGAAAGATTATTCTATAAGAATTTATAATTATTTTGGAGAACTCAATGGAAGTTATATTAATAGAATGTTAATTTTCCTAATATCAGTGATATTTCAATCATCTCTATGGAGGATAGTGTTTTCCTTGATTTATATAAAATCAATATATTATAGTATGAATGTGATAAAAGATGATTTTTAGGCAATGTTTTAAAATAGGTATTCTAATTAAAATTTTTGGTTGTTTTGTTCTATGACGAGTTCATATTTTTCCATTTAAAATACTATGTATTGATTACTCTAAGGGTATTTGGAGATATTGGTTTCTTTATAATATTCTAATTTTTTCTAAATGTTTTGAGAAACATTAAAAACATCTAATGATTAGCATATAGTGTTTGAAAAACATGTTTTTAATGATTATGAAATTGATGTTATTGTTACAATATATTTCATTCCCTGAGAATATTACTTATATATATATGAATGAATTTTTATAAAACTAAACCTAAATTGGTGAGAGTGATTCAAATACTTAAAATTTTTGTTGAGTGATGATTCCTTCATTGATTAGATGTCCTATATTGATGACTTCTAAATTAAATTGTGTAGTTTTAAAGCACACAAACCATGTAAACTAGAAACAAAATTTATTTATTTTGGACAACATTAAGTGATTTCTGATGTATGTAATTGAAAATAATTTTTTATGACAAAATGTTAGACATTCCATTTAAAATTTGTTGTTAATTATATATAGTGATTTTCATTAAAAGGTTTTGGTTGTGTCCTATTTCAAGATGACATGGTAATAGTATAAAAATCACTCCAGAAAAATCTATATCAGTATAATTATCAGCACATGATCATTAGTTTATATATGTAGTTTTCACATTGAAAAGTGGGAGGAATATTTTTAGCGTCTAAAATGTGAAATATATACTAACTATAAACTATTGAAGTTTATTTTAACACAGAATAGTTGAACATAGATATCTATAATTGATAATGTAATATGATTTCAAAATTCATTTTCTTATGGGTAAATCAAATAAAGGAACATGAGACAATCATTCAAAATGATAATGCTCATTTTACTAGGTTATGTTTAGAAAATCTCGTTTAGTTAGTTATTTAATCAATTAAGGGATTTAAATTTAGTATTTATAAAAAAAAATTTATTTTGGTATCGTATCAGGATTTTTAGTATTTATCCAATAAAATTATTAATTTTTTTGATGGAATATCATGGGTTTTGTGGCAATATGGAATTTTTTTGGGAGTAAATTTTTTTAGAATATAAAATTTAAAAGGATGTTATTCATAGTCATGGGATGATATTTTGTGTTTTGAGATTTTTATATTTGAAAATGTAAATTCCATGTGAAGCTCATATATCTATTTTTTAGTAAGTATGTTAGTAAGAATAGGTTTAGAGACATATAACAATATTAAATTTAGGAATGATGGAAAAATCATATTGTTGATTTCATCTTTAAATTTTTAATTTTTAAATTATTTCATGTAAGATAAAATTATTGAAGGGGAAGTTTCATCCATTGTTAGGGCCATAATTGAAATAAAACAATATTAGTGGATTTAATCATGGGACTAACAAATACATCTCAAGGAAATCATGAAATATGGGTTATTAATGATTATTTGAGTAAATTTATTCATTTTGGTTTTATTCTTGATAGTATTCCTTTGAATCTAATTTATATAAATTATAATAAAGAGAAAGTAATATTGTGGGGAGAGACTCTATCTACCATATCTTATCATGTTCACAAATATACATCAAATATTAGAAAGGAAATCCGTTGTTATTGGGTACTATATTATATTTTATTTCACCTATTCATTCTCAAATGGATGGATAGTCAATGTGACCATTTAATACATTAAATCCTAAAATTAGCGCTTTCTCATTGGATTTATCAGTATTATTGGATTAAAATTGTCCATTGGTGTAGTACTCATAAAATGTATATTTTTATTCTAGTATAATATAATCTCAACTTGATGAATTATTATGAAATAGATGTTGAATAGTAGTTTGTTTGGTTAAGGACAATTAGAAAAACATGTTGCCATAGGAAATGAGAGAGAATATTTTTTTAATATATGTATCATTTATCACCATGCGAGGTATTGTTAGTAAATTTAGAAGACATATATATATAACTAAAATAAATATCTCCTATTTTCTGTAGGATATAATTTTTATCATAAGTATCCACAGGGAGACGTGTTATTTGTTTTAACATGAAATGAAAATTAAGACATTAGCCTATTTGGACCTATTTAATTCTTGAGATGGTCAGATCAATTTCATTACCAATTTCATTATTTCCATGATTATATTTGGTATAAAATTTGTATCATATTTTCATGTTAAGGAAATATGTACCTAAACAACATTTTTTGATCCCCAGTGTAGTTTCATTAGATGAAAATACACCCTGTGGGGAAAATTACTTTTAAATTATAGTTTATAGATTTTAGATACATTAATGTATTGTGATACTATATTTTATGGTTTTATATTAGAACAATGTGATGGAATCATATATATATATATATAAATTTGAAAAATCTTTGAGATAATGAAACATAACTTGTGTTTGCAATGAATAAAATTGTTCGATAGTTTATTTTTTAATAGGAGTACTATGAAAACCTATATAAATTTAATAATATATAAATTTAATATATTATAATATCATGATTATATTTAATGGTGTCATATTAAGAGTAATAATTTTATATTGGAAAAGAAATTCTTTTCTTCTTATAGATTTTTTTGTTCGATTTGTTTTTAAATTAAAAATTAAAAATTTAAGATATATAATTTGAAAAAATTAAGTTTATTTCTGAACTATTTATATTAATTATTGTTTTGGATGAATATATGGATTTTTCTAAACATATTTCTTTCAGAATAGTAAAAAATATTGATTCTTATAAAAATGGTTATTACTTGTCCACTATATAAAACATTGATTTATATTCTATATTTAATTAATAAAAATATTTTTTTAAAATTATAATAAAACTTTTAATCCCATATTAATCATAATTATAGATGACTTTCAAATATATATATTCTATTTTAGAAAAAAATTGAATTTGTTTAAAAAATCATAGAATTTGGAATGATTATATTTAAATTGACTTCTCTATATTATTAAAATTAAATAACATCAAAATGTTTACATATTTTCAATTGTAAGGTCCAAAAATAATAATTAGTTCAAATTTATATTTAGTCTCAATAGATATTTGTCAAGGTAAATATTTGATACCACATTAAATCATAAAACAAGTTAATTAAGGTGATATATAATTGATAAGGGAAAATTTATATCATAATATATATTGGATGATATATTTTTTACCCTTATAACCTTACCAAATGAAATTAATTATTTTTGAGCCACTTCACGGTGATACTGAATTGATATAATTTTAAAATTTAGTATAATTAAAATGGTGGAACTCCCCTCACTTATAAAAGGGAAATGACTCTACCAATCCCTAATAAAATCCCTTCCAAACATTCATCACCACATAATTTAGTTTTTGGTATCTCAAAAATAATAATCTATAACTATTATGGTTTTTTCGAAATTTAGATTTTTAAATAATATGTATAACTCTTAACCGAGCCCTTTGATTTTTATTTTTCCTTCTACATCCATTAAAAATACCATAAAAACATTGATAAAATATCAATAGTGTTTAAAATATACTGATACGTTATTATTCTTATGTTACAAAATTTTTCATTCACTTTTCCATATTATGGGAAATGAAAACAATGATCATCATTACATGTGGACTACCGCTTATGCATATTGATGTATTTTATTTTACACCAACACCACAAAAATATGGATATAAATATTTAATTAAGTAATATATAAGATTTTTATGGAATTATTCTGATTTTTAATAGGTGATATATTACTTACATTCTAATCCTTCCATGTATTAGAAAATTAAAACGTCTCTTATGAAGGTGTGTGGAATATATATAATTTTTATCGAATTATTGTGATTATTTTTTCATCGAAATCATATAATAATGATTATGAATGATTAAATAATGTATAAAAATGAAATTTATAACCATTTTATAATTATAGAGATAATTGAACCATGAATCATTTGACCAAAATCAATGAATTTTGGTTATATTGAGGAAGTAAAAAAGAAAACACCAAAATGTATAATATAAAATTAACTGATTTAGTAACTATATAAGGAATAGGGAAAAATGAAATAAAATTTATTAAGATAAGTGAATAAACCTATAAATGTTTAATAATAAATTATGAAATTAGTAAGACCTTATTATTTTTGGAAGGAACATGATGTATGTGGTGAGTCATTGGATTTGGTAAGGTATTATTCTTTAAAATGTGATTTTAAATTATTTAAAGTCCTCTTCCTCCATGTGCATAATTTTTAATTTCATTGAGATTTTTATTATTTATAAATAAATATTTCATAATTTAAATTTAAAACTACTATTTACATTATTTTAAATTTTTAAATAATTAATCATTTGTAATAATTTTCCAAAGGGATCTCTTTTCACTCTAATAATCAAACTGAAAATGATTGTTTTTTAACATTTTCTACATGAATACCATTTTCCATAGTAATAGTCATTATTCATTATAAATAAATAATTAAAAAAATATATTATTTCTCAATTAATATCATATTCCCTTTTTTTCTTTGATTTGGTATTTTTTATATTTTTTATCAGAAAATGAGATTTTTTACATTTTTGTTAGATATAATAATAAAATTTCACATACAGGAACTATTACAAGATTTTTTATTTTTATTATAGAAATAAAATCCTACATATAGTTTCCTCATGATATTGTTTTTGAACGTTTTATAAGATTATGGTGAGGCCAATATAGAATAAATAATTTATGACCCTTATACAACTCTTCAATACATTGGTTAATAATGACAGGGATAATGGAAAATAAGTTACTTTTTAGAGATATGTTTGAATAAACCATGATGGTAATTTTATTGTATGTTTAATTATATTGTTGGTTTTAATTATTACATAACATGATGCCTAAATGGTTTTTCAATGGCATCATTGGGGGTTAAAATAATTATTTTGATTTCTTAATGTAATAGAATGAATTAATGATTAATGAATTATTTATTATCTTATAATGGTTAATGTTTATTTCTTGAGTTCTTATGTTTTCCAAATTAACATTAATGATTTTTAGTTTTCAATTATGATGTGATAAAAAATATTTTATGAAAACATTTCACTTTCATGTTGATCTTAATGGATTTTAGTTATTAGTTAGTGAATATATTTTATTTTATTTTAAAAAATATTACAAAAATATTTTTATTAATAACTTAAAGGAATTTTTAGTTTACTTTATTATATATCCCTTTCTAAGAATTTTTTTATCATCCCACATATTAAAATTATTTTTACTTGAATTAATTGTTTGTAAGGTTTATAACATGGTCAATAGTGACACATCAAGAAACAAAAATTATTTTAATGATTAAAATAAGATTGTATACATTGAACCCTGTTTTTGTGAATAAAACTATACACTATATTGAAATTTACACTATGTTATTTAAAAGATATCCTAATCTTATAGAAAATTCTAAAAGAAACGTGTTATTTTAGTAGGTAATACTCTTGATATGAATCATATAGTTATGGTTTTATTTAGTTATATGTTGTTTTATTAATCATCCATTATGACATACACCAATGCTTTACTAATGATACCATTAATTCCATTAGGTATATGTACATTAAATTAAATTTTATAGAATTTAATATATCAGAAATAAATTTCAAAATATCATTTTTTACTATATTATAAAAGGTCACACACATTGTAAGAATTAATGTAATGTTTAGGTAAATTATTAATGGTTCTTTTCCAAGATTTTTAATATAATGTTTTAATATAAAATTTTCAAAACATTTTATAGTTAATGAAATATATATATTTATCCATAACAATGAAATATATTTTTTAGAAACTATGATCTATAAGGAATAATATATTTACATTATCCTTCATATTATATGGTAATAAACTTACTCATTATGTACATGTGATAGGATATTTACAATTCAAAAAGATAAATTATTTACCCAATACAATTGTATAATACATATAATTATGTTCATAATAAAAAAAATATTAAATATATTTAAAATTAATAAATTAATTTGAAAAAATGTCTCTAATTATGGTAAAATTTCATAGTTTATTGTCTCTAAATGTAACATGCCCGCCACTAAAATATAATATTTCTAGGATACTAGAAATATATCATGTCATGATTCTATATAACCCACTATCACTATACTATTTTCTTGATAATTTCTACTTATCCATATTTTTAGTATTGACAAGTGTGAAAATTATAGAACCCTAACATTCACAGGTGTGTTATTGTTTGAAAAAAATTCATAGGAACCCACATGAATCTGGCCCTACAAAATCGAAAATCTATGAGCTATTTGATAAATATAACTCTTTGAGTATTGAATAAATGAACATTATTCAATGAACAATGTTATCACCAAATAGATCATTTTTTATATTTCTAAAATAATTGGTCGATTTCAGGAATGAAATAATGTGAATGGAAATATGAATTCCTTAAATCAAAAAATATGAAGATGTATGATTTTTTTTAAATTATCATAAATTATTATTGAAGACCTCTATACATGATTTAAAATTAGATGAATTATTTTTCGTACAACTACTATCAGAAATTTTATATTAGACTATGTTTTAATAATTTTGGATTGAATAATTAAAATTTAATTATATAATATAGAATCATTATTTAAATTGAAATCATAAACACCATAAGTATCTATGATGTCAACATTATAATAAATCATAAATTTATTTTTGTTTCTTCTCATGTGATATCACATATATATAAATTTTTCCAAATCCTATAAAATTAACTGACTCATTTAAAATAAAATAAATATCATAGTCTAAAGATAAATTATAATGAGATTATATTTCTTCCATTCCCATATATCATTGAAAAGTTTTAGGGGGATTTTTTATAATGCCAAAAAATGTTCTTTTTGTTGTGTATATATTTATCGAGGCATTTATTAAAATATATTTGATCATTACTAGTTCTCCAAGTACAGTTCAAAGTAGAAAAATATTTATTTAATTTCCTCTTAGAAATTATACATCATTGTTTTTCCTTCTTCTGAATGTTTAGTAACAAAATATTATTTTATTTGGTAATAAAAATCATATAAAACTTATTTTAAAATTCATCATAAATGATTTGTTTTATTTTCATAAAAACATATCGTTGGACATGTTTCTAGTATTCATAATTTTTATTGACTCTTGTTTTAAAATTTAGAGATTTGAGTATATAATTATAATGAATTATCATGAATTATGAGAGAAATATAGGTTTAGGAATGTGGTCATATGAATATTCAATGTTATAAAAAAATAATCGATTGTTGATGAGGATGTTTCAGATGCTATTTCAGCTAAACTAGAATAATATAGTTTTATACCATTAGAGGAATTCCCCTATAGAGGACCTTATTAATTGGTTTGATAAATATATTGGAATTTTTTATCCTTAAATACATGAATTATATAATTTATTATTTTTATACGAGTATATAAGATTGTTTTTTGTTTTTTTCATCTATGTTCTTAATTGAATTTTTTTCCATAAATTTTTTTTCTAAATTATCATATATTTATTCAATATATGATACAATTATATAATTATCTTTTTAAAATGAATAGAGAGGTTTATATGATGTGTTGAGATCATAATATTTTATGTTATAATAGTGGTGTTGTAATAGATAAGGTTTATTGAGGGTATCTGATATGAAGACAGTTGCATAGTGCCTATTTATATAAGTGTGTTGATAACTTATGATAGGATAATTTATATTCTTCTTTTGTATTAGAAGAAAGAAATATTAATAGTTTAAAATTAATTATACCATTTGAAATTTCTATAAATTATCCTTATAATTTAGGTAGTAGAATAGAAAACAATATCATTCAAGTAGTAGTTGGATTACATGAAATTTTACAATATTTAGTTTAATTCTTCTATAACATAAAAAGGTGTCTCATCATATTATATTTCTTTTTTTCATATTATATTATAAAGATAATTTTATTTAAAAAAATTAATTTTTTATATTCATATAATTATGATTTTCTAAATTAATATTACCCATATTAAATTACAATAATATATTGTTAATTTTATGTTATTTTGCTCGATCATATTTTATCATATTTCATTATAATTTATATTCAAGGTTATAATGATTTTTATATAATTTTTTTTCATAATTAACCACTAAAACTTATATTATAATTGTTGTGATACTCTAGGAAAACACATGGTATCTTATCAGGCTTCTATATTTGAAATTTACCCTAACATTATTCATTTTTTTCATTTTTCTATCAGAACTTGATTTTTTATTTTACATATACATAATAGTGTTATAAACAGATTTTATTTTTTTTATAGAATTATTTCATATTAGAATTACTTTCTACCTTAAACCTAATCATCTTCCATGTTTCAAGTGGAAATACTATAAATACATGATAGATCATATAAATACATTTATTTTTTAATGGGAATGAGAATATTTGTTTTACCGTTATATCTAATATTACATGAAAATTGGTCATTACAATTTTAAAGATAAATAATGTGATTATTTATTAAATTTTCTTATGATAATTTGTTTCCTCACAATGAAAAACTATATATAGAAATATTTTTTCTTTGATGTATAGAAAATGAAATTTAGATGAAAATGGGTGTTGGAAAATTCAGAACATCCATGGTATTAGATACAAATAATGAAATGATCATATTGGGTTTGAAGGAAATTAGATTTATATATTGTGAAGGAATTACCAAAAATAAATAAATTGTTAAGGACAATCACGAACTATTTATTAAATCTTGGAGAGAGTTTTTTCAGAAGAAGAGTTATTTGGAAAAGTGATTTGATTATTTCAATAGATTCAGATTATATATGGACCATTAATAATGTTACATAGAATCTCATTGCCTTGTGTCTTAATAACCATATCATAATTACACTAAAATATGATATCCACTTATAAAGAATAAAATATTAGGTTAATATTAAAAATTGGGCTTCCTTCTATTTTACATATAAAGAATTAAATTCAACAACATTAAAATCTAAATTGATTTCATAAAAAAGTAATAAGCATGATATCTTAATTAAGTGTGAAATTTACAATATTAATAGAATGATCAATATATGTGAAATATAATTTTTTTGAAAATATATATGTAGGAATGTAATTAATAATATGATAGTAAAACTATAATAAAACTATATGATTTGAATATTATATTTCTTGTTATATTCATCTATAATTTTCCTAAGTTGAAGAGATTATATATGAAGAATGGAAATAAATATTCAAATATAATAGGTAATAATTACATTAATGTGACACTACATCGTGTCATTTTATTATTTGTAACATAAAGTGGTTCTTTCTCTAGGGTTTTGGGGGTTTTTTGGGTGGAAATTTGTTATTATAGTGGATTATACTAGTGGGAAGAATTATAGTGGACAACATGAATTTTGTGTAGATTCATTATGGGAAACTATATTCCTTTATATGGTGAGGTATTTTTATAATCCCTGTCTACATGAGATTATAGAAACAATGCAAGAAATATCGTGCAGCCTGTTTGTTTGTGATAGTGAAAGACACATGGTCATTGCAAATTTTTCTAAACTATGAGAGACACAAATGATGCCTCCCCAAGTTTGGGTATTTAAATAGTTTCCCCCCATCTTATATTAGATAATCTACCCAAACTCCTACCAGCTGGCCCAAATAACATCTGTGATGGATTGTGGATTTTTCCACGGTGGTTCTTCACCTGGTTCAAGAGGTTATAGCTCCTCTCTTCAATTCCTTTTGTTTTTTCTAATTATCTCCAATACCAATGGTATCACCAAAATTTACCAATTATTGTAAGTTTATGCGGTCAATTTTAGTGTTTCATGGGTGGATGATTTCTCAAGGACATATAAAAGAACATACAGATACATATATATTATTGATTGTGTTTTCCAATCATGTTAGTTTTTTTTTATTTTAGGTACTTTTTGGTCAAAATCAAGAGTATTAAGTGAATTAAATTTAATAGAATGGTTTTATCCTATGTTTTAACATTGGGTGGATTGGATGGATTCATTTTAATACAATTTCAATTTCTTATATTTAAGATGGTTTTATTCATGAAGATCAAACAACATCATAAATTATTGGTTTAATACCAAAATAATCTTATACCAATCCACTATAAAATTGTTGGTTCTTACCAGATATCACTCTATGGTAATAGTCTGTATTATAATTTTATGTGTGATGCCATAAATTTCAATAATTATGACGATGTTTTAAAAGATTAAAAATAAAATTCTCAATTAAAAGAATTAATTAAAAGTTAGTAAAGTGATAAGTGACTTCCTATACATCCCATTTATACAGCCTTGGATAAAACAATGTGAGTATTATACATCCATTGAATCTATGATCTGAATTTATGTGGGATGTTGACTCATGAGGTAATAATTGAAGAATTGAAAATGTAGTGAAATAGTGATCACTCCACCATTGTGTAATAAATTTCCCATGGTATGGTGTGCATAAATTCACAACTTGAGGAAATAGTATCAATGTTTTATGAAAAATTACATAATGTTTTGATTAGAAGAAATTATATTAAGTTCTATGATGAATTAAACTACTAAAAATTTAATTAAATATTATTTTATGAACAACGTGGCAGAAAAAATTAAAATTATACAAAGATCCAAGGATGAAAATATACTAAAACATCACAACATTAAATAAGAAATATGGAATCATCGATTCTAGACTCCATTAGTGATATTCATCCTATAGTATTATGGAAGGCCTACGTTGGTGGATGGTTTTTGTATTTCTGTCTTTTTATCTCTGAGATCTGATTCAAAGACAGCTTGCTTACCTCCAATAGATGAGTCCAAAATAGCATATAGATGTATTTATATTGTTGATATATAGAAGATAAATACGAAATAAATAATTTCACCAGTTTACTTGTAAAATTTAAGAAAAAATGGAATTTTTTCAATATAAGATTGAATTGGTGGGATTATTTTCTAGGCCACACAATCTAACCCAAAATTAATTCTTCATCTTGGGTAGCCTAAATCACCATTAAAACATCGTAATAATCTTGGCACATTTTTTATGCATATTTAAACTATTATTTTATATATATCCATATCAAATTTGAGAGTTATTGGGATGATATCTAGTTTAATTTTATTAGAGGGGATTTGTATTAAATACCACTTTGGTCATCTCTATATGTGGTTAAAAAAGTGTTCCAGGCGAATAAAATATTCAAAATGGAATGGGATATCTGAAAATGAAATATAAAAATGAAATCAACATCATTGGGTGTTTTAAAATGTATTTAAGATTATACCATGTAATAGTACATTTTTAGAACAAGTTTCAATAATGATATTAAATGATTTTCAAAGAGTAAAATGCACTAAAAAAGGTTTTTTAAGAATAATGATGAACCAGAATATTAATATATAATCAATTGATATTAGCCTCTTTAAATGGCCAATCACACCCAAAGTTATCTTTTTGGTGTCTAGAGAAAATAGTATCTCAAAAATATGAAATTTGGATAACCTTTTATGAAATTATTTTTCAATACAATGTTAAACAAAATTCTATATACCAAAAAATTATGAAAACCCTAAAATCATTTAATACAAGGTATATTCACTATAATATCCCAATCATGATCTGATTCCTTATTTCAAATTCATCGCAACATTTCAATTAATTTCAATTAAACTTGATGATGGGTTGTATGCCACCAAAGAAATAGGGTTCATATTTATTTAAGAGGAAAAATATTGAAGCACTATGTGGAATCAAATTTTAATACTAATTTGTGTAGTCATTTTTCTTTTTTTTACGATAAATTAATTTTTAATCAGTCAAGTCAAACCCTGTATCTAGAATTTTTTGATGACTCTGAGGCTCAACGACCATAGGGAAACAACTGAACCTCACATACTATGAAATAATCTCAAGTTTACTCAATAAAAAAATTCAAATTACCCCACATAGAGATAAGATTACCAACCCTAGTAAAGAATCTTATAGTGTCCTAGTCTATAAGTGTCTAAATCCCCACATTGGGTCATTTCATTTCTCTATACGCAGATTTAGTGTTATTAGATTTTTTAGAAATACTTACATCACAATTAAAATAATCACCAGACCTATTATATTTAACAACAAACTCCATGAAATCAATATAACTCATTAAAATCCAAATGAACAATATTTAGATTATTATTATTTGGATGAAAATGTAATTGGTGAAGAAAACATTAGGAAAAAACACTTTACATAATCTATGATCTTACACTTAACCATGGAATGAAATCAAAATCATGGCATGAAAAATTATTTGAAATTAATTATCGAGGTGTACAATGTTTATTAACATGATAAAGTATAAATAAATTTATCCTTCAATTTATATGGACACAATTTTTTTTGAAATGATTTTTTTCATTTTTAACAATAAAAATTTTAATAACAATTTCCAATTTGTATATGGAAATGAAAATATAGAAGGAGATATAGGTAGAGGAAATGAGTTATAAATGAAAATAGAAAATTTAAACAACAAATAATGTTTCACGGGAAATTATTTTGATGTTATTGTTGCTTCACATTACTCTTTTGATCTCCATGTCACTTATAAGAGTTTTATCTGTGATGTTTGTATATGATTGTAAATATCTGATTTCCCTAAAAATACATCTTATTTTTAATCCTATGAAGCTTATCCAATAATATAACTAGAACATAATGGAAAACCATTGATGTTTCTTTACAAAATAGACAAAATCAAAAGGAAAGTGAAAAATGTATGTGTTAAATTTAGTTTACATAACACATACTCAAGGTAACAAAATATAAATATAAAAACAATTGATATTTATATATAAAATATTATTTACATATATACATTTATATATATAATTTAATTTGTGTGGAGTAAAGGTTATTGGTCAGTGGAAGGCACACTCTATTATCACCCTAAGGTCGCGGTTTGGAGTCCGGAATACGAGTTCTTATTCCATAACCTACGAGATTCCCTTCCAAAATATCTATATATTTGTTATTCTTATAAGTATTATTCTTATTGTTATTATTAATTTCTATTATATATATTTAAAAATAAGAAGTGTAAAGAAGCATGCCGTATAGTTCAGTGGAAGGATCATGTGACTCTTTCCCAATGCTTGTGTGTTAGAGTTCCGTCTTACCCTCTATTGACATTTGAGGAATTATATTACATAAATATATAAATATATACTTCTTTCATTATTTTTATATTTTCTCTTATTTTTTAAATATAAATATATTTATATATTTAAGTTAAAAAATTATATTACATAAAATAACCACACATTGAATATAAGGGAAAAAATAAGAAACAAAAATAATGAAAATAATATACGAACAAAAATAACCAACTATTTTATTTTTTAATTATGTTTTTCTAATCCACAAATATAGAAACAAATAAAATTAATAAAATAAAAAAAATCGTGTTTATGTTAGGTTGCCACCAAGAAATCACATTGTTTAATGTAGTGAGCTTGACATTGACCAAAAATCTATCAATTTTATTCTGGTTCATAGGTTTGTTACATTAACTCATCCAATGTTTATTTTTATTGAATTATTCATTGAATGGTATTAGCCTATGAGAATTGGCTACAATCACCTTCATAATATTAGGATCCTAAATCTCTACTGACCCATGAGGGTTTCCATGATGTACTATATAGGGACCTGACCATCTAGACCTAAACTTTTTTGGGTGTAGAATATGTTTTGAACTATACAAGAGAACAAATATTTCAGGTTCAATGGGTTTTTATTTTAAATTCATGGATTAACATTCTTGATCTCTATCTTTATTGATCCTTGATTTGTCAATGCATCCATCTTATGTTCTTGATGTTCATTGAGATCTAATTTCCTTTATGTTTCAGCTTTATAAATGTCAATAATCATTTTTTGATTACCCAAAAGGTCTTATGTACAATTTCAATATGTTAATGGAATAATTTTCTATAAAATAACCTATACATTAACATGAATAGTTTTTTTGGAACGTAGTGTGGTATTCCCAATGGTAATCTAGGAGTTTTTCATACTTATCATTCATATAGGAATTGACATTTTATTTGAGAATTTTCTTAATCTTCCAATTCACTAACTCAAGAATGAATATTTCTTTGAGGATGGTAGGTAGTGGAAACTTTATAAAAGAACCCATATATATATATGTGAGTGTCAAGAAAGGATGGTTGCGTAAATGAGTTCTAGGATCACTTATGATAGCCATAGGAATTCCAAATCTAGAAAATATGGTCTCTTTATGAAATCAGATCACAACATGATTGTACTTGGACATTCTAGGAATGTACTCAACCCATTTTGATACATAATCAGCCACTAATAGGATGTAGATATATTTTCGATATAGTTTGAGAAGTTTCTGATGAAATAACTTCCCCAAAAATCAAATATTTTGATTAACAAAAGAGGAGTGATGGGTATTTGATTCTTTTTTATATGGGTACTAATTAATAAAATCAACGATAACATTGGTAGAATATATAGGATCAAATTTTTATTTTAATATAGTAGAACAACTTTAGAGGAACTTTGGAGTGGATCTATATTGTGGATAATTGTCCCCCACATTCCTCTCTATTATATAATTTTTTGAGTTGACTTCTGATCTGAATCAAGAACACAACTCTTAATGATTTGATCATTATAGAACATGAAGATTTTAGTATTATAAAACACATAGTTTTTTACATAATAATGTAATTTATTTTTATCATGATTCCTAAGTAATTTTGGAATGTTACTTTTAAACAAGTGGATTTCAATGTTATCATATCATGGAAACCACTAAACGATAGATATGTTTATCAGGAAATGAATCAGACACACAAAGGTGTTAAGATTTATCTTCAAATTCTATAATACAAATGTGATAAACTATTACCACATCAACACAATTTTTATTCTCAACATTTAAAAAAACACTTAAACAAGGTGGTCCAACCTAATCAATCTATGTTGGGACTCATGTTTTTGGAAAAGGCATTGTAAAGTTGAATGATTCGTAAAGGAAATAATGGAAGATCATAATAGATAAGAAATAAATTTATATATTTTAGATATAATACAATTTAAATCTTTCTCAGTGGTGGTGTAGTTGATTTGTGCCTCATTTAATGATTAAAATTCATAGGAAATCACACAAATTGTTTTCCCACAAGAATGTGATAAGAAAGATCATACAAAGAAGTCACTCACCTCACACATGAGCTCGAATGGAATTCATCAATTTGGATCATGCATGATGGGTGGAGAGAAAATAATTAGCTTGATTGTAGTTAATGATTCCACACTATTATTATCCATACAAATGTAGCTTTATTCAATGAAAGAACTCAATGTTGTCTTAAAATTGAGCTAAAATAAAACATTAACCTCTAATAGAAACATGAATGTCCTAATAAGAACATAACATTTATGGTTGTTTTTAAGAGGTAATGTGAAAATTTATATCAAACTAAGATTTATAAAAATCAATCCCTCTTCTAGAGAGCATGTTGCCCAGTACAAGAATTTCATTTACTATGAAATGGAATTTTTTCCAGTTCAGGATGATATTTTTATCCACACATCTTGAAAAAAAAATTCAACATCTAGAAGGAATCCATAAAATATATATATAGAGATGTAGAAGTAATCCATTAAGACCCCTAACCAATCCCCCACCATATCATAGATGATTCCCATCATGCACTGTTGGAAGGTAACCAGGGAATTACATAACTCAAGGATCGACATTTGAAGGAAATATTCACAAATGGATAGGTGAAGGTTGTATTTATTTTATTCTCTAAGGACACATAAATTTGACTAATCCTTAAGAATCTGTCAAGTAAATAATAGAATTTATGAACCTCTACTCACTCAATGACTTGTTCAATGATGAGAAAATGTAAATAGTCTTTCTTGGTTCATGATTTGAGCTTCCTATAGTTAGTGTAGATACTGTGACCACTAATCACCCTTATGGGGAGAAGATCACTATCCCCCATTGTAAATCACAATGATTATAGAATATTTTGGGATATCATGATATGGGATAACCCACAAACTCTCAATGATGGGGTAGATGATACTAGCTTTCAATAACATAATAATTTCTTTCCTTACCACATCCATAAGATAGGGATTATATCTTCGATGAGGTTGATGACATAGTTTGGAGTCAGATTCTAGAACAGTGTTATGAGTTGTAATGAGTGGAATAATCCCAGTAATATCAAAAAAATATCTATCCAATTTCCTTATTATTCTTGATAATGATAACCAAAATCATATTCTCTTAATTGGTTTAATGAGAGGAATAAATGGTAAAATGAAAGGCTCATATTGGATAGAGGCATGACCGTAAATCCAAGAATAGATTGGTTATCACTTTCAATATAATGGTGAGACCCTATATCAAAATCAGTTTCTTTTCTTACTTTATAAATTTTGTTGGATTGTTTTGATTAGATGTTTTGACCACAACACTGGACAATTATGTGATGAGAATGTGTATGGACTCGATGTTTCAGGTTTTTCAAATGGTATAATGGATTTTGTTATTTGATAAAATCATTAAATGAGCTTTAAATAAAACATTCAATCAACATATTCAAATTTCCCTCATGTTAACAGAGGAAATTAATCTCTTCTTGACATAACCATCCTTAAATAATCCCTTTATGTTAATATAGTTCACTATAAACACTACCCATCCACTGGACATAATTTTTCTCTTCATCAATACCAACATTAGAGTTATTATTATATATGTTTAGATCAACACTCATTTTTCCACAGGTCATCGTCTTATCCTCGTTCCTAACATGGATTATTGAGTTGTTATTTTATAAGAAGGGATGACCATGGATTATGGGGGTTTTCAACCTAGGACCTAATCATGTGTTATTTTCATTGAAAATTAAGATAATATGGTAAATGAAATTCTAAAATTAAAAAAAAAATCATTTCAAATCCCATTAGGAAACTAAAAACATTGATCATCAAGTCAAAGAGTGATAAATGTGGGTTTTAGTTCCAAGAGCCCTAGAAAAAATATGGAATATCGAATGAGGTTCACTATAGATCCTATATCACAATGTACAATGAGAACTTCTTTATCCCCTATCTCTATATTGATGTAAGTATATCATAGTTCCTTAAACATAGGTGGAATGGTCCCATGAATATTGGTACTCACATTATCGGTCAAAAGAAATTTATTTTTAAGTGAGAACATACTTTTAAAAGTGAAAATATCCATAAAGGACATTGTTTATGTTAGAGTGGTTTATATTTAATTAATAAAAAAAATGTTCAACATAACCTAAGATAATATTTCCCTTAAAGATTCATTCAATTCTGGTGTATATTTTTTCTCATGCTTTGAGGGGAGGGAGAATGTTTTTGAATTTTTGGTGAGATTGTGGTTCCTTCTCTTAATTGTTTGGTTTTTAAAATATATGTGTAGTTCTACATCATTTTCATAGGTTTTTGAAACATTTAATGGTTTTGGAATGTCTATTCCATGTTTTTAATTGATTCTCCACTTCTTAATATAGTCTCATAATTAAGTTGTCCATGAGAGGCTTGTGTATAACTGGATTGTCTCCATAACATTGAGGATGGAACCTCCAATTTTGGATAGGGTTCCTTTAGAATTTTATTGGTTTTAAATTCATTTTTAATGGTTGATACATCTGGGTTCACTTTATCCATTTGTTTACACAACTGGTCATGGATTGGCAGAGGGTAAAATTGTGAAGGGGCATGAGTTGGTTGGGTTGTCCCTATAAGATACATTCATTGTTGAATGTGTTTTTTGGATATTTTGATGTTATTGGACAATATGATGTTGGTATTGGACTTGATATTATTGTAACTTGTCATGGGTTTGAAAATATTGTAAATGGTAGGGGTTTGGTCATTATGGTTGACTGGATTTTTGGATGGGTTGATGTTTATATTTCCAACATAATCCTATATGGCCATTATACCATGGGTAGAATGTATTTTGGTATTGTCTCTTATGAATGATCTGAAAATTGATATTCATTGGTATTAATCCAAAAGGAACATTTTTAATCTAAGGTATTGTTGGGATGTTATCAGTATTGTGGTCATGTTTGTTACAAATTGTGCAAAAATAGGATCACCAGTTTGGATTCTATGGACCTTCCAAGGATTGATCTCCTCAACCATCCTAGTGAGTACATCATGTTTCTACCAAGTAATTATTCTTACATATGTGTATGAATTCCATAAGATTTTAGTGTATTCTCATAGAAATGTGATGTTCACCATGTTTGGTTTGGTTTTGTCTGTCCTTCTAGATACTAGTAAGCATCATATGGGGAATTGTTTTTTAATTTTCCTTTACACCTCATGTTAATGAATTGTTTGTTTTCCAGACCCAACCCATGATAGAAAATTTGTTTTTTTGGATTTAAAATACATGATGAGGTAACATGTATAGTGTGTCTCTAAACCTTTCCCAAGATTAATAAAATTACTCCCCTTTCATTTCAAAAATGATTTGAATAATCTTTTTAAATGGAATTATTTTGTGATGGGGGAATTATTATTTGTAGAAATATCTTTTTAATTAATACTAAAACAAGATTGATGAAGGTATCATATTATTTCACCAATTATTTTCCCAATTTTTTAGTGAGAAAGGAATGAAGGACATATTATCTAACTGAAGTCGATGTGGTGGGAACATGGTTTCAATAATGTCAGTGACCGCTTTGAAATAATGAAATGTCATTTCCTATTCCATTTCATGAATGTTTGGAAGGTGGATTAGGACATTAGGTTTGAAGATAAAGTATAATTCTCTAGTGGAATCATGCATAATAAAATTGGGATCAATGGTCCATTAAGTTTTGAGGTATTCATTCATGGTTTGAAAAATTAAATTCCCCAAGATTCTGGCTGCCTTTTTTGGATTTCAATTTTGGTTCCAAACTGGGTTTATGAGTTGGTTTATTTGATTAACATACATTTAAATGGTCTCAATTTATCAATTTCAAGTATTCATAATGTAGGATCTAATGGAAAGAGTTATCTATGTTTACTTTAATCACTAATCCCATTACTAACCACCTTAACTAGATAGTTTGATTGGTCACAATTATAGGTACACATGAATTATGAAAAGTGAGACACAAAAGGAAAAAAGAAAACATAAAAGAAATTGGGAAGAGAAAAAATAAGTTTAAGGTAATATAATGTGTGTTAATATAAATTACATTGTTCCCTCACAACAGCTGTAAAATATTATCTTACCCATTTTTACCCAAGTTTTTTTGGGTAAAGCGGTACCTTGTAGTGTAGCTTGTGTTGTTGAATCCTCAGAGACCTATGAAGAAACCAACAGAAACATTGATTTTATAGATGTTTTTGGCTATGAAGATGGAAAATATTGAATCATTTTTCATATGCCTAATTTTTCACCAAGAGAATAAAGTGTATTGAATTTAAAAAAATTATTTGAACCTATTTTATCATTTCGGTTGATTGGATTCAATCCTTCTTTGAGTAGTTTAATTTCATATATTTGAATTTGGTTCATTTAATAAGATTAAAAAACAACATAATATGGTGGTTTAACAACTAAAAACACTAAAAATAATAACCTATACACATGGAGGGATCATATTTGTGATCACTCGATGTTAATGTTTCATATAATCACTTGAAGTGTGAGACATTAAAATTTAATAAGGGAGATGATTTTTTAAAATCATTAAATGAAATTCTCAATTAAAAGATGTTATTAAACATTAATAGAGTGAGAAATAAAATCCAATCCATACCCATTATATTCTGTTGGATGTACTCATAAGTGAATTATCCTTTCATTAATTCTATGATCTCAATCGAAGAATGCAGTAGATGCATGAGGGAAAATTTGATGAAGTTAAAAAACAAAAAAATAAAAATCACTACCCTAAAATGGGGTAAATATCACAAGGATTAGTGTGAGTAAAATAATACCTTAAGGTAATGGTATCAACATGTTATGAAATATAATAGTGATATATAATAAAAATAATGTTTATATGAGAAATAAATACTTTTAGAAAGAAAAAACGACAACATAAAATTATAATGAAACAAAGCATAAAACATGCATAAATACTCCAATACCAATACCTTATATAAATTTTTTGAAGCCTTGAGTTGATCCTCCCTTATTAAAAGTATTCAAAATTGATTGTAGTAGGTCTTTTTTTGTGGATAGTTTTTCATAATTAAGATTTTTTCATTATTGTCTCAGATTGGGACCCATCCTGATTCCTCAAACATATTTGTCCAAAAAAGCATCTAGATGGACGAATTTGGGTGTTACATAGAAGATATATATATATATATATATATATATATCAGTAGATATAATGTTAAATTTCATCCCAAATTCAAAATTTTTTGACATATGATTTAATTGGTGAGATGTTTTTTCTGTCAGCAGAACCTGGACTATAGTTGAATATTTAACTTTGGCCTCTTGGAAATCCATTTAAATATCTAAATTAGCATGGTACAATAAGGAATTAAATTTTCCCCATGAATTCTAATTTATATAGATAAAATTTTAGAATCATTGGGACTGTATCATGGATTATAAATTATTTTTATTAAGTTACTATCCAATTTACGTTGCCCAGAATGTGTTTCCATGAAATCCCACTTTGGTCATATTACAATGTGATTCATCATGTGATCCAAAAGAATGAAATATTTACAATGAAATTGGAATATCCAAAAATGAAATATGATTATAAAATCAGGAACATTATTTCTTATAATTTTATTAAATGTTCCATGTAATAGTGAATTTTAATTTGGAATTTCAATAATGATGTGATACAATCTTTAATGTCTGAAATGCAGTGAAATGGTGTTTATGAATAATGAAGAACGAAAATATTAATATTTAATAATTTCGTAATAGCCTCTTTTTTTTAATTACCCTATAATCCTTATATATATGATAGGATTATTTTCATTCCTATGGATTTTGAAATTGGGGTTATTAGTTTATATTGTTTTTGATCCATAATTGGAGTCTCTTTCTAGTTTTTTTCAATAATGGTAGGATGATTCCACCACATGATGTAGCTTATTTCAATTAATTATAATTCATTTATGAATTCCATGAATTTTCTATGTTTTAAAGAGGTTTTTTAATTAAATTAAAATATAAAATTCTTTCTAATATGTTATGTCAACAGTTTTAAAAGATTAATTGGGATTTTTCTTTGAAAAATATAGTTAATTTCTTGGTAAAATAGAACATGGTTTGGAAACTGGTATTTTATTGATTCATAATGTTTGAAAAAATTCCAATGATATAGATCATTGAGAAATGAACATTTTTTTTGATATTAAATCCAAATGTTGGCTTCAAACTGGGTTTTTGTTTTTGTGATTTAATATAATTCCATGTTCAAAAAATTTGGGTTGATGAAAGAATGTACATTCCCATGATTTATTTGGATTATTTTTTAAAACATTTTATTTTTATAACTGTTTCTTAAATTCGTGATGGGTTAATAAAACTGATCTGTAAATGTATATGATAAATATAAAAGCCTGATTGGTGCTGGTGATGTGTTATTGATTATGACCTTATTGATTCCCCATGTGTTGTTATTGTTGTTGTCATTATACAAGTGATAGATTAACTGTGATGTGTTTAATAATGCTTCTATATGAATTGAATGACACATAATAATGAGAAAATGTAATATAGGTAAAAGTTTCTAATGTGGTAATTAAAAAAATGATATTATTTTTATAAATTTTAAAAGAAAATATAAAAATGTCCAATGGAGAAAAAAATATCACATTACCTTTTAAAATGAATTAAATAAATTTTTAATATATTGATAATAAAATTAATGAAATAAATATAAAAATATAGTAATATAGTAAACAATTCCAAATTTTAAATAAGATATAAGGTCATTTAAACAAATAAGAAACTGATCAGGACCACCTCCTAGCTAAGGTACACCTCCTGGGTCAGAAATGAGTGAAATGACATATTGATGTCCTAATCCCACCTCTAATAGGCCATGGTTTGGGGAAAATAACAAAGGATATATCATACATAATAATATGTGGAATTTACCTCTAATATGAAACTTAGGAATGAAATATAAGATAAAACCACATAAAAATCATTCTTTAATAAATGTACATATCACATCACAAGCATCTAATTTCATACAAACAGAATTGAGAATGAAACTACAAGTAATAAAAAATCTCTTCCTATGTCTTTAATTCCTAAAAACCCTTAAATGACACCAATATATAGTAATGTAAAGTTTAATAAATATCATACTCTAATTGTTCCAAAAAAACAATATAAATATATATGGGGTTATCCTAACTGGTATACTGATTACCCAACTTAACTATATATATCTCTCTAAATATCAAATACATTTAAAATATAATAATCGATTTAATATCATATAATGGTAATGTTCTACCACTTCCCCTGGTTTTCTACTCATCCATAAAGTCAAATTTTTAGATCTATATAAATCAAAATAATAAATTTTTCCCAAGATCACATGGGAAACTATGATATACCATGAAACATGTACATCATATCACCTCATCATGAACAATCATATACAAATAAAGTAATTGACTAGTTTTTGGGATCCACCACATCCTTTATATCTTGTAATATAATTCATTTAATCACAAAACATAAGAAACCACACCATCAATTATCCTTTGGATACTCATTACAGAGATACATGTGTATAAATAAGCTACAATCCATTATATACATCAAAACACATTTATGGGGAGGTAACCACTGTGCACACTAGCACTTAATAAAACCATGAGGAGAGAGTGGGAAATAAAGGTGTAGTTAGACATTCCTTCCTTACCATCCTAGATTAACGGGTAAACTCTTTCCAATTTCAACCAGTGTTAGTTCCCCTTCCAATATAATTCTTATAGAATATGAAATATCATAGTGTGTACAATATATATATATATATATATATCCCAAAATCAAAATAAGGAAAACTAATTATTCTAGACCTTAGATTATATTATTATATATCAAATACAATCCTTCCACTTCTATAGACATCATATATCAAAAGAACACTAATATAAGATGATAATTTTAAATTAATTAATTCTACTAATCATCAATATTTACATTAATTTTTGGAAAAATTCCATGACCTCATTGTATCGTCTAAATACATTTATGGATCCTCAATATTTATCACTGTTATAACGTATTGTAAACATTCAAACCCAATGGGTTAAAATATTCCTTATTATTTCATATTTCCTTTTATTCTAGGACTTGTCCTATGATACCATGAAAGTGGCATAAACAAATATCATCTAGTTCGACCAAGCATTGTGGAATGGAATAAATAAATTAGAAATTTTTTCATACATTTGTATAGAATATTAATAAACTATAAGATTTAATCCATTATTTACATATAACAAATAACAATTAATCCATATATTAAGTTGATCCATCAGTCTCGGTATCATCCCTGACCAATCTATGAATATACATCTCCATATTTCCTTCATAAGAACTTATTAAAACCTAAAACCTAAACCTTAATCCTTCCAACCCATTTTCCAACAAACCACTGACCACCCCTATATAATATCACAACATATAGCATGAGTCCATATCTTGAGAAATCAAATAAGATAGAAATAAAAAACAAAAAAATGAAAACATTCAATATAGGCCCTAAAAGAAAGGCATCCAGTCTTCAATGGAAAACAAGGTTTTTCATCCCCCATAATTATCATTTGAAAATAACATATTTATCACTATATTTTATATCAAATTCAAATATCATTACTTTCAAACACATTCAGAAGAAGGAATCAGCTAACAAGCTTTATAACAAATATTAATACAAGATTTATGAATCACATTGATCTATATAAATTTCAAAGGAACAATGAATAATAATAATAAAACTCTTCATTATTTTAACCACCAAAAGATGCAATATTTTAATTATATATTAAATATTTAATGTAAATGATAATTAATATTAATGACTAATATAAATTATATATATAAAATAATAGGGAAATAATAAACATGACATAACACATGGGATCATTACAACAGAAAAACAAAATAAATATTTAATCAAGTTTAATATTCCTTAAGGATACTTATGACCTTACATAATGAAATAAATCATAATAACATTATGATTTATCATTAAAACTAGTACAATAAATTAGTCCCATATATCAATTTATAGGTTCGATGAGTTTAGAGAATGAATGCACAATCAAGGATCAACTAGCAACTAAACCGAAGATAGATTCACCCAATCCAATTACTAGGAAGTAACCACCCACCATGTTTTGATACTAATCAAAAACTAAGGGACTAGAAAATGAATCAAATTGAAAAAAATGAAGGAATTTATTTATAAGGGGAAGGATAATGTATATTTAACCAAGGGTGTTCAATAATCACTGATCTGTGGGTTTTTATACTCATGATTTTTTCAATAAATTCAAAGTGTGTAGAACCAACACTTACCAAGTGAAAAAAACATTATATCAAACATCAAAGTGATAAAAACTCCAAATTATTACCTAGGATAATTTATAATGTTCAAAAAAGGAATTAGAGTTCAATAAGAAGACCATGTATCAATTAAAAAACAAATAAAATTAAAAATACATTGAACACCCCCTCATAACATCACATATTGTTTTCTCTTTAAACCATACAAGATCTATGAAGAATGGTAGTCATTTTAGATATTAAAATACCTTCCATTCCATCAACACAAACTCCACAATTACATCTACCATATGTATTATTTCTTCAAATGCACCATCCCATCATATCATCCACTGGGTAATGTTTCCGAACTCAAATTTGTTTTACCCGACCATTCCCTCCACTATGGGTGTGGATAGGTCACAATGTTTATGGACAATATGTGATGACACATTTCTCAATTAATATGGTTATTCTAATTTTAGGGCGTTTACTATCATATATATCATATTGGGTTTTTGATGGGAGAAAACAGAAATAAAAAAACTATCCACCATGGGCATGGTGACCCTTTGAGTGGCCAAAACAATTCTAAATCCCCTAAAACACCAAAAAACACTCTCACAACACCAAAATTATTTGAAAATTATAAAAAAGGTTTTATTAAATTTGTTCCCTCACAAAAAATGCATCTCAGATTATTTGTGACATCACGAATTTAAAACCAATACTAGAAAGAAGGGATGGAAAAGAGATTCTAATAATCAACCATACTGTTAGATACCTCTATAGGATATCTCGATGATAGGATCACAACCATATAACATAAACAAATAATGCATATAACAATGATACAATCTCTTAGTGGAGAATACTCTTAACTAGGATAGAGGGAATGAAAAAATCATCAAATAAGAGTGGACAATCTTTAATCCAGATAAAATTTCATTATTAATAATTAATCATTTCAAAATAATAACTAATAAAAAAATAACTTGGGATCATGATTATGTACCTATTATATGTGATCCATGCAACTCTTTTCCAAGAAATAGTTTTTCATGTGGAAATGAACTAATGAAATTGTTTACCCTTACAACACCTTCTCCACACAATCATAGATCTCCATAGGCCACTCTTAATTGATGACATAATTATAAAATACATTATCTCTTTTAATCGATAACATGAGAATTTTCATGATGATATTAAAATTAGCTTTAACACATGACATAATTAATGAACCTGACATATTTAATGGTGAAGTTCTACCATATACATGATCTCTCTTATACAGTCCAAAAACTGAAATTTACCAATAAACTAGGAATGAAAATAACTCCAACAACCAAACTGCAACACCCACAATGAGAATTAACCTTCTTGAATACCTAATATAAAACATAAAACACTACAGGTCTCCTCATATAGTCAGAATTGGATATATAATGACTACACACTTCCTTTATAATTTCATGAATCACTTGAACCATTTCTATCATGAACTGCAATTTTCCCCCAAAGAAATTTTGAATATCTAACTCCAATCTTAAATAATGGAAAATATAAAGGTATAATAAAAAACGAACAAATTATTCCATAACTATAATGAAATTAAATATATCATCATAATAAAACTCAACCAAGGGTTTGTGATTCAGAAAAATACGTACAAAATCTTCACACACAAATGCAACATGCCTTCAAGAGTCTAGATTATTGAATCAATCTAACCATTATTCTAAGGATGAAAAGTAATTATAGATAATCTATTATAAGTAAAAGAATTATTCATGAATATTATCACCCATGATGTAAAATATGGATTATTATGCAATATGATCATCCTCAATATAGTTTCCCATCTAGTAATCCACATAGAAGTGGCCTAAGATAGTCAGCCACAAGGCCTCAAGCGCACCCCCCGAAACACTAGAGGATGTCAACAAGAAGGGAGATAGTAGGCTGTGTCTATGTGTAGAATATTCCCTCTTGAGTCATAGTGTAACACAACAATAATATATATTATTTTAAAAATAAGTGGAGTAAGTAATTTTAGAAGTAATAATAAATGAACATCAAATGATATAATAAATTAGATACTAAATCAATAATGGATACAAAATGATAATGATGATCATGTCATGTATCTCTAAAAAATATGTAAAATTGATATAGGGGAAATAGGTATATACCAAAAGATAATAAAATGAAATTGAATCCATAAATATCATCTAGAATATAAGATCAATCCTCTACGGTCGTACTCCATTCTAAAAAGGTCAATTAAGTATAAGAATCCATATTCTTACCTTTATGCATAGCTACAATAATAATTTCTTCTTATATTCAATGGGTGTACCAAAAAGTGTGTGAGATATACTCTGAAAAAAAACCAAAAATGGTATCTAGATCAATCAAGTTAATGAATATAAAATGAGTAGTGAATTGAAGATAATAAATGCAAGGAAATAAATGAATAAGTTACATTGGATTGGGTTCATATTTGGATACCCATCCAATTAAACCTGAATTATATAAGTCATATGTCAATTAAATAAGGAAAACCAATATAAGGATAATATGATTAATAATAAATAATGATTCATGAGTGGACCAACCTCAAACATATGATTCATATATGTCTTTTTTATAATATGTATAATTTTTAGTATTTAGTTTTTGAATTCATCAATTGAATTTAAGTACAAGGAAAACTATTCTTATCAAAGATGATCCATAATGGATTACCATGTATCTCTCAATGTGATCTATATATATCTAATTATATGGGATTATGTACATGGTGACCTATAAATGAGATCATATGTATCACTCCTTTTATGGCGTGGAAATAATAAATTCCTCCTATTCTGTCCTAGGAATATCATGTACTGGTGTGAGTATCAATCATGGCATGTTAAAATCGTGTCACCACTGATCATGTCCATGAGTTCTCTAATATGTAACCAATATCTCAAATGTGGAGGTAAATGAAGTGGATTATGATTCTCTACAAAATTTATCTAGTATCTCCAACAAAATATTTATAATTCTATTACTAATGCTATCTGGAAGGCATGAAGAGCCTATCCAAGGCATCTTAAAGTTGGTACTCTTGTATCCCCATCAGTGTAATTAGAAGGGATGATTTACTAATTTGGATCAAACCATTTAGAAAGTAAAACCAATTTAAATTCTAGGAAAGTTATACATTTAATTTAATTTAATCATTTCCAACCATGGAATATGACATGGAACATAATTCCTAACGCATGTGGGCTAAACATATGTCATATCAATTCCATTAGCTCAATAAAAATTATTATTAGGATATGTGACACATAAAAATGTGATTTGAAGAGGTAATAGTATAGGTAAATTGGACCGCACTGGGAAGACAAATCCTTGGGGAGGTTCACATCAATATTATCAACCAAAACAGTGGATTTTCCAATAGCTAAAACACTATAAGGATCAAGGAACCATTTATTTTACATAACTTATAATTTTGGAGGAATCTTTAGAAAATTCTAGAACATATCACAATATCAAAAATTATATAGAATAATAAAAATTACGTAAATAATCTAGAACATCTTCTATAGGTTTATATAACACTCCCCATCCTATTTCAACCCTTGAATTGCGCTACAAAGGATAGATAAAGATAATTTTCAAATTCCCTAAAAATAGGTAAAATAAAAAATATAAAAAATTAGTATAATAATAGAGAATATTATCTATAAATATATTATAGATGATAAAATAGATTAATCTTTTCATTCCTACACACCTAATGGAGAATGAAATGGAGTTTGGATGCAGGAAGGATTAGAATTACTAGATGTATGAGAGCTCACATTATTTGTCTTCTATATTATAGAAGAAAAGAAGAAAGGAGGGTAATAATATATTATAAGAAAAAAATATCATTTTCCCCTTAAATATTTGATAGTATGGTTAGGATACATGGTTTTTAAAACTGTGTTCCAAATGTTCTCCACTCAATATCTAAGGGGACCCCTCGCATGGGAAATTTTCACTATATTCATAACCATGCACAAACTATGAAAAATAGCTCTTATGGATGTCATAAAATTTAATTGTAATCAATCCCCTCATTCAATGTTTAAGATAACCATATAGCCTATATTTTTCATTGGTTACCCTGCATTATTGAGTCACATGGTTTTCACTAACCATACAACAAAGTACACCTTCCCATTTTTAAAAACATCGTGCTTGGGACATGCCCCAGAAACTCAAAAACAAATTTTCCACCATTATATCAAAACATGAAATAGATATAAAAAATTTCAATATTGAAAAATGATATTTACCTCCCCAAAAATTTTCATTAAATTAAAACCAAACCTGCATAAAACAACCCATCATTGGGTTTCTCCTCAAAGAGAGTTCTAACATTGTCTGAGAAATGTTTTTCCAACTGTGTGTGTACAGAAAATTCCCAATCCCTTATCTCATCCTTTATATGATTGTGTTACCATAACACCCAGAGTAGGGGAACAATCATTATTTATATAGCATTTTTGCTCTGATCAATGAAACATATCTGATGCTCCTCAAAGGACACATCTAACACAAAATCCATATGCTCAGGGTCCAAAAAATGATATGGGATAGATTGATGCTAGTGAAGCTTTGATACATGGAATATTTCATTCATGGAAAAAATGATTATGAGGTACTTATAACAGATCATCTGACCACTTGACTCCCTCCATAATCATAAAAGGTCCGGAATAGTTAGATGATAGGTTTCCAAATATCATAATTCCATAATGTACCAAACTAGTTGAAACATATAGAATGAATTGATGGGCCACCTTTATTTTTAGTGGTAAATAGTGGTGATCATTGTATGAATAATAACCCGATTGATCTATATCCATATATTTTAAAATAAATTTTACATTATCTAATGTCTAATAAACTAGGTTAGAAACTAGTAGTCAAACCTCACCTAGATCTAATTACCATAGAGGTGAATAACATAACATGTCATAAAGGGCCCCATATGAATCCATATAAATCATTTCCTAGAAATTTTTGTTGTATTAAAGCTCAATAAGCAGTTTATCTCTCTCTAATGAACCTCCATAATTAAGGATGCAAGTCCTGATAATTTCCTCCGCACCTATCTCAACTGCTCAAACTGCCCCTCCATGTGAGGTGAAGATGTTATTCGTAGGAAAACCTATTATCCCAGTTTATTTTATTGACCCTGTCATAACCATGACATATACAATATATCTTTGTGTCTAATGATAGAATGGAGAACACGATGAATGTTCACTATCATCAGAATATAATGTCTTTACGGATCCTCAACTAAGAAGTTATCCTATATTAGTTTGAAGTTTGTGAACTTAGTCATCATGATGATGATCATCCATTCTACATCTCTATCTCATGAGAATATTGGAAATATCACCCTGAAATCCATGGTTCCTTCCTCCTATTTTATCTCATGAATGGATAGAGGCTGCCGAATTCTAGTTGGTTGTTGGTACTCTATAATGACCCCATGTTTTAGAAATTTTAATTGCCTTCTTATAATTATGTCACACAGTGTAAATCATATTAAATCACTTATATAACACAATATAAACATTATAAATTATGAATTAATGAAATAATAAGTATTTTTAGAAGATAAGGAACGTATAACGATCAATGGTAACATTACCTTTGGAATTCTATTGGGGACCTTATGAATAGTAATCTAGGTAATAGAATAATGACCTCTCCAATGAAATTATAAATAAATATTATACATATTATAATTGAAAATTTGATATAATTATATAATATTATATGTAAATAAATATTTTATAAATTTCTAATTAAGGGTGGGTGTTTTTTTAGTCAATAATATTTAATTACAATTTTATGATTAATTTAATAAATTAGAATTAAATTTATTTTTACAAAAGGTATTTATAAATTAATTTTTTGTTGTCTTATATTTATATTATTATTATATGAGACCTTAATTAAATTTAGAAAGTTGTAGGAAAGCACTTTCAGATATAAAATTTGTATTTTCCAAGTAATTGATAACATTAAATAACGACTAAAATTTTCAATCATAGAAAATTATTTTGATATAATTGATTTAATTTTTAAATTATTTGTGAGAAAAATGTTTACATTGATTTTATTGTATTTTTCTAAAATACTTGAATTTTTTGAATAGTAAAATATGATAAATTACTGTACATGTACTTTATTTGTAAAATACAATATTCCATCAATCATTGATGATGTAAGAAACATTTGTAGGAAAAAAATTATTTAATTACTATATTTATTCTCATGAATCAACACTACTTATTTTCTTGATCAAAATAATTGTCGAATGAAATAAATAATGAAAAAAACTTCCCTTTCCTCCACTATAAATACCATAACTCACCACATTTTCTCTTAACATCTCTCATTATATGAGCCATGTCAAAATTTTGATAAAATAGCTTCCCAAGCACATTTACCACGTCCAAGAGATTTTTTATTATAAAAATACCAAAACCCATCCCCAAAGGGAGGGTCTCAAGATGAAAGAATCTAGAGGTAAAACCCTCTTCTATTTTCCATCAATTTCCTTTATAGTTATTTTCATTTCATATCTTATCCTTACCTAAACATGTCCATGTAGAATGTAAAATCTAGTATCATTCTTATATTTAAATTTTATCATATCAATATGATGCTCATTCCTCAAATCTACTCTGCTCTTTCTTTTAATTTAAGAATAAAAACACTGTCCATGAGGTGTTGATTTACCACCTTTATGGACAACGAGCTTTTGTATTTTAATTCAACATTCATGGATGGTCCAAAAAGAATTTTTATGTTAGATACATATTATATTATATGTACATAAACCTATTTAATGTTATGTAATGAGTATATATACATGATATTTAATAATATTACAAAACAATTGTGTGATGATCAAAAAATGAAAAACTAAACTAAACAACTATCATTAATGACTTCTCTAATGAATAATCCTATAATGTGGACAAAAAATGGTATTTTAATATTATATAAGATCATTAAATACATATAATGTTAGTTTTTTATAGGTATCCTCATTCTATATAATTTTCCAGACATATATACAATTAAACTGATCATGAAATCCAAGGAAACTATTTCTCCCTAATAATGAAATTGAATTTCGTTACCCATGAAAAGAGACATAAATGAAGTTAATAAAATTATAAAAAATCACATACATTTATAAAATATTATCAATTAATTAATAAATTAATTAATTTTGTCATTATATACATTATATTAATTTTATTGATAGTTCTAGACATAAGGTAAGGGATTCTACCCGAACAAAGATTTTTCTTTTGGGTCACTCTTACTATATCCCTACACATATCTGATTATTATTATTTTTAAATCATATACATAATGTTTATATGTACCAATATTATATATTCATATCATTCCATCCTTATTCTATTGGGAAATACTTTCTTTAAGAATGTTCTCATCTAAATGATTTTTAATAAGAAATCTCGATAAAATGGAACATCCAGAATTCTAACCCATTTTAATATAAAATCCAAAATATATTTTAATATTACGTTAGTTTTTGTAAAATTACTGATTCTATTATGAAAACATTCTTAGTACACTTTTTGTTTAATGTAAAAGATTATTCAGTTTTTTATATTATCTTTAATATTTTCCATAAACCACACTAAAATGTTTTATTTCTAATTTTTCCAAAATAAAATTTTGAAATGTTTTCAAAAACATTTTCCATCATTTATCATGATCTATGATTATTTTACCATTTTAATTTCCATGTATGTTTTGATTACAACATTTCATGGACAATTTTAGGATATGATCATTTTTTGCCTCATGACATGATTATGGGACCTATTCCATTCCATGGATATCCATTAGGTTAGGTTCGATTGCATATGTATGATTATTTTTGTGGAAGACATATTAATGAACATGTTATGATGGTTGAAGCCATATAGTTCCCTAGTTAATGTTCAAATTATTACACTAATGAGATGTCATGTGCAACAATATTGGTGGTTAACATTGACCCACCTCCATATACAATGGTCTTAGTGTTTAGGCATGACATGTAATCCTCTATTTTTAAGGATCGTTGACTCAATATAATGACATGTTTTTTGTTTCCTTCACATTAATATGATTTCACAATTATAAGATCCCAGTTTATACAAGTTATTCCTCCTTATGTCTATTCATATTCCCTTACATTTATATCATGGTGATAATATTTCTAACCCATGTTCATTCTTTAAATAATATTTTTATTTCCTTACTAGATTTTTAAATCAACCATTCTATTCATATTTTCCCTAGGTTATCCTATTATGCTATAATATCTCAATAGATATTAGGAGCTGATTATGACTATTAAATAAAAGATGATATTTATTTGGAATCATGATGTTTAATTATATTCATAATTTACAATAAGTGAAGTAGAAATGTAAAAATAATACAAAAATATATTAGTTAAAAAGAAATATTCCACTAAAACCCTTTTATTTTTTACTTTTTAACCCTTTTAACCCTTTTTAACACTTATTGTGGTAAATTACGTTTTTCACCCACATCACTATTTATAATAGAAATAAATTAAACTGTCCATATTATAAAAATTTTAAATATTGATTCATATATTGAGTATATATTAACTAATTCAATTTATATATGTTGTATAAATTTCATTAAAGACCCATAAAATACACTGAAAATGGTTTTCTATAAAAAAATTAAGTATAAAAATGTTTTTATAGCACAAAATAGGTTATAATATAGACTCAGATGCCATTTTTTATATTGTATTTTATCAGAAGTATCAATTTAATGTTAAAGTAAAATCCTAACAAAATTATACAATGTAAATAAATTAAATTAAAAAAAATAAATTTTTCCAAAAAATAAGTATTTTCTATTATTCTCCTAAAAATAACCATTTCATAAAATTCCCTAGAATTCACTATCACCAAATTTGTACTTCTTGATATAAAAAATGATATTTTTTCATTCAATGTAAAATTATAAAATTAAGAAATAAGTTTTTAAATAAAATCAAATAATACATATAAGAAAATTTAGTAAAAATAATTCAATTTCCCTTAAGATTGAAAAAATACTAAATATTTTTATGATCAATATTACTCAATAAATTCCCATTAATTAAAATCTATATTTAATTTTATTTTTTTCCATTAAAATTATATAAAATTAAATTATGAAAAATTGGCATGTTCTCTTTATTCTATCCAATTGATGTTATAGGAAAAGTGGTTATATAAGAATTAATATGATTTATAATTACAGATATTGTATGTACTAAAATTAAACAATAAAAAAACCTTATATTTTATCACAATTCTATTTCATTCATCATAGTAGATAAACCTAACTAGAAAAATACATTCACTATAATAGCGATAACTAGTGTAATGGTTCATGTAAAAATATAGAGCTATACTATTATTTTATCTATGGGAGATCAAACTCAGAAAATAATATTAACAAAAATTTTCCACTTCTATTATGAAGAATATTATATGATACGTAAATACAATATAGAGTAAAATAAAATAATGATACTAAAGTTTTAATATTATTGAATAAAGGGTATTTATAATGGGTAATATGGCCATTACAATAGTAAAATATTATTGGAACAATAACGGACCATCAAATTCAAACATGATTACTAAAAGAGTTAAAATCACTAATAAATAATAGTCATATAAAGCAGTAAAATAAATATAAATAAAATAGCATCATAACTGTTTTTTCAAAAATTGGGTAACTTGGAATATGTATAAAAATACATTTTTTAATAGGACTATTATTATTCATGTAGTGATTTATTAATTTTTATCATGACAGTTAAATATTAGTAGTACCATTTAAAAACATATTATAAAAATATATATTATAATCAATTATCAATAAAATAATAACTAATATCAAATATGAATTCAATCAGACATAGTAAATGAATAATATTTATTATAGATAATATAGATTCACTATGTATTATACGGTTATTTATAAATAGATTACTTTTAAAAAAATAATATTTTTATTTAGAAAATGTAATTGTTTTTGTCATTGAGAATTTCAAAAATATGGTTGGTTGAAGATTTGGTTTTTTAGATATGTATATATTTAGGAGATTAGTAAAATGTAAAAAAATTATAGACTTTATGTTTTATGTTAAAATTATGATACCAATATGACTACATAAATAAAAAAATATTTTTCAATAAAAAAATTTACCCATTGAGTCCAATTGAATATTTTATTATTAAATATAATTATGTAATCTGTTACATAAATTTAAATTGGTTAAGTAAAAAATTATAATTAAAACTATATTGGATTCTTGCCATTGAATAAAATATTTCTAGTATATCATTACATTTTTTAGTGTTTATGGAATTCAAATAAATTAAATAATTTAACAAGATATCATTATAAGTATTAAATATTTATATTATCTATATTCAATGTTATAATAATAAAACAATCAATATTTCATTCATACATACCCCTCCCATTTCTTATATAAACAGCCCTTATCTACCCATTTCTCCTCCATGAAAAAAATACTTCTGTCTAAAAAATATGCTTGTATATTTCAGTAAACTCTCATATCCATGTTCTAAATAGAAATATACAATCAAAAGTACCACCATTAGAGGTTTTTTTCTCAATCAAAAAAAGGCAGTTAAAATGGTAAGGTAAAGGATTCAAAACCCATATCTTTTCATTTCAATTCTAAAATGCACTCATAATACTAAAATATATGATTAATTTACTAAATTGATTTTATAAAAATAAGAATATTTAATAATTTTCCACAGTATTTTAATATATTATAAAATCAATATTAATTTATGGTATACTTATTCAACCTATGTGTTGGATTTGGTTTTATATTTCATTTATGTGTTTAATTTATTTTTAATAAATAGGTATAATGATTTAATATATATATAATAATATAATAATATAATATATATTATATTATAATTGAATAAATCTTATTTATGACAATTATATTAAATTTAAACAATAATTTTCACTTTCTAAATTCTTCAAGATGCTTATGTAGTTGTACTTATTAATTTAGGAATATCATTCAAAACTATTGAATTATAATAATTCATTATTTATGTTAAACATATAAAAATTTACTTATGTAGATTATAAAACTTTTGGATAGTGACCATTCTCTATTAAAAATTCATTTAATAGGACTTTGAATCATTAACCGAACAACATAAAAAATGCCAATATAAAAAAATTAAGTTGTTTTTTAGAAATATCATTATAATAAATAGGATATAAGAAATGAAATAAATATTATAATATTTTTGAAAATATTAATTAATTAAATTTACCATCACTATTATAGATTTTTTTATAATTATATGATAATAAATACTGTAGATAAGTTGTGTCTTTTAAAATATTTTTTTTTCTGAAATGTTTTTTTATTGACTATATTATCTTCTACAACTCATCCAAAATGAATTTAAAAATACATTATAAATTTATATTTATATTTTTTGTTTTTTGTTTTTTTTTCTACTTACCAATTGTATAGATATATAATTCATTCCTCATCTTTTACTTAAGGGGCCTCTCTCACAAATTTTTATTTATTATGATTATTTTCTATATCACACTTAAAATCCCTCTTTTAATATTATATTTTTCTTATATACCCATGTTCTCTATCTATTTAGTCCATTTTGTACCATCTCTTTGGATTTTATATTTTTCAAAACCTTGGATTAAAACAATACAATATACATTATGTTTTTTAATAAAAAATATTTTAAAAATAATGATTAAGTTATGATCACTAAGGATTTTCTATTATTTTATTAACTGGGAAAATATTAACAATAGATACTATAGTTTTATCAATATAGATAACTATTGAATATTTATTTGTGATTAAAAAATAATATATTTGGGAACATTATTTATTTTATTTAGTATCCATTTATTCATTTCGTATAATGAATGTATTATAAATTATATGCTATAGAAGGGTGCAAAAACTATATATCCCCTTAATTCATTTGCAATTCTCATGAGAAAACCTATAACAGTTATACAGTAGAATAAATACCCTTTATTTATTATTTATTTAACCAAGGAAAATTTGTGTTATATTTTATTGTACATTACATAATTATGATATCTGTTATTTTTATTTATATGATTATCTATTTCCACTGTTTCTGATGATATCATACTTGTATATTCATGTATATTGAATTAATATGTTTATTTATTCATTCCATATTATGCAAGTCATACAAACATCATTTTTATTTACTACTATATTAAAAACAATTAATGATATTTTAACCTCACACATTTTTCGTGTTTTGTTTTTTTCTAGTAAATAAATTTATATTTTATAAGTGTTCTATGGATATGAAATAAAAGAAATATAATTCTCTATGAGTACATTATTTTGATGTAAATTGTTTCTATATATAATATTATCATAATACATAAATATTTTCAGTTGAAACCACTATTTTTTTGTTCCTAGATGTTTCCATGGTCAAAATTAGCCACTAAATATTAGTTTTTATATTCTAGGAAGTTATAATTTTTATCAAAAAAATATTTAAGAACCCATTAGAAATATGTTTTGTACAAATTTTTTAAAGAACAAAACTTTTCAAAAAACCGATATGAAATTATATATGTTTCAATAGAATTATAAATTAATTTAAAACAAATATAAATAAACTATATACTATGATTATGAATTCTTAATATTTTCCATGAAATGATTATTATATTACCTTTTTTGGCATTGGTGCCTAACAAATGTATTGTAAACATGTCCAATAAAATAATTAGTGTAAAAATTTACCTAATAAGATAACAAATAACTATGGATTTTGAATAGAAAATTATATCACTATATTAGGGTAGTTGACTCGATTAATGGTAGAAACCACACAAATATATATAAGTATATGGACTGACATCAAATAATGATGACGCAATATCTTTTAAAGATGCAAATTGAATTATATTCTAATGGGACTACTTATAGAACTATGTATAAGAAATGGATTAACACTTTATAGAAGATATTAAATAATTTATGATATAGTTGAAGGGGGTGGTTTATTTTTTTGATATTATCTATTGGGATTGGTTCCTCAATGGTGGTCACCAATGAAAAATACTTAGAATCAAGAGCTACTATAAATCCAATAATAATATACCTTTAAGGAACTATAATTTGGAATGAAAATACTTCAGAGCTATGAACTAATATGGAAAAATCTATATTATTTTTATAAAAAAATATGATTATATGGTTGAATATGAGGCTATCTAAAGATGAATAATCTGACACACTATGAAATATATGTGTTACAATGAATGAAATATTTATTGAGTTGACTGAAGTATAAAATGAAAGTATTTCATATAAATTATATAATTCACACATTACATATCACATATAAAACAAAAATCCATGAACCCATAGGTTTAGTTTCATGAGATAATAATTACATAAACTTATTAGTTCCCATTTTTTCTTCAATAACACCCAAAAATATTATCAACATTTGAGTTCCTTATTAAACTAAATTTTTTATGATTTTCTAAGAAAATATGAAACATTCAATGAAGTGAGATTAAATTTTAAATGTGGAAAAAACATAAATTGGGTTTTCAATGGTTTTTAATCCTAATTATGTACGAAAAATGATTATGGTTGAAATATGATTTTAAAAACAAAATGGAATCATAAAAAATTATCATAATTGTTGATAAGAGAACCTATAAACATATAGTTTCAAAAAAATACAGTGGAATGAGAATTAAATGAATTGATTCACTAATCATCATCATTAGATTATATCATATTCATATAGTATAACTTTGAAATATAGAATAATCATAAGAAAATTATTTATTAAAATTTTCAAAATAGAAAATTTACCTTCATATCCATTAACAATAATGTGAACATAGATAACTCCGTCATGTTCATGTATATAGGTATAATAATAAAAAAATAATAATCATATCTATTTAAAATGATGTGGTTATAATAATAAATCAATCATTTCTAGGAACAAAACCATTATCTCAGGAGATATTAAAAATCACCCAATGCATTGTACGGCTATATCAGACCCACCTATCAAAATATAATGGACCAAAAACTATTTTGTGGGAGGAAATAAATCATGCATATTATTCTAAAACAACCACATAATGAACATGGGTTAAATAACATATTTTAATTGTGTAGCAATATATGAAACTAATAATTGGTTCAATTTATAGAAAATATTTGATCTCCTAAAACTATTATATCATAAGAGTATTAAGGGCCTGATTTATAAAACAAAATATCATAGGACATATATAATTTAGATGTATATAAGATATTATAAATTAAACCCTTAAATAATTTTTATAATATATTTTTATCATTGTCATAAAAAGTGAAATTTTGTAAGCCGCATTCATTTTTTTTTGAATATGGATAATATACGTTAAGAAAATTTAATATTAAAAGAATCATCATTTTATATAACTAACCTGCACTCCTAGATCAATATCTAAAATATAATTCTTTATATACATTATTTTTTAATAACTTATACATCTCAAATATTTCAATCCATATATATAATATTATTAATAAATATTAACCAGCATACAAGCCAAATAACTTTTAGATTTATAGTTAAATATAGATATTAATAATATTTAACTTACAAACCTCATATCATTTTCTTTTGATACAAATTTTTAAACAAACCTAAGGATTCCATATTTTAAAATATGTTTTCAACATCTCTAAAAAAAGTCACCAAACATGATACACATCTATAGACATGATAAATAATACTATTATCTATAATAATGGGAAATAGAAAATCTAACAAGGGAGAACTCAAACGCCCATTAAGGTATAGAACATAATAAAATCTACCACATAATGATCAAAACATGGATAATTTTATAATAATAAATAATAATCATATAAATATATATAATTGATAAGATGAGAATGTAATATTAAAATGAATTACATAACAATATAATAATCATACAGATAAAATATCATATTTCTTTTGAGTGAATGTATTTTATAGAACTTAATAGACATATAATTGGGTCATTTTTTCAAGACATCATATATAATCATTCATGATTTAAACCAAACACCTAGGATAGTGCGTTTCTAAAACCAATTAATTAATCGAGGCATAATATATTTTTAGGACCCACTAGTCATGAAAAATTTACAATTCATTCATTAAATGATGAAATGAATAAACAATAAATTTCCAAATCAATGTCCCTCGGTAATAAATATCCATTTATAAGGAAATAAAAAGTATACAGAAAGTCAAATTTTCCTCAGTTATAAATGGAATTTATTTATTGTTATTCAAAATAAAAAAAACACTATATAGAGTAATAGGTATAGGGTAGAGAAAATAACAGTAAAAACTATAGAAATCGAAGAATTGATATTTAATATATCAATGAAAATTAATGAATATGTACATTAATGATTAGAATAATGTCAATAGATAGATGAAGAGTGATAGGGAATAAAATCTGTATGAAAAAAGGTGAGGTATAACTAAATAATCATAAGGATGTTTTCAAGGTAAATAAAAAATTTAACTCTAATAGAGGGATATAATTTAAAATTTCATAGAAAAATAAATAAAAAATAATTTAAATCATTTTCATAAATATATTTTAATATGGTTAAAAATCATGCTTCTAAGTTACCTTCAAAAATTAATTTTCATGGGTTGAAAATTGCACATCAAAAAAATAATTTTAATATAATTTTAAATATAAAAAATTAAATGTAAATAAAGAATAAAAATAAAATTTTAAAGTGGAAGATAAAATTATAAATATGAATAATGAAATCCCATTACATATTCTCCTAAAATACTAACCATTATTATAAAAAAAGAAAATCACTAAATAAGGGGAATATGGTTTTTCGTGAGAAATAATGGAAACATTAATATTGTGACTCGTAATAATGAAATGACATAATATATGGAAAATTTATCATGTTGTAAAAGAAAAAAAATGATATTATTTTCACAGTTTTATAAAGAAAATTAAAAAAATGTCCCACAGAAAAAATAATAAAAATTTTCCTTTTAAAATGTATTCAATAATTTTTTAATTTATAGATAATAACATTCATGAAATATATATAAAAATATGGTTATATAGGAAAAGAATTAGAAATTTTCAATAAGATATAAGGTCATTTCCAAAAACAAGAAATTGATCCGGACCTCCTCCCACCGAAAGCTCCCCTCATGGGTCAACAATGAGTGAATGGAGATAATGATGTCAGAATACCACCACCAATAAGCCTAGGGGAGGTTAAAATCACCAATGGTACATCATATCAAAGAATGTGAGGAATTTCTGTCAAATATGATACCTAATAATAGAATATATGATAAAAACTACAAAAACACATTCTTTAATAACGGTATATTTCTCTTCACAATAATGTAATATCATACAAATAAAATTGAAAATGAAACTAGGAATATAGAAAAATGTAAAGAACATGAATTTATGTCAATTTATTTAAATATATGGGAATTTTTTGAGTCCTCGAAAATTGACGGTGTGTGATTATGAGGCCCGATGTGCCTGGAATCAATTTCTGATGTTTTTTAGGTACATTTAGTAAAAATAGGAGTTGGTTTTTCTATCTTTTTAACCGGTGCTCGGTATTGAAATCTGAGGACACCATTAAACTTTCAACGCTTGTATTCTCTTAAGAAGACTTTCACCTCGACAGCAGTTGGTCGAGTGTGATAGTTAGTTTTTGGGGGTTTTCATGGAAATAATAAAATAAAAATTAATGCGTGTTTTATTTACTTTTATCTTTTATAACCACCCATGTGGAAGTTGGGGGTGGAGACCACCACACTATAACCTCCCATGAGAGTTTATAGTGATGGGGCCCACCCGAACCTCACCTCCCACGAGAGGTTACGGTGTGGGGACCACCACAGACAAATCCCCCCTAATTAATTGAGGAAAACCTCCCAACTCCCTTATAAATGAAGTAGACAGTCTTGAACTCCTTAACTTAATGGTTCCACCACCCAACTCTTTTAATGTTGTCAACCCTCCCCCATTAATGAATTTTGCAATCTCATTTAATTAAATTCTACAATTTTAATTTTTATCCCATCAAACTAAATTATATATAATAAATTATTTGGAGGGGCTATCTATTTATTTGTTGGAAAAAGATTAGAAATGGAGGATTAGAGCGTTTGAGAGAAAAATCTTCAACTAAGAATGCTTCCTCCACAAAGAACACTCCACCGAAGAAGAACGTCGACCACGAAATTGACCTTCTTTATCAGGACATCCTCCGATGTAGTACATCTTCGACTACAATGAGCCGGCAAAAAAAACAATGATCAGGTAAAATTTTGACATCCTTCCTTTACCAACGATCCATATTTTTCCTCGTGACTCCATCGACGAACAAAAATCAAGGTAGGGGTTTTATTTAAGTACGACTTACTCCTATGTTCTTCCTTTCTTTCAAAATGAAGAACGAGGATGTTTTCGTTTTGCTGGAGGGTTGTTGTTCTTTGTTCTTGATGAACAAATTTCTACCACACTAAACGCGGAGGGTGCAGACAAAAATAACTTGTCCCAACCCCCCACTGATCTTTTTATGGTGTTCTTCAAAACAACGACAATGGCGCCAAAGGTGAAGAAGGAAACAGTTGTTCCACCCTCGGCCTTAGTGACCCGCACTAACACCACGACATTCTGACCACCGGCAGAACCATCCCCTGTGCCCCGGCCGTGCCGTACCCCAGTTGCACCGCCCTAGCCGGCCACACCTCCCTCGCCAGCTGCGCCCCCCTACCGGCTGATCAGCCTCGCCCATCGCACGCCTTCGCCTATCGCGCCACCCTAGTAGGTCGCGCCCCTATGCTAGCCGCATAGCCCCCGGCCGAACCGGTCGTGCCCTCATGGAGCCTCGGCCGAACCAACTCCTCGCTGCACCCTTTCGGTCCAAGCCTCCCTAGGATGGGCTAAGCTGCCCAACACCCTTGCGGCTCTCCACGCACTCACGGCCTGCGGGGTCGGGCCCAGTGGGCTGGGCCGAACGCAATGGGCTGGCCCACACATCGTGTTAGGCTAGACCCAATGTGTCAGGCCGTCTCGAACCGAACCGGGTCTGGCTGGATTGACCCAAACTGGGTCGGCCCAGACTGGGTCGGGCTAGGTCGGTCTGGACCCGGGCCCCCTATGACCCATTTTCATTTCGTTTGGCCATATCTTTGGCACCATAAGACCGTTTGATGAACCGTCAACATCACTAGAATTCATGGAGCATGATGGAGCCTTTGAGTAAACCACACTAGGATTTTTCATTGAGTTGAGATACAGTCAGGTTGGATCATACACGATCCAACCAGGCCCCCGAGACTAAATTTCTAATAACCCACAGACCGCACGTCCAATTGATGTGCCTTTAGTTGCGTTGAGACACATATGATGTGGCAGACCTTTGGGATACTTCATTGTTGGAAATCACAGTATTTGGAGCATCGAATAGTATCTTGTGGATATGATCTTCTAGAGATGAGAGAGGTTTTGTGCGGGAACATAGTAGCTGGATAAGACTTGATGACTGCTGATTGATTGACTCAAAGTGACTCGACTAACCTAGTGGGGAGCGTCTGGTTGAGATGGCATAACCATGGTGGAGGAGTTCCTGTTTGGGGCAGGAGGCTCGTAGTACTCGATAAGAGGAGTACCTATGTAGGCTATGAGGGGGAGTGCCTAGTTGTGGCAGCCGAACCATGGTGGGGAGCACCTCTGTGTGACACATCAGTCACACAATACTCGATAGGAGGAGTAACTCAATTTTCCTATGTTAGTTGGAAGCACCTGGTTGTGGCGGCAAGCCAACTGTACTCAATAGAGGAAGAGTTCTGTAGTAGTCGATGGTTCGAAATTTTACTACCCCTATAATAAAATCTTGGTTGGGATGAGTAAGTAACTTTTGTGTTTACCTCATGATTGAGATGGATTACTTGATAACTTAGGTAAATGTATGGGAATATATGAATGTGGGGTTATCTATTGATTTCATACATTGTGGTTTATCCTTGTTGTATTTTTTGAGACCTTGAGGGTCTTAGGGTCTTTACTAAGTATTGTTATACTCACCCCTGTAATGGTTATTCATGCACCTTGTTGTGTTGGATGCAGATGACGAACAGTGCTGACTGAGGCTGAGAGTACCAGGTTTGAACGGTACCCAGAGATGGAACATACGACGGGATGGTACAAGGAGGAGACATATAGACTTGGATTGTTGAGGAGGTTATATGTACTTACCCTTTATATAGGAAATTCTGAGGAAGACCTAGCAGTAGTTTTTATTTTATTCATTTGTACTTTTAGTATCATGTACTTTATAGTTGGGATTTTATATGAGAGCCCTTTTACATTCACCACTCTTTTGTTATACATTTTTACTTAGTGTTTCGTATCCAGCTATGTACTCAGTTGTTTTTTGTATAGTTTATAAAGGAAATTCCTTTCCAGTATTAGGGAATCACACCATTGATGCTAGTCTTCAGCCCCTGGCCTATGGAAGGCGGGCGTGGGGTTGTCATGACATAGGCCCCGGTGGACGGGTCGTGAAAAATTATTATCAGAGGATTCAGTTCTATGGAAGAACATAAGACTTTGATATTTTCTATGAATCAATAGTGTTAAGTGTAGTGAGTGTGGTTTTTAGTTCAGGGAGCCCAGTGTTGGTGTGGCAGCCAATGTATCCATACCTAGGACCCTGACTTCTGATTTCTAACTCAGTGCACGAAAACACTTATTGAGTGTGTATTTTCAAAAGTTTTCTTTAAGTCAGCTCAACCAGGTTAGCTAAAAAATATATAACATTTGATCGTGTCACATCTGTTTCTTTCAGGATGCCTCCACACAAACGACAAGCTAGAGTCCTGATAGTTGTACAAAGAGATATCCCATTGAGTGAAAAGGCCTTGGTGCATGGCCCTTTTCTAGTGGAGGTACCAGTGGTACCTTTACTCGTTAGTCCACTGATGCCACGGGCCCCAATAGTGGACGATGCACACCGCTAGAGTGTGTTTCTTGAGTTATAGCACCCGATGTCACCTAGGTTCAGGGGAGAGGTGAAACCAGAGGGGGCTGAGGATTGGATGGAGGCTGGGGTGAGTGTTTTCCAACTGGTAGGGACACCGGCTCATTTCATGGTGATCAATGCAACTAGACTTCTACAGGCAGCATCAGGAAGATGGTGGAGCTGGAAGATCCAGGTTCATGGTGATATGACGCTTCTTCGGGAAGACATCGATATCATGTTTTGGGCATAGTTTGTTCCAGTAACTCTCCACGCAGTGTGCATACTTGAGATAATTCATCTAAAGTAGGGAAGCTTGACTGTAGTTTAGTACTAAGTGAGGTTCACTGACCTCTCACGCTACTCCACCAATATGGTGGAGGACCCATTCTTCCGGGCTCGGACCTTCGAGTAGGGACTCAGTAAAGAGATTATAGATTCAATGGTCTCACTAAGCATCCTGACACAGGCAGGGATGTTAAATAGTTCCCTCTTGGTGGAGAATTTCCTTGCTGTGCAGTCTCCAGCAGTGAGATCCACCAGCAGTCATCACGTAGTGGAGTCTTCTACAACTGGTAGCAGACAGACGTCACAAAGGTCACAGAGGACCAGAACCACGGGTGTAAAACCTCATGACTCAAGGTCAGTTGTGTGGGGCTTATGAGATAGATATAGACATGCCCAGAGTGGGTAGTGTTACTCATGTGGCAGGCAGACTCACATTTCTCGTGACTATCTGACACACCATTTGAATAATCAGTAGACGGTCGAAGGACAACCCGGAAAGAGATAGAGATTCGATCGAGCTGGTCCGTAGGGAGTAGGCGGACGTGGCAGATGAGTTGGTAATGCATATTGTGGTGGGAGATGATTCGATATGTTACAGCCACCACCACCATGATGTCCACCCTGTCTATAGGGAGCTGGTGGACAGGGGTGAGCTCAGCTCTAGGAAGTTGAGGCCTACGAACACTGCGCTTTGGAGATGATACGAGGTATGATCTGTGTCTACTACACCTTAGCAGCAATACTTATAGACACAGGTTCTAGTCACTTTTTCATTGCCACTACCTTCATTCAGAGCTCGAATATTCTGACATAGCCATTGGCTCGATCCATATGGCTATAGACTCTTATGGGTAATGATTCGAAGATTATGCACTTTTACCGGTAGTGCATGCTTACTCTAGGAGGAGAGAACTTTGGCTAGGATATCCTAGTAGTGTTGTCGAGGCATTACGACATCATCATGGGTATGGACTAGTTATCTACATTCCATGCTTATATTGACTGTATTAGGTGCAAAGTGCGGTATGTCCGCACCAATGGGACCAGGTTTACCTTCATCGGTGAGAAGGGTTACTTTTTAGCACAGAATGGTCATACTCAGAGGAGGGTGTAGCCGATCACTCAACAGTTGGCTAGACTTAACCTCAGATCTGTTGAGGTATAGAGTCTGAGCTATCCTGTAGTGGAGGAACAATACATGGATGTCTTTCCAGATTATGTCACATGTCTACCTCCTCACAAAGAGGTGTACTTTTACATTTACATGTACCCCGAGATGACACTAATATATACACCAACATATCGGATGGAACCTAATAACCTTCGTGATCTATGGGTATAGCTGGAGGACATTCAGGGGAAGAGACTCATCTGACCAAGTGTTTCTCCCTATGCATCCCCGATTCAGTTTGCCAAGAAGGCTGATGGAAGCTTGAGGATTTTTATTGACTATCGACACCTAAACCAGGTGACCGTGAAGAAAAAGTACCCACTCGAAAGGATTGATGACCTCTTTGATCAGTTGGAGGGAGAACAGTGGATCTCAAAGATAGACCTCAAATCTGGATATCGCCAGCTTAGAGTTCAAGATGGGGATGTTCAGAAGAAGTCCTTCAGGTGTTAGTATGACCATTAAGAGTTCTTGGTTATTCCATTCGGTGTAACCAACGCTCCATCTGTGTTCATGGGACTCATTAATAGGATCTTTCAGTCGTACCTCGATCAATTTTTCATAGTCTTCATCGACGACATTCTGATATACACGACTACTGAGGAGGAGGATGCCTATAATTTTTAGGTAGTACTAGACACACGCCGAGAGAACCAGCTTTATGGTAAGCTCTCGAAGCGGTCAGTTTTGGATCCGAGAGGATTAATTCCATGGGAATGTCATCTCGGAGGATGGATTTGCAGTAGATCTAGAAAATATTGAGGTGGTACTTCTTTGGGATCCACCCTGGAGTGTGATGGAAGTACAAAGTTTACTGGGTTTTTTCGGATACTACCGGAGATTAGTTCCCGATTTCTCCAGAGTTACAGCTCTACTATCATCCTTGAAAAAGAAGGGGAACACCTTCGTGTGGTAAGAGAGATTCCAACAGATCTTTCAGGAGATGAAGTAGAGGATGACTAGTGCCCCCATCTTAAGGCTTCCATAGGAAAGCATAGGGTATGTTGTAAACTACAACACATCAGGGATCAGAATTGGATTTTTCCTGATGTAGGAGTGAGCAGTGATCTCTTACGACTCTTAACAGCATTGAAAACATGAGTTGAACAACACTACCCATGACTTAGATTTAGCAGTAGTGGTCTTCTCCTTGAATATGTGGTGACACTATATGATGGGCGAGCAATTTATCGTGTAATATGATCACATGAGTCTAAGGTATAACTTCTATAAGATTTACCTGAACCTGAGATAGAAATGTTGGCTTGAGTTCCTCCAGGAACATGACTATGAGATTTTCTATACTCCTGGGAAGGGGAACGTTGTTGCAGATGCACTCAGCAAGTGATCTGGTATAGAGCTGCTAGGTGAGGTGACAGAGCAACTGGCTGGTTTACAAATATCCTTTGTGGATAGAGATAGAACATCCTTCCTTCAGTCTCTTACATTCACACCCCCACTTCTTTAGCAAGTCAGGGAGGCATAACGTGGGGATACTAACTATGAGATATGATGTGTGAAAATATCCACAGGGCAGGAACCTGACGGATATTTTGAAGGTGGGGAGCACGTCTTCTTCTTAAATGGATATACCAGGGTACCAGTGTCACATTATGTGGAAGTGTTGAGGGAGTTCCACACATACCCTCTATCGGTACATCCAGGAGTGTTGAAGATATACCAGGATATCCGATGACTGCACTAGTGGCTGAGAATGAAGAAAGCAGTCGTAGAGTTTTTTCCTCGGTTCCTCACTTGTCAGCAAGTGAAGGCGAAGCATTAGGTACCAGAAGGTTTCGTTCAGACTTTAGAGGTCCCAGAGTGGATGTGGGATGGGATATCAATGGTCTTCGTGATAGGTCTTCAGCAAAAATCCATGGGACATGAGTCAATTTGGGTGGTCGTTGAATGACTCACCAATTCATCCCACTTCCAACCAATAAGAGAACATTGTCAAGTAGAGAGCTTATGACACCTCTATGTGCAAAAGATGTTTCGGCTACATGGAGTAAAATAGATGATTTTCTAAGACCGTGACCCATATTTTACTTCCCAGCTATGGAAGGGGTTGCAGGAGGCTTCTGGGATGCAGCTTCATTTGAGAACCTCCTTCCATCCCCAAATGGATGGCCAGAGTGAGTGGACCATTCAGACCCTCGAGGAAATGCTCCTTGCCTATGTCCTTGAATTCAATCATAGATGTTAGGATCACCTAACTTTGTTCGAGTTTTCATATAGGAATAACTATCACTCCTCCATTTGGATGGAAAATTTTAAGGCGTTTTATGGGTGGGCTTGGAGATCACCTTTGTGTTGGAATGACCCAATAGATTCAGTACTAGTGTGACCAGATATGGTACGGGATACCACTGAGAAGCTTCAGATCATCCAAGAGTAGATGAAGACTGTATAGAGCAGGCAGAAGTTGTATGCTGATAAAAGATGGAGACCTCTGGAGTTCAAGGATGGAGACCACAAATTTCAACGGGTCTCACCTCGATGATGTCTATGAATATTTGGATGTGGGGGAAAGTTATCTATGAGGTTCATCAGACCTTTTCATGTCCTCAATATAGTTGTCGAGGTGAATTTCCACTAAGATCATCCACCTCAGTTGCACCGGGTGCTTGACATCTTTCACGTATCCTAGCTGGGGAGATACGTGCATGATCCTTCTCAAATCATCGACCATAGTGAGCTGGACATTGATGATGGGGTAATTTTGATGGAGGTTCCAGTAGAGATTGAGGATTGACCTGAGTGGGTCCTTAGTGGACAGTCGATACCTCTGGTGCGCGTTCGTTGGATGTATGAGAACCTTCAGGAGGGAACATGGGAGCAGGAGGCTCAGATGCGTGCTTAGTACCCCGACATTGTTTCATAGTATGAGTTGTGGATTGCGAGGACATAGAGCCCTGAGGAGGATATAATGTAAAGACCTGGAATTTCCATGTAATTTCTTTTAAATAAGTGGGAATTTTGCGAGTTCGCTAAAATTGACAGCATTGGATTCCGAGGCCCGGTGTGCCCAGAATCAATTTCTAATGTTTTGTTTAGGTAAGTTCAGGAAACATACGAGAAGGTTTTTTTATCTTTTGAACCAGTGCTCCGTATTGAAATCTGAGGACACCGTTAAACTCATAGTGCCGATATTTATTTAAGAATACTTTCACTTTAATGGCTGATGGTCGGGGGTGAAAGTCATTTTTTGGGGTTTTTCCTAGAAATAACAAAATAAAATATATGCATGGTTTATTTTATTTTATCTTTTATAACCACCCATGTGGAAGTAGATGGTGGGGAACACCACATCTTAACCTCCCATGCGAGTTTATGGTGGTGGGGCCCACCCGAACCTGACCTCCCATGAGAGGTTATGGTGTGGGGACCACCTGGGACAAACCCCCCCAATTAATTGAGTAAAAACTATCAACTCCCTCATAAATGAGGGAGAGTCTCTTCACCTCCATTAACGTAATGGTGCCACCACCCCCCACTATTAATAATGTCAACCCTCCCCCTTTAATTAATTGATCCATATCATTTAATTAAATTCAAAAATTTGAATTTTAATCCCATCAAAGTATATAATAGATAATCTATTTTTTTGGAGGGTCTATCTATTCAATTGTTGGAAAAAAGTTGGCAAAGGAGAATTAGAGCTCATGAGAGAAAACTATCCAACGATGAATGCTTCCTCCATGAAGAATGCTCCACTAATTATGAACGTCAACCCCAAATTAGACCTTCTTCCTCAGGACTTCCTCTGAAGTAGGACATCTTCGACTACGACTAGCCGACGCACAATCCGACGATCGAGGAAAACGCTGACGTACCTCTTTTCCCGATGACACTTCTTCTTCCCCGTGACTCCATTGACGAACAAAAAAACAAGTTTGGGGATTAATTTTATTTAATTAGGATTTATTCCCATGTCCTTCCTTTATTTCAAAATGAAGATCGAGGTTGTTTTCCTTTTTGCGGGAGGGTTGTTGTGCTTTGTTCTTGATGAAACAATTGCTACAACCATAAATGATGAGGATTCGGGCCAAACTAACATGGTCCGACCCCCCACCGATCCTCTTTGTGGTGTTCTTCAGAACAGAGACAAAGGCGGCGAAGGTGATGAAGGCAACGGTCGCACCACCCATAGCCCCAGTGACCCATGCCGCCCCCGCAGCGTTCCGACCACCGACCGAACTGGCCCCCACACCCCAGCTGCACCGCCTTGCCAGTTGCGGTGCATCGACAGCAACAACGCCTCACCGGCCGCACCGCCCCTCCGGACGCGCCGCCCTCGCTGGCCGCACCGCTTCGCCGGCCGCGCCGCACTCCCCAGATGTGCCTCCCTCCCTAGCTGTGCCGCCCTCACTGCCTACGCTGCCTCACCGGCTCTGCCCCCATGCCGGTCGTGCCCCTGCACTGGCTGCACTGACCCCGACCAAACCAGCCCCTCGTAGTGCCCTTCCAGACCGAGCTGCCCCATGTCGGGCAGAGCTGCCTCGTTCCCTTGCGGCTCTCTGCACCCTCGCGGCCCACTGGGACATGCCCAATGGTCCGGGCCGAACCCAATGGGTTGGCCCGCCCAAAGGGCCAGGCCAGACCCAATGGGTCAGGCCGAGTTGACCCAAACTGGGGTCGGCCTAGACCAGGTCGGGCCAAGCCGTGATAGATCTGGGCCCACTACGACCTATTTGCATTTCTTTTTTCCATATCATTGGCACTGGACATCCATTTGATTAACCGTCAGCGATGTAGGAATTCTTGGAGCGTCATAGTCCCATTGAGTATACCCCACTAGAGTTTGGGGTATAGTTGATTTACGGTCAGGTGGGATTGTTTACGAATCCAACCGGGCCCCCGTGACTAAATGGGAAATAACTCACAGACCAGGCATCCGATTGACGCACTGTCAGTTGCATTGAGACGCCCATGACATGGCAGACCTTTGGGATACATTTTCGTTGGACTTTATGGAAGTTGTAGAATCGACTAGTAGTATGTGGACTAGATCTTCTGAAGACGAGCGAGCATTTGTGCGTGAACCTAGTAGCTTGCTAAGACTTGACGACTGCTGACCGATTGACTCGAAGTGACTCATCCAGCCCAGCAGGGAGTTACTGGTTGTGGCGGAAGACCCACAGTAGAGGAGCACCTGGTTTTGGCTGTAGACCCATGGTGGGGAGTGCCTCTATGTGACACAGAGGACCAATAGTACTTGATAAGAGAGGTACCACATCGATCCAAGGTTAGAGGGAATCACCTGGTTGTGGAAACAGGCCCTCGATACTCGATAGAGGAGGAGTTCTCCAGCAGCCGAGGGTTCCAAATGTTACTACCCCTATAATAAAATCCAGGTTGAGATGAGTTTGTAAATTTTTTTTCTCATAATTGAGATGGATTACTTGAAAACATAGGTATATGTATGTGCATATACCTATGTGGGGTTATCTCTTGATTTCATAATTTGTGGATTATACTTTTGGGATTTTGTGAGACCCTAAGGGTCTCGGGGTTCCTACTGAGTATCGTTATACTCAACCGTACACGGGCTATGCCCGCACCTTGTTGTGTCAAATGCAGACGATGGATAGCACTGACTGATGCTGAGAGTACTAGGACCAGACGGTACTTGGAGGTGGACTATACATTGTGGCGGTACACGGAGGAGACAGATAGATGTGGAGTTCTGAGGAGGCGATTTGTACCTACCTTTCTGGTATGAACCTCGGAGGATGACCCAACGATAGTTTTTCTTTTCTTCAATTGTACTTTCAGTTTCTTGTAGTTTACAGTTGGGCTTGTGTTTCTGGCCCCATTTACTTTTATAACTCTCTTTTTATACATTTTTACATAGTGTTTTGTATCCAGATGTGTACACCATTGTGTTTCTTTATAGTTTATAAAGGCAATGCCTTCCTAGTTTCAGGAAATTATGCCATTGGTGCTTATCACCAGACCCTGGCCTATGGAAGGTAGGCTGGGGGTAGTCATGACACAGGCACTGGGGGATGGGTCGTGACAAAAAATATATTCATATGACATTAAAGCCTAAAAAATATTAATTAAAACCGAAATATATTAATGTACAATGTACTATATATCCTATTATTATTGTCCTATAAATAAAGTTAAATATACATGGGGTGATCATAACAGGTATACATAGTTCCCAACATCACTATATCTCTCCCTCCAAATACTAAAAACAAGTAATATATAATAACAGATATAAAAACATTTGAAGGTTCCATGGTACCACTCCCCCTGGTTATCTTCTCATGCCGAATGGCACATGTTTATGATCCATATCAATATAAATAAATATGAATTCCCAATATCACATGGGAAAAACGAACCAAGATCCTTGTACGTCATATCACCTCATCATGAACATCCATATCCATATTTTGTAATAAAGTAGTTTTTGGGTTAAACTGCATCTTGTATATCATGTAATATACCACATGTCATCACAAACCATTCAAAAAACACCAAAAATTATCCTATGGACACTCATTATAGATATACATGTGTATAAATTAACTACAATCCATCATAGCCATCTACAAAATTTTATGGTAAGGTAACCACTGTGCACACTTTCACATGATACAACCGTGATGAGAGAGTGGAGAAAGAAGGTGTAGTTAGACATTCCTTCCATGTAAACCAATATTCATTATTAAACACCCCCCAATGTTCACTTGTTTTAGTTTCCCTACCAATATAAGTCAGATAGTATATGAAATCAAATAACATGTATAGTATTTATAGAAATATCCCAAAACCAAAGTAATGGAAACTAACTATTCCTGATCTTAAATTATATTATTATCTCTCAGAAACAGAACATCCAATTCTAAGGACTAAATTTATGAAAAGAGATCAAATATAATAAGATAATTTTAAATTAATTAATTATTCTAATCAAGAATAATTTAATTAATTTTTTACCAAAACCTATGCACTCCTTGTATAATACAAATACATCCATGGTTCCTCAAGATTTAACACCATTAATTTTTTTTAATATTCCATCCTAATGGGTTAAAATTTTAATTATCATTTCATATTTCCTTTAATTATAGGAAGTTTCCTTAGAAAACAAAAAAGATGCATAAACCAGGAACATTCAATTATATCAAGAAACGGGGAATGGTATATAGAAATTAGAAATGTGTTTATCCATTCCTATAAATGATTCATACCCAATAAGATAAAATACCATATTTATATACAATAAATAATAATAAATCCCTACATTATGTTGATCCATCACTCATGGTGTTTTCCTTGATCCAACCATGAATATCTTTCTCGTATTTCAATTACAATAGCTTATTAAAACCTAAAACCTAAACCTTCCCACCAATTTTCCACCAATCCATCGACCGCCACTTGATAAAATCATAACATATATCTTGAATCCTCATCTAGAGAATTCAAATAAGATAAAAACAAAAACAACAAAATGTTAACATTCGACCGTGGCCTTAAAAGAAAGACATTTTTCCTTCAAAGGAAAATAGGGTATCTTAGCCCCAATAATTTTCATGTAATATAACATATTTATCGCTATCTTTTTTTATCAAATTCACATATCGTAGCTTTCAAAAATATTCTGTCATGGGAATATGATAATAAGAGTTAAATGAAATATTTATATATGCTTCAAGAATCACTTTTATATATATATCAATTCATTAGGAACAATTATTAAATAATAAACAACACTCTTCGTTATTTTAACCACCAACAACTACCATATTTTAATTTTTTATTCAATATATAGGAAAACATGATAATATATTTTAGAAACATATATAAAATACATATATAATATCATTGGGAAAATATTAACATGACATAATCATAGGAGATCATTAAAAAAGAAAATAAATATAAATATTTATTCTTGTTTAATATTCATTAAAGATAATTTGGAAATTACCAAATGATACAATTCATCCGAAAATTATGATTTGACATTAAAACATATATAATTATTTAATCCCATATTATAATTTAGATTTTCAATAATTTTCTTGAATGAATGCACAATAAAGTATCCACTTCCAATAAAAACGAAGGGAGATTCACCCAAACCAATTACCATGAAGTCACCAGAAACCATGATTATTTCATAAAAAACTAAGGGATCAGAATAGGAAATAAATTATAAAAATTAAGGAATGAATTTATAAGGTGAATGAGAAGGTATCAATTTCCCAGATTGATCAATCTAAAATGATATGTTGGATTTAATCCCCATTATTTTTTTTCAACGAATTCAAATGGTTTATAACAAACACTTTCCCAATGATTAAAATTAAATCGAACCTCAATGTGATAATATGTCCCAATTTTAACCTAGGATCATTTATAATGTCCAAAAAAAGTTGTACTATTCAATTAGAAGATCATGGATCAATTGAAATTCCAAAAAATAAATTTAAAAAACATTGACCACCCTCTCATAACATAAAAAAATTCTCATTGAACCATCCAAGATCCATGAAGAATGGTAGTCATTTTAACTATTCAAATTCACACTTATCCATCAACAAAAACTCAAACAATACATTCATGATGGCTATTTTGGCCTCAAATGCACCATCCTAGAATAGCATCCACCAAGTAATGTTTCCAAACTCAAATATGCTTTCCCTCCCCATTCCCTCCACCATTGGTGTGGAGAGATCACAATGTTTATGGCCCTTAGGTGATGAAACATTTGTACATGCATAATTATATTCCCATGTTTGGGGGTTTCCTTTCATATATTTCATATAGGGTTTTCATGGGACAAAACAATAAGAAACACACTATCCACCAAGGTCTTGTTGACAATTTGAGTGGCCAAAAAAACCAAGGCCACTAATAAACCACAAAACTCCCTCACACTACCACCAATAAATTGAAAATTAGGGGGGGGGGTTAATTTGGCCACTCATAGAAAAGCCTCTCTAATAATGAATATCATTGAGAATTTAATACCAATCATGGAGAGAAGTGATTGAAAATAGATTCTTCAAGTCATCCAAAATGTGAGATACCTCCCTAAGATATCTCCATGATACATTCACAACCATATAACATAGAAAAATAAGGAATATAACCCTGAAAAAATACATCTAGAGTATAAAACACTAAAAAACTATTTAGGGTATGAAAAAATCATCAAATAAATGGTATCGTTCCTGAAATATAGAAAAAAATTCAATATTAATAATGACTCTTCTCAAAAGAAGAACACATAAAATTATAACTCAAGATACAGATTTTGTATATATTACTCTTGATCCTAGCTACTCTCCCGCGAGACATAGTTTCCCCAATGGAAACTAACTAATGAAATAGTTTACCCTTACAAAACCATCTCCACAAAATCATAGATCTCCATAGTCCATTCTAAATGGATGACATATTTATCAATTCCAATCTATTCCTAATAGATATCATAATAATTTTCATGATGATAAAGAAGTATATGGAACACATGAAATATACGAAGAACCTAAAATATTTAAGGAGGATGTTCTATGAAATAAATGGTGCCGATAATACACACCAACAACTCAAAGTTACAAACAAACTAGACAGAAACCAATCAAACAACCAAACCTCCCTACACATGATAAGTATTCTCTATCATGAATACATAATATCAAACATAAAACTCTAGACATATTTACATATAGTCAGATTATGTTATATAATGACAATACACTTCCTTTATCATTCCATGAATCACTTGAACCAACTCTCTCATTGACTGTAATTTTTTCATCACTGGAATTTTTGAATATCAGACTACAGTCCTATAAAATGGAAAATGGAAAGGTATAATATAAATTTTTTCAAATGATTCCATACTAGTCATGGATTGGAATATATTATCTTAATAAAACTGATCCAAGGGTTGTTGATTCATCTAGAAAACATACAAAATCTGCACACAAGAATTCAACATGCCTTCAAGAGTCTATATTCTTGATATTATCTCTCATTTTTTAATGATGAAAAGTATTGTTAAGAAAAATCATATAAGAAAAAGAAATACTAATACCAAATTTCCCCCTTGAGGATATATGTTGATTATCATGCAATATAATCATCCTCGTTATAGTGCCCCACCCCATAATCCACATAGTAGTGGCCCAAGATAGTCAGCCAAAATATCTAATGTGCACCTCCTTATACGCAAGAGGCTGTCAACTAGAAGTGAGGGCCTATGGTGTGTCTATGGGTAGAATATTCCTTCTTCAGTGATTTTGTAACACATCAATAATATATAAAAATTAAAAAAAAGTATAATAAGTATGCTGAAACATAATAATAAATGAACATTCAATAATATAATCTGTTATATGGTAAATAAATAATGGATAAAAAATGATGATGATGATCATGACATGTAACTATGAAAAATAAGTACACATGATATAAGAGAAATATGCATATCACATAAGATAAAAACTCAAAAAGTAAAAAGGTTCCCATTACTATTATCTTGAAAATAAGATCAATCATATATAGTTGTACTCCCTCCAAATATTGTTAATCAAGCATCTGAATCCAAATTCATCCATTTATCCATATGTACAAACATAATTTATTCTTGGGTACCACATGTGTACAAAATAGATTTTGAGATATACTCAGTTGGAAACCACCAATGGTTTCTAGATATATCTATTTTATCCAAATAAAATTATTAGTGTGTTGAAAATAATAAATGCAAGGAATTAAATGAATAAGTTACATCAGACTGGGTTCGTATCTGGATACCCATCCAATTAAACCTGCATTGTACAATGTCATATGTCCATGAAATATGGGAATCCAATATGAGGATAAGATTAGTCTTAATAAATAATGTCTCCGGAGTGTAAAGACCCCCATCATGTGATTCAGATGTGTCTTTGTTATAATAGGTAAAAATTTTAGTCTTATTAATCGATTTCATTAGTTTAATTTTAGTATGATGAAAACTGTTCCAATCAAGGATGGTCCATAAATGGAATACCATTTATCACTCAAGGTTAACTATATATATCTAATTAAATTGGAGTCTATACACGATTACCCATAAATGAGATCCTATGTATCATTCCAGGTATGGTGTGGAAATAATAAAGACCTCTATATCCTCCCATGGAATCTCATTTGCAGGTCCGACTCTCACTCATTGAAAGGTCCAACCATCTCACCACGGATCAAATCCAGGAGGACTCTACTAGGTAACCAGTATCATAAATATAGAGGTAATGAAAAATAATGGTGATCCTTTACATGACATAGCTAGTATCACCACATACATATTTAAAATTCTATAACAAAAGATAACTCGAAGGCATGATAAGGCAATCCATGACGTCCTTATGTTGGTACACTTGTATCACCCTATGAATAATTTGATGGTATTATTTTCCTTTTAGGATATCACAATTTAGAAACTAAAAAACATTTAATATTCTAGTCTAGTTATACATTTCATTTACTTCAACAATTTCCATCCATGGAATAAGGCATAGGGCATAATACCTACGATGTGTGTGCCTGAACACATGGAATATAAATAACATTAGCTCTATAGAATTTATTTTTAGGCTAATGAACACCTCAAGAGGTGATTTAACATGTTAATAAATTTTTTAAATTAGGACACCTATGTGAGACACATCCATGGGATGGTTCACATCCATCCTATCAATAAACTTTTTTGATTCACCATTAGCTATATCCAGATTATGCATAGAGAACCATTTAATTTATTATATTTATAATTTCCTAGAAATCATCATAAAATTCTATCACATAACACAATAGTTATCAATAAAAAATATAACAAAACAAATTTAAATAAGCTTTAACACCTTCCATTGTTTCATATAATTCCCCCCATCATGTTTCATCGCATTAACTGAGCTAGAATATGATAGATGAGATGAATTTCCAAATTTTTTAAAAATGGGTAAAATAATCTCATAACAAAATTTAAAATAAATGGGATGATAAACTATAAATTGTTTCAAGGTGATAAAATATAATACTCCTACAATTCCTACACACCCAATGGAAGATGAAATAGAGTTTAGATTGAGGAGGGATTAGAATCCCTAGAGAGAAGAGAGATCATATTTGTGATATCTTCTAGAGGAAGGAGGAAAAGAAGAAAATGGGGTATTAAAATATAATAGAAGAAACAAATCATTTCCCCTATAAATTTTAGACTCTATGGTTAGGATACATGATTTTCCAAAACATGCCCCAATTGCTCACCCCCTAACTTTCTAAGGGGACCCCTCACATGTGCTATGCCAATAATTTCCTAACCATGAACAACATATGAAAAAACAACATTCATGTATATCACCAAATCTAAAAAGGCAGGCATCCCCCCTTTCTCAGTTTCAATAAAATCACATAGCCCCCTTTTTTCATTGGGTACCCCACATGATTGAGCCTCATGGTTAGCACTAACCATAATGCTCAATCTACCATATCATTTTTTCTAGAACTTCGAGATCGTCATGTACCTTAGAAACTTCAAGACATTTTTTACAGAATTATATCCCACCATGAAGTAAAAATATAAGTTTAAAATAAAAAAATGATATTTATCTACCTAAAAAAGACAAGAAATTAAAACCTAACCTCCTTAAAACAACTCATCCAACAGTTTTCCATATAAGGGAGTTATAACATCATTACATAAATATTTCGACCACTATGAATGTACATCCTCTTCCAAATCCAGTTTCTTATCCTTTATATGATTTTTATAATAGCACCAAAACTATTGGAACAATCATACATTGGAGAGAATCTTCGCTCAGATCAATGAAATATATCAGATTCTCTTCAAAGCATACATCCACCAAAAAATCTGTTTCCTTTGGTTCAAAATAACGATATTGGTTTGATTAATACCAATGAATCTATTATATATGGAATATTTAATTCATGGAATAGTTTTTATTTGGTACTTTTAGCTTATTGGTTGATAGCATGACTCCCTCCATTATCTCAAAAGGCCTGGAATAATAAGACAATAGGTTTATCTCTATCTGAATTCATTGCTGACCCTATATGTTTGAAACATGTAGAAAGACCTGATTTCCCTCCTTTATTTATAGTGGTATATAGTGGTGGTCAGTATAGAAATTCTAACACGATTTATCTGTATATATACTTTTATAAATTATTTTTACTTCCTCCGAAGTCTCATAAACTAGGTAAGGACCCAGTAGTGCAACCTCACCTGGATCTAACCATCATAGAAGTGAATAGAATGACCTACCATAATGTCCCTCAGATGGATCCATATATATCATTTAGTGGAAAGTGTTGTTTTATTAATAATCAAAAATATGTATATATTTCTCCCATTAACTTCCAAAATCAAGGATGCATCCCTTGAGAATGTCCTCCAACAGCCTCTCATCTACTCCAACTAGCCATTAATCTGAGGGTAATAAGTTGTACCCAATGAAACATATGAACCCAATGTATTTTAAAGGCCTTTTAATAACCATGACATAAACAACACATCTTTGTCTAATATAATCAAAAGGGAAACCCGATGAATGTGAATTATCCCCAAAATATAACTTCTTTTAAAATAATTAACTAAAAGGTATCCAAGATCAGTAGAATGTTTGTTTCCTTATTTATCATGTTTAGTACTATCCATTCTACATCTCTATCTCATGGTAATTTTGGAAATATCTCCATTAAATCTTTGGTGAAATCATTCTATTTCAACTCAGGAATGGATAGAGGCTACCGAATTCATGTAGGTCATTGGTGTTCCGTAACAACCCCATGTTTTATCAATGGAAATTACATATTTATAATAATTTCATATAGTATAAATCATATTCTTTCATATAAATAGCACAATATAAACATTATAAAGGAATAATGAATTAAATATGAAGTATGTTTAGAAGTTAAGGAACATATACTGTTTAAATAGTAACATGAACATTGGAATAGTATTGGGACTATTAGGAATAGTAATATAATGACCCGAAAATTTCATGGAAAAATTTTTCTTCATTTTTTTGTAATTTTACGAGTCTAAATTTTCGGACGGCTCCTGATTCCATGGTCCAGTGTGCTCGGAATCAATTTCTAAAGTTTTTTTTGGGTACATTCAGTAAACATACATATAAGATTTTCTATCTTTCGAACCAGTACACTGAATTGAAATCTGAGGACACCGATGAACTTGCAGCGCTGATATTCGCTTATAGAGACCTTTACCGCAGTTGTGTTTGTTTGAGAGTAAAAGTTATAATTTGGGGATTCATTATAAATTATATAAAATTTTTGTGTTACACAATTTTATTTTTCAGTGGATGTTATTTCTTATAAAGGGAAGTTGGAGGTGGGGCCCACACCCCATATAACCTCCCTTGGGAGGATATAACTATGGATGGGTCCCATCCTAGTTTAGACTCTTCAACTCCCCTTGAAACCTCCCTTTTAACTCATAAACTCTCCACATCTCCTCTTTATTTATTAAAAGCTCTACATTCCACCCTCCCTCATAAAGATGCCAACACACTCTCAATTAATGAACAATTAATTAATTGTCTCAACTTTTTGAATTAAATTGAAATTCATGTGATGGATAAAATAATATCTTAAGCTATTATTTTTTAGGTTGGAACATTGTGTGTTGGTGGAGCCTTGGAGAATAGAGAGGGCCTTCTTCCCGAGAGGATCATTTACCCTCTCCAACGAAGAACACAAGGCCCTCGATCATCTTATTCATCATTCTTCTTCCTCCGCATCTAGGGAGAAGACACCACTCGAGAAGAACTTCTCCAATTCCGCTCCCCCTTCGGACACACTCTGATGTCAACGAAATCGATGTCCGTCTTCCGCGACGCCCGACTTCTATGACACCATCTTTTGTGGCTCGTCAACATTCAACGTACCTTGAATCGAGGTAGGAGGATTTGTATAATTTTACGTGAATAAAATTATATATTGTTTTTGTTTAATTCATTAGATTATCTTTGTAATTTTGTTATCGCCTAATGCGGAGGGCGCGGGAAGAACGAACATGGCCCGACAACCCTCCGTTGGTTCGTGGATATTTTGGCAATGGCGACCGGAGGCGGCGACGACCGGAAGTGGCGGTTGTGCACCGGCCACATGGAGGAGAACCACGGGCCGCTCGGGCTGATGAACTGGTCGACTAATATGCGGAGGAGGTGCGACCCGCATCCGCGGGCCGCTTGCTGGATGAACCGTCCGGAAATGGCCGACCGGGGAGGAGACTGCGGTGCCGTGCTATAGAGAAGACCATGGACCGTGCTGGGTGGGCTGCTTCATCGGACAAACCGTCCAGCCGCCTGCCAGCCAGGATTAAGGGAACTGCGGTGCCAATGGGCACCATTTGCAGAGGGACTGCAGCCCGCAATCGTAAGCCGCTCACACCGGAAAAACCAGCCAGCTTCGGCCGGCCGGGATGCAAGGAGGGGTGGAACCGCTCCGTGCCGCTGGGCGAGCCGAACCGGCCTGCGATCTGGGCCGGGTCCGCAAGAGGGCCATGCCCCACTGGGCCGGGCCGACCCCCTAACCGTGTCAGTTCTACCACAGAACTCAAGACTCTGATCATTCTTTTCTGTGAAGCAATAGTGTTAAGACTATTGAGTGTGGTTTTTAGTCCCGGGAGTCCAGTTTTGGTGCGGTGGCTGACGTATCCATACCCTAAGACCCTGACCTCTAATTTCCGACTCAGTTCATGAAAACACTGATTTATTTTGTGTTTTATTTTAAAATATTTCTTTGTGAATACATTGTGTCACCTCACCATGAATTTTGTTTAACCGTGTCACACCTATTTATTTTCAGGATGGCCCCACGAAGGCAACCATATTGGGTTCCGAGTTACGTACGGGATGGTTTCCCACTGAGTGACGAGGCCTCGGTGTTGGGTCCCACCATAGTGGAGTCACCAGCGGTACCTCTACCCTCTGGGCCACCGATACCACTAGCCTCAGCGACAGAGAGTGCATGCCACCTTAGTGTGTTGCACGAGTTCCAGCGACAGAAGCCGCCTAGGTTATGCGGAGTGATGGACACACATGCAGCTGAGCATTGGCTAGAGGTTGTCGTGAGAGTTTTTGGATTGGTAGGGACACCAGTTGACCTTATAGTGATCCTTTCTGCGATTCCTCTGCATGCAGCTGCAGACAGATGGCGGAGCCTGATGCTCCAGGTGCATGTCGAAGAATCTTTTCTATGGATAGACATTTAGAGTCTCTTTCACTCTGAGTTTTTTCCAGCCACCCTTCTTGTAGTGTAGATTCCGGAGTTACTACATCTGCAGCAAGGCATAATGACAGTAGCTGAGTACTCAGCGAGGTTCACCGACCACTAACACTACTCCACAGATATGGTGCAGGACCCATTCTTTAGGTCCTGGACCATCGAGCATGGACTCAGGCATGAGATCAGGGCTTCGATGATTCCCAGATGCATTATGATGTAGGCAAGGGTGTTGGACTGATCCCTTCTAGTGGAGAGATTTCTCACTAAGCAGCCACCGGTAGAGAGACCCACCACAGGGCGACACGTAGCAGGGTCTTCTGCAGCCGACATTAGAAAGATGTCGCAGAGGTCCAAGAGGACCATGCCATCAGGTGGGCCATCCTAGGATACAGGTTCGGTTGTGCGGGGCACACGAGACAGAGTCAGATATAGGAGGAGCAGGTAGTGTTATGCATGTGGCGGGTAGGGAGACATGGCTCGTGACTTCCCGACCTGCAATGAATATGAGCAGCAAACAATAGAGGGACCTCACAGACAGAGGTTGAGGTTCGACCCTCGTGGTCCTCAGGGAGTAGGAAGACGTGGTTGAGAAGCTTTCCGAGCAGCGGGTGGTGCATGAAGTTTCAAGGCTCTTCCACCCCCACCACCTGGAGGTCCACCCAGACCACAGGGAGCTGGCGGATAGAGGCGGGCTCTACTCCAGACAGTAGAGGCCTACGACCACGATGCACATGAGATGATTCGAGGTACTATCTGTGCATACTCACCCTTGCTGTATTACTCATAAAAACAGGTGCGAGTCATTATTTTATTGCCGCTGCCCTGGTTCGGAGCTCGGAGATTCTGACAGAGCCATTGGCTCGATCCTTACGGCTAGAGAATCCTACGGGAGTAGACTCGACGATAAATCACTGGTGCCGATAGTGTGATCTTACTCTAGGAGGTGAGAGCATCGGTTGGGATCATTATGTAGCGGTGTCGAGTCCTTACAACGTCATATTGGGTATGGAATGGTTATCCACAGTTTCTGCTCAGATTGACTGTATTAGACACAAAGTGTGGTGTATCCACCCAGATGGGACCAGGTTCACATTCACTGGCGAGAAGGGAGCCTTTGGAGCGCAAGATGGACTTACGTAGAGGAGGGGGCAGTCAATTACACATCAGTTGGATAGACTCAACCTTCTATTTTTTCGTGTACAGAGTCCGACTTTTCCTATTTTGGTGGATCAGTATACTGATGTTTTCCCTGATGACGTTCTAGGAATACCTCCTCATAGGGAGGTACACTTCTATATTGATCTGTACCCCGGGACAACACATATATCTACTCCAGCATATCAGATGGCTATGACCGAGCTTCGTGAGATGTGGGTACAGCTAGAGGACTTTCTGGGGGAGGGATTTATCTGACCCAGTGTTTCACCCTGGGCTTCCCTGATTTTGTTCGCCAAGATGGAGGATGGGAGATCGTGACTATTTGTCGACTACCATCTCCTGAATCCGGTGACTGTGAAGAAAAAGTACACACATCCGAGGATTGATGACCTCTTTGATCAGCTCAAGGGAGTACGATGGTTATCGAAGATATCCCTCAGGTAAGGCTATAAACAACTATGTGTTCAAGACAAGGATGAGCAGAAGACAGCTTTCAGGTGTCTGTATGGCCACTTTGAGTTCTTGGTTATGCCCTTTGGTGTAACCAACGCTCAAGTAGTGTTCATGAGTCTCATGAACCGGATCTTCCAACCTTACCTTGATCGATTTGTTGTAGTCATCATTGATGACATACTGATTTACTTGACTACTGATGAGGAGCACGCCTACCATTTGTAGGTAGCACTGGACACACTCCGAGAGCACTAGCTTTATGGTAAGCTCTCAATGTTCTAGTTTTATATTCGGGAGGTTTACTTCTTGGGACACATCATCTCAAAGGCTGGATTTGCAGTGGACCCAGTGATGATCGAGGCAGTACTTGCTTGGGATCCACCCATGAGTCTCATGGAGGTGTGGAGTTTTCTGGGATGGGATGGATACTATCGGATAATTGTGCCATACTTCTCCAAAGTTGCAGCATCACTTGCAGCTTTGATGAAGAAGGGGAAAACCTTCGTGTGGTTAGATATATTCCAAAATAGCTTTCAGTATTTGAGGCAGAGGTTGACCAGTGCACCAATATTGAGCATTCTGGAAGAGGACCTAGTGTATGTAGTTTAATGAGACACATCAGGGACCGGAATCGGGTGTGTCCTGATGTAAGAGAGAGCAGTGAACACATATGGTTCTTGGTAGTTAGGATATCCCAAGAAAAACTATGCTACCCATGACATGGAGTTAGCAGTAGTGGTCTTCGCCTTGAAGATGTGGCAGCTCTATCTGATGGGTGAGAATTTTATAGTCTACTGTAATCACCAGAGTCTCAGGTACATCTTCTGGTAGAATTACCTAAACCCAAAACATCAATGATGGATCGAGTTCTTCCAAGACTATGAAATCGAGATACTATATACTCATGGGAAGGGGAACGTTGTATCAAATTCTCTCAGTAGGAGATCGGGCATTCAGCTGCTAGGAGAGGCGACAGAGCAGCTAGCCATGTTACAGATATCCTTTGTGGATAGAGAGAGAGAAGCCTTTCATTTGTCTCTCACAATCACTCCTCCACTTCTTCAACATGCCAGAGAGGCACAGTGTGGGGACATTGATTGTGAGACCGGACGTGCTCAGATATCCTCAGGGCAGGAACCTAACGTGTTTTCTAATTGTTGGGAGCACGTCATCCTATTCAGAGAATGTACCATGGTAACATTTGCACTACATGAGGTGGTGTTGAGGGAGTTTCACACATCCACTCTATCGTTACATCCAGGAGTTGCGAAGATGTATCAGGACATCAGATGACATCACTGGTGTCCTGGTATGAAGAAATCAGTAGCAGAGTTTGTCCCACGATGCCACACTTGTCAGCAAGTGAAGGCAGAGCACCATGTACCAAAAATCTTGGTATAACCCTTAGAGGTCCTAAAGTGAAAGTGGGATGTGATATATATGGATTTCATGATGAGAGATCCACATACATCCAGTGGACACGACTATATCTGGGTGATCGTAGAACAACTCACCAAGTCGGCCCACTTCCTACCAATCAAAGAGAAGGGATCAATAGAGAGATTGGAACACCTCTACATTCAGTAGATCATACGTCTTCATGCTGTACCATCGACTATCATCTTTGATCGAGATACTCATTTCACTTCCCAGCCATGGAAGGGGTTATAGGAATCTTTTGGGATGTAGCTTCGCTTGAGAACCACCTTCCATCCTCAGATGGATGGTCATACTGAGAGGACCATTCAGACTCTCGAGGACATGCTCTGTTCATGTGTCCTTGACTATGGTCACAGTTGGGAGGACCACTTATCCTTGGTGGAGTTTGAGTACAATAATAGCTACCACTCCACCATCAGGATGACACCTTACGAGGCACAATATGGCTGACTTTGCAGATCAACTCTGTGCTGGACTAACCCACTGGAGTTAGCACTTGTTGGACCAGAAATGGTTCAGGATAATACGGTGAAGGTGCAGATCATCCAGAAGCAGATGAAGACTGCACATAGCAGACAGAAGTTCTATGCTGATAAGAGACAGAGACCACTGGAGTTCGAGGATGGAGACCAAGTCTTCTTACAAGTCTCACCTCGAGAAGGGCTATAGAGATTTGGCCTAGGTGACAAGTTATCTCTGCGATTTATTAGGCCATTCTAGGTCCTCAGTAGAGTTAGAGAGGTGGATTACCGCCTGGCCCTTCCACCTCAATTGCACCGGGTGCACGACGTATTCCACCTATCTCATCTGAGGAGATACGTGCACTACCCATCCCACTTCATCGACCATGGGGATCTGGACATCGATGACGGGGAGACATTCACAAAGGTCCCAATGGAGATCTAAGATCAACAGGAGTGGGTCCTACGTGGCTAGTCTATTCCTCTGGTGCGCATTCACTGGCAGCACGGGAGCCTCCAAGAGAGCACATGAGAGTGAGAGGCTCATATGCGTGCTCAGTACCCCCATTTGTTTCCCAAGTGTGTGTTGTAGAATTATGGGGATGTAAAGCCCAGAGGTTTGGGTAATGTAATGACCTGGAAATTTCAAGGAAAATTTTTTCTTAATTACTTTTGAATTTTACGAGTCCACAATTTTTGACGGCGCCTGATTCCGAGGCCCGCTGTGCCCGGAATCAATTTCTGAATTTTTTATCGGGTACATTCAGTAAACGTACATGAGGGTTTTTATATCTATAAAACAGGTGCTCAGAATTGAAATCTGAGGACACCGATAAACTCGCAGCGCCTGTATTCGTTTAAGGATACTTTTACCGCTATTGCGTTTGGTCGAGATTAGATGTTATAATTTGGGGATTGGACATAAATTAAATAAAATTTCTGTGTTACACAATTTTATTTTTATTTTGTGGTTATTTATTCCTAAGGGAAGTTAAAGGTGGGGCCCAAACCCCACATAATCTCCCTTGGGAGGATATAACTAAGGGTGGGGTCCACATGAGTTTAAACTCTTCAAATCTGCTAGAAACTCCCCTTTTAACTCTTAAACTCTCCACCTCTCCTCTTTATTTTTTAAACTCTCCACATTCCACCCTCCCTCATAAAGATGCCAACATGATCTCAATAAATGTAAAATTAATTAATTGGATCAAATTTTTGAATTTATATGAAATTCATGTTCAGGATAAAATAATAGTCTAAGCTATTTTTTTGGGTTTGCACATGTTGTGTTGGGGGATCCTTGGAGAATAGAGAGGGCCTTCTTCCCATGAAGAACATTTACCCTCTCTAACGAAGAACACAAGGCCCTCAATCGTCTTCTTCTTCATTCTTCTTACACCGTGTTAAGGGAAAAGACACCACCCGTGAAGAACTTCTCCAAAGATGCTTCCTCTTCAGATGCACCCCGATGTCAATGAAATTGATGTCCTTCTTCCGCGACACCCGACTTCCGTGACACCATCTTCCATGGCTTATCGAGGAGCAACACACCTTTTATCAAGGTAAGGGGATTTTTAAAATTTTATGTGAATAAAATTATATATCGTTCTTGTTGAATTCTTTGGATTGTCTTTGGAATTTTTTATCACCTAAACCGGAGGACGCGGGCTGAAGGAACACGATCTGACGACTCTCTGTTGGTTTTTGGTTATTTTGGAAACGACGACTGAAGGTGGCGGTGACCAGAAGCAGCGGTTGCACACCAGCCGCATGGAGGTGAAAGGCGGTCTGCAACCACGGGCCGCTTGGGCTGATGAACCAGCCTGATACTGCCGACCAGGTTGGGGAATCGCGACACCTGCAGGTGTTGCACAGAGGAGGTGCAGCCCGCATCCACGGGCCGCTTGCTGGATGCGGATGGCCGAAAAGGAGACCGTGGAGCCAAATGGCACCGCGCTGCCGATAAGACCGCAGCCCGTGCTGGGCAGGCCGCTTCGGCGGGCGAACCAGCCTGCAGCCTCCTGGCCGGGCTGAAGGGAACCGCGGCGCCTATGGGCACCTGGTGGAGAGGAACTGTGACCCTCAACCGCAGGTCACTCGCTCCAGATAAACTGGTCGGCTTTGGCTGGTCAGGAAGCAAGGATGGGTGGCGCTGCTCTGAAATGTTGGGCAAGCTGAACCGTCCCGCGACACGGGTCGGGTCAGCGGGTTGGTCGCGGCCCACCGGGCCAGGGAGACCCCCTAACCAGGTCGGACCCACCGGGCCAGGTCCCGAGGAGGGAAACGCTCCACCGAGCCAGGCCGATCCCCAGCCAGGTTGGACCCACCAAACCGGGTCGAGCCAACCCGCCAGCCCACTGGGCTTGACGGGCCTAGCCCATTTCGCTTAAACGCGAATATCTTCTAGATCGCGCGTTCGATCGATGCACCGTCTGCAGTTTTGGGATCCTTGCGACGAGGCGGTCCTTTTGCGTTACTATAAGTGTGTTTTGGAAGACTTTGGAAAACGTCTGGGTTTTGATCGAGCATAAATCCAACCGGGCCACTAGAACAGAAAAGCCAATATCTCTCAGACCGTGCGTCTGATTGACGCGCCATCTGTCGTGTTGGGGTTTTTTTGATGAGACGGATCTTTGAGATACATCAAATCAGTACATTTTGATAGTTTATGTATTGACCCCTTTGCTCGAGGAGCGGACCCTCCCTAAATTGAGGGTGATGTGTGCGGGAACCCTAGAGCTGGCTGCGACTGCGATGATTACCATACTGGAATCCTCCGTGGGTTCGACAACGATGACAACTGTACCAGAATCCTATTTATGAGGACCCAAACTTTAACCATACATAATATTTAATTAAATGTATAATTCACATAGAGGATATTTTCAGGTTTAGAGTTTTATAGAATTAGGACATAACTATTACATCTCAAAAGATTACAATGTAGATACTTCTACACAGTTACCATTTTTTTTACAAAACATAAACTCTTGAAAAAAAGATTCATGTCTAGTTCCATGTTTAAGACAGAAATACTTTTCCATGATCCCATCCTTGACCCTATTCCACATTATATCCTGTGAAACACATTTCAAAAACATGGAATTAGCATAAAAAGCTCAGTAAGGGATACACAAATAAGGAAAACTGTTCGTTTTTAAAAACAAAAAGTAAACCATGAATACTTTAACATAAGTAATACTTTTCACCTTTATGAAGTAGTAAATACTCTTCACTGAATAAAAGATCATTAGTTACCCTTTTTTTAACCAAAAGATTACCATAAAACCCATATAAAGAACACATATCATAATAAATGTAACTTGGGACATAATCATACTTAAATGGAATAACCATACATTTGACTTCCACACATATCACTAAATGGAATAGCCATATGGATAAATTACATACCCAATTCATTGGATGTTATAACGTAACCACCCATCCTGGTATTCATGGCACTACCCGTCATTTGGTTTATCATGTAACCACCCGTCAAATGTCCATGTACCATTATAAAATCATAACACATAGAACAAATATAAAGGAAAGAAAACATTTCCACATTTCAATCACAATATATCACTTAAATATATTGACATAAAAAATACATTTTTAAAACCATTTTCAATACCAAAAATACATAAAATATTATATGGTATTTATTTTGTTTTTAGAAAGAGTACGGCTTGTTCCGGAAGCCAAAGATAAAATAATACTCGCTACGGCGGAAAAGGACATTGTCACTGCGTACATTAAAAGGAAAATTCTTTTGGTTGTTTAGTAAAACACTTCGTAGAAAAATATTCCTTTTGAATAAAATTAAAAGTCAAAGCTGTTTATACAACGTATAAATGAAAGTCATGTATTAGAACAAAATATTCCTCAATGAAAGGACGTTGAGATGAAGTCCCTTACCTCGCGTGCGACTTGACTCGATCGTTCTTTAATCTCCTGAATAATAAACTAAAGTTAATTTCTACTTTCCTAAGAACCTTTTTAAAGTTTATTATACCTTTTATATCACTTATTACCAAGTTATAAACATTATTCAATCATTTAAGTTAATAACGTTAATTTTCTCGATATTTGGTACTTGAATAAAAATGAACACCTAATATTTACCAGTTGTCCATGTGGTCAAAGGTTTCTTATATACAGAATGATATTCATGATTTGGATATCATATATATAATATATATCCATTATATAGATGTTTTTATAATAGTACATAACATTTAGAGGTAAGAAATGAAATGCGCCGTTCATGGAGACGGTAAGTCATACGTACGTATGAACGCTCCATTCATTTCTATTCCTTATTTTAATGGAAATAAAACATAATGATACATAGGTATATTATAATTCCAGTATAATACCATATATAATATCATTAACTCCATCCTTTATACATCCCACATAAGGCATTAACGAATCACATCACTTTGAGGGGGCGGTAGTCCGCATTTCCTCGAATGAGATTATAGTATTTACCCACTATGGAAACCATAAAGGCATGGTATAAATGGAATGTACAGAAGCATAATGAAATAAAAAAAAATATATCATATATATATATATATATATCCATCATAATGGCCACCATGAGAGGCGGTAAGATGTAATTGAACAATCATCGTTTCGTGAGGCCTTAGTTTGCCATCAACAGAAACATTACGTTCTTCATCCATTAGATTGAGGTGTGTGTAAGTGTAGTTCAAATTATTCTCATAACAACATACTAGTATATTAAGGATACTGGTGTTGTTACAAAAAAATGGAATAAAAATATTTAAGTGGTTGGAGAAGTAAAATAATAGAAAACAATTTAAGAGAAACCGTTACATTTGATTTGGGTAAATCCCTTTGGTTTGAACCAAAGTACTTATTGAAGTGCCTTATTCCTAAGGTAAGGCTTCTAAAAGGAGGATAGGGATGTTGAGAGATTAATTGGGAAGATTTTGGACGATCCAAATGGCTTGAGAGGTGTGAGTAATTGGTTGAAAGTGGTCTCTTTTTATAAGGGGGAGGAGGGGCTCTTTAAGAAGGTGTGAAACTATTATTTTATTATATAATGATATTTGGTTTCTAATGGTCCCAAAATCATTATATTAGAAGATAATATGACTCTTGGTCAGAATAAAATAATCAAATCTGAATTGGACATGTTTTGAATAATATTTTAATCATTATAATCTTAATTATTTAAATCATTTATTAATGTGCTAAATATTGTATCATTATTGTGTCATAAATAATTTAATTTATTTTATGTCTAAAAATTATAAAAAGATACCATGTTATAGGAATTTTATTTATCTTTACAAAGAATATTTATAGTCGAAAAATAGGACTTATATATCACCATATAAAAATTAATTACTAAAAGATTTTTGTTTATGTCTATTTTGCCTTTACATTAAAGTAATTATTCTAAATTGCCATTATCACTCCCAAGTGGCTCAAAGGGGTTCGAAAATCGCCCCAAAGATTCCCATGGTTGTTAATGACTCATAAAAAATGTTTTAACAAGTGTTAAGGTAATTTAGAATTATTATAATATTCTTTTAACCATGAATTACCTTATTTACCTTTAACCGCGGTAAATAACAGTCAAAAGTTACTATTCACCAAAAAAATTATTTTCCTCTTAATGAACCAAATTTTACTTCTTGATAACAACCATGTATGTTGGATTTTTGAAATTCAATTCATAGTAGTGGTAAAATTTCATTTAAATGAAAAAGTCAGTTTTTAACTATAACTAACTGGAGTCACTATTCATCAAAAATTGAAGTTTTTCCGATAAATACCAAACAATCAGCCTAAGAATTAATTTATATTCCAAATTCAAAATTGATGTCTAATTTTCCGAATTCAAAAACTAGAAGTTGCATTAATTAATTTAAAAAATAATTCTCGTTGTTAAAACAAATAGCGTGTTTTTAAGAAACAATAACTGTCAAAAGATTGATACTTGGTTAGGTCTAATTTCAAAGTGAAATTAATTCCAATGACCAACATTAGATTAAATGGTAAAAATATATTTCAATTTGACTTTAAAACCAACTAAAAAGATAATATAACCATATAAATAAATTAGATTAAATGGCACTTTTGAATTAAAATACAGTATTATCACTATTCATTGAAAAATGATCATTATCAGAAAAATACAAAAAATTACCCAAAGTAAAATTTGATGTCTCCATTCTAAAGAAAGATTTTATTTTTTCATATAAAATTTATTAAAGTAACCAAAACTATATTTAAATAGGGTTCGTCAATAAAGGCAATAAATCAGCCTTTTAATGTAAATTATGCTTAAAATTAGATTTATTCACATTTTAAGCCTCTAACTTTTATTGGATAAAAGTAAATACATATAACAAACATGAATAATAATATTTTACTTAGTTTAGTTCATTTATGCCACTACAACGGCTAGGAGTTAGCTACCATTTAAAATAATAATATTATATTATTAGTGTGCAACGTAAGATTCCAAAGAAACTCATTGTTGCGTATCAGGTACTCTATCGAACATAACAACACTTTTAAAGTAAAATTAATATTTAATTCACAAATATTAATAAATATTTAATATGTCTTATACTTCATTTACTTGGGATGTGACATCCTTCCCACCTTTTGGAAATTGCATCCTCCCAATTTTTATTCACTCATCAAAATAAGTGGGGGTATTTATCCCTCATAGGATTTTTAGATTCCTACGTTGCCTCTTCAACCATATTGTATTTATACAAAACCATTACCAGGTAAATTACCTTATTCCGCAACACCTACTCTCTACAGTCAAGAATCTGAAGTGGTTGTTCATCATAAGAGAGATTCTCTTCCAACTGAACTACCTCTGGGCTCAAAACATGAGATGGATCAGGCATATACTTTCTCAATATCAAAACATGAAAACAATTGTGTACCTGGGATAAACATGGGGGTAAAGCCAATCTATACGCAACTGATCCAACATTTTCCTGAATTTCAGAAGGTCCAATGAACCTCGGACTCAACTTTCCCTTCTTACGAAAACACATGACACTTTTCCATGGAGAATCATTGATAAAGACATGATCACCTACCTAAAAAGAAAGATCCTTCCTATGGTTATCTGTATAACTTATCTATCTACTATGAGATATTCTCATGTGATTCTAAATCAACTGAACTTTATCTTCCATATCTTATACCAATTCTGGTCCCATTAGCTTTCTTTCACATACTTTATCCCAGAATGCTGGAGTTCGACAATGATTTCCATATAATGCCTCAAATGAAGCCATCTGTATACTGGAATGTAAACAATTATTATAAGAAAATTCAATCAAAGAAAGATGTTGGTCCCACATTCCCTGTTAATCCATCGATCAAGAACATAACATATCCTCCAAGGTCTGAATTTTTCATTCTAACAGGTCATCTGATTAAGGATGAGAAGTTGTACTAAAATTTAATTCAGTACCCAATGACTCTTGAAGGACTTTCCAAAAGATAGAAGTGAACCTGTGATCACGATCAGATAAAATAAAGAGGGGAACTCCATGAAACTTGAATATCCTTTTAACATTTAACCGAGCAAGTTGATCTAGAGACAAAGTATCTCGAATAGGAAGGAAATGAGTAGATTTAGTCAATAGATCAACTATAACCCAGATTTCATTATTACCTCGAGATGTATTTGGTAATCCCCCAACGATGTTCATAGATATATTTTTCCCATTTCCACTCTGGCACTGGTAGAGGCATGAGGCATCCCATTCGGTAACTACCACTCTACTTTAACCTACTGACAAGTCAAACACTTCATAGTAAAATTAGCAATATCTCTTTTCATTCCATCCCACCAGTAATACTCCCAAATATCTCTGTACATCTTAGTACTACCAGGATGAACTGAAAACAGAGAACTTTGAGCTTCACATAACAACTCATTCTTCAATTGTGAATCACACTGTACACATAATCTCATCCATAATCTCAAAAAACAATCATTTTCAATGTTAAATTCAGGCAACTTACCCTTCTGAACCAACTCTACCTTTTTCTGCAACTCACTATCTTCTTTCTGTGCTTGATTTATTTTGTCTCATAGAGATTATTTCACTAACACCTAAAACAAAACACATGAATTCACTAAACCAACAACTTATATTCCAAATTTCGTCAAATCAAAAACCAAAGTATCTTGTTCCAAACGTAGCATGGTTAAAGAAGTATTAATGTTTCGGCTCAGAGCATCAACCACTTTATTTTCTTTTCCCAGATGATAAAGGATCGTGCAATCATAATCCTTGATTAATTCCAACCATCTCCTCTGTCTCATGATCAATTATTTCTGAGTGAATATATACTTCAAACTTTTGTGATAAATTTATATTTCACACTTCACTCTATAAAAATAATGCCTCCAATTTTTTAAAGCAAAAACAACAACAACTAATTCCAAATCAGGTGTAGTGTAATTTAACTCATGAGGTTTAAACTGACATGAAGCATAAGCAATTATCTGATCATTCTGTATAAGGACACATCCACGTCCTTTCAACGAAGCATCACTATAGATAACAAACTCACCATTTCTGGATGGCAGTTCCAAAAGTAGAGAGTTCACCAATCTCCTTTTCAATTCTTGAAAACAATTATCACATTATTTTTCCCAAATGAACATAACACCTTTTCGAGTTAACATAGACATTGGACTAGACAACCGTGCAAAAATTTTGAACAAACCTCTGGTAATAACCTGCCAAACAATGAAAACTATGAATCTAGGTTATATTTGTGGGTCTTATCCATTCTTCAACAACTTTTGTTTTATCAGGATCAACAGTTATGCCATTTTTTGAAACAGTGTGACCTAGGAAAGAAATTTGTTGTAACCAAAACTCACACTTGCTGAATTTCCCATTGAGTTTATTTTCTTATAAGGTTTGCAAGACAACTCTTAAATGAATTTAATGTTCCTATTTACTTTTGGAATAAACCAAAACATCATCAATGAACACAACCACCATTTATCTCCTGATTCAACTAATCCATCACTGCAGTAAACTGCTTAATTTTGATTCCGAACATCTCTGGTTGTAGATTCAGAATGTCATTCTCTTATGTATGCCTTCCCAAGAAAAGCTGCTCTATTTCCTTTACAAAAAGTCAATCTTAATAAATACATATCTTAGAAGAAGCAACATGGTAATATGTAAATTCTATATCATTTCAATTTTACCATAAATTTATTTTGGGACATTAATTTAAAAATACCCTAACTCATAAAGTTATCTAAATCGACCTATAATACCAACTATAAGGACCCAGCCTTTAAACTTACATAATATTGAATTAAATGAATAATTCACATTGAGGATGTTTTTAGGTTTAGATTTTTAGAGATTTAGGACATAACTATTACATCTCAAAAGATTACTAAGTAGACACTTCTACACAGTTTCCATTTTTTTCCTAAACATTAACTCTTAAACAAAGTGTCATGTATAGTTCCATGTTTAAGACAACAAGAAATTTACTTGATCCCATATTTTACCCTATTCTACATTATGTCCTATGAAAAACATTTCAAAAACTTGGGATGAGCATAAAAATCTCAGTAAGGGATACATAAAGAAGGAAAACAGTAAGTTTTTAAAAACAACAAGTAAACCATGAATACTTTAAAATAAGTAATACTTTTCACCTTTATGAAGTAGTAAATACTCTTAACTAAATAAAAGATCATTACTTACCCTTTTTTGAAACCAAAATATTACCATAAAACCCATATAAAGAACACATATCATAATAAAGTTAACTTGTGACATAATCATACTTAAATGGAATAACCATATAGTCGACTTCCACACATATCACTAAATGGAATAGCCATATGACCAACTTCCATACCCAATTCATTGGAGGTTATAATGTAACCACCCATCCTGGTATTCACAGCACCACCCGTTATTTGGTTTATCATGTAACCACCCGTCAAATGTCCAAGTACCATTATAAAATCATAACACATACAAAAATATTAAGGAAATAAAACATTTCCACATTTCATTCACAATATATCAATTAAATATATTGACATAACAAATTCATTTTAAAAACCATTTTCAATACCAAAAATACATAAAAGAGTATATGGTATTTATTTTCTTTTTAAAAACAGTACGAATTGTTGAGGAATCCAATGATAAAATAATACTCGCGGCAGCAGAAACGATCGTTGTCACCGCGTACGTTAAAAGAAACATTCTTTTTGTCATTTAGTAAAATTCATTGTATAAAAGATTCCTTTTTAATAAAATTAAAATTCAAAGGTGTTTATATAGCGTATAGAATAAAGTCTTGTATTAGAACAAAATATGCCTCAATGAAAGAAAATTGAGACGAAGTCTCTTACCTCGCGTTTGACATGACTCGATCGTTCATTAATCTCATGAATAATAAACTAAAGTTAATTTATACTTGATTAAGAACATTTTTCAAGTTTATTATTCCTTTAATATCACTTATTACCATGTTATAAACATTATGCAGTCATTTAAGTTAATAAATTTCATTTTGTCAATATTTGGTACTTGATTAAAAATGAACACCTTATATTTACAAGATGTCCACGTGGTCAAAGGATAATTATATCCCAAATGATATTCATTATTTTCATATCATATATATCATATATATCAAGTATATACATTTTTTTATAATAGTACATAACATTTAGAGGTAATATATGAAATGCACTGTTCATGGAGATGGTAAGCCGTACGTACGCATGGACACTACTTTCATTTCTATTTCTTATTTTAATGGAAATAAAACATAATGATACAGAGGTATATTATAATTCTAGTATAATATCATTTATAATATCATTAACTCCATATCATAAACATCCCACATAAGGCATTAACGAATCACATCACTTTGAGGGGGCGGTAGTCCGCACTTCCTCAAATGAGATTATCGTATTTACCCACAATGGAAACCATAAAGGCGTTCTATAAATGGGAAGTAATGAAGCATAATGAAATCATAAAAATAATATATATCATATATATACAGTTCCATCATAATTTCCACCATGAGTGGCGGTAATATGTAATTGAACAATCATTGTTTTTTGAGGCCTTAGTTTGCCATCCACAGAAACATAATGTTCTTCATCCATTAGATGGAGGTGTGTGTAAGTGTAGTTCGAATTCATCTCATAACAACATCCTATTATATTGATGATACTGGTGTTGTTAAAAAAGAATGGAATAAAAATATTTTAGGGGTTGGAGAAGTAAAATAAAAGAAAACAATTTAAGAGAAACACTTACCTTTAATTTTGGTAATTCTCTTTGGTTTGAACCAATGGACTTCATGAAGTGCCTTCTGCCTAGTTTAAGGCTTCCAAAAAGAGGAGAGGGATGTTGAGAGAGTAATTGGGCAGTGTTTGGACGAGCCAAAAGGCTTGAGAGGTGTGACGAATTGGTTAGATGTGGTCTCCTTTTATAAGGGGGAGGAGGGGCTTTTTAGGAAAGTGTGAAACTATTATTTTATTAAATAATGATATTCGGTTTCTAATGGTCCAAAAATCATTATATTCTAAGATAAGATGACTCATGGTCGAAAGAAAATCATACAATCTGAATTGGACATGTTTTGGATAATATTTTAATCATTATAATCAGATTTATTTAAATCATTTATTAGTGAGGTAAATATTGCATCATTATTGTGTCATAAATAATTTAATATATTTGATGTCTAAAAATTATAAAAAAATACAATGATATAGTAAATATTTTTATCTTTCCAAATAATATTTACAGTCGAAAAATAAAACTTATATAACAACATATAAAAATTAATTACTAAAAGATTCATGTTTATGTCTATTTTACCTTTACATTAAATCAATTAGTCTAAATTGTCATTATCACTCCCAAGTGGCTCAAAGGGGTCCCAAAATCGACTCAAAGATTATCATGGTCATTAATGACTCAAAAAATAAGGTTTGGATAAGTGTTAATTTACTTTTGAATTATTATAATATATTTTTATCCTGGAATTACCTTATTTACCTTTAACTGCGGTAAATAAAATTCAAAAGTTACTATTCACAAAAAAATTATTTTTATCATAATGACCCACATTTTACTTCTTGGTAACAACCATGTATGTCGGATTTTTGAAATTCAATTCAGATAAGTGGTAAAATTTCATTTAAATGAAAATGTGAGTTATTTAACTACCACTAAGTGGTGTCACTATTCATCAAAAATTGATGTTTTTCAGAAAAATACCAAAACATCAGCCTAAGAATTATTTGATATTCCGAATTCAAAATTTATGTCTATTTTTCCAAATAAAAAACATAGAATTTGAATCAACTAATTTAAAAATTAATTCTCGTTGTTAAAACAAATAGTGTGTTTTTAAGAAACAATAACTATAAAAATATTGGTACTTGTTTATGTCCAATTTCAAAGTAAAATTAATTCCAATGACCAAAATTGGATTAAATGGTAAAAATATATTTCAATTTCACTTTAATACATAATAAATAGATAATCAATACGAATAAATAAATTGGTTTAAAAGACACTTTTGAATTAAAATACAGTATTTTTCACTATTCATTAAAAAATAAACTTTATCAGAATAATACCAAAAAATTACCCAAAGTAAAATTTGATGTCCCCATTCTAAATAATTTTTTTATTTGGTCATATAGAATGTATTAATGTAACCAAAACTATATTTAAATAGGGTTCGTAATTAAAAGGTGATAAATCGTCCTTTTAATGTAAATTATGTTTAAAATTAGATTCATTCAAATTTTTAGCCTCTAACTTTTATTGGGTAAAAGTAAATACATCTAAAAAACATGTATAATCATATTTTAGTAAGTTTCATTCATTCCTTCCACTACAATGGCTTGGAGTTAACTACCATTTAAAATAATAATATTATATTATTAGTGTGTAATGAAAGATTTCAAAGAAACCTGTTGTTTCGTATTGGCTACGCTATCAAAAATAGAAACCCTTTTAAAGTACAATTAATATTTAATTCAAAAATATTAATAAATATGAAATATGTCTTATTCTTTATTTACTTGGGATGTTACACTGTGTGGGTTCGACAGTTCTAACAGAGTAGCTAGATTGTATCCTGTGTGGGTCTGACTAATTAGATGAATCAGAAACTACACATGATCATATTTATTACTTTAAAATAGCTAGACTTTATCATGTGTGGGTCCGAAAACGTAGACGAGATCATTGGACTGTATCCTGTGTGGGTCTGATTACTTAGACAAGATAGCTGGACTGTATCCTGTGTGCATCTGACAGCTTAGCTGGACTGTATCCGGTGTCGGTTCGATAACTTAGATAATCCAGTGGCTAGATATGTTCATCTATATCTCTCTACAATTATGGCATACCTATGAGAGCTAAGTCATGTCCTTCAACCATTATCATCATAGTGTGTGACTTTACTTACTGTGTGGAATGAGTTATGCTTGGGCTCGTGAGTTAGAGCCGAACAGTGACTGGTAACATAGGTATATATATGGGCATATACCTAAGTAGGTTTAGTTGATACTTTTCATTTGTATATTTATACTTTTTCTTATCCTTAGTGGATATTGTGATACCTCATGGGTCTCGGGGTCCCTACTGAGTATCATTATACTCACCCCTGCACAGGCTATTCCCGCACCTCATTGTGTTGGATGTAGATGATGGACAATGCTGATGGGGGTCGAGATCCCCAGGACGGGATGGTACCCGGAGGTGGACCTTGAAACGAGTCTGCACATGGTGGATACTGACAGATGTGGGTGCTGAGGTGGCCATCTATACCTACCCTTCAGGTAGGAATCCCCAGAGGATGATCCAGGAGATGCACTTTACTTTCAGCTGTCTGCCCCTTTACTTGTACATGTTATTCAGTTGGTTTTGTATACTGGCACATTTTATTTCCAGCATACCCTTTTTTATTCAATTTTACATAGTGTTTACTTCATGTTGCGTACTCGGTTGTGTTTGTTTACTTTCCTAAAGGCAATGCCTTCCCAGCCTAGAGATTCTCTCCTTTGGTGATAGTCGCCAGCCCCTGGCCTATGGAAGGCGGGCATGAGGTAGTCACGACACCGGCCCTGAGGACGGGTTTTGACAAGCAACCTAGGTAATAGAATAGTAACTTCACCAATGAAATTATAAATAAAATTTATCAATCTTATAAGTGACTATATGATATAATTATATAATACAATAAGTAAATAAAAATTCAATAAATTACTAATTTTGTGTAGGTATTTTTGTAAGCCAACAATATTTAATTATAATTTTATGATTAATTTATTAAATTGGAATTAAATTTACTTTAACAATATGTATTGATAATTTTTTTTGACGTCTTATATTTATAAAATTGTTTTAAGAGATATTAATTATATATTCAATGTGTTAGAAATAATCCTTTAATTTTAAAATGGTTATTTTCTAAGTAAATAAAAATAATAATTAAAAAATACATTTCTCAAATAGGGAAAATTATTTTCATAATATATATATAATTTTTAAATTATTTTTTAATAAATCTTTGTAGGTTGATTTTTTACATTTTTTTGAAATATTTGAATTTTTGTTGAATTGTAAAATATGAAAATATACGGTATATGTACATTATAAGTTAAATACACTATTCCTTAAGTCATGGATGATTTAAGCACCCTTGGTTATAAAAAAAATGATTTAACTAATAGATTTATTCTATAGTAAAATATATTTATTGTCTTGATCAAAATAATAATCCAATGAATTAAATAATGAAAAAAACAACCCTCTCTTCCACAATAAATACCAATCCTCGCCACTTTTTATCTTCAAAACTCTCATGCCATGATACATGTCAACATTCGGGTCAAATATCTTCCCAAGATAATCCCCCACATATAGGATCAATTATATTAACAAAAGACCCCATCCAATCCCCCTATAGAGGGTCTCAAGATGAAAGATTCATGAGGTAAAACCCTCTTTTTTCCTTCAATTTCTTTTAATGTTATCTTATTTTCTTATCATACCCTTACCTAAACTTTTCCACATGGAATAAAAAATATAGTAACATTAATATATTGCAATTTTATCGTATTTATAGAATAAATATTCATCAAATATCTTCTTTTATCTATTTTATTTCATGAATATAAACATTGTCTGCGAGGTGTGGATTTACCACCTTCATGGACGACGAGCTTACGTATTTCAATTCTACCTTCATGGACGGTCATGAAATAATTTTTACATGTGATCCAGATAATATTCTATGTATTAAATCATATTTAATGATCTTTAATTATTTTAAATAAAATATATTTAATAATATTAAAAAACTACTGTGTGATTATCAAAAAATGAGAAATTAAACTAACCAATTATCATTATTGATTTATCTAATGAATCATCATCACATGTGGGGAAAAAGTGGTATTTTATTATTCTATAATTTCATTAAAAACATATACCTTTATTTATAGACATGTATCCTCAATCTACATGATTTTCTAGAGACATATATAAGAAAACTGACCATGAAATCCAAGGAAATTAATGCTCCCAAATGATCAAATTGATTTTTATAACCCATCAAAAGGGATATAATTTAACATAATAAAGTTTTATAGAATCATATAAAACTATAAAAGGTTCAAAATTAATTAGTTAATTTATTAAATTTTTTATTTTGTACATTTAGATCATTTTAGGAATCATTCGAGACATTAAGTAAGGGATTCTACTCGATCCTATATTTTTTCCATTGGTTTAATCTTAGAATATCCCTACCCCATAATGATTATTTTTTATTTTAATTCTCATAAATTATTTATATATGTTCCAATGTAATTTATTCGTATCATTTCATCATTATTTTATTGGGAAATACATTCTTTATGAAAGATCTCATCTCAATTACTTCTCATAGTTACGACCAAAAAAAGAAATAATCCTTAATTATTACACATTTTAATTTTTAAATATATAATCTATTTTATTATTTTATTATTTTTTATTTAATTAATGACTCTATTATGAAATAATTTTATATTTCACTTCTATTTTTTTATAAAATAATATTCTTTTTTAATTTATATTCTCATTTATATTTTCCTTAAACCTCACTAAAATGTTTTTTATAATTTTTCTAATGTAATATTTGTACAATTATTCACATACTTTTTGAATCATTTATCATGTTCTAGGCATATTTTACCTTACGATTTTCCAATTATTTTTCGAATCCTTCTTTTGATTGAATTGTTTTTGATATGATCGTTTTTAGGAAATGTGACAAGATTATGATACCCATTCAATTCCACGGGTAACCCTTATATTATGTTTGACTTCCTATGTATGGTTATTTATGTGGAAGACATATTAATAAAAATATTAAAAAAGGTTTACCATGATAGCGCTCTAATAAATTGGATAATTTTTAGTCTCATGAGACTTAATGTGAAATAGTCTTGGTGGTCATCATTGACTCATTCTACATGTGAAACAGTCTTTGTGGTTAGACACGTTTTGTCATCCTCCATGTGAAATAATTATTGACTCATTTTGAAGAATATTTTAATGTTTCCTCTTCATTATTATGATTCCATAATTATATGATCCCATTTTATACATGTTATTTCTCCTTGTGTTTATTCATGTTCCATTAACTTTATATCATCATGTTATGGTTTCTAACCCATGTTCCACGATTTAAATATAATTTTATTTCCTTACTGGGATTATTAGATCGTCCATTCTTTTAATATTTTCCTTGGTTAACCTATGCATTTATAACAGCTCATTGGAAGTTACTAGCTCAAAATAAATATTAAATAAAAATTATATTTATCTTTAATCAATATTTTTAATTATGTACATAATATAAATGAAACAAGAAATCCCGGTAAATGTCTTGTAATTGGATTTTTAAATATTCTTACAATATTGTACAGATATAGGTAAAATCTGGGGTCTCTATAGTTGGTATTAGAGGAATATTCTATATATTTTTGTTGTCTAGGAATAAAGGACATTAATTATAACACTAGGGATAAGACTATGTGAATGGAAACATTCCAAAATCTGTTACGTACAGAGTAATTTGTTTATTATGAAAATACATTACTCTCTGGATAGTACATATGGTTGTGTTTTTATCATATTTGTACCAAGGATTAATAACTCTTACATAGTGTTTTGGGCCTGACTCAGCGTAACCTAGTACATGACAACGTGCATTACTAGACACCTAGTCTGACACTCCCATGTGATTTTCTTGGGTAAATTCAGAATCCCATTACAAAACATTTGAAGGATGAAAATTACCTTAATACGATAAGTTAAGAAACAGACTAGGGATATCCTAGATTGAAACCTAGGTAATCACAAGTTAGGTTATACTTTTCCATTACTTGTTTATGGATTTATGTTCAATGTTTCATTTTATTGTGCTCATTAAATAAGTCATAATTCCACAAAATTGTACATTATTTTTCATAGTTAATGGATGTGAATAGAAGAAATCATTCAAAAAATTAATGGGTTAGTAAATGGTAGGATTTCCTTGATGAGATTCCAAAGGTGATGAAAATAGGTGTTGAAAACATCATGATAGTACTTTCCCAACTGAGTCAAGTTATAAACAATAACATAAATCGTGTGGGTAAACCTTTTTATCTTAGTAGATACCTTTTTTCAATATAATGCTTAAAGTTGAAAAGAGATCCCATGTTTAGTGGATCTTATAACCCCCTCCTCATAGAACTGTAGATTAACTCCATTGAAAAGATTGTATATATCCTATAGTTCTCAGAATATAAGAGTGTTCTACTGAGGATATATCATTTTAATGGGGAAGATGATCAGTGGTGGACAATGATAATAAAAATTGAGTCAAGATTCCATGGAATGGAATGATTTCATGAAAATATTTTTCAAAAAATATTTTTCCGGAAATCTTTGTCTAATGAAGATAAAGTAATTAATTAGACTAAAGAAAAAGGTAGAAGATTCTATTGAGTAGTATGAAGAAAACATTACAAGGCTAGTAAGATATGCCTCCATCGTTTTAATGAACACCAAATGAAATGTGAATCACTTATTTAGTGTACTAAATCCATGTTTACAAAAATCATTAGCAATTCCAAAATAAAAAGTAATGAAGAGATTATCAATTGATCCCTTAAGGGTGAAATTTTGATGAGAGGCTCTCATTAGTCTCATCGGTCCATTGGAAAATTAGGGAAAAGTTAATTCTAAAATGGGATCATAATCAAATAAATCCACTAAATGAAAGATGAACATATATCAAATGTGTCAAAATTGGGTGAATAATCATCATGGGAACTGTCTAAAGGGAACAATAAAATTCATCAAATGTGGAAGAATGAGGAATCTAGAAAAACATTTGGAAGTGGAAAGAATAATTGCACTAATGTGGTAGAATAAGGTAATGTTAATATCAACCCTCAAACTTTATTTTATTATTTCAATTTAAATATATATTTTATTTTTAAAAATAATTAACTAATCCCAGTGATAATAGAGGAAATAAAAAACAACCTTTATGGATATAATGAAAGGTGTATTCTATCAATTCTATTGTGGCGTATCCGAATAATGATGTAGTAACATGTACATTGGTTATTCATTGTAGAATACTGAATGTACTATTTGAGTCTCATTCTACGCATTCAATCATATCCTATAATTTCAGTAGATCTATTCAAACACCACCTCAAAGTATGGAAGTTGTGTAATATGTGAGAAAATAAAATGTGGACATTATTGAATCCAAAGTATATACCTCGTCTATGGATAATTTTTGTGCAATGACTTCCCAACAAATTGTGGCTTACATCATTTTGTGAAGATTTATTCCAACATCAACTGTCACAAAAGGAATATCACTCTTCACATGTCAATTAATCCTCTAATTTTTATCAAGTGTAAAGTGAAAGATGAATATACTTCACAATAATCACCTCAAGTGTGTATATTAATCCATAATGATAAATCACATCTCACTCAAATGGATGAGACAAAGGATATGATCATCAATGAATATATGCTCATTCTGAGGGACTAAACTATTGTGTTCCCTGAATAATTTCCTTGTCTTCCACTTGATTGAAAAGATGAGTTATCCATTCATCATATTCATAGATTTCTAACTATATAAAAGACACCATATAGAATGAACATCTTTGAGAAAGAATAACTGAAGAAGAAGCTACAAGATAATAGGGATAAAAGATTTATATGCATGAGTGCTCCACCATGGGCTGTACCAATCCCCTTTATCAAGAAAAAAGATAGATAAATGTCCCTCTATATTAATTATTGTAATCTTAATAAAATAATGATAATGAACAAGTATCACCATACATGTATATTTGAATTGTTTTATTAGATACATGGGTCAAGTTATTTCTCCTAGGTGGAACTTCTCTCAGGATATCACCAATTAAATGTGAGGAAAGAAGATATTCTCAAGACTACCATTCGATCAAGGTATAGAATCTATGAGTTCATAGTCATTCAATTCAGACATACTAATGACCCAAACAATTTCATAAATAGAGTTAATATAGTATTTAGATATTTCCTTGTCATATTTTGGTAGTTTTAATCAATGATATTTTGATATACTCCAATAGAAAAGAGGAACATGAAGAGCATCTGAATAATGCACTAATGAATTTATGAAGGGAAAAAATTTGTGAAACATGTAGTAAATTTGAGTTCTAGATATATGAAATATAATTATTGTGAATATTATCACTTTAAAAGATACATCTATATTCCCTTAAAAGAAAATTAAAACCAATGAGTGTCCCACACCAACATTTGTGATAGATATCTGCAATTGTTTTGGTCTTTATGAGTATTATCAATGATTTTTGAATAACCTATCATGAATTTTAACCCCAATAACCATGATAAAATGTAAAGTATTTATTTTTTTCTTAGACTTAATTTTTTATGGAAAGAATTAAGGATATCAAAAACAGACCTATCCCTAAAATAGAACTCACACTCCTAGAAGGTGGATTAATATTTTGGTGTACATCGATGCATTAAAAAAATCGATTAGGTTGTCTACTAATGAAAAATGATAATGTTATAGCCTATGCATTAGAGAAATTGAAAATAAATTAGAAAAAATATCCAATACATGATTAGGAATCGACATGTATTTTCTTTACATTGATAATATGTAGGCATTATATATATGGTATGAGGTGTGAGATATATAAAAATCACTAGAGTATGAAATATGTATTCACACAGAAAAATAATAATATGTGGAAAAAAATATGGTTTGTTCTCATAATGGATTCTGAATGCTTAATCCACTAGCATTCTGTTAAATCAAATAAATTAGTGGATTCTCTATATGGAAAAGATCCAACATCATTATAAATGATGAGAATTGAGAAGTATCCAATATTCATTCACAAACTACAGTTGGACATGGGTATCATTAAGGAAACATCATCATCAATCCTCTATCAAATGATTTTTTTCAATCATAACACATATATAAAAAAATAATTTTAGATATAATTACGTGGGAATTCCATGGAATGTAAAATCCATGAGAAAACTAAAATCCCCAGAGATCCAAATGGATGAGGATAGTGTATTGAGGTTCATGTCCTGGCTATGTGCACCATATAATCCAGATATTAGGAATGAGATTCTGAATAACACATATAGCTCAACCTTCTCTATTCTCCTAGGGATAAAAGACATGTTTCAAGATCATAGAGACAACTATTGGTTGGAAAATATGAAAAATGATATCACTGAATATACATCAACGTGCTTGGTATATCATCAAGTTATGTTTGAAAGTCAAAATTATAAGGGTATGATGCATCCACTTCCCATAACAACATGGATGTGGGAGAAAATTACAATAGAATTTGTCCCTATACATCCCCATAAATCTAGAGAAAACAATTTGATATGTATAATTTTGGATCATCTTATATAGAGATATCACTTTGTAGCAATTTTAGAGGACTTATCACTCAATTAACTTGTATATATAATTAATAGAGAAGTGTTACTGATCTATGGAGTACCATAATTGATTGTTCCTAATCAAGATCAAAGATTCACCTCTGGGTTCTTGAAAAGTCTCCAACATGATCTAAACACTTAGATGAAATTCAGTATGTCTTATCCTTCAAAAAATTATGGAAAATATAAAATAATAATTCAGATAAATGAATACATGTTGAGAGCATGTTCTATAAAATTCAAAGGATGATGGGACTAACATATTCCACTATTGAAATTAATGTCAAATAATATTTTCCAATCTAGAATTAAAATTTACTTATATTAATCACTTTATTGAGAAAGATTCCTAAAAATAGAATGTTGGAATGATGTTGGTGAAGGCATGAATCTAGGACCAGGAATGGTTGAAAAAATGGCGGAGAAGGTGAAAACAATTCCATAGAATATCAAGGTATCCCAAAGTTGAAAAAATAGCTATGCATACAATCAATGATGGGGATATGAATGTAAAGATGGATACATGGCCTTCTTCCACATATAATTATAGAATAAGATCATAATATTTGGAATGAAATGAATGAAAAGTCCATGGTACATCAACACATTCAAAATCCTTGATTGTGTTAGAGCTATGGACTATCGACTGGTACATAATCCAACCATGCCTCAAGTTCATGATAAATTCCACTTATTCCACATGAAGAAGTACATACCTGATCTTTCATATGTACTAAACTCAAAGGTGGTATTTTTTGAATGTGATCTCTCACACGATGAGCATCGGGTGAATATCTTGGAATGCTGAGATATTGTTTTACAGGACAAAAAAACTCAACTGGTTAATGTACATTTGCATAACCATAATTATGAAGAGGAAACATGGGAACCATTTCATGTGATGAAGGAGAATTACCCAAACCTATTTACACCATAACGTGTAAAACTAACATTCAATGGAGAAATTTCATATGGGGGATGAACATTATGAACCAATGAATTATTAATGGAAATTTCATTCTTATAATAATTTCATATAGTATATGTCACATTAAATAACATGAAGAACACAATATAAACATTAAAAATTAGTAATGAATTAAATAAGTTGTATTTTAAAAACACAAAAAACCTATACCGATTAAATAGTAACACGACCATTAGAATAGTATTATGACCATTATGAATAGTATTATGACCCTTATGAATAGTAACCTGAACAATTGAATTATAACCTCACCCATGAAATTATAAATAACATTTATCCATCTTATAAGTTAAAATATGATATAAAAATATCATATTATAATTAAATACATATTTTAATAATTATTAATTATGTGTTGGTATTTTTCACGTCATAAATATTATATTAGATTTTTTTATTAATTTAATATATTGAAATAAAATTTATTTTCATAAAATTTATTAATATTTTAATATTTTGATTTTTAACGATTATAAGATAATTTTTAAGACCTTAATTTGGTTTAAAATGTGTTATAAAAGTACATTTAATTTTAAAATCTATATTTTCCATATAAATTATGATTTTAATTTAAAATTAATTTTCTCAAATATTCAAAATTATTTTCATAAATTGGATTTCATTTTTGATTTTTATGTGTCAACAAATGGATAGAGTGAATTATTGGGGCGTTTTCCGAAATACATGATTTTTTATGAATACTAAAATACAGTAATTTACAGTATATATGTATTATAATTTAAATTAACTATTACCTGATTCATGGATGATATAAGAGCCATTTATTAGAAATCACATGATATAATTATTATATTTACTCTCAGGAATCAGCCATCATACTTTTTATAATAAAAAAAATAAACAAACAAATTAAATAATGAGAGAAAACCACTCCGGTCCACTATAAATACCACCACTAACCACCTCTTCTCCTCCCACCTCTCATGCCGTGATATATGCCATATAATTCTAAAATATCTTCCCAATACCCTTCCCCTAGTCAAAGATATTTTTATCTTAACAATGTACCATTAAAAATATCATTAATGATGTTCTCAATAAAAATGAATCAACAGTTAAAACCATCTTCCATTTTCCTTCAATTACTATAAATTTTCTTTTCATTTCTTATATTCTCTTCACATACCCATGACCACATGGAATGAAAACACAATTATTTTAAATATAATGGAATTTTATCATGTTTATGTAATAATTCTTCATCAAATCTGTTCTCCTATATCTTTTATTTTATTAATGAAAACATTGATTGTGTGGTGGTGGTTAACCACCTTTGTGAATGATGTGCTTTCATATTTCAATTCCACCTTCATGGATGGTCATGAATTATTTTTTTATGGTTGAAACAAATTATATTATATTTATTACAAGATATTTATTTTTCTATAACCAGTATATTTAATTTCTATTTAATTAACAACCAATCTTGTTTGTGATGAATAAAATATAGTAAATTAATCAAAATGATTATGATTAATAATATATATAATTAATAATACATACATATGGAAGAAATGATATTGTAATACTCTATAAGTTTACTAATAACATATATGTTTTTTTATTGACAACTATCCTCATTCTTCATGATTTTCCATACACATATACAAGTACAGTGATCATGAAAACTAAAGAATCTAACTCTCCGGAATGACAAAATTGGATATCATAACCCATAAAAATATAAATAAATAAACCTAATAAAATGATAATAAATAAAATACATTTATAAAAGGTAATTAATTATTTAATTAATTCATTTCAATATATTATTCATGATATTAAGGTCAATTGTAGATTCGTTTTGGACATAAGGTATTGGATTCTACCCAAACCTCCATTTTTTCTTTCGGGTTACTCTTCATACATCTCTTCCCCAATGTGATTCTTATTTCATTTATTTAATGAATTAAAATTCTTTTTATATGTTACAATGTTATTTATTTGTATCATATAATCATTTTTCAATGAGGATATACATGATTTAAGAAGGTTCCCTTCTCAAATATATTTGATAAGTAATCCCAATAAAAGGGGAACATCATGAATTGTTACCCATATTATAATGAATTCAATAATCTATATGAAGCCAAAATTATGTTTCTAAAATCCCTTAATTTTTTATCCAATCATTCTTGGTTCACTTTTTCTTTTATATAAAATATTATTTCTTTTTTTCATTAAATTCTCTTTAATATTTTCCTTAAACAACACTAATTTGTTTTATTTCCAATGTTTCATATATTCAATATTTAAATTTTTCACTTAATTTTGATATCCTTTATCATAATATATTCCTATTTAAATTATGAATATCCATGCTGGTTTTGAATCCCACCTTTTTTGGACACATTTATGATATTCTCATTTTTTAATCCTTATGACAAGATTATGACTCCCATTCTATTCCATGGGTAACCCTTGTGTTATGTTTTATTGTTTATATATGATTATTTATGAGGAACATGTATTCTTGAGCATCATTTTATAGGTGCTCCTAGATAGTGATCCAATGCGTTGTGTAATGATTAGTCTCATTAGATGTGATGTTAAATATTCTTGGTGGTTTTCCTTAACTTGTGCTCCATGTGAAACAGTCTTGGTGGTTTTACTTGACTCGTGCGCCTCCATGTGAAATGGGACTTGAATCATGATAATGTCGTCTTTTATTATTCCTCCTTATTAAAATTAATCCATGATAATATGAACCTATGTTATACATGTTATTCATACTTATTTTTATTCATGTTCCATGTCTATTATTTCATCATGTCATGCTTTCTAACCCAATTGTTATATTTTATTCCATTATGTATTTCTTTAATGGTATATTAATCTCATTAATTTTGTTCATGTATTCCCTTTGTTATCAAATTTAGTTATAGGAGATCAATGTATTTTAGGATCAAATTTTAAATATTAAATAAATGATGTTCTTAATTTTTTATCAGGATGATTAATTATATACTTAATTTATAAGTGACTAGACATTATGATCCTTGAGTTGTTATTTCATTTTTAAATATGATTTCAATCATGTAAGGATATGTTTAATGGGATAGGGTAACTATATTCTTTTCCATTACCTGATGAATGGTGAATCATTGAATGATAATACCTGCAACATGCCTCTTTATACCAATCCACCATTTCTCATGACGTATGTGTTGGTATATATTGGAAATCCCATGCTGAACTGCTAAAACCTAGGCGAGATAATCCTATATAAACTCTTCACATAAGTCAGTAGTCACTCAACCATTTCCACGTTATATCATGACATCATTATTATTAAAAACCTAACCATGAAGTGGGGTTGGACATTATATACCATCCCTCATGACTTAACCATCAGGGTAAGAAATAAAACTCATCTTTACCCATTCCAAAAGACATGAAATTAATCTTAGAGATTCTTAAACTAATTTTTCTTGATATTCCTAAACCTCCTAATGCATCAGCAAAAAGTTTCACCAACATTCACTCACTATTGTCCTATTGAAAAACATGTGTTTGAGTCATTTGGATCAAGGTGTAATCTACTACATTAAAAATACAATGTGTAAAAGAGAGATCAAAATCAAATAACTATAAGTATTTTACACACATGGGATACCGTATATTTATGCCTTCTAAACTTGATATGTGTTTAAAACGTTTTTGATTTGTATAAATAATAAAACTATCACCGAAAAAATAGTTTATCCTAGAGTATATAAAATAATCCATGTATGGTAGCTAGAGTTCATGAATTATGTAATTCCTCTCATGCGGTCTCAACTGAGAGGACTGTTTGTTATAACCCAATAACCCTACAAGAAAATATACCCTACAATAATTCCCGAATCATCATAGTTAATGTTATATATTCTTCCAAACTTAGGAATAATTAAAATCAGTACTGATGTTAATCTCTTATTTAACTCTAGAAAGGATGTCTAATAATCTTCTGACCATTTGAATTTCACATCCTTCATAGTCAATCTGAAAAGAGGTGGTGGTATGTTTCATATATACTAAATGAATCACAAAAAATATCCATCCATTTCCAGGAAATTGTATATATAAACAACATTATTGGTATTCTTTTAATATATCACAGTTCTCAGCTTCTTTTGGGCCAATTGATATGCCTTCTCCTAAAATGATATGACTTGATAAGTGATCCCTTCTAATCCAAAAGTGGAATTTTTTAATCATCTAATATAATTTGTGATATCTTAGTTCATTCAACATGAACCAAGATATCTTTCATTATTGTGTCTGGTGAAAGAATAAACCAATATTTCATCATACCAATACAACCAAAAATGAATCTAAATATGGGTGAAAAATCCAATTCATTGGGTCCATAAAGACTGCTGGTGTGTTTTTAAGGCCAAGTGTCTAATTGAGTACTCGTATTGGACAATACATAATAAAAATTATCTATGTGGTATTTATTATATTCTCAGAGACAGTTGATATGAGCCAATCCAAAAATCAATTTTAGAGAAAATTTTCTCTCCTCAAAGCTGGCAGAAGTGGCCGTCTATAAATGAGAATAAAAATAAGTTATTCAAAGTAATCTGGATCAACCACCTATAATCCATGAAAAAAATAAGTGTATCATTTTACATCTTGGATAAATGGACCGATGAACCCCAATGATATGTGTTGTCTTGGATAAATTTTTTTTACCCTGTAACTTTTAATTATTTATTGTTTTTATACAACTCTTTAAGGGACATCCTATAAAGGGGAATGAACACTGGTGATGCAATTAAAAATTTCTCGATGGTGAACTCCACCTCCCTACCAAGAGGTAGACAAGAGAAATCATAATGGATGAAATTTCTAAAATGATCCACCATAGGAGGGAATTCCAAAAGCTACATTTCTGAATTGCTCCTGAAGAAACTAGCCATATGGGTTGCCACTCATCCCTGACTATACATATTGGTTCCATATTGAATCACCTAGATATCCCATTATTCCTTATGGATGTATTTGATACCTTCAGGTGAGGTAAATAATTTCATCTAGTGATATCACTCAATATAATATCGATTACTCACTAGTCAGTCCATACCAAGAATGAACATGATTTTTTTCATATCAAGGATGATGAAATTCCATAATAAATGGTACCTACCTTTCTTAGGTGGAGAATCCATTAACTTGCATATATCCTACGTTCGAACACCTAATGGTGTGTCATGATTCAGAGCACCATACAAGTAATATATCACTAGTCCTAGACCGTCCATAATCGAATAATATATAAACTAGTGACATGATACTTTATCAAATCAGGAAGAAAACAAAATTATAATCTACTATAATAATAACTCATACCATAGAAGACCATGGACTTAGGTGCTCTAGTATACCATGCACTATATATATATATAGTTTCAAATGTGGCCCTCATATAAAATGTGACTAACTTGGTGATGACTTATTTAATAGATATGAACCTCATAGTCTTCATGGAATCATCTAAGACTACCCCCTTGGAATGTCTTCACCATGACCACCCCCTCTAATACAATATTATAGAATCCCACAAAAGGATCCACTTATTGGTGGCCCGAGATGGTCGAATACATGATCTCCAAAACACCTTTCCATATTCTAACGGCTTCCGACTAGTGGCGAGGACATAAGTCATGTCTATGGGGATAACATTAAATTATATATTAGAGTGTAACATGACTGTGAATTTTAAACATGAAATGCATGGGAAACTAAATAGATAACTAGAAATGGAATTAAAATAAAAAAAATACTATATAAGTGAGAATTTAGAATATGATAATAAATAATAGGTATAAAGTGATTATGATAATAATGTATTTATACAAAATCTGTACATGGGATATAAAAAAATAGGCATATCCCACAAGCTAAAAAAATATACTAAAATATTCCACTACTACCATCTCAAACATAGGCTCGATCCTATTCACCCTCACTTCATCATAATATGGTCATTTAATCATTAAAATTAAGATGTTACCTTTATATATACATGAAATAATAAAATATACTTTGGTAGAAAGTGTGGAGTAATAAGGGCGTGAGATATACACAGTAGACTTCCACCAATGAAATCTAAATCAATCCATTTTAGGAATATAAAATAATATGTGTGCATATACTAATAAATTCCATGAAATAAATGAATAAGTTACATAGTATTGGGTTCCTCTTGGGATACTCATACATTTATATAATCTTAATTCTACAATGGATATCTGTAATGCATGGGAACCTATACATGAGTAAGACGTGTCATCATAAATTATCTGTTGGGAGTGGAACAAATATAAGTTTGTTATTTATCTTAGAAGATGTTCCCCAAGTACTACAGGTATTCATTTCAATCCTAATAATTCAATGTAGTCAATTGAATTTTAGTATTATTATACAAGATCTCTTTTGAGATGATCCAAAATTGGAATCATGAGTACTGTTCTAGGTTAACAATATATACCCATTTTTATGGGATTCTATCTACATTGACAATTAAATGAGATCCAAATTATCACTCCCATCATTGTGTTGAAATAGTAAACACCTCATATTCTATCCCTGGTATCTCATGTAGGGGTATGAGTCTCACTCGTGTCATTGTATAACCATATCACCACTGATCCCATCCATGGGGGCTCCCATCAGGAACAAACATCACTTGTCTAACTGTTAATGAAATACAAGGTGAGCCCGTCCAAGGAATAGATAATATCACCCCTGTTGAATTTAAAATTATTTAACAAAAACTAAATATAACACATGATAATACAAATTACCGAATCCTTATGTTGGGACCCTTGTATCATCCTTGGAATAATGATAGGGAATGATCTTTATATCAATATCATACCATTTACAAAGGGAAACAATTTAACATTATAGAAAATTTATCAATTTAATTTAATTCAATCAATTTAAACAATGTAATAATGTATAAGGCATAAGATATATGGTCCTAAACACTTGTCCTATCATTTCAATTAGTTTAACAGAATTATTTATTAGGATAAGGTAAACAAAAAATGTGATTTAACAATCTATATAAAGAGTGAAATTAGGATATCATGGTAAGGGACACCTATGTGGTGGATCATATCTAAGCGATTAACCGAAATTGTAGATTATCTATCATCTAAAGATATATTAGTCATAGAAACCCATTTAATTTAATTAGTTATGAATTTTGGGGATGTCACATGCAACATCTAATGCACAAAAAAACAGTTCAGAATACAAAATGATATTAAACTTATGAAAATAAACTAGACCTCCAACACTAGGATCTTAGTGTTTTCATTTTCCATTTTCGACCCTTGATTTGAGCTAGAATGGGGGATATTGTAAGAATCGTCAAATTCCCTAAAAATGGGGAAAATTTGTTTTCACTGAAATAGTGCAATAGAAGGGAATATATAATTGGAATAAAAGGAATATGATCAAATAACATACTCTTATCCTTCCATTGCACCTGATGGTGAATAGAACATGTATTGGATGGAGGAGGGATAAAAATCCTTAGATGGAAGGGAGTGCAGAAATTGGATTTTGACTATATGATGAAGGATACGAGGAGAAGGGGGGTTTAAAAATTAATAAGGGAAAATTACATTTCCCCTTTTAATTTTTGGTCACATGGTTTTGCCATATAGTATGCCAAACCATGCTCCCCTCATTATCTAAGGGGACCCAAATCATGGTCTATGCTCGGGGTTTGACTAACCATGTGTAAAATGTGTAAATACCACCATCTAGAATATCATCTACTATACTTGTAATTCAAGACCCCCTTGCATTGTTTCATACAAACCATGTGTCCCACTCTATATATGGGGTACCAAAAACAACTGAGTTGCACAGTTATCTCTAATTGTGTGCTAACTGTGTGGCTATGTCTAAATTCCCATTTATGATAACATCAGGCTTCGAATGATACATGGACTCTCTTAGACCACGCATTATCCTTTATATCCCCACATGACATAAAATTTTTGGGTTTTAATAGTATCACGTGAATCCATATCCTTCAAAAAATTGTGGATTTTACACTCAATACATCATGAACCCTCTCCACCACCTCTTGACACAATTTCAACAAAAATCCCACTGATCTAAACCACTTAATCTATAATAAGTTAAATAATTTTCACATGAAATCAATGATAACACATATAAAATCATATACACTATGATCTCAAGTTAAATTATTAATGAATCCCATCAACATTTTCTTATACCCCATTGAGTAACATGTAATGGATCCCTAAAATGACCAGAAACATGTTGTTCATCATTCAAATTTTGAAAGACTAAACATATGGACAAAAACATTAAAAATTAATGCATCCACACTATCCCCAAAACTGACATCTAAGATAAATATACATATATTTACTCTATGATGAAATATTAAGGGATAGTTTTTGAACACATGGAGAACAACATCATAATTAAACAAAGTAACAAAAAACCACCCTTGAAACAAAATCATTTGTTGATCATCCATAGTACAACCATATTAGGCATCACTATAGAAAAAATTATCTTAACAAACCTATACATAATGTTATTCTAGCTTGGAAACATCTAAATTTTACACAAATGATGACTGCATCATTATCTAAAAAATCCATCCTATAACACAAACCTATCTTATATCATGTTGTATTCGGTGGTGATATTTCATCACTCTAAAAGAGTCCCCAAACTCAAAAACCTAACCACTATCTGACTTTATGCTTATCCCATCTTCTATAACATTAGGTCTTCCTATGGTATAATAAATCTTGAACTCATAGTTCAATAATAATTCCATCTTCCATTTTTGTAAAATTTTCATGTCTTGATAAGTGAAGGCATCTATCAGGCTACATAGATCAATGAAAACCAGAAATAATTCACAAATGAGGTGATCTCACCACAACATGATGTAAAACACATCCACTATAAACTCAGAATCATTGTTATAATAGGTACATTTAATGGGTCATAAATACATGTACTCATAAGATACCTTTATTAAATAAAGGGACATCCCAATTAAATATGTGAGGATCATTATGTACAAAAAACATGAACCAATAAGATTTTAAATGATGAAATATTGTATATACAATGTTCTCCTTTATATAGTCAAAGGAATATAGACACTAGTCAATCCATATGGATGCTTAGTACTTTTAGGTCAAGGCTCTCAGAAGAGTCTCAATCTATGATTAGTCAGATATAGACCTCCTATAATAGAATGTAAGACATGGGAAACATCATTCCATTTCATCTCCCTTGTGTGTTTCCCAAAAAAAAACGACCTCTATTAATGAAGGATTTATTTGTAGTCCAAATGGTATCATAACATTACAAAATAAATATACATTATGATTCCAACAAAAACATTTTGAAATTATATAAATAGATTAAGATGGTGATCGATTCTTAGAGAAACTGATGTATTATTTTTGAGCTCTTCATCAATCATACATAAAAAAGGATTTCATCAATGAATAACACAATAAATTAACCCAAAACTCACAAAACACTTAATAAGTAAACCCCATGAATACTGTAAGAATGTTCATCACACTGAACAACATTAGAATTAACTCACAATGCATATATTGAAATCGACGAGAACTATTTTCAATGTATTTTTCTATCACCGACAATTGAATATATCATAAAAAAGATCGATATTCAATAACAAAATTTTCTCTTTTAGGTAATCGAATAAATCATTAATCAATGATAGGGGATTGGTATTTTTCACTATCACATGACTCAATTGGAAATATACGATATATTTTGGTAGAGTAACATTAATCTTCTTTTGGAATGAAATGAATGAATCCCAAGGTGAAATGATTTCCCATATTAAACCCCACTACAAGAGATAATTTATTTATATACAAATATCCAAAAACACAGATGGTTTTATCCTAATAGGAAACATGTAACTGGGGAAATTCTTGAGTGTAAATCTATCCCAAACATGATCTCTCATTGAAGGGGTAGTGTTAAACCCCATTAGTTCATATATCAAAGTACTCATCCAAGGAACTAGAAAAAACCACATTCTAAACTACATACAAACTCATCATCAACTCATCTATCATGGAAGTCAATGATAGATCACGAATATGACTTATCTGAGTGTCTATCACGCCAATGAGAATATGAGACTATTCACCAAAATAAATGAACATATTCTACCTCCTTACATAATATTGGATATCCTATAACAAACATAGATATTTTATTATTTAGATGATATAAAATGGTTATATATTTAAAAATATGATATCTTCCTAAGAGATATTCTTCTGTAGTACTAGCTCTTAGTATCCAGCAAACTCAAAGATATAATCTCCACCTCCATCTTGTATAGGAAACATCAGGGTAACAACCATCATATCCACATTATGTCATAAAGGAAAATATCGTGTGGGATTTATGAAGGAGTTTTTATATTCTTAATCAAATATTCCTTTCACCCATGTAGACAAAAAGAAAAAATTACCTCAGATGACATCTGGTTCTCCTGGTGTAGGAAACACTACATCATAAAGAATGACCATCTCTATGACCTATATGGCCATGACGGTGACCAACTCATCGTTTTTGTTCTTGTCACTAAGGATAACGAGAATCCCATGGTTTTACTCTTCCTTAATCATATCCTCTTTACTAACGAAATGATATATCACCATGTTGTAGCCTCTAACAATGAAACTATTACAATTATTGAACCTGTAGTTGAACACTAGACATATGTTGTCTTCTAGTAAATTTATGATACCATCTCCAATTATGACTATTACCATCACAAGAAAAATATACAGTATATCCCTTAATAGTTTCCAAAGACAATATTACCTTGGATAAATGAGATATGTAGGGTTGGGACTTATGTCCAATGATATGAAAAAAACATTTCTCTAGGAAACTGGTAACCCTAACCCACATTGATGACATATAGATAATAATAATGAATCGCTTCCTATTAAGATTTATATATATATATAATCCAATAAAAAACCTATTCTCTCACTATTAAATTTATATTTTTTTCTAGTTTAGAAGGATTGACATGGTGATAATTATTTAAGAAAAAACATACTCAGAATTAATTTATCTCCCCTTCTACATTCATTATGGGTCCAAATTATAACATAGAATGTTCCTCAATTAGATCCCAAATTGATGAACATTTTATATTTTCTATCAAAGGGTAAGAGGATACTAATCATTTGATTCCCATTTAGTTGAATAACGAAACACATCTATGAACTGTTCTTAAAACATGTCCCTCAAAATGATAGACTCCTGAAAATCTCAAATTTATATGAAATGAAACTTCAAATATTCCTCATAGAATATCATCACCAATAGAAAAATAAATGATCCATTTTAGAACATATTTTTCCGAGGGAAATATATTCATCCTCTAACTAGTTAAATGTCACTAATTTTGAAATTGATCTTTCATATTTCTTTATAGTGTAGCTCTCAAACTCTCGGATTTTCGTCCTCTATGAATGGTCATCATTGTCATTAACCCTATGACGATCTAATGAAAATAATTTTGAATATAAACCTGATTGGGACATCAACTTGGAGACTTACATATAATGTAAAAAATGGTTTGGGACTCTTAAATATATTATATAGAATATTTATGATTAATTATTTACCTTATGATTCAACCAATTCAAAAATAATTCCCCTTTCAAACACAAGAACAAATAAGAATGATGCATGACTCATTCACAAGTATATACTCTAAAACCACTATCACTTCTCTTTTTGGGATCATTAATATTAAAGATCTATCAATTGGATCTCATGTTTCCCTAAATACAAGTTTTATAGCTATTATCTCTTTTATAAATCACATTTAAAGTTCTGTTAACATTGTTTACCAATTAACATATATAGTCATCACCTTTTCATGCCTCCCAAATACATCCTATCACTCGAACCGACCTTTTGATAAAATATTTTCAAAACCTCAGACCCAAAAAGGTACCCATAATAGGTTAAAAATCAGTTAATGGAGATTATGGCACCACAAACCAAACTACAATAGTCCATGGGTTTGTTACTATAACCATTTATATATCCTACACACAAATGGGATGAATTTCCCTCTATGAGGAACATGTGGAATGATAGATATGATAAAACCACCAAAAAAATATCTTATAATATAGGGAAATGAACACATGAAATAAATGTAATTTAATTGAAACAAATAACTAATAAATTAACTAATTACTATGTATCTTTTTTGTATACAATGATTTTGAGAGAATTTTCATTTAATTATTTTCAGTAAACATTAATAATTTCATAAATTATCAATCAAAATCTATTCCCTCCAGACTTAATCCCCCCCCTTCCATGTTTCCCCAGTATATATAATCATTATATTTTTATGTTAGGCCTGGGACACCATATGTTAAAAAATTCATTGGCATTACATAAGCCTAGAAAATTCCAATATTTTAATAATTTACCATTAATAACTAATATACCAAGAACAAAAAATTGTGTCAAGTATTCCAGAATAGAAAGTAGTAAAAAAGTTCCCATCCATCTAATAGATAATTAAATTCATTTTCCAACATGCATGAATCCAAGATTTTAAAACAACAAATAAATAGAAATTCCTTCTCCAACCTACTCCATCAGCCCATATGTCATTCCCAACCCTACCATGCACATCACCATCCATCGTGATATCACATGTTCCAACTATTACCTCAATACCAGACCACACCAACCATTTTTCACCAAAAAATCAGCCAAACCTAGAATAAATTACATCCCATATAAATCGTACACATCAAGAGAATTAAAAAAGGTAGAAATTATGTTCTAAATACATAAAATTGAATTTATTCCATAAAACAAAATATTCCGATCATTATAAAAATTATCTCTCTCAGACCCAAACTATAATTTTTTTAAAAAATGTATCTATTAAAATCCTGGATTAACGAGTTCATTTATCACATATTAATACCACCAAAAAACATATGGAAATAGATATCAATAATAATATGAAATAATTAATCATATTTTAAGCATAAATTTGTTTTCAATTAAAGTATAAGGAATAATTCTTACAAAATAAACATAACCCTTATTTATTTTAACCTTTAAGATAACAAACAGATATATCACATGATCTATCTAATCATTTTTCAAAACATTAAAATGGTATGAACACATGATATCCTTACTCTCCAAAAAAAATTCATTATTTAATCCTAATAAATATTTATTATGGTTATATTCTATATGAAACAATTAGATAAATATTTATAAAATTACAATAGAACATAAAAATAGTGAGAAGGGGGAAATATCATTCCTCAAATTTCACGGTCACATTATTTTAGAAATAATGGTTGATCGATGGTCTTTTAGCACTAGAACTAATTGATGATTCATCAAAACCGATTAGCCATATGTGAAAATTAACCATTCCAATATTTCAAACCAAAATAGAGACTGCGGATCTTAGAACATTTGTAAAAAATAAATAATATAAGGAGAATGGGAAGGAGAGTGTACCTTTAACCTCAGGTGATTTATCCTCCACAATACAAGGTTCAAAATACTCAATGCGTATATTTATGGGGACCAAGGGGGTAGAACTAACATTTAAACTGTTTTTAATTTATATTAATGGAACCTCAATTTGAAAAAATATATAATCAAGACCTATGTTCAACTATGAAATCTCCAAATCCGTAGAGGATTCAATATGATTAATTCATATCCATTAATAGAGGAATACATGAATTAAAAATTCATTGAAGATCAGCCATAATATACAAATAATTTTTTCCTTATAATAATTAAATATGATTAACAATTGGAAAATGTTTCAACCATTTAAATTTTAGCCTTTCAATCACCATGACCATTATCTAAGTCTTGGTGGCCACAAATCTGCTTGCCTGACACAATAAAATCAATTTTTTTTTTCAATACACTATGTCATTTTCTCTCACCATGAATTCCACCATGTTCGTGTTTAGGTAACAATGGTAATTTCCCATATGTTCTTCAAGAGCACTCCCCTCCCAATGGTATTCCCATGTCCACAATTTCTAATCCCAAATTTAATAGAGGCTCACCGATGTACAACACATGAATAGAACCACACCCTCAATCAAGTAATATGAAACATTTTGAATTTACAAAATACCACTATCTCCTCCATGTCCTCCAAAATACCTCTCATAAACTTAAAAATTTTTAAAACAAAATGGGGGGGGGGGGTTAAGGAAAATCCAAGCCATCACAAAACCATTTCATTATATTGTAAACAAAGGGTGGTGAAATGTAAATAATTAATGTAAAATAACAATTTCAAAAAAAAAAGAATAAAATCATATAGTATAAACATCAAAAATTTGAAAAAAAAGATTTGTAATAATGTTTTTTTCTTAATAAATTTTAGAAATATAACGAAAACCCCAAGGAATGAGGTTACATAAGAATCAATGGAATTCAGAGAAGGAAATATTAAATGATATGGACATCCCAAATAATTAAAAATTATTAAAAAAATTATAATTAAATAGGATAGTAATTTAATAATATATATTTTAATTGTTTTTAAAATAATAAACTATTCTCATGGAGTATAAATTTGGACAAACAACCCTTAACATTCATCTTATTTTATTCAACATGTTTTTTACACTATAAAATAAACATATAATTCTTAAAACATTATTTTATATTTTAATTATATTAATTTAATCATTCTTGATCAGGTATAATGATAATAATTTATATATTTCTATCTTTTTAAGAAATACTACTTTAAGAAATAATGTCTTTATAATTTTCCAGTTTTTCTTCAATATCATAATTTTTTGTTTTTTTATAGTTTTATATTAAAAAAATTAAAATTGTTTATAATATAATAATGTACATTTATTTTTTGTTAATATAAACTATCCATCCATGTAGTTTGTGATAAGTGAATCATAGATAGTGAACTCATATGAATGTTAAAATTATATTGTCGAGACGTTTCAATAGAGCAGGAGATAGTGTGTACCTAATAAAATGATTAAAATAGTTATACCAATAACTTAATAATGTTGATGTGTTATATAATTATATATGAAAATTTATAGAAAGATAATAAAATGGATATTTATTGGGGGATTATAATTAATAATTAAACGAAAATAAGGAAATAAAATACTTGTTACCTATTCATGGAAGATATACTTATTTTCTAAAGTATTAAAGGATTGGGGTTATGAAACTCTACAATGTCCCTAATGGTTCTAATATACTTTAGATTTTGGTAGTGGTATGATCATTTTATTTGAAAATTCAATTGGATTATTTTTTAAGTGATTGGGGATGTAGTATTTATACTCAATTAGAGGGGACTTGTTGTGTTAAAATTGAAATTTTTTTTAATTTTGACCAGCTAATTTTTAATACTATGTGTTCCATTGAAATTTGTGATATCATTAATAAATATATGACAATTATTTGATATTTAGATCACAAAATATTCAAATGGAATCTTCTAAAAAATCAATTCAATGAAATTAATCAAAATTAGTTTATATTAGGATAAAATATTATTTAAGATCCAAAATGTCACACACACACATATATATATATGTTTCCATTCTCAAAATTTTCTCTCAAAATCCATTATTTTTCTGTATAACTTCATTTTTTATCATGATAATGGTTTCATATTTTATATTTCATATTTTTATCATGATGATTCCTTAATATAACATTATTTTTAAAATATTTATATTTACTATATAACAAACAATCATTTACATTAGAAACATCCAAAAAATTCACACTAATCTAATTTTTATGTGTCTGTTCCATGAATTATTTCATTTTTATCAAATATAAGTAATAAAATTTAATAATTTTAATGATAAATTAAATCATATTAGATAATGAAAAAACAATTTTTGTAGAAGAAAATGAATTTTAATAGTTTAAGTATTCTTAATATTATATTGTAGAAATTAATAAATAAATTATTTTTTATATATTAGTATGTATATTGAAACATTTTATTTTATTATTTATTTAAAATTTTTAGTTTTAATTTATTAAGATAAAAATCAAAATATATAAAAATTAATTTTCATTGAAGAATAATACTTTTAAACCGTTATTATTTTAATCATATCTGTTTATTTGTTTATCAAATAACCATTACATTTATATAATTCCATTATATTAGAACAAATAATTTTATTCTATAGAAAACCTCTGTAATATCTAAAATAAATAATTTTAGGTCTTTATGTATTTACATAATGTTTTAATCTTCTTGTAATTCCCATAAGATTATTTCTCATTATATTTGAATGATGTATTAATGTTTATCATTTATCAGGGTTAAAAGAACTTTAGTTTTGTTTGGAGCACATTTAATTAAACATGATATTTATTGAAAAGATAGAATGTACTATAATCATAGGTTAGTATATTCTACCTATAATGACCACGACTTCACATGCATATATATTATTTCGTTATATAAAAAATATAACTAATGGTTATATAGGTTTAGTGTCATTGGAAGCTAGATACACAATCATTTTATTTACAGAATGAGCTTCAACATCTCCCATAATAATATTCCAAAAAATTATTCTTCTTACACTGACAATATTAATATTCTTTCTTCATAACCTGGGAAAACAAAACCAAATAAAGGAAAATCTCAAATGCTTATTATTGTGAATAATAACCTAACATGATCATAAGCATTTGTGTACATGATAATAACAAATTATACCCATATGATATATAATATAGATAATAATATTGAGTATTTAAATAGGTATTGGTAGTTAATATGACATGAATCATTAATGAATCAAATTAAAATATGCCTTGAGAGAAGAAAATTGGATTTGATATATATTTTTTTATATAGATAAGAATATAAAATATTATCTAAATGATGCCCACAAAGAAATTTATTGCATGTTAGGATTTATCTAACCACACATGTACCTACTTCTGTATTGGTATACCCTTTAATGTACCCTATTTAGTGCATAGTAAAACCTCCTATCTACCCTCTTGTTTCAGTATTGGGATATACTCTCTCATACCCTATTTTTAACCTTGGGATAACCCTCTATGCAGTATGCTTTTTTAAGAAATGGATATCCATTTTTATACCCTCATTTTAGGCATAGTGTGACATCCCTTATTCCATTTTAACTCAAAGAATATTAATTTTTTCCCAATGAAATTGGAAGGATATATAGGTTCCAATCATGGAAAAATCTTCAAAATTTTCATCCACAAGAACCTATGACATTCATCATACTATAACACATAAATATGAAATGGTCTTCATTAACATTTCATCATTGTATAAACCATAGAAAATATGGTTTTCATATACATCTTATCATCATAATTAGAAACCATTAAAATAAATAATAAAGATCATACCATTATATCTTATCATTATTAAAACATATGAATCATTAATGTTTTTATCCAATGTTGAATATAAATATTATAAAAATGTCATTAAAATATTCTTGGTTAAAATACCTTTTCCATTTTTAAATCACTTATCTAAAATATATAAATTTCAAATATATTATGGAAGAAATTTTACTTTTACTTAACCTAAAATAATTGTAATGTAATGTTAAAATAATTTATTGGTTATGATAGTTCATAATTAGGGTTCTGTTGTTCATTTTTAAATAATTATTTAATTTATTTTTTGAATAAAAACCAACAATTAACAGTTTTATAAAAGGACAAAAAGTTTTATTTTAAATAATTTTTTAAAACATAAAACATGGATAATATTTTATTTATAAATTAATTATATAATAATAATGAAATTCGAAATATATATTTTAAAAAATGGAAAGAAAATAAAAATTATTCTCATTTAATTAATGAAATATATAATTTTTATTGAAAATATTCTTCTGGAATCATTATTTTTTATTGTAAGGATAATGATTGGGAAAAAATTATTTTCAAAAAAATAAATATATGTAAAGAAGATTTTATTTTTATTGAAAGCTATATCATTATATTTCATCATTGAATGAAGAATAAAAAACAACGACAATAAATAAATAGATCATAACATAAAACTGTTACCACATTGGTATATTTTTAATATTAATCCTCATTAATGAAATAAAATTATAAGGATATTTATATAAAATAATATTAATTTTAATAGTTATAAAATACTTCAATGGGTAGTATATAAGCATTACATAATATAAATGAATGATGTATAATTAATGTGTCCCATAAAAACAAAAGAGAGACGTAATTACCATACATCAAGTGTCGACATTATTCATTCTTGTTAAAACATCATATATAATAAATATTATATTATTGTAAATCAATTTCATAGTCATAAACATATATAGCATAATATATATTATTAATAATGAAATTTTATTAAATTTTTATTAAAACTTTCCAGTTAAAATCACATTTTGGGTGATAAGTACATCATTTTTCATGTATGATTTGGTTTAATATTTTTTCAATTTTACATTGATCATTGTTATATAATCTATATATTGTTAACATTAATATAAATATCATATATTTTTCTTATATATTTATTTTTAGAAATCCATAAATTATATATATAGATAATTAATTACATTGTTCATGGAGATTTTAGGTTATTCAAATACATTAACGTTGTTTCTATTTTCATTACTGATAGAACAAAAAAATGGTAAAATATATATCACATTTCTAAGATCATTTTTTGAAATATAGAAGTTATATATCCTTAAATATATCTTTATTATAATCTATATTAAAATTAAATGAAGAACACATCAAATCACTTCATAGAGGATATAATCAACATATATGCATTAGAGATGTTAGTGTTTTCCAACAGAATGGATGTTAATGAATGTATATTTGATATTATAATTAAATAATTAAATTTTTTCACAAATTAAATATATATAATTTGAATAATTTTTTATATTCGCTAATAGGAGATAGGGATGGGAAAAAAACTTCATTGGACTGCGAGATAGTGGTCCTCTATACACAAGATCGATAATTTCAATTCCAATTTGATTGATGTGAATATTGAAGTGTGTTATTAAAATAAAATAATAATATATAATAATATAATTTGTAATATTTTCATTATTTCATCATAGTTTAAAAACATTTAATCATATAGAAAACGAAATTAAAAACGTAGTTAAGAACGATACTTATTCATCAGACATCCTCCTTATATTAGAAAATTTAGAATTAATATAGCGGTTTCCAAATAGAATTAAGGATAATTTTTTGGGAGGAATGCAAGGATGATATTTGGATACGGATTGGTAAATCTATAAAGTCGTTGAATGTGTAACAGATATGAGAGGGTCACCTTTTATAATTGGGAGAGAGGGAAAACTGTGATTTTGTTTTTAAAAGAAATAGGTATTAAAATTTTTAAACAATCCACAAGGTTCGAAAATTCCACATTATCAAACATTTGATGGTTTAATATCAAAATATGACTATACAATCAGAATTGGATAAATTTTTATTTCATTTTCACCCTTTTATTTTATTCCCCAGTGAGCATATTTTAACCTCATCGGAGGTATATAATTTTTGTTGTGTTAACTATTAATACTGAAAAAATTGGTTTTAATATACTATATATTATTAATTATTATCATTATAAATATATATTCCATTCTTTTTGAAATTCCATTCACATAATTTGAATTTTTTAATTTAAAAATGACTCTAGAGAATCAATAAAAAACCAGTTTTTAAAGGAGAGTATTTTTATAAGTTTATAGAGTTTTAATATCTAAAATCAACATGAATTTTATTCAAATTACTTAAATTAGATTAAATTTAACATACTTAAGCGAATAATACTTTTTAAACCATCATATTTTAAATTTTGAAATTTAAATGATAAAATAAATTTTAATTTGTAAGAAAAATTAGTATTTTCACCATTCTTCAAAAGACATACATTTTAATGAAACTTTAAAAAATTCTATCAAAGGAAACTTTTACATATTATTTTAAGATTTAAATTTTCATTTTTTATAGAGTGCTTAAAATTTTAATATTCTCTTGTATTATTTTTTTCAAAATAATCAATAAAAACAATTGTTTGAGAAAAACGTAATATCATTGAATTTAAATTATTAACTAAAAATTAAGTACTATTTATCAATACGTTTTCATTATATACAAATATTATAATTAATTATAAAAGTATAATTATTATTATTCATACTTTGGAGTGTAAATAATAGTTTATAATTCCATGTTTTAAATAAAAAATAAATTATACATGGTCGTTAAATAATTTTGGCACATTATGTAACAAAAGCTATCAAAGATTTTGAATTTATTTGAACCAAAACAAAAAATCATGGGGTGCCCCATTTTACCACAGTAAAATAAATCATACCATTAAAGTTTTATAACTCAAATGAAAACGAATGTTGATACATTTTTATGATCTTATACATGATTTATTATATATCTTCCATAAATTTGTTGTCTCTCCATAATGTATTCTCTAAGTGAGTGGATTTTTTCGTAGAACATTCTATATTAAAAATTAACTATTCACTACTTTTTACTCATAATAAATATCTTCTATTTGTATGTCCTTTATGTATATAACATGGGAATGATATGTTCTATACTTACTTAGGAGAGTTACATAGAACATATTTTGAACTTGAAAAATGATTGTTGGAGGAGCCATATCATATGAAACCATGCCTACTCGATCAAGAATCTCAAAAGAGACAATATACAAAGGGATCATTTTCTGATTATTTATAAAACTGAAATCATTATTCCATTGACTAATTCTAATAAAATCTTTCTAAAAACGTCAAATTCCATATCAAATTTATTATTGTTTGTATAAAAACTATTTCTATATTGAGATTACATTATGTTTTTTTAAATGGATCTAGTATTGGATTTCTATTCAGCAATAAGATATTGTCGTAATAAAATTATTTATTTAATATCATCGCATCACCCCATGTTTGTACACTTCATTCCATATTTTTATTTTTAAAGAGTCCCTTGAATGGTTGAGTGAAAACTATTTTGTATGAAAACCTGACTACATATGTGTATCGATCCCAAACACCATTAAATTTCATAGAACAAGATGAAAAATTAGCCTCAAGGGTTTGAATTATTCTCTTACAGTATTCATATCTTTGAGGATGATATATTGTACTAAAGCTCAACTATTTATCAAGTTCTTATGGAATAATTCACCTTATCATTATGGTAAACCTCATATCTCAATCAGATACAAGTGATTATAGTCATCCATGAAACCATACTAATTAATTTATATGTAACCTGGATATATGATCTATATTAAAGTATTATCTTCTCTTAATTAACTATATAGAATTTATAAGGTCATCAACTACAGTATATATACAAATTCACCCTTTAGAAGTTTTGGGTAGTCCGATGACAATACTTATGCGGTTGGTTTTTCATTTCCATCATTTTCTCAGTAATGATTGAAAAATACACATTCACATTTTCCTCTAAGTGTCGAATTATTGACATACAAAACACATAGTTACAAACACATCATTACCTCTTATAATTTCATTCCACTAGAAATAATTCATCTGATATATATGCATATTTGTACTTCACTGATGAGTAGGGAATGATGTATTATTATATTTATATAACAAATAATTAATCTATTATTGAATACAAGAAACACATATAGGATTATTTAATATTATCATTCTATATTAATCAATGTTAAACAAAGTAACAATTATATCCTTCTATTAGAGTATTACACCATCATTCTACACCTCTTTTATCATCACATGGATATATATTTGAGAAATCAATTGAAAAAGATAATATTTCTCCCCAAACTTTTTTTATTATATCTTTTCTATAAACAAATACATTGGATCCTTTTTATCAATATCATCGATATGTTTCCATGATCCTTTCATCTCAATGGATTGACCACCAAATTTACATTCCCAGGGTTCTAATTTCTTGACCATCCATAATTATTAATCATCTCAGAAATTATTATTCTGATCTTGTTCATCACATATAATGTGATTTTATATTTTAAAACATTATGATTACAATAAATATCTACACTTTCTCCATAAGGATAATTATTCTATATATTTAATGAAAAAAATACTTTTGTTGACTCAAAATCATTAGTTTGGGTAATTTTTCTCCTGTAACATCAATATTAGTAAGGAAACAGCTCTCACCGTGTCAATATGCATCAGGTCTCATCCCCATACCTTTATTTATGGATAACAATATATTGAAAATATTTCTTCACAATTGATTAGTTTAATCATACTTTCCATAACTAACCTTATCTTAAGCTGTATAAAATCTTATTCAGATTCATCTATAAAATTGAAGTTGGATCTTATCCAAATTTATGTGGTGATTGGATCTGATAATCATGAGAAATTATCAATAATTAATCTTTAATATCCACCCATGGAATGAAAAATATTGCTCAATACCTTCTCATTTTGTCTAGGTAAAGGATCAATAGCCTTTAATTTTGGTGGATCAACTGATATAACCTCCATTGAGATTATATGTCCAAAAAATGAATCATTTTTTAGCTAAAATTTCGAGTTAATTAAAATTTTTATTCGGCTAATCCTTCCATATGGTCTTCAGCACAATCCAAAAGAATTATTTCTGATCATCATTTTAAATTTAATATATTTTAATATCATATATATATTCTACAAAAAACTAGTAATGGTGATCTTAGAGGACTCTATTAATTAAATCCATTATGATAGTGGATGATTTTGTAAGGAATGAATGCCACCGCTATATATTCATAGTGTTCATACCTTGTATGTAATGTTATTTTTTGCATATGACCCTTCTTGAAACTCAATGGATTATTTCATGAATAATGTTCAAACTATGAAAAGTGTGGATATTTATGTTGTTGAATAAACAAGCCATAAGTACAGGGTAGAGGGTGATTTTACATTATTTTTTATCATTCCTAACTCTCATTAATATTTGAATAATTGCATCGATGCATATCGATTTTAAATATAAATAATAATAACATTATTTGGTGACACACATGGAGAAATAATCCAATTTAATGAAGATCCTAGTGTTTCCTATTCAATCAATGATACTCAATCGAGTCTATTATATAGGGAGTATTTTAATTATTTATTGCATCATGTATGTGTTATATTGAGAACTCAACATCACGATTTATTGGAAGACTAAGAATCATTTCTAGAAATACATAAGAAAACTCACATTTAATAGGGCTTTCATTGAGGTTGAGTTTCTCCCAAACCATTTGGGATAAAAATGCCTTTTGAATAGGAATCATAACCCATTAAACAGGTGAAAGTTTTATTATGAGGCAACATTTATCATCACCCAGATAAATGATCACATGTTGTTTGGAAATATAAAAGGTGATGCCACTTCATCAAAAACTGATGTGGGAATTATATAGGAAAATCCAATCCATCCAAATGATTACAATAAAATCATCCGGATGTAAAATAATTTGGTCTTAAGTGAGAATATTCCCACAAACTTCAATCAAGGATAAATCTTATATGTGATATGAAAAATTATACCTTTAAGGGATATCAAAAATAATTCAACACATAGACATTGTTAATCATAATTAACATTCTTTGATAATTTTATTATGATCAATTAGGGAAAACAATGTTTTCTCATAACGATTACGAACTCTACTTCCTTATTCAATCCTTAATCAAATAGTGAAACCAAAATTCATAGAATGACCATCCAACATTATTCATCTAAATGTTTAATCATAAATAATCCATTATAGTATTTCTAAATTTGGAAATATTATTTTTAGTATATGAAACATTAGGTTTAACCTTGTTTATTCGTGTTCATTGACTAATCATGTCCTTCATGATGGTTCATCAAAGTTTTTAAATTCTAACATATATCCTCTAGGAGGGTTAAAACTGGTGTGCATCATAACTTATTTTTATACACAAGGGCATGATTGATTCAAAGAAAAATTCACTCTTTTTAGAGTAACTACAACAAGGACAAACTATTCCAGACCCACTTACACATATAGTATCTCGACAAGTATTTCTTTTTAAGGAACTAAGTTTCATTATTCCTTCATAAAAATTATATGATAATTTCTTATAAAAATACTAATAAATATATTATCTCTAACAATATTGATAATTATTTATCATCCCAGTGCCAATGGATAAATAATAAATTCCATTCATACCAAATATACCAACCTATGATTTATTTAAAAAGATATAAAATCATAAAAATCAATTATATATTTAATTTAAAAAAATTACGCATGATTATCATAACAGTTTAGTGTAGTTGGAAACAAGATACACAATCTTTTTATTTCATTATTGATCTTCAACATCTCCTATAAAGATATTCCAAAAAGGTAGTCTTTATAGAAATATACAATATAAAAGTATTTATCATAACCTAGGGATGGGAAACATATGAAATAGTAAGATCATGTTCTTATAAATGAAAATATCAATATAAAAATTTCACATTGGTATGAATAAATGAAAATAACATTTTAAAAACATACCCAATATAATATAGATCACAATTATGAGTCATTTAATTAATATAGGACGTTTATAAGCCTCAAATAATGATTTAGTCAACATAAATAATCCATATGTTCATAAAATTGGGAAAATTCATAGATTTGTGGAATACATATAAGTATAAAAAATCATATATTAACGCTACCAACAAGGACATTCATAACAAGTTTTCCCTTGGCTAATCACCCATATACCTACATCATCCTTTAGATATTCTTCGATGTGCATTGTTTTATGATTCAGAGAACCTACCATGTACCATCTTATATTGGGATTGAAATAACATCATGTATACCCTATATTAGGTTTTAGATAATCTCTGATGTAGTATTTTTTTGGGCTTACCAAAACCTACCATGTAACGTCTTTTTCAGCCATGGGATAACCTATTGAATACCCTTTTATCTCATTGAACATAAATGATTTTCCAATGCATTCAAGAGTGATATCCCCCCCATAAAAAATTTATTTTTTTTAGAAAAAGGTAATACAATTTTATTTATATCCAAACTCTTGAAAAGAAAACCTGCTTCATGAACATTTCATCATTGGTTAACCATGAGGAATGAAACAGGTTACATGGAAATATAGTGGTCATAATCATTAAAATACGGAGAAATTAATAATTATTTTACTATTGTATAATATAATTTTTATTATATAATAAACACAAGTTTTTTTAGTCATTTATGAATATAAATTCCATAAAAAGATCATTAAAATATTCTTGAGGACAAAATCCAAACAATATTTAAAAAACATATTTAAAATATAAATAGTATCAAATTAATAAATAAATAATTTTCATTGAAAATAAATGGTAAAAATGATATTTTATGTTTCTTATAATTGAGTTTTTGTGACATTTGGAATTATTTTCTTGTCATACATGTTAATATAATGCTTCCTTTCATATTTTTGGAAAAAAAGTACCTCATCAAGAAAATGACAAGAAAATTATTTTTAAATCATTTTGTAAAAATTAAAACATTGGTAAAAATATCAATTATGAATAAATGGAGAATAGTAACAAATTCCTTTAATTTTTTTTTGAAAATAGATACATAGATGATAATTATTTTTTATTGAACACATAAATATGTTTTGTTTTTTAAAAACATTAATTTTTCACATTAGTTCTAAAGAATGGAAAATGAAATGAAAACATATAATATCCCTTAAAATATTCAAATAAAATAAATGTGTTTCTTTAAGGATGGTGTTTATGATTCCATCATTTTATTCATAATCATTAACAATATATATATATATATATATAATATTTTATGGCATGAAGCTATTACCATCTTGGAGTCATATATATTGTAATCCACAAAAATGAAATAAAAATTGTTAGATAGGTATATAAAATAATTTTCAGGAATATAATTATAAAATTCATTTATATGTTTTATATATAAACCTCAAAAAATAAAAATTTTGTTTAAAAAGCATATGTACCACATAAATAATATTTAAATGGAACTCCCTTTCCTCAAGTATTGAAATTATTCATTCACTATTTGAATGTCCATGAATGGTGTAATTCATTTGGGGTCATTTTACGATGATCATGGTTCCATATTATCCATAATTTTATGATCTTTATAAATATAATATTAATTTGTTATATAAATACATATATATATAGTAGTCCATAAAAGTTAGTTATAGAAAATGAATCACAATGTTCATAGATATGGTAGACCATACGTACGCATGAAGAATAATTCAATATTAATGACTGATGAAAATCAGTAAAGGTGAAAAATATATCAACTTTGAAGGGAAATTTTTATGTCATATATATATATATATCATATTCAATTAATATATATTTATTAAAATTATTGTTAATATAAAAGCATAAACTTATCACATCGTTTTGTAGAGGTGGTATTCCACAAGTACACATGAGTGATGTTATTATTTTCCAACAGATTGAAGTTCAGAATATATATGTGATATTATAACTAAATAAGTATTATTACATAATATATATATTATATATATTTTAAATAAATTATTAAACCCACTCATGGGAGGTGGTTATTAGAAATGAATTATATTAGTTCGTCACATGGTAGTCCACCACACGCTCGATCAATGTGTATGTTTCCCATGAGATGGAAATGAATGTTGGTTTTGGGTATGCCACTAACATAATAAAAATATGTAAATGGGATATACTTTTTTTCAACCATTATTGTTGAATATGTTTTTTAATATTTACAATAATAAATTATATAAAAAAACTTGGATAAGTATGATACCTCTTCTTTAGATAAACTCTTTAGGTTATCACCAAAAGCATTGCTTTTAGGGTTTAATAAAGAATTCAATACCACTATGAAATTTGGTTGTATATAAGGAAGAAATTTTTTCAGGTTTTAAAAATATAACATCTGACACATAAAGAGGGGATTATTGGGTTTTCACTTTTATAAGTGTGGGAGGGGACACACATGAATTTTTTTAAACGAAAAAAGGTATAACAACATTTTGCGCATTAAAAAATACATAAAAATGGATCATTATTAATCCTTGTATGATAAAAGATCAAAATATAGAAATAAAATTAGAAATGGACATGATTTTTTATTATTTTATCCCTTATTTGCTTTTTACCCCTGTTAAACCCATTTTAACAATAACAAAGGTATGTAATTTTAATATATTTAGTATAATTTTTTATCAAAAATAAATATTAACATATTATATAATATAAATTATTCAAATTAAAAATTTATAATACATTTTAAAAAATTAAATTCATTGATTGTTAAAATTTGGATTTAAAATTTACCTACATCTTCGATTTAGTGGTCATTTTCCAATGTGAAAATTATCATATGTGTCAAAAAAATTTATTTCACAAATAAACATAAATATGACTAAAATTACCTAATTATAATTTTTAATAAATTAATATTATTAATTAAAGTTTTATAACAATTATTATTTAAAATTAACCATTTATATTATTTAATATAAAAGGAAGTTTTAAGAAAAAACATTAATTTTCACTTTTAATGGAAAAATAAATTTTTTAGAAAATACTATAAAATTCACATGATGATAATTTTGATGTGTTCATTTCATAAGATAATATAATTCTTAAAAATAAATTTCCAAAAAGTTTAAAAAACTAATTTTATTATTTTTCCATGTAAATAAATTTAAATTTTTTCTAGAAAATGTATTTTTGAAGCATGTAATGGCTTTATTAATAATTATATAATATTTATAAATAAATTTTGTTTATATAAAACCATTAAATTTGTTTAAAAAAACAATTTTTCATACTATAATGTTTAGTTGTTAGGTTATAATGGTTTTTTTAAAATAATAACATTAATAGTAAATTAGGGTATATAAAATCTCCAGACTGCGTGTAACAAAATATATATAAAAAGATTATTATTAAATAAAAAATTCAACAAAATATATGGGTGTTATACTACCCCCGTAAATAAATCAATTCCTTCAAAATTTAACTTCTAAAATTTATGAACATAGATAAGGGTATTCTAAAAATAGTTATGACTTATGATATGGAAATATATTTATATACTTTATAATGTTTCATAAATATCATTTACATTATCCAATGCACATGAGAAGAGAATATCAAAATTTTTATACAATTTCCACCATTTTATTCAACAGGTGATGTTCAATTTAATTCCCAATCAATATTTTTTTATTATATTACCCATACATATATTATATCTAGAGACTAAATCCACTTTTTTGTATTTACATACGAAATTCATTGATAAGAAGACAACCAAAATATAAATCATACTCATTTTAGTATGTATTATAATATTTAATATTATCATTATTATATTAACTAATTTATTAAAATCAAAATCATAAAAAACAAACAACCATAAATTAAATAATCAAATCTTATGATATTCCCAATATCAAATTTAATTAATCCTATACTCTCAGAAATTAACATAAACATTTTCCTTAAATAAAATTAATCTCATTCAAATAAATAAATACCATTTCCATATATATTCAAAAAAATATAACAAACAATTCTCAAAAATAACCATAATTTCCTGGAAATAGAATTATATTTCATCCCAATGGGATGCCCATACATAAATCATGAGTTATTCATAATAATCAATAAAAATATCCCAAAATATAATTAACCACATTATAATACAATATCATAAAACCAAAAAATTGATTTTTAAATTCTATGATATCATTATATGATAACATAATATTACTAAATCATAGGAAAACCAAATTCTATACTCATTAATGTTCCACATACCTTTAATACAATTAATACTGAAAAAATAAAATTCTCTACATAATGGAATTGATATAAATGAATGCAACCCAAAAATTTCCATTAATAATTATAATATTAAAAAAAATATTCCTCCACATATAAACCCATCGCATTTTGGTCATTGTGTTTTTTATATTTAAGAAACCCCATTAACTAATAATCCACATAACAATCTCATAAAAAGGTAGTTTATTCCTCTAAACGAAGGATTCCATGTGTTAATATAAGAATCCAAAATATCCCCCAAAATTCACCACAATGGTTTTCCATTTAGAATGATCATAATTAGTACTATTTATTATATAGTGGGGGACATTAAATCATTCTAATAAGGATCCAAATTTACAGTAAGTGGTAGCATATATAAAATGATATCAAGCAATGAAAAAGGAATGAATAATATGACATGAATAAAAAAATAATTTCATATAACTGATAACATGGGAATATAATATATCCATAACTACAAAAATATTCACAATAATAATAATAACATATTTCATAGTTATGGATTTCATAATTTCATACATCATAAACATATCATCAAGGCCTCATTCATTGACATCATAAATAAACATTAATGGCTTACACCAAATAACCATGAGAGTATGTCTCATGAGGCTTAACGATGTATCAAAGGGAAATTTCTTTCCCAACTATCAATATATATGTCAAAATAATTTATCATGTAAAGGATTTGATAAAAAATAACATTTCTAATCAATATTAATTATTATTCATCAGTTTTAATGAAGTAAAAAGCACATGGTATGCCAATATTACCCCTGTAAACAAATATAATAGATTAAATTATAGACATCAATCAAACTAAAACAATATAATGTAATGGGTTTAGAGTTATGTCAATACTATAAAAAACTATATATAAATAATGAATGTGATATAGAATTTGTACATGGAATTATAGAACATAGAGACGATGGAAAATAAATTCAAGAGACATAAAATGTGAGATTAAAAACAAAACCCTTTAGAAAAATGTGAGGTAACAACTAAAAATTCATAATGGATATTATATATTATGGTGTAAACAATAAATCCAATAAATTTATATCTTTTAGAGGAAGATAGTAATTTGAAATAAAATTTATGAAAATAATTTAAACAAATATTTTACAATGAGGTTGTAAAAAAACATAGAACACACAATCATACATAACAGTGTAAGGGTCAAAAATTAAAAATTAAAAACATAATTTTAAAATAATTATAAATATTATAAAAATAAAATTAAATAAATTTAATAATTAGAAATGGGGGGGGGGGTGAATGATAGAAATATAAACAAGTTAAAGTAAATCCTTCAACTTACTCTTCTAAAATAGCAACCCTTATTTTCTAAAAATACATAGAATGACGGGACTAAGTTTTCCTTGAATGACAATGTAAATATTAATTGGAAACTTCATAACGAAGAATTTCCATTAAATTAATAAATAGTGATCATATGGTAATTGTTAAAAAAATCCATTCACACTTTTGTAATGAAATTAAAAAATTAACAATAAAAAATCTATGATGATAAAAAACATAATATATATATATATATATATTATGTACATGTAAAATAATATTACTAACTTTATATAAGATATATGTTTGGATTGACAAATAGAATATCATTAGGGTAAATTTGGAACCAATGGTAGGTTATATTTCTAGAATAATTCTAAATCCCTCTAAACAAATATGTAATAAAATATAATACAATCATAGGGTGGATGAAATAAAACTGTCTTGATGAAATTAAATAAGAAATATTATATCTTAGTTAAATTAAATTAAGTTATAATAACCCTTACAATATATTTAATGTTTTAATTGAAGTGTAGTGAAGGATAATATCTTAAAGGAAATTGAAACTCCAATGAATAAAAATTATTTAAGATATAAGTATTCAATATAGATGAATTTACATCATGGAAAAGTATATTTTTTTCATCTGAAGAGACTTGAAAAAATGAATACATATTGATAAAAATATCCATAACATTATGTTCCATTATATTCTGTAACATTTATAACCCATATATAATAAATATATTTTTATGGGAAACAAATTACTGAAGTGAAATATATTGTATTTTTAATTATTGATCAGATATAATTTTTATAATTTAATTATTTCTAATTATTTTGATGATAGAGTGTTTTTAATATAAATATTATTTTAAATTATCGATTTTTTTCACTTCAGGGTTTTAAATATTTTTAATTTATTATTTCATATAACAAAATATGAAATTTAAAAATTCATAAAAACACATTTATTTTAAAAAATATACATAAACTAGCTATGTAGGTGGGGATTAATGCATCATTTAAAATTTTCTCATAAATGGATAAATTTATCCATTATTGGGATATGTCATATGGGAGGGATAATGATTACATACAATAAGAAAATTAAAATAGTTATACCAATATCATAAAAACATTTATATTTTAGATAAGTATATATATGAAATAAATTAGAAACATATAATAGGTGATATTTATTTATAGATTATAAATACAAATTTAATGAAAAGAATGATAGATACTAGAGGTGACCTATTTGTCGAAGACATACATCTTTGAAAAAAATCATGAAGGTTTGGGTTTGTGTAAATAAATAATTTTCATGATGGTTATATGAGGAATATGATTTTTAAATTGCATTATAATGGGATATGATAATTGAGAGGGATGAGGGTTTAAAATTTAATGGAGAGGGGCTGATTATAGTTTAGGATATGGGAATTTTTTTGTTAAAATACTGATTATTGTTTCATTTAGGAAAACTGATTTTCCATGATTATATTTCTCTTTAAAATTGAGAATATAATTATTAAACAAAAGAGGTTTATTTTATGTATATGACATGAAAAATCTAAATGGGACCTTTTATCCAATTTTTTAAATAAAAGGATCCCAAATGGTTCTTTATTAAGATAAAATATAAATTTTCCCAAAATTTGAAATATAAATTTACAAAAACATAAAATTATTCTTGAAATTATTATTTTTCTACATGAATTCTTTTTTATCTGAAATTGTTTTAATATTTTCTATTTCATAACTATATAATGATTATATCATAAAAGTTGTTTCTTTCAAAAAAAAATGTATATTATAACTATTCACCCAAAAAACTGTGCTTTGAAAAATATCAAAAAATTAAATCTTAACTAGTTTTGATATAATATTTCAAAAAAGGATGTCCCATTAATCATATTTAAATTATAATGTTTTGAAATGTATCATTTAAATTAAAACATGGAATATACTTTTAAAATATTTTAGTATAGAAATTTAGAGATAAGAAATTAAATGTCGTTAATATTATTTTATATAATTTAATAATTTAATTATAATTATTATATTATTTTGAATATGAAATTTTTTTAGGGTGATCCATTAAACTATTCAATTTACTTTATCAAGAAAAAAATAAAATTATTTGTTGAAAAATAATATTCTCTGAAAATTATTCCTTTAAACACAAAATGATTTTAATCACATCCCATTATTTATTTATTCATTAACAGTGAAATTTATTTATTATTTATTTGTATTTAAAAATAATTCCATAAATTTCTAAAAATAATATAGAAAATAAATCATTATAATAATATTTTTATTTTTTTGAATTTTTACCCTTCATGTAATTTTTATAATGATGTTTTTCATTTTATTTTCATATTGTATTATTTTATATTTTATATCATTTTTCATTTGAAATGTTTTTATCTTGAGAATCATTTTATTCAAATTAGTTTTTATTTAATGAAAACTAGAAAATAAAATCTCATAGTGTTACATGTCTCCTTCTTAAATAAAGTATGTCCTTGGAATTTTAATTTCTCACAATGATGAAAATTAATATCATAATTAATAAAAAACTATGGACTCTGGATATAATAGTGTATTCAAATCCAACTCAATTTATTGTAATGATCATGTGAATCATACATTATTTATCCCATGTGAGTGTCAATCCAGCTATGTAGTTAGACACATTTTATGCATTGATTGAAAATCTGGTTATTAACCAATAAATATATTTTAGAGTTATTATCTTTATGTGAATCAAATATTGTCCATAAATCAAATTGTTTGTATCACAAAATATATTTTAATGATGTTACATCTGAACTCACAACACTAGATCTTAAGAAGCTGTAATGTGACCTCATGTGATACTCTACATATGCTAGAGGATTTTGACTAGTAGATAGGTTCTATGATTGGATGTGGGGAGCATATACCCTCAATATCAAGGCATAAAACAAAATATTAATAGTAATAATAAGAAATAAAGAAACAGAATAAATGAGGAATCTATATAAATGACATACATTTAAAAATATCCCCCAAGGTAGATGTACTATAATTATTATAAGATGAAGATAAATAAATTAATAAATAGATAGATACTTATAGGGCCCCTCAGAGAATATCTATATGCACTTGAGTTACATGATCCATTGCTCAGCCATCCACTATAGGTCCCTTGCACTTCACAAGATCGTAGGTGATGAAATCCAAATTAAAATTTAAATTCCTATGTATGGTTTTAGTATATGAATAAGTATGACACCACTAATGCATTCATGAAAATCATGCACATAAAGGAAATTTTATAACTTAATAAAAAATACATGTGCCCAAAAAAAATCGTAATAATCATTCATGTGCTGAAAAAGATTCAACAAACCCATTATATACCTGGTTTAGAACCATTCTATAAAATAGTTGTAATAAACATGGAAGGAGTCACCATTAGCGCTAGCATTAGGCTACTAAAATTTATTATAATACCCAGGCCCCTATTTTAGACCACACTTGGTTATCATACGCCGATGATTTTATCAAGGTCAATCAACATAAACCATTATACCAAATAGTTGCTATATAGTACTTATAAGTCATGATCATTATTCCAAAATATCATCACAAAAGTTTGATCTGTTATACTCATCACACCCACATGTCATTCAATAATCATTCATCATTCCCCATCATTCATATTGTCCGGATCATAAATTCACAAAAAGCATCTGAGCATGCTCTGATCTAGGGATACTGAGATGTGTTGGTCCACCTGTCCCATTAGTACAATTTATAATAAAAATACATATCATATAACAAGAATATAAAAAAGTAACTATGTAATTATATATACTACCCTAAAACATATCATGAGTTTGAGTTTAATAAAAACATACCCACACATGATCAACTCATTGTACACTAAATAGAATCAACATGCATAGTCATATCATGTAAAAAATCATAAGAAAGTATGCATCATTTTATGGAAACTCTTTCCTCATGGTTTTTTGTGTAAAAGTCACTGTCCATATACGTTTAACTCACCTTGAAAATATTATTCTAGAAATAAAAATATGATTGAACATTAATAACACCCAATATTAATTTAAAAACCCCTCAAGGAACGTTCAAGAAGTGAGACAGACTTCTAGAAAATTGAGGCTCTCTATGGAAAAATGTAGGGGATGTTGTTTGGAGGATAACTAGAAAACAAACCCCATAGAACAAGGAGAACCAATACGATATTATGGTATATTGGAAGAAATAAATCATAGTGATAGTGAAAACACCACAGTGCAAGAGTTCTCTACCATTTCTATGATTGAGTACTACACTATAGAACATTAAAAAGTTGTTATATTTTGTAGAATAATGTGACGCACTTTGGTGTATAGATTAATTTTACTCTTATTAAAGTTCATTTATTATTTGATGGAATGAAATCTATATGGTATTTTCAGGGGAAGGCATCATATGTTTTCTTCATCTGATGATCCCTCATAAATCCACATTGTACCCCATTTTAATTTCTGAATTATGTTACACCAATTCAATTGATTTTAACATATTGATTTAATTACACATGATGACTGATAAGCTATCTATCCATATATAACTAACACAGATAAGAACCATGTGGTGTGGTCCAAACCACTATAGTACAGACACCATAATTAAATATTATGTGGTGACAACTATGGAATAAACACCACACCCCCATCAACACCCTCGAGTAGCCTATAAATCTAGTAAACAACCATTGTTCCCTCATACATATATAGTTTATACATCTCTTACTAATTCACAGTGATGTCCCTTGTAGTGCGGTCATTGGTTTTGCGGATTGAAAACCCTTGTTTTTGGAATAAATATTAATAAAACACTCCATAAACAATACTAACAATCAAATTACATTTGGACACAACCATATAATTTTATATAAAAATGGTAGAATGGAATAATTTTATAAATAAAAAATAATTTTAGGACATTATAATTCTCCCCCTATAATGAATTCTCATCCACGTTAACTATATCTAGGGGTTTTACTCAAACATGATTGATCACTACTCTCACACATCAACTTCTCCCTCCCATCTCTCCTCCTAGATCTTCCCATGCTATCACCAAATCAAGTCATGTTGTATTATATACAATCAATGTAATTTATCATTATATTCTATAATATTCACCGATTTCTTCTCATGTAGTGCATCTTGTTCCAACTCAACATCTGAATTGTCTGTATCATGTGCGTGATGAGGCATGTACCTAATGATATAAGAAACATATAATTCATCATGATTGCATCAATAAAGTGGAGGAAGTTCCAAATGGTATTACATTTCCCCCAAAAGCTCTTTTATCTCAAGGTATCTGAGAAAATATTATTCCATGATTTACCTAATACTTAATAATATTTTACCAAAATACAAGAGTCACTCTCAAGAAAACATGATCTTCCATAGATGACTCTAACAGTATCCTCCATCAATCGTAATATGATCTCCGCCTTCACTAAAAAGTGATAATACTATAACGAATTAGTTAAACTCTCTCAAAGGACTCCAAAACCATAATGGGGAAAACAATGACAACCTCGCCTACCTAATTCCAAAAATATAGTGGAGAAAACTCTTTCCCATATTGTGATTCATGTGGTTCCATCTAAATTGATTCATGGTAACTATTATTATATAAATGATCAACCAAAGCTATGTGATCATCCCATTCACAATTTAAGGCAACGATGAAATATCAAATAATATCATCCAATATTCATATATTAATCCCAGACTATTGATCTATTTGGGGATAGTGTGTCTAACTCAACCATAGATGAGTCTTCATGTCATTTTATAAGCCTGAGAAAAACCATGATTTAAATTGGATTTCTCTATCTGAAAAAATTATCAATTTAATTTCATGTTGGTATATTATCTCATGGACATAGATTAATAATATTTACTATATAATGTTTATCTATCATATCATTAAACATATCAAAACATTTATCAACTTATTGACAAACACCCAAACAGTAAAAAACATTATGAGTTTTTGGGTAACCCTATCTGAAATTCCATAATTATTTATTCCCATTTCAAAATAATTTGTGTATGTAGATGACTTATACCACCATGTGTTTGATGTTTATCCATTACCCTCTGGTATGTAAGGATTATGAAGAGAAAAACAATAATTATACCTCCTCGTCCCTATCATTAATAATTTTTGTCTGACTTAATGGTACATCAAAATAACAATAGGAAGAACTGCCAATATAGAAGTATTTTACTCAATAAATATATCCCATCGATTGATATAGAGAATTATACTCTCTCTTGTACCAAGATCACATATTTTTCATCCATCGACCAATCAATCCATCCTCTTACAATCATCCTATTATTCACTTATCACGGAATAATTTAAGTTAGACTACTAACCATGTTTAAATATATCCAAAAGTGTGTATGTGATCACCAAATAGAACAAAGCATATTTTTCAAACCCTTGAAATCAGCCATCCACCATTCAGCCAAAAATCAGATCATGTGTCATTTCTCATACGATTGTCTTTCACCATAATACTACTCAACATACATTATATAGATAAAAGCATCCACAATGATATTACCCTTCCAAGGTGCATACACCATCTCATAGCCAAATTTCTATAGATACTCAATACAGTTTCATTGTCTCTGGTTAATTCTATCTATTTAAAGATATATAGATATATCTTGGTGAATCTATATATAATAAATATCGCGATGAAGAGATATTGTCTCCAATACATTAATGCAGGAAACACCTTCTAGATCCATGTAATTTTTAGGTAAGTTCCCCACATGTGTTCATAACTAACATCACACAAGAGATACTACCATCTATACCAAAATAAAAAAAACATTTAGGGCAATTCATGATGCAGCACATAAAAAAAATACATCAAATCCTAAAATCAAGGAGGGTTTGTAATATTATTGTTGTCAACCTCCTTTTCTCCGCATAGAATGCCTCATCATGCTAGTATGTCCACCACAAATACAGTCCATTTTTTATCAATGTTTTCCTTGGTGCTAAAATTCGGGAAATGTCTTAGATAAATTATTATACATATCTTTATAATATTATAAATCTAAAAATTTAAAATTCATTCCAGTTATATTTCCAATTTATTTATTCATATACAATCCATGCGTTTATGGATATTCATACCTTGAACACCACATCCCTGAAAAATCACACCTATTATACCAAAAGTCACTCGTTGAAAACTATGAATAAATATGATGTTCTGAAATAATACTTAGGATTATATTATGGTTTTGAGTACCCTGGTTTAGTGTTAGTGAGTATATGAGGATTTCATTGAAGAAATGTTTGATGAAAGAGTTCATGTTTTGGTGAATGATCTTGTACATGAGGGAAATGAACACAATTAGTGAAATTTCCATCCCGAACTAAATCAAAAAACACTAATATAGTCTACACCTTTTATAAAATTTCATCTTTTGAATTTCCTCTACTCTTACTCACAAAAAGTGATATCATGATTTTAGATTAATATTAGAGAACAACATGGCTCCTTTTAATTGATTGAAAAGATAATAAATACATGGAAAAGGATATCAATTGTTCAGCATCAACTAGTTAAACATCTGATAGTCAATGAATATTTTAAGACCATAATCCTCCATCTTGTTTAGTAACACAAATTCACCTCTTCTTGAAGTACTCAACTTGATGAATACTTACCTCCCAAAGTAGTCCAACCATCGAAATGATCTCTATCAACTCCATCAGTACGATATGATATAAGGGTATTGAAATTGATTTTTTACCAAATATTAGATATAACATAACTTCATCTCTTATATCTAGAGGTAGATATCAAACTCATCTAGGATGATTTTCAAAAATGGATCCATAACTGGAGTAAATGATTACTGGATTTCCAATTATCATGTGGAATTAACAAAATATCCATATATGTTGTTACCATCAAAAAATAAAAGAAGTTCAGGCCAACACTTCATAAACCTAGTTCCCAATATCTATTCATCATGAACTTATATCCCTTTGAAAAAGTAAATGAAAAAGGTATATAATAGTATTTTCTATAAGAACATAATATTTTTGGCCAGTTCATGTTTAGAATAATATCATATATCATCATCTATATTATATTAAACTCACATAGATGACCATAACCAGTTACAACTATATGGAATTTTGGGAATCACCAGATATAGTACACATTATTTACTATAACTGTACCAAGGGATATGAAGTCAGAATATTACATAACCAATAGGTTATGTTTGGAAATAACATGAGTAGAAATTATGGGTTGAGAATCAACAATAACCAAGAGAGTTATATACATACTATATGAGATCAACCACATAAATCAAACATTAAAAATCCCATATCCATCATTTATTTTAACATAATCTACCTCATATACTCTCCATGGATCAGATGTATGACCATATCCTTGATGTTGCATCATCATGGAAAGATTCACCATCTGTTGTGATCCCTAGACTATCCCATGGTCGATGCATGATTGCTTCTAAAACCCATTTGAGTCCTCAATCCTGATATTATCATGCAAAATAATTACATACGTCTCATATTTAAATTTTTATTATATTAAATCTTAATTTTTGTGAATTTACTAAAAATATTCCCTCACGTCCCATTGTTATAACACTATAGGCCTCTTTAACATATTGGATGGGTTGAAGAGCCTCTTCATGACTCTATCTGTCAGTCAATTATCAATCATGGGTCCTCCTCCTTTTTGTTACAACTAATATATGAAAATAAAATTCTAATTAGTGAATCCTAATTTATTATCCCAACCTAGACCAAATGTAGACATGTCACCATGACCTCTTTTTAAAGCATTGTAATTGTTAGGGCCTCACAAAACACCTGGGTTTACGTTATCATGTCAAAATCATTGAAATGGTTTTTGATACTTGCTTAATGGCCTACCCCAAACATTATATCCCTCTAAACCTACTTCCTAGAAAATGATGTTATGAATAGATGTAAATCCATATATTGGATAAAGTATATATAGAAATTAATATCACCCAATCACATCTCTATAAACTCTTAAGATCATCCCATCTTTATCATATCAGGAAAATCTTATCTAAGGAAGAGAACCTTGAGAGTTATCCAAGTATGGCCATATCATATCCTTGTTAGAATCAATATAGTTCACTATCTACTGGAGGGTCCTTGAAATATTTCTATCTCTAGAATCACTCATCATTCCACGTTATTCTTGACCATCTCAAATATTCTGTCAATAAATTCCAGTCATCCCTCAACATCATACAAACAACATATTCCCTAAAATGCCCAAAAGATTCTAGATTTTAAAATGGGAATCATGGTTATTCATGGTCCTCTGTGTATAACTACCATAAATTTTCATTATAAAATTGTGTCCTGGATGAACAAGTTTTATCAACTAAATTATTTATGCTAGTGAATTTTAGTGCTACGGTATATCTCTCTATACCATAGGTGTTGGTATCATGACATCCATGGATATAATTGATAGTGTTCTTATAATAATCCCTAAGTTTACATCTCTATAATTAAAATCACACCATTTCCATATCATGTCATAACTTATCTCTTGTATCATATTATATTTTCCAAGGAATATGTCCTCACACAATTGTATACCCCTCATTGTACTTATCCTTTACTTTATCCCAACTTGTAATTCATTATATTAATTTAAATATAAAAATATACTATTATTCATAGTAAAAATAATAATTCTAGTATATATATATCATATATAATTGAAACAAATATATATCAAACATTTTGAAACTATATTTAACTAATATAAATAATCAAGGAATTCAATTAATAAACTATAATGTATCATAACAACATGTATATATATATATATTGTATGTGAACTAAATTCCTCTTCCTAGTTTGTGAATAGCCCTGAAGAAAATAAATATCATATCAATATCAGTTGATTTTACAATGTTGAATTTAGTAATCAGTAATAAAAAAACATTAAAAATCAATATTTATGGAATCATAGTGGTCCTCTATACAGTGCTATCAAGACATAGCCATTCTTCCCTTACCTGAGTAATTTTGATCATAAATCCTATCTATCCTGTCACAAATCATGAAAAGTGAAGAGAAATTTTAGTGGTTCTGTGTCCATTTATATAGGATTGTAATATCTTTACCTAAACCACATGTTCCATGTTTGGTGTAATGTTACCTCATTCACGCATACTTATATGCAAGATACTATTGACTAGTAGTGAGGGTCTATGTCCAGTAGAGGGAAGACTATACCCTCTTTATCATGACATAGAAAAAAAAATAGTAAAAATAAAAATAGATGATTAGAATAAATGAAGAAAGAATATATATTACATGTATATTAATAGAGTCCTGGAGGTTGTAGTTCTATCTATTGTACGAATTGAAGATAAATAAATGAAAAAAATTAAGTAATCTTAGGCGGGGTCCTCTAGAGACTATCCTAGTAAACTCTATCAACATAATCTACTCCTCTACTATTCATCATAGGTCAATTTACATTCACTATATATCAGGACTAAAAATCTAAAAGGAAGCTACAATGCTCAAGTACGGTGTCAATACAAAACACAATTAGAATGAACCAATGTGTCAAAAAAAGTGTTCACATGAATAAGAGTGTATAACATGATTTTAAATAAATTCATAAAAAATAAACAATCATAAAAACAATTTATGACAACTAACTACCACAAACACTAGATATACCTTATTCAGCACTATGTAGGAAAAAAATGGAATGGTCCTGGAATTTCACAACATCAAACCCATCCAAAATTTTATCAATAGTCATATAGGCCTCAAGATTCCATTTCAGACCACACTATGTTATCACACATGGTCATTATTAGAAAGTCCTGTCACATTGATAGTCATGCCCCATGATTTTCATGGAGGTTTGATCACTCATGATCATCATCTCCCATAGTCATAACATTGGTTTGATCTATCATGATCATTATAACCCTAGTTCAAGCATCACAAGGCCATCATTCCTCATCATTAATCTTGGTTTATTCATCAAATCCCAAGAATTGACTAAACACACTGCATCTTTAGGGATAATAATCCATGATGGGTCCAACTATCACTTTTTACCATGTATTACCAAAAAAATTTGAATATTAACAAAATATAAAAAGTAAATAGTTTAATCATATCATGTTATATAGAAAAAATCATGATTGTTAAAGGAATAAAAATGTACACACATTTGATCAAATCAATATGGTATAAATTATATAAATATAAACAATCATTTCATGTCGATATTTATAAACATGCTCGCACAATGTTATAGAATCTCTCTACTCATATTTTTCATTATTGATGTTATATTTTGTCAAGGGTTTCATCCCCCAAACCACATTTTTTACGATAATAAAATCAATATCTCCCACAAAAGGAATCCTAATTTCAATTTATACTATAACCCTTAATGTTTTCCAAGAATAGTGCTGTCATATTAACAATAGGTTGTCTCCATGGAACATGGTTGTTTTTGTAGGATGGTGGTGCACTAGAAAACAAATCACATGGATCCAGGAGAGACACTATGGTGTAGTTGTATAGGATGAAACCCACAATGGTGAAAGAGAGAATACCCCAATACAGGGCTAAACCACAACGGAACATGTTAGAGTACTACAACATGGAACTTTTCTAAGTTGATATATTTTATAAAATAATGGGATTTACTATAGAATTTAGTTTAATCTACTTCCTATAAGAGTTCCTAGATACCACTAATAAATTATGAGGAATGTTTATTTTTAAGTAAAACCATCATATGGTTCTTATCTAGGATAATACCCTATAAATACTCAACAAAAGACCACATTAAGTCTGAACAATTTTCCCCGAACACAATTTGTTTCATTACCTTAAATTAATTAACTTTCAATTAGAAATGTCCTAACTTTCCATCTGTAATATATGTTCAAAAAAACCTTGGGGCATGCCCAATATGTTATGTTGAAGCCTCCTCAATCCATTCCTCCATGGTTATGGATATGATTCAAACACCACACCACAATTAACACAACTCTATAGACTTTGGATATTTGTAACATCACATTTTCCCCCATTTAATTATGGCATAGACTTCTTGTACTATGATGTAGATTTATTTTGTGTCATGGTTCTATTTACTGTAGTGCATCCAACCTTATTATGGAATAAATATTTCCTAGACAATCCTTGAACTGCCAAAAACATTTTAAATCACTTCATCATTGACAATTATGTGGTCCAATAAAAAATCAAGGAGAAAACATTAATTTTAATAATTAATATTGAATATATGGAATTATAATTAATTTAAAGTCACACAATATATACACTACCAATATATTAAGATATAATCTTATATTTTTATTCGTCCTTCAAATTAATTCAAATTTATTCTAGTCCTAATTGCCAAAAATGATTAAAAACTAGATTTATAAATATGATACATAGAAATTTCCAAACTTAAAATTCATGGAATATTATGCCAATATAAATCAACATATCCTTTCTACCCACATAGAATTAATCTCATACATATAAATATATAACAATATCTTTAATACCCCAAAAATATTTTTATAACATCCTAAAATAATATGACTTTCCATTATGCCATGTTATATACAACCTAAAGGGATACCTATAACAATATCATGTATTCATCCTAAACCACATTAAACATCTCCCAGAATATCAATAATCAACTGAATATAGAATCTCATAAGACCTAAAAAGGATATTATAACTCTTATATGATCCCCAACCAATAACATCCTACTCTTCACAATTTTCTAAAACCTACTTTGTTACAAATCTTTGCAATCAAGAACCTAACTCATAGATATTTTTTATAATTTTTTTTATAAATTTTTTTATAAAAATTAAAATAATTGAAAAATAAGAACCAATAAATAAAATATTAATTAAAATATATAACATATTACTCATCCAATACCTTTTAGTTTTAAATTTTTACACTGTTAATAAAGTTTAATTAAAAATTTTAAAAAATATTTTTTCTATCCTATGGTCACTTATTCATCTAAAACCTAGATTCCAAATTTTATTAAATATAATTAACATCTTTTATACAATTCTTGATTCCTAAAACCCATCTATACTTACTATACATAATGTATATTTTCATATGAAATTTGAAATTAAAATATATGAAAAGTGAGATAACATTCATTATAAGTGGTAGCGTACAAAAATCAATCATTGAATGAAAAAGGAAGGAATAATATGATATGAATAAACAATAAAAATAATCACATATAACTAGTAACTACTATATTTATTATATCTATTAGAGACATAAAATTATAAATAAGCACATTGATGAAAATCACTATTTTTTTTGATAGACTGTGTTATTCTAAACATCATAAATATACTGTATAGACATTGTGATATGAAATCATACATAAATAGGAAATTTTTACACCAATTAAAAATGTTGTTTTTCCTCATGATTACATTGAAGAAAACGCCTTACATTTATAATATTTTTTCATGATTTATTACATAAAACACATAGAAAAATATGGAATATATTGAAACTTAGTTTATTGGAAAAAATAGTTTCATAAAACATTAAATTGATATTACATACAACAAAATTACTTAAAACTACCATAAAATGCTACTAAAAATCAATTTTCTTATTTTAAAATTGTATTGGATAAACTAGGGACATACATATAAAAGGGAGGATCCATAAATCCCAATAAGAGAATAAAAAAAGCATAAGAAGAATAATCTGTAAAATGTTTGTAAATAGTAATTTAAATGGAACCTATATTGGGTGAAAATAATTAACATGAACATAGTTGATAAATATCTGATGATAACCTAAAGGCAACATGGGAATGTGGAAACAACATAAAACATAATATTCTAACATAGGTCATGGATAACCATAAACATATCATAATGTGGTTGAAAAAAATATAATGGATGATTTCTACTCACTAATCACATTTATAATGTCTGATGACACAAAAACATTACACAATGCATTAGAGCGCTATAGAATTTGGGGCTTACCTGATTCATTCTTATCATTTATAAGCATAAATGTGTAAAATGGATCATTCATCATAGGATCACATTTAGAAAAATGTAATCCTTTTATTATAGATTTTGGAATACATATATTGAGGTACCCATTAAATTAATGTTATGTATGTATATGGGAATACCCTTGAGTTAGAATTGTTTTGTTATTCATAAAACAGGTGTATAACATAGTAAAATAGAATGATAGTTTTAGTTGAAAAATGTGGTTTTCATAATGAATCATTGGAGGGATTAATGGTTGTTGATGTGATCTCCCATCACTTGGAAATAATAAGGTAAGTAATATGGGTATTTAAAAAAAATAAAATGTGAAAAAATTGAATTTAAAGGCATATGTCAAAAAGAGTCATGAAAATATCATTTTCCTAAAAACAACATGATACCATTTTCAACATAATGGGGATATGTAATATATCATGATATGTATTAATTACCATAAAATGTGTGTCTAATCACTTGGAAATCATAAGAACAATAATATTTATTTTGTAAATAATATCACATCCATAGGAATTTGAAGAAAATAGTCATTACATAAAGTATGTGCTTCAATAAAGTGGAGAATAAGAGGATCCCTTACCCTAAGAAGGTGTTTCCTAAATGAAGGGAGAATATTCTTAATGTATTTGGGATCTTGATATGAGATGAAAAATAATGTTCATGTAATAATGTCTTTGTGTGGGGTAGAATGGAATTATGGTTGAGTAAACAGTGTAAAAGATAAGGGAGTTGATTATTATCTTCCAAACATAGGTTATCGATTATATAAAATAATATATTAAAAAAACAGACCATAAAATTGTTCTTTCCTATATATTCATCCAATGTGTAGTGGCTTCCATTATTGGACAAGTACATGGACCATTAAAATTAAAATAATAACCATTGGGTTGTAGATGTCAGACATGTTTACAAGCAATTGATATTAAAAAGATAAAACATAATATAAGACATGGAGGATTCATAAATTATTTATAAAAAATAACATTAAAAAGCATTATATTGAAGGGGAAAATATACTTGGAAATGGATAAATTATATGAAACATATTTTTATAACTTTTGTGTCATTATAATGTACTAATAATTAACCTATAATTATGATGTATTTAATTTTTACCCAAAAATTTCACTATCTAAAAAAATAATTAATAACAAACTAGTGCATAATTGAAAAATAATTATTAAAAAAATAATATTTATTTTAACTGAATAATTATTTTAAAATAATGAATTTAAATTTAAATTAAAATACCAATTTATTAAAAAATTATATTTCTTTAATAATAATATTCTGACCGTAATGAAAATTACATTTTCACTTCATAAAATTAGATTATCATTTATTGAAAATATATAGAATTTAATAATTAATTTTTTGAAAATTTTGTTTATATATAAAATTCATTAATTCATTAATTGGAATGTATTAATTTGAATTTCATTTTATCTAAAAATTCTATTAGTATTTTATTAGAAAAAAATATTTTTATATTCTAAATAATTAATTTAATAATTTATATATTTTAAATAATTAATAATTATAATAATTATTTTTAAAATTCATAAAATTTATATCTTGATACATATCCCTTGATTAAACTAGAAAATATTGTATGGATATTAGGTGTGATGATGAGATTCTCATGGGGTTGTATGGAATAAATAGTTCAAGAAATGATCTTGATGAGCATGAACATATCATAAAAATAGGTTCAGTCATGATTTATTTTTTTAATCATGAAATTGTCTTGGTCATCAAAAAATCATCAAGATACAATATCCCTTGGAATCATGGATAAATGGGCATTATAGTGTAAGATGCTACTGGTCGAGGCCGATGTTTGTATTGTCCAGGTCAATTGGATTTATCGTAATAATTAATATATACTAACCATATTATCACTATTCAAAAGTTATATAATCAATATTCATTATACATAATATTATATTAAATATAATAGGATATAATAAAATAATTTCATGGGTTTTATATATTTAAATAATATAAGTAAGTTACTTATTAAATTAATATTTTAATTTCATTCATAAATTTTTTCTCTTTTAAATTATTACCCCTACTATAAATGTTTCAATTTAATTTTTCACTTAATATACTAAATTATTTGAGGGTACTATGGTTTCTTCACCTATTTTGGTTCCCATGTGGCTTCTTCAATATCATGGTCCTTCAACAACACATTGACTCAATGAGTTTTCATGTTTTATAGAATATTTTATCTATAATATAAGATCTCTATGAATTTATCATCGTAAGAAATAAGATTAAGCATTGGTAATAACATTTTATTAGTACGTGTGAGGGTTCTGAAATGTAATTCCACAGCAGATATACATAGAAACAGATCAGGTACTTGAGATAGGTAATGTTGGAGTTCTATTTGATATTAAACAAATATTATGTTAAAGAGGATCATTAATGGAATTATGCATCATGAAATAATATTTAAATTCTTTACAAACCTCATTAATTTATTCCATGGTTATATATGAAGGGAGACATTTTATCTAATGGACCAATATTGAAGTACATAGACAATATATTACAATTTAAGAATAATTAAATAATTATATAATCATGTATCTGAAGACCATATAAGTTTCAAGCCTTTAGAAACATAGATAAAAAATATAAAATCTACAGAAATGTCTTCAATGTTTCACCCAATGATCATCCCCATTAAAATTCTACATGAAATGGTTCTTTATAACTAGGGTAAATGAAAACATAAGAAAGCATGAGCTCAAATGATCAGTAAGGGAAAAAAATGAAATTTCAATCATAACATAAACATAAGGTTATAAGAATATGAAAATTATACCATGTAAATTAATGATCATAATCTTGATTCATAAAAATGTTTAAGACCTAAATCGTAAATGAATAAATTTTACACAAAACATGGAATTTTGGGAAACACATACACATATGAAATCATTTCAATAATTCTGGAAAAAGTCATCCATTTAACTGAGTTAACTCTTCATTCCATACCTATGTTACTAAATTTGGTTTACATGTCGTTCCATCCCTATAATACTGAACTAATTTCATTTTATGTTTTAGTCATGTCTATCTCCTGAGATATAAATATTTACCCATTTATTAGAGGTATATTTAGGTACCAACCATCACATAATAAAATCCATACATATATAAGCCCAAATTACATAAATTAAATCATTACCAATGGAATAAATTGATTTCATAAACAATATTCAATCCTTACATAAATAATGAAAAAATTGGTCTCATAAATATCATTCCATTATTACATTATCCCAGAAAAAGATATTTATTTCATAAATATCATTTTATTATAAAAATAATCATACCATATGAAAAATAGGCTTAGTATACATGAAACATATCCCAATAAAATAATATAATCATATATAGAAAATAATTTTCATATTATGCTAAATTTTAATTGTAGTAGAAAATATCCATTCCTCTTTGAAAACATTTTTTTTAAAATAATATGAAAATTTAAAAGAAATAATTTATTTGAAAACAACCCTGAAATATTTTACAATAAGCTTAATGTAAATATGGATTTTTTTAAGAAAACAAATTCATTAATTTTATATATGATACATGAAAACATTTTACTCATATTGTTGCATGAAAAGTAAAAAATAACCTTGTTTTGAAAATGAATGATATATTTCCTTAAAATGTGTCCCGAAAAATAAAAAAAGGGTTTAAAATGACATTAATAAACAATTGGAAAATTTTTAAATATTTTAATAAAATATTTTTTGAAAAAATGTACATTTATGATAAATATACCCCAGAGAATACATATGTATAAACATTCTTGAAAAATAATAATATTGTGACGTTATCCCTTAACGTAAGAATAGGTTCAATAATATGGGTCATAGAATCATGTATAATGTATTAAAGTATATTTTAATACTATTCCATAACCATATTAATATTTATGATATCATATGTGATCATATTATCTTACGTTTAATAATATTTCATCATTAATTTTCTTTTGTTTAAGAACCCGGATCTTCTTTTCAGGTACGTTTTACTTTTTCTGGAGTTTTTTGAGAAAAATGAATTTTCTGGATATTTCAGAAGTACACGCCGTGTACTCTTCCCTGGCTCGAAGCCGTGAGCTGGCTATGCCCGGGCCACACACACGATGTGTAAGGCTAAGGTGGAGGCCGATTATTTTGGAGTACGGAAAATTCAAAGTACACGCCGTGTACTTTTTTTTCATTAAACGGACCGGGGACACACCTAACCCCCAAATATTCCATCTTCTTCCGTTTTCGACCGTCTGGAAGCGACCGTACGGCCAGATCTTCGATGGATTCTTGCCTCACCATCCATTCTCTGTTTTGAGCACAGTCAGTTGAGTTGGAATCGCAGTGGTGAGTTCTTCCTTCTTCTTGAGTCTTGTTTCATGATTCCTCCTTGTTTCCATGTTATCGTGGGATGAACGTTTTGTGTGTTTTCTCAGATCTAAATCATTCTAAGGGGAATCTATCATCGAGGTTCACATATATTGATCTCTTAGGATCAAGGTAGGTGGTTTGTGCCTTTCCGTAGAAAGTTGATGCATATTTTGTGCAATTTCCACCAATACCCTTGAACGGGGTATTGCGTGTTTCCTCTTTTTCCCTTGATACTTTCCTGCTTTTCCTGATTGCTTTAGTAGAGGTTATTGATTGTGATTAGAGTATTTTTCTTGTGCTCAGTTTGCTTGCCATGCTTTTTCAGCCTTTTTGGCATTTTTCCAGTTGCCAGGCCTAGTTGTAGGATTGTGGACTATTGCCTTCTTTTGCTGTTGAGCCTTAGTTTATAGCCAAGTAGTTCTTGAGGTTTCCTTGGAAGATATATATATATATATATATATACACGCAATGATCATGTTTAGTTATACTCAGGACTGTGAGAACCTAGAGTAGTAAAACAAAGGGATAATTGACGGAAGGGATTCTACAGAGTGTCTCTTAATTACGATGCAAGACCAAGGGGAGAATTGATTGAAGGGATTCTCCAGAGTGTATTTTAATTATGATGCAGGATGTAGGGGGAATTGACGTTGAGTGCTTCCCCAGAGAGACTTTAGCACGATATGAGACTATAAGGGGAATTTACGGTGAGTGCTTCCCCAGAGAGTCTGCTTAATTACGTAGCTAAACCAGAGGGGTGAGACTGTGTGTGCCTCCTAGAGGGTTGATAGTACTTAGAGGTTGAACCATATGAGCTAGACTATGAGAGCTACTAAGAGGGTTACCTATTTTCTCTTTTGTTGTTGGCAGCATACTTGTGTGCTATACTTGTTAGAACTATGGATTTTAGGTGTTTGTGCTTTTCTGCTTACTGCTTCTTGTTTTAGTACTACCATGTATTCATTGACTGTTAGGAACAAATCTTTGGGTGATTGCCTACTGGGATTGTATCTCAAAACCTGTTTGGGCCATGCTTTTGAGCCCAAGCAGACTATGTAGCTACAGGTATAGACAAGGGAAAGCGAACTTCTACTTCAGGATCTTGATTGCACCAGGAGCTGGGGAGCATGGGACCGAGCTGTGGCTCGCAATGCTGAGGAGCTTACATTGTTTTTCTCTTACACTTGGTTTTAGTTTTATTTCATCATGTTTTTTTGTTTGCTGTTTCCCATAGATACTTGTACCTGCTGCATCTTTTTTATCATAGTTATAGATATTTACGTTGCTTTCACTGTTGGTTTCTATTGGTATGCATATTGTTTACTGCTTCCGTTTTTTATCCTTATTTTCTTCTCTTGTATACCATACCGAATGAGATCATAGTTTCCCCACCGACTCACCAAGGCCCTCGCTGCTAGTCGGCAGCCGCTTGCATTCGGGGAAACACGCTTGAGGTCATGTAGCGAACCGGGTACGGGCACCAGTGGAGGGGCTTCGGACTCGGGTCATTAAAAAGTTGTATCAGAGGGGTTCTTTTCTCTTTTCTTACTGTTTGAAGACCTTAGCCAGGGATAGGATGGATTCGGTACTTGGCATTAAGCTGTGCTCGGGAGTAGCTAACCTGTGTAGATGGAAAAGCCATACAACCTCGTTAATTGCAGTTTTCTGGTTTTGAGATTTTATGGTTGGTATGTTTTCACCTAGAGTGATTCGTATGACTTGTGTGGTTATTGTTTTGATATTTTGGTTCTATTTCTATGGAAACCAGATGAGATGAGGGTATTCCATCTCATTCATCATATAGGCACTTGTAGAAATCACATGTCATGCATTCTTTCCATGCCATCTAGGGTGCATTAGCGATTGCATGCTATTGTGATATTCTATGTTTAAATTATGCATGCTGTTGTGATAGATGCTCGATAGATTCTCTGTTTTTAGGTTAGAAAACAGTTAGTTTTGATCTTTGCTTAAAAATGAACACTGAATTTTGGGTTTTTGAGGTGTTATAGGGCCCTCACGGATCAGAATTTGGCACCTTTTCCCTTGTTTTAGTGTTTCTGGAATTCTGTGCAGTTTCTGAGCTACCGCACAAAAAAACACAGAATACACGGCGTGTACTTTTTTGATACACGCCATGTAGTTTTTAGTCCATGTCACTGACCGTGTGGGCAGAACACAGTGTCGTGGGGGTAACTTTGGGAACACGTCGTGTACCAGTGGTACACGCCGTGTGAGTTCGGGGCCGTGTACCCGATCGTGTTACTAACAACACGAGATGGGGAAGCTCGGGTAAGAACACGTCGTGTAGTCCTATCCAGGTACCCAGTCGTGTCATGGACAACACGAGCCGATGTGACCTTCCTTTCCATGTGTCGTGTTTGCTCAGAACACGCCGTGTAGTCTTGTCCAGGTACCCGGCCGTGTCACGAACAACACGGGACGATGTCACCTTCACCTATACACGCCATGTTTGTTTGGAGCACGCCGTGTAACATCCATCCGTGTAGATGGACGTGTACTCAACAACACGTACCACTGAATCCTTGTCTAGTGCAGGCCGTGATTATTTTGAACACGTCGTGCAGTCTCGGGTTGAGTCGGATCGTGTGGGTTGGTCGTGTAAGGAGACTCGTGCAGGGGAATAGTTTTCAAGTACAAACCGTGTGTGGGGTTCAACACGCCGTGTAGTTTGAAGTGTACACGACTTGTAGGGCAGGGTTACACGCCCATGTCAGTGGTTTAAGAAGACACGCCGTGTAGTTTTATACACGCAGTGTAGTCATGTTTTTTCAATATTGTGCGTTTTCTTCCCCTGTTCCCATTTTTTACTCTTGTGTTCTATGTCCTTGTTTTCCTGATCCAAGGTGTGCTTGTGATCTTTCAGAGCTATGCCTCCAAGACGTCCTCCGATCATATGTCTGTCTTCAGGCAGTGATCAGACGCCAGACAGGGCTGATCCGGGACTTCCTGTTGATCCCCCAGCCGAGCCAGCCATGGCACCGGTCGTTGTACCAGGTGTGGACATCGATGCGCAGTCCAGGGAGGGTTTCATGAGGATGATGCAGGCCTTCCAGGGAGCACCACCTCCTGCCTCGTCTATGGCAGACTTGATGCGGGTCTTTCAGTAGCAACATCCTCCCACGTTCTCAGGGGAGGGAGGACCTCAGGCTGCAGAGTCATGGCTGGAAGCCATGCTGACCATATTCGAGCATCTGGAGACACCTCTGGAGAGGCGGGTCAAGATTGCCACCTACATGATCCGAGACTCCTACAGGAGGTGGTGGGACGTGATCTCACAGGCGGTTCAACAACAGGCTATGACTTGGGAGGAGTTCCAGCGCGTGTTTTACGACTACTTCTACCTGGAGACCCTGAGGGATGATCGAGCCCGGGAGTTCATGAGCTTAGAGCAGGGTACTCTATCTGTCATGGAGTATTACTCTCGTTTCACTGATCTGCAGCATTTTACACCCCTTCGGGATGGGAGTGGGGTGTTCTTGGCAAGGAAGTTTGAGGATGTACTCAGACGGGAGATCCACTCGTAGGTGAACATCTTCCAACTAACATTCATTACTTCCATCGTCAACCAGGCACGGATTGCGGAGCATAATTAGAGAGACTATGGAGCTGCGATACAGGGCGGTTCAGCTTCCAGAGCTAGATTTCCTTTAGATGGCAGTAAGAAGTGTCGTAGGGAGCCTATGCACCGAGAATTGAGGAAACGAGATGCCTCATCAGACAGCCATGTGACATGCTATCAGTGTGGCCAGACAAGGCACACGAGGCCGCAGTGCCAGAGAGACCCCGTGGAGTGCTGATCTTGCGGCAAGATGGGTCACCTTCAGCGATTCTGCCAGGTTTTCTCACAAGCAGCTGGTGACCGGGGTTCTTCTATGACTCATCATTCAGGAGCAGCCCCACCAGTCTCTCACCAGTCAGGGAACTGAAGTTCTTCTGGCCATTCGGGCCAAGGTGGAGGTCGAGGCCGTGGCGGTCAGCCACCAGTCCCTCAGCACTAGCAGGGAGGTTCAACTCAGAGTGGTCAGTCAGGGGCCCAGGGCTGCAGTGCAGGCCAGTCTTTCTCTATGGAGCAGACTATTTATGAGCAGGATCTCGACCCTTCTACAGTTCGAGGTACGATTTTAGTAGCCTTAGTTTTATCATCAGCCCTTTTTGATACTGGTGCTATGCATAGTTTTATCTCTGCTTCTGTCATGGAGAGCCTTGGACTCTACATCTTTTCATCTGCCGAATCGTTGACACTAGACACACCTTTGGGAACGAGTACATCTATTGTACGCCAATGTAGAGAGTGCCCTCTCGAGGTTGCCGGGTACCACTTTTTATGGGATCTCTATGTCTAAGAGATGACGGGCTATGATTTCATTCTCAGCATGGACTGGTTGATTCCCTTCCAAGTAGTCATTGAATGTTATCACTGCAGAGTCAGTTTCATTTCACTAGAAGGTGAATCTTATCTTCCTAGAGGCAAATGGGACGTTTGGGTGAGTCAGGCGGGACTCAAACATCTTGGTCTAGGAGGGGTAACAGCCCAGATTTCTAGTCTTTATCTGGATGATCAGGGGACTCCATAGTTGGACTTTTCCTCCAGTGGTGGATCGCTTCAGGGATGTATTTCTAGAAGACTTTTCAGGGTTTCCTCCGGAGCGTGAGGTAGACTTCTCTATTGAGCTCGTTCCAGGAGCGGCACCAGTGTCCATTCCTCCCTATAGGATCGCCACACCTGAGTTGTAGGAGCTCAAGAAGAAGTACGAGGAGATACAGGCTAAGGGTTTCATCTGAACCCATACTTCTCCTTGGGGTTCGCCTATTCTGTTTGCAAAGAAGGCAGACGGTACCCTTTGGCTTTGTGTGGATTATCGGAAGCTGAACCAGTTGACGGTCAAGAACCGATATCCTTTTCCGAGGATTGATGACCTTTTCGATCAGCTTCGAGGAGCCCGGGTGTTCTTGAAGATCGTCTTAAGGTCCGGTTATCATCAGTTGCGCATTAGACCATCAGATATACCTCTGACGGCCTTCAGTAGAAGGTATGGTCTATATGAATATACAGTCATGCCGTTCGGTCTCACGAACACACCTGTAGTTTTCATGGAGCTGATGAACCAAGTGTTCCATCCTTACATGGACTCCTTCTTCATGGTCTTTGTGGAAGATATCTTGGTGTACTCTCACACTCAACACGAACAAGCCAAACATCTTGAGATCGTTCTATGTACACTGAGAGAGCATCGACTTTATGCTAAACTCTCGAAGTGCCACTTCTGGATGGATCAGATTCACTTCTTGGGTCACGTCATCTCTAAGGCAGGAGTATCTGTGGACCCAGAGAAAGTGAGAACTATAGTTTCCTGGGAGTAGCCGAAGAACTTTTTCGAGGTACGAAGCTTCCTAGGGATGGCTGGATACTACAGACGTTTCATTCAGGACTTTTCTCATCTAGCAGCACCTTTGACAGGTCTGACCAAGAAGGGGGAAAAGTTCTTATGGAAAGATTCTTGTGGGTCAGCCTTTCAGGAGCTGAAAGGGAGGTTGACGTCAGCATCGATAATAGTCTTGCCAAAACCAGGAAGAAGCTACATTGTTTACTATTATGCTTCAGGTATCGGGCTAGGAGCTGTGCTTATGCAGGGAGATGGAGTCATTGCGTATGGGTCTCGGCAGCTGAGGCCACATGAGAGGAACTACCCTATGCACGATCTGGAGTTGGCAGCTATTGTTCATGCCTTGCAATGTTGGAGACACTATCTTTTGGGAGAGCACTTTGTGGTATTCACTGACCACAAGAGTTTCAAGTATATCTTCACTCAGCATGATCTGAATCTGAGGCAGCGCAGGTGGGTCAAGTATATTAAGTATTTTGATTTCGAGCTTGCCTATACGCCAGGAAAGGGCAATGCCGTGGCAGACACGTTGAGTAGGGGAACTCAGATTTAGGTAGTTCAGGAGGCCAGTAGTGAGTGGCAGTTGATGGATCTATTCTCTGAGATGCATCTGGAGGTACACGACAGACGGGGATAGACCTTTCTATCTTCTATAGCTATTACCTCCACGCTACTTGATCAGGTACGGATGAGGCAGATATCAGACTCGGAAGGCTTAGTCCTACGGGAGAGTGTGTCAGGAGGGGACCCTCTTCCTGGATGGATAGTGGGAAAGGATGAGATCTTGTTCTTCCAAGGATGCGTATGGGTGCCATCAGACATACGTGAGGAGATGATGCGGTATTTCCATTCATCAGTTTGGGCAATTCATCCTGGCATCACCAAGATGTATCAGGATCTTCATCGCCAGTACTGGTGGCCAGGTATGAAGAAGGATGTTGCTAGTTTTTTCATGAGATGTTCTACTTATCAGCAGGTGAAAGCAGAGCATTAGCGACCAGCAGGCCTTTTACAGAAGTTACCCATTCCGGAGTGGAAGTGGAACGATGTTATGATGGACTTCGTGACTGGGTTGCTGAGGTCACCGCGAGGGAACGATGTTGTTTGGGTTGTCGTTGACAGGCTTATGAAGGATACTCACTTCTTACTGATGAATGAGAACTTTAGTGTCGATGATATGGGATGACTATACATCAGAGAGATTGTGCGTCTGCATGGAGTTCCACGCTCTATTGTTTCAGAAAGAGATGTGCGCTTTACCTCTCGGTTCTGGCAGGGACTTCATAAGGCCTTGGGTACACATGTACTTTTGAGTACAGCATACCATCCCCAGACTGATGGCCAGTCCGAGCGCACGATCCAGGTGCTTGAGGATATGCTCTGAGCTTGCATCCTTGACTTTGGCGGTTCTTGGGAGAAGCATATTCTTCTTGTAGAGTTCTCCTACAAAAACAATTTCCAGGTAACCATTCAGATGGCACCATACAAGGCTTTGTACGGTAGGCCATGTCGATCACCCTTATGCTGGCTGGAGGTAGGAGAGGCAGCTTTGTTGGGACCTCGTCTTGTTCAGGAGACTTCAGAGCAGATAGAGCTGATTCAGAAGAAGATGGCTACAACACATTCTCGATAGAAGTCTTATGCTAGTCAGCGGAGACGACCTATGGAGTTCGAGGTCGGTGATCAGGTTTTACTACATGTTGCTCCAAGGATGGGACACAAAAGGATTCAGAGACAGAGTAATCTTTCACCGCGGTACGTCAGGCCGTTTGAGGTCTTGGAGAGAGTGGGTTCGGTTGCCTATCGGTTGCAGCTACCTTAGAGGTATTGGGCCATGCACGACATCTTCCACTTCTCTCAACTCCGACATTACTTTTCAGACCCTTATCACATCTTTCAGCCTAAGGAAGTCGAGCTTGAAGCGGATGCGTTGTTTGAGGAGCATCCTATCCGGATTATCGATCGTAGTACGAAGGTTCTCTGCGGGCTGTCTGTTCCTCTGGTATGAGTGCTATGGCAGCATGGGCGAGTACAGGACGAGACCTGAGAGAGGGAGGCCGATGTATGATCGTAGTGGCCAGAGCTATTCGGGGTTTCTTCTTCTCCGACTCGTTAGGGAAATTCGCGGACAAATTTTTTTAAATGGGGAAGTTTGTAAGAACCTGGATCTTCTTTTAAGGTACGTTTTCCTTTTTCTAGAGTTTTTTGAGAAAAATTAATTTTATTGAAATTTCAGAAGTACACGTTGTGTAATTTTTGAGTACACGCCGTGTAATCTTCCCCGGCTTGAAGCTGTGAACTGGCCATGTCCGGGCCACACACACGGTGTGTAAGGCTGAGGTGGAGGCCGGTTATTTTGGTGTACGGAAAATTCGAAGTACATGCAGTGTACTCAAAAAGTACATGCCGTGTACTTTCTTTTTCTTTTCATTAAATGGACCGGGGTCACGCCTAACCCCCAAATATGCATTTTTCTTCAGTTTTCGACCGTCCGGAAGCGGCCGTACGGCCGGATCTTCGATGGATTCCAGCCCTGCCATCCGTTCTCCGTTTCGAGCATGGTTAGTTGCGTTGGAATCGCAACGGTGACTTCTTCCATCTTCTTGAGTCTTGTTTCTTCATTCCTCCTCATTTCCAAGTTATCATGGGATGAACGTTTTGTGTGTTTTCTCATATCTACATCATTCTAAGGGGAATCTGGCATCGAGGATCACATATATCGATCTCCTAGAATAAAGGTAGGTGGTTTGTGCCTTTCCATAGAATGTTGATGGATATTTTGTGCAATTTCCACCAACACCCTTGAACGGGGTATTGTGTGTTTCTTATTTTCCCTCGTTACTTGCCTGCTTTTCTTGATTGCTTTAGTAGAGGTTATTGCTTGTTATTAGAGTATTTTTCTTGTGCTCAGTATTCTTGCAATGCTTGTTTTGCCTATTTCGCGTTTTGCCAGTTGACATGCCTAGTTGTAGGATTGTGGACTGTTCCTTGTTTTGCTGTTGAGCCTTAGTTTCTAGCCAAGTAGTTCATGAGGTTTACTTGGACGATATATATATATACACACGCTGACCATGTTTAGTTATACTTTGGACTGTGAGAACCTAGAGTAGTATACCAAATGGAGAATTGACGGAAGGGCTTCTCCAGAGTGTCTTTTAATTACGATGCGAGACCAAGGGGAGAATTGACGGAAGGGATTCTCCAGAGTGTCTTTTAATTACGACGCGGGCTGTAGGGGGAATTGATGTTGAGTGCTTCCCTAGAGATCCTTTAGCACGATACGATACTATAGGGGGAATTGATGGTGAGTTCTTCCCCAGAGAGTCTGCTTAATTACGTAGCTGAACCAGAGGGGTGAGACTGTGTGTGCCTCCCAGAGGGTTGCTAGTACTTAGAGGTTGAACCATAGGGGATGGACTGTGAGAGCTACCCAGAGGGTTACCTATTTTCTCTTTAGTTGCTGGCTACTTACTTGTGTTCTATACTTGTTATAACTATGGATTGTAGCTGTTTGTGCATTTCTGCTTACTGCTTCTTGTTTTAGTACTACCATATATTCATTGACTGTTAGGCACAAATCTTTGGGTGATTGTCTACTGGGATTGTATCTCACACCCTGTTTGGGCCATGCTTTTGGGCCCAAGCAGACTATGTTGCTGCAGGTATAGACAAGGGCAAGCGCCCTTCTACATCAGGATCTTGATTGCACCAGGAGCTGGGGAGAATGGGACCGAGCTGTGGCTCGCGATGCTGAGGAGCTTACTTTTTTTTCTCTTGCACTTGGTTTCAATTGTATTTCAGTACGTTGTTGTGTTTGCTGTTTCCCTTACATACTTGTACCTGCTGCATATTTTTCATCATATTTATAGATATTTGCGTTGTTTTAGCTTTTGGTTTCTGTTGTTATGCATGTTGTTTACTGCTTCCGTTGTTTATCAATATTTTCTTTCCTTGTATACCTTACCAAATGAGGGAATAGTTTCCCCACTAACACACCAAGGCCCTCACTACTAGTCGGAAGCCTCTGGATTTCCGGGAAACGCGCTTGAGGTCATGTGGCGAACCGGGTACGGGCACCAGTGGAGGGGCTTCGGGCTCGGGTCGTTACATTTTGGGTGTTATTTACAGCTTGTATTTTCATATAAATACCATTTATTCTTCATGGGTATATATTTTATCCTTTTAAAAAATATAATAATGTAATATATATCATATTTATTCATTATATATATATATTTATATAATCACAATTCAAATGAGATCTTGGATAATAGATCACATCACGTCATAGAGACGGTATGTCGTGCGTAAGCACGAGTGAATATATCATTCGTATATTTGTGAATCGTAATAGATGTGGATGATATATATAATGTTATAAATTAATATTATGTCATAATAATCATATATTGTCGTTTCAAACATCATTATACCGATCCAAGTAATGTGGTGATGAAAAATAGATTACACAGCGACATGCAGAGGGTATTCCATACGTAAACACACGTGGTGATTTTCAATTTATTAGGATGAATATAAGCTGGAATATGGGTTTTAAACAATATTAATTACATATAAGAATATAATTTAAGCTGAATTTATTATGTTATAACGTATAGAACACAGTAAGAGAATGTAGAAGAAGAAATAATTTAGAACAAACTTGAAGAGGATATTACATCTTCTTTGACGACATCCCTCATGATCTCCTCTTAAAGGTAGTTGAGTTGGTCTTTGGAAAAACCAGAACCCCCATAAAGAGACTAGGTTTGTTTATAATTGAAATGGGAAGGTTATGGATTACATTGAAGGCTCAATGTGATGTTAATAAGTAAAGGATTTAGTGTATTTTTATAATTCGGGTGAGGGGCACTTTTAAAATCTCCAAAATCTATTAGTTTATAATAAAATAAAACACCTTCTAAAAATGTCCAAAATGAAATAATTTATAATATTTTATGAGATAAGGTAGTAAAATCAGAATAAAATATATTTTAGACAATTTCTACTTTCAATTTAAATGTTATAAATTTTATTAACCCTTAATTATTCTATTTTAATTTTAACTAAGTTATCAAATGTTTCATTATTTAAAGTGTGTATTTTTCCATATTTTATTTAATTTAGATGATAAACGAATATTTAAGAATATTTTATTCCACATAATAGTTAATTATATATTTTTTAAAAGTATTTTATGACTTTTATGTAATTTAATAATACATTATTTTATAAAAATATCAATTGTGTGCATTTTTACACTATTAATTTTGTGGAATTTTAAACTTTTCATGATAAAAATTTATGCACTAAAAAATAAATTATTATATACACAATGATTCAGGTTCATATAGAAAAATATTTTGATATATTAATTATCCCAAATAATATTTATTTTTATATTTTTATGATAAACTATTTGATATTTCCATTAATAAAAAAATTATTATATTTTTTTCTATAATTTTTTAATATAGATATTTCATGAATTAAAATTAAAAAAAATATTATATGACAAATTTAAAACCATTATATTTTATAATAATACTTATAATTTAATATATATTCTGTATAATCCTGTATAAAAATTGTTATATTTATTAAAACATGAATGTGATTACATTAACATGACATTAAATAAAATATAAGTATCATAGTATTTTCCATGTGGATCTAAATTGAAGATAATTCGATACATGGATGATTATGGTCACGATATACTCATCCAATTTTATTTTTTAATTTTTTTTCTCTACTAATGGCAATTAAAATTTTATATAAATTTTTTTATTAATTTTTTATCAAATAAGTAATTTCAGAATCAACATTGTAAATGCGATTAAGGTTATTATTTATGTCATAAAAATTAAAAATAAATAACCATCAAAACGAAAAACATTTTATATTCAAAATGAGTATTAATATTTCAACATATCCTCTTTTAACCCTATAATAAAAATGTTATACTTATTACATTTGAGTTAGATATATTTTACTTTTCATTAAATTAAATATACTAGGTGTCCAAATATCAACCAAGTGGTTTACAAAGGATACCATATAGACCCCATGATGATTTTTAAAAAAACAAAACCAATTATATTATAATAGGTGTTTGAGTAATTTTATTAAATTATTTTAATCTTTAATTACACAATTTACCTTTTTACTATAGGTATATAAAACATTAATTAATTTATATTCATAATGAAAAAAAATTAATGAAAGTTATTTTCATAATATTCATCTGTTGAATCAAAATATTAAATCCATTTTTCCAAATTAAAAACACCTATGTCTCAGTAATTAATTTAAAATTATTCATTTTTCCAGAATGAGAAAATAATGTTTTAATGTTAAATCATGCAAGAGATTGAAATATTTTATCAACTAAATTCAATGTAAAATTAAATCCAATGACTTAAATTATAATATACAATAAAATCATAATATATTAATACATCAAAACCATTAAATTATATAATTTATCAATAGAATTATTTTATTTTAAAAAACACTTTTCGATTAAAATTCATTATTTTTTGTACTATTCATCAAAAGGTGAATCTTATCTGAAAAATTCCAAAAAGTAAACCAAAGTTAAATTTTATACTCCTATTTAAATGAATACGTTAATTTTGTAAAAAATAATATATAAAAGTGTTAAAAATATATTTTAAATTTGAGCAACATCAAAAGGCTGTAAAACGACATTTTTTTTAAAAACAATTATTTTTTCTAGAAAAGTGAATTAGTTCTTATATCATGTATAGAAATCATATATGATAGATTTTAAACCATAAATTTAATTTATGATATATATATATATATATTATTAATAAAATCTATTAAGATTGATTTTATTATTTTATAAACTCTCTTATTTGTATATAAACATTTTTTCAGACAATCGTTACATTTTTTAAAAGGGGTTTTATTTTTCAATTATGACTAATAATTCACCAAAAAGTTAATTATATATAGATGTTTCATTAATATTTATAAAATTTAGTTAATAGTGTTCATACCCTGAATTATAATGTATACGTTATAGTAATATTTAGATGTTTTCTAATACTCAGTCTTATGTGAAATAAATTCTATCAAAATAACATTAAAGTTTTCGTCACAGAAGACAATAATACTATTGCATATATTGTATAATAATCTAGTGTTTCATTTAGCACAAGATTATCTTGGTGTAGTTTACAACACAAGACATAAAATAAATTTTAAAAATATAACTCATAAAAATATATGGTTGTTAGAGACTACCCCCCTTAAAATGAGTTTCACTCCCAAAATTTATCTATGTTACAGTAGGATTAAAACATGAATGTTTTATTCATAGAATCCCAATATGTAAAAATTGATACTAAATATTCTTTTTAAAAATGAAAGTTAGAAACATAATGGTTACCCAAAGTAAATTATCACTCGGTTTCCACATAGGAGAATATAGGTGGAATGTGAAAACATGGATATGGAAGAGAAAGATGAATATCAATTTTTGATGGGGAGAGATAAAGAACATTGTTATGAGATAGTAATTAATCAACATAGCATAAACCCATTACGATCAAAGGTAAAATATGATTCATTATATTATAAGGATCTAAGATAACATTTTTTTATCAATATCCTTTTTCTAAAGTTGAATAATATTTCCTTGGAAGAAATACATACTTCAATTCTATACAATCTCACCATTGGTCCATCCATGAAAAATTTATACTTCATATCTTATTTAAATAAATGATGTTGAATAATTACATCATAAATCATTAGAATATCATGTTTTAATATATATATATATATATATATATATATAATGATAGGTCATATGATATGTATTTTCCCCAAAAAAATGTTCATTGCATGTTATAAAAAATTCATAAGTCCACCTATAGGGAGATAATACATCAATCTAATAAAATTCATCTGAATATTAACATATAAATTCCATAAATTTATAACCTTAAAATCCTTTTGAAAATTTAAAATCAAAAACATTATATAGAGTTTAACTAAATCATCTTATCATTAACTCTCATATATAATATGGTAGTTCTTGGGTGTCACATTCCAAACATGTGAATACCTTAAACATGTATTCTCTTAAAACATGGTAATAACCTAAGTTACCGTACATTGTAATTCAAAATAGTCACGTTTACATATTCTAATGTTTATTTGATATATTCCTTATGTCCAAAATTTTGTAATCACTATCCATGATAATATAACCCAATTTTCAAAGAACACATAATTAGCTATAAGGTAACTAGTGTCATCTAATTAATTTTATCCAAATTATCTTTTCTCCAAAAATCATTATCCTAACAAAAGAAAAAAATTATGGGTTACCTTAACATAAAAATAATATCACCATTCATGAAATTATGTTTCTATTTTATCAAAATCTTTCAACATATTCTAATATATCCATATAAAAAAATAAAATGTCAAATCAAAATAAAATCCACCACTAAAAATTAAGAAATAAAAATACATCAATACATCAATATTCCATCATTAATAATTGAAATGGATTTGGTCTATCCTTAGATTATAATGAAATATTAGGTCAGGATATTGTGTTTTGTAATTCTCAGGTTCTCAAGAAATGAGACATTGAACTCCACGACATTTCTATACTATATGATTCTTTTTTCTACAAAGATTTCATCTTCCCTAACATTTGAGGTATTATTATAGGTTCTTCTTACCTACTTCGTTATATATAGGTAACTGGATCTTTTTTACACCATGTTCTATAACTATTGAAAATTTATTAGAGTATATATTCCACTTATTTGACATGTTTGGAGTGTCACCAATTGTAACATTGAAAATCATATATTTTGATTGATAATTTAGAATAATAATAATATCTAGCTCCCTTGTAATCATAATATTTTAATGCACCTCAGCTAATTTTTCCTCACCTTCAATTTAATCCCAGTTCCTTCTGGTTCCCTCGATCAACTACAACCAAAATACATTATGTAAGGAATAATTATCATTATGAGGAATCACATAATCATGAAAAACAATTTATATGATGTCAACATTAGGACACCTTCATTGTTATATGACACATCAGATTCATAATATATTATTCATATCCATCATATATTTAAATCCTTAATAATATTTCATGAATAGTTTATGAAATACCAAATAATATCCCCATGAAGTGTAAAACCAGGTGTGCAACAAGGATCATTTACATTTACCTGCTAATGATTGAGTTAGGGCTAATGCATCAGGTTAGAGTTTTCACCCCGAGTAATATCTTTTCAAGAGACACATCCACTTGTAATATCTAGACATGAATTTAATGCTAGGAAACCACTCACAATATGCTTTTCCAAAATTTGAGGACATTTTCCTAAACATTATCTAATCCTTATACATATCCTTGTAGACATAAATATATATATCCTAAAAAATAGCACTAGTGATATCACTAATGTTTTATCATACAAGATTCCAAAGGATCGCTAAACTATATATTGTATCCATACCTTATAACCCAAGGTTAAAGTACATCAAAATTCGATTAAAATTCCAGAAAAATTAATAAATTAATAAATATATATTCCCAAAGACCTTATTATTTTAGTGCAATATGAAACATATAACAAAAACATATAGTCCACTGAATGATATTTAATGTTTCCAACAAATTTCTTCCCTATTAAAACACCTTAAAACATTTCCTTATAATTAGGGGAAATTAAAACATAAGAAAGTGTTAGTTTAAATGCACTATAATGGTAAAAAATTATTTTGGAATCAGAACATAAATATAAGTCTAAAAGAATATGAAAATTATACAATTGTAATAAATGATCATAATCTTGACTCATAAAAATCCATAATACATATATCATAAAAGAATAACTTCTACATAAAACATTGAATTCTGGAAAACACATATGTATATGAGATAATTTTCATCGTAGTGGAGAATTTACAGTAAGGAACCATGTCCACCTTATATTCAAGACTTGTATTACTAAATGGGGTTTTCATACCATTACAACCCTATATTACTGAATTGAGATCATTTAGCATTCCATTCATTTAAATATCATGAGAAATAAATATTTGCCATATTATTTTGAGGGGATATATGTCCCAACCCATAAACAATGAAAATCATAAAAATGTTTGACAAAAAAACCATATCATAACTCATGAAATAAAATGGGTTACATAGAAATCATTTATTCATTACATAACCCTTGGAAAAGAAATGGGTCTCATAAATATCATTCCATTATATCATAATCCATGAATAAGTAATGGATTTCATAAATATAATTTCATCATAAATTGTATAAAACCATAGGAAAAATATGGATAGTATATATGAAATATACCCATGTTAAATAAATTCATGTTAAAAGTAAATTAGTTTTGATATTACAGTATAAATTAGTTTCTGGAAAAATATCCTTTCTTCTTCAAAAACAATTTTTTTTTATAAAATCTTTTGAAATATTAAAGTAAAATAATTAATTTGAAAATTTCCCTAAAATAATAAAAGGGAATATTAAATGAAATAAGGGATAATTAAAGTATATATAACTATTTATTTCATATTAGTTAAATGAAATAATTCATCTTGAACATTTTATAGAAAACTAAAGAAAGTTCCTCATTTGGATAACGAAAGAAAGATTCATTTAAAATCATATAGTATAAAGTGAAAAATTGTTAAAATGACATTAAAAAAATGATAATATTAAAACATTTTATTAATATTTTATTTAAAACATGATCCTATATGATAAATATACCACCTTAAATACATATATATAAACAATATCAGATAACAATTAGATTACAAAATTAACCCTTAATTTGGGTCTAAGTTTCTTTCTATATATATGAAACTCTTGTATAATGGATTAAAGAGTGTTATAAACTTATTCCATAATCGTTTTTGTATTTATTATATAATATATTATTATAATATAACCCGTTTAATTATATTTAATTATTACTCTTATTTTAGGCTTTATTTCCTGCATGTTTTATCGTATAATGACTAGTTATTACTCATGGGTTTCATTTATATAATTTATAAAATAAAAATTATTTAATATATATCATATATATTAATTATATATATTTATATAATCAAGATTTAAATGCAATCATAGAGAAAAAATCACTTCATATCCTGGAGATAGTAGGTTGTACATACACATAAGTGAAGATGTTATTCCTTTAATTATGATTTGGAATGTAATTGGACAGTATATATATTATTCTAGAGTAAATATATTTTTTATTATAATCATATATATTATTATTTACATAATTATACCCATCTATTTTTAGTGGTGGTCAAAATTATATTACTCCACAGTGTGGAGATTTTAAGTCGTACGTACAAACACATGGTGATTTAATTTCTCATAGGATGGTTATATTGTGGAATATGGTTATTCCATAAACATAATATGATCTCCTGATACAGTAGATATAGGATATATTAATTTATAATGGAAAAAACATAGAAATATGTAGTAGAATATGAAATACGAGTGAATGAGTTGATAGAGGATATTACCTCCTATTTGATGAGATCCCTCTTGATCTACAATAAAGGGATACAGAGATGGACTTTTCAAAAGAATAGAAAATATTGAATGTAACTATAAATGTTTACAAGCGAAATGGGTAGAAGATAGTTGATATTAATGGCTATATTTGATGTCACGAATTCATTTAAGATGTGGATTTTATAATTGGGCTTTGGGGAAATTTTTGAATCTCTAAAAATATTAACATATCATAAAATAAAACCACATTCAAAGACATAAAAATGGTTATATTTTAGAGTATGAGATTATTTAATGTTTTCATCTAATCAAACCATCCATGAAAATTGTTTATGAAAATCATATTACAGCATAGTGTGGAGATGGTAAGTCGTGCTTACGTATGTGTGGTGATTTCATTTTTCGTAGGATAGATATAAGGTGAAATATGGTTGTTCCAAAAATAATAATAACATATATGAACATATGTGAAATTAGATATAGTAAATTATAATGGAAAAAACTCATTAAATGTTACTATAAGAAGAAATAATTTTGAAATATTCAATATATGATATTACCTCTTCTTTGAAGAGCTCCCTCTAGATATCCACTTAAAGGCGCTATAGTTGATCATTTGAGAAAACAAAAACAACAATAATTTAACAATGTAAGTTTAGAACTATAATTTTTAGGGTATTTATGAACATTAATGATCAAGTTGTAGTGAGGATGTGGGGGATGATGTTTCATTCTATAATAGAGGTGAGGGGAACATTTCGATTCACTAAATATATTAATTTGTAATAAATTAAAACACATCAAAATACATAAATAATATTATATTTTCAAATATGAGATGAGATAATACTGTAATATCATCAACCAATAAATTTTAGAACAAATTTTATATTAATTTAAACATTATCATATTAATTACCCTTAGTTATTCTATGTTAATTTTAACTAACGTAACAAATGTTTCAATATTAAAAAATTGTATTTTTTATTTATTTTAGGTCATTTAGACCATAAATTATATATATAATGTTTTATATGTTATCAAAATAAATTTATATTTTTTAAAAATATATTTTTATTTTAATATAATTTAATAAAATAGTATTTTAACAAAATATAAATTTAATCAATTTTGACACTATTAATTTTTAGGATTTTTTTAAATATAAATACATGAAGTTAACCAATTTTTTTTTATATCCCTGAGGAGTCATGGATTTCTATAAATATTTTTGGATATATTAATTATCTAAAATTATATTTATTTTATTATTTTTATTGTCATTTATTTGATATTTTCATTAATAAAATAATTAATACACCATTTTTGTGTAATGAATTAATATTATTAATTTTTGTATAAAAATTAAATAATATTGAATATAAATAATATAAATCCTCAATATTATAAAATAATAGTTATAGTAAAATATATTTATTATATAATACAACACTAAAAATGTTATATTTATTAAAACATGAATGTGACAACTTTAATATCACATTAAATAAAATATTATAAGTGTCATAATTTATTAATTGTCACTCCAAATGGTTATTAATTTGACCCTTGGATGATTATGGTTAGGATATAACTGAATATTAAGATTTGGTAAAGTGTTTATGTCTTTAAATTGTTATTATGATTTAATTTATATTAAATTATTGGTTTCTCCACTATTAAAAAATTTATCTATCATCATTTTATGCCCCATTAAAATAATTATATATATATATAAAAAATAAATAAAAATAATATGATAAATAATATCATTTTACCTCTAATATTAGTATTTATAATTGATCTTATGTTCTTTATATCAATTTATTAAAAATTACATATTAATTAAATTTGAGTATGGAATATTTATCTTTCTAATAAATATAAAATATTAAATTTCATAATATCTTATAAGAGGCAGAAAAATGGTATCATTTTGACCAAGGAATATTTAGGTATAAAATAGTAATTCAATGATTTTATGTCAAATTTTAGGGTAATTTTATAATATTATTTTAACCGTTCATTACCTGATTTACTTTTTTATCGTATTAATAAATAAATTGCTGATGATACACTTAATAATTCTTAAAAAATAAAAGAATGATATCTAAATAAATTGGAACAACTGATTATAAATATAGAAATAATTTTTAGAAATCCAGTACACATATGTAGTAGTAATTATTTTAAAATTAATCTCGTTTCCCAAATGTTAAAACATGTTTTAAAATATAAAACAAGAAAAATATTGAAATGTGTTTACATCTAAATTAAATGTAAAAGTATATAAATTTACAAAAATTATATAAAATTATAAAAATATAATGTATTTAATCATTAATAATATTCAAAAAAACATTTAACACTAAAAATAAATTATATGAAAATGTTGTTGTAAATTAAAATTAATTATTTTTTAACTTTTCATCACTACGTGAATATTATATGAAAAATAACAAAAACCCTTCCAAAGTTAAATGTGTTCCCCCAATATCAAATAAAAAGTATATTTTATCAAATAAAAGATATTTTAAAAAAAAGTGATTTAAAATTGGGTTCACCATCAAAAGGTTGGAGAACATCATTTCCATAAAAATAAACCTTTAATCCGAAAAAATAAATTTCTTCTTATATAATATATATAAAATATATAATATGAATTTTAAACATTATATTGAACATATAAAACATTTATTTCCTTAATATAATACATAAAGAATGATTTTATTGTTTTATAAACTCTATTATATTAATTTAAATTGTTTTTTTGAAAATCATTTTTTTATTTAATTTTATTAAAATTTTAATTTATAGTTATTTTATCACATAAGATTTAGTCATATACGCACATGTAAAATATTTTTTCATAATTCATTTAATAATTTCTATACCTTACATTTTAATGTATACATTATAAAAATATTTAGTTGTTCTCTTATGCACGGTCTTGTGTGATATTAATTCTATCAAAAGTATATGAGATTGTGTATAACACAAGCCATGAATATTGTTTCATTTACTGAAAGATATGATGGTGTAGTCCTTTTAAAAATATTATATTTTATTAGATTACAACACAATACATAAAATATTTTACAAAAAAATATCTCAAATAATCGTAGTGTTTTACACTTTCTCCAACCTCAAACTCTAGATCATGTTAGTGATTTTATCTATTGATTTTTTACCCACATTTTTCAGATTTCATATGATGATGAATGGTTAGAATAATTTCCATAATCTCTTAGGAAATATCATTTCCCATAATATGATTATCTATAACTCTATAAATCATGTAAAAGTTTAAAAACTCCTCTTATATTGAGCCTCATATGGTGAAATTTGAATATTAGAATAAAAATATCGATATATGAATAGTATAAAAGGGTATGGTATTAATCCAAAAATATATTGAATTTTATTTAACATGGCCCCATTATATTATACATCATCTAAATTTTCCATTCATACTTACCAAATCATCCTGATAATTTTCTATGAAATATATATCTTTAAATAATTGAATTTTATTAGATGATTGTGTTACATGAAACCCTATGTTTATACAAAGAATGTTTTATCAAAAAATTATTATTGAATCAAAAGAATTGTAATGTAGATGTATAATTAGATGTTATGAATTGGAATATGTATATTATTAAATATATTTAAAAAAATTTATGATATAAACAATTAATCTTTAGTAAAGTCGTATTATTCTTCAAGACATGCATTCTTCATAAAAATATTTTATTATTTTCGTTGAAAAATTAATATAATTAATTTTGTGACGTTGAGTAATTATATTTTAAAAATTGAACTCATTTTTTAATTCACAATGTCAAAATAATAAAAAGGGTTTTTTTTATTTCTTAAATAGTTTAAATTTTTAATGAATAATGAAAATTATAATTTACATTGACAACTTTATTTTCATATAAAGCGTTTAAAATTTAAAATATAATTTTTTATTATTTATATACATAATTTATATTATTTATTGAAAATAAACCAATTTTTTTATTTTAATGAATTTCATAATTGATCTTCTTATATATATATATATATATATATAGAAATGGGGAATTTTTGAAAAAAAATATCGTTTCAATGTGTTTTTATTATTTAATATAAAATTATATTTTTCAAATTACATTTTTTTAAATATTAATGATCACTATTTTATATTAGGAAAAAAATACTTCTAAATTTATATATTATAAAACTTTTATATTTTGGTAATATGATTAGTAAATAACATAGTTTTTATTACAACTATTAAAGATAAATATTGTTAATTAGGGTAAAAATAAGATGATAAGGACTATAAAATACTATAAAAAATTCCCCGATTATTTTGGAAGATTAAATGTTTTTAAAAATAATCTATGTGTATAATTAATTATATTTCAGCGCCACATGGTTGACATTATGCCCCATATAGTATTTTATTTAATGAAAAGTCAAACATGTTACACTATAATTTTAATAAGTATCATATTTTTAATATTTCGTTATCTAGAAGATATGTTTGACCATAAATATTATTTTTAAATATACTAGATTTATATACCTCATGTTATTTTTTTAATTTTTATATAATAAATATTTATCTGAAATGGATACACAATGATAATGTAGTAATTAATAGAACAATATAAAATTCAAATAAATGACATTAAAAATATAAAAAATATATATATTGAGTTATATAATTTAACAAAAATATTCTTAGTTGAATATTTTTTTTGATATAATAAAATATTGTTTGAATTTAACTCAGTTATATAATGTTTTTAGTGCCCAAGTAATGAATAATTTAAAATTTGAAACTATTGATATTTCATCAAGAACACATTTTATTAAATTATTTACTTAGAAATAAAAAAATATAATATAATCACAAATTGGATAATATATGTTCAGAAAATTCACCCCCTACAAATTTATAGGACATTTGAATTTATTTGGAACTAGAATAATCTTGTAATATTATACTAGATTGAGAAATTTTAAATGTGCCTCTCACGTATGTTATAGAAGGTAATTACTTCGATCATGTATTTGCACCACATTGATCCATATTTCTTGAACATACTCATTCCATTGTTCTTATATACATATTATTTAAATTTTTATACTCTTGAACCATCTAACAGACCTATCCTATCTTTATTAAGAAGAGTTATAATGGCGCACCTTCATTGAAGAGGTAATTATTTTTACTGAATATTTCTAATTTATTTCTTCCTATAAATCTTCTTAATATCTGATACCGATTGTAAAATAATATAAATAATCATCTTTATAATAATATTTTATTATAATTATGATACAATGATATTCCTCATTTTATCTTTCCTTTGAATAAACTAAAGCATTGTGTGTGTGTGCATATGACTTATCGTCTCTATGTAGTGGTGCAATTTGTTTTTCATCACCACATTACAGGATTAGTGGCAATATAATAAATATTGGGTATATATTATACTTATTAAACTGTATTTAATCTCAAAATATTATATATCATCCATTTACTGACCAATAAACCACTATGAAAATGAAAGTCGCTCGTGTGCATGTATGACCTATTGTCTCCACAAAAGTATGTGAATCATTTTTCATATCCATAATTCAATACTGGTTATAAAAAAGTTTTAAATCATTAAATATTATATGTATTGAATTAATAACATTATATATATGATGATTTTATACCCTAGGTACAAGAACCAGTGCTTATGTAAAAAAATATGCATGGAGAAAATGAATTTCTTAACAACTAAAGTAATTAAAATAATGAAATATTGTTAACGAGTGGTTATTATGAGGATATATAAGAATTATATATTATATAATTATTGTGAATATGGATCTGGTATAAAATTAATGACATTCTATAAAAAAATATTTAATATGTTAAATCACATTCAACAAAAGTAGAGAGCAATGTAAAGGATCTCTCTGAAACTCTATTTTTCTATGTGTCATGGTTTATCTCAATTTACCTCATTTTATCTATTAGTTACTATTATATATTCCATATATAAGTATTGAACATATTTATATGTCTCAATTCATCTTTTTATGATTTGGAATTACGTGATTTAAAACATTCTCTTCCCAATTTCTCTCCACAAGTAATGACCATTATAGTGATCTTCCTTATTTCTTACCCATTTTCAAGTAAAATAAATATAATAATATAAAAATAAAATGTCTTTCTAATATTAAACAATTTATGATGAAAAATAATTTCATTTAATTTCTAGTTTTATGGAATTAATTATTATTTTATAAATATTAAAGAAATTTTATTATTTTCCTTAAAATTGTTTTTAAATGACACATTTTAAAATTTACTTAACCACTCTCTCTAATGATTTCACTCTAGTTTTATTTAATTATTCAAGTTAAAATATTATATTACCTTTATTAATGTAAAATTATTAGTCTAACCCTATATGTAATATATTTTATTATGATACACATATTGGTTATGCCTTAAGACGTGGTTACGAATCCCATTTATTTCCAAGGGTAACCTATATATATATAACATATATTTGATTATTTATGTGGAACAATTATGAATGAATATGTTATACTAGGTCCTATTAGATAGATTGTTAATTCATTCATTAATGTTTTATTCTTAGGAGATTTTTTTTATGAAAATATGATTTAAACCTAAACTAATTTAAGAATTTGACCACCTTGAGATATAGTTTTGGTGGTTCACCATGAATTATTTTTATGTATTGTTATATTATAATATCAATTTACTTTTTTACCATGATCATATGATTCCATTTCCATTTATTTATTCCATATTTTTATCTATGATCCAAACCATTCATGTGATCATGTTATTCTATCTAACTCATGTGTCATTCATTATTTCCATGTTTATTTCCTTTTTGGATTTTTTAGCACATCCATTTTTCAATGAAACCAAAATTTCATCCTATTATGTTTTATGTTTTGAAACAGAGTTATAATTCCATTATTATGAATAATAAAATTTTTCATTATTCTGGATTCATGTTTCCAAATTATATAACTATTATTACAAATAATCTTTTTCTATTTTATCCCTAATTATTATTTTACAGATAATTATAATTAAATTTATAAAATAATATGTGAAATATAAATTGGTCAATATTTTTTTTATCATGGTACATTCAAATTTTTTAGTGATTAGGAATAGAAAAATATTGTTAATACCTTATGTATAATTTGATCATCATGTATATCATAGATTGAAACATAGGGAATCACAAATTAGGATATTAATTTCATTTAGAATTTATTACTTATGTGATAATAGTTTCTTTTTTATATTACCATTAGTTATGTATTCAAGACCCATAATTTTATTTTTATCTTCTAGTCAATGAATGAAAATAGGAAAACATATTCCAACAAGAATTGTGATAGGAAAATATAATTATTAACCAAATGAGATGCCAAAATTGATTGTTAGTGGTTCTTAGAATTTCAGGATAGTAATAGATCAACTTGATCTTGTTATGAATAATCTCATGAATCAATTTAAACTCCCTCACACTTTTAAAAAAGATCATGTTGTTGTCTAATACTTTATAATGAAAAGGAATCCATTCTATTGTGGATCTTTAGATCCTCTTATTGAATAAAAATGGAATCATTCGATTGAGAATATTTTTTTCTATCCTCCAATGCCTTGAAGAATATAATATCATTATAGAATTATATAATTTAGATGGGTAAGATGAACATGATTGAAAATATTAAAAAACAATGTACTTTGAAGAAATTGATTTCATGTATTACAAAGGATTTAATAAAATATTTTTTAATAAATATTTTCCATGAAGACATTATCTTAATATAGAAGGGGAGTTCCATGGACACAAACAAAACAATGAAGATTAAAATTGATAATATGATTAATGATATAAATATCTTGTAAGATAAACTTCCAAATTTTTCATGAACACCGAAAGAAATGAAGATCACATCTATAGTGGATTAATGAATACTATATGAAAAATGGATATTTTCATTTATAAAAGATATGATTATTTTTTTTATTCCCATAAGGATTAGAAGGATATTTGAGATTCTCAACTATCTCATGTGGTTAGAGATAAAAATAGAATGATGGTGTTTAATATGGGTTGGTCATCTGAAAAATCCCTTGGTTGAATGAAAACTCAATATCCCAAATGTAAAACATGTGAGAAGAAGTATCTCGATAATTTCTTAAATAGAACTAAGAGATTCATAAATGTTAAGGATAGAGGAATATGGGTAATCATCAATAATTTTATTTGATGAATCACTATAGGTATGAAGAATAAAGGATGATATATATAATTAATCAGAATGTAGTATACTGTCTCAACTGTGCAGAACATGGGTATCATGTGAGATAAGTCCCTTTGCCAGGGGTTTTCATAGACAATCAATGAAAAAATCCACCAAGGTAGAAAGGTAGGGAATATTATATAACTAAAACTACGGTGAATACCAAAAATGATGTGGTTATATATAAATTGGTTAATCATTCAAGAATAAAAAATGTAGTTTATGAATCTGGTTCTTCTCATTCATTCTTATCATGCTAGTACAGTATCACTACTAAATCACCTCCTGATATATTGAAGGTTGAGTTATCTATAATAATGGTTAATAGGGAAATTATTTCTTCTAAAGTATAAATTAACACTCTAGTCAGTGTGTGTGGATTGTAGATCCCATCAAAAATCAACTATCATCATTTTGTAGAATTTGATTCTTTATTGGAAATGGATTGGCTATCATTATAATAATACAACATACATTTTTGAAAGAGGGAGATCACAAATCACAACCTGAGGAATCCTGTAATTTTTTATAGGTGTAAGGAGGGTATTAATCACCATTAAAATCATTCTCTAAAGTGTGGAAATTATTTCCTTATGGTGAAAAATATTTAGCAAAAATTATTGATACAAATGATAGGATTTTAATAGATTACATACCCATTCACTAAAAATATTATATTGGTGGTTGTATTTTAGTGGGTGTTTTACACAACCCCCTCTAAATTAATTTTAGAGAGGGTAATGCACGACACCCTCTAATTGTTTTTGATTAATTTTTAAACATTTGGATTTATTTTTAGATATGGTTATGTCCAAACCACCTGTAATTTAAAAACTAGTGGAATTACATATTCATTTTTATTTTAGGGGATTTATTTGTATATAATATTCATTTTATGTATATATATATAATTTGTTAAAGGAAATACTGATATTTCATATCCCCCTCTAATAATTTAAATTTATGGGGGTTAATGAACAACCACAAATCCCATATATTCGAGTGTTTTTAACCGCTTGTGATGTAATAAAATAGAGTGGGTTTTGATACCCCGCCAATTTTTGAAAGTAGAGGGGGTTTTGAAACCCATATAATTAATGAAATTAGAGGGGTTTTTAAACCATATAATTTAGTTCATTAGTGGGGGTTTACCCCCACTAATTGATGACTTTTGAAGGGGTTTATGAACTGTCGCTAATCCATTTTAATAAATAGTGTTTTAAACCCCCTTTAATGTTTTTTTTATTTTTTTAAAAAATTCATGTAAATTCAAATTTTTTAATATATATGTTTGTGTTCCCATGTGTGTGTTTGTCTATATATATATTAAATAAAAAATTATATAAATTTATTTAAGTACTTTATAATCACACAAACACACACACACAGACATATATATATATATGTGTGTGTTTGTGTGCATTATATAAATAATTTAAATAAATACATAAAAAACTAAATATAAATTTATATGTTTATAAATATTTTTATACATAATATAAATGTAATTATAAATATATTTATTTGAAAACATGAAATTTAGATTTGGTTTTATAAATAATATACATTTATATTATGATTTATATTATACATATATTACAGTAAATACATTTTATTGCATATTTTTAAATAAATACATTCATATTATATTAAGTATAAAAATATATATAAAATATAAAACAATTAAAAAAAATAATCATATATATATCATATATAATTATATTTTATATATAATATTATAAATATTTTATTATATATACTTTTATATATATTATATAATTTTATTATATATATTATAATATATCATATTCTATCCAACATTATGAATTTTATTTCCAAAATGAAAGAAAGAAATACAATAAAAGGGGACTAAACCTAGGGAGGCCAAAAATAATGCATCCCCAGAGCATCACTCCAAATCAGTTTCACCCCCTCCGGTTTAAAAAGAGAGACATTTGAAAAACAAACGACAAGATCATCTGGGACCGTAAGGGAGGCCAAGTAGTCCGCCACTTTGTTCCCTTCACACCAAGTATGAGTGACCCTAACTCTTCCCGAGAGGAGAGTCTTAAATTATCTGATAGTATAGATGATGGACGACGGAGTGCTACCCCTCCCAAGCAAGGCCTCCCTTACAATCATTGAATCAGTTTCAATCTGAGCGACACTGTGATTCCTCTTCTTACACATGGATAACCCTGTGATCACTGCAAGGGCCTCTGCCTGGACCAAATTTATGCTACCATAATAAGCCAAAATAGCCAAGCCCACCCTACTGTTGTGATCACGTAAGACCCCACCACCTCGCATGACCTCCGTGGTGCAGGACCCCTTGGTATTAATCTTAAAACCTTCCTCCGGAGGTGACAAATGGATCCAGCATCCCTGTACCCTAGAACCATTCATCCAAGTCTCTGTAAGTAGGGACTGCACAAAATGAAACAGAGACGCCTCCTTCCCAATACCTTCCGCGCCAACCATGTCCAACAACAGGCATCTGGTTCTGGCTACCACCGCCCTCCCCGTGGATAGCATCCCTTCATACCAAGCACGATTTCCTTCTTGCCAAAGAATCATGAAACCCAGGTTGAGAACAAAGGATCGAGACTCAGTCTCTCTAATATTATCATTTCATCCTTGGAACCATTGCACAAAGAAACTCTCATAGTTACCAGCATGAGAGGAAAAACCTGAAAGCCCCCCAAAGAAACTCCACACCTCATGGGCCTAATTGCCCTCGATGAAAATATGATTCATACTCTCCTCTTTCATGTGCTCACAAAAATGGAAACAAGAGACCATACTAATACCCATCCTTTTGATGTTATAATTCGATGTAATAGAATAATAATGTAACCTCCAAGTATGAAATTAAGATTTTCTGGAATATTAATCCACCAGACCACTCTGTTCTAGCTCCCGCTCTCCTGAGGACCACCAAAACTGGTGCTTCTGCGTAACATATTGACTCTGAACCTACCTGAACCTGAAGGGGTATACATGCACTTATCCTTCTCTGAATTAAGCATGATAGAGTAAAAAACAAGCCGTTGAGAGGAATACATAATTGATATGAAAAATAGAGGGTGAAAACTAACCTCTCTGAAGGAGATAAAAGGAGTCGGGCACCTCGGATAATTCAACACCTTCCCCGACCAGTTCTGCTACCAAAACAGGACGCTCCCCTCCCCGACAATCCATTGAGAATGAGGAAGAAGTTTTGGAATGATATTACACACTTCTCCCCACAGAGACGTCACTCCGCCCAAAGGGCGAGTCGTGCATGTCGAGGATTTCTAATCCATGATTCTCTCCCACAGTTTACGTTTCTCGATAATTTCCCATGCACGCTTCACACGAACCCCATGCACTGCCTCCGCCAAGCTCCTCACATTAATTCCACCTCCCCAAACGGCCGATCCATCTTCCCCCATGCAACCCATATATTTTTATTTTCTATCGAGGCACCCCAGATAAACCTAGCCATGATTCTATCCATGGTGTTGATGACCCCCTTCAGAATGCTCGTGGAAGCCATAACATGCCCCGACACCGCCGATAGCATGATGTTCACCAAGGTGATGTTCCCCCCATAGGATAAAAAATGATTCTTCCAATCCAAAATGCGGGCCATCATCCTATCCACCACTTTGTCGAAATCCATGGTTCACAGCCTACCAGATGAAACCGGTGTACCCAGGTATTCCATAGGGAGTGAGCCCTTCCCCATTCCCGGATCGCTGCTCAACCTGCTCACCCTCCCTGCACCCCAAGATCCAGAAATGTAAAATCTACGCTTCTACCTATTTACAAACTTCCAACTCCTTCGATAATATTCCTCCAAAATTTTGTGGAACTCCCGAATCGACCTCCTACCAGCATTTGTGAAGATGATAGTATCATCTGCATAGATTATGTGTGGGATAGAAAGACTTCCATGTTTCCTTTGGAAAGGTAGAATCTCCCCATTACTAATACCTTTATTAATCATCCTTCTAAGAGTGCCCTACATCAATATGAATATACTCGGAGATATCAGATCACCCTGGTGAATACCCCACATGGATTTGAAGAAACCATGCGTTCCCCCCATGAAGGATACCACCAACCATGGCAAGAAAACTAACCCGAAAACAATGTCACATGCCCACTTTGAGAATCCTATCTTGGGGAGAACCCTACTAATAAAAACCCATTCCAACCCATCAAAATCCTTGTACATTTGAAGCTTGATCTCCATGTTAAACCCACAAGATATCTTGTTCAAATCCCTCATCATCTCCTGGGCCAATTCCATGGCCCCCAGTATTGATCGATCGTGCACGAAACCGTGTTTCTCAAAGGAGACCAACTGAGGTAGCATGACATCCTCCAATTGATCACAATAGCTAGAACATTATGTGGGAAGTTTCACATGCCAGTCGGCCGGTAATGATTGAGAGAAGATGGGGCTTTAGACTTCGGCAAGAAAACCAAAGAAGTAGCATCCGAAATCTGAGGGATTATCCCTCCACGAAAGAAATCCACAATGGCCAGAAACAGATCCCCTTTAACCACCTCTCATGTACCCCTATAGAAAGATCATGGAAACCTGTCGGGACCAGCTGTACTATTCGGGTTCACACTCTACACAGCATCCTTCACATCCTCCTCCATGGTTATTCTTTCAAGCATCTCATTCTCATGTGCAGAGACAACATTTGGCATCGATTCCCATAAAAAAGAATCCCCAAAGGGATTCCCCCTAGTCATTTTGGAGGTCGGGCCTACCATATGGTCTTTAAAACCCATTAGAGACAATCCCCCAACCACCTCTCTATCATCTGAAAATGAGTTGTCCTATAGATCCATGTTGGGATTCACCATGCACCGCTTATCCTTAAGACATGCATGGAAATAGGCAGTATTCTTGTCCCCTTCCATGAGCTGATTTATCCTTGCAAGATACCACACCCTACTCTCTTGAGCTAGTAGAAACTACGCCAAAGCTTCCTTTTTCTCGGAATGTTCCTCAAACAGAGCATCGTCCCAGCAACTCTCAAGATCGGATTCCAAAATCTCAACATATTGTTTAAGGATATCAAGATCTTTATACCATGGGGGAAGAGAGACAACCCATTCCAAGAAGTCCTACTTCAACCTCCTCTGTTTATGGTGAAAAGCCACCCACGAAAAACCTCGCGATGGTTCACTCCAGGACTACAACACCACACAGTGGAAAGCCGTGTTTCCCACCCACTGACTGGAAAATCTAAAAGTTTCCTGAGATACCTCCAACCTACAGAGAGAGAGAATAATTGGAGAGTGATCAAGGATTCTTCATGACAGATTCCTAACCTTCATGTCTGGGAACTTTTCAATGGCACACATGTTATCCATGCACCAGTCAAGCCTGCTCCATCTACGCATCTCCCCCTTACGGTTGGTGCACCAAGTTAAAGGGTCGCCAATGTAATACACGTCTATAATAACCTTACCCACCATGCACTGAGAGAATTCCAAACTAGCTCGCCTTAGAAAATCACCACAACCCTTCCTCTCCTCAGGCCTCAAAACATTGTTAAAATCCCCGTCCACCAGACAAGGATGATCCCCTGAGTCAAATGAATTCAGCTCCGACCAAAGTACTTCCCTGCAATGGGCATCAAAACTTCTTGTATATGAAGGACATATACCACACTACACCATCCCTCGACACCTTCATCCTAATTTGTTGGTCCCCAACTTTCACTTTACCCACCAAGACACCCCTCATCTAGAATATCCAAATGTTGTTATTCTCCAGGCCTTCATGCATGGCTTTATGCATACCAATCTTCCGAATGACCTCCTGGAACTTAGCATTGTTTTTATTGTGCTCAACAATTGCAACTAACAGGAATTTGTGCTTTTTTGACTCCGAGGAAATAAAATCAGTCTTCACCCTGGCCCCAATCCCAAGGGAATTCCAAATCAATATGGGAAACATTTAAATGAGAGATTTCCAGGCTTTGGCCCCAGGAAACGTGGTCATTTTCATAGGAGATCGAGATCTCTCCCTAACTTGCAGCCTCTTCAACATCAGCCTCGTGAAAACACCTGGGCTCGACGAAGATCTACTAGTGTATATGTCTGTGGAACCAGAAGATAGCAAAGAAGGACCGCCAATATCCCCCTTACACAGCCCCTCAGTCAAGACACCAACTGCCGCGACATCCTTACCATTGCTTTTAGAGGATCCACAGATATCGCTCCATGGTAAGCTCCATGAAAGCTCGAGAGAAAATCGTTTAGAGAGCTTGGAGCTCATGCTAGAAACGGAGACCCCCTGAGGCTCAGAACCCACCAGCCAAAAAAGAACAGGAGGACCGGCCGCCAAACCATGCCACCCCCCAAACTGAAAACCTGAACCCCTAAACATCCCAGGAGGAACTAGAGAGGGGGGACCCGATATAACCCTGAAACATCTCAGCAAAGAACCAACCAACTCACCGAACAAAAATATATTTGAGGAAGCCAAAAAGTACAACTTTTTAGACTGAGGAGAGATATTATATATATATATATAATATATATAGACATTATATATATATATATTATACAAAAATATATTATATAAAAATAAATATATGATATATCTTCCATAAAATTATTTATATATTATTCTCAAACATATAATATATGTAAATATCATTCACAAATATATAATATATTACACATAAATACATCATATATAAATAAATATTATATTATTTATATTTCCATACACAAGAATAAATATATAATATTTATTTTTTTAATATATAATTAAATTTAAATTATTTTTTAATATATATATAAATCATTTTAGTGTAGTGTTAATGTGTCGGGGAAGTACCTGACCGGTTCAGGGTTACAGTCTCAGTGGTACTATTTTTACCATCTTCAGGTTGTGGGTGAGGTGATGGATGGGATGTGCTTCGTGCGTGAGAGGGGTTTGTTCTTCTTTCATTTCACGGTCGATATGGCAAAGGGGATTGGGAATCAAGTGGGGTAGAGTGTGATTTATGTATTGGGGTGTCTACGGGGTGTTTCTAGGTGAATTTGGGTGTATGGGGGTATGTGGGGGCATTGGGGGGGTGTCATGCTACATAGGAGTTGTCCGGGGATTGTATCGGAGGGATTTGGTGGGGTTCTTTTTTTTAAAAAAAGGGTAGTTTTGGGGATTTTATAGTTAAATGTATCTCAAATATACATGTTTATAGTAAATTTATCATGAAATAAGAAGGTGTTAAAACTCCCTCAAATTTAACTACCAATAAATACAATAATATTTTAAAAAAATTACCCAAAAACGCCTTTGATCTAATTCGGCATCTTATTTAGTGGCGGTTATGGGTATCCAACACTAAAGTATTTAGGGGTTTTATAACACCCTCTAACTGAAAAAAATAATGCCTTCTAATTTCCACGCTATCTTATATTTTTACATTCATGGGTTCCTAAATGAATTTCCCAATGTTCCTTAAAAATGATAAGTTGCGATCTCAATTAATCTTATAAACGGATCTCTTCCCAAATCAAGTCTCTTTAAAGGATGACCTCTATTGAGATAAAATAATTAACGAAGTACATACAAGAGAATATTGAATAGGTTTTCTTACACCTAAGTGATTCCCTGTAGGGTTTTTGGTCCTCCTTATCAATAAGAATGATGGATCACTGTGCCAATGATTTTATTATCATAGTCTTAAAAAACATGATAAATAAAAAAGATCCACTACAATAGATATATGGGTTGTTTGATTAACAACACGGGGAAAATTATTTGTCTAAGGTGGACATTTAATCAGGATATCACCAATTAATGTTGGAGATAGAAGATAACACTAAGACTACAATTTGAATGAATTACTGGAACCATGAGTTCATTTTGATTCCCTTGTTACTAACTAATGCTCTACAATTTTTTCATAGACATCATGAATAATGTCTGTAATGATTACCTTAAAAAATTTATGATATTCTTTAAATTAATAATTATAACATTCTCAAATAGAATTTAGGATTATGATGACAATCTACATATTGTGATAAATACATTGTGAATGGGAACCATAAATGAAATGTATAATAAATGTGAGTTCTGGGTAAAAGATGTATAATTTTTGGTTTTTATTATCACAAACAAAGTAATATCATTAGAACTATATAAAACAATGTCAATAGATGAATAGTCCTAACCAACATCTGTAATGAATATCCATAGATTCCATGGTCTACTTGTGTATTTCCAAAAGTTTCTAATTAACTTTTTAGGATTATCAAACACAGTAACGAAGATTGCTAAAAATAGAGTATTGTTTTTCTATACAAACGATTTCATAGACTACTAAAAAGAGTTCAAAATATGGTTTTTTACTATAGAGGTACATACATTGATAGGGAAATATTTATTAAATACAATGATTCATAGAAGAAGGGATTAGTATGTTCTCTAATGAAAAATGATAATGTAATATCTTACTCTTCAAGAAAGAAAGAAATTACTAAGAGAATCAATCCCATGAATGATATGGGGTTGGTGGATGTGATCTCTGTGTTGAAAACATGGTTCCATTATCACTATGGGTAGATGTGTGGGATTTATACTAATTAAAAGTTATAATAATATATATGCAAACAATATTGTATTAATATAAACTAGTGAAGATCGTTAGATCCTATCAAGGATTATGAATACACAATCCACTACCATTCTGGTAAAGAAAATAATGTGAAATATTCTCTATGTAGAATTAATCATTAAACTTTATTAATGATTGTAATTGAGAAGGACCAAATATTATTATTATCTAAAATTATGAACATGGTTACCATAAGGGGAGTAATATCATCATTCATTCATCAAATGATTTATAAAAAATACATTATGGCTAAAAAATTGATTCTCCAAAAAAATATGTGAAATTTATATAATGGTGGAATCTATTGGAAATAGGAAATCATCGTAATTCAAAATTTATGGGGATTGATTTGTATTATTTTTTAATCACTATGTGTACCATCAAATCTTGATACAAAGATTGATATATTTAGTGATACATGTACCATTAATGTATCCATCCTCCCATGGATCACAAAGATGTACCTGGATACCTGAGAGAAATTTTAGTGGGATTATATTAAATGGAGATCCCTTAATATATATCAACATGATTGTTATGTCATATAGTGAAGTTTTGAAGGAAATTTTAACAACGTCCAATATGGAATACTATCAACTATCCAAAAATGTTGGGTTATGAGACGTCAAGAGCACCACCTTGTACGTTATTGGATGCTGACTAGTAGCGGGGGTCTGAAATGTGTATTTCTGAAAATATACCATCATTAATGAAGTGTCCTAGATGTATAAAATAAATAATATAAATAAAATAAATCAACTTATAATTATAGTAGAATATAAATAATAAATAAAAATTTAATAATTCAATAAATAATCAATTAATATTGTAATGATGTGATGGAATGCATATAAATTTCATTCTAGTAAATATATAAATAAAATAATATTAGTCTCAAAACAATACTCAAAAGTACCTGATCTCAAACCAAACATCAGTCCAATCACCATACACATGGCCATCCAGTAAACAAGCAATCAATTGCATGGCCTATTTCCCTTATCCATACTTGCATCCATGTAAAATTATCTGGTACCAAATGGGTGTCAAAATAGGTTCTGATTATAACTCGGTAGTTTGACACCATTGTGTCTAAACATACTATAATAATAAAATTTATATGCAATAATGAGATAAATAAGTGTATTAATTATTTCATTAATTAATAAAATACAAGAACCACCTACTTCAACTCCATGAGGGAATATCCTTGACCATATCATATAACCATGAAAACCACTACCATATAATCAAGGTAAAATAACCTACACTGAAACCTTGCAAGATTATCTCATAGAATATCTTACATCCATTCAAACCACAACTATAAAACCATTTTGTAAACACAAAAATCATAGTCAAAACCCCATAAGCATAAAATCATTTGGGTTAAATCTCTATAAGTAATATAGCATGGGACAATGTATATCCCACTACCTATAATCATTATAGTATGGTATTAGATTGATCCACAATAAATATCTATAATATAGCATATATGTGTGAGTTTTTCATCCCCATGTTTGATATATAAGCATTTCATCATATAACACCTTTCATGACACAAAACATGGGTATAAAAATATCAAATCATATATCTCAATGTTTAATTATGAGAATTATCATTTATCATTCATACAACACTTCCAATTTAAATAAATTTTTTTTAATAGTAATAACAATAAGAAACAATCCCTAATTTACGGATTCTATATGATGAAATAACGAAAGGTCACATGTCAGGAGAAAAAAAAATAAACCATAAGTAAATTTAATTAATTTCCAGGTTCACTAACCAAATAGGTAGACTTAATCTTGGTCAGTAGCTAATTAAAACTAGTGGACTTCATTTAATAATAAATTAAATTATTTAATTTATTTGGGTGAACCCAATTTTGGTTCCATGATAATACTTAAAAATATTGAAATTATAGAACCATGAGGATGATATTTAGACCCTATACCTTTATTTGACGACCCATCCATTCTTCCAATGACAAACTATCTCAAGGATGATGGTGGATCTGATCAAAAAGTGGTTCCTAGAACAAAAATGATCATGATAAAGAAGAAACCCACAATCAGTTAAAGGATATCACCGCAACAGTTTGATGAAGAGGGATAGGATAATGAAACCCAACCTTGAAGACATTCCAAAGATTGATCATGAAGAGAAGATGTCCAGAAGGGATGTTGGAACTCCAAATTCACATATTCTACTCCCTACGGTTAAAATGAGATGACCTATACTAGAATGAAATGAAAATTATCTACACAATTTGTTTAAAAAAATTGGTCTGAGAAGTACACAGAGTGTAATTTAGTTACATGTCGTGCTAATATTTCATATGTCATTCACAAAAAACCCCATAACATCATATTTATTTAAAAAATACACCAGTTTATTACATGATTTGTAATCCATTTACATAGAGTATAAATATTTATAATATAGTTTTTAATCATGCATTCCCATTAACAAATTGAATCACATTTTAAAACATATTTAATTACCATGAACCAATTTAACACATATCCCATTTATTCTCAAAACCCATTAATTTAAAAAATAATACAACCTAATATAGTAGTTAATTTTCCCCAATAAATTCTATCTACCTTTAAACAAGACTCGATCACCAATGCTAAACAAAAATCTCGAGGAGGGATGTACCTGGAAAAGACAATATCTTAGAACCTCTCTACCTTATAACAGCTCATCTATGAGATGCTCCAATCATCACAATGTGGTCATTACAAAGAGGTATTATAATTTTGTTCACATATAAGACTTCCTATTCTATGAATCATCCTGGACAGTACCATGCTTCCACTACAATCATTCCAACCGTATAGTCTTTCCCCAAATATATTTTTCACTCTGATCTGCAACCAATATCGAATGCACCTTAAAGAATGCATCAGTAAAATTATCAATGTATGATAGTTCTATCACATATTAACATTATGGATAATATATCTAATGTTTTGACACATGAAACACATCATGCATAGGATTGGAGCGTTCTTTATGGGATAAATGATACTTTGTTTGACCAACCCTCTCCACTATCTCAAATGTCAGGAGAAACCTGGGTTCTAGATCTCTCTATTTCTAGATATAGAATTACCCCAACCTAAGATACACATAACGGAAAACATGATGACCAACCTTGGATTATATAGATTATCTTTGATGGTCATCATAAAATTTCTCCAAGCTCTGTATGACCTGTAATGACTCAATTGTTAATTAATCATGCTCAAAAATCTCATACAGAAGACTAGTCCCAAAAATTATTGACACACCTACCTCCATCCAACAAAGAGGTGAATAGAATGGACTTACACAAATATAATCAAAATGTGAAATTTGGATTGATTCCTTGAATGTATTACTACATGAATACTTTTAGAGTTTCACGTGTTTCTCCCAAAAGAATGAAAATCAATAAACACTGGCTCATAAAATATCCAAAAAAACATGAATAGTCTACTAAGATTGACCATCAGTATATGGATGATTAGCTATGCCTAAAATACCCTATGATCCCAGATCAATCAAAAGACCCTTCTATAAATGCGATGTGAAATGAGGATCTATATATGAAATGATAATCATCATACCAACAAGCAACTTTACTACCACACACACTTAATGTCTTCAATGATCATCAACTATGATTGTTTCCCAAGTGAGAAATAATTGGCATACCTAAGTCATTAAATCCAAAAAAAAATTTCATTCTTATGGTTTATCATATTTAATACTATCAAAAAATAGATTGAGAAATCATCCCATTTCATCTCTCAAATAGGAAGTGGTTTCAAAAGACTAGATATCCCCTGATGGTTGGGTTTTATCTATAGACAAGTGAAGAATATATCCATGATTCATTCCACCATGACTATAATTTCTAAATACTATTAAAATATATAGATATCAAGAAACATATTATTAGAAATATGATTCACTTACCATTTATAATCCTGGAACTCCCTCATCATCTCCTTGAAAAATCCCATAGGAACCCATACATGGACATAGATGAGAAGATAATTTTTATTACCAATAAAACATCATGATGGTTTATCCCCACCCTATAATTTTTTCCTCAGAACTAATCCTCCAAAATAACATAACTCTTTAGTGATACTACTATCAAAAAATAAAGGTATACTAGATGTTGAAGTTAGGGAAACCCATCCCTAAGTCTATTGAACATCCAGATGTATAGCTTTAATAAGGATCATTATCTACCACACATCACATGACTCTCATACTAACTCCCCCTATGTCTTTTATCTCAATGATTCAGAAAAAATATTTCCCTTTCATGGTGTATAATCTAATTCAAATTTGAATGACTATAGATACTTAACAAACATCCTCTACTGAAGGTTTAGGTATCACTGAGAAAATAGATACCTGAGGCTCATGTGGTCTGTGTATACCTAAAACAACTCACCCATGAGATAGTGTCTCCAACATATAAGGTCATGTACCATTGATGAAAACTCCAGATCATGAGTAGGGTACATCCTCTCACACGACCTTATCTTCCTAGAGGAATAAGTTACCACATGATCCTCTTTCATAATAATTAATCTGAGTACAACTATGGTTGTATCCCAGTACAAAATAAATGTTTAACCTGACATTGGTAATGTTATGATTGGATCAATGGTAATCATTTTGTTTAGATCCTAAAAATATCTTTCATAAGTGATATACTAATAAAATATCACCCCTTTCATTGTCATCCTGGACATTTGTGATACAAAATTTCAAAAATCATAGATAAATAACTAATAATAACTAGATAAAACTGAATTTTTCTGAATCTATACAACATTTTTGTGTTTTTCTCGAGATATTGAGACCGAATTTTTCCTTGGATCCACTAAAAATCCTGCGACTGAGATTACATGTCCTAATAAGTTCACATTATTAATTTTAAAATTGCATTTGGTTAGCTGGATATAAATATTATTCTCTATAATTGTATTCATGATGATGTCATGATGTGTCATAAGATCATATAGTGATTTGTAGAATCTATTATATCATCAAAAAAATCCACAACTAACTAGTCCCTATAATGATGAATGATATTGTTCATTAAGTCTATGAATATAACTGGTTTATTTGTCAAGCCAAACATTATAATTGTGAATTTATTTAATCAATATCTATTCTCACATGTAGTCTTATGTATTACTAAAGGTTTTAACCTTATATAGTGGTAAAATAATCTCAAATACAACTTGTATAACATATTATCACCTCTCAACTAATCAAAAAGATCACAAATTCTTGTAAATTATATCAGTTCTGGATTGTCATCTGGTTCAATCATTGATAATCCACACATAAGTGAAAAGAAACACCATCCTTCTTATAGATGAATATTGAACAATCCTTGTATATGTACTCGTACATATGAATCCTTCATATTATATATATTATATGTTACCTTTCAACTCTCAAAGCTCCACAAGTTCCATTCTGTATGGTCGAATCAAAACTGGCTCTCCTCCCCGCACCAACTCACACATGAACTCAATCTCCCACTTGAGTGGTAATCTATAGAACTCATCAGGAAATAAATAATGTATATGGTCTACCATTGGAGATAAAATTTTTACATAATTCCAACATTTTATAGAGTATGATAGATTATATACTCTGTCAGACAATATAATCTTCACTAAATTGGTCCTGCAACCCCAACATGATGATCCCACTCACCATTGTGAGAATACCATCTTCATTTTATACATAGAAAGGTAAATTTACATCTTTAATAGTTGAAATGAGTCTAATATAGAGATAAAGGATCCATAACATCAATCAATTCGAATCCTATCATTTCCATCTTGAATGGTTCCAAAAAGAAATAGTAACCACCAATCAATAGAGAACCAGTCATGAAGCAGTTCATATTTTATGACCACACTCCCAATGGTGTTTATAAATTTGAAATACCATCCCAGATTTCAACATGAAATACCAATCCATTTTAAAAATTGGAAGATATAAAATAATATGAATCTCCCTTATCAAAGAATACACAAGTTAAGGTAGATCAAACATGAATCGTACCTCTGAAGGTTGACGGTCCTACACCAATGACTTCCAGAGTAGTCTACATAATGTGTAATTGAATATCATCATTTTATCTATTATAATATGAAAATATTGAGCTATTTACCATTGTATTTTTTTCTTCTCAAGTTTTGGTATTCTATATTCCCTCCCTTTCCCAGACTGGCTAGTGGATCTCTAGACAGTAGTATGTTGATGTGTAGTAAGCCCCTTCAGAATCATGGGCCTATTTTGGTCTCATGGCCCTGGTATTTCGTGGAATGTCCACACAAAACCATTTACGATGACCCAACATTTCCCATGTACGACCCTTGACTGTGGATAAAGATAATGAAGTCGCTTGTGACAAAACATGAAACACTGATAGCACCCAAATAGATCCTATCCAGGATATGGTTTTCCACTTATCTTTTTGATATTACCAATTATATATTAATGGAAACTATCATATATGAAAATATTTACACTCAAAGAAGAGATCTCAAATCACCCTTCTAAAATAGAATGGACGCTGCTTAGGGCCTCTCTCATGTTTTTTTATGTAATTACTTTTTAGTTCATCACATCCTCAATGTTATTAATATGGGATATGTTTACCTATGAATTGATCTAATAGAGAATAAAAAAAATTCTCTCACTAACGATCTCAACATCTACCAAATGCTTGTGAATATCACAATAGGTTGGTGAAATTTCAATCATATGGCATCATTATAATGCCTTCCAATGTAAAATGTATAAAATCATGATCTATTTATACCCCAATGTTTCAGGATATAAATAGCTCAAATAATTCCATCCATGATAGTTAATCATGCTTCCCTGCTTCCACTATAATATACCACCATCTCTTTTTAGGTTCACAAAGAATATATGTTGAAAGATTAACCCTCATATCAATGGGTGTTTCATGATTCTTGAAGATTATTGAGACTGAATCATTACAGAACATGGATACATAAGGTCACACTTCCCGAGTGAACTTCGATGGAAAAATGCCTATAAAACTCTCTTATCAGCTTATACATAAAAGTAATAGCATGATTAGTCTCCCTTTTAATGTTTCACATGACGCTCAATAATATTATTCAATGTTAAACATCAATCTAATCATCATTAACTACTTGAAACATCCGTTTTTCTACATTACGAGTGTGATAATTTCCACTCTCATGACTCTCAATACAAAGATGATGAGGATAAATTTTTTATAAATGAAAACCCCACACAAAATATAATAAGAATGAAATAAGGTTAACATCAACATGTGACTATAACTAAGAACCACTAACTCTTAGTCCCCCTAAACATGGATTACAAGTGATTTTGCATGACAAGTGAATTGTAATTATTTGTCTAGTGAAACATATATCTCATATCAATGTTCAATAGGAATGTATATATCACATCAAAAAAATTGATTTGCACCTCTCATAAACAATCCATGCCATCAATTCAAAAGGTTCCTATTATGATGCATGTATCCTTGTGTCTCACTATATCATACCACAAGTAAAATTATCACGAAAAAATAACATAATTAGTCAATAAACTCAAACAAAATATGAACCATGAATGTTGAAATAACATCAACTGAAATAAGCACACAACACAAACAGCATTCTCATCCCTAAGCACTCAGATTTCCTCCCATACATGGGTTATCTACACCTATTCAGAAGCTCATTACCATGTCTTAAAACATTATATTATCCTTTATACCTTTCCTAATTAGTAAACTAGAATAAAATAAAACAAGATAATTTGATAATACATAGAATCATCTTTTGATCCAACACTCTCATGTGGTAGAAAGTGTTGGTTACAACTCCTCAAGTGTGCCTCCCCATATGCCAGAGGCTACTGACTTTTAGAGGGGGTGTGAAATGTATAGTGGGTAGAAAATACATCCTCACATAATGTGTCATTGAGGTAGAAGATAATCCTTATAAACAAAATAAATCATTTTATTGACATACAAAGAGACAAACAATTATAGGAGTTGAAATAACCCGATAAATAATTGAGGAATATTGTAATGACATAATATAATATATATAGATTTTATTTTAAAAAAAATTCCTGTAAAATTATAGAATAATTGAAAAAATACTCAAAATTATTTATTATTGAACCCCACAATAGTCTCATCACAAAACTACATCCCATTTAGAAAATAACAAATCAATTGAAATGTACATTTCTATTGTCGAAACCCACATCCATGTAATATTCTCGAGTACCAAATGACTGCCCAAATATTGTGTCATAATAACACATTAGGTCAACAACAAAATTTATAAACTATCCAATCTAATAATTGTACGAAATAAAGTGATAATCATATTTATTATTTTTTTTAAAAAAATTAATAAAATACACCAACCACCTACTTCGGCTCTATGCGGGAATTTCTCTGATCATGTCTTAAGACCAATGAAACCATTTACACATAACCAAGGTAAAATAAATTACTTTGTTTTCATGCCAAAACATCTCTAATCACGTATCAGAACCATGTCAACCACGAAAATATAATCTTGGTATAGTAACAACAATTCGAGTCAAAGACATATAAGAAATAAAACATCTGATCAATTCTTTATATGAATTACATATTGGTAATAACCATATTTCTCTCTCCCTCTCTAACTCTCTCTAACCACAAATACATTGGACTAGGACAATTTCATTCAAAATGATCATTATATCAAATAATTATTCATGTTCCAGGGGCGAGCCTGATATATACACATTTCATCATAAAGCACAGGTTATTTCTAATGACATGGATATTACAATATCACATCATATATATAAATGTTTAATTAAGAAAATTAATATTTACTTTTCATATAGAACATTAAATTTAAATCAAATTTTACAAATATTTATAATAATAATCAATAATACATTATATATGGATTCTATAACAAGAATTCACCTAAGGTTACATGTCAGGCTAAACAAATTTTAATCCCCAAGAAAAATAAATTAAATTCAGGTTTACCCACCTAATGGGTAGCCATAATCTAGGTCATAATACAATTGAAGAAAAAGGAACACATGTAAAAATACCATTCATTTATTCAACTTATTTGGATGCACAATATGTTGGTGAAATCCAAAAATTTTAAAAATATAGAAATTTCCAAATCATAGGGATCAGATATAGTCCCCTAACATTAATTGATGATCCAACCAGAATTCCGATTGCAAACACCCATTAGGTAAAAGGATCAGATGATATCAAAGATTTACCTTGATCAAAACTAATTAATATATAATCCAATAATGAAATATATTTAATGATATCACCACAACGGTTATAAGAAGAGGGATATAAGGAAGATCCCTAACAAAAAGTACATATCATGGACTGATCACACATACAAGTCAAACTCAAAATAGTTTGGAACTGCATATTCTGCAAGAATATTCCATATGTTTGAGAGTAGAGGAGCTACAATTAAATTTAATGAAAATTCAGTATCAATTTTTTTTGAAAATATATGGTTGGTGAATTACATGGTGTGTAATGTAGTTACACACCATGTAAATATTTTTAATGCAATATAGCAAAAAACTTGTCACCTCAAATTTATTTTATTAAAAACACGTTCACATTATATGAAGTTTTATACCTTTAAATGATTATTAAATTTTATACATTTGGTTTTTCATTTCATTTTTCATTAACAATCCAAATCCCATTTTAAACTTATTAACATATAAGGAACATGTGATTACACTAAACCATTTATAACTGGATCCCATTATTAAAAATATCATACATCCCAAAAATTTAGGACTTTTTCCCCAACAATGGATATTTTTCTCCAAATAAGACATGGTCATGAAGGGTCCAATGGAAAAATCAAGAAGGGATGTATCTTGAAAATGAGGGTATCTCATAGAAAAAGTGTACGAGGTTGATAAATACATTAACTATACATATATTGTAATATTGAAAACATCACCATGGACCTTTTCACTATACATAGGAATATATCAAGAGTAAATAATTCCATATGGTTATTTTTTTCATTTTCATAAATTTATAGATCAATTTGATGAAATTCGAGAGGAAAAATCGCTCGATAAACTTGTATGGATAAACATCATAGAAGTGGTGAGGCGACACAGAGTTCTATTATCTATTATATATGATCAATATCTGATATTTACCTTCATGTTTTTGGATAATTATTCCAAATCATCTAAACACTAAGTTGAGCCTCACAATGGCCAATCACACTCGAACTTGTGGATATCCTGGTCACCCCCTTCAGAAATTAAAAGACATGTTGAGATAATTCTAAATGGAATTAAAAGGAGTATAGAGTCAGCATCTTCTATTGGATGAGTTATCATAAAAAAATATTTTACACTCAATCATTCAAATGGACCCATATTGATATTTTTATGAGAAGATACATAGAAAACCATCATATTTGGATGAATTTATTGAATGTATATTTTTGGGACATAATATGGTTGAGGATATAATATAGGAGTTTACAATCATTCAGAAGCACATTAGGGATTCCTATATTAGATAAAATATCTATAAAGACAATCATTGATGGGACATAATGTTTTAGATTGGAGATAATTTATTCCTCCATATATCTCAATAAAAGAGATTAATCATATTTTGGTATAAGGGAATGTAATGTCCTATGTAAATCACCCATTTGATATTATGGATCTCATAAAATTTGTTAGATATCAATTAGAACTTCGAAAAACAATTTATCATTTAAATGATGTGTTGTATGTATTCCACCTAATGAAGTACATACGAGATAACTCACTTGCACTAAACATAAAGGGGGAATAACTGGAAAATTATCTCTCGTATGAGGATATGTGAGTGAAGATCTTATATTGTAGAGATAAATGTATACACAACATGACCACACACCTATTTAATGAACTTTGGAGGAACCACAAATATGGTGTGAGGACATAGGAATTGAAGGAAGCATAAAAGGATAAGAACCCTCATTTATTTTAACCTTAGCATGTAATATGAAATTTTATTATGGGGTAATATTGTAATGTCATGATTGTTTTTATGAAATATTTCCCCTTAAATAATCTGATTTTTTGATAGATTGTCTTCCATGAAAAGTAATATTTAAATAAACCTTGATATACTACTATAATATTATTTTTATAACAAAAACATTATAACATTGTCATTAAATTTTTTTTCATTAATAATAATAAGAATATTATGAAATATGTTTAATAATAATTAGTAATTTTTTTTGTAAATTCATTTTATTCCTCAAAAATATTTTTTATTCAGAAATAAATTTGTTTTATTCTTTGTGAAAATATTTATAATTAATTCTGACACATTTAGAAAGTTAATTTGAAAAAGTGATTTTATATTTTTAGTTTTTAATGTCATATTTATCATTGGAGAAACGTTTTTTCTATTTTGAATTTTTTTATTCTTTTAATAAATTTTGTAAAATACAAAATTACATTGAAAGCTATATATTCATATACAATGTACAAAGTATATTTATATTTTGAATTAGTATTAAAATTTTCTATGTTCCTTTATATTATAGATAATCTAATTTATTTTCATTTTAATGAATTTTATTCCATAAATTATTATAAAAACAAATTTTCAATTAAAAGGGGTAATTTCTAGAAAAATTGATTTTCATTATATTTTTTCAAGTTTAATATTAAATAAAATTCATCCATTACCATATATTAAATTTCTAAAAATTAATTTTATATTTTTAATCATGATATTCATATTATATAAATAAACTAATTTTATTTATCATTGAATGCGAGTAGTAACATAGGTAATTTTTATTGTAATGATTAACATTATCGGGTAATTAAGGCTAAAAATAATATGATAATGATTATTAAATAACCCATATTTATGTCCCACTTATATTGGATGAGTATCACTTTTTCATATTCATATATGGGAATAATTTAGGACATTTTTTATCCACTTGGATTATGTTATGTATTTTATAGTATTTTATTTAATGAAATATTATACATTACATTGTATTGGTTTAATAAGTATAAAATTTTTAATATGTGGGTATCCATAATATATGTATGGCTATAAATAGTATCATTAAATACAATATATTTAAATTTATAATTGTAATTTTTTTAATTTTTATGGAACATAAAATTTCCTTAAATATTATAAAATGACGATATCATAATTATTACATTAATGTATAAAGTAAATTACTGATAATAAAACCCTTTAAATAAATAAAAATGAAATATTTAATGTCATCAATGAATTAAATAGAGAAAAATCAATTTTTTGGGATATTATAAATTTTTGGTTTCTAATTTTACTTTTTTAGATATTTTGAAGTCAACGTAATAAATATTGTTAAAATTAACAATTGTGATATTTTATTAATATAATATTGTATTAAATTATCCAAACCCATAATAATATTTTATAATCACAAAGAGGATAAAAAAATTCTCTAAAAATTCATCCCATATGCATATTTTTCATTGCGAAAAATTTTCCTCTAAAATAATATTATTATATTTTAATATTTTTAGAAACCATAGAAGCGAACTTCAACTCAATTAAAATAGGATAAACATTACTTTACTAATTTTCACCAAAATAATCCATATATCTATATCACCCTCTACCAATTTTCTTTGAAAAAAATCATCTTTAATTAATTTTTGTTCTTCCCCTTCCATGAAACAAATCCAATGTCCCTTAACAGGATTTAAAAAGAAGAAACTTAAAAGAAGAGGTATCCATTTTTATTGAATCTTTCCAATTTTATTCTTTTTACACCTATTAATATTTTTTACCCATACTAAAATAATAAATAATGTATCATATATATACATATATGTTATTATTATTATAATAAAACTATATTCTAACTTTTTTTCATCCTATGGAAAAAAGAAAGCACCACGTTTGTGTATGTTCAGTTTATCATCACCACATAGTTTTGTAATTTTTCTTTCATCAACACTATAATTATATGGTTATAATGATATAAATATTGGTATATATGACACTTATCAAATAATATGGATTATATATAATTAATTTTTCATCCATTTCATTTCCCATTCACCATTAAGGTTCTCATACTATTGGTCATGGGTATGTATGGTATACCATCTCCATGAAAAGATGTTAATCATTTTTCATATCCAACAATAAATAATGGTAATAAAATTTTATAAAATTATTAAGTAATATAATTATCTCATTAATAACATTCTAGGTATAAATATTCTATATCATGCAAACATGAACATGTGCTTAGAACTTTCTGTTTTTTGTTTAGTACATACTTCATGAAAATGTTACTGATTCTGAGTATGTGGTTTCAATTTAATCATTGTTAAATAATTAATTATATAATAATATTTTCCTCAATAGTAAAAAAATACTATTTTTATTTGTATAAATACATAAATATTTCCTCTGAAAATGGAAATCATGATTAATTAGTTTTTGTAGGGTTTAACAATCGAATGGCGATACATTAATAAATATATTAACTATAAAAAAACATATATAGAATCATGAAAAGTAATTAAACATATCTTTAGACTGTGATATTATATTTATTTTATATCCAATTATCATTTATTACATAATAATCCAAACAGAATTTTCATATTTCATTAAATCATCCCAAAAGGAAATGTGTTATAATTATTTACCAAGGAAAGGTATTTATATAATGATAAAAAATGTGTAAAAAATATTAATAATATAATAAAAATACTATATATCCCCATCATATCCCATATTTTAAACATCAATTATATGTGGTTTGGAAAAAATAAATTTGACATTCATTAAAGATGTGGTCCATCGTAGGAATGATTAATGATCCAATTTCCCAATTAATGGACAACATAATGATTTATAAAGAATGATGATATAAGAATTTTAATTGTGTCATATACATAATATTTATTCTTCAAATCCAACAGTGATTCTATCTTTGATATGTGGTGATAAATAACCATCTACATCACATTGTGGAGGTAATAGTCCACATGTATGTACAATCTATATTTTAGATTTTTTAGTGGTTCAAAAATAATGAATAATTTTTGTTAAATTTATCTAATGAAATTAATGTATAATATTGATACTGATTTGATTATATTAATATTTTTATATAATAATTAGGAATGTGGGGTAAATGAAAAGACTCTGTGAAGTTAATATTCATGTAGGTAGCCTGAGTTTTCTCTTTGATAACTCATTTAAAGAAATGGATGAAATAAAACAAAAGTTTTCCAAAAGTCTATAGATTATGGGTTTGATTAATTAAGAATAATTTAGTAATAATTTAAATATTAAATTATAATTATAGGTTCGTTTTTTATGTTGTGGAAGTGTTAGCCTTTTATAAGTGATGGTAAGTTTGTTTTGGAAGTGACCATTATATTACCAATAATGTAACATTTTAATTAAAAGTCCAATGACTCTAAGACAATAACAAGTGGGTAAGTGTGTGTGAGTCAAAATTATTATCAGACACTCATTTAAGAGACATCATCTAGTATTGTTAGGATTTTTCTTTATCCTTTTTAACTTTTTTACAAAATTAACTATTAACATGGTGATTAATTTATAACATTAGTAATTAATACTAATGAAAAAAATTAATACATTACATACTACATAATATTATAATTTTGATTTAAAATTTTCATATGATCTTAACAAATAATATTTTTATGGATTTGAAATGTTAATAATAAAATAAATTCGTTAAATAACTTTTTTAGAAAAGTGTTTTATTTGGTGTTAAAATTTATATACAAGATAATATTATCAAAGATACTTATTTTTATGAAGTAAACTGGTTTATAACCAAATGAAAAATTCTAATTTTCGTTAAATTAAATCCAAATCCTAATTTAATCTTCAAATCACATAATTATAAGAAAATAACAAAAAATTAATTTATGAAAAAATTATAATATTGTTCTAAATATATTTTATATATGATTTATTATTAAAAACAATAATTTAAAATGAGTAATATTATTCAATTAATACACATTTTATTAACTAAATGGGGTTTCATTCATCGTGGAAATAAATTCTTGTCGAAAAAATCATAGATATTATATTTTTTTACAAAAAACATTATCTAAAAATTAATCTTTTTAGAAAAAAACTAGAAATTAATATTAAGAAATTATAATTTCATGAAATAAAATATAATTTTATTTTATCCAATTCTATCTAAAAAAATTAATTTATTTTTTAATAAATAATATATAATATTTTTAAAATTAATTTTATTGTAAATATCATTTGTCAATGTTAACTCATATTACTTATCAACCATCCAATGAAAATAAATATAAATATTTTTCCCTCTTGGTTTTTATGATACAATTGTAAATAAATTTATATTAATATGTTTTGATTTTTTTACATTGGTTTTTGCATGTAACATATTTTATCGAACATAACATACATTCTAAAAGTTATAGAATATTGAGTTATTACATTTATCAACTAAAAAAATTACATCCACACAAATTTAAATGTCACTTACTAGTATAAATAGATATTTAAATATATATTAAAATTATGAATCATGATATAATTTTGAATGATATATCTACCCTACAATATTGGGATGCATATCTTTATCCTTAGGACATGAATCTATTTAATATTGAGAATTTATCCTACCATTTGGTCCAAAAGAATACTTTTATTTGGTATCATGACCACACATAATATAATTTTTTTCCTATTGGCAATTTACTATCATAAATTATTTGATAAATTTTCAAGGTTAATATAAAATTTGGTTTCATTACTCTAGAAATTTCTTCCACTATGTGGAGGGACACAAATGATCACTAAAATCATGAATAATTTATTAAAATAAGGGATAGTAAGATTTCCAAAATGAATATTTTTATAAACATTAGTATGGAAAAATATCAGTATAAAATTTATTAGATAATAAATTATTTTGTGGTGATTTAATGTTCATATAAAACCTTTTTGATATAATAGTGTTCTAAGATTCAAATTTCAATAAAATATCTGTAACTATGGATCAAAGGGTATATGTTCCTTAAATATCTTTATCCATATTAGGAATAGATATTGAATAAGCACCTAATTTCCCTCTTGGTATTTAGTGATAGTGATTTAAATCAACATGGACAGTCCTTGGATTAGGCCATTGGCGTTTCTATTTCCCATGATCTATATAAAAACGAATTAAATTATTACTGGAACCATATGATGAAATTTATTTATTTCAATCATGTTTTCCAAAAAAAATCATTTGTCTTCGACTGTTTGATTCTTGATGGCCTCTTATTCAAGAATTAAATAATCTTTAGTCCCCTAGAACCAATTGATTTAGTTATTATTCAAACATAATTTATTTATCGAAAACAAGAAACTCTTAGCCTCATCAAATTCATAATTTGATATTTCTTGACACTCCACCAATATCTTCTTAGGTGTGTTTTGGTCTTCAAATATGTTTGCATTGTTAATCATTTTATATGGTATCTGGTTGGACATAATAAAAAAATTTCTCACTCTTTATCCCATTCTGATGGGTTGTTCATTGAAGTTATCTTGATGTTATTAATATTTTCATGACTTATTATATACTCCCTTTATTTATTTTATATAAAATGTGCATAATTTGTGTGAAATATTAATGTTTAAATATTTAGTATAATTTTTTAGCATTTTTAAAAGTAGTCTAATTGATTTAGTTTACTATTTTATTTATTACTCTCACCCTACTGATTAAAAGTTTTTGGGATGTATTTTTTAGGATTCCTTATTCAATTTTCCAGATATCATTAGAAGTAATCATGGGCCAATTCGGCCATTTGAAGGCTCATATAGACCACACAAATGACCCAATGAGTTTGTGAAGAAACTGGACCAGCCATGATGATTGAGTTACTGGTCTCACTCCCGAAGCCCATATTTTTTGAAACTCCACGATGAGTTCATGATTATCTTAAATATTCATGGGTAAAAATTTCAGGGCCCAAATCGACGAACAAGAGGCCCATATAGTGCTTTGAAGTCCATCCCACCATTCTGGACGAGAATTAAAATTAGTATAGTATTAATGACATATATCCTGATCTAATCATCAAAGAAAGCAGAACTTTTGTAGTGTGAAATAAGAGATATAGGTGGATGACTTTGTTGAATAAAGAATTCATATTTTAAGGCATCTTATAATTCCAAAAAATCATTCACATTTTTCCATCGAAAAATCATGGATTGAAATGGACAGTTTAACAATGTTTAATCAAATGACCATAACTTTGGATCCTTAAGTCAAAATGACTCCAAATGTTGAGAGAGGTCGGAAAACATTATTATATTCAACTTTTAAGAAGGATATATCTCTATATTCAACTGTCTGGATGTCAATATCGTCGAGCCAATTAGAGGTACGGATTGGGAATCCAAACAGTCCACTTCCTTGGGCTATAAATACACCCCCTCCTCTCCATGAATGGGGTTGGAATTTCAGAAGAGAGGATAATCAATTTCCATGACCAATGACTTTCCCAAGGCTTGGGAGGACCTACCATGGTTATTTTTTTACTTGAGATACCTTTCCTCCTCTCTTTGATTTCACTCGATTTTGTGTTTTTCTTCATTTGTAATCTCGTAAGTGTTATTTTTTTTATTTCTGTTTTAGTGCAAGTTTCTTCTTCATATTCTTTTTTAATAATCCACCCTCTATTATTAAATATTAATGCTCTTAAAATATTAGAAATAAAGTTGAAACCCCTTCCCTTATTTTCCTTCCTCATTCAATCTACATTCTGTTCTTAATTCTCATTATCGTTTGTGTGTGTGTTCGACACACCACTCTTTTCTTATAACTTTCTTTTCCTTCTATTCTTAATTTATCTTCATAATCATTATAACCAGATTACAAATAAATTAAATGGCTGAGTAAATATACTATTGGGGTGAGTTATAATTTGGGGATATTATGTGATTGAGAGCCTTTGCTCGATGATTATTCATTGAGTTAATATTGTGTATGTTGAACTTTATATGTCATGGATTAATGACATGTTTTGTATAATATGTGGATTAAATGGACTATTGAAACCAAAAATACACTACCATAAATATGTAATGGTAATTATTAGAAACCTAAGTTACGTTACGGCTTGGATTAAAGCTTTAACACTTGGGAATTCGAATCAAAATCATCTTGTGAAGTGGGTATTAATTTAATGCAATATAAAGAAAAGCTCATGGATATCATAAGCTTGAATACCCAATAATGACCTCATCCCATTCATTATCAAATTTTTAAATCAAAAATATTCCATAAATTATTTCATAAGATCTGCAAAAAAAATGCCAATCAAAATACAATTAACTATAAACAACTGACTATAAAAAATTATCATCGCTGAGGATTCGACCCGAGTGTTGCTATGGACATTTGCAAAGCACCGGAACCTTGACCGGTTGATAGGTGACAATTGGCCGTGCATTTTAGATCTCAATATTTACCCTTAAAACCGTTGTTATGTCATTTTGTAGTCAATATATATGCCAAATCTGTTGACATTAGCGATAAACCATTAACAATACATGATATTTATAAAAATCACAAAAGGAATTCAACTGTAAAATCTATTTTTCTTTTAAACTATCACATTGGATTATTAGTAGTTTTTTATCAACCTATTTCTATCTCTATTTGACCAAGTTTTCTTTGTGTTAGTTTTATAACAAACATCATAAAATTATTTCTCAATTTTACAAGGAAATAAGTCGTTCATAATGGTTTATAAATACTAAATTTTCAACAACAACATATCCACTAGGAGACTGAAATTAGGTGTGTAATTTGGTCTCTTTGGCAGACACTATGTGATAATTTATTTAATAACCAACAATACTTATTTAGGGTTATTTCTTCTGGTGACATTTTTTCCAAGTCCTAAATTAATTTGTATTATAAAAATATAAATATATTAGTATGAATACCTATATTCTCAAGAAATTACCAATATTTTTGGATATTATCCTATGATTATACACATCTATAGATTTTTCACTAAAATTTAATATACGAACTCACAATTGAATTAAAATAAACTGCAAAAATATCTAAATAATGGGTTTATTAAAAAAAAATATACCCAATAAAAACATGAAATAGATAATACGATCATTCCATGATTATAATAATACATTTGACACAATTTTTATTACATAAATTCCTAATGTTTTAATTTCTCAAACAATATCTACATAATCATCTTAATGAAATATAATTTATTTATAATATAACTCGTATAGACTCCCTTATATTGCATCCACCAAAACTACATGTCTTCAATAACTAGGGATAGGTTTCACAAGAATGTGATTATACCAAAAGCTATGTGAGGGAAAACATAACAAATTTTCATTAATTGTTAGATCATAAGGAAATGTTCAAATATTGATTAGTGATAAATATCATATTAAATATAACATTGAAAAATAAAATTTTCTTATATGTTAAAAAAGTACATTTAATGTAAAATGAGAAAACACATACCATGGAAAAAGTGTGTGGAGTCATGATACATTAAATATGATTCTAGGATTATAATCATAGCCACATTATTGTGACATAATAGAATGGAATAATTATTATACTAGAAAACAAATGTCTAGGATACCCCCTTGTAAATTGATTGAATAGTATTCATAGTGTAAAAACCCATGTAACTTCTAGGGTTTGGGTTAATCCCCCCATGCACACTTTGTATGGTGGTACAACCCCTTATGTTCCCTTTTCTTGGAAAATACTCTATCTTACACCCAGTTGGATTGGGATAAATCCTATCATGTACACATTGGATTTGAATAAATCCACTCTTATACAAATTGGCATGGGATAAATCCATATGTGAGCCCTTTTTATTTCATGAGAGAAAAACTAAAACCAATTCATTAAAGTTCAATATTGGACCCACCAATAAAAATCCATACATATGGGTGAAACAAAAAATAAATCCTAATCATATTTAATAAACCTAGGTAAATATAATGAGATTCATAAAATTTCATGAAACATCACAAAATATAGACATAAATAATCATATAATAAAAATAACATTTCCAAAAGGAATAAAATAATAATAAAATTTTGATAATTTTCATTATTGGTGCCAAAATTTATGCATAGGTAAAATATGAAATGAACACACCAATGCCAAAGGTTCTACTTCGTGATGCCCCTTCATGAATCCCTTCAGCACTATATCTAGCGCGGAGTCCTTCATCACTACAACTGATGAAAATATGTTCCCACATCAGCTACCTACGATGAGGAAAGAAGAATAATACTCTGTGATTATGATGAAATTGATGGAATGCTTCAATCTGTGGAGGGAACATGACCACCTCTTCAATCCCTTGGAAATTTATTGAAGCCTCTATGATAACTTCATAAGGAATGAAGGAAGCCTCTGCACTGTGGAGGAGATAATGTTCAACTCTATGGTTATGAAAAACATGATGAAATCCACCTCCAATGGAAACATGCAAGTGGCTTCGTGAATGCACTGTTAGAAATTTGTGTCACCTATCACCTATAAATACTTATATACCCCCAAACACAAAGTATGGATACGTTGACCATTCTCCTTCCCAACTCTCAAATCCTGAAGCACCCTCAACACTAAAATCATAGATAAAAAATGATATCATTGTGTTATTTGATCGATGAAAAATATCTTTACCTTAGCTCAAATACAATCACTCTTCTTACAAGGATTACCTTTGTGGTGCCCACAGGCTGTCACAAATGATGGAGATCACTATGGGGACTAGGGTCTGCAACAAGCACTCATGATTCTCAAAGTTCATTCCTTATACATGTGTTCCCCATGCTATGGAGGGATCACTGTGCTTTGTGAAGTACATTTCTTAGCAATTCCGCTTTTTGGAATGCACCCCTATTATGTGAGGCCCTACATCATGAAATCATGTGCACTTCATGAAGCACCCTTTATAAGAATTAATGATCCACACCTAGTCTAGACCACTCCACATCACCATGCATACCCCTTCACGGAGTCTCTATGCCTTTTGGAACACCAGTTCTTTGTAAGGTATCTTCTAGTAAACCCCATTTCTTCATAAGTCCCTTTCCTCGATGAACCTCTATCCTTGTACAGAGTAATTTCAAGGTCCCCTAGGATATGATTAACATTTCCTTTCACTGACTCATGCTTCTTCTAATAGGAGAACTAATATATATTGATTCTCCACATAGCCGTGAAAACATGATCCCCTTAATGGATCACTCCACAACCCATTCTCCCTAAGGAATTGCTGGTGACTTCCTTTCACAAAGGGTTAGAGTGTTCCAGTTATGTAATTCCTAAGGGTTATGATTAAGGCCTCATCGTTTGATATGCAGGATGTTAAACCTACCAGCCTCATCTTCCTAAACATATGACATTAAACGGTATCCTCAACCCATGTAATATACACGGGGTTCCCCACATCAGATATTCTCCACATCCACTAATATCTATGGGAGTGATCTCCTTCTCACATGGAATGAGATAATAATTTCATGGAACACCATCAGTCTGAGGGGAAGGGAATCCATCTTAAATTAATCCCCTATCCATTATTACGAGAGGTATCATCCTTGCTCCTCCACATTCTTTGTTGTGGAGAGGCCAGAGGAAGGATGGGCACATAGGTCTTCAATACCTCATCCCTCTCCCTTTGGGGATTATCTCCATTGGGACTCCATCCTAATGTACGTCCTAATATCAATATCTTTGGGACTTAAATCATCAGTAGTATCCTCTTTCCTCTTTGGGCCACCAACCACACATAAGATCGCTATATTACTAATGGACACACCATTCACGACATGATCGTCATGTATTTAATGCCTCTTTTTCCTCACACGGAGCATGAGTCAAGTGGAATTAGAGTACAAATAAACCATGTCATACTCCCAGCGAAACATTAGTGTGTAATCCCAAATCACCCCATCATGAACTACATAGACTTAAATTATTTCCCTCTCTAGAAGAGGAAGGTAGGAAGCCTCCCTGAGGTTCAATCCCATCCCTCATCTTTCCCGACCACTTCACATCAGTTCACCCACATCCTGCGTGACATTAAAGGGCATTCCCCTTTTAATCCTACATGATTCTAAACTATATGTATTCAATATATGTGGTTTTTTATCCATATATCCTATGCAAGGTACCTAGAAAGCGTCCCTGATGTTCAACAACAAAAAATTGTAAGACCATTCGAACAACATGGGTTTTTATTCTTGTCTTCAAGGAAGGGTATGTAGGAAGAATCCATTATGGATATCACCAAAAATTGTAATCATATTCAAACTATGTGGGTTTTTATCCTTGAATCCTAGAAGGGTATGTATAAAGGCTCCCTAAGGTCTAACCACAAAAGTGTTATTCCCATTCGAACTATGTGGGTTTTGAACCATATATCCTAAGAAGGGTATATAAGAAGGTTCCATGAGGTTCAACCCCAAACACTGGTAAACATAGGTTTCCCTTTTTCTAGGACCCACATACTTAGTCAGTCCTTTAGTGGTGTCAGAACAACTATCTGGTCTTTAACCATGTGTAACCCTAGCATGTCGTATGGTCGTTTTCCTTTGTGCACACCCCGATTCAATACCCCATATTGAACTACATGGACTTTGACTCACTAACATGGGGATATGTAAGAATTATCCCTGAGGTTCTAGACCATGATCCACATCTCATCCTATTCTCTCCCCTAAGCCATTGTTTTTTGGGAAGGTCATGCCCAAACTCTGAGGTTCTACTTCCACTAGGTCCCATTCTGGGATCGATTATTAAGAGACGCCTCCTTAGGTATACCACTGCCCCTTAGAACTATGTGGACATCGATTCCCTACCATATGGATATATAGGAAGTGACCCTTAGGTCCATTCCTAATGTCACTTTCATCACGTCGGTTTCATCTCATTGATCTCATCCACTTCATTTAACGGTCCACCATCCATTTTGATTTATACATAGGCCACCATGTCTTGATTGAATCATGCCATCCATTTATCAAGCTAACAGTGAATAATCCCCACATAATCCATAACCATCAAACCAAGAGTGTCCCTCTTGTAATGCACCTCTAAAAATGTGTGAGCCCCAACATGTATTTAACCCATTTTCCTTTTTGTACACCCCGATTTCAAGCCTCACACATTCATGCTTCATGGGTTCTGATCCCTGTATTCTAAACATGATATTTCTGAAACCTCCCCGAGGTTCAATCCTAGCCAATGGTAATCCTTTTTCCCCCCATCCCCAAGATCACATTCCCTTGTCAACCCTTAGTGGTTTCCAAATCATCATTCATGGTGCAACATCCTCCCTTTACGGGACACACCACCCAGGATCAGTCCTCATTGGGTGTTCTGACCCACCCATCTTTTGAACTTCCAATCGATCCTTCTTAGGGTTGTACCCATCTAACACACTTCCATAAGTGTTTTAATCAGTCTGATTCTTATCTTCTATACATTAACCTCTAGGAATAACCAGTTTTAAACATGGTAAGTAGAGGAAAACCTCAGGTAGATGCCTATGGAATGAAATTCCACACACTCGACATGGGGTTCCTTGGGCTTCCGTGACCTCAAGAAGTCCTATAATAAATAGAAGAAACCCAGACACATTAGTGTTTCAGCATCCAGACATCACAGTGACATAAAAAATGACTAATCCCTTAATCGATGGTTTCTACCTTGACTGGACCCCTTCGAATTTCTAGATAGAAGAAGCGTAACTAACCTGCATCCACAAGGATATGGCACCAGGAAGGGTTTCACAAAAAACATATTAAGTCAATATGGGATACCCATAATATCTGACGAAATATAATGAGGAATCTATAGAACGGGAGACTGATATCCTATCATCTCATTTTATCAAGGAGGAAGGGCCCTTGAAAAAGTGACAGATGTCACCCACCATAGTAAAGAGGGATTGCGGGGAAAAAATAAGTGTGTCCCGCCATATAGATGTGTGCCCTGAAAAAAGCAGCAGAAACCAAAATAGTGAACCCAATATGATGTTCTTATCATCAATGTGGAGATTAGTTGAATTTGAGGCAGTAGTATATTAGCGTGTCACTGGATCTAGTTATATGCCACCAGGTCCTGCCAAGAAAATAGTGGACCTGTTGTGAAACTCACAATGGATTGGGAGAGTTGAACGTTGGAAATCTCGGTATGCGACATTGTCAACAAGGATCCTTCTTATGAATCATGGGAAGTGGAATGACGTTTGGGTACTGGACGTCACTTTCCTCCTTTCATCGCTAATGTTTGAAACTACCTACATTGTAGGACCCAATCTACTTTGTCAGGAGACCAGTCACCAACCACCCACCGACACATTGACCAAGGAAAGACCAACACGATAATCCTATGGGGCTCCATCTCTTAAAACAATACCTCAAAATCCATCGATGGTGGAAACCACATCCCATCTCACCATCGGAACTCTTTCATAGTAGGGTGATCAATGACCTCATTCAATGTTATGAGGAAGAAGGGATTATCCCATCTAGGGATATGGCCTGAAAAGACCTAGAGGCTTGTGACCCTTAGTGTCGCTGCTTTCCCCAAGGGATGCATAGGGAGCCACTTCTCCCCACTCCAATCTATAACTGTTTCAGGAGCCACTCCTTGGAATATTTGGTGACTCGCTCCATTGCGCCAATAAGGTTAGGTAAATCTGGGATAACCTAGCTATGATACCATCACAGGGTCCACAGAAGAGGGCTCCCACCATGCCCCTTCAGCACCTACCCTTGGCCCCACCGAGTGAGGAGTATGTGAATTTCATACCTACACAACTGGTCCACATCTGATTAACTCGATGCTAATGTTAGGTTCAATCTGAAGAGGACACCCGCTAGTGGGAATCATCAACAAAGGCTATTGTGGCTCATGCCACCAATAACGCATACCATTATTTCTTGATTAATATTGAGAAGGGTATCTTATATGCCCAACCTGGATCAAGGCCCCAACCACTCCACATGTAGGTTGGAATGACTCTCTTGGTCTCTGACATAGGAATCACTCATCACGGGGCAACCCTTTTTGATTACATTCAACCTGGATGTCCTACCCGTGCAAACACCAATGTGATCACAGCTCCTCCCCACTCTCAAGCTCGACATGGAGGTCCTCCCGATGCCACCATCAGTCAAAAAGAAGGCCCTCACCACTGCACTAGCATCCATTGTGGTTGTTTCTTCTGCACTTGTGATCCTGAGTATAGAGTTTCTCCTCCTATTGTAGGCCTCCAATGCGAGGATCCTCCTCTCCCAGACAACCATTAGCATGAGGGGTCTTCCCCCATGTTTTTATCATAACTGATGAAGGTACTCCACATCCTAGAAATCAGAGAAGTGAATGTCTGCCTCAATTCATTGGGCTCCAAAGTGGAGGTCTTTCCCATGTTATGTTTGACATGTATGAAGGACCCCCCACGTACATTCAATTCATAGGGAAACAAGAATTGATGTACTTACCATGATCCCACTAGCTCCAGCAAATGTCCTACCATCTCCCACACATCCCATGGATATTCCCTCCACACACAGAATAGTTGACACAGAGGACCTCCCCGTGTTCCTTTTGACATTTTTCCTGGTGCTCCACGCACCCCGACTCACCAATGAATAAGTCCACTAATCCCCATTATTTGTTAATCTGAAGGCCCTCCTAGTATAAAAAACCTATGTTGCCCTGCAGAACCATCCCGAGGCTAGAGTTTGGGTCCCCAACACCAAATGATGTATACTGGGAAGTCTCAGACCATGATTAAACCCATCTAATTTTTAGACTCTGAGGTGCAACGAAATTTGATAATGGAAACCTCATCTCGAGCCTCTATTTTAGGTGCCAGGGTATGAACAAGGAATTTATGACTCATCCTACCTAAAATATTGGTCTACTGCATCCCCGTATTCTGTTGATGACACGTCTATAAGGAAGAATATTTCGCCTCTTTCTAGGTAACGGTCATGAAATCCTCCCTATCATCAATAGGATAATTTTATTCCTAAACTATAGATCATGGAGAGTTATTATATGGAACAATACTGGAAAAAATATTTCATGGCCCACAGCCAGTAACCGCAGCCCCTACGCAGGAAGCTGTGGTAGCAAGTATATCTTACTGGGATGTGTTGGAACATTCGTTGCATTTAACAGAAGATATCCCAAGAGATGGAGGGTTGTCACCTAACTCTCCATATTATCCATTATAATTTATACTATCTCAATGTTCTGATTCAGTGCTTTTACTGATCCCTCTTCTACCCCCAGTAGATGAATGGGGAAACCAAGGGCCAGATCCTTTGTCTGAGATGAGGAGCTTGTGGGAAATCCTGGCAGCATACCATTTCCCAGAGTTGTTCTATCAATTGGTAACAAAAAAAATTAGTACACTGGAATCTCATTCCCAGTATGAGGTTTTATACTTTCATCAAACCCTCTAGTCTATGCACTTCTATCTCTGTTATCGGTGGGTGGCTTACCACAATTGTCAAGAATAATTTAATTATATTAGCCACCACTATCATATAGTCAACATTGATGTGCTCTCTATGGAATAGTTTTCTTGAGTTTCCCAGTCACCTTCAGACCCTTCAAAAATGATGCATTACAACAATTAAAGTGCTCTACCAAATTATTATGGTGTATTACCCCCACATTCAGATATGTGTTTGGGTGAATTATACAACCCTAAATTTAGGTCTTATCAGTTTCTAGCCCAACTTGTTAGGCGATATTGAGTATATTCCATTAGGTACAGTCACAGTTATCATGGATGACCTATCAGAGGGAGAGAACGAGATTTTTCACCTTAAATAGGACTTACCCCCCGGGGGGTGCTAGATTTATTAGATCCATTGGGAAGTGTTACAATATAAGATTGAAATTTACTAGGCTATCCTCCACCTTCCAAGTCATTATCCATTGGTTGGAATCCTAATAAGGAAATAGATATTCTTGGGGCTTTAAAATTGACTGGACCATCTGGATAAGGGTAGAAGATGGAAGTTGATCCCAAAAAGGCCTTGTTGGAACAACTACTCATGGAGCATAAAAATATGGTCGATGAACTTCTCACTGAATGTGATGTGGAATGATGACCAACCTATAGTAACCCTCAACTGAGGAAGTATAGAAAGGTACCCCCTCCCCCAGACATGTTGCCTCCAGGCGACCTTGAACTTTCGTAACTAATAGACATGGAATATGCCATAGTATATGGAAAGAGGGAATAATATGAATCACTAAATCCTCCAAAGATATTGAATAACCCTCAGGACCCAGCTAAGGTTCCCCCAGCCACTCTTCAGGTTACCGCCCCCTAGTAGTCCCGTAGGTCATCCCACCTACTTCTCAACGATTTTTTGGTCTTGCTTATGATGTGGAAGAACCATCCAACACAATGTTGGTCAGGTATCCTCACCAAGATATGAATCAACACCCATATGATCCCATGTTTGTGCTCATTTCCCACCTTGTGGCTTTGGATACTCGATAGGTGACAATATTACTTGATGAAAAACCATATCCGACAAGGGTTGATGATATTCCAGCACACCCTAGTAAAACAAATCCAACCTTATCCCCCTTTAATGGGATTGGTGATCCACTACAATATCACTCCCACATCATTTCAACGTTTTCACCCATGTTGGTAAGTCCAACATTGCAAAATTCCACCAAACATTACTGTTTCTTACAAACAATTGATGGGCCAACATTTGTTTCGTATAGCCATCTTCCCATTATGTCCGTAGCCAGCTAGGAGGATCTTCATAGGTAGTTTCTTTACCATTTTAGATTGACCATTCAAAATATGAGTATTGAAGACCTCTTCAAGTGCATGTAGAGTCATGAAGAGCACATTGTGGATATTGTTTCCTGGTAGAATGGCCTCACATATTTATTAGATATTCCATTGACCAAGGAACAACTACTGACAATGTGTCTGTGTAATTTCATGAAAGAACTAGTCCACTCTCACATCACACTGAACTGCCTGTATGTATTCTGTGATTTCTCTATCGAAGTCCAACGTCTAGAGGAATCCTTTCAATAGGCTAAGTAGGCACATTCGTTGCCTCATGTAGTTCCTATGAGATGTGTTGGTAAGGTCGATCCCTCCACGGTAGACCAAATAGAGGCACCCAAGTAGATAGTGTTTTTAGCAATGGAGACACGTCCATAGACTAACAGAGTCCCACCTCCTTAGGACAAGCCTCATCCCTAGCAACACCCACCTCATAATCAGTAGGTGCCCCCATGTAACATTCCACCACCACCTAGGAGAGATAACCATATTCCAACTCCCCGACAGGCTCATCTAACCCATCTGTAGGGCCCAGATCCTATACCCCCATTTCCATATATAAGGAATTCGTCTTACTAATTTAATGAGGTTCATGCCCCCTATTATTTCTGAAGTTCCATACAATAGGAAATTATGTGGTTGCCTGAAAGCAAGGGTCCTGCTGAGGTAGATCTCACTGATTGCCCAAATTTCATCCCATATCACCAAATCATGGGGAACACCCTCAATAATTGATATGAATTTAAATAATGGATCCATGACCAGGTCTACAACAACATCGTAATGTTGGGTTCGGCCCTGACATAGGTGGCATGTGTGTTCTTGAAGCCTGACAATGATAGTGACAATGAAGGTGAGTGGCTGCTGGTTTCCAACCGTGGGTCTCAAAAATATGACAACATGATGATTTTTGAGGAAGTATATCATTCCTATGGTATTATAAATAATTTTTTGAATCAACCCAAGTATTCATAAATCATCACGTTACCTACAGTTTTTGCTTCTGTGTTGACGTCTCGCCCATCCTATTCATAGAAGTAAAACCATTGGCAGCATAACGGAAAGAAATGTCCCAACTTGATTCCATCATCATCTAGTACTCGCAGCGATTCCATGCCCCCAGATATTGATAATTCAACCATAATATTCCTAGTGTTGAGAAATTCTTTATATGATGACCAAGGATATGCTTCAAAAAATTCGAAGGAGCTGGTAAACCACAATATGGTTCATAATGATGAATAGCGTCTGGTGGATACACCCAATGTCCATAGAAGACACCAGCGTCGAAATAGCTGTGATGATATGAGTTACCATAATGTATTTTTCAGTGCTTCTAGCCAATATGTTCATGACAACAAGACTAGAAAACAGGACCAACGTAGAGTTCAACAGGTGTATCCTTCACATCATGTTTCACTAGGTCATCCATCACAGCCATTTGTGCTAAGAGATCAAGACAAGCCACGGTGATCATGTTATCATCCGCCATGTTCAGTTGCAGATCGACCTCAATCATCTAGACCTCATCCAATTGTCTCTCCATGCATTTCTAATAGTGAGAAGTGGGATATTCCCAGTAACAGTCAGCTGCCAGTTCATACAGAAGGGCCCAACATACCTTCTTTAACAGAATGACCTCATGTTAGAATATATTCATGCATGGAATTGATCTAATAAATTATAGATCATGTTTGAAACATTATGGATATGATCTCTATCAATGAGGCTCTTCTCCTATCAGCATATATGCTTGAATCCCTCACAAGGACCTTAAGAATCCCCCTCTTATTTGATGCATATGTAGTAGCTGCAGAATCATTCAATGATGAGTCAGTCGAGCATACAGAATGTCTGGCCATTATCTCTTTCTCGAGAGAATAAGAAGGTTCTTCCACATATGGGAACAACCTCCCATTGCACATCACTTTCCATTTCCATTGTTTGGAGTTTCATCATTGTATTGTTGATAGGGTCTAGGGGATCAACCTTATCCTGACATAGACACCCAGATTGATGGTGTTGTCTGCGGGTGATATGATTCCTGTGACATGAAAATTCATGGTTATAATAGGATGGAGAAGAAACCATATGGATAGATCTACCTAATGACCAAGTTTGGTGGTCTAGTTTCTATCACTGAGTTCAGGGTTATCTCACCAGACACTGCTTACAATGCGTTGATGGGTAGGCCATGGCTCCACCTAAAAATAGTGGTCTATTCATTGTAACCCGAATTCCTTAAGTACTCTTTTAATGGTCGATTAGGCGTAATCTGTGGTGATGTATCTAACTTTTCCTCAAGTGAACCCACTACCTGGATGTCGACTACTAGAAGTGTAAGGACAATCAGATTCAGGCTAACGAGGTGGAACATGCTACAGTTCGATTGAACTCTGGACAGACCTTGATAATGTCTACATTTTCCCTATCCACCATTTGCAAGTCACAACCCCAGACCTAGGAAAATTTATTGTTGTCTCTTAAATGAGGGGTACAATATCCCTTGGTCTATTGGATGCTAGAAGATCACCACATATTACTATAAAAATCATCAATGGCTAATCAATGATCCAACTACTCTTATAGGGTATCGGGATTTCCACCACATGGAAATGATAATACGTCATACATGATTGTTTTTCGAGTCTCAAATAAACCGGATCGATCTTCCATGACACTACTACTTTGATATCATCAAACATGGCCCTTGGGTCAAATGCCAAATTGTATCAGGTCTACAGCTTTCATCCCTAAGGATTCTCTATTACATGATATCCGCAATGTGGTGTCCATAGCCACTTAGGCTGGCACCAATATCCCATTAGGATATGTCGACTCGGTTGGATCACCTCCCCCGGGGGTTCCCTTAACCACGAATGAAGAAGTGGATTTAGTGGATGATACACCCACCTTCAAAGACGGTGTCTCCTCCGCAACTGATGAATTAGTTCTGGTGAACATCATTCCCGAGATGGATCCAAATCCAATATTTACTAGTTCCACTATTCCATTTAATGAGAAAAATGAAACGTGGACCTCCGGAAGTATAATTGTGATGTATTTTCTTGGAGTTATTATGATATGCTAGTTTTATATGCTCATACCTCCATCCACTGCCTTGTTCTTCTAGAAAATCATCACAGGTTAAGACAACCTCCCAGTAAGATGCACCTTTCTCATGGTGTCATGGTCGAGGCTGATGTTGATAATCTAATCAATGAAAAATTCCTCAAGGTGGTATATTACCTCATATGGTTAGAAAAAATTGAATCTTTCAAGATGTATAATGGAATGAACAAAGTCATCATTGAATTCTAGGATCTCAACTATCACTACAAAAAGGATGACATTCCCCTTCCTATGATGGAACTATTGATTGATTCGACCACCAATTTCTATGCTCTCTTATTCATGGATGGGTATTCTAGGTATAACCAAATTCGACTGTCCCCTGAGGATGATGATTCTACAACATTCAGGGTGCAAGAAGGTACTTTCTGATACCATGTAATGCCCTTAAGTCTAATGAATTCATGTAGCACCAATGATCATGCCATGAATCGAATATTTAAGTTGATCCATTGTACACTGGTGGAATGATACATGAACAATCTAGTGCTTAAATCTCACCAACACCAGGACCATCTCAAGGATCTTGGAAACATGTTTGGCTTCCTATGATCCTTCCATATAAAGAAAAACCACTTGATGTGTGCCTTCACGGTCACCTCCAGGAGGTTTCTCAGCATCATTTTCGGATATAGAGGCATCATGATCGAACTTTATAAGATCGAGGGCATTATTCATATGCCTCCACAGAGAAATGTTTTGGATATCTAAGGGTGTAAAGCCTACATAGCCCATTTACTCTGATTTTTCGCTAATCTAGCTAGAATGTTAAATCTTTTTTCCTGGAATAAGAAAAAAGGTGTTGATTATCAGTGGGATGAGGTGGGATAGATTGATTTTGAGGAAATCAGGTATTACATGTTACAACCTCTCGTCCTAATGACACCCATTTCTAGAAATCCTCTGGCACATTATGTGACCACTCTGGAATGTTATCCCAATGCCCTTATTACCTAGAAGAATAATGAGTGAATGAAGAACATTTTATATTATCTCAGCTAAATGCTCATCGATATAGTGACTAGATATTCCTCTAATTAAAAGATCTTCCTTGCATTGGTATTTGTAGTGTAAAAATAGCGACATTACTTAAAACACAATGAGATAAAGTTAGTGACTCGAGTGGATCTACTTAATTACATTCTAAACCACCACATGCTTACAGGCCATATAGCTCGAGGGGATAGTGTTCCTCCAAAAAAATCATTATGTTTTTGCCCAAGATGGACATCAAAGGACATGCATTAACAGACTTTATTTCCACCCATCAAACTCCAATGGACCATTCTCTGGATATTCATATTCCAGATGAGGCAATCCTCTCGGAAGATCAATCCACCACATGATGGAAAATTCATTTTGATGGAGCATTCCGAAGCCCTTATGGAAGAAGACTTAATGATCCCAAACTCAACATAGTGGGCTTGGGTATCCTCTTCATGATGTTGGAATAATTTGTTCTGTTTTACACATTAATATTGTCCAAATTCTATACCAATAACAATGATGAGTACTCGGCTCACATTACTGGTCTCTAGCTGGCACTCATGATTGGTTTTCCCCACATACATGTGTATGGGGACTCCAAACTAGTCATTAAGTATATCAACATGGACTACATAATCATGAATTCAGAGCTCATACCACTGTTAAAACACATCCTCCAGTTGATGGCTCAATAACCATATCAACTAAAACATACTCATATACCATGTTCATAGGACTTTCAAGCGGATTTCTTGGCCAGATTGGCTGCATCTCTTGCATAACATAATCATGATGATTTCATTAATCATATGGTGCATTAGAGAGTAATCACACCTGTTACTCTGGAAGTTGATGATAGAGTTTAGGTAAGACAACATATTGTTGGTGTAACACCCAAGACTTTTATAAGAAATATTTTGTTTTTATTTTATATAAATCATCAAAGGAATCTTTAACTACACATAACACTATCTTGGCTTGCTTTACATGCAATTGCGACCTTCCTTGATCGCTTGCATCGTACACAATACCGAGTTTCACTAAACAACGATATGCTATTAAAATATTATTAAAACTAGCCGTTATGAATAGTAATAACAACTTTTTGAAATTTTTTAAATTTTATTATTCAAAATGGACTTCATTTTTGGATTTGGAATTCCAAAATTATCTCAGGGTAAAATTTTGGTATTTTTCTAGAAACTTTCAATTTTTGATGAATAGTGAAAACACTGGGTTACTATTTAAAAACCGACTTTTTATTTAAATAATTATTTATTTTAATTAAATTTATTTTAGGTCAAAATTGATACATAATACCTATATAAGTTCAATGTAATTCATTGGAGTAATTTTCTAATAATTTTAGATATATAAAAATTTTATTGAACTTTTCACCGTCTTTTACCCACCTCCTAGGAGAATTTGCAAATTTACATAAAACATAATTTTACCGCTTTTGTGAGTAGAATTTCAAAAATCTGAGAGACACGGTTGATGTCAGTAAGTAAAATGTGGTTCAATGAGATGAAAATAATTTTTGGTGAATAGTAACTTTGTACTTTTATTTACCACGGTTAAAAGTAAATAGGGTAATTAAGAGTAAAAATGATATTATTATTTCACTAACACATGTCCTAATTCTATTGGATAAGTGTAGTTCGACCAAAAACCACCTTAGGAATAAAATATGACCATTTAGGCCCACTTTTATTAGATTAGGACATTTATTATTAATTTATTTGAAGAAGGGTTAAAATAGTTAAAATCAAAGTTTAATAAGTAAATAATTTTTAATATATGGTTATACATGAGATATATTTGACTATAAATATTCATTAGAAAGATAAAATGATTTCCTACATAATGGTTTTTTATTTGTAATTTTTAGACATTAAATAAGTTAATTTATTGTTGACACAATGATGATGCAGTAATTATCTTATTAATGAAATATTGACATAATTAATATTATAAATACCCAAATAAATGTAATTTGCGACATTTTATGAATTACACTAATTTTCTAGGATAATATGACATTTTAGTATTGATTTAATTAACTTTTTCTAATTAATCATTTGGTTATGATTTTCAAAAAAAATCAATTACTAAATAGTGTCAAAATTGACATAAAATAGTTTTTGAAGCAAATATTATATTATTAATTTTTATTTTATTCCTAAAAATATAAGGTTAGGCAAAATGACTTAGATAAGGTTATATATAGTAATAATAAACAACTTCGGGTTCTTTTGGATTGTTATAGTATGTTTATTAAACTTATAGTGTAAGAACATAAAAAGAAACAATAAAAGTAAAATTATATAACTTAAAGTTAAAAATAAACGATAAGGTTAAAATAGTAACCTAAACTTGTCAAAATTATATTCTATGAGAGTATTTGGACCCATACCCACCTTATTTTCGAAATAAATCAATTTGGAGCTATTTAAAACCGAATATGTCTTTATAATAAAATAACATTTTTAGTTTTTCCAAAGGAGCCCCTCTCTTCGCTTATAAAAGGAAACCCCCTCCCTCTCTTCCTCACACCACTTTGAGCCTTCAATCCCGGCAAAACACTACCAATTTATCCTCTCCACTTCCCTATAAACATCCTAGAGGTCCTGGTCATCTTCAAAGACCAATTTTAGTGCCCTAAAAGGAGTTCTCAAAGAAGCACTTCAAAGAAGAGGTAACGTCCGTTACCGATTCTTTCAATTTTATTTCTTCTTCAACTTCTTCTTCTTTTGTTGTTTCATTATGAATTAATAACATCAGTATCACTCATATACTGATATTTTATTATAAGTATGAAACAACCCTATTTCACCATCTATCCATCCTACGGAAAATGAAATCTTCGTGCGTGCGTATGTACGGAATACCGTCTCCACACCGTGGTGTAATCTATTTTCCACCACCACCTTACTTGGATGGGTATAATGGTGTAAATAATGAATATATATGATTATTGTAAAGATATATTGATTCTGAAATAGTATACATACACTCCAATACATTTCCACGATCATGGGAACGATATCATCGCTCGTGCGTACGTACGGAATACCGTCTCCACGATGTGATGTGACTCATTCTACATGATTTTCATTGCATAATGATTAAATAAATGAATTTAATGAATAAATATGATATATATTACACTAATACCATTCTTTAAATGAGTTATCTATAACCTAAAAAGAAGAATAAGAATTTATTCGACAAAACACACATAAGAACAAAAAGTAATAAACACCCGAATAACAAGTAGCAATGAAATATTACTAATAATAAGCTAAGAATATGACCATATATGATATCATAAAAAATTATTATGATTCTGGAATAACTAAATGACATTATTTAAATCATTATACAGGAGGTTCGGACACTTACGAAGAAAATTGGACCTAAGGTAAGGGAAATATCACAATCTCATTTTTATCTGATATTTTTTATACTTTCGAATTTACTGGGGTGTATTTTATCATCCAAATCCATGTTTCCTCAATATGTAATATTATTTCCATCCACCTACAATTTTTTAAATCCAATTTTACCCTTCAGTGAGTTTTTAGTAAAAGATATTAAAGAAATATTTTGTCGTTTTTCGTATGAGGTACTTTTTGACTTTTCCTAAAAAAAGTATGAGAAGAATGTTTTTTTAACTTATACGACATGAATGGATTTTTAAAACATTATTTCCAAGAAGCATCCTTTACAAGTTTTTATTTTTATTTTTAATAAACTTCTTTTAGATTAGAATTGTATGACATGTTATGAAAGGAAAAGTGTTTTTGAAGTAGAAAGGATATTTTCCTCAAGAATGGAGTTCATGTGTTTTATGAAAATTATTTTTCATCTAAGATAATAAAGGGTTCTACTTCTATCGCTATTATTACATTAATTTGATTATGTTGTGATGGAATTATTTTTATGAATTCCTTTATCTTATATGAATTGTTTTATGATGTCACAATGTTTAAGAATCCCATTTTTATTACATGGGTTTTTCTATGATGTATGGTTTATGATTTTGTGGCACACATAAGAATGGTATAATTATGAGATGGGTGGGACCTATATCTCCCTCCAATGAATTGGGTAAATATTTTATATCTCATGACATAGACATGCTAGAACGGAAGGTTAAAACGGTTCAGTGAAACAGGACTGAAACGAGGAGTGAACTCGGTTCAGAAATGGACTTTGCCCACTATAATATTCTTGGCAATGAGTCTTGACTAATATGAAATGATTCTCTATGATTATGTGTGTATGCCACAAATATTCATGTTTTATGTTATGATTATTGTGATTACATTTCACTGCCATGATTTATCCCATGTTATGAAATTATGATCTCTTTTGCAGGGTAATATTTCCAAAATGTTAAGTTCTTATGAATATTATGTGATTGATATTTCTTTTGTTTACCCTTACTGAGAATTGAGCTCATCCTTTTGTATGTTTTATTTCCCTAGGTCAGTAAGAAGGTTATTAATTAAGATATGCCAAAAGGGACTATAGATATGATGAAATAAATGGGAGAGAGTGTAGACACTTTATAAACCAGTTGTTTATGTTTCCCAGTTTCTAAAGACACTATACCTATATGGTCCTTTCATGGTTTTGTTATATGTTGTAATAATTGTACTTATATTTCTATGTACTAACAATGTATGTAAAGTATGAGTAATTATAGTAGGTATCAGAGGAAAGGTATAGTCAACATTTAGAAACTAGGATGTGAAAGCCTTAGTAAGAACCCTAAGGATAAGTCTAAGCATAGAACACAATATTAGTGTTTTAGAAATGGCCATGAATAACCTATGATAAGACCTTAAGTGTGAAGTTTTATTCTTGATTATGTGGTTTTCCTATTATAATTAGTGTTGATCACACTATTCTTCTTGGTTTTAGTGAATGGCTGAAACTCGAAGGAACCGTGTTAATACGGAATGCGATGGGAAATGCAATGATTTTCCCCCTGAGAAACCAAACGTAATGGGAGCTGGAATGAAAAATCTTGTATCCATGCTCACAAAGCTTTCTCAAGCTATGAATCTTGCAGGACTTCCAAATAAGAAAAGGAAGGAGCAACATTCTTTTGAATCCTTCATGAGACAGCGTCCACCTTCATTCAGCGGGTCTACTGATCAATTAGTTACTGAACAATGGATCAGTACTACTAAAAAGATATTTTCAGTTCATCAATGTTCTGAACATGATAAATTCATCTTAGTAGTGTATCGTTTGGAAGGTAATGCTGATCAATGGTTGAATCTAATCAAGAATACGAGGCCAAGAGATGAAATTGAGTCCATGGAATGGGACGAGTTCAAGAAATTATTTTTCAATAAGTAATTCCCTCGTATTCTCCAAAAAAAGATGGAAAAGGAGTTTATTGAACTAAAGAAAAAGAATGATGAATCTGTTGGTACCTATGAAGTAGATTTAACAAGACTTGCAAGGTATGCTTCTGGTATTATTATCCAACCCAATAGTAAGATCGATTGATTCTTTAGTGTCTTAAAACCGAGTATTCGAAGGGCGTTAGCCATATGGGACTTCAATAGCTACGAGGAAATCATTCGATGTGCTCTCAAAGTTGAGATGGATATTGGAGTAACCCATCAGTCATATGGGTTTGATAAGAAGAGGAAAATGGAATTCAAAGGAAAATCTAAAGAGCACACTGAAATGAAGATGAGTTTTCCCTTATGCTCAAAGTGTGGAAAGAAACATGGAGGGAGTTTTCTTAAAGGTACAAGTAAATGTTTCAAATGTGGAAAGGAAGGTCATCGGGCATTTGAATTCCGCAACGATGGGGAGAAGATTTCTAATGATGCGAACAATGAAAAGACTACACAGAGTGCACCTCCTACACTTCAATGTTACAAGTGCAAGGAAATGTGGCATTATGCCAATCAATGCCCTAATCCAAGGATTGTTTATGATGACCGACGTCAACAAACTCTTAAGGCTAAAGATAAAGGAATGTCACATGTAATTTCTATCAGTGATGTGGATTGCGATAACGAATTGGTGAAAGGTACACTTACCATCCACTCTAAAGTAGAAAATGTTTTATTTGATTCTGGATCCACCCACTCCTTTATTTCTGAAGAATTTTCTAAGGGTATCACCGTATTACCTCAACAATTAGATGTTGAGTTAGCTGTGACAACCCCTAATGGCACAACAGTCGCATCAAAATTTTATAATTCTTCTCCGATTGAAGTTTGTGGGAATGTTCTTCGTGCAAATCTTGTGATCCTTCCTATAGTGGAATCTGATGTGATTCTTGGCATGGATTGGCATTCTCTATATGGAGCTCATATCAATTGCCAAATAAGGGAAGTCACATTTCATATTCCAAATCAATCTTTGATCGTCTATCGATGAAAGGATGAACATAACCTTCCAGTGGAAATTTCATCCATCTTATGGGTCTTGATTCCACTAAATGAAGGTCATTTATCTCAAATGGTTGGTGAGAAACTCACGATTAAGAATATGCCCATTTTATGGGAGTTTGATGATTTCTTTATGGAGGAATTGCCGGGTCATCCACCAAATCGTGAAGTTGAGTTTTCAATAGAACTCGTACCGGGTGATTTACCTATTTCAAAGACACCTTACAGAATGGCACCAATTGAGTTGCAGGAATTGAAGAAGAAACTCCAAGAGAATCTTGATAAGGGGTTCATATGCCCTAGTGTGTCACCTTGGGGAGCACCTATTCTATTTGTTAAGAAGAAATATGGATCAATGAGACTCTGTATTGATTATCGAGAACTTAACAAGATCACTATCAAGAAAAAATAACCTCTCCCGCGCATTGATGACTTAATTGACCAACTACACGGAGCTCAATACTTTTCCAAGATTGATCTTCATTCAGGATATCATCAATTAGGGGTCAAAAGGGAGGATATACCAAACACGGCTTTTCATACAAGGTATGGACACTATGAATTTATAGTGATGCCATTTGGTCTTACTAATTCCCCTGCTATCATCATGGATATGATGAATAGAGTCTTTAGAGACTATCTTGATCTGTTTTTGGTAGTCTTTATAGACAATATTCTTGTATATTCAAAGAGCAAGGAAGAACATTAAGATCACTTGAGAATTATATTGAAGACCCTGAGAAAGGAGAAGCATTATGCCAAATTTACCATGTGTGAATTTTGGCTTCAAAAAGTTTCATTTTTTGGGTCATATAATCTCAAAAGTGGGGATATATATGGATCCAGCAAAAACAGATGTTATTGAAAGATGGTCGAGACCAACAACAGTAACTGAGATCCGAATTTTTCTTGGTTTTTCCGGATATTATCAACGTTTTGTGAATGATTTTTGATGATTATCTAATCCACTCACCAGGTTGACTCGGAAAGGATTTAAGTTTGTTTGGATAGAGGAATGTGAAAAGAATTTAAAGGAGTTGAAAAGAAGGTTATCCAGTGAACCTGTGCTCACACTGCCTTGTAGTGGAGAAAGGTGTCTAATCTACAGTGATGCATCCAAGAAGGTAATGGGGTGTGTTCTTATGAAAAATGATATGGTGATATCTTATTCCTCATGATAGTTGAAAGTCCATGAGAAAAATTACCCAACTCATGATTTGGAGTTAGCTGAGGTAATCTTTGCATTTAAGATTTGGAGGCATTATCTTTATGGAGAAAGGTGTGACATTTATACTAATCATAAAAGTTTAAAGTATATTTTCAGACAAAAAGAGCTGAATATGCGCCAAAGAAGATGGTTGGCGCTGATTAAGGATTACGACTTCTCAATTAATTACCACCCTGGGAAAGAAAAAAAGGTGGAGGATGAATTAAGTCGACAAGACCATGCCAGTTTATCCGTGATGAGGATCACAAAAGATCCAATATTTATGGATTTACAAAGGATGGATCTTGGAATTATAATGAAAGGGGAAAATCGTATCTTTATCAAATGAATGTTCAATCATCTATACATGTTGAGATTAAAGAGGCATAGAAAGTAGATGTAGAGTTACAAAAGAAGGTGAGAAATGTTCCTGAATTCAACCACGATTGTGATGGGATAATAAAGTTCAGGAATTGGGTTTGTGTTCCTCTCATCCCCGAATTTAAGAAGGAGCTGCTGGATGAGGCTCATAGTTCTTCATTCTCTATTCATCCTGGAAGCACGAAGATGTATAGGGACCTGAAAGAGTACTTCTGGTGCGATGGGATGAAAAGAGATGTTGCTGAATATGTCTCTCGATGCTTGGTTTGTCAGTAAGTTAATGTTGAGAGACAGAAGTCTAAGGGGATGTTAAACCATTACCCTTACCCAAATGGAAATGGGAAAACATCAATATGGACTTCGTCACATGACTTCCTAAAACATCCAAAGGCAATAATGCTATCTGGGTCATAGTTGATCGTCTTACAAAGTATGCACACTTCATTTCTATTAGAGAGGAATTCTTTCTGGATTAGCTTGCTAGGATATATGAAAAGGAAGTGGTAAGATTACATGGAGTACCACTTTCTATTATATCTGATCAGGATCTGAGGTTTACCTCAAAGTTCTGGCGAAGTCTTCAGCATACTCTGGATACAGAGTTGACCTTCAGCACTGCTTATCATCCTCACACAGACGGTCGTCTAAGAGGACAATTCAAACTCTAGAAGATATGTTGAGAGCTTGCTCTCTGGATTTAAAATGTGTTTGGGATCAACACCTACCTTTGGTGTAATTTTATTATAATAATAGCTTTCACTGCAGTATTCAGATGGATCCTTATGAAGCTCTCTATGGAAAGAAATGAAGGACTCCAACTTGCTGGGATGAAGTTGGGGAAAGAAAGCTAATAGGACCTAATCTTGTTGATGAGATGGCAGAAAAGGTCTGATCTATTCAACAACACATAAGAGCAGTTCAGAGTCGACAATAAAGTTATGCCGACAACCGAAGAAAAGGCTTAGAGTTTAAAGTGGATGATAAATTGTTCTTGCGAATATCTCCTTGGAAGAGAGTAATGAGATTTGGAAAGAAGGGAAAGATGATCCCTTGGTATATCGGTCCTTTCGGAATACTGGATCATGTTGGGAAGGTAGCTTACCGATTGGCGCTTCCACTGAATCTCTCTCAAGTTCACGATGTGTTCCATGTATCTCTCTGGAGAAAGTACATACCTGATCCTTCACATGTACTCAGCTCAGAAGTTGTACCGCTGGAACAAGATCTTTCTTATGAAGATCAGCCGATAGAGATTCTCGATCGTAGTGAAAAAGTATTACCGAACAAGACCACTCGGTTGGTGAAAGATTTATGGAGGAACCACCAATTAGAAGAAGCTAAATGGGAGCTTGAGGAAATGATGAGGGAGAGGTATCCTCATCTGTTTGATACAAGTGACGAATTTCGAGGGTGAAATTCATTTTAAGGGGGGTAGAGTGTAACACCCGAGACTTTTATAAGAAATATTTTGTTTTTATTTTATATAAATCATCAAAGGAATCTTTCACTACACACAACACTAGCTTGTCTTGCTTTACACGCAATAACGACTTTTCTTTATAGCTTGCGTCGTACGCAATACCGAGTTTCACTAAACAACGATATGCTATTAAAATATTATTAAAACTAGCCGTAATGAATATTAATAACCACTTTTTGAAATTTTGTAAATTTTATTTTTAAAAATGGACTTCATTTTTGGATTTGGAATATCGAAATTAGCCTAGGGTGAAATTTTGGTATTTTTCTGGAAACTTTCAATTTTTGATGAATAGTGAAAACACTGGGTTCCGATTTAAAAACCGACTTTTTATTTAAATAATTATTTATTTTATTTAAATTTATTTTAGGTAAAAATTGATACATAATACCTATATATGTTCAATGTAATTCATTGGAGTAATTTTATAATAATTTTATATATATAAAAATTTTATTGAACTTTTCACCGCCTTTTACCCACCTCCTAGGAGAATTTGCAAATTTACATAAAAATTAATTTTACCGCTTCTGTGAGTAGAATTTCAAAAATCTGAGAGAAAAGGTTTATGTCAGTAAGTAAAATGTGGTTCAATGAGATGAAAATAATTTTTGGTGAATAGTAACTTTGTACTTTTATTTACCACGGTTAAAAGTAAATAGGGTAATTAAGAGTAAAAATGATATTATTATTACCCTAACACATGTCCTAATTCTATTGGATAAGTGTAATTATACCAAAAACAACCTTAGGAATAAAATATGACCATTTAGGCCAACTTGGATTAGATTAGGACATTTATTATTAATTTATTTAAAGAAGGGTTAAAATAGTTAAAATCAAAGTTTAATAAGTAAATAATTTTTAATATAGGGTTATACATGAGATAAATTCGACTATAAATATTCATTAGAGAACTAAAACTATTTCCTACATAATGGTATTTTATTTTTAATTTTTATACATTAAATAATTTAATTAATTTATGACACAAAGATTATGCAGTAATTATCTTATTAATGAAATATTGACATAATTGATGTTATAAATATCCAAATAAATGTAATTTGAGACTTTTTATGAATTACACTAATTTTATAGGTTAATATGACATGTTAGTATTGATTAATTTAACTTTTTTAGAAGTAATAATTCTGTTATTATTTTCAGAAAAATCAATTACTAAATAGTGTCAAAATTAACATAAAATAGTTATTAAAAGAAATATTATATTATTAATTGTTATTTTATTCCTAAAAATATAAGGTTCGGCCAAATTACATATATAAGGTTATATATACTAATAATAAACAACTTGGGGTTCGTTTTTCTTGTTATTGTAAGATTATTAACCTTATAGTGTAAGAACACAAAAAGACACAGTAAAAGTAAAATTATCTAACTTAAAGTTAAATCTAAATGATAAGGTTAAAATAGTAAACTAAACTTGTCCAAATTCTATTGAATGAGGGGATTTCGACCCATCCCAAACTTAGCTTCAAATTAAATCAATTTGGAGCTATTTAAAACTGAATATGGCTTTATAATAAAATAATATTTTTAGTTTTTCCAAAGGAGCCCCTCTCCTCCCTTATAAAAGGGAACCTCCTCCCTCTCTTCCTCACACCACTTTGACCCTTAAATATAGGCCAAACCCTACCAATTTGTCCTCTCCACGTCCATATAAACATCCTAGAGGTCTTGGTCTTCTTCAAAGTCCAATTTTAGTTCCCTAAAAGGAGGTCTCAAAGAAGCGCTTCAAAGAAGAGGTAATGTCCGTTACCGATTCTTTCAACTTTATTTCTTCTCCCACTTATTCTTTTTTAGTTGTTTCATTATGAATTAATAACATCAGTATCACTCATATAATGATATGTTATTATAAGTATGAAACAACCCTATTTCACCATCTATCTATCCTACAAAAAACAAAATCACCGCACGTACGTACGTACGGAATACCGTCTCCACGCCGTGGTGTAATCTATTTTCCACCACCACATTACTTGGAGGGGTATAATGGTGTAAAGAATGAATATATATAATTATTGTAAATAAATATTGATTCTGAAATAGTATACAAACACTCCAATAAAATTCCACGATCATGGGAACGACATCATCGCTCGTGCGTACGTACGGAATACCATCTCCACGATGTGATGCGACTCGTTATACATGATTTTTATTGAATAATGATTACATAAATGAATTTAGTGAATAAATATTATATATATTACACTAATACCATTATGGAAATGAGTTATCTATATCCTAAAAAGATGAATAAGAATTTATTCGACAAAACATGCATAAGAACAAAAAGTAATAAACACCTGAATAACAAGTAACAATGAAATATAACTAATAATAAGCTACGAATATGACCGTATATGATATCATAACAATGAGTACGATTCTGTAATAAGTCAATGACATTATTTAAATCATTATACAGGAGGTTCAGACACGTACAAAGAAAATCGGACCTAAGGTAAGGGAAATATCACAATCTCATTTTTTTTTCGAGATTGTTTATACATTGGAATTTACTGGGGTGTATTTTATCATCCACATATATGTTTCCTCAATATTTAATATTATTTCCATCCACCTACAATTGTTTAAATCCAATTTTACCCTTCGGTGAGTTTTTTGTAAAAGATATGAAAGGAATCTTTTGTCATTTTTCGTACGAGGTACTTTTTGACTTTTCTGAAAAAATTAAGAAAAGAATGTTTTTTAACATATACGACATGAATGGATTTTTAAAACATTATTTCCAAGAATCATCCTTTACAAGTTTTCAAGTTTATTTTTAATCAACTTCTTTTAGTTTAGAATTGAATGACATGTTAAGAAAGGAAAAGTGTATTTGATGTAGAAAGGATATTTTCCTCAAGAATGGAGTTCAAGTGTTTTATCAAAATTATTTTCCATCAAAGATAATAAAGGGTTCTGTTTGTATCCCTATTATTACATTGATTTGATTATGTTGTGATGTAATTATTTTAATGAATTCCTTTATCTTATATGAATTGTTTTATGATGTCATGATGTTTAAGAATCCCATTTTTATTACATGGGTTATGCTATGATGTATGGTTTATGATTTTGTGGCACACATAAGAATTGTATCATTATGAGATGGGTGGGACCTATATCTCCCTCCAAGGCATTGGGTGAAGATTTTATATCTCATGAGATATACATGTCTGGAACGGCAGGTTAAACCGGTTCAGTGAAACAGGACTAAAACGAGGAGTGAACTCGGTTTAGAAATGGACTTTGTCCACTAAGATAATCTTGGAAATGAGTCTTGACTAATAAGAAATGATTCTCTATGATTACGTGTGTATTCCACAAAGCTTCATGTTTTAATTTATTATTATTGTGATTACATTTCACTACCATGATTTATCTCATGTTATGAAATTATGATCTCTTTTGCAGGATAAGATTTCCAAAATGTTATGTTCTTATGAATATGATGTGATTGATATTTGTTTTTTTACCCTTACTGAGCATTTGAGCTCACCCTTTTGTATGTTTTCTTTCCCCAGGTCAGGAATAATGTTATTAAGTAAGATATGCCAAAAGGGACTATAGATATGATGAAATAAATGGGAGACAGTGTAGACGCTTTATGAACCAGTTGTTTATGTTTCCCAGTTTCTAAAGACACTATACATATACGATCCTTTCATGATTTTGTTATATGTTGTAATAAGTGTACTTCAATTTTTAATTACTAACAATGTATGTAAAGTATGGGTCGTTATAGCTGGTGCCTCCACATTGTGACCCCCATTTCCTCCTATTATTGTGTTGTATGTAACTTTTGACTGGAGGACCCCCTTTGTCGAGTACCTCCATCATTGTAATCTCCTTACATTTTGAGCAGAGTGTGAATGAATCCTATGGAACACATTTTAGTTCAACATCTATAGTGGTACTAGTCTTAAGTGGATCCTCTACAGGTGATGGTTTTATGGTATTCACCTTCGTTTTATTAATGAATGTGAGATTTCTCGAGTAATGATGGAAGTTCATGTCGGTCCTGGCGGGTCTCATTAGAAATGGTATAAACACTCTCATCAGATTCATAGATTGGGTTTTTTTTGGCATTCCATGATCGTTGACTATATAGAATTTGCTAATGGGTTCCATGCCTGACATATCTAAGCTTATTTTGTGCACTAACCACCAGAGACTCTCCACACTACCATGAAATCTTGGACCATTGCGGCCTAGGGACTTTATGTGTTGGGACCTTACCCACTAGAAAACACTCACCTCTATAGGTTCATCATGACCTCTATAGATTTCATCTCAATGTGGGAAGATGAAACTCTGCTCATGGAAGTCCAGGTCCATTCTATCATTGAATTTGTAATCTGCAGTATCATTTATCTATTTAAATTCCCTCACGATGTCCCCATTTATAACGACACCAACTTCTATGTTGCTGAATTGAAGATGTTGTAAGGTATGTAAAAAATCTGTTCTAATCATATCATTCACTGGCATGCGCAAGAAAATGGACAGATCTAGGGGTTTTACAAAACCCTATCTAACATTCATTAGAATATGGTTTGATAGAACAATATGATTTGTCCGTATAAACTCCCAATGCATTCTAGGATTATATAATGATGAGTCATAATTACACATAGGTGACCCCATATTCCTTGGTGTATGGAAAAGAGGCATTCATGCCTATTAATATTTATATTACTTTATTGTGCATATATATATTGTAAGTTCCGAGCGCAGCGGAAGAATATTGGTGGGTTTGCGCAACATTAATTTTAACATTAAACAACGTTAAATCCGAGATCTGTCACAATATAAAACACCAAATATTTAGAATAGAATGAGGAACTAAAAACATAAGATGGAATACCAGAACCATAGATATAGGATCATCTTATATAGGTTATAATTAATTTAATTAATTAACAAGAATTACCTTGGTGGAATTATTTCTTCGTTGATGTCTCCGGTCACAATTCTGTGATCCGTCATTGCGTCGTAGAATCCAAGTGTAGGATTCCTCTAGAGGAGATCCACATGTGTGGCACGTATCTCCAGATGTCACTGAAGGGATCTCAGGGTGCTAGAGTGGATGAAACATCGCTTCTGATGTCCGCCTTCGATCCCCTTGGTCTCTCTATCTTGAGAGAATTCTTGGAGGAAGGAGTTATTTCGATCTTGAAATAATTCTCCAGAATTGCTGTGCACAATAATTCTCTTGTGGAAAAGTGTTGGTGTTGTGGGGATATTTATAATCAGGTTTGAGGTTATATAGTTATGACAACAAATAAACGCGTTAAACATTTTATTTATTTCTTTAACTCTTATTGAAAACCCCCATGTCGAATTATTAACTCCTTGACATGTGCTCACACAGATTATAAAAAATCTCATTTAATAAAATAATATTATATCCTCAAAATCCGGACTGGAAAAACTACACGGCGTGTATTCATTAATACACGATGTGTACTCATTTTTCATAAAACTACATGGTGTGTATATTTAATATACACGACGTGTACTTTTACTTTCCACTTTCCTTTATTTTTTGCACCACATTTATTAGACCTTGAGTAATGGCTATTTATTTCTTAAATAAATAGAACTGCATCACTCACTAATAAATATTATTTTGTCCATAATATATTCTTTCGAATAACTAGTGTCGAAATAAATGTGATCATGCGTCCTTAAATAATTATTAAACCACATAATGGAATAATCAATATTTAACATGTTCAATTAATATTTAACTGAGATACATGGACACACTTAGTGTGTGAACCTCTAGGCCTCTTTTTTAGTGGCATTAGGCGGAGCCTACATAAATTCCAAGGTTAGAATCTAGAAACATGCCATGGAACCCATAGGGAAAGAAGTTAACGCTGCAATGACTTTTCACCTCATACAAATGCTTACCATTTAATATAATCCCCTTTTCACGATATCTCAAATCATGCGGGGTTCATGCTAGTGTCATCAACCCACATGCTCGATTATTATTTGATTGACTTTTGGGAATTGAACCCACCCATACCTTACCATGGTCATGGATTTATTTAGGATATATCAATTCCATCAAAGGGACTGAGATATCTACTTACGTTGTGGAACGGAAGGGACAAATCCTTTCTCGTATAATCCATCAATGAATTATTACTCATGATGCACCCAACGTATCCTATCTCACTGTGAACAGTGTGTCGTCACATTTTTCGTCAATACGTATAAGTGCGCGAGTTGTAATACCCATTAATAATAATCTTAAATTCTAAGGACCAATATGCATGTTCGCAGATAGGAACATCCATAGACACTATGAAATGTGGATTTCCTACTGGTGGGTCTCATTCTCATAATATCCTCCTGGATATTACCAAGGGCACACACCATGAGAGGGTGCATCAATGTTTTATGAGTCCTCACCCCTAATGGCATGTTTTATTTGTGTCCCTCAAATAACATCATCCGACCATAGAACATGTTTTCTAGAATAGTTGTATGGAACTTTCAGGTTCTCATCATAGCAGGGATCTGCTATGACCATTTAATGCAACAACTGTCCTTAGGAAATTATCACTTGCACTGTCACACAGAAGAACAATCAAGATATGATAAGGATTTTATTTATGAATAAAGTACAAAGTTGTTGGTTCTAAGCCACCAACTCTAACAGATATATGATCAGAAAACCCCATATTAGTTATCTAATTTCCATTTGGATGAACTAGAAGCACTCAACGAGAACACGATTTATACCCTACTCAATATGTAGATGCATCAGAACAAGATATCCAGAGATTTCAACAACAATGTTCAACTCTTCTCATTATTACATGGTGACATGGTGTTGGACCTGAAATATCCCAAGATACTTTGTATGAAACCACCCAAGAGGGAGCCCAAATGTGAAGGACCTTACATCATTCATAATGATTACCCCAATGGCACATACTCCCTAGCAACCATGTTTGGTGAGCGTATCACTCCTCCCACTAATGCCAAATTATTCAAGAAATACTTTTCATCAATATGATACAATCCCACCTGTATTTAAACTATTTCATCTTCACTGCTTGACATTAAATTTCATCATCCATCAGAGATAAAGTATGTAAAATAACCCATCACCTATCCCAAATGATGTTAATCTGCTTTATCATTTTGCATGATGTTAAACTATGAGTGACATATATAACATTGCGGTCTGAAATCTAGGACCCAAAACTATGTTCTCCCACATCCTCACCACATAATGTTAAACATCATAGAGCCCTCAAGAACCACGTATGTCTTGATTCATGCCCCATCAAGAAACATAGGAATGTAGAGACATTTCATCCTTGGGATCATCCCCAAAATTCAAGAACAACCCTTCGGTCTAGCCTCTTGGCCTGAATATATCTCAAAATAAATTGTTTGGTGTCATCTTTGTTTAACATCATTCACATCGGGTTTATCATGAACTCACCATGTATCCCTATCTATAGATATATCCTCCTCTTTCTTTCGTACCACATGTTGTTATGCTTGACGATCATATTCATGCTTCCCACATCTATGTTTTTTGGGAAACTACCAACATTCACATCTGAAAGGAACCCTGAAAGGTATGGATGCTCAGCCTTATGAAACACCTAATGTATTAGGAAATCATCCTAAAGGGTATTGAACAAGACTTTGATACCAGTCCCAAATTTCATCTAAGGTCAGCGACCGCCACTCATATGTTGTTCCCATTTCATGTCACACAATATGGATGTTGTGTTTCAAACATAGTCAATAGTCATCCTCCGTCATTATCACCACCCCAATATGTACCAAATTTTGGGTACAGTGACTCATTTTCTCCCACAATCCCTTCAAACATCAGTGTGCCTCGAGCAGGATTACTAGTCTTGTTGAGATCGCCCCCACCCGATCTCATTCCTTCATTGGAGTACCCTTATATGATGGGGAGAACCCAATCCCATTCCTTGTTTCCCACACCAAGAATTGATCATGAGGACTTAGGAGCTTTGGTAATAAATAATCATATAAAGGGTAATGTAATCACAGTTTGATCCATGTTTCCTTAACATAAGATCACTTTCATCCTCAACACATGAAGTTAAAGATCCTGATTTGTCCATACTGAAGGGTGTAAAACTACACAACACTCATACCACATAAAGACAATGTACAAACATGCTTCAAATTTTCGTCCATGGCCCAGACTTAGGTCCCATAACCATTCTGTAACCCTAGACAATGTTCTCATATAGGATTGTGTGGTATTGTATGGAATCTACGCACTCATTCACGTCGAGATATCATTGGCTTGACACACACATTCTCTTGAGACACTGTTGGCGCCAAAATAATATGGCACGTAAGGAAGAAACGAAAGAGAAGGCCGACACACTGCCTCGCGAAGCACCGCCGCGAAGCACCGCCGCGAAGGACTGATGCGAAGAATCCCGATCCTTGTGGCCTCGCGAAGCTCCAGAGGCGGTAATGCTCCGCGAACGCATTTGACGTTCACGAGACGCCGCGAAGCTCCAAAGGCGGTAATCCTCTGCGAACGCTTTTGACGTTCTCGAGCCACCGCGAAGCTCCAGAGGCGGTAATCCTCCGTGAACGCCGTTGACGTTTGCGAGCGCGCCGCGAAGCACCTGAGGTGGCGTGCGAGTTCTGATTCGCGGCGCCCCTTGCCTATAAATACTGGACTCCCCCTGAGTCCCAAAGGACGGACAATCCGACCTCTCGGCTTCTCCTCTCCCGAATCGCGAAGCATGTTTGCCCCGGGAATCATGAGCTCCGCGAGGTACTTCTACTTCGTGAGACTCATCTGCATTGTCTTGTTTTGAGCCCCTCTTCCGAGAGGGAGGCCCTTCGCGAAGCTCAAGGGCATTCGCAAAGGAAGGGGATTCCCAAGGGATCTCGGGCAGCCGCGGAGCGTTTATGCTTCGCGAAACACCCAACCCATGCTAGTGATCCCTATGCTAAGGCAGGATCACTACACATCGCGAAGCACACTACTTCGCAGGACCCTGCTTCGCGAGGCACCCCTTCATCGCGAGGCAGTGCTCTGCAAACACTGTTCCACTTCGCGAAGCACCTTCCACTCACACCTATGCCCCATGCTAAGGCCAAGGCACTCCACATCGCGAAGCACACTCCTTTGCTTAGAGATTCCTCTTCTCGTGCGACCCTCTAGGTTTGCACGATGCGATTTCAAAGTCCCATGGACCGTACCACCCGTAGCGTTGCTTCGCATAATGCTTCTTCGCATAGGCACGCTAACGGCTATTGCTTCTTCGCATAGCCATGCTAACATGGACCCCTCGATGGTTCGTTCCACAACCCCCCTTGACCATGGCCTTACTGGTACCTTCCCTTCCCCAAGGACCAGAGGGTACCAGTTATGTAAGTCCTAGGGGTGTGGAGTGAACCCACCTTGTCTGAGCTGCAGGACGTTAAACTGCCAAGCACCACGTCCCCAACACATGACGTTAAATTGTGACCCAACCTCATCTCACTCACGAAGGGTCCCCCCAGGTCGAACATTTTTTACACCACTCGTCTCCATGGGAATGGAATCACCCATCTACAAGGGATGATATCCCCCTTATTGGAGTGGTGTATGTTCGTAGGAGAAGGGTGACCCTAGCTCCCCAACGGATGGCTGCACCTATGCATCTCCGTACTTCCCCACTACCAAGGTCAGTGAAGGGCGTGATAGGGAATGAGGAACCTCCCATCATTGGACCAAGGTCCATATCTCCCACACTTTGTCGCACCATGGGCCTCCATCCTGGAGTAAGTCCCAGCACCATGGGCCGCCTAACGCGTAAGCCCCTCTTCGCTTCTCCCGGATGCATCTTTCGCGATGTGATCGTCAGGTCCTTGTAACCTCTTGTTTCTCACACCGAGCATGACTCATGTGGGCTTAGAGTGAGCACCGACCCTGACCACCACCCATAGAGAACTACGAGGATCTTGATCCATGTCAAGGCATGGTACGTAGGAAGCCTCCATGAGGTTCAAGCTCACCCGTCATCTATTCACGTCGGGTCCCATTCTCGTCCAGCATGATGTTAAACTGCATTCCGGTCCAATGGCAAGCCGCTGCGACCCACCCGTCATCTATTCACGTCAGGTCCCATTTTTGTCCCGCATGACATTAAACTGCACACTTCCTTTTGTCCCACATGACATTAAACTGCACACCACCCTTTGTCCCGCATGACATTAAACTGCACACCCATTCCCTCCTGAACTACGAGGTCTTTGATCCATGTCAAGGCATGGTACGTAGGAAACGTTCCAAAGGTTCAAGCCCACCACTCATTGGACCAAGGTCCACTTTCACGTCGGTTCGCCGACAAAGCCCCATCTGAACTACGAGGTCTTTGATCCATGTCAAGGCATGGTACGTAGGAATCCTCCACGAGGTTCAAGCCCACCCATCATCCAATTCACGTCGTGTTCTACCCACGTCCATCACGACATTAAACTGCAATTCCAGTCCGACAGCAAGCCGTTGTGACTAACCCGAACTACGGGGACTTTTATCCATGTCAAGGCAAGGTACGTAGGAAGCCTCTACGAGGTTCAAACCCACCATCCGGTCATCCCGACCTCATTCACGTCGGTTCACCTGCGTCCATCATGACGTTAAACTGCATTTCCCAATCCGAACTACGAGGACTTTGATCCATGTCAAGGCATGGTACGTAGGAAGCCTCTCTGAGGTTCAAGCCCGACAATCATCAGCCCAAACCGTCTCCCAGGCGGTTTGCCAGGCCCCCATTCTCAAGCCCACCATTCATCGGACCAAGGTCCACCCTCATGTCGGCACGCTGACGATGTCCCCCCCGGACCAAGGTCCACCTTCACGTTGGTTCGCCGACGACATTCATCGGGCCAAGGTCCACCTTCACGTCGGTCTACCGGCGCCATCCCGAACTACGCGGACTTTGATTCCTTTCCACAGGGATACGTAGGAAGCCTCTTCAAGGTTTGAGCCCAACTTCACTGTCCCCCCCTGCGATGGTCCGATTTCATTCTCCCTCTACTTCATTCATCCACCTACAGCACATCCTGATTCTCACCCGAATCGTCATGTCTCGTTGAAACCATGTCGGTGCGCTCTTATTCACAGCCGCCCATGGGCTGGCCCCAGTATCAACATCCCTTCAATGAGAATCCCTCAACCCGATCTACCCTAATTAATGCTCTGGTTGGGTTGATCCGTCTCCGCTAGATGTTAAACTCACGGCATACCCTGTGTTAAACACGGGAAGCTGAGGAAAACCTCAGATATGTTTCTATGACATATAATTCCCCGCGCTCGATGTGGGATGCCTCGGGATTCCACGCCCTCGAGAAGCCATGTGGCCAGGGATAACAGACAGACATGCTAGGTTCCCCAGCATCCAGACACGCTACTGATGCCTCAACGTGACTACTCCCCCGACTGAAGGTTGCTGCCCTGACCAGACCCTTTGGAATGTCCCGACAGAAGCAGTGTAATTAACCAGCATCCATGGAAACATGGTACTGGTAAGAGTTTCACGAACTACATATTAAATCTATGAGGGAGACCCGGACTAGGTGACGAGTTCTGAGGAGGAATCCACAGGAGGAAGAACCGACATCCCATCATCCCGTTTTGATCAAGGAGCAGACGTCCCTGAATAAGGAGCGAATGCCACCCACCTTTGGAAAGCGGGAATGCGGGGCAACAAAGCGCCGCACGTCCTCCCCCACAGACGGACGAGCGCGCGCCCCGGCGAAAGCGTCGGAAATAGAAATGGTGAACCCGAAGTGAAATTATTATCCTCAATATAGAGACTAGTAGCGTTCGAGACACCAGTAGATTGACGTGTCACCGGATCCAGATATCCGGCACCTGGTCCCGACAAGAAAATAGCGGGCCTGTCGTGAAACTCACTGGAAGTCGGGGCAGTAGAACGTGGAGCAATCCGTTCTGCAGCGTGTTGGCATGGATCCTTCTTACAGACGTGGAGAATTGAAGGACGCTGGGGCACTGGCTGTCAATTCTTTTCCTCTCAGTACGGATGAGTTGATCCCTTCGTTTCTCAGGAACCAGGTTACTGTTACAGAGACGCGATCACCATCCGCTCCTCGCCCACGCAGGGGCAGGGGAAACACTGCCACGACCACCCCACGTAGCGCCGCTACTGCCACGACGGCCGCCACCTCGCGGAATACGGGGCGCCCACGTCCGCTTTCCCCATCATAGGTCATCCAGCGAAGGGTGATCAACAACCTCGTGCGTAGGTACGAGGAAGAAGGGGTCATCCCAACTTGGGATATGGCCCGCCTGGACTTGGAGGCCTCCAGGCCCCACCGTCAACACCGCCCTAACAGGCCGCGCAGGGAGCCCCTGCTCCCCACCCCAACATTCAACTGTTTCGGGAGCCTGTCTCCAGAACGCCTTGACGACTCCTCGCCTTACGCTGAAGAGGCGGGCGCCGTCCGGCTCAGCCCGCTTAGGGTCCCGACCCAAGGGCCCCAGGCGAGAGCTCCCGCCCGGCCGCGTCAGCGCCGCCGTCTGGCCCCGCAGGAAGGGCAGGCAGGCTACGTCCCTGCGCCACCTGCACCGGCTCGCCTGACCCGACGTCAGCGCCGGGCCCGGGCTGAGGACGCTCACCCAGGCGCATCAACGTCGACAACTACAGTGGCCCGAGCCACCGCCGACGTGCATCGTGAAGCCCCTGCACACACTCAGCAGGGTCACTCCTTCACCCCACCAGGATCGAGACCCCAACCGTCCCACGAGCAGGCTGGGTTGACTCTCCGGGTGGAAGGCCCAAGTGGTGATCGCCGCGAACTAACCCGCGGTAATGTCACCTTGTACGGAGCTCCTCCCCGTACCACTACTCCACAGAGCGTGGGCCTTCCCCGCTTTGAAGTTCATCATAGAGGCATGCCTCGGGCTACCTCCATCCCAAAGGAAGACCTGCCCCGCGGCAGTGACGCTCAGCGCGGAAACCTTTCCCGCACCCATTATACAGGGTATGGAGTCCATCCTCCTGCCCCCGACCGCCAGCCTGAAGGCACCGTCCATTCGGTCCTTCTTCAACGTGGGGGCCCTCCCTACCTCCTCTCTACAACCGGCGAAGGTCCTCCTCACCCCAGCAATTCGAGGAGTGAAGGTCAGCCTCGCTCCAATCGCATCGACCATGGAGGTCCTCCCCATGCTCCTGCCGGTTCCAGCAGGGGCTCCTCCTATATGGGTGTTGTTCATGGAGGTCCTCCCCATGTACCCTTCGACATTTTCCCCGGTGCACCTCGCACCCCGGCTATCTCGAGTGGGGGACCTCTCCGCCACGGCGCCAGCGCCGCCTCGAGGCTGCCTGGTAGGGGTCAACCCTGTCCCAAAGAGCCACCCCGGGGCAGAAGAGCGGGTCGTCGCCGCAACAAGAAGAACCCTGGGAAGGCCCCGGTGGAGATCAAACCTGCCCGCTTCTCCGACTCGGAAGCGGAATGCGATTCAGCGATGGAACCTTCTCCTCACTCCTCCGTATCAAGGACTGGGTTAGGAACCAGATGTGTTAGCCTCATTCTCCCGGAATTTAAGGTCCACCAGATTCCCATCTCCCTCCGCAGGTACATCCAAGAGGAAGAAATCTTGGGAATTCTGTAGGTCTCGACCGCGCAATTGCCGCCTTTGTCACCAGAAGCACCCTCTACCTCTACCAGAGATCACGGAGTGTTATTTTGGGGGCCGACGACGGTAGAGAGACGACACGACCTGTCGCCGGTAGCCGCGACTCCTTCTCCGGAAGCTGTGGTTATCATCCCGTCGTCTCGTGACATCGTGGCCAGGTTACCTCACTCTTCGGAGGAAGGCTCGGAATTCGGCGGCCAGTCAGCTCGTTCGCTGTATTCTCCACCGCCGATCTTACTATCTCAGAGGTCCGCCTCGGTACCGCTACCGGTCCCTCAGCTGCCCCCGGTTGACGAGTGGGGCAACACAGGGCCAGACCCTGAGTCTGAGCCCAGGAGCTTCTAGAGTATCCTCACGGCTGATTACTTCTCGGAAAAGTTCTGGCCGACGGCGGTGCTGAATTTTCGCGTACCAGAGTCTCTTACCCCTGAAGAAGTGGGGTTCTTTTGTCGAACCCTATGGTCAACAAACTTCCGCCTCTGTTACGAACGGGTGGTGTACCCCAGAAGTTGAGAGCACTTCGAGGAAATCGGAGAGCAGTGCAGCTTGGTCGATGCGGCCGCACTCCTTGTGGCCCAGCACCCTGAGTCGCCAGGCCACTGGAGCGCCCTTCAACGAAAATGCATTCAGAGTTTTAAATAACTCCTCATAATTGTCAGGGAAGCCACCCCCCATGTGCAAGTCCGTGGTTGGGGACACTATGCCGCTCTCCTCTTCGACCCTATCCGACGGCAGCCCGATTCGCTATGCGACATCGAGGACATGCCCTCAAGAGGGGTCACGGTCCACATGGCTGACATCGTGGAAAAGGAAGATGAGCTTGAATTCCTTGATGGAGACTTACCCCTCGAGGGAGTACCGCCACTGCAGGACCCATCAGGGAGAGTTACCCGTCAGCGGAGGAACCTTCTAGGCCTCCCCGTGCCCACCGAGTCGCTGGTACTCGGTCGAAACACTGGCAAGGGTAAGGATCACGTCGGAACAGTCAATCACTCCGACCCGTCCACATCTGTGAAGAAAACGGACGAAGATCCCGAGAAGGCCACGTTACGACAGCTTCTTTCTGAGCAGAAGAGGCTGGTTGACGAACTCTTGGCTGAGCGCGCCGCAGAGCGGCGACCCGACTATGGTAATCCCAGGCCGGGGCAGCAGGGGAAGGAACAATTTCCCCCCTGTGAGATGCCTCCGGGAAACCCTGATCATGCTACTGCCGCAGACAAGGCAGAAGTCGGAACGTATGGCAAGAGGGCGCTATACGTCTCGCCAAATCCCCCCGAGCGACGGGGCAATCTGAAGAATCCAGTCCGGGTTCCCCCAGTCGCCCCGCGGGTCATCCAGCCAGTTGACCCACGAGCGGTCGAGGCCGTCTACCATGTTGATGAACCTAGAAATGCACTTGTGGTTAGGGATCCCCGTCAAGACAGGGACCCCCACCCGGATGATCTTATCGCGGCACTCACAGCCCGCCTCGAAGCGTTGGAAACGCGGCAGGTGGCGGTCCCACTGGATGGAAAGCCTTATCCCGCGTGGGTGGATGATATGCCTGCACCTCCGGGTTTTGGGAACCCCACTTTCTCACCCTTAACGGGACATGGGACCCGCCACAGAACTTGGCTCATTTTTCTTCCAGGTGTGGCCCCTTGCTGGGGACCCCGGCTCAGCAAGAAGCCGCCAAGCTCCGATGTTTCGTACAGACATTGGAAGGTCCAGCATTCGTCTGGTACAACCAGCTCCCTATCGGATCGGTGACCGGTTTGGAGGATCTTCGCCGGGAGTTCTTATACCAGTTCATCTCCACCACGCGGAAGACCAGCATTGCAGACCTCTTCAAGTGCAAGCAAAGGTCTGAGGAGCGGGTTGCAGATTTCATCGCCCGGTGGAAGGGACTTACGTATTCCCTCGATATGCCACTGACTCAGGAGAAACTAGTGACGATGTGTGTGGGGAACGTCAATACAGAGCTGGTACCCTCTCTGATTACCGAGAACTACCCTGGAGGGTTCAGATATTTCTCAGATAAGGCTCAACACCTTGAGGAAGCCCTGCAACAGGCCAGTCAGGCACGTTTGTTGCCTCCTATGATCCCGGCCAGGAGGACCGCTAGGGCTGAGCCCGCCGCGGTGGCCCAAATAGAAGCCCCGAGGCAGCTGGAGTTACTGCCTGCGGCACCACCCCCGCAACCCCACAGAGGTCCTCCACCTCAAGCACAAGCTCCTGCCTAGCAGCGACCGTCTCAGAACCGACAGGTTCCCACGCGCAATGCGCCACCGCCACCAAGGCGGGAAAATCAGGCGCCACCTCCTCGGTAGGCCCCTCCGGCCCCTCGTCAGGGCCAGGACCCCAGGGCCCCCTATCCAGAAATAAGGTACCATAATTATTCGTTCAATGAAAATCAGGTCCCTGGATACTTCCGAAGTGCCCTAGAGCAAGGGATTGTGCGTCTGCCTGAGTGCAGAAGGCCGGGAGAGGCGAATCTCACCGATCACCACAACTACTGCCCTTATCATCGGATCCTGGGGCACACCCTCAAGCAATGCTATGTGTTTAAAGACTGTCTTCAAGACCAGGTCAACAAAAACATAGTCATGTTGGGCCCAGCGCCAGCGCAAGTGGCATGTGTCTTTGCAGGATCAGAGATCGGCAGCGATAGTGAAGGCGAGTGGCAGCAGGTCCCCAGCCGCGGATCCCAGAAATACGACGACTGGATGGCTCGAAAAAACCGTCATCCGTGCTCATGGTATCATCCGGGCACGACTGAAGCAGTCGGAACCTTCAGAAGAAGTAGTCGGTGCCTCCGCGTCGTCTTCACAGTCGACCTCTTCCCAAAAGGGCAAGCAGCGGCGACGCAAGAAGAAGCAATGCGCACTGCCGGTGCTATCGTCATCCCGCACTCTCGGTGACATTATGCCCCCTAAAATGGGGATTCCTCCCAGAATCCGCCCAGCGGTGGATGACTCCTCGAGCGATAGCCAGGGGTACGCTTCGGTTAACACCGTGCAGCTGGTAAAACCTTATATGACCCCCGACGATGGGGAACGCCAGGCAGACCTCCCCAATGTTTCCAACCGACGTCAACGTCAGCAGAATCGCAACCGCTCCGGTCATCAAGGTACATCAGCAGGCTCTTTTGGCCAATCCGTGCACGCTACTGAGACCAGGCAGCAGGGCCAGCGCAGCTCTTAGCACGCGCAACCCCATCTAACGCCCTCGGCTCTACCTCCACCGCAATTCGTGCTATTGGATCGGGGGGAGCTGCCTCGTTCGTATCACAGTCAGTATTACCTGGCTACAGGCCAGCCTCCGCTGTCCGACCCTATTCCGGTGACTACTCTCTAGGCTTCTACTAGTAGGCAGCAATATATGCCCAGTACTAGTCGATCGCCGGTTCAACCAGCAGGACCCGCTATGCCTCCCAATGCCGAACGACCTCTTGTAAGCAGAGGTTCGCGTTTGGCACGAAAGTATGATGTCCTGAAGCACCTGGCCGGAATTACGGTGAGGCTTTCTATCCTTGAGGCCCTTATCCTGTCATCTGAAATGCGTGAGGCACTTGCCGAGGTCCTAAGGAGCCCCTCCAGTTTGAGACGATTGAAAACGCCAAATGTCATGCGGTTATCTCGTTCTCCGGTGAAGATGAGTACCCTCCTATACAGGGGCACATTCACCCGCTGTACATCACTGGCCACTTCAATGGCGTGGAAGTCTGCCGCTGCCTCATTGACACAGGTTCCGGAATCAATCTAATTCTGACCCGGATGTTGCGAGAGCTGGGTCTTTCTGAAGGTGATTTAACTCCCTCTGACCTCAGGATCCAGGGGTACGACAGGACAGAGCAAACCCCAGTCGGAAAGATCCGCCTGAAGACTCAGTTCGGTGGCTTAATTGCCAGCACCGAGCTCATGTTTGTCTCTCAGGACACCGCCTACAACGCATTGATGGGTAGGCCATGGCTCCATCTGCATGCAGCGGTCCCTTCGTCGTATCACCAGTGCCTAAACTACTCGCTTAACGGTCGAGTAGGCGTGCTCCAAGGAGACGCGTCACCTTTCTCTTCTTGTGAGGCCCGCTATCTGGATGCGGGTTATTACAAAAGTAAGGACAAGCCAATCCTAGTAAGTGAGGATGAACCCGCCCCAGTCACAAGTGATCCCTGGGCAAGCATGGATGACGCCTACATCCTCCCGATCCACCGGTTGGAGGCCACGAACCCCAACATGGGACAATGTTTTGTTGTTTCGGGTACGCAAGGAAGGGACGTTCCCGTGTCCAAGCGACGACGAAAAATCACCTCGTACTCCTACATCAACCAGGCTCAGGTCATCCCGGAATCTCCTACCCCTGTACGGTACCGGAGTTTCAAGCTTATGACAACGGCGGTGCGCCATACGTGTCTCTTCCGTCGGGCTGGAATCAACCGACTCAAACCAACACGTCACCACTGCTTTGATATTGTCAAACGCGGCCCCTTAGGCCGAAGTCCATATGGGATAGGTTCGACTGCCTTCGTTGCTATGGTCTCAATGGCAAGTGAGTCTCCCGATGTGATGACTGCTGCTGCCCAAGTTGGCACCAGCTGCCCCTCGGGTTTTGATAGCCCAGAAGTATCTCCCGTCGCGGGAAGTCCCCCCACGGGTGGGGAGGAAGACCTGGAGGATGCTCCCCCCTCCTTTGAAGAAGGCGTCCCTACCACAGTTGATGAACTGGTACAGGTGAACCTTGGTAGCGAGGCAGATCCGAAACCCACATTGATCAGTGCAGCCATGTCCCCCGAGGAGCGGCAGAAGTACGTAGACTTCCTCAAACAACACCGTGATGTGTTTTCTTGGAGTTACAAAGAGATGCCAGGGCTAGATCCCCAGGTATCCGTTCACCGTTTGGGCCTCCCGGCAAAACATCGTGGGTTTAATCAGCCTCCGAGGAAGATGCACCCTTCTCATGGTGCTATGGTTGAGGCCGAAGTTGACAAGCTAATCAAAGCCAACTTCTTCAAGGAGGTCCAGTACCCCAAGTGGCTCGCCAACATTGTGCCAGTCAGGAAGAAGAATGGGCAGTTCAGAGTATGCATCGACTTCGGCGATCTTAATCGCCACTTCCCAAAGGATGACTTCCCACTCCCGGTGATGGAGTTGTTGATTGACGCCATGGCCGGGTTCCAAGCCCTCTCTTTCATGGATGGCTATTCCGGGTACAACCAGATCTGGATGGCCCCCGAAGACGAGGAGTCTACTGCCTTTAGAGCTCCCAAGGTACCTTTTTCTACCAGGTTATGCCATTCGGTTTGAAAAATGAAGGTGCCACTTATCAGAGGTCCATGTATCGCATATTCAAGCCGATTCTCGGGACATTGGTGGAATGCTATTTGGATGACCTCGTAGTCAAATCATGTCAGCGCCAGGACCATCTCAAAGACCGTGAGAAAGTGTTCGGTTTCCTCCGTTCCCGTCACGTGAAGATGAACCCGCTGAAGTGTGCCTTCGGGGTCACCTCTGGGAAGTTTCTGGGTTTTGTTGTCAGATACCGAGGTATCGAGATCGACCCAGAGAAGATCAAGGCCATCAGCCAAATGCCTCCCCCGAGTAACATTCGGGAGCTTCGAGGCCTTCAAGGACACTTAGCCTATATATGCCGATTCATCGAGAATCTGGCCGGCAAGTGTAAGCCCTTTTCCCGGCTCATGAAGAAGGGCACCGCCTACGAATGGGATGAGGAGTGTCGGACCGCCTTCGGGGAAATCAAGCAGTATCTTCTCCAACCTCCGGTCTTGATGCCACCCATCTCCGGAAATCCGCTGGTCCTTTATGTGACCGCCCTGGAGAGATCCCTCGGTGCGTTGCTCGCCTAGAAGAATAACGAGGGTACTGAGAACAGTCTCTACTATCTCAGCCGCATGCTTCTCGATACGGAGGTCAGATACTCCCCTATCGAAAAGAGCTGCCTTGCGCTCGTCTTCACCGTGCAGAAGTTGCGACATTATCTGCAGCACCACTAGGTGAAACTGGTCTCCCGGGTAGACCCACTGAAGTACATCCTGAACCGCCCTATGCTGACTGGTCGACTAGCACGGTGGGCAGTAATTTTCCAGCAGTTTGATATCAGGTTTGTACCTCAGAAGGCCATTAAGGGACAGGCGTTGGCATACTTTTTAGCTACCCATCCAACCTCCACGGATCAATCCCTGGACCTCGATTTCCCTGATGAGACGATCCTCTCAGTCGATCATGTTGTCCCGTGTTGGCTAATGCATTTCGACGGCGCCTCCCGGAGCCCCACCGGTAGGAGGCTCAACGATCCCAAGATCAACAGAGTGGGCCTGGGTATTGTCTTCATTACCCCGGTGCAAGCCATCCTGCCATACTCGTTCCTATTTTCATAAGGCTGTACGAACAATGAGGCATAGTACTAATCTCTCATCACCGGCCTCGAGTTGGACCTTGAGATCCATGTGCCCCATCTACATGTGAAGGGAGATTCCGAGCTGGTAATCAAACAGGTTAATGGAAACTACGTCGTCTGGAAGCCGGAGCTCGCACCGTTGCTGGAGTACACCCTCTGCCTAATGGCCCAGTTCTCCCCTCGACCAGAGGTTACCCATGTCCCACGGTCGTAGAACGGCCAAGCAGACGCCTTGGCTGGCTTAGCCGCGTCGCTCGCAGAACCCGAGCAAGATGATTTGATCATACATGTGGCCCACCGGAGAGTCATTGCCCCAATCACCCAAGAGGACCATGATGTCCCGCGGGTAAGTCATCTCACCGCCGGATCCTCCAGGTCAGGGGCCCCGGGTTCGTCAGACGTAGTGGTTGAAGCCACTCCCGAATAGAGAGCACCTTTTGTCGAGTATCTCCAAAATGGTGAGCTCTCGGACGACCGGGACGAGTGCGATTGAATCTGACGCCGCGCGCTGCAATTTACCCTCCAGGGTGGCCCCAGTCTTGAACAAATCCTTTATAAGCGGAGTTTCGATGGTGTACTTCTCCGTTGCCTCCAAGGATGGGAGATACCTCAAGTTATGCAAGAGGTTCACGCCGATTCCTGTGGCGCCCATCAAGCTGGGCCGAAGCTGTCCCATCAAATCCGGAGGTTGGGGTACTTTTGGCCCTCTATGATCCATGATTGCATTGGATATTCCAAGAGATGCCATGCGTGCCAAGTACACGCCAACTTCTTGCATCGGCCGCCGGAGCCCCTCCACCCTACCAAGTACTCCTGGCCATTTGCGGTATGGGGACATGATGTAGTAGGACCGTATCCACCGGCAACAGCCCACCAGTGTAGGTTCATCCTGACTACTACATATTTCTTCTCCAAGTGGGCAGAGGCAGTTCCTCAAAGAGGTCATGGCCCGTTCCATCGTTGACTTTGTGAGCTCCAACATTATCCACCGGTTTGGGGTACCTCACGCCGTCCTCACCGATAGTGGCACCAACTTCCGAGCAGTTGAATTGAAGAAATTGTACGCCAATACGACATCCGGTCGAACCATACCTCCTGCTACCACGCGCAGGCGAATGGACAGATCGAGGCGTTCAACAAGACCCTCTCTAACATTCTGCAGAAGATGGTTGGTCAGAACAAGAAAAGTTGGCTGGAAAAGCTCCCCAACGCTCTCTGGGCTTACCGGACGACGACTCGCAACTCTACCCAGGTGACCCCATATTCCCTGGGGTATGGAGCAGAGGTCGTCCTACCCATTGAGATCCAGCTGCCGTCATTACACACTGCAGTTTATGACCACCAGACATCAGATGAGGTAGCCGAGATCTATCTAGCCAAATTAGAAGCACTGGACGAGAACCGGCTTTGTGCCCTGCACAATCTGGAAAGGCATCAGGATAAGATAACAAGGGCCTTCGACAAGAAGGTTCGCCTCCGCTCTTTTTTACATGGTGACCTGGTACTGGCCCTTCGAGCACCAATGATTCCCGGTAGGAAACCGCCCAAATTAGAACCCAAATGGGAAGGTCCCTATATCATCCAAAAGGTTTACCCCAATGGAGCATACTCCTTAGAGACCACAGATGGAGAGCATATAACCCCTCCCACCAATGCCAAATTCCTCAAGAGATACTTTGGCTAGGGAAAAAAGGGTCCTACACGACCCTAAACTGCAAGAGGGTCCTGCACGACCCTAAACTGCAAGATGGTCCTGCATGACCTTAAACTGCATCTTTGTCCTGCAAGATGATAAACTGTGAAACGGTCCCGCATGACCTTAAACTGCACATTATGGTCCAACATGACTCTAAACTGTAAAGTCCTGCATGACCATAAACTGCATCCCCGTCCTTACTGCAAGACGTTAAACTGCAAGCCAGTCAGGCCTTCCTGACAAAGGCTCAGCCTCATGCCCCTTGGCCTCCTCGGGCCACTGGCCCCCCATCTTCGTCGGGAGACGTTAAACCTCAAGTTGGTTTTTCCCTGACTTACCCTCTTGCGGGATTGTACGGTATGGTGTAGGACTACGTCCTCAGTCACGTCTGATTACTCATCGTACCGTACATATCCCCAAATGAGATGCTTCTCATCATCCCGCATGACGTTAAACTACATGTCTAGAACTACGTATGGCTTGATTCCTATCTTCATGGGATACGTAGGAATGCTCGGACACCTCATCTTGAGTCCAACCCCAAGCTTTTCTCTTCCACTATTCCCCCTGGGAATAGTTTCCTTGGAGGATTCTTGTGTAGCAGGGAGTAGGCTTTCTTAGCCCAGCTCATACAACCCCGCTCGCACAAGGATTGTAAGGGTCACACCATGTGCCCACTCCCATTCTTCTATCCTCCCACGTCCTTACCGCATGACACTAAACTGTATGGAATTTCAAGAACTACGTATGTCTTGATTCTCATCCTCATGAGATACGTAGGAACGCCCGGACATTTCGTCCGTTGGTCCAGTCCAAAAGCCAAAATCTTCCCCTCGGGTCAAGACATGGCAGGGTGCGCACTTTTTCCCCAACTCGCATCGAGCAAGCCTCGACCCGGCTGCACATCCCCCCTGGAGATGTTTGCCTCTTTCATAGATGGATACAGCTATGCTTCACCCACTCCTTGACTGGGATTCCGTCATTTTTCACACCCAGAGGGACCCCCAAGAACGGCCTGGATACAACGCCCAAGGGCTCTCCTACCGATATGGGACAATGCCCCCGAGGGTTTTCAAGCAACAAGCTGATACAAGTCCCGCGTTGCGAATTTGGTCAGTGGTCGACACCCATTTGTTACTCCCATAACGGGTCACCATAGGAACGCCGTGTTTCGAACATGGTTAACCGTGTCCTGGATCTTCGGGTCCACCCCGAGATGCCCCAGACATCGAGTTAAGTGATTCATTCTGCCCCATCCCGAGGTGAAAAACTTCCCCCCGGGTGGTTCTAGCAATCAGGCCCACAACCCTGATCTATCATAGGGGTGTACGGTGTGTTGTGGGACTACTTTCTCATTCACGTCGGGATCATGTACCATGCCGTACGCCTCCCCTTGCGAGGCCCAGCCTCAGGCCCCTTGGCCTCCTCGGGTCCCCGACCCCCGTCCTCATGTAAGATGCTAAACTGCAGACTCGTCAGGCCTTCCTGACCGATGCCTGACCTTAGGCCCCCTGGCCTTCCCGGGCCCCTTCGCCCAACTTCTTACCCGGAGTGTACGGTGTGTTGTGGGACTACATCCTCATTCACGTCGGGATCATGTACCATGCCGTACACCTCCCCTTTACGAGGACCATCCTCAAGCCCCTTGCCCTTCTCGGGTCCCCGACCCTCGTCCTCATGTAAGACGTTAAACTGCGAACCAGTCAGGCCTTCCTGACCGATGCCTGACCTTAGGCCCCCTGGCCTTCCCGGGCCCCTTCACCCAACTTCTTACCCGCATTGTACGGTGTGTTGTGGGACTACGTCCTCATTCACGTCGGGATCATGTACCATGTCGTACGCCCTCCCTTTACGAGGCCCAGCCTCAGGCCCCTGGGCCTTCTCGGGTCCCCAAACCTCGTCCTCATGTAAGATGTTAAACTGCAGACCCGTCAGGCCTTCCTGACCGATGCCTGACCTTAGGCCCCCTGGACTTCTTGGGCCCCTCCGCCCAACTTCTTACCCGGGGTGTATGGTGTGGTGTGGTACTACGTCCTCATTCACGTCGGGATCATGTACCATGCCGTACGCCTCCCCTTGCGAGGCCCAGCCTCAGGCCCCTTGGCCTCCTTAGGTCCCCGACCCTCGTACTCATTGCAAGACGTTAAACTAAAAGTAGTTCAGGCCTTCCTGACCACCATCAGGCCCCTTGGCATTTCCGGGCCACGACCCAGGTCCTCTCTTATAGGAGTGTACGGTGTGGTGTGGGACTACGTCCTCAATCACGTCGTCTTCTTCGCCATACCGTATACCTCCCTTTTTTAGGGGTATATTACCCCCATTATCATCCAGTATGACGTTAAACTACATTTGGAGAACTACAGGTGGCTTGATTCTTATCCACATGGAATACATAGGACCACCTGAATGTCCAAGATTCGGGTCCGGCCCCATCTCTCTGGAATCCTCATCCCATCTTGGCCCCTTGGCCTATCCTTCCTCCATGAGGGTATTATATGGTATAGTGTAGGACTATGTCCTCATTCACGTCGGTCCCATAATGACCACGCCATGTACCTCCCCCTACTGAGCTGTTTCGTCAATCCCTTTTCGGCGGTTCACCAATGTGCCTAAGAGTACTCTGGTTTGTTACCTGGAACGCCAAGCTTTACTCGGACACGTCCGCACCCGCTTTCCAGGATTTGTGTATCCCTGCATCCGGGCTTCAGCATCTTTCACGCCCAGAGGGACCCCTAAGAACGGCCTGGATACAATGCCCAAGGGATCTCCTACCATTACGGGCCAACGCCCCCGAGGGTTTCGGACAACAAATCGATAAAATCCCGCGTTGCGAATATGGTCAGCGGTCGATGCTCGTTTGTTTTTCCCACCTCAGGATAACGCGATATGGACGCTCTGTTTCCACCATGGTTAACAGTTTTCCTCTATCGCCATGCCAACCCATTAAGCCCAAAATGTCGGGTACACGATTCACACCCTTCATCACTTCATCATGTCTAAGTAGAGTCTTGGGACTCTTGGTACTTTTCCTCTGTGCACGTCCGCATGTTGGGGGAACAAGCTGCATCAAAGGTTTCCTTCGGAACTCTCCGCCGACTCCCCTTTGATGGAAGCCCCAAGTACTGAAATAAGGATCTTCCCCCCTTGTTTCCCACACCGAGTTTATCTCACGTGGGATTAGGGATTGGGTTGTCATCTATGCTTACTTGGGGAGTTGTCACCCTCCACGGTCCGAGCTCTAAGACCATAAACTAGGATTCTCATCTAGAACTATGTTCAGCTTTATTCCTATTTTGATAGGATACGTAGGAATGCCCAGACCCCTTGTCTTTGGGTCCAGCTTGAGTTCAGCTAATTCGCCTCTCGGGTCCTGCCATTGGGACCCTGACCACGGGACCGCGTGGCGTAGTGTAGGACTACGTCCTCATTCACGTCGGGTTTGCAATAGATGCACCACATGCACCCCGTTCTGAGAGTTAGCCCTCCTATTCCTATCCCGCATGACATTAAAAGGCACCCTTCAGAACTACGTGTGGCTTGATTCCCATCCTCATGGGATACGTAGGACCACCCGAATGTCTAGGATTCAGGTCCAGCCCCACCTCTTAGTGATCTCCTGATCTCCCGGTCACCTAGGACACTTGGTCTGTCCCTCTCCATGAGGGGGATATGTAGGTATGATACAAGGTTTCGGGCGCCATTCCCCTTTCCCCGGGAATCTGCCATCTCTTGATCACCCTCAAAGTTGAGTCCCTTGACTCCTTGCAGCTACCAACCCATGTGTTAAGAGTACTCTGGTCTAGGACCAAGAGTGTCAGATTCAACTTGATCAAGTTCATTCCACTTTTCAAGCTTCGTGTTCCCCTCCATTCGGGCTTCCATCACCTTTCACACCCGGAGGGACCCCCAAGAACGGCCTAGATACTACGCCCAAGGGCTCTCCTACCGTTACGGGCCAACGCCCCTGAGGGTTTTGGACAACAAATCGATAAAATCCAGCATTGCGAATTTGGTCAGCGGTCGATGCTCATTTGTTTGTCCCCATTTCAGGCTAACGCGACAGGATGCTGTGTTGCGAATATGGTCAGTAGTAATCCTCTATCGTCACGCCATCCCCTTCAGTCCTTGAATGTTGGTTGCATGATTCACATCATTTTCCACCCCATCATGTCCAAGTGGAATCTCGACACTTTTTGGCGCTATCCCTCAGTGCACCTTTGCATGTCAGGGGGACAAAGATGCAATATGGCGTCCTATGGGGCCCCCATGGTTCGAGCTCTAAGACCATAAACTAAGATCCATTCAGAAATACGTGTGGCTTGATTCCCATCCTCATGGGATATGTAGGACCGCCCGGATGCCCTGTCTTCGGGTACAGCCCATTTAGAGAGCCAGTCTCTCCCCCGGTTTCACCTCTTACCTCTATATAGTCACCTCGGCCTAAGGGTTCCCTCTCCGAATGGAGTACAATCTGATGTGGGATCATGTCTCCGTCAATTGTGTTTTATAACACTGCGCACATTTGCCACCTAGCATCGTCCCTGCTACGTCTGCGCTGCATGACGATAAAATGCATGCTTGGTCCTATCATACTACCCTAAACTGTGACATTATCATCCTGGCCGCACGATGAAAAATGGCACTGCATTGTGGTGACCTCGTTGTAGAGGACATCACGTTGGGTATTGGCCACGAGCCATGCCATTTGTCAACGCCCATCACGGCTTGATCCTTGTGGCGACATCACGACCTACTATTCTAGTCCTGTCGCTTCACAAAAAAAACCATTCACCTTAAAGAACAAATAAGATACATCAAATTCCGCTTCTTTAGTGCAAGGGCCACGCCCGCACTCCCCTTTTCCCCTGACACTGGTATCCTACCGTGTCACCATTCAGAACTATGTATGGCTTGATTCTCATCCTTATGAGATACGTAGGAGCGCCCGGGCACTTCCCCGCGGGCCCAGCCTAACCTTTGTGTTCGGTCCCTCGACTCGAGAATTTCCCCAGATAATGCATGGTAAGTAGGGATTAGGTCCTCCTTCACGTCGGGTTTTGATGCCATGCGTCCCTTGCTCCCTTTACCCATTTATGGTCTAAGGTCCATAAAGAACTATGTAAGGCTTGATTCTCATCCCTATGAGATATGTAGGAGCGCCCGGGCACTTCCCCGCGGGCCCAGTCTAACTTTTCATGGTCCGAATTCTACGACCCTAAACTAAGATCTCCCCAAGGGAAAGGAATCTGCTCCCTGTCTCTAATGCGTTTCACTGTCGTATTCATATGTATTTCGACAAAGAACCTAAAGTGTGGGACTTTCATATGGACATTCCCTTCGTCCCACGACCAAGCTTCGTGAGCTTGCTATTTGGATCCTCATCCTCTTCCACATCCGGAAGGACTCCCGGACAACATGGATACTAGGCTTAAGGGCTCTCCATGAATGCTGGACCTAAGGGCCCTTCAATCGTTTCGAGCCAACGTCCCTACAGATATTTGACAACATCTGTGACATGGTCCCGTGTTTCGAACATGGTCAATGGTCGACCCTCATTTGTCTGTCCCCATTCTAGGCTAACGTGACAGGATGCTGTGTTGCGAACACGGTCAACAGTTATCCTCCGTCGTCACGCCGCCGTCATCGTGATCTGAATCTCGAGTGCCATGATTCACACATTTCCACTTCCTCATGTCCAAGTGGAATTCCATCATACTCGGCTCTTTCTCTTCGCGCATCTAGGTGTGCTAAATGATCGTGTTAGTGTCACTGGGCTGGTATTGACCGAGCGTCCCTTTTCCCTAACCTTCCCCTTTCTGTGTCGGGAAATTCCCACCACTACTGCTTGTTTCCCACACCGAGCACGACTCACGTGGGCTTAGTAGTTTTGGCGGGATGTGTACCAACCCGGTTAGGCTGCTCCTCATCCCGCATGACGTTAAACTGCGCTTTCAGAACTACGTATGGCTTGATTCCCATCCTCATGGGGTACGTAGGAACGCCCGGCCACTCTGCTTCGGGCCCATCCCAATCCTCACTCTTGGTCCCTTGACCTGAAGGGTTTCCTCCGAGGGTACATGGTGTGATTTGGACCCCAAGTCCTCATTCGTGTCGGTTTCATATCTACCGCACCACACGCTTCCTTCCCTCTTATTCCACGTCCTATCGTATGACGTTAAACTACAGGAGTCTATGTGTCCTCAACGCATGACATTAAACTGCGGTACTACCCTGAACAAGTTCAGGATGCCCCATGATCCCATTGGGAAGTGACAGATCCCTTCGCCAGAGAGGCCATGTCTAAAAGAAGGAATGATCCATGATCAAACCGATGCGCCCATCTGGCGTACTCCCACCACGGTGGTGTAACTACCTAAGTGTTGGATTCTGTTCGTACAGACCATCACTCCATATTCCACGCTTTGCGTTCCCCTTATTCGGACCCTCGTCCCCCTTCATGTCTGAGGGAACCCCATAACGACCTGGTCTCATGCCGGATCGGCTCACCTACCGTCCTGGGCCAACGTCCCGGAAGACGGGTCATACCTGGAAGGACCCCCTAACAGTATGGATGTTTGACCTATGGTCCGCCTACTGTCCTGGGCCAATGTCTCGAAAGATTGATCGACAAAAAATTGATAAAATCCCGCGTTGCGAATACGGTCAGCGGTCGATGCTCATTTGTTGTCCCCATTTCAGGATAAAGCAGTAAGGATACCGTTTCTCCTCCACGGTTAACGGTTGCCCCTTATTGTCACGCCATCCCCACAGAATTCCGAGTCCTGGGTATCGTGATTCACACTTCCCATTTTCATCTGTTTGGACCGATTTCAGCGCCCCTGGCGTTGTCCCGTTCGTGCATAAGAGCACACTGAGGGAACGGTAATTCAGTCATCCTGAAAGTTCCTTTCCCCATCAAGCCTCTCCCGCCTTTCAGAAATCTGGACTGGTAATCCGAATCCCGGACATCGGGCTCGACCCACGTGGGCTTGGGGAATTGTCGCCGAACGTCCCGCAAACATTGTAGGGATGTAACAATGCAATTCAACAGTGGAAATCATGCGCGCTACGACATTCAATACAAAGAACAAATTTTGAAGCCCGAAAGTACCAATGAAAGGTTTATGGGTTTGTTACAATACTCTGGGGTTAACTTCCCCCATGGACGGGTTGACCCCGTCAAAAGAGCGTTGCAGCTCGGCCACCCGTTGACTTGTGGCATCCAAGTCTTGCTGCCGCTGAATCAGCTCCCGCTCCTCCTCAGCAGCAGTGGGGCGCAGTTCGTCAGTCCTGGCTTTGGCCCTCTCCACGCCAGCTCGAACGACAGCCATCTCTCCAGAGGTCTGCTTCATATGCTCTTCTGCCTCCACCAGATGGGCCTTCAACCGTGAGACCAGCTCAGTTTGTGCATCAAGAGAGGCTGAAAGCTCATCTGCTTGGGTCTGCATCTGTTGAACCTCGCCTTTAGCCTCCTGGAGCTTCTTGATACAGGTCGCCTTCCTCCGCTGCCAGCCCACGCTGAGCCCGCGATCATGCTCCCGGATCTTCTCAGCCATAATATCTCGGATGAGTGCATGAGGATGTTAAGAATCCACTCCCCCATCACATAGTTCGTGCAACCGCGAGAGAAGTCTATCCATCTCAGCCAGACATTGCGCTTGGGGAGTGTCCTTGATAAAGCGTGTGATCAGCTTCCATGACCGAGGGTGGACTATGTTGCTGTCTTCATCATCGGAGGTTGTTTCGTCCCAGTCTGCGCGATTGGTAGGCTCGTACGCGGGGTATGCCCGCAAGAAATCCTCGGCAGGATCAACATCCGGTGTTGAATCCAGTATGACACCTGGCGCTGAAGCAGGCACGACAAGACTGGGACCGACCGTTTGATCCTCTTCCTCGGAGTCCACCTCAATGACTTCGGGTACGGCCCTACTGGTGGTCCCTCCAGTGATGATGTGCGTCGCAGCTTGAAGAGATGGGGGGACAATCGCCACCATCACCGGCATGCCCCTAGGAGGGACACCACCAGACATCCCGACCAGTCTTGCCGCAGCGGCCCACGCCTGTCGAAGAACTGTACGACAAAGAGGGACAAACGTTAGTTGGCATGGTCTACATGTGACAACGAGGAGACCGGTAGAGGAGACTTACGGAGATCGACCTCCTGGTGCTTCTCTAGAGCTGGTACTAACGGGACCCCGAGAAGAGGCCCTCCGTATACTGTTGGAAGGTCTGGAGATTCTGGAGGAGCCACCTCGGGCGCTCTGGTCCCACCAGACGTGGAACTGGACGCATCCATAGGCGCAGGTTCTGACGGTCCCGCATCATCACCCGCCAAGGAGAGAGAATGCGGCTTCCGAAAAAGTTCCACCTGCATGGCTCAAACATTGGTGAGAAGTCCCTAGATACCGAATAACAGACCGTAAGGAAAGAAGTTTGGAATTCTACCTCGAGAGCCTCCGTGGAATCATCAGATTCTGAGCCTCGGTCTCCGACCTCGCCCTCCTCCAATGGGCTCCCTCCTCCAGCCTCATCCTCCCGAGAGGAGTCCTCTGATTCCTCCGGAAAGGGGAAGCGCTCCCTCAGATCATTATCCGATAACTATGGGGGGACCGTCTGATTCAACAATACCCTCACCTGGTCTGTCATTGGGTGAAGGAAACCACTGGAGTGGACGTAATCCTCCAGTTCATCCAGGTACTATGCAGCCTCCGTCGGAGATGCCATGAATCTAGCCCGGACTGGGCCTATGCCCGGTAATTCCATCCCGAGGCGATTCAGGTGGGCCCATATCTCGGGTGGGCTGAGGAATTGCCGGTTGACATCCCAAATGTCCCAAGCTTCCGGGAAGACGACATCTTCTTCCATGTCAATATGACGCAGGCGCTTCCCCATAGCCTGAGTGGATATCCTACGAAATCCCCACGGTGGCCGCCCCTCCGGATGACCCTGCTCTTCCGGAATCGCCGGATCCACCGTTGCTGCCATACCCTCGGTCGGTGCGGGTCTCGCCGCCATGGCAGCCCCGATACCGCGAGCAGCCCTAGCTGCCCTCCGACCCCGACCTTAAGATAGAGGAGGCCCACCGTCACCGACCCGGATAGTTGGGTGCTTCAGCATTTCCCCTGGGTAAGCAGCCTCCCAACTGATGGCGTACTCCTTCACCAATCCAAAAGCGGCGGTGGGTGGAGGCAATGCAATCCGCATCTTTCCATCTTCCCATGTGAACACGAGCCACATCTGCCTCATCACACACGGGTGCTCCTCATGACGCATCTCCCAGTAGACCAGCGGGGTCAGCCGCTGGAGGCACCGGAACTACCTCGCAAACCGATGTGGGGTGTACGGTTCACAGAGCGGCTCACAATCTATTCATTCCACCAAAACTCCACCTCGGAAGGCCAGGAGGTAAGCCCGATGTTCTTCCGTTCCTCGCCCGTCATCAGTAAGCATTCTCGTCGGCAATGGGAAGGGGTGGAAGTTAAACTCATCCGCCCTCCACACCCTATTCAGCACCATCGGAACGTCCAGCTTGAACGGGAAGCTCCCGACCGTGTTCTGGATGGAGGGGCGGAAGTTCGATCCCAGTGGCGAAATAGGGTTTGGATACTCATAAATCCCCCTGATATGCGATGCGATCCACCCATACAGGAGGTGGAAGGGCCCGCATATCCTTGGTGGCTTCTTGCCCTCGCAGATATGCCGCAGTATTCTGTACAGTTTGGTGAGAATCGGAATCCTCAGATTGATCCGCTGCCCCATGGCCAACATCGACGCCATGATAAATGAGCTGGGCCGTACCCCCATGCTTGTATCTCTCACAGGTAGGATCCAACCACAGATGAGAGCCGCGATGAATGCCGCCAGCCTGACTATCGGCTGTTGTTCAGTGCTGACACTGAAACCCCATGTCTTCCATTGGCTATCCTCCAAGACCCACCAATACGAGTTCCCCTTGCCCCGTTGGGCCGCCCTTGGACAAGTTCGAGGCCTCGGAGGGAACTCTCGATTCTCTGGGAAATTCAGGAATCATTTGAACAACCTCCTAAAGTGGACATCCCTCACTGCCTCCTTGTCCTCTCCAGGGACAAGTGCCATCAGCGCCGACGCCAGCCGCGGAATTTGCTCCGTATACCCCCACGCGCTGACGACGGGGAGGAATTCGTCATACATGGCCCCCAAGATTGGGACCCCAGAAATTTGGTGGACATCCCACAGGCTGATTCCCACCTCCCCATGATGCAGGTGAAAAGTGTTGGTCCTAGATGACCATCTGCTCAGCAGCACCGGCATCAGTTGCTTTGGTTGGTAAATGTGGAATTGGGAGGCCCATGCCGCCTCATACAACCCCACTCTCCTCAGCTCGGCCCCAAACTCCTCACAAGAGGCGCCTACCCAGTAGGCCCAGGCCCAGTCATCAGTAAAGTTGCCTCCCTGGCGCAGGTCCCACTCATCGGACCATCCCTTCTTCGAATCCTGCAAAGCAGCCTTCAGTATGGTACGATAGAGGGGAGGTGAAGTCTCCGGCTGTAGTGGCATCCCATCAATGTCGTTCACATGGTTGTAGAGGCAGTCAGCGGTAACGGGTGTGAAGTTCTCTTGTGCGTGACCATCGGCAGCCCTGAACCATTGGTGCTGGAATGGTATGCTCATGAACCAGCAAGCTGGTTCATCCCTACTCGCCTCAGGGAGAAAGACGTCATCCCTCAGACCGAAGCTATACAACGGAAGTTTCTTGCACTGCGGGTAATCCTTCTGACCCTCCGAAAGCAGATCTGTCAAAGAAGTGTGGTCCGAGTGGCTTCAGATCATCTCCCCCAGGCCTGGATAGTTGGCCATCTCATCTCGACGAGCAGCATCTACAAGCACCCACAATACAGCCTCTTCATGGGTCATTTTAAATCTGGCCCTCAGAAAAGAATTTTTTTCACCTGGATCGCGAAGCTCGACCGCGAAGCTGAATCGTGAAGCTGGATCGCGAAGATCGGTCGCGAGACCAAGCCGTGATGTCTGGCCAAGGGCGACAAGAAGAGGTTCGCTTGGCGCGGACGCGGAGTCGGAGACCCGCGGTTCACCGCTAAGCTCGATTCGCGGAGGGCTGTCGCGGAGTACGCGGAGCTTCGTGAAGTCGAGAGCGCAAAACGACAGGGAAGGCACGTGAAGACAAAAGAGGTCGACCCCCCTATTTATAGGCGGCGACCCCGGAGCACCGCGGCGCGCCTCACCCGCACGGAGCATCGCGGCGTGTCCGGATCTGTGGCCCCGGTCAGCACCGTGGGCACCCTTCGCGAAGCGGCATCGCGAACCACCGACAATTTTGGTGATTTTCCCTCAGACTTCAACCCTTCGCCCTCCGCGGCTCCAAGTCTTATGGGGGGCATTTTTTGGTGCCAAAATAATATGGCACGAAAGGAAGAAACAAAAAAGAAGGCTGGAACGCTGCCTCGCGAAGCACCTCCGCGAAGCACCGCCGCGAAGGACCGACGCGAAGAATCCCGATCCTTGCGGCCTCACGAAGCTCCAGAGGCGGTAATGCTTCGCGAACGCATTTGTCGTTCACGAGCCGCCGCGAAGCTCCAGAGGAGGGAATCCTCTGCGAACGTCGTTGACGTTCGCGAGCGCGCCGCGAAGCACCTGAGGCGGCGCGCGAGTTCTGCTTCGCGGCGCCCCTTGCCTACAAATACAGGACTCCCCCTGAGTCCCAAAGGACAAACAATCCAACCTCTCGGCTTCTCCTCTCCCGAATCGCGAAGCACGCTTTTCCCCGGGAATCATGATCTCTGCGAGGTACTTCTACTTCGCGAGACTCCTCTACATTGTCTCGTTTTGAGCCCCTCTTCCGAGAGGGAGGCCCTTCGCGAAGCTCAAGGGCATTCGCGAAGGAAGGGGATTCCCAAGGGAACCCGGGCAGCTGCGGAGCATTTATGCTTCGCAAAACACCCAACCCATTCTAGTGATCCCTATGCTAAGGCAGGATCGCTACACATCGTAAAGCACACTGCTTCGCAGGACCCTGCTTCGCGAGCCACCCCTTCTTCGCGAGGCAGTGCTCCGCGAACACTGTTCCACTTCGCGAAGCACCTTCCACTCACACCTATGCCCCATGCTAAGGCCAAGGCACTCCACTTCGCGAAGCACACTCCTTTTCTTAGAGATTCCTCTTCCAGTATGACCCTCTAGGTTTGCACGATGCGATTTCAAAGTCCCATGGACAATACCACCCGTAGCGTTGCTTCGGCTAATGCTTCTTCGCATAGGCACGCTAACGGCTATTGCTTCTTCGCATAGCCACGCTAACGTGGACCCCTCGATGGTTCGTTCCACAACCCCCCTTGACCATGGCCTTACTGGTACCTTCCCTTCCCCAAGGACCAGAGGGTATCGGTTATGTAAGTCCTAGGGGTGTGGAGTGAACCCACCTCGTCCGAGCTGCAGGACGTTAAACTGCCAAGCACCACGTCCTCAACACATGACGTTAAACTATGACCCAACCTCGTCTCACTCACGAAGGGTCCCCCCAGGTCGAACATTTTTTACACCACTCGTCTCCACGGGAATGGAATCACCCATCTACAAGGGATGATATCCTCCTTATTGGAGTGGCGTATGTTCGTAGGAGAAGGGCAACCCTAGATCCCCAACGGATGGTTGCACCTCTGCATCTCCGTACTTTCCCACTACCAAGGTCAGTGGAGGGCGTGATAGGGAACGAGGCACCTCCCATCATTGGAGCAAGGTCCATCTCTCCCGCTCTTTGTCGCACCATGGGCCTCCATCCTGGAGTAAGTCCCAGCACCATGGGCCGCCTAACGCGTAAGCCCCTCTTCGCTTCTCACGGACGCATCTTTCGCGACGTGATCGTCAGGTCCTTGTAACCTCTTGTTTCTCACACCGAGCATGACTCACGTGGGCTTAGAGTGAGCACTGACCCTGACCACCACCCATAGCGAACTATGAGGACTTTGATCAATGTCAAGGCATGGTACGTAGGAAGCCTCCATGAGGTTCAAGCCCACCCGTCATCTATTCACATCGGGTCCCATTCTCGTCTAGCATGGCATTAAACTGCATTCCGGTCCAATGGCAAGCCGTTGCGACCCACCCGTTATCTATTCATGTCGGGTCCCATTTTTGTCCCGCATGACATTAAACTGCACACTTCCTTTTGTCCCGCATGACATTAAACTACACACCTCCCTTTGTCCCGCATGACATTAAACTGCACACCCATTCCCACCTGAACTACGAGGTCTTTGATCCATGTCAAGGCATGGTACGTAGGAAACCTTCCAAAGGTTCAAGCCCACCACTCATTGGACCAAGGTCCACTTTCACATCGGTTCGCCGACAAAGCCCCATCTGAACTACGAGGTCTTTGATCCATGTTATGGCATGGTACGTAGGAATCCTCCACGAGGTTCAAGACCACCCATCATCCAATTCATGTCGTGTTCCACCCACGTCCAGCATGACATTAAACTGCAATTCCAGTCCGACGGCAATCCGTTGTGACTAAACCGAACTACGAGGTATTTGATCCATGTCAAGGCATGGTACGTAGGAAGCCTCTACGAGGTTCAAACCCACCATCCGGTCGTCCCAACCTCATTCACGTCGGTTCACCTGCGTCCAGCATGACGTTAAACTGCATTTCCCAATCCGAACTACGAGGACTTTGATCCATGTCAAGGCATGGTACGTATGAATCCTCCTTGAGGTTCAAGCCCGACAATCACCAGCCCAAACCGTCTCCCAGGCGGTGTGCCAGGCCCCCATTCTCAAGCCCACCATTCATCGAACCAAGGTCCACCCTCACGTCGGCACGCTGACGATGCCCCCCCCACTCGGACCAAGGTCCACCTTCACGTTGGTTCGCCGACGACATTCATCGGTCCAAGGTCCACCTTCACGTCGGTCTATCGGCGCCATCCCAAACTACGCGAACTTTGATTCCCTGCCACGGGGATACGTAGGAATCCTCTTCAAGCTTCGAGCCCAACTTCACTGTCGCCCCCCTGCGATGGTCCCATTCCCTCTACTTCATTCATCCACCTACAGAACATCCTGATTCTCACCCGAATCGTCATGTCTCGGTGAAATAATGTCGGTGCGCTCTTCTTCACAGCCTCCCATGGGCTAGCCCCAGTATCGACATCCCTTCAAGGAGAATCCCTCAACCCGATCTACCCTAACTAATGCTCTGGTTGGGTTGATCCGTCTCCGCTAGACGTTAAACTCGCGGCATACCCTGTGTTAAACACGAGAAGATGAGGAAAACCTCAGATATGTGTCTATGACATATAATTCCCCGCGCTCGATGTTGGATGCCTCGGGCTTCCACGCCCTCGAGAAGCCCTGTGGCCAGGGATAATAGACAGACATGCCAGGTTCCCCAACATCCAGACATGCTACTGATGCCTCAACGTGACTACTCCCCCAACTGAAGGTTGCTGCCCTGACCGGACCCTTTGGAATGTCCCGACAGAAGCAGTGTAATTAACCGGCATCCATGGAAACATGGTACTGGGAAGAGTTTCACGAACTATGTATTAAATCTATGAGGGAGACCCGGACTAGGTGACGAGTTATGAGGAGGAATCCATAGGATGAAGAACCGAAATCCCATCATCTCATTTCGATCAAGGAGAAGACGTCCCTGAATAAGGAGCGAATGCCACCTGCCTTTGGAAAGCGGGAATGCGGGGCAACAAAGCGCCGCGCATCCTCCCCCACGGATGGACGGGCGCGCGCCCCAGTGTAAGCGTCGGAAATAGACACCCCTTCTTCACAAATCTTCATTACCTAAAGATGTTAAATTGAATTGGTACATTCATGCATTATGCATCCCATCATTTAGGGTTTAATTATTTTTAACATGTGAATGGTCCCCCAAACAGTATGGATGCTAGGAATTTGTGCTCTCCTACCATCTTGGGTCAATGTCCCTGAGGATTTTTAACAACACATTGATACATGTCCATCACTGTGAATATGGTTATCAGTATATTCTCAATTGTTTGTTCCTTTTCTAGACCACATGAGAGGGATACTATGTTTCAAACACAGTCAGATGTTATCCTCAATTATTATTTGAGTTATATGGTCTCCCAAATGATTCACCCTTTCTTCCCATATGTCCCATGCACATGAAATTAATCTCAGAATATATGGCATGAGCTCTAGGGCCATAAACTATGATCAATCACATCCTTGTAGCATGAAGCTAAAATATAAAACACTTTCAGAAATACGTTCAACTTGATTCACATACTCCTGGGATATGTAGGAATTCCCAAATATTCCATCCTCAAGCCTATCCTGGTTTCATCTATTACATCTCTCAACCACTCGGCTTGAGTTCTCTCATGTAAATAAGAATGGTGTGGCATATGTGGGATTATTCCCTCATTCACATCGGGTTATTAACCACTCCATAAACATTCCTCTTCATGATCACCATCCTATCGTCATCCATACCAAATGACATTACACTGCATGACACATCAGAGCAACATATTACTTGATTATTATCCTCTCGATATATGCAAGAATTCCTATACATTTTGTCTTGGGGTCCAAACCTATTTCATAGAAACCATCTCTTCATTCTGGCCCCTTGGCCTATGTTCTCTGTGAGGGGGCATGTAGTGTGGTATGGGATTATATCTTGATTCATTTCAGGATTTTAAAAGCCACGCCACATACCTATCTCTTAAGATACCTCCACCACCTTTCCTTCAAAGTCCTATAGGGTCTTGAATGAAACATTGATACATGTCTCGCATTTTTTACTATGGTCAGCGGACAACAATCATATGTTGTTCCCATTTCAGGTCACATGATATGGATGTGGTGTTTCAGACACACTCAATATTTATCCTCCATCATTACACTACCCTAAATAATCACTAAATAATGGTTGTGTGATTCAAATAATTTTCCACTACATCATGTCCAATGTGGAATTTTGAAACTCTTGGTGTTATTCCTCAGTTCACGTTTTTATGTTAAGATGGTGAATTCACAGTATGGTTTCATTCAAGGATTTTTTACATTTCCCATTTCTCAGTATTCCATGTGTTGTGAATATCATATCCACCCATGTTTCCCATATTTATTGCAACTCATGTGGGGTTAGGGATATGGTCATTGTTTATGCCCACATGGAAGAGTCTCACTTCTTTAGGTATGAGCTTTATGACTGTAAACTAATATCGGCCCTAATCCTTATAAAATGATGTTAAACTGTCTGAATCCGTCCAGAACTATGAACAAATTGATTCCAATCATTATGGGATATATAGGAATGCTTGAACATTTCATCCTTAGGTCGAGCTATGGATCCACTAATTATCTCTTCTCCTCAGAAATTTGGCCCTGACACATATAATGTTTTTTACTATGTTACACCTGGGATTATGTCCTCATTCATGTCGTGTTTTCAATAGCCACACCACGTAATCCTGATTTATGCTCTAATATCTCCATCCCACTTCCTTATCACATGACATTAAACTGCACTCCAAATTTCGATAACTACGTGTTGCTTGATTACCATCCTAATGGTATACATAGGAATGCCTAGACATTTCATCTTTTGGTCTAGCCCTTTTTAACTAAAATTATTCCTTCTTTCTGGCCCCCCAAGACTCCAACTCTGTTAGAAGCATGCATTGTAGTGAGTACCTCTTGGGTTCACATTCATGTTAGGTTTAAAAATAACTTCACCATATGTCCCCTTATTTATTCACATCATGGTATGAGTTCTATGACCATTAACAAAGATCTTGCATGAAATTTGTATGGATTGATTACCATCCTTACGAGATATGTAGTAATTCCAAGACATATTTTCTTTAGGTCCAACCCCAGGAATGTGTTACGAGATGGGAGTCCTCCTTGGTCCGCAACCATGTCAGGTTTTGCTACTTTTCCATTCTGTGTACATTCCATTAAACTATGTCCCCACTAAAACAATAGTTTTCATTCTCATGAACCTTTTTCTTGGAAACTGATTCAACTACCTCTATCTGACATGTCTCATTGGCATACTCCAAGGTTTTATGGAAAAGATCCCAAAGTGTGGGAATTCAAAATTATAATACCTTATTTCATGTTCATGCTTCATGAGCTCATTATTTTGATATATATCCTCATCCATGTATTATGGTACCCCCTTTATGGCCTGGTCTCATTCAACTATGGCTCACCTACCATTTTTACAATGACCTGGAAGAACTCAAACAACATTTTGCAACTGGTCCAATGTATTGGACAAGGTCTGTTGTCGACCCTCCTTTTTCTATACCCAAGGAAGGCTAAAGCGAAGTGGATGCTGTATTTCAAACATGGTCAATAGTTATCATCTTTCGTCAAGACACCATCATTGCGATATAGATATTAGGAAACATGATTTACATATTTCCACACACTTATTATCATGTGGAATTCCAGCACAATCGATTTTACCCAGCCGCACATCTATGTGATCTAAGTATGAGGGTGAGTAATATTCGGACTCCATTCACATGAAGCTCCATTGCACCAAATTTGGGTTTCCCTATACCATAAAAACACCATAGATACTTCTTGTTTCCCACATCCAAAATTACTCACGTGGGATTGGTATTTTTGGTTGGACATGTTCTGGTTCAGCCATACTATACATTTCATTCATCCTGTAAGGTGTTAAACTGCTATTTCAGAACTACAAATGGCTTGATTATAACACTCATGGGATTTATAGGAACACCTGAGCAATTTCCATTGGATCTTGCCCTAATTTTAGGACACCTATATTCTATTTTATAAATAACCCCATCAGGAACCCCTGGTGTGGTGTGGACACATACGGTCATCATTAAGGTTGGGATATATAAAGCACTGTACATTTCCTTTAGGATACCCATTTCATCAACGCATGACATTAGACTACATCCATACAGTAATCAAGTTCATGATGCCCCCTGAATGTTATGGGATGCATATGTATCCTAACGATAGGGGATTTTCCCCACTAAAATTGGTCTCTATCTTCAATATACTCATGTCCTATGTTTGGCTTGATTCTAATCCTTATGGTATATGTAGTGTCCCCTAGAAATTCTGCCTTGGGCCCAACCCCCTCGTCATTAACCCTTATGACCCCACATCCCCGATCACAGTCCTGTCTTTATGACCTTAGACTAGGAGCCTATAGTCTGTGCAACATGCCTTTAAACTATTATCCTTGGTCCATGCAGTATGACCATAAAACTATGAATGGACTACTTGTCAGATGATGTTAAGCTATTTTGAGCATCATACCCACCATACGATGTTAAACTACATGTCTATACAACTCATTAGCATAATGTAAACCTATGGGACACACTAGGATCCCACCCAAGAGATCATTTTAGTAAATTATTTTGATCCCTGGTCATACCGATAATCTCTCCAAATGCGTTTTCATCACAGTGGCGTAATTTAAAGAGTCTTGGAATCCATTCAATCAACCCATCACTCCACCCTCCATGATTTTAATGCCTCTTATGTGGATCTAAATCTTCTTTTAGGCATAATGTATCCCCCTAACAGTATGGATGCTTATCCTATGGTTCACCTATTGTCATAAGATAACATTCTATAGGAATAATGGATGACATTTCGAATCAATGCATGTGTTTCAAACATGGTCAGCGGTCATCCCATGTTTGTTATCCCCATTTTAGGTGAATGCAATAGGGATACTGTGTTTCAAACATTTTCAATATTTATCTATCATTGTCATTACATCCCTAAAGTGTTTTGTATTTTGGGTATTGTGACTCACACAGTGTACTCCTCTCTATTTGCATTGATTATAACTACCCTAGTGTTCCCCCACTTTTTCACTAGACCACATTGGGAAATCTTCAATTTGACTTCTATGAGAACCTCATTATTCAATCAGGAAAACCCCCTTCCTTCCCAGATATCCATATCGGTTTTCAAGCCTCTAATTCTTGGATCCTAGTTGTTACTCTCATATTCAAGTGAAATAATGTTATGGTCACCCCTTGTTTCTCACTACAGTCATGACCCACATGAGCTTGGGGATTGATCATCGAATATTTCATGAATGTTAATGAAATGAATCAATCCAAAACACATAACATACCTCATTCCCATAACCATCATAAAAATGATAAGCATGAAAGTACATTTATTATTTCACAAAAAATACAGTGCCCATGGATTGGCCCCTCCCATATATGGGTTGACCTCTTCAATAAAGAATCTCATCTCCGCCACTCTCTAGAATATAGCATCTAGGATCCACTATTGCCTATTAAGATCCTGCTCCAACTCAACATAATTGGTTGGAATTCCATCAACCTTTATCCATGATAGATTATCATCATCTTGGAAAATAGCCATCTCTTTAGAGGCTCACCTCATCTATTCTTCACACTCAAACACTTGGGACTTAAATCATGATATGAGCCCCAATTGTGATTAGAGGAATTTAATATACTTGTTTTCACATTACCTAAACCTTTGGATATAATTCTCGGCCTCCTAGAATCTATGGGTGTTCACAGAATTCTTTCTCTACCATCCCACACAAAGGACGTGATCATGTTCCTGTATTTTCTCTTCCAGGAAGTATCATACTAGTATGTAGGGATTTTGGGAATCCAGTCCTCTAGGGCATAGTTTGATAATACTTGAATGATGCCTCCCTATATGTTCAATCCATTGCACTTTTGGAGTTTCCCCAATAAGTGCTTGATCATCTTCCATGACGGGAAACAGACGAACATGAAATCCTCTTCATCGGAAGTTGAATCATCCCTATCCTCGGGGTCGGAGGGTTCATATGGAGAAATTCTTCCAAGTACTCATCACTGGGACTTCATATGGTGTCTGGTTGGGTTGGTTAGGGATCATGTCATTTGATTGATCCTCTTCATTCGATTCAAACTCAATAACTCTAGGTTCCAACCTGTTGATGGTCCCACCTATGATCAGGAGCACTGTGGCTTGGTGGGTATGGGTGTCCACTTCCATGACCATCCACATTCCCTTGAGAAAGTCAGTGCAGGTAGCCCCATCCATCCTTTCTAATGAGGCCCATTCCATTTGAATAACTGTTCACATGAGAATACATAGACGCCAGTTGGCCTGATTCAATGAATGACAATTACACATTCTATGAAAAAGAAATATAGGGATCATATCGATGGTCTCTACCTAGAGCTGTTTCCTTCGGGACTCTGAGGCAAGGGCCTCAATATATAATTGGGGAATCCATAGACTTTGGGAGAACCACCATAGGATTTACAGCCCTGCAACGCATAGTAATCTCCGTTTTCACAGGTGAAGAACACAAATATGCATCTACCATTGGGTATAGGAAGGTTTTGCATATTTGTCCCTCCCGAACATGTCAAATGATAGTTGATAAGGCCTAAGAGCCTTAAACGAATATCACAAGAAAATGGTTTTGGTATTAACTCAAGAGCCTCCACAATATCTTCCAGCTCTAACTTGCAGACCTCGACTTCCTCTAGAGGGCTCCCTCTACCAGCATATTCCCCATGGGAGGAAATTTGTGATTATTACGGTAGGGGGAATCACTCACTCAATTCAATGGAATATGACTAAGGAGGTACTATTTAATTGGGGATTACATTCACCTGATCCATCATTGGATGCCGGGTACCTCGAGAGAGAATAATGACCTGTAGATCTATAATTTACTACTCCCCTTCCTCCTGAGATACAAAAAAGATGGCCTAGAATGAACGAACCTTGACAAATCCATTCTAATATTGATTATATAGTGACAACTGTATGATGCATTGATGAATTGTTTATTTACATCCAAGATATCCCAGGTATATGGGAAGATAACATCCATAGGGATGTCTATATGGTGCCGCCACTTCTATAGAGTGAGAGTGGGTATCCTACAGACCCCCCCAATGTTCCCACCACTCTTACTGAATTTGATCCTCGGGGATAGCCGTGTCTGCCACTGCCACATGCCTATTGATTGGTTCAAGTCTCACCTCTACTTTATCCCCACCACAACATGATGTTCTTTGTACCTTCTTTCTTCAATCTCAAGGTTGGGGAGGCACCCCATCACTAGAACAGATTGTTCATTGCTTCAATATCTCCCATTGATAGGATACCTCCAAACACATGGAATACTTCTTCATAATCCCATAAATTGCGGTGGGTGGAGGCAGCTCATTGCGCATCATCCCATTCATCCCATGGGAACATGATTCACATCTACCTCATCACACATGGATGGTCCATGTGGATTACTCCAAAGTAGACCCATGAGGTCAGCCTCTGTATACACTGGAACATCCTTGTGAATAAGTTTGGGGTGTACATTTCACATAGAGGCTCGCGGTCAACCCACTCCACCATTACTCCAACCCAAAAGGCCATCAGGTTGAACTGATGCTCCTCCATTCCCTGGCTGTCATCAGTGAAAACACCTACTGGAAATGGGAATAGATGGAAGTTGAAATCATCCACCTTCAAGACTCTGTTCAGCACCAGCAGCGTGTTCTTCTTGGATGGGAAAATCCCCAACAATTTCATAAGTATTGTCTGTAAAGTTGACCATGGAGGGGAACTAGGGTTCAGGTATTCATAGGATCCTATAATATTTCCCACTATCCAACCTTACAGATGATGAAGTGGCCATCACAACCTATGTGGATTCCTCCCCAAACTGATATGCCACAATACTTTGTAAAACTTATCCATCACTGGGATATCTATATTGATTTGTCTCCCCATCACCAACAAGGATTCCATGATAAACATGCTCGGATGTACACCCATGTTTATCCCTCTCATCGGAAGCATCAAACCGCAGATGGGAGTAGAGATGAACGCATCCAACCTAACCACCAGTTGTTGATTGTTGCTGACATTGAACCTCCACATCATCCTCTAGCTTTCCTAGATGATAGACTAGTAAGAGTTCTCTTTGTTGCTATGGTCCCCCATTGGGAAGGTTGGTGGCCACACAGAAAACATCCTATAAAAATTGTAATTCAAGAACCGCCTAAACCACAACATAAAGTGGACCTCCTTCACTGACTACTTGTCCTCGCCCGACACTAATTCCATCATTGCAATTTCTAGTGGAGAAATATGATCAAGGTCCCCCCATGTATTAATGTTGGGAAAGAACTAATCATACAACACCCCCAATATCTGAATCCCTATGATATTTTGAAGGTACCGAAGGATGATACCCACCTCACCATGGTGATGATGGAATGTATTTTTCCTCGATGACCCCTTATCATCAACTTTGGAATCAAGTACATCAGCATATAGAAGTGGGATTGGAAGGCCCAGGCCCTCTCATAAATGCCCACTCAACTCAATTGTAACTTGAACTCCTCACAGGAGGCACATACTCAGTATGATGAGGCCCAGTCTTCCGAGAAATTACCACCATTGCACAGATCCCATTAATCGGTCCATGTAACACCAGTGTTTTTTATGAGAAATATGTTGTTATCATCAAATTAATTTTTCACTTCACACAACACTAGCTTGGCTTGGTTTATAGGTAACCACGACCTTCCTCGATAGCTTGCTTTGTAGGCAATACCGAGTTTCACTAAAAACGATATGCTATTAAAATATTGTTAAAACTAGCTGTTATGAATAGTAATACCCACATTTTGAAATTTTATAAATTTTATCTTTTAAAATGGATTTCATTTTTGGATTTGGAATATTGAAATTATCCTAGGGTAAAATTTTGATATTTTTCTGAAAACATTCAACTTTTGATGAATAGTGAAAACACTGGGTTACAATTTAAAAATCGACTTTTTATTTAAATAATTATTTATTTTATTTAAATTTAATTTAGGTGAAAATTGATAAATTATACCTATATAAATTCAATGTAATTAATTTGATTCATTTTATAATAATTTTAGATATATAAAAATTTTATTGAACTTTTCACCGTCTTTTACCCACCTATTAGGAGAGTTTGAAAATTTACACAAAACATAATTTCACCGCTTCTGTGAGTGGAATTTTGAAAATCTGAGAGATATAGTTAATATAAAGGAGTAAAATGTTGTTCAATGAGATGAAAATAATTTTTGGTGAATAGTAACTTTTTAATTTTAATTACCACAGTTAAAAGTAAATAGGTTAGTTAAGGGTAAACAAGATATTATTATTACCCTAACACATGTCCTAATTATGTTTGATAAGTTTAATTCGACCAAAAACAACCTTAGGAATAAAATATGACCATTTAGGTCCACTTGGATTAGATTAGGACATTTATTATTATTTTATTTAAAGAATAGTTAAAATCATAGTTTAATAACTAAAACATTTTTAATATAGGGTTATAAACAAGATAAATTCGACTATAAATATTCATTATAAAGATAAAAATATTTCCCACATAATAGTATTTTTTTCTAATTTTTATACTTTAAATAATTTAATTTATTTATGACACAATGATGATGTAGTAATGTTTTTATTAAAGAAATATTATCATAATTGATATTATAAATACCGAAATAAATTTAATTTGAGACTTTTTATATATTAAACTAATTTTATAGGTTAATATGACATACTAGTATTGATTTAATTAACGTTTTTCGAACTAATCATGCTGTTATAACTTTCAAAAAAATCAATTACCAAATAGAGTCAAAATTGACATAAAATAGTTTTTAAAACAAATATTATATTATTAATTGTTTTTTATTCCTAAAAATATAAGGCTCAGACAAATGACTTATATAAAGTTAAATATATTAATAATAATACACTTGGGGTTCCCACGCTCGATGTGGGATGCCTCAGGCTTCCACGCCCTCGAGAAGCCCTGTGGCCAGGGATAACAGACAGACATGCCAGGTTCCCCAGCATCCAGACACGCTACTGATGCCTCAACGTGACTACTACCTCGACTAAAGGTTGCTTCCCTGACCGAACCCTATGGAATGTCCCGACAGAAGCAGTGTAATTAACCGGCGTCCATGGAAACATGGTACTGGGAAGAGTTTCACGAACAACATATTAAATCTATGAGGGAGACCCGGACTAGGTGATGAGTTCTGAGGAGGAATCCACAGGAGGAAGAACAGACACCCCATCATCCCGTTTCGATCAAGGAGCAGACGTCCCTGAATAAGGAGCGAATGCCGCCCGCCTTTGGAAAGCGAGAATGCGGGGCAACAAAGCGCTGCGCGTCCTCCCCCACGGACGGACGGGCGCGCGCCCCGGCGAAAGCGTCGGAAACAGAAATGGTGAACCCGACATGAAATTATTCTCCTCAATATAGAGATTAGTAGCGTTCGAGACACCGGTAGATTGACGTGTCACCGGATCCAGATATCCGGCGCTTAGTCCCGCCAAGCAAATAGCGGGCCTATCGTGAAACTCACCAGAAGTCGGGGCAGTAGAACATGGAGCACTCTGTTCTGCAACGTGTTGGCGTGGATCCTTCTTACAGACGTGGAGAATGGAAGGACACTGGGGCACTGGATGTCAATTCTTTTCCTCTCAGTACTGATGAGTTGATCCCTTCGTTTCTCAGGAACCAGGTTACTGTTACAGAGACGCGATCACCATCCGCTCCTCGCCCACGCAGGGGCAGGGGAAACACTGCCACGGCCACCCCACGTAGCGCCGCTACCGCCACGACGGCCGCCACATCGCGGAATACGGGGCGCCCACGTCCCCTTTCCCCATCAGAGGTCATCCAGCGAAGGGTGATCAACAACCTCGTGCGTAGGTACGAGGAAGAAGGGGTCATCCCAACTCGGGATATGGCCCTCCTGGACTTCGAGGCCTCCAGGCCCTGCCATCAACGCCGCCCTAACAGGCCGTGCAGGGAGCCCCTGCTCCCCACCCCAACGTTCAACCGTTTCGGGAGCCTGTCTCCAGAACGCCTTGACGACTCCTCGCCTTACGCTGAAGAGGCGGGCGCCGTCCGGCTCAGCCTGCTCAGGGTCCCGAGCCAAGGGCCCCAGGAGAGAGCTCCCGCCCGGCCGCGTCAGCGCCGCCGTCCGGCCCCGCAGGAAGGGCAGGCAGGCTACGTACCTGCGCCACCTGCACCAGCTCGCCTGACCCGACGTCAGCGCCGGGCCCGGGCTGAGGACGCTCGCCCAGGCGCATCAACGTCGACAGCTACAGTGGCCCGAGCCACTACCGACGTGCATCGTGAAGCCCCTGCACACACTCAGCAGAGGCACTCCTTCACCCCACCAGGATCGAGACCCCAACCGTCCCACGGGCAGGCTAGGTTGACTCTCCGGGTGGCAGGCCCAAGTGGTGATCGCCGCGAACTAACCCGCAGTAATGTCACCATGTACGGAGGTCCTCCCCGTACCACTACTCCACAGAGCGTGGGCCTTCCCCGCACTGAAGTTCATCATGGAGGCATGCCTCAGGCTACCTCCATCCCGAAGGAAGACCTGCACCGCGGCAGTGACGCTCAGCGCAGAAACCTTTCCCGCGCCCGTTATACAGGGTATGGAGTCCATCCTCCTGCCCCCGACCGCCAGCCTGAAGGCACCATCCATTCGGTGCTTCTACAACTTGGGGGCCCTCCCTACCTCCTCTCTGCAACCGGCGAAGGTCCTCCTCGCCCCAGCAATTCGAGGAGTGAAGGTCAGCCTCGCTCCACTCGCATCGACCATGGAGGTCCTCCCCATGCTCCTGCCGGTTCCAGTAGGGGTTCCGCCTATATGGGTGCTGGTCATGGAGGTCCTCCCCATGTACCCTTCGACATTTTCCCCGGTGCACCTCACACCCCGGCTATCTTGAGTTGGGTCCCTCTCTGCCACAGCGCCAGTGCCGCCCCGAGGCTGCCTGGTAGGGGTCAACCCTATCCCGAAGAGCCACCCCGGGGCAGAAGAGCGGGTCGTCGCCGCAACAAGAAGAACCCTGGGAAGGCCCCGGTGGAGATCAAACCTGCCCGCTTCTCTGACTCGGAAGCAGAATGCGATTCAGCGATGGAACCTTCTCCTCGCTCCTCCGTATCAAGGATTGGGGAAGGAACCAGACGCGTTAGCCTCATTCTCCAAGAATTTGAGGTCCACCAGATTCCCATCTCCCTCCGCAGGTACATCCAAGAGGAAGAAATCTTGGGAATTCCACAGGTCTCGACCACGCAATCGCCGCCTTTGTCACCATAAGCGCCCTCTACCTCTACCAGAGATCACAGAGAGTTATTTTGGAGGCCGACGATGGTAGAGGGACGACACGACCTGTCGCCGGTAGCCACGACTCCTGTTCCGGAAGTTGTGGTTATCAGCTCGTCGTATCGTGACATCGTGCCCAGGTCACCTCACTCTTCGGAGGAAGGCCCGGAATTCGGCGGCCAGTCAGCTCAGTCACCGTATTCTCCACCGCCGAGATTACTATCTCAGAGGTCTGCCTCGGTACCGCTACCGGTCCCTCAGCCGCCCCCAGTTGACGAGTGGGGAAACACAGGGCCAGACCCTGAGTCTGAGACCAGGAGCTTCTGGAGTATCCTCGCGGCGGATTACTTCCTGGAAAAGTTCTGGCCAACGGCGGCGCTGAATTTTCACGTACCGGAGTCTCTTACCCCTGAAAGAAGTGGGGTGCTTTTGTCGAACCCTATGGGCAACACACTTCCGCCTCCGTTACGAACGGGTGGTGGACCCCAGAAGTCGAGAGCACTTCAAGGAAATCGGCGAGCAGTGCCGCTTGGTCGATGCGGCCGCACTCCTTGTGGCCCAGCACCCTGAGTCACCAGGCCACCAGAGCGCCCTTCAACGAAAATGCGTTCAGAGTTTTAAAGCACTCCGCATAATCGTCAGGGAAGCCACCCCGCATGTGTCAGTCCGTGGTTAGGGACACTATGCCGCTCTCCTCTTCGACCCTATCCGACGGCAGCCTGATTCGCTATGCGACATCGAGGACATGCCCTCAAGAGGGGTCGGGGTTCACATGGCTGACGTCGTGGACAAGAAAGATGATCTTGAATTCCTTGATGGAGACATACCCCTCGAGGGGGTACCGCCACTGCTGGACCCATCAGGGAGAGTTACCCGTCAGCAGAGGAACCTACTAGGCCTCCCTGTGCCCACCGAGTCACTGGTACTCGGTCGAAACACTGGAAAGGGTAAGGAGCACGTCGGAACAGTCAAGCACTCCGACTCGTCTGCCTCTGTGCAGAAAACAGACGAAGATCTCGAGAAGGCCACGTTACGCCAGCTGCTTGCCGAGCAGAAGAGGCTGGTTGACGAACTCTTGGCTGAGCGCGCCGCAGAGCGGCGACCCGACTATGGTAATCTCAGGCCGGGGCAGCAGGGGCAGGAACAATTTCCCCCCGGTGAGATGCCTCCGGGCAACCCTGATCATGCTACTGCCGCAGACAGGGCAGAAGCCGTAACGTATGAAAAGAGGGCGCGATACGTCTCGCCAAATCCCCCCGAGCGACGGGGCAATCTGAAGAATCCAGTCCGGGTTCCCCCAGTCGCCCCGCGGGTCGTCCAGCCAGTTGACCCATGAGCGGCCGAGGCCGTCTACCGTGTTGAAGAACCTGGAAATGCACTTGTGGTTAGGGATCCCTGTCAAGTCAGGGACCCCCACCCGGATGATCTTATCGCGGCGCTCACAGCCCGCCTCGAAGCGTTGGAAACACGGCAGGTGGTGGTCCCACCGGATGGAAAGCCTTATCCCGCGTGGGTGGATGATATGCCCGCACCTCCGGGTTTTGGGAACCCCACATTCTCACCCTTTAACGGGACAGGGGACCCACCGCAGCACTTGGCTCATTTTTCTTCCAGGTGTGGCCCCATGCTGGGCACCCCAGCTCAGCAAGAAGCCGCCAAGCTCTGATGTTTCGTACAGAAATTGGAAGGTCCGACATTCGTCTGGTACAGCCATCTCCCTATCGGATCAGTGACCAGTTTGGAGGATCTTCGCCGGTAGTTCATATACCAGTTTAGCTCCACCACGCGGAAGACCAGCATTGCAGACCTCTTCATGTGCAAGCAATGGTATGATGAGCGGGTTGCAGATTTTATCACCTGGTGGAAGGGACTTACGTATTCCCTCGATATGCCACTGACTCAGGAGCAACTACTGACGATGTGTGTGGGGAACATCAAGACAGAGCTGGTACCCTCTCTGATTACCCAGAACTACCCTGGAGGGTTCAGAGATTTCTCAGATAAGGTTCAACGCCTTGAGGAATCCCTGCAACAGGCCAGTCAGGCACGTTTGTTTCCCCCCTATGATCCCGGCCAGGAGCACCGCTAGGGCTGAGCCCGCCGCGGTGGCCCAAATAGAAGCCCCGAGGAAGCTGGAGTTACTGCCGGCGACACCACCCCTGCAACCCCGCAGAGGTCCTCCACCTCAAGCACAGGCTCCTGCCCAGCAGCGACCGCCTCAGAACCGACAGGTTCGCACGTGCAATGCGCCACCGCCACCTAGGCGAGACAATCAGGCGCCGCCTCCTCGGCAGGCCCCTCCGGCCCCTCATCAGGGCTAGGCCTTCAGGGTCCCCTATCCGAAAAGAAGGTACCAGAATTATTCGTTCAACAAAAATCAGGTCCTTGGCTACTTCCGAAGTGCCCTAGAGCAAGGGATTGTGTGTCTGCCTGAGTGCAGAAGGCCGGTAGAGGCGAATCTCACCGATCACCCCAACTACTGCCCTTATCATCGGATCATGGGGCACACCCTCAAGAAATGTTATGTGTTTAAAGACTGGAATCAAGACCAGGTCAACAAAAACATAGTCAAGTTGGGCCCAGTGCCAGCGCAAGTGGCAGGTGTCTTTGCAGGATAAGAGATCAGCAGCGATAGTGAAGGTGAGTGGCAGCAGGTCCCCAGCCGCGGATCCCAGAAATACGACGACTGGATGGCTCGAAAAACCGTTGTCCGTGCCCATGGTATCATCTGGGCGCGCCTGAAGCAGTCGGAACCTTCAGAAGAAGTAGCCGGTGCCTCCGCATCGTCTTCATAGTCGACCTCTTCCCAAAAGGGCAAGCAGCGGCGACGCAAGAAGAAGCAACGCGCACCGCCGTTGTCGTCGTCATCCCGCACTCTCGGCGACTTTATGCCCCCTGAAATGGGGATTCCTCCCAGAATCCGCCCAGCGGTGGATGACTTGTCGAGCGACAGCCAGGGGTATTCTTCAGTTAACACCGTGGAGATGGTAAAACCCTATATGACCCCCGACGAGGGGGAACGCCAGGCAGACCTCCCCAATGTTTCCAGCCGACGTCAACGTCAGCGGAATCGCAACCACGCCGGTCATCGAGGTACATCAGCAGGCACTTTTGGCCAAGTCGTGCATGCTACTGAGACCAGGCAGCAGGCTCAGCGCAGATCTCAGCACGCGCAACCCCATCTAACACCCCCGGCTCTACCTCCACCGATGTTCGTGCTACTGGATCGGGGGGAGCTGCCTCGTTCGTATCACAGTCAGTCTTTCCTGGTTACAGGCCAGCCTCTGCTGTCCGAACCTATTCCGGCGACTACTCTCCAGGATTCTACTAGTAGGCAGCAAGATATTCCCAGTACTAGCCGATCGCTAGTTCAACTAGCAGGACCCGCTATGCCTCCAAATGCCGAACGACCTCCTGTAAGCAGAGGCTTGCGTTTGGCACGAAAGTATGATGTCCTGAAGCACCTGGCCGACATTCCAGCGAGGCTTTCTATCCTTGAGGCCCTTCGCCTGTCATCTGAAATGCGCGAGGCACTTGCCGAGGCCCGAAGGAGCCCCCTCTAGTTTGAGACGGAGGTAGCAGCTGCAGAAGCCTTCCATACTGAGACGATTGAAAACGCCGAATGTCAGGCGGTTATCTCGTTCTCCGGTAAAGATGAGGACCCTCCTATACAGGGGCACATTCGCCTGCTGTACATCACTGGCCACTTCAATGGCGTGGAAGTCTGCCGCTACCTCGTTGACACGGGTTCCAGAATCAATCTAATTCCGACCCAGACGTTGCGAAAGCTGGGTCTGTCTGAAGGTGATTTAACTCCCTCTGACCTCAGGATCCAGGGGTATGACAGGACAGAGCAAACCCCAGTCGGCAAGATCCGCCTGAAGACTCAGTTCGATGTCTTAATTGCCAGCACCGAGTTCATGGTTGTCTCTCAGGACACCGCCTACAACGCATTTATGGGTAGGCCATGGCTCCATCTGCATGCAGCGGTCCCTTTGTCGTATCACCAGTGCCTCAAGTACTCGCATAACGGTCGAGTAGGCGTGCTCCAAGGAGACGCATCCCCTTTCTCTTCTTGTGAGGCCCGCTATCTGGATGAGGGTTATTACAAAAGTAAGGACAAGAAAATCCTGGTAAGCGAGGATTAACCCGCCCCGGTCACAAGTGATCCCTGGGCAAGCATGGATGACGCCTACATCCTCCCGATCCACCGGTTGGAGGCCACGAACCCCGAAATGGGACAATGTTTTGTTGTTTCGGGTACGCAAGGAAGGCATGTTACCGTGTCCAAGCGACGAAGGAAAATCACCTCGTACTCCTACATCAACCAGGCTCAAGTCATCCTGGAATCTCCTACCCCTGTACGGTACCGGAGTGTCAAGATTATGACAACGACGGTGCACCATACGTGTCTCTTCCGCTGGGCTGGAATCAACCGACTCAAGCTGACACGTCACCACTACTTTGATATTATCAAACGCGGCCCCTTAGGCTGAAGGCCAGATGGGATAGGGTCGACTTCCTTCGTTGCTATGGTCTCAATGGCAAGTGAGTCTCCCGATGTGATGACTGCTGCTTCCCAAGTCGGAACCAGCTGCCCCTCGGGTTTTGATAGCCCAGAAGTATCTCCCGTCGCGGGAAGTCCCCCCACGGGTGGGGAGGAAGACCTGGAGGATGCTCCCCCCGCCTTTGAAGAAGGCGTCTCTATCACGGTTGATGAACTGGTACAGGTGAACCTTGGTAGCGAGGCAGATCAGAAACCCACATTGATCAGTGCAGCCATGTCCCCCAAGGAGCGGCAGCAGTGCGTAGACTTCCTCAAACAGCATCGTGATGTGTTTTCTTGGAGTTACAACGAGATGCCAGGGCTAGATCCCCAGGTAGTCGTTCACCATTTGGGCCTCCTGGAAAAACATCGTGGGTTTAAGCAGCCTCCCAGGAAGATGCACCCTTCTCATGGTGCTATGGTTGAGGCCGAAGTTGACAAGCTAGTCAAAGCCAACTTCGTCAAGGAGGTCCAGTACCCCTAGTGGGTCGCCAACATTGTGCCAGTCAGGAAGAAGAATGGGCAGATCAGAGTCTGCATCGACTTCTGCGATCTTAATCGCCACTTCCCAAAGGATGAATTCCCACTCCCGGTGATGGAGTTATTGATTGACGCCACGGCCGGGTTCCAAGCCTTCTCTTTCATGGATGGGTATTCCGGGTACAACAAGATCCGGATGGCCCCCGAAGGCGAGGAGTCTACTGCCTTCAGAGCTCCACAAGGTACCTTTTGCTACCAGGTTATGCCATTCGGTTTGAAAAATGCAGGTGCCACTTATCAGAGGGCCATGCATCGCATATTCAAGATGATTCTCGGGACATTGGTGGAATTCTACGTGGATGAACTCATAGTCAAATCATGTCAGTGCCAGGACCATCTCAAAGACCTTGAGAATGTGTTCGGTTTCCTCTGTTCCCGTCACCTGAAGATGAACCCTATGAAGTGTGCCTTCGGGGTCACCTCTGGGAAGTTTCTGGGTTTTGTTGTGAGATACCGAGGTATCGAGATCGACCCAGAGAAGATCAAGGCCATCATCCAAATGCCTCCCCCGAGTAACATTCGGGAGCTTCGAGGCCTTCAAGGCCACTTAGCCTATATACGCCGATTCATCGTGAATCTGGCCGGCAAGTGTAAGCCCTTTTCCCGGCTCATGAAGAAGGGCGCCGCCTACGAATGGGATGAGGAGTGTCGGACCGCCTTCGGGGAAATCAAGCAGTATCTGCTCCAACCTCCGGTCTTGATGCCACCCGTCTCCGGAAAGCCGATGGTCCTTTATGTGACTGCCCTGGAGAGATTCCTCGGTGTGCTGCTCGCCCAGAAGAATAACGAGGGTACTGAGAACAGTCTCTACTATCTCAGACGCATGCATCTCGATATGGAGGTCAGATACTCCCCTATCGAAAAGAGCTGCCTTGCGCTCGTCGTCGCCGTGCAGAAGTTACGACATTACCTGCAGCACCACGAGGTGAAACTGGTCTCCCGGGTAGACCCACTGAAGTACATCTCGAACCTCCCTATGGTGACTGGTCGACTAGAACGGTGGGCAGTAATTTTGCAGCAGTTTGATATCAGGATTGTACCTCAGAAGGCCATTAAGGGACAGGCATTGGCAGACTTTTTAGCTGCCCATCCAACCTCCGCAGATCAATCCCTGGACCTGGATTTCCCTGATGAAACGATCCTCTCAGTCGATCATGCTATCCCGTGTTGTCAAATTCATTTCGACGGTGCCTCCCGGAGCCCCACCGGTAGGAGGCTCAACGATCCCAAGCTTAACAGAGTGGGCCTGGGTATTGTCTTCATTACCCCGGTGCAAGTCGTCATGCCATACGCGTTCCTGTTTTCATAAGGTTGTACAAACAACGAGGCAGAGTACCAAGCTCTCATCACCGGCCTCGAGTTGTCCCTTGAGATCCATGTGCCCCATCTACATGTGAAGGGAGATTCTGAGATGGTAATCAAACAGGTTAATGGCGACTACATCATCAGGAAGCCGGAGCTCGCACCGTTGCTGGAGTACACCCTCCGCCTAATGGCCCAGTTCTCCCCTCGACCAGAGGTTACCCATGTCCCACGGTCGCAGAACGGCCAAGCAGATGCCTTGGATGGCTTAGCCACGTCGCTCGCAGAACACGAGCAAGATGATTTGATCATACATTTGGCCCACCAGAGAGTAATTGCCCCCATCACCCAAGAGAACCATGATGGCCCGCGGGTAAGTCATCTCACCGCCGGACCCTCCACGTCAGGGGCCCCGGGTTCGAGATGTAGTGGTTGAAGCCACTCCCGACTGGAGAGCACCTTTTGTCGAGTATCTCCAAAATGGTCAGCTCCCGGATGACTGGGCCGAGCACGAGCGAATCCGACACCGCGCACTGCAATTTACCCTCCAGGGCGGCCCCAGTCTTGAACAAGTCCTTTATAAGCGGAGTTTTGATGGTGTCCTTCTCCGTTTCCTTCAAGGAGGGGAGATACCTCAAGTTATTCAAGAGGTTCACGCCGGTTCCTGTGGCACCCATCAAGCTGGGCCAAAGCTGTCCCATCAAATCCGGAGGATGGGGTACTCTTGGCCCTCTATGATCCATGATTGCATTGGATATTCCAAGAGATGCCACGCGTGCCAAGTACACGCCAACTTCTTGCATCGGCCGCCGGAGCCCCTCCACCCCACCAAGTACTCCTGGCCATTTGCGGTATGGGGACTTGATGTAGTAGGACCGTATCCACCGGCAAAAACCCGCCAGTGTAGGTTCATCCTGACTGCTACATATTTCTTCTCCAAGTGGGCAGAGGCAGTTCCGCTCAAAGAGGTCAAGGCCCATTCCATCGTTGACTTTGTGAGCTCCAACATTATCCACCGGTTTGGGGTACCTCACGCCGTCCTCACCGATAACGGCACCAACTTCCGAGCAGCTGAATTGAAGAAATTGTACGCCAAGTACGACATCCAGTCGAACCATACCTCCCGCTACCACGCGCAGGCGAATGGACAGATCGAGGCGTTCAACAAGACCCTCTCTAACTTTCTGTAGAAGATGGTTGGTCAGAACATGAAAAGTTGGACGGACAAGCTCCCCAACGCTCTCTAGGATTACCGGACGACGACTCACAACTCTACCCAGGTGACCCCATATTCCCTGGTGTATGGAGCTGAGGCCATCCTACCCATTGAGATCCAGCTGCCATCGCTACGCACTGCAGTTTATGACCACCAGACATGAGATGAGGTAGCCGAGATCCATCTATCCGAATTAGAAGCACTGGACGAGAACCAGATTCGTGCCCTGCACAATCTGGAAAGGCATCAGGATAAGATAGCGAGGGCCTTCGACAAGAAGGTTCGCCTCCGCTCTTTTCTACAGGGCGACCTAGTACTGGCCCTTCGAGCGCCAATGATTCCCGGTAGGAAACTGCCCAAATTAGAACCCAAATGGAAAGGTCCCTATATCATCCATAAGGTTTACCCCAATGGAGCATACTCCTTGGCGACCACAGATGGAGAGCGTATAACCCCATCCACCAATGCCAAATTCCTCAAGCGATACTTTTCCTTGGGAAAAAAGGGTCCTTCACGACCCTAAACTGCAAGAGGGTCCTGGACGACCCTAAACTGCAAGATGGTCCTGCACGACCTTAAACTGCATCTTTGTCCTGCAAGACGATAAACTGTGAAACAGTCCCGCATGACCTTAAACTGCACATTATGGTCCAACATGACTCTAAACTGTAAAGTCTTGCACGACCATAAACTGCATCTCCGTCCTTACTGCAAGACGTTAAACTGCAAGCCAGTCAGGCCTTCCTGACAAAGGCTCAGCCTCAGGCCCCTTGGCCTCCTCGGGCCGCTGGCCCCCCGTCTTCGTCGCGAGACGTTAAACCGCAAGTTGGTTTTTCCCCGACTTAGCCTCTTGCAGGATTGTACGGTATGTTGTAGGACTACGTCCTCAGTCACGTCGGATTACTCGTCGTACCGTACATATCCCCAAATGAGATGCTTCTCATCGTCCCGCATGACATTAAACTGAATGTCTAGAACTACGTATGACTTGATTCCCATCTTCATGGGATACGTAGGAACACTCGGACGCCTCGTCTTGAGCCCAGCCCCAAGCTTTTCTCTTCCACTATTCCCCCTGGGAATAGTTTCCCTGGAGGATTCTTGTGTAGAAGGGAGTAGGCTTTCTTAGCCCTGCTCATACAACCCCACTCGCACAAGGATTGTAAGGGTCACACCATGTGCCCACTCCCGTTCTTCTATCCTCCCACGTCCTTAACACATGATACTAAAATGCATGGCATTTCAGGAACTACGTATGGATTGATTCTCATCCTCATGAGATACGTAGGAATGCCCGGACATTTCGTCCGTTGGCCCAGCCCAAAAGCCAAAATCTGCCCCGAGGGTCAAGACATGGCAGGGTGCGCACTTTTGCCCTGACTCGCATCGAGCAAGCCTCGACCCGGCTGCACATCCCCCCTGGAGATGTTTTCCTCTTTCGTAGATGGATACTGCTATGCTTCACCCACTCCTTGACTGGGATTCCGTCATTTTTCACACCCAGAGGGACCCCCAAGAACGGCCTGGATACAACGCCCAAGGGCTCTTCTACCGATACGGGCCAATGCCCCCGAGGGTTTTCAAGCAACAAGCGGATAAAAGTCCCGCGTTGCGAATTTGGTCAGCGGTCGACACTCATTTTTTGCTCCCATAACGGGTCACCATAGGAACGCTAGGTTTCGAACATTGTTAACCGTGTCCTGGATCTTCGGGTCCACCCCGAGATTCCCCAGACATCGAGTGCAGTGATTCATTCTGCCCCATCCCGAGGTGACAAACTTCCCCCCGGGTGGTGCTAGCAATCAGGCCGATGACCCTGATCTATCATAAGGGTGTACGGTGTGTTGTGGGACTACGTCCTCATTCATGTCTGGATCATGTACCATGCCATACGCCTCCCCTTGCGAGGCCCAGCCTCAGGCCCCTTGGTCTCCTCGGGTCCCCGACCCCCGTCCTCATGTAAGACGCTAAACTGCAGACCCGTCAGGCCTTCCTGACCGATGCCTGACCTTAGGCCCCCTGGCCTTACCGGGCCCCTTCGCCCAACTTATTACCTGGAGTGTACGGTGTGTTGTGGGACTACGTCCTCATTCACGTTGGGATCATGTACCATGCCGTACACCTCCCCTTTACGAGGCCCAGCCTCAGGCCCCTTGGCCTTCTCGGGGTCCCCGACCCTCATCCTCATGTAAGACGTTAAACTGCAAACCAGTCAGGCCTTCCTGACCGATGCCTGACCTTAGGCCCCCTGGCCTTCCCAGGCCCCTTCGCCCAACATCTTACCCGGAGTGTACGGTGTGTTGTGGGAATATGTCCTCATTCACGTCGGAATCATGTACCATGCCGTACGCCCTCCCTTTACGAGGCCCAGACTTAGGCCCCTTGGCCTTCTCGGGTCCCCGACCCTCGTCCTCATGTAAGACATTAAACTGCAGACCCGTCAGGCCTTCCTGACCGATGCCTGACCTTAGGCCCCCTTGCCTTTTCGGGGCCCTCGGCCCAACTTCTGACCCAGGGTGTATGGTGTGGTGTGGGACTATGTTCTCATTCACGTCGGGATCATGTACCATGCCGTACGCCTCCCATTGTGAGGACCACCCTCAGGCCCCTTGGCCTCCTCGGGTCCCCGACCCTCGTCCTCATTGCAAGACGTTAAACTACAAGCAGGTCAGGCCTTCCTGACCACCATCAGGCCCCTTGGCCTTTCTGGGCCACGACTTAGGTCCTCTCTTATAGGAGTGTACGGTGTGGTGTCGGACTACATCCTCAATCACGTCGGCTTCTTTTCCATACTGTATACCTCCCTTGTTTAGGGGTATATTACCCCCCTTTTCATCCAGTATGACGTTAAAATACATTTGGAGAACTACAAGTGGCTTGATTCCCATCCACATGGGATACGTAGGACCACCTGAATGTCCAAGATTCGGGTCCGGCCCCATCTATCGGGAATCCTCATCCCATCTTGGCCCCTTGGCCTATCCTTCCTCCATGAGGGGATTATATGGTATGGTGTAGGACTATGTCCTCATTCACGTCGGTCCCGTAATGACCATGCCATGTACCTCCCCCTACAGAGCTATTTCTTCAATCCCTTTTCGGCGGTTCACCAATGTGCCTAAGAGTACTCTGGTTTATTACCTGGAATGCCAAGCTTTACTTGGACACGTCCGCACCCGCTTTCCAGGCTTTGTGTATCCCTGCATCAGGGCTTTCAGCATCTTTCACGCCCGGAGGGACCCCCAAGAACGGTCTGGATACAACGCCCAAGGGTTCTCCTACCGTTACGGTCCAACGCCCCCGAGGGTTTCGGACAACAAATCGATAAAATCCCGCGTTGCGAATATGGTCAGCGGTCGATGCTCGTTTTTTGTTCCCACATCAGGCTAACGTGATATGGACGCTGTGTTTCCACCATGGTTAACAGTTTTCCTCTATCGCCACGCCAACCCATTAAGCCCAAAATGTCGGGTACACGATTCACACCCTTCATCACTTCATCATGTCCAAGTAGAGTCTCGGGACTCTTGGTACTTTTCCTCCGTGCACGTCCGCACGTTTGGGGAACAAGCTGCATCAAAGGTGTCCTTCAGAACTCTCCGCCGACTCCCCTTTGATGGATGCCCCAAGTACTGCGATAAGGATCTTCCCCCCTTGTTTCCCACACCGAGTTTATCTCACGTGAGCTTAGGGATTGGGTTGACATCAGTGCTTACTCGGGGAGTTGTCACCCTCCACGGTCCGAGATCTAAGACCATAAACTAAGATTCTCATCTGGAACTACGTTCAGCTTGATTCATATCTCGATAGGATACGTAGGAATGCCCAGACCCCTTGTCTTTGTGTCCAACTTGAGTTCATCTAATTCGCCTCTCGGGTCCTGCCATTGGGACCCCAACCACGGGACCGCATGGCGTAGTGTAGGACTACGTCCTCATTCACGTCGGGTTTGCAATAGCTGCACCACATGCACCCCGTTCTGAGAGTTAGCCCTCCCATTCCTGTCCCGCATCACATTAAAAGGCACCCTTTAGAACTACGTGTGGCTTGATTCCCATCCTCATGGGATACGTAGGACCGCCCGAATGTCTAGGATTCGGGTCCAGCCCCACCTCTTAGTGATCTCCTGATCTCCCGGTCACCTAGGCCACTTGGTCTGTCCCTCTCCCGGAGGGGGATATGTAGGTATGATACAAGGTTTCGGGCGCCATGCCCCTTTCCCCGGGAATCTGCCATCTCTTGATCACCCTCAAAGTTGAGTCCCTTGACTCCTTACAACTACCAACACATGTGTTAAGAGTACTCTGGTCTAGGACCAGGAGTGTCAGATTCAACTTGATCAAGTTCATTCCACTTGTCAAGCTTCGTGTTCCCCTCCATTCGGGCTTCCATCACCTTTCACACCTGAAGGGACCCCCAAGAACGGCCCGGATACTATGCCCAAGGGCTCTCCTACCGTTACGGGCCAACGCCCCCGAGGGTTTTGGACAACAAATCGATAAAATCCCACATTGCGAATTTGTTCAGCAGTCGATGCTCATTTGTTTGTCCCCATTTCAGGCTAACCCGACAGGATGCTGTGTTGCGAACATGGTCAGCAGTAATCGTCTGTCATCACGCAAGCCCCTTCAGTCCTCAAATGTTGGTTGCATGATTCACATCATTTTCCACCCCATCATGTCCAGGTGGAATCTCGACACTTTTGGGCGCTATCCCTCAGTGCACCTTTGCATGTCAGGGGGACAAAGCTGCAATATGGCATCCTACGGGGCCCCCATGATCCGAGCTCTAAGACCATAAACTAAGATTCATTCAGAACTACGTGTGGCTTGATTCCCATCCTCATGGGATACATAGGACCGCCCGGACGCCTTGTCTTCGTGTACAACCCATTTAGAGAGCCAGTCTCTCCCCCAGTTTCACCTCTTACCTCTATATAGGCCCCTCGGCCTAAGGTTTCCCTCTCCGAATGGCGTACAATCTGATGTAGGATCATGTCTCCGTCAATTGTGTTTTATAACACTGCGCACATTTCCCGCCTAGCATCGTCTCTGCTACGTCTGCGATGCATGACGATAAAATGCATGCTTGGTCCAATCATATGACCCTAAACTGTGACATTATCGTCCTGGCCGCACGACGAAAAACGACACTGCATTGTGGTGACCTCGTTGTAGAGGACATCACGTTGGGTATTGTCTACGAGCCATGCCATTTGTCAACGCCCATCACGGATTGATCCTTGTGGCGACATCACGACCTACTATTCTAGGCTTGTCTCTTCACAAAAAAAAACCTTTCACCTTAAAGAACAAACAAGATACATCAAATTCCACTTCTTTAGTGCAAGGGCCACGCCCGCACTCCCCTTTTCCCCTGACACTGGTATCCTACCGTGTCACCATTCAGAACTACATATGGATTGATTCTCATCCTTATGAGATACGTAGGAGCGCCCGGGCACTTCCCCGCGGGCCCAGCCTAAACTTTGTGTTCGGTCCCTTGACTCGAGCATTTCCCCAGAGAATGCATGGTAAGTAGGGCTTAGGTCCTCCTTCACGTCGGGTTTTGATGCCATGCGTCCCCTGCTCCCTTTACCCATATATGGTCTAAGGTCCATAAATAACTACGTAAGGCTTGATTCTCATCCCTATGAGATACGTAGGAGCGCCCGGGCACTTCCCCGCGGGCCCAGTCTAACTTTTCATGGTCTGAATTCTACGACCCTAAACTAAGATCTCCCCAAGGGAAAGGAACCTGCTCCCTCTCTCTAATGCATTTCGCTGTCGTATTCAGATGTGTTTTGACAAAGAACCCGAAGTGTGGGACTTTCATACGGACATTCCCTTCGTCCCACGACCAAGCTTCATGAGCTCGCTATTTGGATCCTCATCCTCTTCCACATCCAGAAGGACCCCCATACGACATGGATAATAGGCTTAAGGGCTCTCCATGAATGCTGGACCTAAGGTCCCTTCAATCGTTTCGGGCCAACATCCCTACGGATATTTGACAACATCTGTGACATGGTCCCGTGTTTCGAACATGGTCAACGGTCGACCCTCATTTGTATGTCCCCATTCTAGGCTAACGCGACATGATGCTGTGTTGCGAACACGGTCAACAGTTATCCTCCGTCGTCACGCCACCATCATCGTGATCTGAATCTCGAGTGCCATGATTCACACATTTCCACTTCCTCATGTCCAAGTGGAATTCCATCATACTCGGCTCTTTCTCTTCGCGCATCTAGGTGCGATAAATGATCGTGTTAGTGTCACTGGCCCGGTATTCACCGAGCGTCCATTTGCCCTAACCTTTCCCTTTCTGTGTCGGGAAATGTCCACCACTACTGCTTGTTTCCCACACCGAGCACGACTCACGTGGGCTTAGTAGTTTTGGCGGGATGTGTACCAACCCGGTCAGGCTGCTCCTCGTCCCGCATGATGTTAAACTGCGCTTTCAGAACTACGTATGGCTTGATTTCCATCCTCATGGGGTACGTAGGAACGCCCGGCCACTCTGCTTCGGGCCCAGACCAATCCTCACTCTTGGTCCCTTGACCTGAAGGGTTTCCTCTGGGGGTACATGGTGTGATTTGGACTCCAAGTCCTCATTCGCATCGGTTTCATATCTACCGTTCCACACACTTCCTTCCCTCTTATTCCACGTCCTATCATATGACGTTAAACTACAGGAGTCTATGTGTCCTCAACGCATGACATTAAACTACGGTAAAACCCTGAACAAGTTCAGGATGCCCCAAGATCCCATTGGGAAGTGACAGATCCCCTCGCTAGAGAGGCCATGTCTGAAAGAAGGAATGATCCATGATCAAACCGATGCGCCCATCTGGCGTACTCCCACCACGGTGGTGTAACTACCTAAGTGTTGGATTCTGTTCGGACAGACCATCACTCCATATTCCACACTTTGTGTGCCCCTTATTCGGACCCTCGTCCCCCTTCATGTCTGAGGGAACCCCCTAACGGCCTGGTCTCATGCCGCATTGGCTCACCTACCGTCCTAGGCCAACGTCCCGGAAGACGGGTCATACCTGGAAGGACCCCCTAATGGTATGGATGTTTGACCTATGGTCCGGCTACTGTCCTGGGCCAACGTCCCGAAAGATTGATCGACAACAAATTGATAAAATCCCGCGTTGCGAATACGGTCAGCGGTCGATGCTCATTTGTTGTCCCCATTTTAGGCTAACGCAGTAAGGATACCATTTCTCCGCCACGGTTAACAGTTGCCCCTTATTGTCACGCCATCCCCACAGAATTCCGAGTCCGGGGTATCGTGATTCACACTTCCCATTTTCATCTGTTTGGACTGATTTCAGCACCCCTGGCGTTTCCCTGTTCGTGCATAATAGCACGCTAAGGGAACGGTAATTCGGTCATCCTGAAAGTTCCTTCCCCCATCAAGCCTCTCTCGCCTTTCAGAAATCCGGACTGGTAATCCGAATCCCGGACATCGGGCTCGACCCACGTGGGCTTGGGGAATTGTCGCCGAACGTCCCGCAAACATTGTAGGGATGTAACAAGGCAATTCAACAGTGGAAATCGTGCGCGCTACGACATTCAAAACAAAGAAAAAATTTTGAAGCACGAAAGTACCAATGAATGGTTTATGGGTTTGTTACAATACTCTGGGGTTAACTTCCCCCATGGACGGGTTGACCCCGTCAAAAGAGCGTTATAGCTCTGCCACCCGTTGACTTGTGGCATCCAAGGCTTGCTGCCGCTGAATCAGATCCCGCTCCTCCTCAGCAGCAGCGGGGCGCAGTTCGTCAGTCCTGGCTTTGGCCCTCTCCATGCCAGCTCGAACGACAGCCATCTCTCTAGAGGTCTGCCTCATATGCTCTTCTACCTCCGCCAGATGGGCCTTCAACCGTGAGACCAGCTCAGTTTGTGCATCAAGAGAGGCTGAAAGCTCATCTGATCAGGTCTGCATCTGTTGAACCTCGCCTTCAGCCTTCTGGAGCTTCCTGATACTGGTCGCCTTCCTCCACTGCCAGCCCACGCTGAGCCCGCGATCATGCTCCCGGATCTTCTCAGCCATAAGATCTCAGATGAGTGCGTGAGGACGTTGGGAATCCAATCCCCCAGCACATAGTTCGCGCAACCGCGAGCGAAGTCTATCCATCCCGGCCAACCATTGCGCTTGCGGAGTGTCCTTGATAAAGTGTGTGATCAGCTTCCACGACCGGCGGCGGACTATGCTACTGTCTTCCTCATCGGAGGCCATTTCATCCCAGTCTGCGGGATTGGTAGGCTCGTACGCGGGGTATGCCCGCAAGAAATCCTTGGCAGGATCAACATCCGGTGTTGAATCCAGTACGACACCTGCCGCTGAAGCAGGCGCGACAAGACTGGGACCGACCGGTTGATCCTCTTCCTCAGAGTCCACCTCAATGACTTCGGGTACGGCCCTGCTGGTGGTCCCTCCAGTGATGATGTGCATCGCAGCTTGAGGAGATGGGGGGACTATCGCCACCATCACCGGCATGCCCATAGGAGGGACACCACCATACATCCCGACCAGTTTTGCCGCAGCGGCCCATGCCAGTTGAAGAACTATACGACAGAGAGGGACAAACGTTAGTTGGCATGGTCTACACGTGACAACGAGGAGACCGGTAAAGGAGACTTACGGAGATCGACCTCCTGGTGCTGCTCTTGAGCCGGTACAGACGGGACCCTGAGGCGAGGCCCTCCATATACTGTTGGAAGGTCTGGAGATTCTGGAGGAGCCACCTCGGGCGCTCTGGTCCCACCAGACACGGAACTGGACGCAGCCATAGGTGCAGGTTCTGACGGTCCCACATCATCACCCGCCAAGGATCGAGAACGAGGCCTGCGAACAAGTTCCTCATGCATGGATCAAAAATTGGTGAGAAATCCATAGAGACCCAAGAACAGACCGTAAGGAAGGAATTTCGGAATGCTACCTCGAGAGCCTCCGCGGAATCGTCGGATTCTGAGCCTCGGTCTCCGACCTCTCCCTCCTCCAACGGGCTCCCTCCTCCTGCCTCATCCTCCCGAGAGGAGTCCTCTGATTCTTCCGACAAGGGGAAGCGCTCCCTCAGATCGGAAGCCGATAACTGTGGGGGGACTGTCTGATTCAACTGTACCCTCACCCGGTCTGTCATTGGGCGAGGGACACCACTGGAGTGGACGTAATCCTCCAGTTCATCCAGGTACTGTGCTGCCTCCGCCGGAGACGCCATGAATCCAGCCCGGACTGGGCCTATGCCCGGTAATTCCATCCCGAGGCGATTCAGGTGGGCCCATATCTCGGGTGGGCTGAGGAATTGCCGGTTGACATCCCAAATGTCCCAAGCTTCCGGGAAGACGTCATCCTCTGCCATGTCAATATGAGGCATGCGCTTCCCCGGAGCATGAGTGGATATCCTTCAAAATCACTTCGGTGGCCGCCCCTCTGGATGACTCTGCTCTTCCGGAATCGCCGGATCCACCGCTGCTGCCATACCCACGGCCGGTGCGGGTCTCACCGCCATGGAAGCCCCGCTACTGCGAGCAGCCCTAGCTTCCCTCCGACCCCAAACTCGAGATAGAGGAGGCCCACCGTCACCGACCCGGATAGTTGGTTACTTCAGCATTTCCCCTGGGTAAGAAACCTCCCAACTGATGGCGTACTCCTTCACCAATCCGAAAGCGTCGGTGGGTGGAGGCAATGCAATCCGCATCTTTCCATCTTCTCGTGTGAACATGAGCCACATCTGCCTCATCACACACAGGTGCTCCTCGTGACATACCTCCCAGTAGACCGGCGGGGTCAGCCGCTGGAGGCACCGGAACTGCCTCGCATCCCGATGCGGGGTGTACGGTTCACAGAGCGGCTCACGATCTATTCGTGCCACAAAAACTCCACCTCAGAAGGCCAGGAGGTAAGCCCGATGTTCTTCCATTCCCCGCCCGTCATCAGTAAGAATTAACCTCGGAAATGGGAAGGGGTGGAAGTTAAACTCATCCACCCTCCACACCCTATTCAGCACCATCGGAACGGCCAGCTTGAACGGGAAGCTCCCGACCGCGTTCAGGATGGAGGGGCGGAAGTTCGATCCCGACGGTGAAATAGGGTTTGGATAATCGTAAATCCCCCTGATATGCACTACGGTCCACCCATACAGAAGGTGGAAGGGCCCGCATATCCTTGGCGGCTTCTTGCCCTCGCTGATATGCCACATCATTCTGTACAGTTTGGTGAGCATCGAAATCCCCAGATTGATCCGCTGCCCCATGGCCAACATCGACGCCATGATAAATGAGCTGGGCTGTACCCCCATGCTTGTATCTCTCACTGGTAGGATCCAACCATAGATGAGAGCCGCGATGAACGCCGCCAGCCTGACTATCAGCTGTTGTTTAGTGCTGACACTGAAACCCCATGTCTTCCATTGGCTGCCCTCCAAGACCCGCCAATACGAGTGCCCCTTGCCCCGTTGGCCCGCCCTTGGACAAGTTCGAGGCCTCAGAGGGAACTCTCGATTCTCTAGGAAATTCAGGAAGCATTTGAACCACCTCTTAAAGTGGACATCCCTCACTGCCTCCTTGTCCTCTCCAGGGACAAGTGCCATCAGCACCGACGCCAGTCGCGGCATTTGCTCCGTATCCCCCCACGCGCTGACGACGGGGAGGAATTCATCATACATGGCCCCCAAGATCGGGACCCCAGAAATCTGGTGGACATCCCACAGGCTGATGCCCACCTCCCTGTGATGCAGGTGAAAAGTGTTGGTCCTAGATGACCATCTGCTCAGCAGCTCCGACATCAGTTGCTTTGGTTGGTAAATGTGGAATTGGGAGGCCCATGCCACCTCATACAACCCCACTCTCCTCAGCTCGGCCCCAAACTCCTCGCAAGAGGCGCCTACCCAGTAGGCCCAGGCCGAGTCATCAGTAAAGTTTCCGCCCTGGTGCAGGTCCCACTCATCGGACCATCCCTTCTTCGAATCCTGCAAAGCTGCCTTCAGCATGGTATGATAGAGGGAAGGTGAAGTCTTCGGTTGTAGTGGCTTCCCGTTAATGTCGTTCACATGGTTATAGAAGCAGTCGGCGGTAACGGGTGTGAAGTTCTCTTGTGCGTGACCATTGGCAGCCCTGAACCATTGGTGCTGGCATGGTATGCTCCTGAACCAGCAAGCTGGTTCATCCCTACTCGCCTCAGGGATAAAGACGTCATCCCTCAGCCCGAAGCCGTACAACGGAAGTTTCTTGCATTGCGGGTAATACTTCTGACCCTCCGAAATTAGATCTGTCAAAGAAGTGTGGTCCGAGTGGCTTCGGATCATCTCCCCCAGGCCTGGTCAGTTGGCCATCTCATCTTGACGAGCAGCATCTGCAAGCACCCCCAATACAGCCTCTTGATGGTCCATTTTAACTCTGGCCCTCAGGATTTTTTTTTTCAGCTGGATCGCGAAGCTCGACCGCAAAGCTGCATCGTGAAGCCGGATCTCGAAGATCGGTCGCGAGACCAAGCCGCGAAGTCTGGCCAAGGCTGACAAGCAGAGGTTCGCTTGGCGCGGACGTGGAGTTGGAGACCCGCGGTTCGCCGCGAAGCTCGATTCGCGGAGGGCTGCCGCGGAGTACGCGGAGCTTCGCGAAGTCGAGAGCGCAAAAAGAAAAGGAAGGCACGTGAAGACAAAAGAGGTCGAACCCCCTATTTATAGGCGGCGACCCCGGAGCATTGCAGCGCGCCTCACCCGCGCGGAGCATCGCGGCGCGTCCGGATCTGTGGCCCCGGTCAGCACCGCGGGCACCCTTCGCCAACCCGCATCGCGAACCACTTACAATTTTGGCGATTTTCCCTGAGACTTCGACCCTTCGCCCTCCGCGGCTCCAAGTCTGAGAGGGGGCATTTGTTGGCGCCAAAATAATATGGCACGAAAGGAAGAAACGAAAAAGAAGGCTGGCACGCTGCCTCGCGAAGCACCGCCGCGAAGCACCGCCGCGAAGGACCGACGTGAAGAATCCCGATCCTTGCGGCCTCGCGAAGCTCCGGAGGTGGTAATGCTCCGCGAACGCATTTGATGTTCGCGAGCCGCCGCGAAGCTCCAGAGGCGGTAATCCTCCGTGAACGCATTTGACGTTTGTGAGCCGCCGTGAAGCTCTAGAGGCGGTAATCCTCCACGAACGCCGTTGACGTTCGCGAGCGCGCCGCGAAGCACCTGATGCGGCGCGCGAGTTCTGCTTCGCGGCACCCCTTGCCTATAAATACAGGACTCCCCCTGAGTCCCAAAGGACAGACAATCCGACCTCTCGGCTTCTCCTCTCCCAAATCGCGAAGCACACTTTTCCCCGGGAATCATGAGCTCCGCGAGGTACTTCTACTTCGCGAGACTCCTCTACATTGTCTCGTTTTGAGCCCCTCTTCCGAGAGGGAGGCCCTTCACGAAGCTCAAGGGCATTCGTGAAGGAAGGGGATTCCCAAAGGAACCCGGGCAGCCGCGGAGCGTTTATGCTTTGCGAAACACCCAACCCATGCTAGTGATCCCTATGCTAAGGCAGGATCACTACACATCGTGAAGCACACTGCTTCGCAGGACCCTGCTTCGCGAGGCACCCCTTCTTCGTGAGGCAGTGCTCTACGAACACTGTTCCACTTCGCGAAGAACCTTCCACTCACACCTATGCCCCATGCTAAGGCCAAGGCACTCCACTTCGCGAAGCACACTCCTTTTCTTAGCGATTTCTCTTCCCGTGCGACCCTCCAGGTTTGCACGATGCGATTTCAAAGTCCCATGGACAATACCACCTGTAGTGTTGCTTCGCCTAATGCTTCTTCGCATAGGCATGCTAACGGCTATTGCTTCTTCGCATAGCCACGCTAATGTGGAACCCTCGATGGTTCGTTCCAAAACCCCCCTTGACCATGGCCTTACTTGTACCTTCCCTTCCCCAAGGACCAGAGGGTACCAGTTATGTATGTCCTAGGGGTGTGGAGTGAACCCACCTCGTCCGAGTTGCAGGAAGTTAAACTGCCAAGCACCACGTCCTCAACACATGACGTTAAACTGTGACCCAACCTCGTCTCACTCACGAAGGGTCCCCCTAGGTCAAACATTTTTTACACCACTCGTCTCCACGGGAATGGAATCACCTATCTACAAGGGATGATATCCTCCTTATTGGAGTGGCGTATGTTCGTAGGATATGGGCGACCCTAGCTCCCCAACGGATGGCTGCACCTCTGCATCTCCATACTTCCCCACTACCAAGGTCAGTGGAGGGAGTGATAGGGAATGAGGCACCTCCCATCATTGGACCAAGGTCCATCTCTCCCGCGCTTTGTCGCACTATGGGCCTCCATCCTGGAGTAAGTCCCAGCACCATGGGCCGCCTAACGCGTAAGCCCCTCTTCGCTTCTCACGGATGCATCTTTCGCGACGTGATCGTCAGGTCCTTGTAACCTCTTGTTTCTCACACCGAGCATGACTCACGTGGGCTTACAGTGAGCATCGACCCTGACCACCACCCATAGCGAACTACAAGGACTTTGATCCATGTCAAGGAATGGTACGTAGGAAGCCTCCATGAGGTTCAAGACCACCCGTCATCTATTCACGTCGGGTCCCATTCTCGTCCAGCATGACGTTAAACTGCATTCCAGTCCAATGGAAATCCGTTGCGACCCACCCATCATCTATTCACGTCAGGTCCCATTTTTTTCCCGCATTGACATTAAACTGCACACTTCCTTTTGTCCTGCATGACATTAAACTGCACACCTCCCTTTGTCCCGCATGACATTAAACTGCACACCCATTCCCACCTGAACTACGAGGTCTTTGGTCCATGTCAAGGCATGGTATGTAGGAAACCTTCCAAAGGTTCAAGCCCACCACTCATTGGACCATGGTCCACTTTCACGTCGGTTCGCCGACAAAGACCCATCTGAACTACGAGGTCTTTGATCCATGTCAAGGCTTGGTACATAGGAAGCCTCCACGAGGTTCAAGCCCACCCATCATCCAATTCACATCGTGTTCTACCCACGTCCAGCACGACATTAAACTGCAATTCCAGTCCGATGGCAAGCTGTTGTGACTAACTCGAACTATGAGGTCTTTGATCCATGTCAGGGCATGGTACGTAGGAAGCCTCTAGGAGGTTCAAACCCACCATCCGGTCGTCCCGACCTCATTCACGTCGGTTCACCTGCATCCAGCATGACGTTAAACTGCATTTCCCAATCCGAAATACGAGGACTTTGATCCATGTCAAGGAATGGTACGTAGGAAGCCTCCCTGAGGTTTAAGCCCGACATTCATCGGCCCAAACCGTCTCCCAAGCGGTGTCCCAGGCCCCCATTCTCAAGCCCACCATTCATCGGACCAAGGTCCACCCTCACGTCGGCACGCTGACGATGCCCCCCCCCCCTCGGACCAAGGTCCACCTTCACGTTGGTTCGCCGACGACATTCATCGGGACAAGGTCCACCTTCACGTCAGTCTACCGGCGCCATCCCGAACTACGTGGACTTTGATTCCCTGCCACGGGGATACGTAGGAAGCCTCTTCAAGGTTCGAGCCCAACTTCACTATCGCCCCCCCTGCGATGGTCCCATTTCATTCTCCCTCTACTTCATTCATCCACCTACAGCCCATCTTGATTCTCACCCGAATCATCATGTCTCGGTGAAACCATGTCGGTGCGCTCTTCTTCACAGCCACCCATGGGCTGGCCCCCAAATCGACATCCCTTCAAGGAGAATCCCTCAACCCGATCTACCCTAACTAATGCTCTGGTTGGGTTGATCTGTATCCGCTAGACGTTAAACTCGCGGTATACCCTGTGTTAAACACGGGAAGCTGAGGAAAACCTCAGATATGTGTCTATGACATGTAATTCCCCGTGCTCGATGTGGGACACCTCGGGCTTCCATGCCCTCGAGAAGCCCTGTGGCCAGGGATAACAGACAGACATGCCAGGTTCCCCAGCATCCAGACACGCTACTGATGCCTCAACGTGACTACTCCCCCGACTGAAGGTTGTTTCCCTGACCGGACCTTTGGAATGTCCCGACAGAAGCAGTGTAATTAACCGGCGTCCATGGAAACATGGTACTGGGAAGAGTTTCACGAACTACTTATTAAATCTATGAGGGAGACCCGGACTAGGTGACGAGTTCTGAGGAGGAATCCACAGGAGGAAGAACCGACATCCCATCATCCCGTTTCGATCAAGGAGCAGACGTCCCTGAATAAGGAGTGAATGCCACCCGCCTTTGGAAAGCGGGAATGCGGGGAAACAAAGCGCCGCGCGTCCTCCCCCACGGACGGACTGGCGCGCGCCCTGACGAAAGCGTCGGAAACAGACACCCCTTCTTCACAAATCGTCATTACCTAAAGATGTTAAATTGAATTGGTACATTCATGCATTATGCATCCCATCATTTAGGGTTTAATTATTTTTAACATGTGAATGGACCCCCAAACAGTATGGATGCTAGGTATTTGTGCTCTCCTACCATCTTGGGTCAATGTCCCTAAGGATTTTTAACAACACATTGATACATGTCCATCACTGTGAATATGGTTATCAGTATATTCTCAATTGTTTGTTCCTTTTCTAGACCACATGAGAGGGATACTGTGTTTCAAACACAGTCAGATGTTATCCTCAATTATTATTTGAGTTCTATGGTCTCCCAAATGACAGGCACAATGATTCACCATTTCTTCCCATATGTCCCATGCACATGAAATTAATCTCAGAATATATGGCATGAGCTCTATGGCCATAAACTATGATCAATAACATCCTTGTAGCATGAAGCTAAAATATAAAACACTTTCAGAAATACGTTCAACTTGATTCACATCCTCCTGGGATATGTAGTAATTCCCAAATATTCCATCCTCAAGCCTATCCTAGTTTCATCCATTACATCTCTCAACCACTCGGCTTGAGTTCTCTCATGTAAATAAGAATGGTGTGGCATATGTGGGCTTATTCCATCATTCACATCAGGTTATTAACCACTCCATAAACACTCCTCTTCATGATCACCATCCTATCATCATCCATACCGAATGACATTACACTGCACGACACATCAGAGCAACATATTGCTTGATTATTATCCTCGCGATATATGCAAGAATTCTTATACATTTTGTCTTCGGGTCCAACCCTGTTTCATAGAAACCATCTCTTCATTCTGGCCCCTTGGCCTATGTTCTCTGTGAGGGGGCATGTAGTGTGGTATGGGATTATATCTTGATTCATTTCAGGATTTTAAAATCCACGCCACATACCTATCTCTTAAGATACCTACACCACCTTTCCTTCAAAGTCCTATAGGGTCTTGAATGAAACATTGATACATGTCTCACATTTTTTACTATGGTTAGAGGACAACAATCATATGTTGTTCCCATTTCAGGTCACATGATATGGATGTGGTGTTTCAGACAAACTCAATATTTATCCTCCATCATTACACTACCCTAAATAATCACTAAATAATGGTTGTGTGATTCAATCAATTTTCCACTACATCATGTCCAATGCGGAATTTTGAAACTCTTGGTGTTATTCCTCAATTCACGTTTTTATGTTAAGATGGTGAATTCACAGTATGGTTTCATTCAAGGATTTTTTACATTTCCCATTTCTCAGTATTCCATGTGTTGTGAAGATCATATCCACCCATGTTTACCATATTGATTGCAACTCATGTGGAGTTAGGGATCTGGTCATGGTTTATGCCCACATGGAAGAGTCTCACTTCATTAGGTATGAGCTTTATGACTGTAAACTATGATCGGCCCTAATCCTTATAAAATGATGTTAAACTATTTGAATCCTTCCAGAACTATGAACAAATTGATTCCAATCATTATGGGATATATAGGAATGCTTGAACATTTCATCCTTAGGTCGAGCTATGTATCCACTAATTATCTCTTCTGCTCAGAAATTTGGCCCTGACACATATAATGTTTTTTACTATGTTACACCTGGGATTATGTCCTCATTCATGTCGTGTTTTCAATAGCCACACCACGTAATCCTGTTTTATGCTCTAATATCTCCATCCCACTTCCTTATCACATGACATTAAACTACACTCCAAATTTCGATAACTACGTGTTGCTTGATTACCATCCTAATGGTATACATAGGAATGCCTAGACATTTCTTATTTTGGTCTAGCCCTTTTTAACTAAAATTATTCCTTCTTTCTGGCCCCCAAGACTCCAACTCTGTTAGAAGCATGCATTGTAGTGAGTACCTCTTGGGTTCACATTCATGTTAGTTTTAAAAATAACTTCACCATATGTCCACTTATTTATTCACATCCTGGTCTGAGTTCTATGACCATTAACAAAGATCATGCATGAAATATGTATGGATTGATTCCCATCCTTACGAGATATGTAGTAATTCCAAGACATCTTGTCTTTAGGTCCAACCCCAGGAATGTGTTACGAGATGGGAGTCCTCCTTGGTCCTCAACCATGTCAAGTTTTGCTACTTTTCCATTCTGTGCACATTCCATTAAACTATGTCCCCACTAAAACAAGAGTTTTCATTCTCATGAACCTTTTTCTTGGAAACTGATTCAACTACCTCTATCTGACATGTCTCATTGGCATACTCCAAGGTTTTATGGAAAAGAGCCCAAAGTGTGGGATTTCAAAAGTACAATACCTTGTTTCATGTTCATGCTTCATGAGCTCATTATTTTGATATATATCCTCATCCATGTATTATGGTACCCCCTTTATGGCATGGTCTCATTCAACTATGGCTCACCTACCAATTTTCCAATGACCTGGAAGAACTCAAACAACATTTTGCGACTGGTCCAATGTATTGGACAAGGTCTGCTGTCAACCCTCCTTTTTCTATACCCAAGGAAGGCTAAACCAAAGTGGATGCTGTATTTCAAACATGGTCAATAGTTATCATCTTTCATCAAGCCACCATCATTGCGATATAGATATTAAGAAACATGATTTACATATTTCCACACACTTATTATCATGTGGAATTCCAGCACAATCGGTTTTACCCAGCCGCACATCTATGTGATTTAAGTATGAGGGTGAGTAATATTCGGACTCCATTCACATGAAGCTCCATTGCACCATATTTGGGTTTCCCTATACCAGAAAAACACCATAGATACTCCTTGTTTACCACATCCAAAATTACTCACGTGTGATTGGTATTTTTGGTTGGACATGTTCTGGTTCAGCCATACTATACATTTCATTCATCCTGTAAGGTGTTAAACTGCTATTTCAGAACTACAAATGGCTTGATTCTAACACTCATGGGATTCATAAGAACACCTGAGCACTTTCCATTGGATCTTTCCCTAATGTTAGGACACCTATATTCTATTTTCTAAAGAACCCCATCAGGAACCCCTAGTGTGGTGTGGACACATACGGTCATCATTAAGGTTGGGATACATAAAGCACCGTACATTTCCTTTAGGATACCCATTTCATCAACGCATAACATTAGACTACATCCATACAGTAATCAAGTTCATGATTCCCCCTGAATGTTATGGGATGCATATGTATCCTAACGATAGGGGATTTTCCCCTCTAAAATTGGTCTCTATCTTCAATATAATCATGTCCTATGTTTGGCTTGATTCTCAACCTTATGGAATATGTAGTGTCCCCTAGAAATTTTGCCTTGGGCCCAACCCCCTCGTCATTAACCCTTCTGACCCCACATCCCCGATCACAGTCTTGTCTTTATGACCTTAGACTAGGAGCCTATAGTCTGTGCAACATGCCTTTAAAGTATTATCCTTGGTCCATGCAGTACGACCATAAAACTATGAATGGACTACTTGTCAGATGATGTTAAGCTATTTTGAGCATCATACCCACCATACAATGCTAAACTACATGTCTATCCAACTCATTAGCATAATGTAAACATATGGGACACACTAGGATCCCACCCAAGAGATCATATTAGTAAATTATTTTGATCCCTGGTCATACCGATAATCTCTCCAAATGCGTTTTCATCACAGTGGCATAATTTAAAGAGTCTTGGAATCTATTAAATCAACCCATCACTCCACCCTCCATGATTTTAATGCCTGTTATGTGGATCTACATCTTCTTTTAGGCATAATGTATCCCCCTAACATTATGGATTCTTATCCTATGGTTCACCTATTGTCATAAGATAACATTCTATAGGAATAATAGATGACATTTCGAATCAACGCATGTGTTTCAAACAAGGTCAGCAGTCATCCCATGTTTTTTATCCCCATTTTAGGTGAATGAAATAGGGATACTGTGTTTCAAACATTTTCAATAGTTATCTATCATTGTCATTACATCCCTAAAGTGTTTTTTATTTTGGGTATTGTGATTCACACATTCTACTCCCCTCTATTTGCATTGATTCTAACTACCCTAGTGTTCCCCCACTTGTGCACTAGACCACATTGGGAAATCATCAATTTGACTTCTATGAGAACCTCATTATTCAATCAGGAATCCCCCTTCCTTCCCAGATATCCATATCGGTTTTCAAGCCTCTAATTCTTGGATCCTAGTTGTTACTCTCACATTCAAGTGAAATAATGTTATGGTCACCCCTTGTTTCTCACTACAGTCATGACCCACATGAGCTTAGGGATTGATCATCGAATATTTCATGAATTTTAATGAAATGAATCAAGCCAAAACACATAACATACCTCATTCCCAAAACCATCATAAAAATGATAAGCATGAAAGTACATTTATTATTTCACAAAAATTACAGTGCCCATGGATTGGCCCCTCCCATATATGGGATGAACTCTTCAATGAAGCATCTCATCTCCGCCACTCTCTAGCATATAGCATCTAGGATCCACTATTGCCTATTAAGATCCTGCTCCAACTCAACAGAATTGGTTGGAATTCCATCAACCTTTATCCATGATAGATTCTCATCATCTTGGAAAATAGCCATCTCTTTAGAGTCTCACCTCATCTATTCTTCACACTCAAACACTTGGGCCTTCAATCATGATATGAGCCCCAATTGTGATTAGAGGAATTTAATATACTTGTTTTCACATTACCTAAACCTTTGGATATAATTCTCGGCCTCCTAGAATCTATGGGTGTTCACAGAATTCTTTCTCTACCATCCCACACCAAGGACGTGATCATGTTCCTGTATTTTCTCTTCCAGGAAGTATCATACTAGTATGTAGGGATTTTGGGAATCCAATCCTCCAGTGCATAGTTCGAGAATACTTGAACGATGCCTCCCTATATGTTCAATCCATTGCACTTTTGGAGTTTCCCCAACAAGTGATTGGTCAGCTTCCATGATGGGCAACAGACGACCATGAAATCCTCTTCATCGGAAGTCGAATCATCCCTATCCTCGGGGTCGGAGGGTTCATATGGGGAAATTATTTTAAGTACTCATCATTGGGACTTCATCTGGTGTCTGGTTGGGTTGGTTAGGGATCATGTAATTTGATTGATCCTCTTCATTCGATTCAAACTCAATGACTCCAGGTTCCAACCTGTTGATGGTCCCACCTGTGATCAGGAGCACTGTGGCTTGGTGAGTATGGGTGTCCACTTCCATGACCATCCACATTCCCTTGAGAAAGTCACGGAAGGTAGCCCCATCCATCCTTTCTAATGAGGCCCATTCCATTTGAAGAACTGTTCACATGAGAATACATAGACGCCAGTTGGCCTGATTCAATGAATGACAATTACACATTCTATGAAAAAGACATATAGGGATCATATCGATGGTCTCTCCCTAGAGCTGTTTCCTTCGGGACTCTGAGGCAAGGGCCTCAATATATAATTGGGGAATCCATAGACTTTGGGAGAACCACCATAGGATTAACAGCCCTGCAACGCATAGTAATCTCCATTTTCACAGGTGAAGAACACAAAGATGCATCTACTATTGGGTATAGGAAGGTTTTGCATATTTGTCCCTCCCAAACATGTCAAATGCTAGTTGATAAGGCCAAAGATCCTTAAACGAATATCACAAGAAAATGGTTTTGGTATTAACTCAAGAGCCTCCACAATATCTTCCAACTCTAAGTTGGAGACCTCGACTTCCTCTAGAGGGCTCCCTCTACCAGCATATTCCCCATGGGAGGACATTTTTGATTCTTATGGTAGGGGGAATCACTCACTCAATTCAATGGAATATGACTAAGGAGGTACTGTTTAATTGGGGATTGCATTCACCTGATCCATCATTGGATGTAGGGTACCTCGAGAGAGAATAATGACTTGTAGATCTATAATTTACTACTCCCCTTCCTCCTGAGATACAAAAAAGATGGCCTAGAATGAACGAATCTTGACAAATCCATTCTAAGATTGATTATATAGTGATAAATGTATGATTCATTGATGAATTGTTTATTTACATCCAAGATATCCCAGGCATATGGGAAGATAACATCCATAGGGATGTCTATATGGTGCCGCCACTTCTATAGAGCGAGAGTGGGTATCCGACAGAACCCCCAATGTTCCCGCCACTCTTACTGAATTTGATCCTCGGGGATAGCCGTGTCTACCACTGCCACATGCCTATTGATTGGTTCGGGTCTCACCTCTACTTTAGCCCCACCACAGCATGATGTTCTTTGTACCTTCTTTCATCGACCTCAAGGTTGGGGAGGCACCCCATCACTAGAACAGATTGTCCATTGCTTCAATATCTCCCATTGATAGGATACCTCCAATCACATGGAATACTTCTTCACAATCCCATAAATTGCTGTGGGTGGAGGCAGCTCATTGCGCATCATCCCATTCATCCCATGGGAACATGATTCACATCTACCTCATCACACATGGATGGTCCATGTGGCTTACTCCAAAGTAGACCCATGAGGTCATCCTCTGTATGCACTGGAACATCCTTGTGAATAAGTTTGGGGTGTACATTTCACATAGAGGCTCGCGGTCAACCCACTCCACCATTACTCCAACCCAAAAGGCCAGCAGGTTGAACTGATGCTCCTCCATTCCCTGGCTGTCATCAGTGAAAACACCTACTAGCAATGGGAATAGATAGAAGTTGAAATCATCCACCTTCAAGACTTCGTTCAGCACCAGCAGTGAGTTCTTCATGGATGGGAAAATCCCCAACACTTTCATAATTATTGTCTGTAAAGTTGACCATGGAGGGGAACTAGGGTTCGGGTATTCATAGGCTCCTATAATATTTCCCACTATCCAACCTTACAGACGATGAAGTGGCCATCACAACCTATGTGGATTCCTCCCCAAACTGATATGCCACAATACTTTGTAAAACTTATTCATCCCTAGGATATCTATATTGATTCATCTCCCCATCTCCAACAAGGATTCCATGATAAACATGCTTGGATGTACACCCATGTTTATCCCTCTCATCGGAAGCATCAAACCGCATATGGGAGTAGAGATGAACGCATCCAACCTAACCACCAGTTGTTGATTGGTGCTGACATTGAACAGCCACATCATCCTCTAGCTTTCCTAGATGATACACTAGTAAGAGTTCTCTTTGTTGCAATGGTCCCCCATTGGGCAGGTTAGTGGCCACACAGAAAACATCCTATAAAAATTGTAATTCAAGAACTGCCTAAACCACAACATAAAGTGGACCTCCTTCACTGACTACTTGTCCTCGCCCGACACTAATTCCCTCATTGCAATTTCTAGTGGACAAATCTGATCAAGGTCCTCCCATGTATTCATGTTGGGAAAGAACTCATCATACAACACCCCCAATATCTGAATCCCTATGATATTTTGAAGGTACCGAAGGATGATACCCACCTCACCATGGTGATGATGGAATGTATTTTTCCTCGATGACCCCTTATCATCAACTCTGGCATCAAGTACTTCAGCAGATAGAAGTGGGATTGGGAGGACTAGGCCCTCTCATAATTTCCCACTCAACTCAATTGTAACTTGAACTCCTAACAGGAGGCACATACTCAGTATGATGAGGCCTAGTCTTCCGAGAAATTACCACCCTTGCACAGATCCCACTAATCGGTCCATGTAACACCAGTGTTTTTTATGAGAAATATTTTGTTATCATCAAAAGAATATTTCACTTCGCACAACACTAGCTTGTCTTGGTTTATAGGTAACCACGACCTTCCTCGATAGCTTGCTTTGTACTCAATACCTAGTTTCACTAAAAACGATATGCTATTAAAATATTGTTAAAACTAGCAGTTATGAATAGTAATACCCACATTTTGAAATTTTATAAATTTTATCATTTAAAATGGATTTCATTTTTGGATTTGGAATATTGAAATTAGCCTAGGGTGAAATTTTGGTATTTTTCTGAAAACTTTCAACTTTTGATGAATAGTGAAAACACTGGGTCACTATTTAAAAATTGACTTTTTATTTAAATAATTATTTATTTTATTTAAATTTAATTTAGGTGAAAATTGATAAATTATACCTATATAAATTCAATGTAAATAATTTGATTCATTTTATAATAATTTTAGATATATAAAAATTTTATTGAACTTTTCACCGTCTTTTACCCACCTACTAGGAGAGTTTGAAAATTTACACAAAACATAATTTCACCGCTTCTGTGAGTGGAATTTCAAAAATCTGAGAGATATAGTTAATATAAATGAGTAAAATTTTGTTCAATGAGATGAAAATAATTTTTGGTGAATAGTAACTTTTTAATTTTAATTACCACAGTTAAAAGTAAATAGGTTAATTAAGGGTAAACAAGATATTATTATTACCCTAACACATGTCCTAATTATGTTGGATAAGTTTAATTCGACCAAAAACAATATTAGGAATAAAATATGACCATTTATGTCCACTTGGATTAGATTAGGACATTTATTATTATTTTATTTAAAGAATAGTTAAAATAGTTAAAATCATAGTTTAATAAATAAAACATTTTTAATATAGGGTTATAAACAAGATAAATTCGACTATAAGTATTCATTAGAAATATAAAAATATTTCCTACATAATAGTATTTTGTTTCTAATTTTTATACTTTAAATAATTTAATTTATTTATGACACAATGATGATGTAGTAATTTTTTTATTAAAAAAATATTATCATAATTGATATTATAAATACCCAAATAAATTTAAATTGAGACGTTTTATATATTAAACTAATTTTATAGGTTAATATGACATACTATTATTGATTTAATTAAAGTTTTTCTAACTAATCACGCTGTTATAAGTTTCAAAAAAATCAATTACCAAATAGAGTCAAAATTGACATATAATAATTTTTAAAACAAATATTATATTATTAATTGTTTTTTATTCCTAAAAATCTAAGGCTCGGCCAAATGACTTATATAAATTTAAGTATATTAATAATAATACACTTGGGGTTCGTTTGCCTTGTTATAGTAAGTTTATTAACCATATAGTGTAAGAAAACAAGAAGACACAGTAAAGGTGAAATTATTTAACTTAATGTAAAATATAAATGATAAGGTTAAAATAGTAACCTAAACTTGTCTAAAATCTTTTGGATGAGAGTATTTTGGTTCATCCCCATCTTAGCATTGAAATAAATCAATTTTTAGCTATTAATAACCGAATATGACTTTACAATAAAATAATATTTTAAGCTTTTCCTAAAGTGCCCATCTCCTCCCTTATTAAAGGGCACCTCCTCCCTCTCCTCCTCACAGCACATTGAGCCATCAAGATCGGCAAAACCCTGAAAAATTATCTTCTCCACTTTCCTAGAAACATCCTAGAGGTATTTTTTTTCTTCAAAGACCAACTCTAGTTCCCTAAGAGGAGGTTAAGAAGAGGCGTGTCAAAGAAGAGGTAATATCCATTATCGATCCATTCCAATTTATTTCTTCTTCTACTTCATCTTCTTTAGTTGTTTCATTATTAATTAATAACATCAGTATCACTCATATATTTATATGTTATTATAAATATCAAACAACCATATTTCACCTTCTATCCAACCTATGGAAAATGAAATCACCGCGCGTGCGTACGTAAGGAATACCGTCTCCACGCTGTGGTGTAATCTGTTTTCCACCACCACCTTACTTGGATAAATATAATGCCATAAAGAATAACTATATATAATTATTTTAAAGTGATATTGATTCTGAAATAGTATACATACACTTCAATACAATTCCACGATCATAGGAACAATATAATTGCTCATGCGTACGTACGGCCTACCGTCTCCACGATGTGATGTGACTCGTTCTTCATGATCTTCGTTGAACAATGATTTTATAAATGGATTGTATGAATAAATATGATATATGTTACACTAATACCATTCTGGAAATTAGTTATCTATAACCTAAAAAATAAGAATAAGAATTTATTCAACAAGACATGCATAAGAACAAAAAGCAATAAACACCCAAATAAAAAGTAGCAATGAAATATTACTAATACGAAGCTAAGAATATGACCATATATGATATCATAACAATTATTATGATTCTGGAATAAGTCAATAACATTATTTAAGTCATTATTCAGGAGGATCGAACATGTATGAAGCAAATCAGACCTATGGTAAGGGAAAATCATGCAATCTCATTTTTATCCGAGATTGTTTATACTCTTGAATTTATTGGGGAATATTTATCATCCACATCCATGTTTCCGAAATATGTAATATTATTTCTATCCTCATAAAATTGTTTAAATCCAATTTTACCCATTGGTATGTTTTTATAAAAAGATATGAAAGGAATCTTTTGTCGTTTTTAGTACGAGGTACTTTTTTTACTTTTCTGGCCAAAGTACGAGAAGAATGTTTTTCTTTAACATATACAAGATGAATAGATTTTTTGAATATTATTTCCTTGAAGCTTCCATTACAAATTTTCAAGTTTATTTTTAATCAAATTCTTTTAGTTTAAAATTTCATTACATGTTAATAAAATAAAATTTTTTTTGAAGTAGAAAGGATATTTTCCTCAAGAATGGAGTTCAAGTGTTTTATCAAAATTATTTTCAATATAAGAAAATATAGGGTTCTATTTCTATCCCTATTGTTACATTGATTTGATTATGATGGAATTATTTTTATGAAGTCCTTTTCATCTTATATTATTTATGTTATGATGGCATGATGATTAAGAATCCCGTTTTTCTTACATGGGTTATCCTATGATGTATGATTTATGACCTTGTGGAACACATAAGAATGGTATCATTATGAGATGGGTGGGACCTATATCTCCCTCCAATTCATTGGGTAAAGATTTATATATCATGATATAGACATGGATGTAATGAGAGGTTAATCTGGTTCAGTGATACAAGACTGAAACGATGAGTGAACTCGGTTCAGAAATGGACTTTGTCCACTAAGATAGTCTTGACAATGAGTCTTGACTACTTAGAAATGATTCTCTATGATTATGTGTGTATGCCATAAGGTTTCATGTTTTATGTTATAATTTTTGGGATTACATTTCACTGTTATGATTTATCCCAGGTTATGATATTATGATCTATTTTGCAGGTTATGATTTCCAAAATGTTATGTTCTTATGAATATGATGTGATTGATATTTCTTTTGTTTACCCTTACTGAGCATTTGAGCTCACCCTTTTGTATGTTTTATTTCCCCAGGGCAGGATGAAGATTATTAAGTTGGATATGCCAAAAAGGGACTCTAGATTTGATGAAATAAATAGGATACAATGTAGATGCCTTATTAACTAGTTGTTTATGTTTCCCAGTTTCTAAAGACACTATACCTATACGGTCCTTTCATGGTTTTGTTATATGTTGTAATAAGTAGTCTTCAATTCTAAAGTAATAACAATGTATGTAAAGTATGGGTCATTATAGTACACCCCTTATCTGGATCTCCGAAGCCACCATCAAATGGTGTGGCATTGTAGAGGATATTTCTCTGGCTGCAACACCTTCTCGTCATTGAATTAAACATGAATATACAAGAATTCAGCAATAATAGGTGTATGATGCTCCAAGGTATGGCCGTTGGAATCCCTGAACAACTGGCGTAGCCACAACATACTAATGAACTAATATGATATGTAATCCTTTCATGCTTCAGTAATAAAACATCACCCCCAGACCAAAGCCATATAAAGGAAGACCTTTTCACAGATGGTATTTCTTCTGGACTTCTAAAAACTTCTCCACCCGGGAATCATGGAACGAATTGATCTGCATAATTTCTTCGATTCCTATTTTGTTTTCCATATCAACCCTTCAGCCAGCATCCACAAAGACCACCCTTGCATCTTTTTTGTGAGCCTTTCTATCCCAATAACATTAGAATTTTTTTTTGATAATAGAGCGTGATCTCAAAGCTCGATCGCAATGCTCACTCATATATACATGTCTCAAAGCATTTCCATATTACTCATAGATATAACGTTCAATGTGCACAATCTCTATGTCTAAGACTCAATGTTCTCCACAAATCTGAGAGGCATGATTCATAAAGAGCGGTCTCAATGCATGCCGAGCTTCATGAATCGAGATCCCAAGAACCAAAATGTAGAGATAGGTAATGGAAAAAAGTGGGGTCACCCTCCCCTATTTATAGGCAATGATCTTCAGGCATAACATCATGCCTAACGAGATAAGTCTTCATGAAATTCTCAACCTATGCATCATATATCTACATTACGACACTACTTGGGGATCTTTCTTTATGATTAGGATAATTTTTTTTAGCAATATAAAATAAAAATATGACCACCACATTGTCATCAGCTCCATGTCTGAGGTGGGGGGGGACTTGATGGAGCCTATATGGATGAATTGTTAATATATGAAATGAACACACCATTGAAAAAGATTCCACTTTGAAAAGTCTTTCATCCTTATGTCTAGAGAAATTTCCTTCAGCACCATGGTCGGTGCAACTCTCTATCCACCTCTGGGATTTTCACAAAGGAAAGATGCGGAAAAATATTCCATTACGACGTAATTGAAGAAAATATTCGCACTACGAAGGGAACAATATCTCACATTAATCCCTTGTAAATTGATGGATTCCTCTTCAAGAAATATAGATGGATTGGAGGAATCTTCTATGATATGTAGGGGATGTTAGTCGACTGCATGGTTACGACAAAATTGACACGATCCACATCCGATGGAAAGGCACAAGCAGCTATGAAAACGCACTGTTAGAGCTGCACACTACCTCTCTCCTATAAATAACTTGCTTCACATGGAGCCAAATTACAGATATAGTATCCTTTCACCTTCTCCTTGCTCAAATTTTTAAGCACCCACTTCTATATGAATCATTGCAAAAATTAACTCTTCATGGTATTTTAGTATTTTTAAATACCTTTCCTTTAACTAAAATACAACCCCTCTTCAAGTATGTAGGCCCTTTGAATAGCCCACATGCCATCAAAAAGGAAGGAGATCCCTAGGGGAATTCTATTCCTCACAAAGAACTCATGATTTACAAAGTGCATTCCATATACATGTGAACCCAAAACTAATTAAGAATCAATGTGCATCACGAAGAACATTTCTTTGAAGTGCCTCACTTTTCAAGGTCCCCCTGCTCCATAAGGTTATAATTCAAAAAATCCCTTTCACTTCACGAAGAACCCTTCATGTTCATGTTTGATCCCCACCTAGGCTAAAACACTAAACATCCCGAATAATACCTCTTCGTGGAGTGTATGCACCTTATAAAACACCAGATCCTTGCAAGGTCTCTTCCTACAAACCCCTTTTCTTTAAAAGACCCATTCTTGTTCGACCATGCTAGCTTGAACATAGAGATTTCATGGTCCCAAGGGTGGTTAATCATATCTCGTTTATTATCCTCATGATTCTTATTATAGGTATGATAATGGCTATTTCTTCTTCTCATAGCCATGATAATGTAAGCCCCTCAATGGATCACTCCACAACCATATCTTCCTAATGAATTGCTGGTGTGTTTCCTTCACTAAGGGATAATGTGTGCTAGTTATGTAATTTTTAGGGGTGAGGAGAGAATACTTATCATTTGAAAAATATTATTTCAAACATCCATGCATCAGGTTCCTTATAAAATTATGTCATACTGTACCCTCACCCCGTGAAATATACACGGGGTTCCCCACATCATACATTTTCCACACCCAGTAGTCTCTACTAGAGTTAGATCATTCTCACATTAAATGAGATCCCCATTTCATGGAACACCATCTATCCCCATGGAAGGGAAATGATATTGATTTATTCCCCTAGCCTTTCTTACAGGGGGTAAAATCTGCGAACCTTCTCTCTTCTTCAGGGAAAAAAGGCCATAGGGGATATGGGCACAGGGGCATTCGATATCCCATACCCCTCCATTTTGGATTCATCTCCATCAGTAATCCATCCTCGAGTATGTCACCATATCTATCTCCATGAGCCTCAAGCCAAGAGCAATCCCCTATTTCATATTTCATCCTCCAACCATGCGTAAGCACGCTGTATTCATCATGGAATTAACATTTATGACATGATAGTTAGGTATTTACTTCCTATTGTTCTCAAAACAAGAATATTCATGTGGGATTAGAGTAATCGTCGACCATGGCATCCTCCATTGGCCACTTTAGTGTGTAATCACTATTCCCCATATCCTGAACTATGTGTACTTTGATACTTTCCCTCGCCAGATGAAGTATATAAAAAGCCTCCTTGAGGTTCAAGCATATCACCCATTGGTCCTGACCACTTCAGATAGGTGCACCCACATCATGGATGACGTTAAACGTTATACACATTTTCGTCATGCATTATGATAATCTATTTGTATTCAAACTATGTGTTATTTGATTGATGTCTCCTAGGATGTGTACATTGGAAGTCACCATCAGGTCTAACCCAAAAAATGGTAAACCAATTCGAACTACATGGATTTTAATCCTTGTCTCTTATGCAGGGTACGTAAGAAGACTCCCAGAGGGCCAACCCCAAAAAATTGAAAGCCAATTGGAACTATGTGGGTCTTCATCCCAGTCTTCAATGCAGGGTATGTAGGAAGACTCCCTGAGGTCCAACCCGAAACAATGGTAAGCCCATTTACACTATGTGGGTTTTGAACCCTATCACCTAGGTTGGGTACATAGGAAGACTTAGTGAGGTTCGACCCAAAATACTAGTCATATTTGGTGTTTATATAATGGGTTCCCCATCCTTGGTCCGTCCCTTAGTGGTATCAGACCAAATTTTGGGCCTCTAACTATTCATAACCCTAGCATGTCGTCTGGTCAATTTTCTCGGCACTCACCTCAATTCTATTCCATAGCAGGAACTACATTGATATTGATTCCTTGACACAAAGATATAATGGAAGCATCTCTACGGTACAATCCCATCATCCATATCCCATCATAGTCTATCCCGTGAGCCTTTGTGTTTCAGGAAGTACATTCTCTAACCTAGAGGATCTACTTCTTCCAGGACCCTTCCATGCATCCATTATCATGGGCCACCACCTCAGGTGTCCTTTTGCCCCTCCGAACTATGTGGACCTTGATTTCCGTCAATGGGGAATTGTAGGAAGCCTCCCAATGTTTCAATACCATAGTCACTGTCAACACATTGGTTACATCCCATTCCTATTTTCCACACCAATCAACCATCCACCATACATCCCGATTCCTACCTAGGCTACTACATCATTGTGGAATCATTCCATCCAATTGGGAAGATAACCATGTATAATACTCACATAATCCATAACCATCTAACCAATCGTGTCCCTTTTATGATGGGCCACTAACAATGTTTAATCCCCAGCTCCTCTTTGGGATGTTTTTCTTTGTGTACACCCGGATTTCAAGACTTTCCCATTCCAAATACATGGATTAGGATCCTTGTATTCTATACAGGGTACATATGAAACCACCCTTTGGATCATTCCCCACCAATTTTATACCTTGGTGTCTCCCATCCTGGGATGCACTTTTGTTGATCTACACTTAATGGTGTCTAGATCAACCTTCATAGTGCGGAAACTTACTTTTATAGGACACACTACCCTGAATCCTTCCTCAATGGGCATTCTGTCCAACCAATCTGGTAGACCATCCAGTCGATCCCTCCTAGGGATTTACCCATCTGATCTACTCCCATCATTGTTCCTATATGTTTAATCCATATCCACTAGACGTTAAACTCACACCATACCCCATGTTACCCATGGGAAGATAATGAAAACCTCAGGGACATGCCTATGGAATATAATTCCCCACACTCTTGGCGGGATTCATAGGGATTATGTGCCCTCGAGAAACACTATAATATAGAGAAAAAACCCAGGAACATCAGTTTTTTAGTCTCCAGACATGCTAGAAAAGACCAATGTGACTAAAGCCCTGATCGATGGCTGTTTCCATGACTGGAACTCGTGGAATGACTAGGCAGAAGTAATGTACATAACCTACTGCAAAAAAGATATGGAACTAGGAAGATTTTTGTGAACAACGTTAAAAATCTATGAGGGAAACTCATACTAGTGTTGAGTCAATAAGGTTTTCCTTATGACTTTTCCATTCCTTCTTGTTTTGAAAATCACAAACACCTTATCTTTAAGGAAAAATGCTTTCTTAAGGAAAATCGCTTTTATAAGGAAAAATTCTTTCTTAAGGAAAATTGCTTTTATAAGGAAAATTGCTTTCTTAAGGAAAATCAATTTTATAAGAAAAATTATCCTTATCATATTTTCATCCATATTTTTTTCTTAAGTATAAGTTTCGGATTCACTTTCTCGGAGTCATTAAAGCTTTGATATAAAAGCATTCTGTTTTTGGATTCGGTTCTGGACAAGAACTATAAGGAAGTTTCATTCCGAATTCCGGATATGAACTCTGACTAAGTTCTATTCCAGATTCAGGATACGAATTCTGAAGAAGAATTCTCATTACGAATTCTAATGAAGAAATCCCATTCTGAATTCTCATTACGAATTCTGAAGAAGAATTCTCATTACGAATTCTGAAGAAGAATTCTCATTACGAATTCTGAAGAAGAATTCTCATTACGAATTCCAATGAAGAATTCTCATTACGAATTCTAATGAAGAAATCTCATTCCGAATTCTCATTACGAATTCTAATGACGAATTCTCATTACGATTTCTGATGACGAATTCCTATTCCGAATTCCTACTCCGAATTCTCATTCCGAATTCTCCTATTAAACAGAATCTGATTATCATTGTTTTATACACTCTGAATTTACTCACTCCGAATCTTCACTCCGATGTTTCTATTCCGAACCTTTTTGTTAGAGTTTAAAACGATGTCGTACATTCTGTTACACTTACTTTGTTATAAAACTATGTCGTGCATTTTGTTATAAACTAACCGTTGTCTAAGTGACACGTGTACAAGTCCCTCCGAACTTTAAGGAAAATATGACCGTTGGAGAAGGAGCCGACCTTACCTATAAATAGGAGCTCATTTGAAAGAGCTCGGTGCTGTTGGAAAAACAACTGAGTTTTGTGCCTACATGCTGTTGAAGTGATTTCTAGAGAGAGAGTCTCTTATTAACTCTAAAAGCTTCGTGCGACTCCGAATGTTGGTGATTACATTCGAGGGCTTCTGGGGATAGGAAGACAGAGGTGCCGACTACCTTAAAGATCGAGGGCTTTCTTGCTGAGAAAGACAGAGGTGCCGACTACCTTAAAGATCGAGGGATTTCTTGCTGAGAAAGACAGAGGTTGCCAACTACCTTGAAGTTGAGGGCTTGTGGGGATAGCAAGACAGAGACACCGATCTTCGTATCGAGGGCTTACCCTGGTGTGGGTAAGACAGACTTGCTTGAAAGTATAAATCAAGGGACCTTTATCCAAGGTTGTTGGATACCCTTCTCTTTGGGTTAAAAGACTATTATCTTGTTACTAGTAGTTTTACTACTTGTCTTTATTCCGCTGCAATTTGTATCTTAAGGAAAGTATAACTTTCTTATACTTCCTTACTTACTCTGATTAGTTTAGATTCTATACGCTTTAAGGTAGAATCTTATTTTGTAACTTTTGTTATGTTTCAATTTCCGGAACCATATTTCCGGAACCTACTATTGGAATCTCTTTCCAAGTTTAGTTCGGTGTTAGAGGTGTTGTGAATTTACTTAGTTTAACTTTGTTAAACTTAGCCCTTTCCTTTTCTTAAGGAAACTCTAGTTATTCATAACTAACTTTAAAGGTTCCAAAGGAATTTTTAAAGTATACAATTCACCCCCCTCTTGTATATTGAGCATCTCATATTATATTTCGATGCTACAATTGGTATCAGAGGTTGGAAACCTCTTACTCTATACCATTCTTACATTTGGTATCAGAGCCAAGGTTACTGAAATACTTGTACTCACATACAAGTTTTTCTTGCTCACTTTTCTATTCTGAACATTGTCATTCCGATTTATTCATTCCGAACTTTTCCCATTCCGAACCTTGTTGATTCGATTCTAAGCTACTAAAAAGTTTGTGTGCAAAGTTATTTTTAGTATGGCAGGAATTAATGTTGGATCAATTGACAATCTGAATCCTTCAAGGCCACCAATCTTCGATGGTAATGATTATGAGTACTGGAGAGATCGTATGAAGACTTTTTTTATCAATACTGGAGTAGACAACTTTGTGATGCTTACTGGTGATTATAAAATTCCTGACAAGGAAGTCAGAACCTTTACTAATCAGGAAAAGCAAGAATATCAACTCAACTATAAGGTACGCAATACTTTATTATGTTCAATGACTAGAAATATATATAGCCAAATTTCTTCTTGTGAAGCAGCTAATTGTATATGGATGAAGTTAGAGGTTACACACTTTGGGACTTCAAAAGTGATTGAGACTAGGAGAGCTATGCTTAGTGCTGAATATCATGGCTTCAATTTTCCTTATGGAGAACCTATCTGTAAAGTTCAACAAAGATTCATGACAATTGTCAACAGTCTACAATCTATGGGAGAGAAAGGATTAGATGATGAAGCTCTTGTGGACAAGATAATTGATATTATTCCCAATGAATGGGAATCCAAGAGAACAGCTATAGATGAGAACAGGAAGGTCACTCAAATTACTCTTGATGAATTATTTGGAACTCTTCTACAACATGAGACCAGAATGAAGAGAGATGCTGACAACATCAAGAAGAAGAATGGAAATGGTACTGTTGCTTTTACTACAACTTCAAATCAGATGAAAGCTAAGACTCCTGAGAGAGTAACCAGATCCAAATCTAAGAAAGTCATTTTCCAATCCGAATCCAGTGAAAGTGAAGTTTCAGAAAATGAATTAGCCAATCTTGCTCGAAGGATGAACAAGATAGCTGGACAGAGAAACTTTCAATCCAAGTATAAGAAGAAGGACAGGAAAGATAAGAAAGATGGAGAAGTTACTTGTTATGAATGTAAGAGAGCTGGACATATTAGACCAGATTTCCCTATGCTCAAAAAGAAAGAAAGGAAGGAAAGACATTCAGACAGGAACAAGAAGAAGTATTATAAAGCCAAAGCTAAGAAAGTTCTGAAATCTAATGACACCTGGAGTGCCAGTGGTGGTGACTCTTCAGATGAATCTTCTGAATATGAATCTTCAGGACAGAAGAATCTTGGTCTTATAGCCAGATTACCTATTGATAATCATTGTCTTATGGCTAAGGTACGAAATGATGAATCTTTGACCAATGTTTCCTTAAATCCTAATGATAGTAAGTATTATAACTCTTCTGATGAAGAATCATCTTCTGATGAGGAAAATACTTTACCTACTTGTGAAGAAGTCTCTAGATTTGCTGAACTTCTTGAGATTGAGAATTCCAAACTCAACAAGAAACTTGATAAGGCAAATTCTAGGAATTCTATTCTTACTAAAGAGATATCAGATCTTTCTAAAGATCTTGATAAGAAAAATGCTGATTTTGAAAGTATTTCAAAAAATCTTGAGGAAGTAAGTTCTGAGAAGAATAAACTTTCTAAAGAATTAGAAAAAGTAATTTCTAAGAAAAATGTTTTCGAGCCTAACTCTAGTTCCAAAACTAATGATTTTGAGGATAAAAACTTGGTTGTAAAACTCAAGTCCGAAATTTTTTCCTTAAAGAAGTGTTTATCAAACATTACCCGTGGTAAAGAAAATTTTGATAAGATGTATTCTCAAATACGACCTTTAAGAAATAAATCCGGATTTGGTTATACCCATGCAAAACCAGTTTTCAGTAATAATTATTTTGTTCCTCAAAGTGCCCCATTTTGCACTAAATGTCAATGTGGTGGTCACTGGGCAAAAAATTGTTCCTTAAACAAAACCCAATCCTTAGGTTTTCATAAAGCTTACTTTTCTAAGAAAATGTGGATACCTAAAATTTTATTGTCTGGAAATCTCGGATCCAAACAAGTTTGGATTCCGAAAATCTAACTTTGTTCTTAATTTCAGGAAAATAAAGAAAGTTCCAGTAACAATATTTGGTACATGGATAGTGGATGTTCCCGGCACATGACTGGTAACAAAAGCTTTTTTGAAAAGATTATCAAAATGAAAGGAGGAAAGGTAACTTTCAGAGACAATGCTATGGGAGAGATTATTGGTATTGGTAATATAGTTCTTTTGGGTAAAACTTTGATTTCAAATGTTCTTTTTGTTAAAGGTCTTAAGCACAACCTCATTAGCATAAGTCAGTTATGTGATGAAGGTTACCTTGTGAATTTTAGGAATCATAAATGCTTAGTTCACAATTCCAAGGAAGAATTTATTCTCTCAGCCAACAGGCAAGAGAATGTTTACACCATAAACTTAGAAGACCTAAGAAGCCAAGATTTACCATGCCTAAGTGCAATGGAAGATCATTCTTGGTTATGGCATAGAAGATTAGGACACTGTAATCTTAGAAACCTATGTAAACTCTCTAAGAAGAAACTTGTTAAGGATCTACCGGAGCTTAGATTTGATTCTTCTAAAGTTTGTGATCCTTGTCAATATGGCAAGCAACATAAATCTAGTTTTAAGTCAATCGGTGAAGTCTCAACAACCGATGCATTACAGTTAGTGCACATGGATCTTTTTGGTCCAACACAAACTGGAAGCATTGGAGGAAAATACCATGTGTTTGTTCTAGTTGATGATTACACTAGATTTACTTGGGTCTATTTTCTTGCAAGGAAATCTGAAGCTTTTTCTTATTTCAAAAGTTTTAGAGCCCAAGTTAAAAATGAGAAAAACCATCCATTGAAAACTATTCATAGTGATCATGGAGGAGAATTTCAAAATTCTGATTTTGAAACTTTTTGTAGTAAGAAAGGTATTACTCACAACTTTTCAGCACCTAGAACTCCTCAACAGAATGGTGTAGTTGAAAGAAGAAATAGAATTCTTCAAGAGATAACTAGAACCATGTTGAGTGAATATTCTATTGCTAGACATTTCTGGGCTGAAGCTGTAAGTACTGCTTGTTATACTATAAATCGAGTTTTGATTAGACCTTTTCTTAATAAAACTCCTTATGAGTTATGGAATGGTAGAAAACCAAGACTTTCCTACTTCAAGGTTTTTGGTTCCAAAGTATTCATTTTGAATACTAAAGATAACTTACATAAATTCGCACCAAAGTCTGATGAAGGGATTTTCTTAGGATATTCCACAACCTCTAAGGCTTATAGAGTTTTTAATAAAAATACTTGTACTGTTGAAGAAACAGTACATGTAAAATTTGATGAGTCTGATCCTTTTGTTTTTAAAACCTCCCAACCTACATCCTCGGATGTGTTTTCAAAAACTGATTGTCAACCTTTGATAGAAGAACCTTCTGATAAGGAAATTGTTCTAGAAGATACTTCTGAAACATTTACCCCAGAAGACTTTCTACCCTATGTTGATGAACAGGTTTTACAAAACCCAAATCAGGTGTTTCTTAAGAATCATCCCAGTGATAGTATCATTGGCGATGTAAATCAACCTGTAAGGACTAGAAGTTCCTTAAGAAATGAAGTAGAACATCTAGCATTTCTTTCCCAATTAGAGCCTAAAAGCACTGATGAAGCATTAGGTGATGATGATTGGATCAAAGCAATGCAAGATGAACTAAATGAATTCGAAAGGAATAAAGTCTGGACCTTGGTTGAAAGACCTAAGGAAACTTCTGTTATTGGAGTAAAATGGGTTTTCAGAAATAAATGTGATGAAAATGGAGTCATTGTTAGAAATAAAGCTAGACTTGTTGCTAAAGGCTATAATCAGCAAGAAGGAATAGACTATGAAGAAACCTATGCTCCAGTAGCTAGACTTGAATCTATCCGTATTCTACTCGCTTTTGCAGCATTCTTTAATTTCAAACTTTTCCAAATGGATGTGAAATGTGCTTTTCTTAACGGTTATGTTCAAGAGGAAGTTTTTGTTGAACAACCACCTGGCTTTGAAGATACAAAACACCCAGATCATGTTTTTAGACTTACCAAATCTTTGTATGGCCTTAAACAAGCCCCACGAGCATGGTATGATAGACTCACTGGATTTTTGCTTCAAAATAACTATGTTAAGGGAAATGCATATCCAACCCTTTTTATAAAGAAAGATAAGAAAAATGTTTTGATTGTTCAAATTTATGTTGATGACATTATATTTGGTTCAACTCAGCAATCTTTGACTGACTCTTTTGCTAGTCTAATGAAATCTGAGTTTGAAATGAGTATGATGGGTGAGTTAACATTTTTCCTTGGTTTTCAAATTTCTCAAAAACCAGAAGGAACCTACATATCTCAACATAAGTATATTAAAGATCTTCTTAAAAAGTATTGTTATGACAACACTAAGAGTATAAGTACTCCTATTGGTACCTCAAACTCTTTAGATATTGATGAAGCTGGGAAACCAGTAGATCAAACATCTTTTAGAGGTATGATTGGAAGTCTACTTTACTTAACAGCTAGTCGACCAGACTTAATGTTTTCTGTATGCTTATGTGCAAGATATCAATCCAATCCTAAGGAATCTCACTTAAAGGCAGTAAAAAGAATTTTTCTCTACCTTAAGGGAACCATGGATCTAGGATTATTTTATACTTCTAGAAATGATTTTGTTCTAAAATGCTTTTCTGATGCTGACTTTGGTGGATGTAGAATGGATAGAAAAAGTACATCCGGAACTTGTCATTTCTTAGGAGATTCATTAGTTTCTTGGTCATGCAAGAAGCAACATTCTGTTGCACTCTCCACTACTGAAGCTGAATATGTAGCAGCTGGAAGTTGTTGTGCACAAGTATTGTGGATGCAACACACACTCACAGACTATGGCTTGAGTTTTACTAAAACTCAAATTTTGTGTGATAACACAAGTGCCATTGCCCTAAGTAAAAACCCTGCACATCACTCCCGTGCAAAACACATAGATATTAGGCATCACTTTCTTAGGGATCACACACTCAAAGGAGATATTATTCTTCAGTTTATCGGAACGCAAGATCAACTTGCTGATATTTTCACAAAATCCATGCCTTCTGATAGATTTGAATATATTAAACAGAAGCTAGGAATGATAACCGTAAGGTAATCTTCCTTAATTAACTTTCTGTTGAAAAAATCTCCTTACAGTAATAAACTCCTTTTCATAGGGGGAGTACATTTGATTGTTTATTTAACAAAGATTTTCGTATTGATTTTTCGTATTAAGTTTTTCGTATTGATTTTTCGTTTTAAGTTTTTCGTATTGATTTTTCGTATTAAGCTTATCGTATTGAGTATTTCGTATTTACTTTATCGTATTGAGTTTTTCGTATTTACTTTATCGTATTGAGTTTTTCATATTGACTTTTCGTATTTACTTTTTCGTATTGAGTTTTTCGTAGTCGTCTTTATATTACCCATTACGAATAACTTTCCTAAGCTAATCCGAAAGGTATGATTTCCTTACTGAAGTTTTCGTAATCATATTTTACTTGCTGGCAATTTCTTATAGTTTGTTTTTGGTTTTTGGATTTCTTAATTCTTTACTTTAATAAAACCTCAAAAAGATCGGATTCAAGCTTTCAACCATTAGATCTGATCTCAGATCATTCTAAACCGTTAGATCAACCGAGGAAGTTGAACCGTCATCCCATTGCCTATATAAAGGGGACCCTATTTTCTCATCCCACATCAATTTCAAGATTTTGCGTGCTGAAGCTCTGACTCTCCGATTTAAGGCCGTTCCGAACCACAGTTTTCTCAGTTCCGAACTTCAGTCTTCTCTGTTCCGAATATCTCAGAGGACTTCTAATCCGAATGTCTGCAGAGTTAGCTTCTCAAGAAATGTCTTCAACCAAGCCTATTTCTCAGTGGTTAGTCTACAGAGAGAGGTTAGTTAATCCGAATTTCTTTAGCAACTACGATTCTATTATTTCAAAGAATATCAAGCTGAATGGCTGTGAAGGTGTTGCAGTATCAAAAACTGGCAACCAAGATGAAGTGTAATCTGACTTGCTTGTCGAGTTTTATGAGTCAGTTGCTTTCTTCGAGGAAGATAATAGAGAAAAATTTTCTTTCAAATCGTATGGCAAGACATATAAGCTTTCCTACACCAAGGCTGCAAGCTTGGTAGGGCTATGTTATGAAGGGGAAGCTGAGTTTATTTCCCACGTATTTCCAGACTATTTGGGTAGTTTCAACAAGGAAAAGGCATTAGAAATTCTCGGATTGGATGATGACAAGGCTCCGAAAATAGCAAGTCTTTCTACAAAACTTCCGGATTCTGGAGTTATGGGTGCAAGGGATTATTGTACCGAGAAAAGGAGATAAGGATAGTCTGAAGAAAAGTGAGATATATATCTTAGATTTCCTGATAAATCTAAGAAAGTTCAACTTGATGAAGCATATTCTTCTTAACATTGAAAATTTGAAGAAGGGGAATCTGAGAGCTCAGATCGTGATGTACCCAGCAATATTGTCAAAGCTCATAGTTCGGTGCCTTGAGTCCTTCAAGGTAGCTTGTAGTTCCAAACCAAGGGTGTGCAAGATTATGCTGCTTAGTGATGCCACTCTTAAAAGGATGAATATAGCTTTTGACAAGAAGTCTGGGAAGTTCATTGACCTACCTCCTCAAGCAGAAGTGACTCCGAAAACTGCTGATCTGGAATCATCCAAGCCGGTAAGGAAGAGGAAGCTGAAAGAAGTGGTAGTCGAAGCTGAGGAACCTAAGTCTAAGGAAGTCCACTCCGCACCTCCTAAATCTAAGAAGAAGAAAACCTATACTGATGAGGTTGCAGCGAAGTGGAGAGCTGACAAAGAGAAGAGGAAGGAAGGAGATCCGCAGTTCAGATTGGATCCTGCAGAGGCTAAAGCTCTGAAAGAGAAGGCTGCTGATGAGCTCGAGAAACAAGCAAAGGAGAAGAAACTGAAGAAGAAAATGTCCGAGGCTGAGGTAGCTTAGGCCTTGTTAAAGTTCAACGAAATGGTTTCAGCAACCATTCCCGTTCCGAGATCTTTCTCTCTGGAATCTCTACCTGAGACTCCAGGAAGAAATCTTGTTACTCCGGAAGAGGCTGTTGCTACTGAGGAAGTAGAGCAAGTGGAAGAAGTTGAAGAAGCTGCTGAAGGAAGTGGTGAGACAGGAGATGTGCTCAAACAAGTAGATGAATACAAGGGAACTCCTTCGGAACACCTGTCTCTCCGAACATCTGAAGCTCAATCTTCAAAGCTTGTTACTCCGACTATGGAAGAAGAGAAAGGCGAAGAAGAAGTTTCTTGTCTGAGAGAAGAAGAACATCTTTCACTTGATGCTGCTCAGAAGGAAAATGTAGAAGTTGCTGATGAGGAAGATTTGGTTGTTCAAGTCTCTGATAGCGAGAAGAAATCTCCGGAACAGGTTTCTATTCTGGAAAAAGATAAGGGGAAACAAATTCTTGCTGATACCCCGAGTTCAGAAAAGAGTATGAGGAAGGAAGCTGGTAGTTCTTCTAAGAGGAAGTTGAAGCTTATTGAGGAAGAAAATTCTCCTAGCAAGATTTCAGATTCGGAGTCATCTTCGTTGGGGCACGATTTTGTTGTTCAGTCCTTGAAGAAGTTGGTGGGAACCATTCCAACCTTCTCCAGTATTGACTTTAGATGCCAGATGCTTCAACAAGCGCTGAATCAGAAAACCGACTCCGTATCCATGGTAATGGATAAGTGTGTTGAGATTGAAGCTCAGTTCAAAACTTTCTTCGTTGGTTACGAAGCACATAAAAGATCTTGCAAGAGGATGACAAGCTGGTCTAAGAAAACTGTGGAAGAGATGAGGTTGCTGGATGAGTTTCAGGATAATGTTAAGGATGCATTTGAAACCGAGGACAAGAAGTTTCATAAGCTGACTGCATCATTCGAAGAGAAATTGACAGAAGAAAAGAACATTTGGATTCAGGAAGTGAGAGATCTGAATGGAAAGCTCAACTCCGTTAATCAGAGTTGGAAATTTGAAAGGGATCATCAGATTGATTTTCTAGAAAGGATGAAGGCTCAGGAAGAGAAGATGAAAGTTCAGGAAGAAAAGTTGAAGGCTCAGGAAGAAATCATTGAAGCTCAGTCAGCAAGAATAGTTGCCTTAGAAAAGCAAGCTGAAGAAGATCACAAAGACTTAAAGAAAATCAAGACGATTCTTAAGGGGCTCATGTCGAAGGAGAAAGATCCAAAATGACCAATCCGATCTTTTTGTTGTAATCTGTTTTTGTTGCTGACATTTCAAATCTAATGGAAATTGTGCTTGTTGTTTCTATTGTTTTCATTACTAATTTTTTCAGGTACTTTGTTAAGTTTTTCCATTCCCTCCAACTCTTTTTGAAAATCACAAAGGGGGAGAAGGAAAAGATTCTTAAGAAAAAGAGGAAATCAAATAAGTGCTTATCAAAGGGGGAGTTTTTTCTTAAAGAAACATCACTCCGGAAATATGAATACGATCCTTAGAGTGTCAAAGCCTAAGGGGGAGTTAGTCGTATTCATCTATATCCTTAAACCAAGGGAGATAAGCTTTAATGTGTTTCTTTCTTCTTATAATAGCTTTTTCGTAAGGATGTTTTGCTTTCCAAAAAGGGGGAGATTGTTGAGTCAATAAGGTTTTCCTTATGACTTTTCCATTCCTTCTTGTTTTGAAAATCACAAACACCTTATCTTTAAGGAAAAATGCTTTCTTAAGGAAAATATCTTTTATAAGGAAAAATGCTTTCTTAAGGAAAATTGCTTTTATAAGGAAAATTGCTTTCTTAAGGAAAATCACTTTTATAAGAAAAATTATCCTTATCATATTTTCATCCATATTTTTTTCTTAAGTATAAGTTTCGGATTCAATTTCTCGGAGTCATTAAAACTTTGATATAAAAGCATTCTGTTTTTGGATTCGGTTCTGGACAAGAACTATAAGGAAGTTTCATTCCGAATTCCGGATATGAACTCTGACTAAGTTCTATTCCAGATTCAGGATACAAATTCTGAAGAAGAATTCTCATTACGAATTCTAATGATGAAATCCCATTCCAAATTCTCATTACGAATTCTGAAGAAGAATTCTCATTATGAATTCTGAAGAAGAATTCTCATTACGAATTCCAATGAAGAATTCTCATTACGAATTCTAATGAAGAAATCTCATTCCGAATTCTCATTACGAATTCTGATGACGAATTCTCATTACGATTTCTGATGACGAATTCCTATTCCGAATTCCTACTCCGAATTCTCATTCCGAATTCTCCTATTAAACAGAATCTGATTATCATTATTTTATACACTCTGAATTTACTCACTCCGAATCTTCACTCCGAAGTTTCTATTCCGAACATTTTTGTTAGAGTTTAAAACGATGTCGTACATTCTGTTACACTTACTTTGTTATAAAACGATGTCGTCCATTTTGTTATAAACTAACCGTTGTCTAAGTGACACGTGTACAGGTCCCTCCGAACTTTAAGGAAAATATGACCGTTGGAGAAGGAGCCGACCTTACCTATAAATAGGAGCTCATTTGAAAGAGCTCGGTGCTGTTGGAAAAACAACTGAGTTTTGTGCCTACATGCTGTTGAAGTGATTTCTAGAGAGAGAGTCTCTTATTAACTCTAAAAGATTCGTGCGACTCCGAATGTTGGTGATTACATTCGAGGGCTTCCGGGGATAGGAAGACAGAGGTGCCGACTACCTTAAAGATCGAGGGATTTCTTGCTGAGAAAGACAGAGGTGCCGACTACCTTAAAGATCGAGGGCTTTCTTGCTGAGAAAGACAGAGGTTGCCAACTACCTTGAAGTTGAGGGCTTGTGGGGATAGCAAGACAGAGACATTGATCTTCGTAACGAGGGCTTACCCTGGTGTGGGTAAGACAGACTTGCTTGAAAGTATAAATCAAGGGACCTTTATCCAAGGTTGTTGGATACCCTTCTCTTTGGGTTAAAAGACTATTATCTTGTTACTAGTAGTTTTACTACTTGTCTTTATTCCGCTGCAATTTGTATCTTAAGGAAAGTATAACTTTCTTATACTTCCTTACTTACTCTGATTAGTTTAGATTCTATACGCTTTAAGGTAGAATCTTATTTTGTAACTTTTGTTAAGTTTCAATTTCTGGAACCATATTTCCGGAACCTACTATTGGAATCTCTTTCCAAGTTTAGTTCGGTGTTAGAGGTGTTGTGAATTTACTTAGTTTAACTTTGTTAAACTTAGCCCTTTCCTTTTTTTAAGGAAACTCTAGTTATTCATAACTAACTTTAAAGGTTCCAAAGGAATTTTTAAAGTATACAATTCACCCCCCCCCCTCTTGTATATTGAGCATATCATATTATATTTCGATCCTACAACTGGGTGACGAATTTGGAAGAGGAATCCACGAAAGGAGAGACTAACATCCTATCAACCTATTTCAATCAAGGATAAAATATCCCTGAATAAGCGATGGATCATTCCCACCATTGGAATGCAAGAATGGGTGTCCACAATCAGAGAATCCCTATAGATAGATGCATGTCCCTTTGAATTTGTCAGAAAAAGTTACAAAATCACATCATGAGTGAACGAAATAAATAAAATATAGTCATGAAAATATAGAACTATTCAAGAAAACCATATTTGACATATTTATTAAATGTGATAGTCAAATTCAAATAAAAATATTCACATTAAGGGAAATATATAGCTTTGAAAAACACATAATAAATGGATCCAAATAAAATATCCTTGATAATAATTATATATTATAAACTATTAGTAATTTATAATAAAAAAATTTATTTTAAAAGTATGGAAAACTCATTTTTTAAAACAAATATTGATGTTCATTTTTTTTGGAAAGACCGAATCATTAAAAAATATAATAAGAGCATAATTTTAAAATGATTAAAGTTAAATATATTTATAATTAATGATTAAAATTATTTATTTTCCACTATGGAATGCAGGATACTGGTGGGAATTCAAAACATTGTTTAGATAAAAAATCCATTAAATCAGATGGGAATTATTCCTATGAAAATCTCATTTTTAGAAAAAAATCCATAATTGAATAAAAATTCTGCATGATATTTTATTTACACAAAGAAAAATAATGTTTATATAAATCATAAGTTCATAATATGATGGAAGAGATATATCATTATAGATATTAGTTATATAGAAGTGATTATGACCCAAAGAAAATTTTCTAGTCATGAAAATTGGATATATATAATTTTAGATTTTGAATAAAAATACCATCAGATGTAGATATTTAAATAGAACATTAAATATGTTATTTTTTTTAAATTTTGATAAAAATATAAACAGGGTAGTATTTACACTATTAAAATGAAAATATTGTGTAATTTATTTAAGGTTTGTACTGAAGCCTCAATTTATTATTTAAAATAATGACCTATTTAAACTGGGTAGAGGGATACCCATTACATATCCTAAAGGCCCATGGCAAAGTAGCATGACTACAAGGCTTAAAAGCCCATTTTTTGGCCCAAAGGACCCCATGGTGAACAATACTGCTATAGTACTGCATTGTTACAATACCTGCTATATTACAACAACCGCTATAGTACCTGCTACAGTCCATCCGCCGCTATAGTTCTGTCGCTGCTACAGTACTGCTATAGTGCCCTCCTATAGTACTGCAACAATACCCAGAAATTCACCCTTCCCGGATTTGATACTGGGTCTATATTGTGTATTACATAAACATGTCTTAATGTTTTCAAATTTGACATCAATGAATCCCTAACAATTTTATGTGCATTTATCTCAAAACCATTTGAAATCTAAATAGAACAAAATTGAAATTAAATTGATTGAAATAAATTTTATTTCATGATATAAAATATCAATTAGGTATTATATAAACCACTTAAAATTTATTATGGTCATAATGATAAACATGAATCAATGGGAGGAATTTGAGGTGAAATTCCCTTACCATGTATTCTCTCAGACTCGACCTTACTCAAAAATAATTTAAAATGATCATTAATATATAAATTGATTAGCTGTGTACCTTAATATATAAAAACCACATTTTATAACTATTTCATGACCATATATGTTTTTCTTATAAAATATACTATAGTCTATTTTTATTATCTTGTGTTATAAATTTCGTTTATTGATTTCACAGATACATCCTGAAGAAATGATAGATACTCACTATGTGGTTTCATATTCATAATTAAATTCTAATTCAGGTGGATTAATATTTTTCAATGATCACTTAAGTGCTATTTTTTGTTAGGTGAAATACATGAATAGGTCTTTGGAAAATGTAAATCAGGAATAACTAGTATTCTTTGTGTTAAAGGTCAAATGGTGATATATTAAAAAATATTTCAAATATTAAAAAAACATATAAATAAACATTATAACATTTAAAAACAAAATTACATAGTATTACCATTATGTGACATAAAATAATCATTTATGACTTATTTTTTATAATAGAATCTATATTGGCAGTTAAATTTTTCTAAATTGAAACATGTTGCAATGAATTATTGAGTACGAGAATGCATTTAGATAGTGATAATATGAAATTTATATAAAATTATAAATTTCCTAAAATTAATATATCATCATTAAATCCATTTTAGGAACTGTAAGTTAGGAGTGGTGATGAGAATGGAATTTTTCATTAATAGAGGTGGTATTTATCCATACACATGATTATTGATCCCATTTCTAAATGAATTCAAATAATAATAGTGTATAAAAAAGTCATGTCAAAAAATTATTTTTGACATAGACAAAATATTTTTTCATTAAATCAATAATTGATCCTAAATCATGAGAGGTGATGATTATAAATGAATCACATCACATCAGGGAGGTGATAGCCTATAAATATAGACAATAGATGTTATGGTGTCACTTAGTCGATGGAATGTATGGAATAATTTCTTATATAATAATATAATGATAATTAAGTATAATAATGATATTGATTCAATTGTATTAATAATTTTATAAATTATTTATAATAGATTTAAGTAAAATAAATAATTAAGTGAATGTAATACTAATGTTGGATGCTTCAGTTTTCTCCAAGAAAACACCTTCCAAATAAAGAAGATAAGAAAAATAAATGTGACTAGAAACCTATTTTCCATTGATGATTCTAGGAGGAGAACAATTGTAGTAATAAAATAATAAATTACACTGAGAGGTAATTATTGAATTTTTGTATATGTTTTCCATTTTGTAGTGAAGGAAAGATATTTTTAGGATGTAACCTTTACAATTTCAATAGTGTAATCATAATATTCAAAGAATAATATATCAAAAATTGAAGAAAAATGCGTATGAAATGTGTGTGTGGGTTGATATTCTCCACATCCACTCATTTTTTGGGAATTATATAATATTATTACAATTTTTCATATTACTTTTTATCTTTTACCCTAACATAATTTTCCTACTGTAATAAATTTTTAAACTAAATAAATGATTTTAATGAAAATATTAATATGGGACATTCTATCAATTTTTAAATTTATGAGTTCACATTTTAAGATGATATTAAAGAATCTAATTTATTTGGTTTGAAATATTAATTTTAAAATAAAAAAAATAGGAAAAGGGTATTATTAATTTTAAAAATTTATGTAAAATAAATGATTATAATAGTTACATATTTTTATTGAATAAATTGGTTTATAATAAATGAAACAATATTCTAGTGTTTATAAAAGAAAGTTAAAATTTAATTTCACATGCAAAAAACATAATTAGATGAGAATAAAGAAAATAGTTTTTACGAAAGTAACAATTTGTTGTAGTAAAAAAATATGGGATAAATGATTTATAGGTTTAGATAGTATTTTAAAAATTATAATTATATTAATAAAATATATAATTGTATACATATAAGGTTTTTTTATTCTATTTTACACTTACTTATTTATAAAATTTATAAAATATATAATTTTTTCAAAAACCATATTTTTGGACTAAAAATTTTTTTTATTGGAGAAACTAGAAAATTCATAATTTAAAATTCCTTATGTGAGGAATTAAAAAATATAATCCATTTTATCAAATTTTATTTCTTAAATTATCTACTTTAGATTTTAAAAGAAAATAAAATTATAATGAGAATATATTTTTTAATAAAATAACTTTTTCAATATTAAAACATATGAATCATCTAGATTTTTATGGTAAAAAATTTTATTAGTTTATTATTTAATTATTAATCATATAATTATTTTATAAAGACCTTTTTATATGTTTTCTATTTTAGATGGGTGTAGTATCCAATGAAATTTATTAGACATAACATTAGTTTTATATGGTCTAGAATTTAATGTCCTTATAGCATGGTCTTTGAAATTTTAAAGGGATGTAATTTTCCAAAGGAATATAGAGTGTTGATTTACATGTACGAATATGGTTATTTAGAGTTAAAATGTTGACTATTTTATAATTTAATTCAATCTAATTTTGAATGAAAATGGTTCCCTAATAGATTATTCAGTCTCTAACTAAATAAGGATTTTTATCATTTTTATCAATAAAAACACAATTGAACGTTCAGAAAAATCCATTAAAAGAAGCAAAAAAAAAAAAAGATAATATATATTTTGGGTTCAAAATTGTCAAATATATATTAAAAAGACAAAAAACTATTTTTATATTCATTATTTTTATATATAAGTAAAATTTTGTTTTTCTTTGTTTCATATTTTATAATGTCACAATTCTATAATTAATATTTTTAAGCTATAATATTCATAAAAAAAATATTTTTTAACTATTAAACCGTAAAACAACATCTTCATAAAAAAAGAAAATATTCTCCATACACTAGTTTTAATATAATGATCCAAATAATTATTTCATTTTATCAAATCCAAATTATAAAATTTATGAATTTTTAATTTAAATGAAAAAAATAAAACATTTATAAAAGAAAAATTCTCCTATGCCTTCATGTATTATAAATACTAGTTCATATCAATTACTAATTAAATAATTTTTAATATATTAATTTTTAACTTGAATCATTATATTAGAGTAATCAACTAAAATTGATTATTCTAACTATTGAAGATAAAATTAATTAATACATAGAAAAATATTATTTGTCAAAAATTATTAATTTTAAAAATAAATAACTTAAATCATGTTACATTTATTATTTATATTATACACATTATATTTCATCAATTCATCGGTATTATAAAAATAATAATATGTTTCTTTTAAATTTTATTAATAATACATTAAATAAATAATTTGAACTATATTTTTATTTATTTCAGGAATTCCAACAATAATAATTTTCATAATTATATTTCACATTTTCTACCCAAGAGGTATTAATGTTCATCATATATTTTATTTCTATTTATATTTTTTATGAGTAATAAATAATATTGAATATATAATTCATTTTCATGAATGTGCAATAAATAATTTTATAGTATTATATTCAACCCTCTTATGTAAAGTGCGTCATTAAAATTTTAATTTTTCACATAGATTAAAATTGATAAGGATAATCGTAAAATATTATTGAATCATTATATATAACATTATTCATATCATTCATAATGGTTCAAAAATATTAGTTGAATAAACCAAGGCATATCCATCGGGATAGTCAAACAAGGTGTATAGTTTAGACCATTTTTCCACCTATTGAAGATAATATTAAGACAAATCAAACCTTTTCATTGTTATTATCCTGATGTTTATCTAATATAGAGACTATATCCGCATGTTTATATCAAGATAAGGATTTAATTTCATGAAATACACTCACTCTAAACATTACAACTCTTTAAGATAGTTTCGTATATCTTTTTTATGATTGAAAATTCCACAAATGTGTTCTATTCAAAATTAACAACAATAATAAAATATATATTTATAATGTTTATTATTACTAAATTACATACCCAAAATTCATTAAAACATGGGCTCAAAAAAATAAACATAACATTAATCCATAAATATTAATAATTAAAAACCAAAAAATATATAAGCTAATAAATTATGGTCTAATAAATATTTAAATATATTCCAAAAACAAATAGAATTTTATTGATGTCAAATTATATAACAACCAAAAATAATACATATACCTTGATTATGTATTCATTATAAATATCATTAATCATATCTTAAAATATCGTTATATTCCATTGAATCTACTCACTTAATACCTCAAAAGGGTTTCTAAATACTAAATTTACCATAATGTGTAACATCTTAATCTATTAAGTTATCTAAATAACTATTTGATACCCACTATAGAACATCAAACCAACATTCCTAATTAAGGTCCAAAAGACTTATTCTTAACATAATGAAAATTATTGAAACTGATATAACCCAAAATTACCCATAAATAATTTAAATATAAACATCAAATATTGAGAAACTTATATTTTCATGATCATTTAGGTTTTTAGTTTTAGATATTTCGGAAAACTATATAACATATAAAACCTATATATTTACCATCCAATATGAATTGATTCAGTCTGAAATAAGGATTTGTTTTATTTTACTATAAGTCTTAAATATATCATGAAATATTCACCTCACATTAATCCCATATAAGAATATGATAATTAATACTCTTATTTATATATTTTTATAATTACAATAATATAAACAACAAGATTCAATTCTTAGTAACTGGAAGTGGGAAAATAGATTTGATGAAATCAACCATGATGGAATAAAATGATAGGAATAAATGAAAATCAAATAAATAAATTTATCTAATAATAATATTATATAATATATTCATACATGAAATAATAATATAAATAATCAAATAGATAAGAATTATTTCATAGTGATGGAATTAATAATAGTATACATAATTAACATTATAAGAAGAACTTATGATAATAAAGCATTCATAAAAATGAAAGGATTTCACCAAATACCAAATCATGTTATTCCTAGGAGACCTACTAATGCAGCGGGAAGATAACTAATTTTTGGCCCCACCCATCACTAAAAAACATCAAATCATTCATCATTTGTTGCAATGGAAAAAATGAAAAACATAATCATCATTCCTATATAATCATTAAACATATCTATTGAAATAAAATTTATATGGAAATTCCATGTTTCCAAAGTCAAAACATATAATAGATTTCATTGTATATATCCTTTAAACAAGCCATGTATGGAGTAATGAATATATGGATAAGTAAAAACTATAAAAAATCATATAAATTGGTAATATCAATACAGTATGTAAATAAAATTGAAAAATATAGACTTAAGAAGAAAAAAATGTCAAGAGATAGAAGATGATGGATATAGAACATAAAACTTCTGATCAAGATGATTTGTGAACTATAAATTCATAATGAAATTTATATGGTTAACCACGAACCATGATACCCAATGAAAAATGTATTTTATTATTTATGGGGAAATGGTAGAATATTATAAAATTATTTTTTAAATTTATTTTGTTGTATATTTATAAGACATAATTCTATGTCATGTTGATAAGTTCATGTTCATGTGGGGGATAAGAAATTAAAGGTTATAAAATTAAATTTTTTCAACAATTCAGAAAAATCAAAGTGAATGATGTTAAATATAGAAAATGTGGAGTAACAAATAAAATTATATATAAGAAGAATGAAATCCCATTATATACTCTTCTAAACTATTAGCCTTAATTTTTAATTTTAAAAATTCACTAAAAAAATCGGTGTGATATTCCTTGATAAGTAATGGAAAATATATTAGGATGGCTGATAAAAGAGAATGTTCATCTAAATGATAAATAGACATCATTTAATAAATGATAAAATTGATAATCATTTTTAACATTTAGGAACATAATTCAAAAAAAGGATCAGGTGTTTATCATTATAAAGATTTATTTTAGAAATTAAATTATTTCAATGATATTTTAATATGAAGTTAATCAATAATTTAGGTTCATATAAGATAATTATTGAAAAAATATAAATAATAGGGTTATCATGGAATGTTATTCCCAACTGTAATAATAATATAAGGTTGAGTCCCCAAAGCATGATATCCTTTGGTTGAATTATGAGCCAATAAGAGGTCAAATATCAAGTGGACAAGTAAAACACAAAAATAGGTAATAAAATATTATAAAATCATATAGTGGAAGAATCACAACGTTTCAGTATGAATATTAAGAATAAATGTTATAACTTACTGGAACTAAACAATGTAAGAATCAACCCATATGACTTAGGTAATATATGAAATGAAGGACAAGGGGGGATCTTAAATGAATGTGAAAATACCATGAATAAAAATGAATTTATATATTATAATTCCATAAGGTTGTATTTACACCATATAAATGTGTATTGACTCATATTTGGAAAAATTTATCAAAAAAAGAAAATATGACATATAACATTTAACTTAGCTCTCATTTTATTTAATAATGTTTGCAACCCCATTATAATAATCATATGATATTAAAAACAATTCAACAGCTTAATTATGTTCTTTTTTTAATTATTTATCTGTTATAATCATTTTAATTAATTTATTATCATATCATTGGATAATGTAATGGATTCAATACATGTTTTATATTTTGTTTAGATTTTTGTGATATTTGTTTTCGAGATTTTGTTATTTAATAAATTTATTTACATAATCAAATAATTCATTAAAAAACAATATCACATAATATAGAGTATTGAGATATTTAGTTAATAGTAAAGAATTAATGGCATTCTCATGTGGGAAGAAACTAGTAATTATCATGACCTGTAAATGGAGAGGCATAGAAATTAGATAATATAAATTGATTAAAACTTTCATACCAGTACCATAATAAAATTATAATTATATATAAATATATTTTAAATGTTTTAAAAATATATAAAAATAAGAAATTAATTGGGAGAGTTCATTGAATTATAGAAGTAAAATAATGAAATAGTGTTGGTGTTACCTCTTCATGGAAGATAAACTTATTTTTAATTTCATTAAGGATTGAGAATTTGTTACTATATATATTCCTTTAACATTATTAGGGTTATAAAAATCGTAAATTGGTAGATATTGTCCTTTTACTAGTGAATTAGTATATATTTTTAAGAAAAAGGATAGAGGGTATTTATAATTGAGGAGAGGGTTAATTCTAAGTTAAAATATTTACTATTATTTCCATTATGCCAACCAAAATTTAATGGTAGTGGTTTCCAAATAAATAATTGCTTTATAATTAAAATAATTCGGGTTATTTCAAAGTTATATAATGCCATTACTAAATTCCTATAGTCATCCAATCAATTAATTTATAAGAATAAATTATATTTTTTATTAAGATAAAATATAATTTATGAACCACAATGCGAAATATATGTTCATAAACACAAGTTATTATTTCTAATTGTATAATTTTACTCTATAAATACATTTTTTGGTGCGAAAATAGTTTCACAAATATTTATGAAAAATTTATATCAGGATAATTTCATAAAATCTATTGATTTCGTAAAATCTATGTTTTTATTTATTAAAAAAATATGGAGGATAATATAAATAATTTATACAAAAAAAATTTGATAGATGAATCCATAAATAAAGTCAAATTTATCCTAAATCATTTATAATGTTTAGGAATTCAGAAAAACCCATTCATTTTAAATAAATTTTATTTATAAATGGAAATAATTTATAAAAAAATCATATGAAAATTGCCTTATAAAACAATGAATAATGGGTATGTAATCATCCTTTAGGAAAACATATGTGATGGTAGGAAACTATAATCACACTGAATGCATTAAAAATTTATTATAACTCAATGAAATGTAATTTATTTATCAAAATACATTTTAGATTTCCTAATATTAGAATAGAATTAATTTAAATGAGTAGTTAAGAAACAGACTTTCAGATCCCATGAATGAATCTATAATAATTTTTATAGTAGTCAATTGGGTACAAATAATACTTCATAAAATAAAATTTGTTTCTAATATGAAACATACCTCATTGAAAGGAAATATAAATGAAGAATTCTTACATCGGATTCCATAGTGGTTTTATACAATATGAACTTGAATATATTAATTTTAGGTTTACTATTAAAATATATTATTTCAAAATTTATATTTATTTATATTAATACCATTCATTTATAATTTCTTCTTTCTAATTTATTAATCAATTTTGGCATAAATTAGTATTTTGATTTTAGTTATCTCATTTGTTATGAGATTTCTACGGTATAACAGTTCGAACCATGATCTATGATCATGTGTGAATGAATTATTGAGTTCATATAGAGGTTACATATGATTTATAATGAATCTTTGAATTTAAATAGAGTTTTTGTAGAATATATAAACATAGTTCGTCAAGAGTTGCTTAAATATCCTTCATTATGAATATTGAATCCATAAAAATAATTTATTTAATAATGAATATAAATATATTTATTTTAAAATAGAATTATTAAAAAATATATCAAATAATAAATTATTATATCATATTACCTTTATTTATGTTTTCTTAATCATTTATGATATAGTCATTGTAACATTGTTCTTGTATGTGGTAGAACCAACCCAGTTGAATTTTACAAAAAAAATTATTATTTTAAAAATATTTTAGCAATGAGATAAATCATTTTGGTGAAGAGTTTCATGAAAAGGATAATGAATAAATTATTTTTTAGAGGATAATAAACACATTGAATACTTTAATCTTCTCTTAAATAGGTTCTTGGAAATAGAGTATTTTTTACACCATCATGGGATTATTATTTTCCAAACATTATAGATTAATTTTAAAGAGGTAATATGATATGTAATTAAAGAGTAAACCAATGTAATGTTGTCTATGTGGGTATACAATGAGTCTTTTTTATTATTGAGGATTAGTGACATTTTTGAAAATACTCATTCCTTAATGAATAAGAAATGTAATTTCTCAAGTCAAGTAGATCTATAGTTGATAAAGAATATGCAATAGATAATGGGTTATCTATATTTCAATAACATACTAATTTTGGGACACATTTTTATAATATTTTTGGCATTAACCCCTTAGTTCATCTTATTTACCCTATTTTACCTTCATCATGGTAATTAAATTTTTTACCTTGTTAATTTATTTTTTGTGCCTAATAATAAAATTAAAATTGTTATATTATTTAAACAGAATAATAAAATATTTTATATTTTTTATATTATATTGAAATTCTAAAAGTGATAATTTTTTTAATTTAATATAATAATGAAAAAATAAAATAGATAATTTATGTAAATGTATTCTTACGTATACAAATAAATTCATTCTACTAATTTACCATTTAATAATCCATATATGAATAAAAAATTACAATTTAGTATATATAAGTTATTAATTCCATTAAAATATTATTTAATATTGATATATTTACACTATTAAAATAATAATACAAGGCATTTAGGAATAGAATTTTTTAAGAATTATAACGTTATGGTTTAATAATTGTATCTATATTACAATGTATTTATTATTCAATTCAAGAATGTGTATCCATTTTTTAATATATATAAATATTATTTTTCATTACCATAATTTCTTCAAATACGATAAAAGTATATTTAAAAAAAAATATTTCATGAATAAAAAAAAAAAATATTTTTATTAAACATTAATAGATAAAATTAGAATTCCATAGAGTTGAAAAATTATTTTTTCATTATTATTACTTAAAATTAATTAATAATTATTTAAATTTTTTGAATCTATTTCACTGATATATTTCTTTTTATGTAATAAATTTAACATAAACATATAATGAAAAAAACATTTTCTTTATAAGATATGGTATTTCCCCATGTGATTTATTATCATTTAATTAAATTAATAATACATATTTGACATCAAATAAAATATTTATAATGAAAATATATATTTTAAAAATTTAAAGGTACATATTTGTACGAACTATATAATTATAATTATATATTAGGAACATGTTTACTATTATTATACCCAATATCAATACACCCATTTTAATGGTTATATAAAGGAGATATAAACCTCATTACATTGTATATCATCATCCAATTATATCTTCAGAAATAAAACTTATTATCTCTAAATTTTTTATTTTGGATTTTACGATATGCATTATCCATTTATGATTTTCTTAGTTATATATTTAGCTCCATTGATGGTGATTTTAATTGATAAATATGATCTATGGTATTTATTAATTTTTTAGGTATCGTAATTTTATAATTTTTGTATTAATTTAATTTATTCAATTTAGATGATTAAATATGAAATGGTGTAATAAAATCATCAAAATATATGTTTTCTTTTACTTTTGAATGAATATAAAACCATATTTAAGGATTATAGAAAAATATTTATTGAAAAATATTTTCCTATATTGTGGGGTTGTACATTCATCCACCCTTTAATTAAATAAATCTGACCCTTGTATTTTTATTATCACTTGTTGATTAATATAGTTTCAGAAATCAAAAATATAGACAAGTCTCATAATATAATTTAAAATTAGATATCAGACTCACCTTCTTATGTAAGACTAATACATTTAAAATTTTCCATCACAATTGGTGTATATTTAAAATTATGTTTCTTCATAATAATTTATGTTTAATACCCCTCACTATTAGGTATTAGGTCCCATATAATAAACATAATTCACATAGGGACTTCATAGTGATCCTTATAATGATAAATGATCATACATATATTTGACATATTAAATATAATTTTTTTATTCTAGAAATTGTTATGGGCTCTAGGTAGAGATATCTAAGACATATCATAAATCATATTTAATTTGAATAACTAGAATATAAACCACGTTCCCAAATAAAACTATCAAATATGAGTTATTAACATTGCATTCAACCATAAAACCTATAAAAGACCCCCAAATAATTATATTTCTAATAATTGTTTATTGGATTAATTGTCATTAAAAACATTTCTGATATAAAGGAGTGGGTTGAAATATAAATAAATAATAAATTATTAGTTCATGGGCTGATGATGATTATAACAAACACCACTTTCTTGGACCCACTTCATCAGTTTTCATCTATTCAATGTAAGGACATTGACCCCAGTGTCATATAGTTATTGGTTATATTTTTACATTTTTAATGAATACATGAAACCACACCCCAAATGACAGAACAATTTATTTTTATGGGAAACTAGATACATACAAAAATCCCAAAATACATTTGAAAACACAATATAAAATATAGTATTTTACTTTCAATCATCATTATTCATCTAAAATATCCCTATATATAAATGATTTATATATTAAAATAATATTAGAGAGGCTATTTTCATCAATATATGATACAAGTGATTTTTCGAAATCATTTTCTATCCATTATTATGTCCTTTTAGGTAAAATAAGATTTACTAGGGACATGGTAAAATTATACTATATTTATTTTTTCTCAACATGGTTTAGGATTGTGAAGGAAATATATTTATGAAACCCTTTTCTCTTTTACAATTCATACTAGGATAAAATGTTTATGAATTCTATTTCATGTCAAGATGTTATACCATGATAAATTTTTAATGAAATCTATTACTATTACATTGGTTATACTAGTATAAAATTATTTCGTAACCCACTTCTTTTTCTCTGGGTTATTCTATGATTAAATATTTATGAAACCTTTAACATTTCCATAGAATATTAATTGACGAAATGTTCACTAAACACATTTCATTCATGTGTTATAATTAGATAAATAGTTTATGATCTTATGGCACACATATGTATTATTTTTATTATAATATGGTTGGGATATATATCTCCCCCTAATGAATTTGATAATGATTTCTATTTCATGAGTTAAAACGGACTAGAATGGGATGTGAAGCCAGTTCAGTATGAGACATTGTCTAGTATGAAAGTCTTGGGGGTGATCCTTGGATAATATTATATTTTGAGAAGAGGACCCATTCCAGTATAATACGTTATACTTCTATAGAAGTGATGTTTTATGAATATGTGTATTCCAAACATATAATTCTTCTAAAAATTTTATTCTCTCATGGTTCATCTTATTTTATTCCTTTGTGATTCATGTATAATGAGATAACAATATTTTTTCCATGAATAATGATTTAGATATTTGATATTCATGGTATGTTTTTCAATTTTATTATCATGTTCTCATACACAAATCCTATTGTTATCCATACATAATTCACATATGTACTCATATTGAGCAGCTAATCCCACCCTTTAATATGTCTCTTTTCCCAATGTTTATAGATTGTTATTATATATGATATGTCTTACAATAGTATTATGTGTGAATTTGTTTTTGGTTGATGTTGATTATATTTTATGATATGAGAATATTCTTTGTCCAGTTTCCAAAGGCATTATGATATAATGATCTTAAATCTTTTGTTTGTGTAATGTAATTATTATTCATAAAAAAATATGAAATACCAATGTATAAAATGTGCGGCTCTCTATATGAAATTACTTAAAATCCATCCAATGATTCCATGTTAATTTAGGCCTAATAACTATTAATTTTTAATAACTCTGCTATAGGAATATTCTTTCCAAAATAACCACCAAAATCAGGCACATTTATCCCAATCATATCTACATGTACATTTATATATCTCTTTGTATAACTATATCTATATGGATGATATAAAACAATTGAATTGAATGGGGAGACAATCTCATCTTAAGTACCCTTATATAACTAGAATGTGAAATACATGTACCTTTTACTATAAATCCAATTAAGAATATATTTATGTATCAGAATCTTATGGTCATATAAGTTTCTGAGGTCTTCTACCTGTGTATTCTCATTAATATATAGGAAATGAATTTGTTTTATGAGATAATCAACGATCCCCAAAATTTCATCTTTCCCACTAAGAGTGTATGGAATAATAATGATAAATTATATGGAAATATCATCCCACTACCTTACAGTAGTGGGTTACAAATGAAACAAACTCATAGGTCTCTCATGTTCTTTTATATCTCTCTGACAAGTAAGGAACCACAACACAAAATCTTCATTAAAACACTGATTCCATAGAAAAAAAGTAGTGTCTGAAATAATGTTACATCAAGGATTTCTCATGGTGTATTGAACAATAATAATGATCTCCACCATCCATTAAATCCTACCCCATAGAAATAAAAAAAACAATATGGTTTGGGTTACATAAAGTGCCATTATGAGATCGATACCACTCACCACATGTATCCCCACCATTTTGGATACCAAAAAATAGTTGTCACTCACTATCTGGAATTTGGTTGAGTCAAAACCATACTTCAACTGATGAGTTATCTTTTATCAACTCCAATTTAACCTTCTAACAATATTCTTCCACTCCAATCCCATCACAAAAAAACAAACTCAGCAAAGACCACTCCATCATTGAATATTTAATGTATTGTTTTTTTATTTTCATACTCAATTAATTAGTGACCTAATTCCCTTTCATGAGGTTGCAATAAATATAAAATTCAATGGTCTAAAGTAACTTATCATAGTGTATTTGTTTCATGTTTATATCTCTATGTGTGAAAATATACTACTAGTTTATATAATATGAGTATTCCATAAACCACATCCAAAATAAATAGTCATTCCACATCATTAGATCTAATGTAACTACTGCCAACTCAATATCATTGGTAGAGTACTTCTTATTCTACTGTCATAACTTGAGAGATCAATAGTATACCACATATTTCCCCTGCATCAAGAGATTCCCCATACCTATACTAAAAGCATACCAAAAAAAATTACATCCCAAACATTTTTCTAGAAGAATCAAAAAATGGATTTCAATTCAACCACCATGTTACTTCCTGAAATGATCTCTAAAATTTTACACTGCACACAATGTATACATCCATAAGTTTTAATGATGTCATATGAGATATTAGATTATGTAATTCTCGAATGAACCACTTATAATCAACATCCAATCATAAACAAATTCGGATCTTAAACACAATTCTATGCCTCTCTAAAAAATAAACACATTCATAAATTCAAGGCCCACTGAGCTTCCCTCATAGATTAAATATTCCACATAAACATCTCATCCTAGACCCAAAATTCATATATGGAATTCCAACTATATATAAGTTGTTCTTTACAGGTTCTAGGTATGACATCCAAATGACCCATGTATTACTCAGTTTAAATATAGTGCACAAAAGTATCATCCATAAACACTAAAAAAGTATTCCAATCTATTATAAAATAATAGGTTCATCGAATCTATAAATACCATTGGATCATTAGTTAGACCTAATGGAAGAAAAAAAACCTGAGATTCCCATATAGGATCCTAAACATTTTCATGGGTATATCTTCTACACATATTCACAAATAGTGGTACCCATATCAATTTTTAATATTTAAAAATAAATATTGTTTATGATTTGATAAAATAGATCATCAATCTCCGGAATGGGATACTTGTTCATAAAAGTCACCTAGTTTTTATTTTGATATACATTACTAGGATGTAAGTAATCGTCATACCTCATAGAAAATATGGTATGCGAGAATAAGGTGACACACTTGGTTGAATAAATCTCTTATAATCAAGGTTTATAAGATGGAATTTTAGTTCCACCAACTTATAATGTTTTATGTGATAATATGAGAATGAAATAATCCCCATTCTTGGTATTTGTTCAATTGTGTAATCAAATTTATTCTACGGTTGTACACCATAATGTAAAAAACACTAGAAGAAGTGAAATAACAAAACTAGTATCAAAATAATATAGGATCTTCTTCAAAAATGAAATGATACCACCCCAGCATATAGAACAATAGGTCATACTACCCTAGGACTAGAACACCACTCGCCCTAAAAGACAAGAGTAACTCCATCGGTAGAAAAATACTATTCATGATAAATATAAAAGAGGATTTTATCTTTAATTATAATCATCTCATTTATTCCAATAATTAAGTCAATGTTATAAAATCTCACACAAAGAATCCCTAATCCACCTCACGGTTGGATATAATCACTCAATATTCGGAACACTTGAAACCTTGTACGGACCTTTTTCCCAAAGGCATGGTAAGATCCAACAATAAAAGAATATTCTCCAAATATAATCCCTATGAAAAATATATATTTTAGGATATAGAACAATGATTATTTAATGAATCAACCAAATGCAGAACCATATAATATAAAGTAAAAACAATACTTATAATAGTAGACAACCAAAAATAAGATCACTCTGATGAATACTACATTTAATAAAGTCGTTTGACTAATACACCCCCATGATATTTCATATCCACATTGACAACTATCATGTCCTTTTAATGATACTTCTTACATTTGAAAAAAATACAAATGAACCTATGAACAAATTTTTAGAGCAAAAACACCCTTGAAAAATTGGGACATCCTAATACAAAAATTCCATAGAAATCCAAATTTTCCAAAATGTTGAAAAGTCATGATATCCTCCAAATATATTGGCTTCATATGACCATGAATTCCATACCAATAACAAAAAATAAGGCTATATCATAAAAAACTCTCTAGAAACTCATCTTCATGAAAACAATATTATTTTGAACAATCTTTTTTGGATAGAAGACATACCCATGATAACATCTTTACCAACTAAAACTCTACCCAAACCCCTCATTCCATATATATATTCCTCTAATTTTGAATTTTTATCAACTATATCAATAAATATTGTATATCATGTGAGAATTATAATTCCAAAAATATTATCCTTTATTCCAATCTCAATCATATTAGATTTTAGGTATTCATGGGTAACAATCTCTAATGGAATGTTCACCAACTCAGAAACATGAGTGTAATAGTACATCATGGCAGGCCCCCTTCCAATATGTTTATGAACTCATATGTCATTCCCACACAAAATGTCTCTGTATAAGACTCATAGTTAAATACTTTCTTGATAGAATACTTGGAGAGATACCCATGTAACATTGAAATCACAATAGCGTCCCACCATCTCCTTCAATGTACCTCAATAATATAGAAAATTCAATCATAGTCCTAAATATTCTTTTGATTGTTAAATATCCACTCAAAACACTCAATAAATGTTTTCTAATTCTTGGATCATTTTTCACCATGTAAGTTAGGTGGATTCTACATAGTAAACACTAAGATATTTTCCACCACTCCACCCAGATTCCTAAAACTAGAATGACCCATAGACTAAATAGTCATAAATGTGAAAATTATATCATCCACCTAGAGGGGTACATTTGAGTATTTTCATGTGTACCCTTTCATAAAAATCCTCTCTTATATTTATAAGATCTCATCTTAGATGTTTTTTCTATTAAACATTATACAATAAGATATAATTTTAAGAGAAAACCACAAATCAAATGACCACCTTCCATAATAAAAATTAAAAGCGTTAAATATAATAATTTAAAGAAATTTATGAATTATATGAATAAATGGAAACACATTAAGAAGGAAATAAGCTAATTTAAATAAACCCAAAATATTTCTTATTCAAATTACCTAAAATACCATGTCAGAAGCTTGCAAAAAATCCATCACCATCCATGGAAACATAGTTTTATAAATGTACGTGTTCTTGCCCTGGCCCCCTCCAGCACATACTATGATATTTATGATAATTCTATATAGAGTTTACCAAACGCCATGAATCAATACTAGGTTGTTCCGCAACACTTCATGATAAGAATTCCCAATGATTACATTTCATAAGGAACCATTCCGAGTCAACTATGAAAATATTTAGAAATGGACTTCCACATAATAAAATAAAAAAATCAACCAAAAAAATATTATGTAAAAACATGACATGAGAAAAAATAATAAATATCCATGAGATGTACAAAAACTAACCAAACAGGCAAAACTAGAAAGAAAAATAATACCAGAATAATATGTCTCTGTGTGACCATTCATCACCTAAAAACCACCCTACAATGAAGTAGATGACCAACAATAGACACCAGAATACAAACTAATTCTCCTATCATTTCATATTTCTTATAAAACAACATTTAAAAATTCCCAAAGGGAAAATTAGGATGTGATAACAAATCTATCTTGGATTTCACTAAGGAAACCATGCAAGGTCTAATATCAAGAATTCATTATCTCGGAAGAAAACAAATCCAATTTATAATGAATTTTTATTGAATAATAAAAATTTTTAAAACAAAAATTGGATTTAATAAGAACATACTATATTCATAAAATCTATTAATATGAAATGTATGAATAGATATAGTTAATAATAAGAAAAAAAATCCATGGAAACACCGTAAGATATGCATGGGAGAAAATTACAATGATATAGACCATAGTTTGACTGACCAATCATAAGTGAAAATATAATCCAATTTTTCTCTATCATTTGAAAATACATGAATTCCATGAAAGAAAACACACTCCAAAGATAAGGTGGTTTTGATTGGTATATCTATTATTCGGATTTCACACACTATTGTGACAAAAATGCTCTTATAGGAGTACAAACACTAAAGTGATTACTCTATTTCGGACTAACCTACGGTTACCAGATGTGATAATTTTGTAATAAAAATTTTATTAACCATGGAAAAATTTAATTAAACAGTTTTATATCAGATCTATTCTGATTCTAGGATTGAAACACCAATTTAAATTAAAAACCACTATTAAATCATTTCATCAAACTCTTGGTGTGCAACAATTAATTTTTAATGAAAACACCCATTAAAAATAAACCTTTTAGAAATATTGGATTATAATATAATATCATTGAGTTTAATTGAATGTAATGAATTGATTAATAGGAATATAAATAAATTCTTGAATTTGTAGACCTTGTGCAGAGATTTTTTTTTAAAAATGACCAATACAGTGTCACCTTCAATAATAGAGATTGGAAATGAAAATATAATCATTATAAAGATAAAGGATGAAAGAAATATAAAAATGAAAAAAATAAAATAAATCCAAATATAAGTTGATCCAAAAACAATTCCAAAAACACTATCATGATAAATTTAAAATAGGAAGAAAAAAGACCACTTTTAAGATATAAGTGATGCAACGATGTTAGAGATTGAATGTTGAATGAGGTTATTTGAAAAATGGAAAATCATTTAAAACACAATTGAATAAATTATAGGGTTTTATATAGATTATTACATGAATAATAGAAGAGTAGTTATACATGAATCATGAAAAAAACCATTGGACCCAATGTATTCTTTTTGTAATCTGTAATTAATGGCGGGAATTTTACGATATTCATGTACATATAAAAAGAAATAACCTAGTGATATATTTCCCATATTTTTGTTTTAATAGAATACAATTTTTACATGAATTATAAATATAGTTCCAATTCATATATAATACGAAACTAACATTATCATCCCATGGACAAATTATTTCACGGAAACACATTCGTAGTGTGAATATGTCCTATAGGTAATGTCCAATCTAGGTCCTGTAGAAACTCTCAATACAACTCTGAAGGCCTCAAACCCCAAGAAAATAGATCATAAAAATATATGATATGCACCATTTTACTTGAGATTTATCAACTTACACCATTGGTAAGTTTCACCTAATAAATAATAGACGATGAATATAATTTTTTCATACTCTGTAAATTGATTAATTGAAAATATGAATTCATTCATGTAAATGCACTACAAATAATTATTGTATTTGATTATCCACAAATGTTTTATGGTATTTTACACATATATGACACAATTTATTTATTTTCCCTGATATATATGTTTAGGATCTTGAAATTTTAATGCCACAAGATATTATGAAACATTTTTTATTAAATAAATATAATTTCTTTGATGGCTTATGCTACACACACCACTATGTTTTAACTAACTACAATATAATATTATTATTATAATTTAAACATGGAAATTATAACGTAGATATAAAAATTATAGTTATGAATCAAGATAAAATCATTATTAAACTTTTGTATAATTGTTTTATATAATGAAAATATATTGATAAATAAGTACTTAATTTTTTTAATGTCATGATATACTTTAAAAATAAATTTATTCTCAAAATATGATTTTAATTATATTATATGAAAAAATAATAATATTTATTTATCCCATATTAATGATAATATTTAAAAAATAATCTTCCCTTTTTGAATCAATATGTCAAAATTATATTTGGGTGAATTATTTATCATTTATTGGACAGATTAATTTTTCAATAACTAGTGATAAATACCGATTTTTATTGAAAACTACATTTTATATTAAATAATTTAAAAAGATAAAATTTTTATATATTTTTTAATTTTTTTCAATTATATTATAATTAATCCAATTTACTTCATTACAATCAATTCAATATTTTATTTTAATATCTAAACATTTTATACATAAGAAACATTTCTCCATAGAATACAAATTTTTCACCACATCTAAATGTTTAATTTTGAATTAAATTATTTAACTTCAGTGAATGGAATTTGGATAAATGTATTCAATATTTAGACTTAGAATATTTATCATTATATAATTTTTTAAAATTATTATTTGTATAATTAATAATAAAAATAGTAAAAATTATTCATTTTAGTTATGCTTAAAACATGTTTATTAACGTTTAACTAAAATCGTATGAGTAAAAATATTCATACAACATTTCAAATTTTTATTTTATGGAAAAATAATGTTCCTATATATTATATTTCATTAATGGTCCCTTTTGGACCATTTTGTTTCAATCAATGCTGTACCTTTTTCATTTTAAAAATTCCATGTTTGTCCTCTCCAAAAAATATAAAAGGGCACACACTATCCTCTCATATTATTACCAGAAAATACTTTTTATTGAACAAGGACTAAGAAAATATATCCACAAATCTATATACATGTAACAAATATATTTTCTCTCTAATGTCTGACCTTATTGTACTTAATAAGATATCCAAATGAGTCTTTTCAAAGAGATGTTTATTTTCCTCGCAAAGATCTTTCTTTTTTACTTCTACAAATGAAACATTCATTCATGTTTTAAAAATTAAAATATGATAACAAAAATATATAACATATAGTTATATTTTTTATGTTAATTTAATAACATATATCCATCTATTCTTCCATTAAATTGGAAACAAAACATTCAATTATGTGTACGACGAACTACAACCTCAAAAACTGATTTCATTCAGCTTCCATCACTACCACTCCCAGGTCCATAATTGGTGGCTTTAAAGAATTTATTTTATTAATGAAATAATAATACTTCTGTCGTTATAATATCGAATCTAACTTCTTACATTCAAATTCTTTGAAAAATGAGAATCATGCTCGTGCGTATGTGGGGAATACCACATCCATGATGTAATGTGGCACATTTTTTTTATTACATGGATAGGTATAATTATATAATTAAAAAATTACTATGTATAAGATTAAAATTATTCTATAATTTTTAATTAATATTTAACATTCTTTTCATTACATCCATAGATAAAATGGAAAATTTGTTCACGCGTACATACAGTCTATTGTCGTCATGGACAATGTAACTCATTTTATATCTCTAACTTTTATATATTACTTTATATACATATATATTTTATAAATATTATATTTATATCATGGTAAATTTTTTTGAGATGATATAACAATGATCAAGGTAAATAAACAAAAAACACCAAACCCTAACATAAAAAAAATTATGAAGATATTACCCAATAATGTATTTTAATAAGGAATCATAATTAGATATTTAATAAAATGTATGTTTTTAAATAATATATGGTTTTATATAAATATTTATGGTTATTAAATATTTTTATAATAAACCAATATTTATTATATAGGTTTTTTTATTGTTGATGAGGAAAATCCAGATTTAAGGTACAAGATTTTCAAGTCACTTTAATTTATGTGGGACACATGACATATTCACCAACTATTTTCTGTGGGGTGTATATAATACCCAAGAGTTTTATTTATGATTATAAGTATGAATTATATGGGAAATTAAATATCAATATAATATTATCCCATTCATGTATATTATGATTAAAAAGTTTCCAAACTCTTAAGGGTTTTATTTTACAATCTCTTTCTTTATCTGAATTGTTTGTGGTTATGCTTATGATGAAAGAATATTATGATAAATATTTCATGAAAATAGTGATTTATTATTATAATATTGTTATTTCTAGATAAAAAATGTCACCCATTAAATTTTATAGCATTAATTACTTATGTGTTCAAAAATATTTTTTAAGGATATTCAATATTATTAATATATTCATTGGATGATTATTTTTCTTCCATAGCCATGATTTAAAAAAACCATTATCGAAATTTTTAAAAATATCATATGATTGTAGAAAGGTAAAATTACCCATGTTTTACTATTTAATTTTTTTTCAAAATGATTTTTATTTTTATTTTTTGAATGAGGTAGCTTCGACTTTTTATAAAAAATGATAAATTTGTATTTCATTTAATTTTTGAAGAATGAACTGAATATTCCATCATCATGAAAACTGAATTGTTTTAAGATTAATTTATATGTTTTCATGGTTCCTTCTGAACAAAATTTTTTCCATTATTTATTTGAAAATTTTCAATTTAAATATGTCAATTGAAAATGGAATGTGTTTTTCCTAAAGAATGATTTAATGATATTTTTTTGGAATTATTAATTATCAACATAATCAACCTCTATTGGGTTTTATTATTTCTTTGAGGATATGATCAAAATTCACTATATTGGTTATTTCTATAGATATTTTGTGTTTATAATTAGGATGAATATAATATTATGAAGACCATTTAAATCCCACAGGTTATACCATGAAGAAATGTTTGTGAAAGAAAATTCATATTCATAGATTATGATATGATGAGTACATTATGATATTTTGGAAAAAAAATATGTATTATATGATCAGTGTGACGTATATCACCCTCGAATTAGTTGTGTAAATAAGGATAAATCATTATTTAATTTTTTTATGATATAACTATATTTCATGTTTAAAATGATATCTGTGGACCTTGCTTCATGTCCATAAGGTTTTCTGTGGACCTTAATTCATGACTACGATGTTATGTGTGGACATTATTTCATATCATTATGGTTATTTTAAGTCCTTCATTTTTTTCTATGAGGTTATGCGAGTTTCATGTTTGATTTCAATAAGTTTATTTGAGGGCTTAATTTTATTTCCTTGACTTAATGAGTAAACTAGTTTCAATTTATACATACTCAAATGTTATAAGATTACATGTATGTTAAAAATATATATCATGTTCCAATTTTATTTTCTAATGGATCATATTCATTGATTCATTTATTAATCATCACTTATAGAAAATGATGATTTAATCAATGACTCATGTTTTTGAAATATTATATGCATTTTGGAATTTTCAAATATTTTTCATATGTTCTGAAAACATTATGCTCTATTTATATTGATATCACTCTTGTTTACCCTTAATGAGTATCTTAGATCACACTTTCACCTATTTTTATTCCCTTGGTTCTGAATAATGGTTTTATTTTTGGTATGTCTATTAAATTTATTGTGAGGGATCATATTTATGATTGGTTATTACGATATTTCATGATATATGAATATTTTGAATGTGGTCTCTGAAGAAACAAATCCATTATGAACCTCATGTGTGTATTTTTTTATTATGAAATGAATATTATTTTATTATGATGTAAAATATATGTATGAGAATGGTGGGACATAGTTTCTGCTCTTAAAAGAAAAGGTTTTGTTATCCTGTGCAAACTTTGATTTGTAAATACTAGTGATATACCTAAATATATATTTAAGGATAAGTCATAGGATAACTTAATATATAGGAAAATGTCCAAGAAATTTAGTGAAGTATAAAGTGAGAAATTTCCAAACAATTAAAATCATGTTTGGAAAATATAAGTCGATGTTGCTCTGGAAAAATTGTACCTATGGGTAATTACTTTAAAAAGGGGTCATTAGGATTTAACACCATCGTCACCTGATTCATGTCAAATGGACTTACTACCCACCTAATTTTACACTACAGAGAGAAATTTTTAATGAATTAAAAAACACATTACAAACCATTATCAGCGTCTGTTGTCTGAATGGCGCCCTCTCCTGCATGCATGAGAAATGGTGTGGGAGGTGCTGGATAAGCGAACCTTGTTAGGGCTGACAATTCATGCCAGCTAAATAGGGGACGAGGTTATAAGGGGATGATTCCCCTTTTGGAGGGAGATTTTTCCTCTTATGTATTCTCTCAAGCCTCACACCTAATGGATTATCTGAATAGGGGAGGTTTCCTTTTTTCAAGATAACTGGCGTGGGGAGATCATCACATATCCACGATGCCCTACCACTAACATAACTTTCAAGGAGGCTAGTTACCACCCGTCATTCACATATTTTATCCTCACCAAGGATCAGATGATCATGTTTTAACTCATTTACATGACCTAAAATCTAGATAGGTTTGTATTCACCCCGTCATCCATAGGCTCTTTCACATCCAAGGATTTTCATCGGGTCCAAGCCATGCAAGCCAGTGAAAATGAATCGAGTGAGGCTCTCTAGGACAAGTCCATTCCCACAAATTTTAATTCTCTCTCTTGGAGGATCTCTAAAATATTAATGCCCACCAAAGAGAACACCAAATGTTGTGGCATGAACATGCATCATGTTTTGTTTTCTACAAGAGGCATCTTGAGTGAAGCTCACACCCACTATTTGTTGACAGTGATTGGGTGAGAGTGGATTGTGAGTTATTTGGAGCCTTCACTGGTTTTATATCTCATCTATGGCATACCATCCCTTTCTTCTTTATTAGTCCATGGCGCTGGTGGTCAGGGCCACGAGAAAAGAGCATGTTCTTTGTTTTTTCACGCAGGCTGCTGAAGCATTTGGCATGCACACAATAGATTTCTTCACGAAGGGGTGCCTTCGTCTGTGTGAGCAATGATTTTTTGGACGGAAAATCTTCTCACTGATATGGTCAGGGCGCACAATTCCTAGACGGAGGCTTCTACTCTACAAAGGCTTCATCCCGCCAACCTCAATCATCCTTCAGTCATAAACTCCCACTAATTTTATTGGGTAAAATGGCATCCTCCGGTGTGTGGATTCAAACTTAATAATGACATGTCCTACATCTCAGGCACAAGGTGCGGCATGAGGATCATTTTTGACTCATCTGAAATGGCTATCTTGGCCTTATCCTCTCATTTGGTCTATGGAACCTCACTTTTTTCTGAGGCTAAGGCAATGCTGGTAGGTCTTACTATGTGCCGGAAAATGGGGCTAATCCCTGTGGATGTTGAGATGGATTCAAGGCTTGTTTTGAACTCTCTCCAGAGTCTCAATGTTATACCTTGGTTCATTGAATATGTAATTCGTAAATGCCTCTGTATTCTCGAAAATGGAACCATGGATTCCAGTACCAGGTGAGACAGTAATAGGGTAACATACTACCTAGCAGCATGTGACTTTCCTAACTCTATGTTCTTATTCTTTCATGACATTCATATTCTACCTTGGGTAGGTATGATTATTTTTAATGAAGACACCCTTGGTATTGACCACTTTATACCCCCATATTCTTATTCGGTCGGGCCCGCTACCTTAGGCTTTTTCGTGTACCTCCTTGTTCCTTTGAATAGAAATTCGAAAGATAGATAAAAGATGATGTCCAGATATAGATATCATGTTAATTATTTTTCACTCTAACCAATGGTTTCTATTAGTCATGATTACCATTATTGTTACACAATGGGATAGAAAATGTAAGAAAAAAATTTAGGTAGTAACAATTATGGTCAAATATTTTTGTAACCTATTTTTTGTAGTTATATATGTTCAAAAATATCATGAAAACTATCTATGAGTATTAATTAAAACCATCATTGATTAAATTTTTTAATAAGGTTCAAAACCCCTAATGGTATGATGATTTCATATCATGTTTATGATTCTTCTCAATTTTAGGTTTTCGGGAATGTGCTTCCAAAAAATATCATTATTCTACATATGGTTGAATTTAATGTTATCATCGGAATCATTGATTTTCTCATCATAAAAACTCACATCAATTGTAATGGTGTGGAATTCAATTTGGATAATCTAAAGCAAATAATGATTTTATATCATTGAGATAATAAATACATAATTATGCTAAAAATCACATACGTAGTATAAGTCTTAATTCCCAATGAAACGTGTGTTTATCTTAGATGGTTGTGGAGAAACTCAACATCAATGATATTTCTATTATGTGGGATTTTTTATGTATTTATGGAAATTTTATCAATTATTTCATATAAATGTGATGTAGAGTTCTCAATATATATTATAACTAGTGCTACATGAAATTCAAATACATCCCATAGTATAAGCATGATAGTGTTATAGGAATTGAAGAAGAAACTCAAAGAGAATCTTCATATAGGATTTATTCAACCATGTGTATCACAATGGGGTGAACCTATAAATTTATTCAATAATAAATAATGATTAATTTGAATTTTCAATGATTTTTGGTAAGTTAATATGATCAAAATAAAAATTGTATCAATTTCTTTGTAGTGATGACTTGTTTGATCAACTACATAGTGATCAAAACAATTTCAATGATTGACCTTAATTTTGGATGCCATTAATTAATGGTTAAGAAGAAGAATATACCATTAAAACATTACATATAAGTCATGGACATTATTAAAATCTCTATTAATGGATAAAATATTTGTAAACGTTAAATAGTGTTAATTTTTCAATAAAAAGATTCATTTTTTTCATATAATCTCATGTGATTGAGTATGAGTGGATCCATCAAAGGTAGAGGCTATTAAACAATGGTCTAGATAATCCATGAGGACTGAGAAACATAGTTTGATTATATTTATGGGATATTATCTATAAATTGTGGATAATTTATCATAGTTTTCCCGTCCACTCATCGTGTTATCTTAGAAGGGTTCCATGTTGCTTCAGACATATGAATACGAGGAAAATAACAATATAATAGATTATTAATAAAAACATCTATTCAAAAATTATCATGTAGTTGATAAGGGTTTGTAATACATTGTAATTAATGTATGAGGGTACTATGATGATTCCTCTTAAACTTTATATGGTTATAGCTTATGCATCATATCAATTGAATATTAATGAGAAAAATTACCCAACTCATGATTTGGAGATAGTAGTGGTATTTTTTTAATTAAATATATTGAATACTTATATTTATAGATAAATGTATGATATATGTATTGATGATAAAATCTTAATGTATACTTTAACACATAAGTTTTTGAATATGTTCCAGAGAATATGGTTGAAGATAATTAAATATTTTTATTTATTAATACACTACACCATGGGAAAGAAAACAATGTAGATGATGATTTTACGAAAAAGGAATGTTCCATCTTATATATGATGAGGATCAAAAAAGACTAAAAAATTAAGGATTTTGAATGGATAGATCTAGAAATCCTTATAGATGGTGATAAATCATATTTTTCTCAAAAGAGTACAGAAACTTATATCCCTATGACGATAAATTATGTACAAAATTAAGATGTAGAGTTCTAGAGGATGATCAATAATGATCTATATTGTTAGATTAATTATTATGGAATTATACAGTTTATAAAATTTATATTTATTCCATCTATAACATATTTTAAGAAGGATATATTATAGGAGGCTCATATCTCTTTATTCTCTATTCAACATTGATGAAAATGATGTATTGTGTTTTTAAAGAGTGTTTATTATGTTATTGAATGTTGTTTGGTATTTTGAGTATGTATTGTGATTCATAGCATTTCATAAAGGAAAGGTCTAGATACAAAATTCTATGGTATATTATAACCATTACCCATACTAGAATGGAAATGGGGAAAACACCACTGTGGATTTTTTCATGAGGATCTCAAAGACATATAAAGGGGACAACTCTATATTTGTTGTAATAGATCACCTTACAATGTAATCAAACATTATTTATATTAGCGAACAATTATCTCTAGATGGTTTTTCAAAAATATATATATCACAGATGTCTTAATGTTTCATGGGGTACCATATTTTATTGTAATTAACCGGGATATAAATTTTTCCGGGATGTTCTATCGATGTCTTCTCCAAGATCATGAAATGAAATTCAGATTAAGAAATTTTTATCATCCTTATACATATGGTGAGTTTGATATTAAAATTAAAACACTAGGGGAATACTATTATCCTTTTCTATAAAGTTATATGGTGGTTGGGATCAATACCATCCTGTAGTCGAGTATTCCTATGATAATAGTTTTCACTCGAGAATTCCGATTGATCTTTATGAAGATTTATTTGGAAGAAAGTTTATAACTCCTACATCAATGGATGAAGCTGGAGAAACGAGTCTATTGGGACTAGGGATGGCTGATGAAATGGTATGGATGGATATATCTATTTAAAACCACATAAAGGTAGCACACCGTCATTTGTCAAGTTATGCAAAAAATTGTTGACATGATTTAGAATTGAATTTATTGAGAAGGTTTTTTTTTTGTGATTTTCACTATGGAATAATGTTATGCGATTAGGAAATAAAATAAATGTGATCCCTATATATATTTTCCATTTTTGGATTCTTGATCGAGTAGGGATGGATTTTATCATTTTTTGCCTCTAATAAACCACTATCAAGTTCACGATGCATTTCTTGTATCTCTCCTAAGGAAGGACATACCGAATCCTTCAAAGGTAATAAAACCAAATATCAAACCATTATATAAAAATAATTATTTTATGGATTACCCACGAGATATTCTGGATCATAGAGTCAATGTGCTATGAAGGAATACCACTCCCATGGTACATGTTTTTTGGTTAACCCACTAATTTCAGGAACATATATAAGAACCTAATGATATGATGAGGAATATGTATAGATCGTTAATTATATCAATGTGATAAAACATGAAGGGAAATTTTATTTTAATGTTTGAATAATGTAACACCATAAAATTTTATGAATGATTTTTTAAAAATAAATATAATTCCTTTGATATATTGTGATACATGCATCTAAGAGTTTTAACATACAATGATATATTAAGAATATTTTTATTTATACATGATTGTTATAACATATAAATAGAAAATTATTTTTTGAATAAAAATAAATCCAATTTAATAATTAATTATAATTTTTTTTAAAAAAAATATATATTTGTAAATAAGTACAAAACATTGTTATAGTAATTATGAACATAGAAAACATATTTTATCACACAAAATTATTTTTATTTATTTTTTGTGGAAAAATTATGAGACTAGATTTTTACACATTTATTTTATATAATAATCTTCATTTTTTGAACCAACATGTCAAAAATATGTTGGGGTTAATTTTTATACTTTTCTAGAATGGTTAATTTCACTGTAATAAAAAAAATATTTATTGAGAAAATCCATTTCACATAATGAATTTACAATGGTCAAAAAGTTTCAAAATGGTTTAAAATTAAAAATATTTATTCCAATTTATATTTTTATAATTAATTTATTACATATATTTTATATTATTTTTTTATATTTATGATAATTTTCTCTTAAGAAACTGCCTTTTCATCGCATCTAAAGGTTTAATTTTAAATTCAATTCTTCCACTTATGTAAATTGAAATTGGAAAAAATGATTAAATATTTTTAATAATATTATATAATATTATATAAAAATTTTTATATAATTTTGGTCATAATGAACAGTAAATAAATAAAAATTAACTACCAAGGTTAATGTTAAAATGGGTCTACCATGGGGTTAATCTGAACAAATAATTGAATAAATGACCTAAGTTGAAGTAAATTTATCATTTTATAGACATATTTCCAGCATATCCCTTCTATGTTTTTATAATTATCCATTTCAATCCTTGATACATGTCTAAAATGTTGGTATTCATTTTTCTTTTCAAAAATTCAAATTGTCTCCTCTCTCCCACATAAGAAAGAGAACTCATTGTACTAAACTATTAAGAATTCCAAAGCCTTTTAGATGAATGAAAACATACCAAAAATCTATCTATCATCATTATCCACTTTCTAGACATTCATTTATTCCAAAAATACCACCCCTATAGTCATCAACCAAAGATATAACGAAGGTTTTTGTAAGAGAAGGTAAATCACATTACTGTGATTTATAATTTAAAGGCATCTATTACCTTATTCATTAATTTTTAAATAAATCCCATATGATAAAAAAGTTCCAAATATATAATGAATTTTTTATCCAATTTCATAACATATATCCACCTTCTTATCACTATAATGGGAAATTAAACCACTAATTATGTTTGACGGACTACCACCTTATGAACTGATGTACTCCATTTTCAGTCACATATACCAACTGATGGATATAATGATGTATTTAAGGTATATATGATATTTTTAATATATTTATACATATTTGACTATAATATCACATAAACCTTCTTACCTTTCAGTCAATTGAAAAATAATTATTTTTCCAATGTATATGTGTGAGCTTCCGCCTCCATGAAGCGATGTGACCCATTTTTTATATTATTTCGACATAGATGGTAAGAAAGGTAAATTTAACGAATATATATGTGGATTATAGGATATAATAATTATTATTTAATTTTTAACTAATATTTTATTTTGTTTTCAATCCATCCAATGAGAAAATGTAATTAGTGGTCATAGTTACATACATCATACCGTCTCTATGAACAATTTAATTTCTTTTTTATCTACTAATTAATATATTATTTTAGATTAAAATACAACAAATATATATTATATTTATATCATTTATAACGTTATTTATATTATTTATCCATTATTATATTAAAGAGAACAATAATATCATTTCTAAAATAACATGAAAAATTATGCGGTTATTATGTGAAATAATATTTTAACAATGAATTGTTAATATATGTGTATTAAAAGGACATAAGTAAATCTTATATGGTATTATATATATTTATATATGTGTTTGTGTGAATGTGTGTATGGGTATGAAAAATAATTATAATAAAAATATATTTATTATACCATAGGTTCAAATCAATATGAATGAACTCTAGACTTAAGGTACGGGATATTCATCATTTTTTTAATTTCTAGGAGACAGATGATATATTCACTACTTGTTTCTTCTGTGTGGTGTATATAATTCCTAGGAATATATTTTATAATTATTTTCATTAAGGTTATATGTATTTATATTGTATGAACCCAAATCTTCTTTTCATGTATGTTTTTCTTTTCTTGTTTTGTTTTAGGAAAAAAGGAGTTTAGGATAAATTCATGAGTACACGCCATGTATTTATAAGTACACAGCATGTACTTAGTTTCCTCCATTGACCATGTACTGGATGGGTAGCGGCTGAGTACATGGTCGTGTGTTCTGACATAGAAACCACCTTAAGTGGATTCATGGAAGGAAAATACGCATCGTGTGCTTTAAAGGAACAACTTGTGTAATTTATTTTTTTATTAAACGGATCGAGGTCGTCTCTAATGGAACGAAAAAACTTTTTCTCAACCATTCACATCCAAAAGCATCCGTACGGCCGTAAATCTTCTCTCAGCCCCTGACTCGTTGTTCATCCTCTGATTCGACTTCTATTAGTTGTGTTGGAATCGCATCAGTGATTTCTACTTTCTTCTTGAACATCATCTCTTGATTTATCCTCTCCCACAAGTTATCCTTAGAAGAATATTTTTAATATTTTTGAAGATTTATTGTGTTATAGGGAGATTCAATGCACGAGGTTCTCATATATCGATCTCACGACACAAAGGTAGGTGGTTTGTGTCTTTTTGTTATGAGTCTTTGAGTTATATGTAAAAAAGAGCCCAATACCCTTGTTTTGTGTATTTTGTGTTTATGGGTTTACCACATTTATTCTTTTGATATTCATCGTTTGATTAGATAGATGTTAATTGTTTGAGAATAAGGTTATATTTTCAATGCTATTGATTTTTCTCCCATGTTTTCTTGTTTTTGACCGTTTGGTCTGGCCTTTCTAGTTAGGATATTTCTTTCTTTCGTTGCCTTGTGTTTTTATTATGGAGTGATTATTAACAGACATGATATGATATGTTGTAGATTGTTTAGCTATATATTTTATGAGGATTACATTGGATTCCACATATCTTTGTGCACAACTGACATACACAGGGTCGTGAGAACCATGTTTAGTATACCATGAGTAGAATGGACATTGAGGGATTCCCCAGAGTATTTGTTTACTGTTATGTTGTAAGACTATAAGAGGTATGGACTTTTTGCTCCCTCAGAGTGTTTTTAGTTTCCTCGATACGGGCCACAAGGGGGTATTGGACGTTGAGTGCTTCCTCACATTTCCTATTAGTTACCAATACGAGACCATAGGGGGGAATTGATGGTGAGTGCTTCATTAGAGTGTCTTTAATAATGCTGAACTAGAGGGGTTAGACTGTGTGTAATTCCTACAATATTGATGGTGTTTTTTTGGTTGAACTATATGGGTGAGGCTATGTATACTTCATAGAGGGTAACCTAATTTTTATTATCTACATACATGATATATGAAAAATAGTGCAATTAAATTTTTAGGATTTTAACTTTGTGTAATTAATTTTTTTCTACTTCATTTTGTTTATTTTGTGATATAAATATGCACTGACAGTTAGACACAAATCATTAGGTGGTTTCCTACCAGGATTTATCTCACAACCTATTTGGGTAATGTTTTTTGGCCCAAATAGATTATATTTTTGCAGGTCTAGATAAGGGAAAGCACCCTTTTACTTCAGGTACATGATTGCTATAGAGCAGGGGAACATGAGACCGGGATGAGGCTTGTGATGTTGTAGAGATGTTTACATGATTTGTTTTACTTTGGTTTGGTACTGCATTCCAGCATTTTGATTTTTTTGGCTACATCCCTAGAAATATGTATCATGCATCATTTATATATGTGTTCTCTGGTTATTACTTCCAGTATTCCCCTGATTACTATTATATTGTGTTGTTACTTCTTCCACTATTGCTATCTATTTTACTTCCTCTACATTACTCTTCCAATGAGGGAATAGTTTCCCCATTATCACACCAGGGCCCTCGCTGATAGTCGGTAACCTCTGGAATTTAGAGAAATGCGCTTAAGTCCTTGTGACCAACCTGGTACGAGGAAACGCAGTGCAGATTCTATAACAGAGACGTTTCAAAGTTGTATCTGGGGTATTTTTTTTGCCTTTACTTACTGTTTGGATCCAATATCTAGGTATTGGATAGAATAGGTACTTTGTAATAAGCAGTGCAAGGGTGTAGCTAACTCATGTAAAGAGAAAATCAAATCTACCTCGTTATTGAAATTATTATAGTTTTACAATTTTACAGTTGATTTTATTTCACAATTGGGTGATTCACATGATTTGTTCTGTTATTGTTGAAGTTATCGAGGTCCTAATTTTTTTTCCACCCAGTTAGATTAGGGTATTTGATCACATGCATCATATAGGTACATTCTAGATATCACATGTCATGCAGTTTTGTTATTCCATTTAGGGGGGATTAGTGATTTTATGTTGTTGTGATAGATGTTGTGCAAGATATGCATGTCGTTGTGATAGATGACTTGATAAAATGTCTTCATTTTGATAAGGTACTGATTTGTGTAAGTATTTGTTTGAATGGAAGACAAAAATTGGTTCTTGAGGTGTTATAGGACCTCATGGATTAGAATTTGGTGTATCATTGTATTGTTTTTCCATAAATATGACTTGTATAAGATTTGAAGCATTAATTTTTAGGTATTATAGGCCCTAAAGAATGGAATTTTGCACTTTAATGTTCGTTTCAGTGTTTTTATGGGCTTCTGGAGTAGTTTCTAAGGCCTATTGTCTGGAAAAACCTAGAATACACAGTGTGTAATGATAAATACATTCTATTTGTCCTTTTTGTGAATTAACTATTATTCTTATATACACTTCGTGTTTTGTATGTACACGTTGTGTAGTCTCTAACCATGTCAAAGGGTGTGTGGGTAGAGGCACAAGGTTGGGAAATCTTGGTGGGGCACGCCTTGTACTAGATGTACAGACCATATTTTGTAAACCTTGTGTCTACCAATGTGACTAATGACACAGATGGATAAAACATATGTTAAACATGTCATGTAATGATTGAACATGACGTATAGTGTAACCCATGTATCAGGCCATGTAGCGAACAACACGGGTTGGTGCAGTATTTTTATTACATGATGTTTCTATCCAGAACATGTCTTGTAGAGTGAGACATATTACTAGATGTATGAGGAACATCATTGTTCGTCGAAGTATGTCTAGTACACACCATTTTTTGCACTAACACTCAATGTAGTCTTATTATAGGGAAACTATGTGGCCAAGACATGTAGAAGAACTCAGGCAGGGAAAGAGGAATCAAGTACATGTCGTGGGACAGGACAACACATCGTGTGTTTGGGGTGTTACCTGACCTGGGTTGGAAAAAGTACATTCATTGGTGAAGGACAAGGGTAACACTTCGAGTAGGAATTTTACACGCCTTGAATCTTTGTTTTGAAAAAAATTATTTCATTCTTTATCATTTTACTATCATAAAATTTTATGTTTCAGTCACAATTAATCGTTATCTAAGGTGTGCACTTGACCATGAAGAGTCATGCCACTGAAATGTCCTTTGGTTGTCTGATAGTTATAGGGTAGTGATTAGACACTTGATATGGACGATCAGGGACTACAAGAAGAGCCTCCAGTTGGGAAATTCTTGGTACCATCCATCATTCCGAACGTTGGTTTTGTCACGTTCTTCTGAGAGGTCTTTACAACGTTTATGCAGACCTTCCTATGAGTACCACATCCTTCCCCTTCTATGGCATAGTTTATGTGGGTTTTCCAAGAGAAGGATCCTCCCACCCACACAGATAAGGAGGACCTAAACATGCAGAATCATAGCTAAAAGCCATGGTTTCTATCTTCGTGAATCTAGAGATGCCTCCAGAGAGGAGGGCGGAGCTAACTATGTATATGCTTCAAGATTCAGCCAAGAGATGGTGGGATGTGATCTCATAGGTGGGACACCAGCAAGTTATGGATTGGTATTAGTTAAATCGTGGTTTTTATGTCAACATATACGTTACGAATTTGAGGGTCGACCGAGCCCGATAGTTCATGAGTCTAGAGGAGCGTACTCTTTATTTTATTGAGTATTCTTCTCACTTCACCGAGATGCAGCACTTCACGCTTATTCTAAGAGGTGATGAGATGTTTCTGTGATGGATGGTTGAGGATGCTATCATGAATGACATCTGATATTAGGTGAATGTCTTCAAGTTGAATTCCATCACTTCTATAGTCAACTAGGATCTTGTCCCAAAGCGAAATCTGAGGGATTATGGAGATGTGAGGCCGGGAGGATCCACATATGGAGTTAGTATCCCCCCTACTGACAGCAGGATGCACTGTAGGGAGTCTATGTGCAGAAATCCAATGATATTAGATAGATCTTATGGTATCCGAGTGGTGTGCTACTAGTGAAGCATTAACAATCATACTAGGCCACATTGCCTGAGAGATCTAGTGGAGTGTTTATCATTTGGAAATATGGGTCATCTTCAGGGTTTCTGTATATTTTTCTCACTGGTAACTGCTGACAGTGGATTGTCTATGACTTTTTGTTTGAGAGCATCACAACTATTTTCTTACCAGTATGGGAACTAGAGTTCTTCTAGTTAGGCTGGGGTGGAGGTAATTGTCGTGTTAGCAAGTCTACAGGCTTTCACGGACAATAGTTTGGATTAGCTCAGAGTTTCTAGGTAGGGTCTTAGGCATGCAGTGGAGGTTAGATATTTGTAGTGGAGTAGACTAAGTATGAGCAGGATCCCAGATCATCTACAATTCGAGGTACGATCCAGGTTTTCTTAGATCTAGCATCTTCATTTTTTGATACATGGGCTTTCTATAGCATTATATTTGTTTATATTGTATAGAGACATGGTATCTATATCTTTTCTTCTATTGATGTCTTGATGTTCGACACTCTGTTGTGAACTAGAATGACTAGTGTACGTTAGTGCAAGGAGTTCACTCTTGAGGTTGGTAGGTGTGTCGCACCCCAATACCGTGCGTTTATTTTATTTTATGATTTCTTTGGCTTAAATTATTTTTGATGTGGTTCGTGTTCAGTATCGGACTAGGTTTTTGAGTTTTTGTTAAAAAGTGCGCTTTTTGACGCGACGTCGTCGGGCGCGTGAGCGGAGCCTGTCCTGGAAACCCCGCTCGTCCCTGCCCGGTGTATTTTCGCATCCCGTTGTCTTTGGAATTTTTTTTTAAATAGATTCTTTATATTTAAATCGCGCGTTAATTGTTGCGTCGTTAAAATTTTTAGTGCGTTATGAATTAATTATCATTAAAATGATATGAACACCGTTATTGTTTTTATTTTATTTTATTTTATTATTTTTATTTTCATTCCATTTATGTTTCGTTTTTTTTTATTTCCCACCTAACCCTAGCGGCCGACCCCTTTTTATTCATTTTCTCCTTCCGCTGCACAAATCACAGCGCCGCCGGCCCTGCTCCTGCCGCCTGTCCGACGGACCGCCGTCCGACGACCCCCACCCTGCGCGTTCCCTTCCCCCTACGCTGTAAGCCTTTTTTTCATTTTCTTTCTATTACGTTTTTTGTTTCTTTTTCATATTAGCAATAATATTATTATTAATATTATAGTGCAAATATTTTACTATTACTAATATTATTATCATTATTATATTATGCTATTATCTTATTATTATTATTATTATTATTAATATGTTATTATTATTATTATTTTTATTAACTTTATTATTATTATTATTATTATTAACTTTATTACTATTATTATTATTATCATTATTAATGATTAATATTATTAATTTTATTATTATTATTATTATTATTTTTATTGTTAGTATTATTATTATTATTATTTATTATTATTATGATTATTTTTAATTTTATTATTATTAGTGTAATTGTTATTATTATTAATACTAATTTTATTATTATTATTATTATTATTATTATTATGGCTGTTATTATTACTATTATTAATGTTATTATTATTATTGTTTTTATCGTTGATATTATTTCTATTATTATTATTAACCTTATTATTATTAATTTTATTACTATTATTATTATTATCATCTTTATTTTTATTATTATTAGTATTATTAATTTTATCATTATTATTATTGTTATTATTATTATTATTATTATGTTGTTATTATTATTATTATTACTATTTTTATTATTACTATTATTATTATTATTATTATTACAAATCTTATTATTATTATTAGTATTATTATTATTATTATTATCCTTATTTTTATTATTATCATCGTGCTCTTGTTGATGGTGGGTTTTTATTTGTTGGCTTAAGACTTTTAGGACCCGCGCAGGGCGTTTCCAAGTGAGCGCCACCGCCGCGCCTTGTTTCCGGGGTTCCGTCATCGCCGCGCTTTAGTTTCAAGGTGAGCGCTTCTTCCCGCCGCTTGGTTTCGAATGCTCTGGTGAGTTTTGGATGTGTCTGAGTCCTTGGTTTTGTTTATGCAGAGTGTCGGACTTTGTCACGTGGTTTCGGACACACGTCGTGTCATCGCGCCTTGCTTCTAAAGTCGTTTTGCCGTCGCGCTTGGTTTTGAGGTAGGTCCCCTTTGCACTACTTTTAAAATTTATGTTATATTATTTCATGCTGTTTGCGCACCCTAATTGTTCAAAAATCAACATTTTATTAATTGTAATAAATATGAGATAATATTCGATAATTAATTTTTAAGATAAGAGGGTTGATTTTTAAATGGTTATTTAATGTCAAAAGGAGCCGTTTATTTTATACACGACACATGAAACATCCTTTTGACGGGCGGACACCCAATAATGAAAGAATGCCCGTTTGGCTTTTAAACATAATTCACGAAATGTAAAACAGTGTTCTGGTTTAATGAGAAATGATTTCTTTTGAAGCATGGACAAATACTTTGGTTCGTTTGATAAATTGCCCGGTTGGCTCTTAAAGTTTATTTGGAAAAGAAAATGGTTTGGTTTGGTTTATAAAAATACTGCCAACCTGTGAAGTAGTGTTTTGTGGATTCTTCAAATAGTTTTAAACTGGTTTTGGTGGTAATTGTGAACTGTATTAAATCCCCGTTTGGAACTTTATGGAAAGCGATGGAAATGTTTTTATAAAAACCCTCTTAGGACGACTCTCATGCCTTGGTTGCGATTGATTGTTTGGGAGGCCGCGCTTAGAGGCTCTCGGGTACTTGAGTAGAAAAAGGCATGAGGTTGTCCCATGGAGTGGATCGGGGAATGCCTGTTGTTCTTTATATATATGGATATATCTGATTGGATGCTCGGTTGGCATCGGTTGGCTCACCCCCTTTTTCTTAAACTCTTGAGACATGAGAATCTGGCATATTGAGAGAATATTCTAAGAACGATTACTGCACTGGTAGGTTATGGTACTGACCAGTGGCCCATAGTAGGTGGATATATTGGGTTTATTACTATGGGATTTGCCCTTGACCTGCCTGTGAGTGGATGGTCGAGCGTTTTGTGCGTTTTGATTTCATCGGGCCATATCGCGGACCGGCTTGGGTGACCGGTTCAGGGTCGACCCGGGTTGGTTCGTGAAAAAATGGTATCAGAGGAGGTTTGCTCTTAGCAGACCTCACTTTTCAGAGCGCCCTTTGTTATTTGGGATGTCAAGGTAGATGGAGTAGGATTGTCGGGACTTGAGGGGTAGGTACGAGAAGAGCATCTCGAACTCTTTCCCGTACCGATCCTCAGGTTTCCATGGGAAGTCCAGTTTAATTGGTTTGTTTGGGTTTTTATGGAAATGTTTTGCGATTGGGGTACGACAAAGGGAGTTGGGCCATTAGTTCTCCTAACCCGCGCGGCCTGGCAAGCCATGTGGATCTAGGGGCATGGTCCAAGAAGGCTCTCTGTGTCAGTAGCGTGTTTGGCATATGGCCGCCAACCATATGGTCAAGTCACCCACTGACACTAGTCTCCTGTTTGATTTGTTTTGGGTTTCCGTTGATTTCTGAAAGTGGTTTGAATTAGAAAAGTTGGTTTTGAAAAAAAGGGTGTTGTTTGAAATGACATGTTTAATTTGTGGATTGTTTTAAAAGAAGTGGTATGAATAAATTGTTTTTGGAAAATGAAGTTGCTTTGTTTTGGCCTTGGTGTTCCGATGAGTACTCACATGCATTTTGGTGTGTTGGAAATGTGGATGGATGTCTGGTATGGTGGATGGATGCCCTGGGTGGCACAGATACATGCATGTGAGTGAGACTCTAAGGGATACCAATGACGAGGGTTTAAGTTACCAAGATTGTTTTAAATTAAAGATGTTTTCAAAGAGAAATTTTTTGATATTATGATAACTTGTTTTCTCGGATTTCGAGCTTGTCGCCTATGCAGTGTTTGAGTTTGAGGTTTTTTTTTCATTCGTTGAGTTGTCCTTGATTGGGTTTTTGACCTTTCCTTGTCCAGCGGTTATCCTTTTGAAACTTCGATGGGTGATCATCGTGCGGTCGATCAACCTAAGGATTTTATGCTTGAGTTTCGGGAGCTTGATCCACCTCTCTTCTATGGTCAAGCAGACCCTTCCGTGGCAGAGGAGTGGATGCGGAAGATTGAAAGGGACTTTAACCTCATTGAGTTGCCCGAGTTGTTGAAGGTCAAGTTTGCGACCTTCATGCTTGAAGGTTCACCGTGGATGTGGTGGAAGTCAGTGTCTCGGAACAAGCCTCGCCAAGAGGTTACTTGGGAGTTTTTCAAGGCCTCGTTCATTCGCCAGTATTTCTCTAAGGAAGATAGGGTGAGAAAGGCGATGGAAGTGTGTTGTCTTCAGCAGGGCGACAGATCCGTGTTAGAATATTTCCAGCGCTTTGTAGATCTAGTACCTTATGATTCAGAGTATGCCACAAATGACCCCGTGAAGGCTCGACGCTTCGAGGCGGGTCTCCGCCCTGATCTACAATCGAAAGTTTCAGAGTCCAACCTGACTTATTTTGTCGACGTGGCAAGACAAGCTTTTCGTATCGAAGCCGCGATGGTAGGAGTGCTCGAAGTAGTTCTCCCTCCTTCGATCCCTATGAGCACTGGTGAAGGTTCTGGAAAGGAGATGAGTAAGCAAATGGAAGTGGATGGATCAGGTCGTGGAAACAAGAGGCCTCGAGATCTTTCATCAACCTCATCCTCGAGATCTTTCATCAACCTCTTCGGAGCGAGAGATTATTGTGTGTTATCAGTGTGGCAAGTGGGGTCACAAGAAGTCATCGTGCCCAAGCGCTCCGAAGCCCTGCCAGGCGTGTGGACGTCTGGGTCACTTGCGACGATTTTGTCGGGGCGTTGCAAGGAATCGTCGCAAAGGAAGTTCTCAGAAGTAATGTGTTGTAGGGTCTTTGTTCAAAGTTTCCAGTGTATGTTTCCTTTCAGTATAAGTGATCTATTATCGTGGCCTATGTATGAGTGTTGTTTTGGGTTTGAAATGTATGGGAATGTCGTGGGTCTTTTGATGAACTTCGCCTTTCAATGCTGGAGTGTTTTAATTTTAAAATCTTGTCCTTCAATCTGTCAGATCAAAAGATGTATGTATCTCATTGGGATTATCAGAACCTGACTGCGAGGCAGGAGATGCTTCATCCATCAGAGCTCCAGCCAAAAGGTCTCGGAGTGAAGCCGGCGCGTAGTCAGGAACCCCCGGGGGAAATTTTAAAGAGTCCGGTAAAAGCCGCGCTTCTATCGTCGTGGTGAGATAGTTTTGGTGTTGTTTCTCCGGTTTCTCTGTCGTTGTAGTTCTCTCTTATTGCAAAGTGCGCGATGGACTTATCTCTCGTGTAACGTCGGGAATTGTGCCTATTGGATGTAAGTTGCTGACCAGTGACTTTGCGTGGGCCACTGATGTAAATCAGTTGCGGCCCTGGTTTGTGTCCATCCCGAAGTGATGGGTCGTGAGTAGTCATACGTCATAGTTTTAGTGATTTGATCCTTGGGCCCACCCTCCCCGCCCATGGGGTTAGGGTTTTAGTAGCGCAAAGTATCCATTTAAGCTTCTATCCCTTTTGGTCGTGAGTAAGTGGTTTAAAGGTCCTTGCTGTGCTCTTTCTAGCTGGAGAAGGTCTCGTGCATGTCTAAGCTGGTTTCCCGTTTGGTCGTTAGTTGGTCGGTTCTTTATGGTGGGGAGACCCACCATGAGTCTCTTTGGGTTTTCTTTTAAGTCGTTATTGAATTCTAGTTGAGTTATTATGGTGGGGAGCCCATTCAGGCCTTCCCTCTATTGGTGATGTACTTTGGGCAATGAGGTTCAGTCCCGCTGGTAGTCGTTGTGACATCCTTGGTTAAGAGGTCGGATCGTGTTGTGTGGAATCCTTAGGTGTTGATCGATCGACTGGTTGGTGTTGTGGCTTTCCGGGGGCGGAAAACGTTATGGTGGGGAGAATTGTCGCACCCCAATACCGTGCGTTTATTTTATTTTATGATTTCTTTGGCTTAAATTATTTTTGCTGTGGTTCGTGTTCAGTATCGGACTAGGTTTTTGAGTTTTTGTTAAAAAGTGCGCTTTTTGACGCAACGTCGTCGGGCGCGTGAGCAGAGCCTGTCCTGGAAACCCCGCTCGTCCCTGCCCGGTGTATTTTCGCATCCCGTTGTCTTTGGAAATTTTTTTTAAATAGAGTCTTTATATTTAAATCGCGCGTTAATTGTTGCGTTGTTAAAATTTTTAGTGCGTTAAGAATTAATTATCATTAAAATGATATGAACACCGTTATTGTTTTTATTTTATTTTATTTTATTATTTTTCTTTTCATTCCATTTATGTTTCGTTTTTTTTTCTTTCCCACCTAACCCTAGTGGCCTACCCCTTTTTATTCATTTTCTCCTTCCGCCGCACAAATCACAGCGCCGCCGGCCCTGCTCCTGCCGCCTGTCCGACGGACCGCCGTCCGGCGACCCCCACCCTGCGCGTTCCCTTCCCCCTACGCTGTAATCCTTTTTTTCATTTTCTTTCTATTACGTTTTTTTTGTTTCCTTTTCATATTAGCAATAATATTATTATTAATATTATAGTGCAAATATTTTACTATTACTAATATTATTATCATTATTATATTATGCTATTATCTTATTATTATTATTATTATTAATATGTTATTATTATTATTATTATTATTATTATTAACTTTATTATTATTATTATTATTATTAACTTTATTACTATTATTATTATTATCATTATTAATTATTAATATTATTAATTTTATTATTATTATTATTATTATTATTATTGTTAGTATTATTATTATTATTATTTATTATTATTATGATTATTATTAATTTTATTATTATTAGTGTAATTGTTATTATTATTAATACTAATTTTATTATTATTATTATTATTATTATTATGGCTGTTATTATTACTATTATTAATGTTATTATTATTATTGTTTTTATCGTTGATATTATTTCTATTATTATTATTAACCTTATTATTATTAATTTTATTACTATTATTATTATTATCATCTTTATTTTTATTATTATTAGTATTATTAATTTTATCATTATTATTATTGTTATTATTATTATTATTATTATGTTGTTATTATTATTATTATTACTATTTTTATTATTACTACTATTATTATTATTATTATTACTAATCTTATTATTATTATTAGTATTATTATTATTATTATTATCCTTATTTTTATTATTATCATCGTGCTCTTGTTGATGGTGGGTTTTTATTTGTTGGCTTAGGACTTTTAGGACCCGCGCAGGGCGTTTCCAAGTGAGCGCCACCGCCGCGCCTTGTTTCCGGGGTTCCGTCATCGCCGCGCTTTAGTTTCAAGGTGAGCGCTTCTTCCCGCCGCTTGGTTTCGAATGATCTGGTGAGTTTTGGATGTGTCAGAGTCCTTGGTTTTGTTTATGCAGAGTGTCGGACTTTGTCACGTGGTTTCGGACACACGTCGTGTCATCGCGCCTTGCTTCCAAAGTCGTTTTGCCGTCGTGCTTGGTTTTGAGGTAGGTCCCCTTTGCACTACTTTTAAAATTTAAGTTATATTATTTCATGCTGTTTGCGCACCCTAATTGTTCAAAAATCAACATTTTATTAATTGTAATAAATATGAGATAATATTCGATAATTAATTTTTAAGATAAGAGGGTTGATTTTTAAATGGTTATTTAATGTCAAAATGAGCCGTTTATTTTATACACGACACATGAAACATCCTTTTGACGGGCGGACACCCAATAATGAAAGAATGCCCGTTTGGGTTTTAAACATAATTCACGGAATGTAAAACAGAGTTCTGGTTTAATGAGAAATGATTTCTTTTGAAGCATGGACAAATACTTTGGTTCGTTTGAGAAATTGCCCGGTTGGCTCTTAAAGTTTATTTGGAAAAGAAAATGGTTTGGTTTGGTTTATAAAAATACTGCCAACCTGTGAAGTAGTGTTTTGTGGATTATTCAAATAGTTTTAAACTGGTTTTGGTGGTAATTGTGAACTGTATTAAATGCCCGTTTGGCACTTTATGGAAAGCGATGGAAATGTTTTTATAAAAACCCTCTTAGGACGACTCTCATGCCTTGGTTGCGATTGATTGTTTGGGAGGCCGCGCTTAGAGGCTCTCGGGAACTTGAGTAGAAAAAGGCATGAGGTTGTCCCATGGAGTGGCTCGGGGAATGCCTGTTGTTCTTTATATATATGGATATATCTGATTGGATGCTCGGTTGGCATCGGTTGGCTCACCCCCTTTTTCTTAAACACTTGAGACATGAGAATCTGGCATATTGAGAGAATATTCTAAGAACGATTGCTGCACTGGTAGGTTATGGTACTGACCAGTGGCCCATAGTAGGTGGATATATTGGGTTTATTACTATGGGATTTGCCCTCGACCTGCCTGTGAGTGGATGGTCGAGCGTTTTGTGCGTTTTGATTTCATCGGGCCATGTCGCGGACCGGCTTGGGTGACCGGTTCAGGGTCGACCCGGGTTGGTTCGTGACAAGGTGTCACTTCTTCGAGGTCCTATATGTATTGGAGATGATGGGCTACAATTTCATTCTCGAAATGGACTGGTTGGTCCCCTTCAAGGTTGTTGTCGATTGCTACCATCATAGGGAGAGTTTCACATTTCCAAAGGGTGGATCATTTCATTATAAGGGATAATAGGATGTTCAGGCGAGCAGAGCTATACTTGAGCATCATGGGTTGGGAGGAGTTACAACCTATATTTATAGACCTCATATGGACGACTAGGGGACTTCACATATGTACTTTCCTCTATTGGTGGATCATTTCAGGGATGTATTTCCATAAGAGTTTACAGGTTTCCCTCTTGAGCAAGATGTGGACTTTTTTATTGAGCTTGTTCCAGGAGCGGCGCGGGTGTCCATTACACCTTATAGGATGGCTACACCTGATTTGAAGGATCTCAAGAAGTAGTTGGAGGTGTTATAGTAAAATGGATCCATCTGACCCAGTACATTGTCTTTGTTTTCTCCAATCCTTTTTGTGAAGAAGGTGGATGGTACCCTTAGAATTTGTGTGGTTTGTTGGAAGTTGAACTAGTTGATGGTCATGAATTGATATCCCTTACAAAAAAATTATGATATCATTGTTCAGCTTCGAGGAGCTCGGGTGTTCTCGAAGATTCCCTAAGATCCATTTGCCATCAGTTGCGCCTTAGAATATCAGATGTACCTCTTGCAGCCTTATGGAGTAGGTATGATCTATAGGAGTATATGGTTATGGAATCTGGTGTCACGAACTCACCTATAGTATTCACGGAACTAATAAACCGAGGGTTCCATCCATACTTTTATTCATTTGTAGTAGTCTTCATGGATGATATCTTGGTGCACTCCACACTCGACATGACCATTCCACACATCTTGAGTTCATTTTGATTACATTGAGAGATCATTAGTTATTTTATAATCTCTCAAAATAACAATTTTTTATGGACCAAATACACTTCTTGGATCATGTTATCTTTGAGACAGAATTATCAGTATACCTAGAGAAAGTGAGATCTATAGATTCTTGGGGAAAACTGAAGAACATATTTGAGGTGCAGTGTTTTCTAGGGATAACTGGTTACTACAAGAATTTTAGAAACGACTTTTCACGCTTTGCAGTGCCATTGTTGGGACAGACTAAGAAGGGTGTGGATTACTTGTAGGCAGGCAATTGCGAGTTATCCCTTTAGGAGCTGAAAGGGTGGTTGACTTAAACACTGATACTGGTATTTCCAGAGTTAGGAAGGAGAAATATTTCATATTTTGATGCAATCGGTATTTTTATAGGAGTAGTTCTTATACAGGGAGAAGGTGTCGTTGCGTACATATCTAGGTAGATGAGACCACATAAGAAGAACAACTTGATGCACGATCTCAAGCTAGCTGTATTTGTTCATGTATTACACTGTCGAAGACATTATATGTTGGGATATCATTTTGTGGTTTTCACCAACCAAAAAATTCTCAAGTATATCTTCACTCAGTATGATCATAATTTTTTACAATGAAGGTTGGTTGAGTAATTTCAGTATTTTGATATTATTCTTTCCTACACGCTTGGGAAGGGAAATGTAGTGGCTGATGCATTTAGTAGGAATAGTCCGATATATGCAGTTTAAGAGGCTAGCAGTGAGTGGCAACTCATGGATTTGTTCCCGTAAATTCATTTGGAGGTGCATGAAAGACAGGGGTAGATATTTCTATCTTCTGTATCTATTACCTCTACTATTCATGATCGATTGATAATGAGGCAGATATCAGATTCAAAAGGCACTGTCTTACGAGAGTGTGTGTCAAAATATGAACCTATTCATAGATAGACCATAGGCGTGGATGAGATATTCCATTTTCATGGAAGTGTGTTGGTGCCAATAGACATATATGAGGAGCTGATGTGAGACTTTCATTACTCAGTTTGGTCAGTTCATCTTAGTGTCCCCAAGATGTATCAATATCTACACCATCAGTACAGGTGGCCGAGTATAAAGGGAGATGTTTCCGGTTTTTTCATGTGTTGTTCCACCTGTCATTAGGTGAAGGCGGAGCATCAGCGACCAATTTGGATTTTGCAGCAGTTAACCATTTCTAAGTGGATGTGGAATGATGTCTCGATGGATTTCATGATCGGTTTTCCAAGGATTCCACAAGGGAACGATATAATATGTGTTGTCATTGACAAACTCGTGAAGGTTTCTCACCCCTTTCCGATCAAGGAGACCATCAGTGTCGATGAGCTAGGAAGGTTGTACATCTGAGAGATTTTACATTTACATGGAGTTCCACACTACATTTTTTTAGATAGGGACATCCATTTAAAATCTCGGATTAGGTATGGGCTATATAGGGATTTGGGTAACAATGTACTTTGGAGTTTGGATTACCCCTAGACAGATGGCTGGTCCAAGCGTACGATTCAGGTTCTTCAGTACATGCTTCGATCATGCAACCTATATTTTATTGGTTCTTAGGTGAAGCACACACCTCTTTTGTATTTTTCCGATAATAATTTTTTTCAAGAAACTATTCAGATGGTACCTCTTGAGGCATTGTATGGTTGGCCATACTGATAAACGTTATGTTGGCTATAGGGAGGAGATGCAGCTATACTGGGACCTTATCTTGTCCAGGAGACCACAATGAAAATAGAGGTGATTCAGAAGAGGATGGATAGTACACAGTCACGATAGAAGTATTATGTTGATCGATGGAGATGACCACAGGAGTTCTTTTATGGATATCATATTTTCCTAAGTGTCACACCGAGGTTAGGATGCTGGAGGATTATGATATAGGGCAATATTTCATCGAGCTAGGTCGGGCCATTTGATATTTTGGAGAGAGTCAGTTTCCTATCATCTGTAGTTACTTCAGAGGTATTGATCTACGCATGATGTCTTCCATGTTTCTCAGCTCTGTCATTAATTCATAGAGTAGACTCATGTTTTTCAACTCCAAGAGGATGATCACGATGTGGACGCCTTGTTCGAGGAGCATCTTTTCCAGATTGTTTGTTGAAGTTTCAAGGTTCTCTGTGGTCGGTATGTTCCTTCAGTACGAGTGGTATGAAATCATGGGCAAGTAAATGAAATGTCATAGAAGAGGGAGGCCGATGTACGATAACAATGGCTAGAGTTGTTTGAGGATTCTTCATCTACAACATCATGCTAGGGAAATTTGGTGAAGAATTTCATTAAGGGAGGATGTTTGTAAGCACTGAGATCTTTTTTTTCAGGTATTTTTCCATTTTTCTAGATTTATTTGTTGAAAAATATGTTTTTTTTGAAAAATTCAAGAGTACACACCATGTATTTTTATGTAGACTCTATGTACCCAGTTTTCATGGGTGACCATATACTATCTGGGTAGTGGCTGAGTACATGGCCATTTGTGGTAACGTGGAGACCGCCTAAAGCAGAGGCCAAAAAAATAAAGTAGAAGCCATGTACATTTAATGAACATGATGTGTATTTTTTTCATTAAATGGACCAGGTTCATGTCTGATAGACATAACAGACATCATATTTTCCTATCTTATCCAAGATCATATGTACGACAAGGAATCTTCTTCATGCCCCCGACTCACTATTGTTCATCTGATTCGACTTCCGTTGGGAGCATTGAAATCACATTAGTGAGTTCACTTTTCTTATTGAACCTCATCCCTTGATTTCTCCTCTCCAACGAGTTATCCTTAGTGGAAAACTGTTATCCTTTTTTAGATCTACAACATTCTAGTGTGATTCAAGGACTGAGGTTCATGTATATCGATCTCCAGATGTCGATGTAGGTGGTTCGTCAATTTCTGTAGTTAGTATTTGATTTATATGTTCAGAAGTCCCAAATACCGTCATTTGGGGTATTATGTGTTTATGGATTTACCAATTTTATTTTCTTTATATTCCTTGTTTGATTGGATAGAGGTTAATTATTTGAGAATAGGGGTATCATTGCCAAGCTATTGATTTTTTCCCATATTTTCTTGTTTTTTACTGTTCGGTCTAGGCTTTCCAGTAAGCCTGCTGCTTGCTTACCATGACTAGTATTGTTAGGATGGAGTGATTATTATCTGACATGCTATTATATATTATTGATTATTTATCCAAATAGTTCTTTAGGGTTACATTCTATGCGACATATCATTGTGCACAACTGACTTACACAGGGCCTTGAGAACCTAATGTAGTAGACCATATAGAGAATGGATGTTGAGGGATTCTCCAGAGTGTATGTTTACTATTACGCTGGGAGACTATAGGGGGATGGAATTTGTGCTCCCTAATACTGTCTTTTTTATCCTCAATAAAGGCCACATGGGGAATTTTTTTGTTGAGTTCTTCCCCAGAGTGCCTATTAGTTACCAATACAAGACCACATGTGGAATTGATAGAGAGTTCAACCTCAGAGTGTCTTTACTAAAGCTGAACTAGAGCGGTTAGACTGTGTGTACTTCCCATAGGGTTTCTTATGTTTTCTTGTTTGAACAATAGTGGTGAGTCTCTATGTACTTCAAGGAGGGTTACCTTCATTTGATTAGCTATGTACATGATAAATTAAAATGAATGTAATTGAATTTATAGGATTGTTAATATGTGTACATCTCTGTTTACTACTTTATATTGTTTGTTGCCTACTATATATATTTACTGACTATTAGGCACAGATCATTGGGTGGTTTCCTTCTGAGATTTTTCTCACACCCTGTTTGAGTCATGCTTTTGGGCCCTGACAGGTTATATTGTTGCATGTCTCTAAATGTGAAATCTCTCTTTAACTTTAGGTACTTGATTTGTTGTGGAGGTGGAGAGCATGGGACCTGGATGAGGCTTTTAAGGATGTGGAGTTGTTTTCTTTCTTTTCTTTATTACTTGGATTTAGTACCCTATTCCAGCATTTTGAGTTTTATGTAGCTTTGCTGGACATATGTATCATGCATCATTAATATATGTATGCTCCAATTATTACTTCCATTCATCTACTGATTACTATTTTATGGTGTTATTACTACTTCTACTATTTCTACCTGTTTTACTTTCACTGTGTTACTCTACCAATTAGGGAATATTATCCCCACTATCACACCCAAGGCCCTCACTACTAGTCGGTAGCCTCTGGCATTTAGGGAAATGTTTTTGAAGAAATGTGACCAACTAGCTATATGGTTCCTCTCAGAGGCATCCAGAACCAGGATGTTACATATATATCTATATAATGTTCTATATTTTATGGGGATCATGATTTAAATGTAACCAAACTGGTATGTGTTTTGGGTTACTATCTAATTATTTATCAAGAGTATTTATGGTTATAATTTTGATGATGATATATTTGATATATATATATAAACTCATTATGTATTCTTATCCTATAGTTATTTATCTATAATAAAATTAGTACATTGATTTTTCTAACATCATGTACTCTAGATATCAGAAATTGGTTTTTAAATAAAATAATCTTTATTTCCCTATTCAGTCCAAAATAAATTTTCATAAATAAGATTATTTTATAAGCATGCTTTAAATATGTTTTTAAACTTATCCAATTATTTTTTAAATCCTTTTATACTGATGTTTTACTTTTTTACAACATATTTTAAAATGAATCTTCTTTATATATTATTAATGAGGTAGTTTGTCCTTTTTCAAAAAATGTGAATATAATTATTATTTTAAAATGTATATTAATAATGAAAATTTCCACCATCATGAGAAGAATATTATTTTAATATTACTTATAAAAAATTCAAGGATCCTTTCAAAAAAAGTGTTTTTCATATTATTTATGAATATTTTATATTTTAAAATAGTGATTTAAAAATGGAAAAGTTGATTTAATTAAAAATCTTTTAATTATATTTTTATGAAATATATATTAATTAATGAAAAAAATATTGGTGTTTATTATTTTTTAAAATTGTTATGATCCAATGTTTCCTTTCATATTAAATCTTTATATAGTTTATGTTTTTTATTGTGATGAATATTTGTTTATGAAACCAATTTATTCCCATGGGATATACTATGATGAAATGTTTATGAAAGGAGTTTTCTTGTCAATGATTATAATATTATTAATGTTTTATGATATTTTGGGACACAAATTTATATATTATGTGATGGTTAGGAACTATATCTCACTCTAATGTGTTTTGTAAATGTGGATAACATGTAATACAATTATGTTATATGTAAAACAGATTTCATGTTAATTTTTTTGTGGACCTAATTTCATGTCCATAAGGATATATGTTAAATTGTTTTTATGTATATGAGATTATGTTTGGACATTATTTAATGTCCATATGGTTATGTGTTGAAGAAATTTCATGCACAGAAGTTTATGTGAGGACCTATTTTCTTATCTATATTTTTATGTGGGTGCATGCATTCATGGAATTAAATTAATGACGGAACCTATTTGAATTTATACATGTTAATAATGTTTTATGTTTTTTTTATTCCAAAAATGTCAATCTCATTACACTGTAATGATCAAATGGATCATATTCCATGATTATATTTGATTTATGATATACAAACTACCATGTTTTTTGAGATGAATAATTTTTATGATCTATGATATTTATAATTTAATTTTCAAATGTTATTATTATCTTATCATAACATTACGATCTTGTTATGTTTGTTATACTTCATGTTTAACCTTTTTATTCATTTGTTGTCACCCTTTCTTATCATTCCTTTACTTATGATTTTGAAAAAGGTTATACGTAGAATGTCTCTATGATGTGTACTGCATGGGATGATATTTTTAGTATATATTGAAGATCATTCATGAATTAGATGATTTTGTATCTAGTCTCCCATGACACTAAACCTTTGCAGTCCTCCTATGTGTTTTGAATAATGAAATAAATATAAATATATTAAGATGTAATATCTAGGTTTGAAAATTTGTGGTTTCTATAATAAATGTTTAATTATTACTCATAACTATTGATGTCATATCCATGAAGGATAATTCTCTATATCCCACCAAATTCGGTTACTCATTGAGAAAATCACTATATTTTCCCTCACACACATAGTCAAATAAATTACTCATTGATTGGGTTGTTTACCTAAAAACAAAATTGTTAACATGATATATAAACTGTAATATCTAATGAATATTAGTGTAAATAATCATATGAGTTTTAAAATTAACTCTAGATTTTTGTTAATCTATGGAACCATAAGTTTAGCTTAAAATACTTTAATTTAATACTATGTTTCTTTATGTGGTGTTGTATTATAAACCATAACATAATCCCAAAAAAATTACTAAATACCGGTCCAATACCAACTCATATGTCCAAATCCTAACATATATATATTTTACATCTATTTAAAAAAATTAAACTTTACATCTCCCAAATAAACACACAATTTCAAAACCCAAAATATTAGTGTCTTCAGTGATTAGTGGCCTAAATGTATTTTTTCATATTCTGTTTTCAACATATCCCAAAAAATTATCCACATATTTCATTCTTATAAATATAAAATCATATGTAATTACATAGAAAAATTAAATATATAAAATTTAGTACAAATTTTCTTGTAAGGGAAAACATATTAATAAGTAATTAAAGTTGTTAGATCATAATAATCTTAGAAGGAATAAACATGGGAGAAATATATAATTAAAGAAGATTATGGAATCATTAAAATTTCCTATATGGAATGATAGTAAAACATATAGCCATCTATTATCAAATATATATCATATATTAAAAATGTAAAAACATGGGAAAATAGTGATGATCCATGGATCATATCTTTTAAATTTTGAAAAAATAGAATTATGGCCTAAATATTGGAACAAGAACTCAAAATATTATAAACTTATCTATTCAAAAATCATGTCCGTGCATGTAGTTTTAAACATAAATAAACTCTGTCATATCCTTGAATGACATTGCGAAAATATCTATGTAATAATCATGTATAAGCACATAGTTCTGAACTTTTCTAAACATGAATCATGTACCTAGAAAACAAATTTATCGCAAGAAATATAACAATTTAAAAATGAATTAGAGGGATATAAGATACAAATTTATCAAACTATTATAAATCATATATATTTATTATCATGAATACAATCTCACATCTCATCAAGTAAATTCCATGAATAGATGATGGGTTACATAATGTAACATCCTCAATAAATTTTTATGTAAAAAATGTTAAAAGTTAATAATTTATCAATTATCCTAATTATTTATCATGTTAATGAGTATTTTAGAGGATTTAATTCATGGAATAGTTTATATTGGAATAATATGTTTTATAATGGATCTTAAGGGAAATATTGTAGCCAACGTAGGTCCACCAGCAAGCAAGTGGGCATTTATTAGCCAGTCGGTGTTGCTAAGACTGTGTCTATTAAAATTCAGAACCCATAATCTTATTGATGGAACTGACCAGAATGTTTTTTGCAGATACAGTTGCATTATTACATTCCCATAGGGATTCTAGTGGTTCTACTAAACATCTGGTGCACCCAATCCTGGGGACAATTAAATGAACACCATGACTTATAATATCACTTTGTTTGAAAAAAATTAATAAACAATTCCTACCCCCTACCAAATTATTATGAATTAGATACATATCCCCTAGAATCTTGACTCTCTTCACTAATCTACTATTAATTATTCACACCTGGGAAAATATGATGATGTTATAATGATATGTTTTTCAATGATTAATGTAAAATTATTATTGTTTCATGAAATATGTTCCTAAATCTATCTCGGATTAGTGTTTTCCATGAATAATAAATATTGTTACCCTCAATTTTATATATATGAATGGATAATTTATTAACTAATGTTTTTACTTGATAAAATCATTATATACAAATAATGAAAAAAATTATTTGAAATTTTTTATATATTATATTACTATAAATATTATTGATGGTGGATTGACATTGAGAAATAATTCATTCATGATTAAATGGTATATTGGTGGAGGTGTTGATGTGTAAATGAAAAGCCCTTGAATAGGGAAAAAATATCATGAATGGTTGACACTTTTATGTAATTTATCATAGATCAATCATCTTGAGACACCCCTTTTCATGAAACCATTATTGAATATGTTTTCCATTGAGGGGTTGATTTTATGTTGATCATCGTTGGCTAGTCCTATGGTTCTATTAACTATTCTATGAGGAATTTTCTTTTAGTTCTTTAACATAAAACCATTCTAGTGAATTATAGAATTTTCTTTATATATACCACAAAATTGGTTCATTAGGTGGACTCGTTATTGATTTTGATTCTAGAACTAGCCTTATAGAATGTATATCCTCTTTAGTATCTATTGTAAACCTATTTCTTGAAAAAAAATATTTTTGATTTAGGAATCCTTAATGTGTAATATCATTATCCATGGGTGTGTGGTGTTGTTTTTTCATTGATAAATTGATGAACCAAAGAATATTTCATCAATATCCTTCATATAGGGTGTTTCATTCCATTTGAGGATATTATATACACTTGTTTACTAGGTATAATTTTTATTTTAGAATACCTGAAGAACATTCATGATATTTATTTCATGTGGGTGTGTGTGTATCATGAGACCCATTTATGATACTTATTTTCATAAATAGTCTTTTAGATTTTTCAATATGGTTTGGTATTGATGACATTTATTATATACTGCTACTATTTTATCATGTAAATATGTTATGAATTTCTTTTTAATACATAGAATTTGTGTGTGTGATATAAATCTTTTTTAATTTTTTTTGTTCTTATAATTGGAGGACCAACATGACTTGTAGTGTAACGCCCCGACCCCAGCTACCCAGAGTCGGTGCATTACTTCGTAACATTGGCATGATCACAAAAGATCAAGTCTCGAAAGACCGATTAGTTTAGTAGCCTTGGAAACACTAGATACATTCGTAAACGTTACATTACATCATAAAGAGAAAAACTAATAACAATGTCTTCATAGTCCAAACTCATATCCTCTTCTGACTATCCCTGCAGGTCATTCATATAATACTTCTTCACATCCTGGAAAATATTAAAACATTGAAAGGGGTGAGCTCAGATGCCCAGTAAGGATAACAATATTGCGGAAGCTTTCATAAATAAACATCAACATTTAAGGCAATGTCTAACTAAAACAAAAGTCTTTTAAATATGAACTTCAACATAATATGACAAAAGTAAAATGAGATAATTCCATTAACTTCTTCACATGGATATTCTACTGGTCGAATAATCACATGCAATATCAAAAACCACTTTCATAATGAGGGAATGTATAATGCCATACATTCTGAAACATTTCGTCAAGGCCTTGGCCAAGACGTCTAAAATGATTAAGGCCTCGGCCAAAACCATAAATCAAATTGGGAAAGGGCCTCGGCCAATTCCACGTCTAGTTGTCTCATGAGACCTACCGATGCATCGAGGAGCTATAGCGGGCTCCACCCGTCACTTATTAAGTCCAATACATTCCTCATATGAATAGGTTTAAACATATCATAAACCATAACATAATCGTATCACATAAAACATGCATAAAGGAAACATAACATTTCCACATTTCAATCACAAGATATCAATACAACACATTGATATAATAAAAATGATTTCAAAACCATTTTCAATACCAAAATAAAAGAAAGTTAAAACTTTGTATTTATTTTTCATTAAAAAAACGATGGCTTGTAGAGGAAGCCGAAACTCAAATAATGGTCACGGTGGCAGAGAAGTCATTGTCGCCGCATAAGTACGGAAAGAAAAACATTCCCTTTTTTCGTTTATCAAAACACTTCGTATAAAAAATATTCCTTTTGAATAAACGTAAAAGTCAAAGGGGTTTATACACCGTATAAAAGAAAGTTGTGTATAAAACCAAATATGCCTCAATGAAAGGAGATTGAGATGAAGTCCTTAAAAAGATCATTTTTAAAATAAAATGGATCTATTATGTGTATTAACTATAGGTACACATAAAGAACGTAAAAATATAAAATAGGACATAATAATATCATGACATAATTTGAAAGTAGGAGATTAACCCAAAGAATGGAAGTTGGGTTAAGAAGTTCCCTTAACTCGTGTCCGACATGACTCAACCGTTCTTTAACCTCCTGAATAATAAACTAGTATTAATATATAACTTATTAAGAACCATTTTTAATTTCATTATCCTTTTTATATCACTTATTACAATGTTATGAACATTATGTAATTATTTAAGTTAATAACGGTCGTTTTGTCGATCTTTGTTACTTGAGTCAACAATAAATTTCTTATAATTAAAAGTTGTTTATGTGGTAGAATATCCATTATCTCCAGAATTATACTCATGATTTAGATGTCATATATATCATATATATCCAGTATATACATTCATTTATAATATTACGTAACATTTAGAGGTAAGAAATGAAATGCACCGTTCATGGAGACGGTAAGCCGTACGTACGCAGGAACGCTACTTTCATTTCTATTTCGTATTTAATGGAACAAAATAATAATTATATAAGTGTATAATATAATTCCAGTATAATATAGTGTATAATACCATTTACTCCATCCTTTATACATCCCACATATGGCATTAACGATTCAAATCACTTTGAGGGGGCGGTAGTCCACACTTCCTAAAATGAAATTATCGTGTTTTACCCATAATGGAAATCATAAAGTATGCCATAAATGAGAAATACAGAAGCATAAGTAAAACATAAACATTTTATATATCATATATAAAAATAGTGACATCTTAATGTCCACCGTTGAAGGTGTTATATGAGTGTTGAACAATCATCGTTTCGTGAGGCAGAAATTCGCCATCCCCAGAAACCGTATGTTCATTAACCATTAGATGTAGGTGTGTGTAAGTGTAGCTCGAATCCTTCTTATAACAACATCCTAGTATATTTAGGATACTGTTGTTGTTACAAAAGAAATGAATAAAAAGAGTTTAGGGGGTTGGAGAAGAAAAATAAAGCAAAACAACATTAGAGAAGACATTACCTCAAAATCGGGTAACTCTTTTTGATTTGAGCCAAAGGCTTCCTTGAGAAGAGTTCTGCCCAAAGTGAGGCTTCTAGAAGTAAGAGGGGGATGTTGGGAGAGTATTTGGGCATAGGTTGGCCGATCCAAATGGCTTTAAAGTGTAAATGAGGTGGGAGAGGTGGGGGCCTTTTATAAGTGGAGAGGAGGGGCACTTTTGGAAATATTGAAATGTTACTTTATTACACAATGATTTTCGGATTCTAAAGGTCCCACACTTATATAATTCTAGTATAAGGTGATAAGGTTTCGAAATATCTTCATCCAATAGGCTTTGGACAAGTGTAAGACTTGGATTTTGCATTAACTTCTCATTTTATTTAAATCGTTAAATAATGAGGTCATCGCTGCATCATAATGATGTCATAAATAATTTAATTTATTTAATGTCTAAAAATTATAATAAAACAACTATGATGTAGGAAATCTTTTTATCTTTCTAATGAATATTTATAATCAAAATTTGGACTTGTGTAACCCCACATAAAAATTGTTTTAGTAAAACATTTTATGTTTGTGTCATTTTTTACTTTAACATTAAATAAAAGGTGTTTATGTCATTTTCTAACTAATGTGGCTCCATGGGGTCCCCAAGTTGACCCATGGGTTGTCTTGGTCGGCCATGACTCATCCAATAGGAGAAGAAAAAGTTTCATGCTCATCTCATATTATTAAAACATTATTTTTACCTTAAACTACACTAATTACCTCTAATCGCGATTAAGAACTTAAAAGTTACTATTCACCAAAAATTATTTTAATCTTATTGAACCACATTTTACTTCTTAATGACAACCATGTATGTCGTATTTTTGAAAATAAAATCACAGAAGTGGTAATATTTCATTTAAATGAAAAATCAGTTATTTAACTACCACTTAGTGGTTTCACTATTCATCAAAAATTGAAGTTTTTCAGAACAAAGCCAAAATTTCACCCTAAGCTATAATTGATATTCTGAATTCAAAAATGATGTCTATTTTAAAAAATTACAAACATATAAGTTGCATTAATTAATTTTATTATTAATTCCCACTGTTACAACAAATAGCGTGTTTTTAAGAAACAATTTATATCAAAAGATTGGCAATTGTTTATGTCCAATTTCAATGTTAAATTAATTCTAATGACCACCATTGGATAAAATTGTAAAAATATATTCTAATTATAATTTAAAACCACTAAATAGTATAATTTATCACTATAAATTATTTTGATTAAAAAGTTGTTTTTAAGTATTTTTCACTATTCATAAAAAATTCGATGTTCTTAGAAAAATACCAAAAATTCAACATAGGCTAATTTCGATATTACGAATACAAAAATGAAGTCCATTTTTAAATATAAGATTTCTATAATTTTAAAAATTGGTTATTACTATTCATAACGGCTACTTTGATTAGTCACGGTGTTTTAGAACTCGAACTTGCGTACAATGCAAGCTACTGCATTATTGAAAGAGAGGCGTATCATGGAAGCTCGGGGTGTTACATTCTCCCCTCCTTCAATAAATTGCGTCCTCGCAATTTGATATTTTTCATTGAAAATAAAAGGTTGAAAAGAGAAAATACCTTTGAGGAAAACCCACATCGGAAATAAGGTTAATAAATATATAACATTAAAAGAAGGCAGGATAAGTACAAAGGTCACCCGATATAGCCCATTCTAGGATTCTATGAAAATATGGATATGGAAGAAAAACAAACCATCAAGGTCTGATGGAGAGTTATAGAAAACATTATTAGGAGAAAGTTTAACCACAAGAAAATCACAAACTTGTGATTGGTTAAACGGTCATTGAATCCCCAGTTGGAAAAGTTAACCGACAACATTTTTGTTTTAAGTTACCTTTTATAATGTTGAGGAATTTATTTAGGAAATTTAATAAGAACGTAAGGGAATATACATACTCGTTATGTATACTTTCATTCGTTAATATATTTTTACCACAAACCCAACTTTTACTCCAAATGGTAACGGAACTAAAAAATATTCTATTTATCCTAATTGTATAAGGTTATAAATGTTAACACATACCATTTAGATTAGTAAAACTATTTTGTAATAACCAGGTACTTCCTGTAGGCTAGTGGTAGGAAATAAAGGCTTGTCGCACTATAGTTGTGGGTTCGATTCCTGCAGCTTTGTCCGACGCGGTGGGTTATTCCCCACCCTGCAGGTTATCCTTTTCCTAAAAATATAGTACTATACTATTCCAAAAATAATCTTCATAAATGTTTTAACCTTAAACAATACTATCCAAAGTTCAACTTAATCCACTCCAACCTTTATAGTTATCCAAAATATCTTCGTCCAGACTTTCTCTAAAAGGTCTCTAAATTCCAAAATCAATTGTAACATCAGATTCTCCAAACAAAGAAAAGTTTCTCTTATTGTCACATACTAAAAATATGATTACCTTAATCATATTAAAACCTTACTGAAATCAACAAGTACTGCAGTACAATCCATATGTATATCACATTATTCTTATAACCAGAATATAATCCTTGAGTCGAAAAGCACCAATACATTAATTATTCTGCTTCAACTGTAGTCACAGCATAAGATTGGCCTTGATCCCTTGGCCTTTTCTGAGGTATGTTTCCTTGACGCTTAGGACATTCATTTGAATATGACCCATTTCTCTACAATTGTAGCATTCAACTTTGACTGCCTCATTCTTTCCCTTGCAATCACGAGCCTGGTGACCCTTTTCACCACATTTATAGCAAACTCCCATTCCTTTTAGGCAAGTACCAGGGTGATTCTTCCCACAATTATCACATAATGGAAAATCCTTCTTTCCCTTTTTCCCTTTATCTGTCTCTTGTTACACCGTTCTCTTCTTCTCTTGCTTTACTTTGTTGTCATAAGACTTAGAGAATTCCTTTTCTGTCGTGATAGCACACGAGACAATATCTTCATATGATGAGAAGGATTGTGATACTAAAGCTTGACGGAGAAATGGTTTTAACCCATCAAATAAACGATCAATATTACTCCTTGGGTTACGTATATAATCGGCAGCATGCCTCGCTAACCTTGTAAAGATAGCCTCATACTTTGCGACATTATCATCCTCCTTCTGCCTCAAACTCAGAAATTGCCTTTCTATATCTGCTCGATGGTCACGAGGAAAGTATTTTTCTAAGAAAAGCTCTTTGAACTCCCTCCATTCCATATTCGATACGCCATCATCTTCCTTTGTGTTTTGAATCAGCGACCACCACTGATTGGCATCTCCAGTGAGGCGGTAAACTGCCATGACAACCTTCTCCCTTTCACTACTCCCCAAGGCACGGAATATTTTCTCTAACGAATTTATCCATTGCTCAGCTACTATAGGATTTGTACTCCCATTGAAGGTTGGTGGTTGTTGCCTCATGAAGCGGTCTAACATTGATCCTCCACGTTGCGGATCAGGGTGCTCCATACGAGTAAGGTTATTATTCATAACCTGCGTGAGTTGTCCCAGTACGGTGAGAAGCTGATCAGCACCAGTTGTATCTCCAGATCCACAATAATTATCTTGAGCAGGAGGGTAAATCCTACACGGAGTTCGTGCATTGATACAGTTTCCATTCCTTCCACTAGGCGCCATTTCTAAACAATGGCATAAACTGGATTAGTTTATGAATCAAAATATATAATTCCATACTTGTTAAACACTTTACATAAATTGAACTATTTATGGATATAATCCATAATCATAAAAAGAAATGTTTTCTTTGAGGAAGTATGTACTCATAACCCTTCATAGTGGTTTTTAAATAAAATGAGAATTATCCTAAGAATATCCCCCGGGAGTGTCGTAACCAAGAGTGCAGCAAGGCCCGTTGTCGTGCACCAGTTCCCGTTCGAGTCTAGCTCAAAGAGGTGTTTTCGGGTTTTACCCCTAGGTACATCTGTGCCAGAGCCGCCTCTACCTGCTCGTATCCAGACAAGGATGTATTGCTCGGAAAACTCATAACATCTCTACAATACCATAATTCTAGGAAGTTCTTCTATACTAATCCTCAAAGTCTATCTTAGGTCTACGTGCTCTAATCAGAGTTTATCTAAATCTAGATTCCATGGTTAGTACTAAACTGCCTCTGATACCAACTGTAACGCCCCGACCCCAGCTACCCAGAGTCGGTGCATTACTTCGTAACATTGGCATGATCACAAAAGATCAAGTCTCGAAATACCAATTAGTTTAGTAGCCTTGGAAACACTAGATACATTCGTAAACGTTACATTACATCATAAAGAGAAAAACTAATAACAAAGTCTTCATAGTCCAAACTCATATCCTCTTCTGACTATCCCTGCAGGTCATTCATATAATACTTCTTCACATCCTGAAAAATATTAAAACATTGAAAGGGGTGAGCTCAGATGCTCCGTAAGGATAACAATATTGCGGAATCTTTCATAAATAAACATCAACATTTAAGGCAATGTCTAACTAAAACAAAAGCCTTTTAAATATGAACTTCAACATAATATGACAAAAGTAAAATGAGATAATTCCATTCACTTCTTCACATGGATATTCTACTGGTCGAATAATCACATGCAATATCAAAAACCACTTTCATAATGAGGGAATTTATAATGCCAGACACTCTGAAACATTTCGTCAAGGCCTCGGCCAAGACGTCTAAAATGATTAAGGCCTCGGCCAAAACCATAAATCAAATTGGGAAAGGGCCTCGGCCAATTCCACGTCTAGTTGTCTCATGAGACCTACCGATGCATCGAGGAGCTATAGCGGGCTCCACCCATCACTTATTAAGTCCAATACATTCCTCATATGAATAGGTTTAAACATATCATAAACCATAACATAATCGTATCACATAAAACATGCATAAAGGAAACATAACATTTCCACATTTCAATCACAAGATATCAATACAACACATTGATATAATAAAAATGCTTTCAAAACCATTTTCAATACCAAAATAAAAGAAAGTTAAAACTTTGTATTTATTTTTCATTAAAAAAAACGATGGCTTGTAGAGGAAGCCGAAACTCAAATAATGGTCACGATGGAAGAGAAGTCATTGTCGCCACATAAGTACGGAAAGAAAAACATTCCCTTTTTTCGTTTATCAAAACACTTCGTATAAAAAAGAATCCTTTTGAATAAACGTAAAAGTCAAAGGGGTTTATACACCGTATAAAAGAAAGTTGTGTATAAAACCAAATATGCCTCAATGAAAGGAGATTGAGACGAAGTCCTTAAAAAGATCATTTTTAAAATAAAATGGATCTATTATGTGTATTCACTATAGGTACACATAAAGAACGTAAAAATATAAAATAGGACATAATAATATCATGACATAATTTGCAAGTAGGAGACTAACCCAAAGAATGGAAGTTGGGTTAAGAAGTTCCCTTACCTCGTGTCCGACTTGACTCAACCGTTCTTTAACCTCCTGAATAATAAACTAGAGTTAATATATAACTTATTAAGAACCATTTTTAATTTCATTATCCTTTTTATATCACTTATTACAATGTTATGAACATTATGTAATTATTTAAGTTAATAACGGTCGTTTTGTCGATCTTTGTTACTTGAGTCAACAATAAATTTCTTAAAATTACAAGTTGTTTATGTGGTAGAATATCCATTATCTCCAGAATTATAATCATGATTTAGATGTCATATATATCATATATATCCAGTATATACATTCATTTATAATATTACGTAACATTTAGATGTAAGAAATGAAATGCACCGTTCATGGAGACGGTAAGCCGTACGTATGCAAGAACGCTACTTTCATTTCTATTTCGTATTTAATGGAACGAAATAATAATGATATAAGTGTATAATATAATTCCAGTATAATATAGTGTATAATTCCATTTACTCCATCCTTTATACATCCCACATATGGCATTAACGATTCAAATCACTTTGAGGGGGCGGTAGTCCGCACTTCTTAAAATGAAATTATCGCGTTTTACCCATAATGGAAATCATAAAGTATGCCTTAAATGAGAAATACAGAAGCATAAGTAAAAGATAAACATATTATATATCATATATAAAAATAGTTACATCTTAATGGACACCTTTGAAGGTGTTATATGAGTGTTGAACAATCATCGTTTCGTGAGGCAGAAATTCGCCATCCCCAGAAACCGTATGTTCTTTAACCATTAGATGTAGGTGTGTGTAAGTGTAGCTCGAATACTTATTATAACAACATCTTAGTATATTTAGGATACTGGTGTTGTTACAAAAGAAATGAATAAAAAGAGTTTATGGGGTTGGAGAAGAAAAATAAAGCAAAACAACATTAGAGAAGACATTACCTCAAAATCGGGTAACTCTTTTTGATTTGAGCCAAAGGCTTCCTTGAGAAGAGTTCTGCCCAAAGTGAGGCTTTTAGGACTAATAGGGGGATGTTGGGAGAGTATTTGGGCAGAGGTTGGCCGATCCAAATGCCTTGAAAGTGTAAATGAGGTGGGAGAGGTGGGGGCCTTTTATAAGTGGAGAGGAGGGACACTTTTGGAAAGATTGAAATGTTACATTATTACACAATGCTTTTCGGATTATAAAGGTCCCAAACTTATATAATTCGAGGCTAAGGTGATAAGGTTTCGAAATATCTTCATCCAATAGGCTTTGTACAAGTGTAAGCCTTGGAGTTTGCATTATCTTCTCATTTTATTTAAATCGTTAAATAATGAGTTCATCGCTGCATCATAATGATGTCAAAAATAATTTAATTTATTTAATGTTTAAAAATTATAATAAAAATACTATGATGTAGGAAATCTTTTTTTCTTTCTAATGAATATTTATAATCAAAATTTGGACTCGTGTAACCCCACGTAAAAATTGTTTTAGTAAAACATTTTATGTTTGTGTCATTTTTTACTTTAACATTAAATAAAAGGTGTTTATGTCATTTTCTAACTAAAGTGGCTCCATGGGGTCCCCAAGTTGACCCATGGGTTGTCTTGGTCGGCCATGACTCATCCAATAGGAGTAGGACAAATGTCATGCTCATCTCATATTATTAAAACATTATTTTTACCTTAAACTACACTAATTACCTCTAATCGCGATTAAGAACTTAAAAGTTACTATTCACCAAAAATTATTTTAATCTTATTGAACCACATTTTACTTCTTAATGATAACCATGTATGTCGGATTTTTGAAAATCAAATCACAGAAGTGGTAATATTTCATTTAAATGAAAAATCAGTTATTTAACTACCACTTAGTGGTTTCACTATTCATCAAAAATTGAAGTTTTTCAGAACAAAGCCAAAATTTCACCCTAAGCTATAATTGATATTCCGAATTCAAAAATGTTGTCTATTTTACAAAATTCCAAACATATAAGTTGCATTAATTAATTTTATTATTAATTCCCGCTGTTACAACAAATAGCGTGTTTTTAAGAAACAATTTATATCAAAAGATTGGCAATTGTTTATGTCCAATTTCAATGTTAAATTAATTCTAATGACCACCATTGGATAAAATTGTAAAAATATATTCTAATTATACTTTAAAACCACTAAATAGTATAATTTATCACTATAAATTATTTTTATTAAAAAGTTGTTTTTAAGTATTTTTCACTATTCATAAAAAATTAGAAGTTCTCAGAAAAATACCAAAAATTCAACATAGGCTAATTTCGATATTACGAATACAAAAATGAAGTCCATTTTGAAATATAAGATTTCTAGAATTTTAAAAAGTGGTTATTACTATTCATAACGGCTACTTTGATTAGTCACGGTGTTTTAGAACTCGAACTTGCGTACAATGCGAGCTACTGCATTATTGAAAGAGAGGCATATCGTGGAAGCTCGGGGTGTTACATGTAGATAGATAGTTTTCATGACTTGGGATAATAGTGATGATGGACCTGAAAACATGGAAAGGAAACAATTATGCCTTATGGATTCCATGTAATTCACTCAATAGAATATTAGATTCTATATAGCATGTTTAATCGAGGTTTAGTAGATTCGAAGTAGTTTTATCACTCAATGCCTTGTGCATGATGAGTAGCATGATTCACCATGATTCTTATGGATGTTGAGACACATGTTAACATTTTTTTAGAGTATTATATTTAATGACCTTGTGTCTAGTTATTGATTGGTTTCCACTATATTGATGTAACATCTATTACGAAGATAAAAAAGGTACATCTAGGGCTCTAAGTGGTTTTATTAGAACATGGTTTATCGTAACGTGGTTGTTTATGCCATCCTACACATTTATTTTTATCATGTAATTAACTCTTCATTTATGTGCACATTTTGTATTGTATAATTGGTGGTGTCTTATATGGTTTTATTACTCACACCCAATACAAGTTTCTTAATCCACATACAAACATAATGTTTAAGGATATAAGAAAAGAAACAGGGCACATAGTAGATAGATAAGTCATGCGGAATAGGGAAGAAATTTGAACTAGGATGGAAATTGGTTTATTTATATTATGTATTTACTTATATTCAATTTCTTATAAATATTTATTGGACGATAACACTGGTATCCCTTTTATTTATTGTATGGCATGTGAGCCATTTAATTTTATATTCTTCCACCTGATTAAAATGTGTTGATTTATATTATTGTTTATATAATCAATGAAAGGGTATGATATTAGTAATATATTTTCAACACTAATAGATTCCAGACCCCCTTTAATAGTCAGTAGACTATTATTTATGGGGATATACTAATGAGGTTATGTGATTCTCTGTCTTGGACCCCATTCTTTGGATCTGGGGGTTACCAATTCATAAAAGAGAATTGTTTTATTGTTTTTTATTAACATTGGACATGGTTGAAATGATAGAGGCTTTTTTAGACTCTGATAGTGTATTTTTTTTCCTATACTATAACACCCCAATATCATAAAAAAATATATCTTTTTAAATAATTTTATTTCTTCGATTTCTTGTGTTACATGCAACATCATGTTTAATTGAATAGAAAAACATTATTAAATTATTATGTTTCTTTTATATCCTATTTATTAAATCGGTGGGTATGAATAAGAATAACCTATTTCTGAAATATATAAGATCGATACTCATTTATAATGTATTAATTTAATATTTATAAATATGTACTTTTTTTAGTAATGTCATTTACTATTCCCAAATCCCTTTTCATTAAATTCCATTTTTATTAATATTTTTAATAAAATAATTTAATTATATATTTAAATTTTAAAAAATGTATTTAATAAAATGAAAATAATTTTTGAAATCACCTCGTGAAAATAATATTAGGATGTATATTTGAGAATTATTTGAAACAATTTAATTTTTCCTTGAAAAATTAAAAATAATAATTTTAATTAAAAAATTAATTTCATTTTAAAGTATTTACAATGCAAAATCGTGTTTTGAAATTTATTTATTTCATTTTTATTTGTGATAGGTTTATGAATTTTTTTTGAATTTAACATAAATAAATTTTATATTAAAAAAACCAATTTTTAAAAATATTGTATTTCATTGTGTTTTTACAGTATAATGTTGAATTAATTTTATAAATTTATATTATTATTATTTGTAAAAAATTTATTAACTATTCATAACTATTGGTTCCAAATTTGGTAAACATGTTTTTCAATTTTTGGTTAATATTAATTGCAACCATATAATATTTGTTATAATGTTATAGGGTAAATTTGGTAATTACTATTACAAATAAAATGAAAAGGATTATAAAATTACCCTAACATAAGAAATAATTTTAATTAATTTCTTCATTTCATCCATATTATTCCAAGGTTTAGTTATATGGATTTTTATGGCCATTTGGATAATATTATGACATTTATAATATACAATTTTAATCAAAGACAAACATGTAACAGTATTGTTTTTAATAACTATAATATTTTTAATACGAGTTATCTTGTGGATATGTTTGACTATAATTATTATTTTTAAATATAAAATATTTATATTCCTAATTATACTTTATTTTTAATTGTTAGAGAATAAATCATTACCATAAATTCATACACAACACTAATGTAGTAATTAATCAATTAATTAAAAATTCAAATAAATGATGTTGAAAATATTATATTTATTATAATATTATATATTTATGGTGATACAGTAATTTTATAAACAAACATGAAATTTCAGGTATTTTTTTAAAAAAATTGGTTTACATTATATGTTTTTTCTTGAAATTGTTAAATTAAAAGTAACAAAGAGGGTCAAAATTAACAATGATTATATTTTTTAAAAATATTATTTTAGTTGGTTATCAACAAAACATGCAGATATTAAATATGTATAAAGGGGAAAATTTATGATCTAAAATTTCCCCCCTTATCCATTTATTATTGAATAGTTATTGTATATTTAAAATTATAAAATTCTAAATGTGAAAAATATGCTACAACGAGTAATGATAGAATAGGTGAGTTAAGGGGTTAATCCAAATGATAAGCATTAAAATTGAACATAAAATACTCCAAATTATAGAGTTTTATTATATTAAATCCACATCATCCCATTTATTCAAAATCATGAAAATTATTATTTATTTTAAACATGATTGATCTTATTATATTTTACTTTTTCAAGAAATTTCATGACTACCCCTCCATTCTCTTATAAAAGGGCACTTCCTACATCACTTGTTTAAATCACATGGGGACTTATATATCAACCATAATAAATATGTTTACCTTATAATCATACCCTAAATCATTATATAGGTTTTTCTCTTCCCCATATACAAAACGTAGAGCCCTTTAGAGGACATCTAAGGGAGTTGGTTCGAAGAAGAGGTAATCTCCTTAACTGATAACTTCTTTTTTTCAACTCAAATTTAAACAAAATAAACCTATGATATTTATAATAAAATATTAAATTCATTTTCCTCAAATTTATTTTGTTTTATTAATATTACGTAAACACCATTATACACCTTCTACCCCATCAAACAAGAAGTTGAAGTATTATTCATGTTTATATATGGCTTACCATCTCCACCTAGCGATAAAATTTATTTTACATCACCATAATTTAGGGATGTGTATTATGTTGGATTTATTTTTTATGTATTATATATATTAAATAATTATACTTCATTAATTCCAATATCATTAATAACCTCTTTCTATAAAATATTTATGGTAAATATATCATCTTTAGTGCGTACGGGTGGACTACAACCTCTACGATGCAATGAGATTTGTTTTCATTTATATTTCACATGGATTGTAATAATGGTTAATTTTATGAATATATATTATATATGTGATATAATAATTTTTTTAAATAGAAATTATTATTTACCTTTCATTTATTCCATAATTAAAAATATGGAAACATCGTTCAAGATTATGTATGACCTATATTCTCCATTAACAGTGTTATTAATTTTTACAATCATGACTTTAAAAAAAACTACTACATTTTTGTATAATATTAATATATATGATTTTTATAATGGGATTATATTTCTATTAAATATTACTAATATAAAATTATAATGTTTGGAACAACCGGAACAAAAATTCTTGGAGAATGATGTAGTTATCACCAATAATATTGATTTTAATAAGAAATTGTTAATGCATAGTGTTGATGATATGATCACAACACATTCTTAGGTTGTGAATCATTCCAATTTTCTAAATTATCAATGGACGAAACAAAATACTATTGAATATTTCATTAGGTAGAATACATCATCTTTTATTGGATCTTGTGATCCATTAGTGGATGAGAGATGGATAAATACCATTGATAAAATATTTTATATTCTTTAATACTCAGGATATGTAAAGTGTTTGGTAGTTTTTTATCATCTAGAAGGAGAAGTAAATCAATGGTGGAATCTTTAAAAGAATATGAGGAAACTTGAACAAAATGAATCTATATAATTGTATGATTTTTGGTGAGTATAATTTCATATTTAACTCACTCATATTCTAACTATAAATATGGAGAATAAATTTATTGACATGAAGAAAAGGGATGATTAATCAATTGGTACTTATTATTAAAATTATAAAAGGTCGGTAAGGTATACCTATTCTATAATTATAATCCAAAATTTAAAACTGATTTATTGTTTAATGGCCAAAACAAAGTCCTCAAATGGAATTAGGTACAAGAGTATTTAGTAGCTATAAATAAATGATTTAATTTGAACATATAGTAGAATGGAAATTAGAGATTTCCACCATCCACATGGTATTGATATGAAAAGAAAGATCGACTCTCAAGAAAACATTATTAAATCACATTTGGGAAGAAATTCTAGTCTTATACATGCAAGGATTTTGGAAAAAAACATCACAGGATATGTTTGAATGTAAATAGAAGCTTCATTAAATATTTACATTTTGGTCAAAAGGCCCAGGAATTTTAAAAGACGATGAATAGTCTAGGTAATGAAATTGAGGAAATTAAGATATAATATAATACACCAACCATGGTCTAATTCTTCTAATACTATGAGTATGGGAATTTTTCCTACCAGTCCCTAAATCCAAATATTTTTTTCGAATCTGTATCAATAAACTATTAAACATATAAACATTCAGAAATATCATGTGATCCAGACTTCTAATGTGGGGTACGAGAATCATGTGTTGTAAAGTACAGATATCATACACTCCAGAATATCTAATGTCTTGTTTGATTATATATCCAACCACACATTTATATATAATTAATTTTCTAATGGGTCCACTTTATCACCAAAACAATTAAATGTTTAGTTAGGTATGAAATATCCTTATTTATGAAGGTCACATGTAATGTTTATAACTGTTCTTTGATTAACTTTTGTGGTATTATTATTCGGTAAATATTTTGATTCATCATTTTGTTTAATTATTTATAATTCTTGTATTGGATTAGATTTATCCTTATGGATGTTTTATCAATTACTGAGGAAGGGAAGTCAAATTTAATATTATAAATGCAAATCTGATCATTAATTATTTAAATGTTAAATATGAACATCCATGAAATATTGATTCCATCCTATGGGTATTAATTATCAAATATAATGTTTATATAGAAATTAGTTTTAGGTAGAAACTCAATGTTAAGGATACTCATGTGGTACATGATTTTTTTGATATATCTCTAGAATATTTGTCAATCCTTTTAGTGAATCCTAGTGATGGTTTTTATATATAATTCATACCAGGTACTATTAAAATTTCAAAGACACCCTAGTCAAATTTCCCTAATTGAGAAATATAAATAAATGAAAAAAATAATAGAAAATCGTGATAAGGTTTTAATACGTCCAAGTGCTTCTCTATGGGGTTTACCAGTTCTATTTATTAAGAATAATGATATATCAATGAAATATTATATTAATTACGATGAAATTAACAATATCAAAATCAAGACAAATTATCCCCTCCTTATTAATTACTTATTTTATCAATTACACATATCATAATACTTTTCAATGATAGTCCTTCATTCTAGATATAATAAATTAAGGTTCGATAAAGTGGATTTACCAAAGATAAAATTCCATACAAGGTAAAAAAACTATAAATTTATCATTATGCCTTTATTTCCTAGTAATATTTCCACTATATACATGTATTTATTGAATACCATCATTAAAGACTACCTTAATCAGTTTTGGGTCTTATTTATCCATCAAATTATTGTATTTTCTATTGTAAAATAATAACAAGAAAATCACTCGAGGATTATGTCGAAGACCCTAAAGAAGGATATGTCTTATGAAAAATTTATATAGTGTGAATTTAAACTCCTAATATTTCATTCTTGTGTTATATAATCTCAATAGAGGGTATATCAGTAAATTCTTCAATGAGAATAGTTTTTGAGAAATGGTCTACACCAACCACGGTAAAAAAAATTCATATTTATCCTTAGTTGATTTGATATATTCGATATTTTTTGAATTTTTTCTCCCAAATATATAACACAATCACAAAGTTTTCTCCAAATGGATTTATGTTTATATGGATATAGGAATTTCATGAGAATTTCAAGGATCTAAAAATAAAGTTGGTCAATGACCTATAATCAAACAAACTTATATTAGTGAAATGTATTTTATCAATATTGATGAATTAAATAATGTTTTTGGGATTTTTATCCTGAAAATTTATAAGGTGATAGGTTATGTGTCCGACCAATGGAAAGTCCATGAGATAAATTACCCAACACATGATTTGGATTTTTGTGTGGTAATTTTTTCTTTAAATATTTTCCAATATTATCTCTATGGAGAATGGTGTCACATATATAGTGATAAAAACGTTTTATGTATATTTTAGCTCAGAAATATTGAACATGTTCAATATAATATGATTGAGGATAATTAAATATTACGACTGATCAATACTCTACCACCCATAGAATGTAAAAAATGTTAGAATAAGATTTGATAAAAAATGATCATGCTATCTTATTTATTATGTGGATCATAAAAGAACACATGTTTATGGATTTATAAATGATGAAACTAGAAATCCTAAGGGAAAGGGATAAATCCTATCTATGAAAAATTATTGATAAATTATCTAACCATGAATGATTAATGAGGTGTAGAAATAAGATGTTGAGATACAATGGAGGTGAAAAATGTTCCTATGATCATCCTTGTTTGTGATGTATTAATATGGTATAGAAGAATTGTATGTGGCCCACCTATACATGACTTGATAAAGAAGTATTAGATGAGACTCATAACTTATCATTCAATATTTCTTATAGATTTAAATAAAATTATAGTGAACTAAAAGTGTATTTATTGTGGGATGGAATGAAGAGAGATACAATACAGTTGGTTTCTCTATTCTTGGATTTTTATAATGTTAAGGATAAGATATGGAATTATAAGTGGATTTTGCAGACATTAAACATACCTAAATGGAATTAGGAAAACATCACAATGGATTTTTTCAATATACTCTACAAAAAAAACCTGAATGTTATAATGTTATATTGGTTATAGTCTATCTACTTATGTGTTCAAGACACATAATTTATATTATAAAATATTTCTCTTTATATTAGAATCCCATAATTTATATTAATGATTTGTTAATATACCTTGGAGTACCACATTCGATTATATCTCATTTGGTTCTGAGGATTACCTTGATGTTCTGTTAAAGACATTAATAGGATTTCAAAACCAAGTTATGATTTTGGAGTTATTATCATCCTCAAATAGATATTAATTATAATAGGAAAATTCATACTCGATATGAAATTTTGAGTTCTTTCTCAATTTATTTCAATAATGAAAAGTCAGATCAATATATTTCTTGATATAATATTTTTACATCAATATATTTTACTCTATAATTATTATAGAAACTATTGAATCCTTATATAGAATATGGTACATAAATATAACATAAAATACTGATGTGGGTGAAGGAAAAATATTGGGACCAAATAAAGTTGATGAAATGGTTGAATTTGTTAGATCCTTTTAAAAAGATATAACAGTATCTTAGATTTGACAAAATCTTATATTGATAATCATAAAAAATATCGACATTTGGAAGGGGATGAAAAAGTATTACTATGAATATCTATATAAAATAGACTAACATTGTTTGTAATGAAGGTAAAGTAAATCCATTGGTATATTAGTCCTTTTAAAATTCTTGATCATGTTGGGATGGTAACTTATCAATTTGCGCTTCCATCGAATCACTCTCAAGTAAATTATGTGCTCTATGTATCTAATTTATGTAAATAAATACATAATACATAATATTTCTAACATCACATGGTATTCCACTAGAAAAATATCAGTGTATGATGAATAACTAGTAAATATTTTGGATCATCAAGAGAATAATCTTTGTAACAAGAACACTCACCTGGTAAATGTTTATTAGCAAGAACACATTTTCGAGAATACTAGGTTGGATCTTGACGATGTGATGGGGTTGATTTAACCTCTTCCATTTTAATCAAAGTGATTAATTAAAGGGGTGAATTTAATTTTAAGTGGCTATATAGTAACACCCGGAGATCAAAATGAAATATTTTTCATCAAATAATTTTATTTATTTAATTGTGTTGGTTACAAGACACATCACATTTAGTTGAATTGAACAAGATTATCAAAATAGTATGTTTCTATTATATCAAAGTAATTAAATTTTTGGGTATTAATATGAATGAATTATTTATAAAAAATGTAATGGTATTACACATTGCTAATATATTAATTAATTCTTTGTAAATAAACACTATATTTTCTATGAAGCTATTTCATTCTAAGAAAATACATAACTTATTAAATATGATTTTGTTAATTTATTTTGAAAAAATAATATAAATAGTTTATGTAATAGTTATAAATCTATTTTTAACAAGTTACATGAATTTTTATATAATAAATTTAAAATTATCTTATAATAATTTCTTGAAATTTTTTTTTGAAATTTTTTATTTTTCAATGAATAGTGAGAAATTTTGAGTTTTATGATAAAATGTATTTTATTTTAATTTCTTTAAGAATTAAAATTATTCATTTGAATTACATTGGTAAATTTATGTTTAAATTATTGGATTTATATGTATTTTATTCATTTATTTAATATAAATACATTTTTTATAAAATGCAGAATTTTATTTGAAAAACAATTTTTCATTACATTTTGCTGGTATAGTTTTCAACTAATTTCTAGCCCTATTTTTTTTTAAATTAAGAAAAAAACAATCAATATATATAACCAAGTGATATAAATTTATTTAATATGTCTTTTATTTTTTGTCAATATGAATAGTAATAACAATTATTTATTACCACAATAAAGGGTAAATCAATTAAAAAATGTAATAAATGAAAATTATAAGGATTAAAAAATGATCCAAAAACATGTATGAATTTAATATTATTAGTTAATTTATTCCATAATCATAAAAATATTTTGTTATATGCAATTTTAAGGACATTTGGATGATATTGTCACCTTTATAATATTTTATTTCAAGAATAATCAAACATGTCACACTATTTTTTTTAAATAATATAATATTTTTAATATGGGGTTATCCAGACATAATTTCAAATATAAATAGTTTTTAAAAAAATATAGAATATTTATTTTCATCATGATAATTTATTTTTAATTTTTTTATAAATAAATAGTTATCTTAAATTCATAAAAAACACTAATTCATTAATTATTCAATTTATGGAAAAATAATATGTAAATGATATTAAAAATATTAAAAGATTTATATTATTAGAAAATTAAGGAGATAAATGTATTTTTAAGATTACCATGAATTATTTGGGATATTTTAAAATAATTATCTAGAATAGAATGTGATTTATTTATGTTATTAATTTCAAAGTAATGAATGTTGTTATAATTTAAAATATTGATATTATATGACAATAAAAAATTATTATATTATTTATAAAAATAAGAAAGTAAAAAAATATAGAAAAAAGAGTTAATATATGGTTTTAAATTTCATCCCTAATGCATTTATCATTGAATAGTTTCCATATATGAAATATAATAACCTTTTAATTGTGAAAATCTATTACCATAGTTAATGTTAAAATACATTAATTAAGGAGTTAAACAAATATATAAGTTAAAAATAAGCAATTAAACCTATGGTAATTTTACATTTGGAAAAAATTTAAACCGTATACTACCCTAGGATATAATCCATGACCATTTTGAAGTATCTTTCTGTATACTGGTCATAATATATTTTATTTTTATAAAATTCCAACAGTGCCCCCCTCATATAAACGAGAAAACACACAACATTTATTTTCTAAAATTTTATAATTATTTATAAACCATAATATATATATTTCTCTTATATACTTATACGTATAAATTTTATAGGCTCTGGAATCTGAAAATTCATACCTTATTGCCCTTAAGATGATATATAATGTAGTTGTTTTAAAGATGATGTAATCACCATAACTGGTAACTTACTTTTATTTACACTACATTACCTAAAATAAATTTATGATATATGTCATATAATCATAAATTAGTTTTCCTTAGAAATATAAATTGTTTTATGATTACGAAAACAACATTATATTATATCAATCCCATCAAATAAAAAATGAACGTATCGCTCCTGCGTACGTATGACTTATCCACTCCAAGTAGCGATACAATTCATTTTTCATCATCGTATTCTATGGATTGGAATTTTGATTGGATTAAAATTTATAAATGTTATTTTATATATAATTATATTTATGTAATTATAATTTATAATCTACCATCTTATCATCCAATTGTTTGGGAAACAATTACATTATTCGTGCGTATATGGGGACTACAACCTCTACAATGTGATTAGATTATTTTTTAATTTTATTTAATTTTTATTGTAATAATTATGAATTTAAGAAATAAATATAATATTTATTATATAATAAAAATTAATTAATGGTTAATTAATATTTTGTACTCTTTAATTCATTCATTTAAAAATTTGTAACATCCGTGCATACATAGGGCCTACTATGTCAATAAATGGTGTAATTCATTTTTCAACATCAACTATTTATGAATGTGTTTAAATTGTTATATAAAAAATATATATGGTTTTTATAATAGGATTAATATTTATTTAGGAACATTATGAATGTATAAGGACCGAGATTGAAAGAAAAGATCATGCCTAGAAAATAATGAATTTATCAACTAGATCCGTGATTTTAATATGAAATTACAAAAAAAATATGTGATAAGATGTTATAAATATATCTTAAATATAATCTTATATATTAATAATTTATTTACTAAATTTATAATATACCCATATTCATTATACATGAGTTTTGAACGTGAATGATGAAAGGTTAGAATTACGGTTTTATTTCACAATCTCATCATTTTTCAAGATTGGTTATGTTTACGTATCCACTAGGGAATATTTATATTAACTTTCCTTGCTTTCAAAAAATATTCAAAATATTTTTTACTATTATCCAATATTTTTTTTAAAAAATTATTTTCAAATTTTTACTTGTTACCCAACTGTTTTGAATGATTATTTTTGTCATTTTCCAAAAAAGGTAATTTCAAACATTTCTTAAAAAAAAATAAAGAACAATTTTTTTATTTATATAGAATGATATAATTTTAATTACATTATTAAGACTCATGAAATGACCTAGAATTTCCCTGTAATTATTTTTAATATACAGGGATTTAACAAGTCTACAGAAATTGACGATGCGTGATTCCGACACCTAGAGTGACTGAAATAAATTTTTGAACTTTAATTCGGTTTCCTTCAGTAAACGTGAGAGCGGGTTTTTCTAACATTTGAACTGGTGCTTGAAATTGAAATATGAGTTCCCTATTGAACTCACATTGCCAATATTCTCTTATGGAGACCTTCACCTCGACCGTAGTAGGTCGAGGGTGAAATATAGAATTTTTGTTTTCATGAAATAATTAAAAAAAATGAAATCGTGTAACATTTTATTTTCTTTGGAACTCCTATGAAGATTTTGAGAGGTGGGGACCCCCAAAAATAATCCTATCATGTGAGGTTATGGAGGTGGGGACAACCATAACTAAACCTCCCATGCGAGGTTATGGTGGCAGGGACCACCATAGACTAAAACCCCATTGAACTCCCTATTAATGAGAGATAACCCATGGATTCCCTTCAACATTGAATTTTTCCCACACCATTCATTAATTGTGCCAATTAATTATGCCAATGTGCCAAAATAATTAATATAAATAATTTATTTATAATGACACCTCTTTTTTTGGGAGGCTTTTTGGTGGGAAATGAAGTTACTTGGTGGGAGAAAGTCCTCCAATGAAGAATGCCATCGAAGAACGGTCTTCAGAAATCAAGGAAGAGGATGACGTTCGATCACTTCATCGAATTGTGGTTTCAGAAGCAATGATCATTGGAACCCCCTCTGCCTTGTTCGACTTCTTTCTCACACCAAATTCAACGAACAATTAAGGTAGGGGTAGTTATTAAATTGATGAAATTTATCGAAATTTTTTCTCATTCTTGGAAAGCATGGAGAATGCGGATCAACCAAAATGATTTGATCTATGATTAATATGAAATTGTAGAGTTTGGAATTCTTGTTTCATGATTTTATTAAGCCTCTTGCTACCAACCTAACATGGAGGGTGTGCGCCAAACAAATATGGCCCGACCCCTCCGTTCATCTTCTTTATTAGTGTGTTCTTCACGATGGTGACAATGAATTGTGTCGGCATTTGGCCCCGGAGGAACTCGTGCATGGTGGATGGCACCCCCTTAGGTAGTGACGGAGGCGAAGTCACAACGGCACCACCCTAAGGCCACTGTCGTCCGCGGCCACCGCCGCCCACAGCCTTAAATGTCCACAGCCTCCGCCTCTTGCGGCCTCTGTCGTCCGCGACCCCTGCGGCCTGCGTCCTCAGCCATCTACGGCCCCCGCTGCTCGTGGCCTTCGCTTTCCGCGGACCGTGCCACCTCGTGACCCCCTCCGTCAGTGTCCACCCCCACCTGTGGCCTCCGCCGTCCATGGGCAGTGCCATATTGCGACTCTGTGCCGCCCGCACCCTTTCTATTCTACGGCCTCCACGCCGCCCCGTGGATTTGCCGCCTCGCGACCCTCCGAGCCACCATGTGGCCTCGCCTCCCTCATAGATTCAAACTACTCCACGTCCTTCACCAAACTAAAAGCAGCTACCCAGGCCGGGCGGCCCAGCATAGGTCGGTCCCAGTCAGTCTGAATGGGAAGGACCGGTCCCAGACCCACTTCGACTCATTTACGCACATTTGGCCATATCATTGGCACCGGGCATCCGTTTGATGAACCTTATACAAAAACAGAAATATTTGAGCAATACGGTCCCTTTGGTATAGCCCACTAGATTTTGTTGACATAGTTGTGTAGTGGTCAGGTTGGATCGAGTATGAATCCAACCGGGCCCTTGGGAAAAACAGTTAATAACTTACAGATCGAGCATCTGATTGATGCACTTTCTGTTGCATTGATACACCTTTGGCATAGTGGAACTATGAGATTCTTCTTCATGAAACTTCATGGAAGTTGGAGTATTGACCAGAGGATTGTGGAGTGGACCCTTTCGGAGACAAGTGAGCGTATTGCAGGAACCCAGTAGCTGGCTGTGACATGAAGAATGAAGAGCGATCCTGTGTGGGTCAACACCGAGTGATCCTGTGTGGGTCAGCACCAAGCGATCCACAATTGGTAAGCACTGAGAAATACTATGCGGGTTAGCACCTAGAGATCATGTGTTGGTCATCATTGAGCAATTCTTTATGGGTCTACACCGAGCGATCATGTGTGGGTTGCCTCTTAACAGAGTAAGATGATTCAGTAGTTACATATAATCATCTATACTACCATACATAAGTTATACCCAGTGTGAGTTGAGTTTTTACTTGTGTGGTAATTTCCTTAATGGTAATACCTTGGTGGAATTATTTTGTGTGGCGTACATGTGTAGTACTTTCCTATGTTGTGTTTCTTCATCTGTGGAATAGTTGAGCTTGTTGATTTAGAGCTGGAATCCGTGTTTTCATCATGATTGAGATGGGTTTACTTGATAACTTAGGTATATTTATGGACATATACCTAAGTAGGGTTATTTTTTGTTCCTTCCTTTGTGGTTTACCCTTTGTGGGTTTTGTGACACCTTTAGGGTCTCGGGGTCCTTACAGAGTATCATTATACTCACACTTGCATGGGATATGCCCGCACTTCGTTGTGTTTGGTACAGATGATATACACTGTTGACAGAGGATGAGGGTACTAGGACTAGATGTAGATCGGAGGAGGATCTTAGAAGAGGCGAACCACTGAAACAACCATTCATTTGTTGTACCTATCCCTCAGGTATGATCTGCGGTGGACGATTCATGAGATTCTTTTCACCTATCACACGTCTTTTACATTACAGTGTTTCTTATACATTCTAGTTGGGCTTGTATTATGGCCCCTTTTGTATTACTGTACTCACTTTATTTATTACTCTTTTTACTTGAGTTCGTATCTTGTTGTGTGCTTGGTTATGTTTGTTTTAGGTTATAAAGGCATTTCCTTCCCAGTTTTAGGGTGCACGCCTTCAGTGCTAGTCACTGGCCCCTAGCATATGTATGGAGGGCTTGAGGTAGTCACGAAACAGGCCCCGGGGGTTGTGTGATGACAAATTGGTATTAGTGGAGTCAGTTATACCATAGAACATATGACTCTGATCATTATTTTTAACCGTAATAGTTAAAAGTGTATTGAATCTTGTTATCAGTTTAGGGAATCCATTGTTGGTGCGACAACCGATGTATCCATACACCAGGACCCTGACATCTGATTTCTGAACTTAGTGCATGAAAACACTGATCGCGTGTCTGTGTGTTGAAGAGTTTTCTTTGTGATATCTTTGAGTCAGCTCACCAGGAATAACTTTCTGACCGTGGTGAACCTATTTCATTTCAGGATGTCTCCACAAAGACATCCACCTAGAGTTCTGAGAGTTGTATGCACTGATAGCCCACTGGGCGATGAGGCCTCAGTGTATGGACCTCTTCTAGTAGAGGCACCAGCGGTACCATTACCTATTAGGACACTGATGCCACCAGCCCCAACAGTAAATGGTTCATGCTACATGAGTGTGTTGCACAGTTTCTAGCATGAGAGGCCACCCAGGTTCAGGGGAGAGACAGACCCACAGACGACTGAGGATTGGAAGGAGGCCATAGTGAGAGTTTTCTGACTGGTATGGACACCGGTTGATCTCATGGAGATCCTTTCCACCAGCCTTCTAAGGTTAGTAGCAAGCAGATGGTGGATCATGATGCTCCAAGTTCCTGAAAAGGTGATGCTTCTCTGGGAAGACTTCAAGAGCATGCTTCATGTAGTGTTTGTCCTAGTGAATCTTCTCATAGTTCATATTCCGGAGTAGATTCATCTACAGCTGGGTTTCATGACTGTGGCTCGGTACTCTTCGAGGTTCACTGACCTCTCACATGACTCCACAAATATAGTTTGAGACCCATTATTCAGGGCCCAGACCATTGAGAAGGGAATCAGGCTAGTGATCAGGGCTATGATGATCTCACTCAGCATCCTGATGTAGGAGGGGGTGTTAGAGTGATCCCTCTTAGTGGGGAGTTTTTTTTGATAAGTAGTCACCAGTAGTGAGAACCACCACTGGACATCACGTAGAAGAATCTTCTATAGTTGGTAGTAGACAGATGTCAGAGAGTTCCAAGAAGACCAGACCTATAGGTGGACGATAATAGGATTCAGGTTCTATTGTGCAGGGAACTATAGGAAGAACTAGTTATGCCAGGAACGAGTAGCGTTACGCATGCGACGGGTAGGTTCACAGGGATCATGAATGTATTAACCGCCACACGGATGATCAACAGACTGTCGAAGGACCACCCCGGAAGAGATAGAGATTGGACCGAGGTGGTATATAGGGAGCAGGCAGACATGGCACGGAAGCTGGCCGAGCAGCTGGCGGTGGGCGATGATTCGAGGTGTTTCTACCACCACTACCAGGAGGTCCAAACTGAAAACAGAAAGCAGGTGGACAAGGGAGAGCTTAGTTCTAGGCCACTGAGGCCTACGATTACAGTGCTCTTTAGATGATATGAGGTACAATCTATCACTATTCCACCTAATCTGCTATACTTGTAGACACAAGTTCCAGTAATTCTTTTATTTCCACTTCCCTCGTTTGGAGATCAATAATTTTGACAGAGTTGTTGTCTAGATCCTTACAGTTACAGAATCTTACAGGAGTGGATTCAATGATTAAACACTGGTGTTAGTAGTGTAATCTTACTCCAGGAGGTGAGAGCTTCAGCTGGGATCTCCTAGTAGCAGCGTCGAGGCCTTACAACATCATCATGGGTATGGACTAGTAATCTACAGTCCATGCTCAAATTGAATGTATTATGTGCAAAGTGAGGGGTGTTCGAATGGATGGGATCAAGTTTACCTTCACTGGTGAGAAGGGATCTTTTTCAGTGCAGGATGGACTTACTTGGAGGAGGATGTACTCGATCACTGATTAGTTGGCTTTCCTTATACTCGTATTGGTTAATGTGGAGAGTCTGAGTTATCTTGAAGTGGTGGACCAGTATGAGGATGTAGTCCCTGATGATATTTTGGGCCTACCTCCTCGCAAAGAGGTGGACATTTATGTTTACTTGTACCCCAGGACAACACTGATATCTATAGAAGTGTATCAGATGGATCCCACGGTGCTTCGTAAGATGCAGGTAAAGTTGGAGGACATATAGGGGAAAGGGTTCATCTGGCCCTGTGTTTCCCCTTGGGTAACCACAATTTTGTTCACCAAGAAGACAGTTGGGAGCTTCAGACGTTGTGTTGACTGTTGGCTCCTAAATCAGGTGACTGTGATGAAAAAGTACCCACTCCAGAGGGTTGACGACCTCTTTGATCAGCTAAAAGGAGCATTGTGTTTCTCGAAGATAGACCTCATATCCGGCTATCACAAGCTTAGAGTACGAGATGATGATGTTAATAAGATGACTTTCAGATGTCGATAAGACCACTACGAGTTCTTGGATATTCCATTTGGTGTAGCAATTCTCCATCAGTGTTCATGGTACTCATTAAAATGATCTTTTAGTCATACCATGATCGCATTGTATTAGTCTTCATCGATGACATTCTGATCTACTCGACATCCGAGGAGGAGCATACTTACCATTTTTGGGTAGTACTAAACACACTCTAAGAGCACTAGATTTTTGGACATCTCTCGAAGTGGTGTTCTAGATCTGAGAGGTTCACATTCTAGGACATGTAATATTAGAGGCTGGAGTTGCCGTATATCCAGCAAAGATTGAGGCAGTACTTTCTTTGGATCAACCCAAGTGTGTGACTTAGGTATGGAGTTTCCTAGGTTTGGCTGGTTACGTCTGGATATTTGTGCCATATTTCTCAAGATTTAAATCACCACTTGAAGCGTTGATGAATAAGGGTAAACCCTTCCTGTGGATAGAGAGATTCTTGTAGAGTTTTTTGGAGCTGAGGAAAAAGGGTGACTAGTGCCCCAATCTTGAGGCTTCCAGAGGGGGGCATAGGGTACATAGTCTACTACGACACATGAGGGACCGGGCTCCGATGTGTCCTAATGCAGGGGAGAGAAGTGATCACAAATGGTTCTCTATAGCTAAAGAAACATGAGCAGAATTATGCTACCCATGATTTATAGTTAGCAGAAGTGGTCTTCGCCTTGGAGATGTGGCTACATTACTTGATGGGCGATTGTTTTATAGTGTACTCTGATCACAAGAGTCTCATGTATATATTCTCTTAGAAGGACCTGATCCGGAGACAAGAACATTGGAATGAGTTCCTCCAGGACTATGAATTCACGATAGTCTATACTCCTGTGAAAGGGAACATTGTAGTAGATGAACTTATTAAGAGGTCTGGTATATAGCTGCCAGGTGAGGCGACCGAGTAGCTGGCCAGTTTGCAGATATCCTTTGTGGACAGAGATGGAGCACCTTTTCTTTAGTCTCTTATAGTCACATTCCCAATTCGTCAGTGAGTTAGGGAGGCGCGGTGTGGGGACACTGACTGAGAGACACGACGCTCTCAGATGTCCACAGGACAGGCACCTGCTGTATTTTTTGAAGGTGGGGAGCACATCATCCTCTTCAGAGGACGTACCATGGTACGAGTGTCACTTCTAGAGGAAGTGTTGAGGGAGTTACAAACATCCCCTCTAGCGGTACATCATGGAGTGGATAATATGTACTATGATCTCCGAAGATAGAAATTGTGTCAAGGAATGAAGAAAGAAGTAGTAGATTTTGTCTATCGAAGCCTCACTTATCAGCAAGTGAAGGCAGAGGCTTAGGTACCAGCATGCTTGGTTCAACCTTTAGAGGTCCCGGAGTGGAAGTGGGATGGAATATACGTCGACATCATGAAAAGACTTTAACTTACATCCAGATGTCATGATTCTATATGGGCGATCATCAAATGACTCACCAAGTCATCCCACATCCTATTGATCAGAGAACATGGATCAGTAGAGAGCATATGACGCCTCTATGTGCAAGAGATTGTTCAGTTACATGGAGTAACCTCAATTATTTTATCCCATCCTGATATAGGATTTACTTCCTATCTATGGAAGTGTTTTCACGATGCTTTCATTACACAGCTTTGTTTGAGCACCACCTTAAATCCTCAGATAGATGGTCAGACTGAGCGGACAATTTAGACTGTCGAGGACTTGTTGCATTCATGCATCCTCAACATCGGTCACAGACTCCACCATTGGGATGACACCTTTTGAGGCAATGTACGAGTGACCATGCAGATCACCTTTATGATGGACTGACCAAGGGGTGTCAGCACTCAGATCATCCAAGAGTGGATGGAGACTACCCATGGAAGGACGAAGTCGTATGCTGGCAGGAGATAGAGAACTATGGAGTTCGAGGATGGAGACCATGTATTTCTACGGGTCTCACCTCAAGAGGTTTACAGAGATTTTGCGAGGCATCAAGTTATCTATGAGGTTCATCAGACCCTTCCAGGTACTCAGTAGGGTTGGTGAGGTGGCTTACCACTTAGCTCTTCCACGTCAGTTGCACCGGGTGCACAACATCTTCCACATATCCTAGCTGAGGAGATACGTGCAAGACCCTACTCCTATCATCAACCACATAGAGATGGACCTTGAGGTTGGCACAGCTTTTACGGAGGTTCCAATTGATATTGATGATCGAAAAGAGCGGGTCCATTGTGGGTGGTCGATACCTCCGTTGTACATTGGTCAGTAGCACGAGAACCTATAAGAGAGCACATTGGAGCGGGAGGCTCAGATTCATGCTCATTACCCCCACTTGTTTTCCAAATTTTGAGTTGTGAATTATTGGGATGTAAAGCCCTAAGGTGAGAAGAATGTAAAGACCCATAATTTCCATGTAATGTTTATTAATATAGGGGAATTTTATGAGTCCGTCAAAATTGATGGTGTGTGATTCCGAGGCCCGGAGTGACCGGAATGAATTTACGAACATTATGTTAGGTACGTTTAGTAAACATACGAGTGATTTTTTCTTACTTTTGAACTGGTGCTCAGAATTGAAATTCAAGGGCACCGTTGAACTCAGAGTGTTGATATTCACTTAAAGAGACCTTCACCTTGACCATAGAAGGTCGAGGTTGAATGATAGAATTTGGGTTTCTGTGAAATAATTAAATAAAATAAAATTTTCTAGAATTTTATTTTCTTTGGAACTCCCATGTGGATGTTCACAGGTGGGGACCACAAAAACTAAACATCTAATGTGAGGTTATGGAGGTGAGGACCAACAGAACTAATCCTCCAACGAGAAGTTATGGTTGTGGGGACCACCTGAGACTAAAACCCCTTTAAACTCCCTCTTAATGATAGATAACCCACAGACTCCCTCCATCTTTTTATTTTTCCAACAACATTCATTAATTGTGCCAATTAATTTTTCCATAGTGCCAACATAATAAATTTACTTTTTTTATTTATCTTGGAACCTCTTTTTCTGGGAGGATTTTTGGTTAGAAATGAAGTTCCTTGGTGTGAGAAATTTCTCTAATGAAGAACGCCATCGGAGAACATTCTTCGGAAATCCAAGAAGAGGAGGACGTTCGAGCCCATCATTGAAGCATGGTTTTGGAAGCAATAATCATTGGAACCCCCTCCGCCTTCTTCAAAGTCATTCTCATGCTAATGTCAACAATCAATCGAGGTAGGGGTTGTTATTGAAATCATGAAATTTCTCGCCTAAATTTCTCGTTCTGGGAAAGCATAGAGAATGAAAATAAAAAAACGAGTTGATCCATGATTCGTATGAAATTGTAGAGTTTGAGGTTCTTGATTCCTAATTTTATTGAGCCACATGATATGGCCCTAACGCGAAGGGTGCGGGGCAATCAAACTTGGCCTGAACCCTCTGATTTTCTTCTTTATTGGTGTGTACTTCGTGCTGGTGACGTCGATTGGTGCCAGTGTTTGTCACCAGTGGAACTTGATAATGACATCCCGCACCACCTCCGGCCGTGAAGAAGGCGCCGACGCTGTGGTGCCACCCTGTGGCAACCACCCGCCGTGGCCGGCACCGTCCACGGCCCCCTCCGTCCGCGAACACCACCGGCTGTAGCCCCCTCCTTCTGCAGCCCCCGCCGTCCGCGGCCCCCACAGTCTGCGGCCACCGCTGTCTGTGGCCCCCGCTGCCAGCCGCCCCCACTGCCCACCACCCCCACCTCCCGCCGCCCCCACCGCCCTCCGACCCCATCGCACGCCACCAGCCGCCCCTGCCACCCGCAACCCCCAAAGCCCGCGACCCCCTCCAACCGCGGCCCCCACTACAGGAGGCCTCCCTCGTCTATGGCCAGCGTCATCCCATATCCCCACAACGCCTACGGCCTTCGCCATTCGTAGCCTCAACACCGCCCTACAACTTCGCCACCTCGCAACCCTTTGAGTCGTCCCATGGCATCGATGCCCTCGCAGCCTCTACTACCCTGCGGGCAGCTGTCCAGGTCGGGCTCGGTCGACCTGAACTGGGTTGGCCCTGGATGGGGCAGGCATCTGATTGGGTCAGACATGACCCAACCTACTTCGACCCATTTAAGAACTTTCGACCGTATCTTTGGAACACAGCGTCCGTCTGACGAACCGTCTATGGCGCCATAATCCATGGATTAAGACGTTCCCTTTATTATAACCCATTGAAGTTTTCGATAGAGTTGGGGAATAATCGGGATGGATCGAGCATGACTCCAACTAGGACCTTGAGAAAAAAACTAAAATAACATACTGATCGGGTGTCTGATTGATGCACCGCCTGTTGTGTTGAGACCCCTATGGCCTAGCGGTTCATTGAGATACTTCTTCATGGGACTTCGTGGAGGATAAAGTATCAACCAGAGGCTTGTGGAGTAGAACCTCCCAGAGACAAGCGAGTGTAGTACGGGAAACCAGTAGCTAGCTGTGACCTGAAGAATGAAGTGCAGTCCTATGTGGGTCCGCACTAAGCGATCATGTGCGGGTCAGCAAATAGCGATCCTGTGTGGGTCAGCACTAACTGATCTTGTGTGGCACAACACCGAGTGATCCTGTGTGGGCCCCCCTTTTAAAAGAGTATGATGATTCAGTATTTACATCTAATCATCTCTACTACTGTAATAATGATATACATGGTGTGAGTTGAGTATGTACTTGTGTGGTACTTTCCTTCATGGTAATACCTTGGTGGTATTCTTCTGTGTGGAATACCTGTGTGGTACTTTCCTTCGTGGTATTTCATCCTTTATGGAGCAGTTGAGTGTAGGGATTTGGAGTTAGACTACGTGTTTTTCTCATGATTGAGATGGGTTTAATTGATAAAATAGGTATAGATATGGTCATATTCTTATGTATGGTTATCAGTTATTTCCTTCCTATGTGGTTCACCCATTGTGTATTTTATGAGTAGTTGAGGGTCTCGAGGTCCCTACTGAGTATCGTTATACTCACCCCTACATGGGCTATGCCCGTACTTCGTTGTGTTTGGTGTAGACGACGGAAAATGATGACTGAGGATGAGGGTACCTAGACTACAGGTAGCTCGGAGGTGTACGTTAGACAAGGTGAACTATCGAGACGACCATTTATGAGTGGTACCTACCCTTCATGTAGGATAAATGGTGGATGATCCATGAGATGCTTTTCACCTATCAGTTGTCTTTTTACTTTCCTGTTTTCCTTTTACTTTCCAGTTGGGAATGTATTATGGCCCCATTTTACATGTTGTACTCAATCTATTTACTATTTAGTTTACTTCAGTTCGTATCTTGTTGTGTTCATGGTTGTGTGTGTTTCAGGTTATAAAAGAAAATGCCTTCCCAGTTTTAGGGAACATGCTTTCGTTGCTAGTCGCCTGCCCCTGGTCTATGGAAGGTGGGCTTTGGGTAGTCACGACATGGGCCCCAGGGGACGGGTCGTGATAATTCAATTATTTTAACATTACATTACATATTTACAAGTCTATTTTCATATAAAATTTTTTCAAATATGTTTTCATAGATTTTTAAAAAGATAAGTGATATTAAAATGAAAATTTTATTTTCCTCATTAATTATTCCATGTTATATTTCAAAATAATTTTTCATCTTAGATGAAATACATTGATGTTACATATAATTTGCTTTGGATTTTATCTGAGTATACTATCCTTTTTCTTTCTTAGTATTATTTACATTTATTAAAAAATATTAAATGATTATGAAACCCATTTCTTTCATGAGTTCTGATATGATGAATGGTTTGTGATGTGAAAGTACACATATATATGGATTTAATTATATGAATGTTAGAACACAAACACACACACACACACATATATATATATTTCCAATTCCATAGTAAAGTATTATATCTCGTGATATAGTTATGGAAAACAAGTCAATGTGCTTGATGTTTTATGGGAAATAATTTATTTTTTAGATTTTGTATATGAAACATATCGATGTGATTTATCCACATTGTGAAATTTGTGTTTAGGAATGATCTGATGTTTTTGTTATTTAACCATACATATGAAATGGATTATATACTTATGATGGTTCCACACACATCTAGGATATGAAGTATTGGTTCATGATTGATATATGATGAATTTTTATTCGTATGATTCATGTCTTGTAAAAAGATGATGTTTTATGCCATAACTCTTATTAGTGATATTTCTCAGCTTTATAAAGAAATTTATATTTTATATTCAAGATCTCATACCCTTATGATTATGTTATTCTTATATATGATCACAGATTGACATCTCCCAAATTTTCCCTATCGGTGGATATGAGCTCATGCTTTTCTTATAATCCCTTTCCCAAGCTTATGAAGAATGTTTTTAGTTGGGTATTCTTATAAAGAGTACTATAAGGGAAGATAGTTATGGGAGACGTTGACAATATTATATAAAATAAGATTGTTTTATATATAATAAATAAATACTATAAAACTTTATGGTTTTACCAATGTTCAAATTGTTATGAATTGAATATTCCTATAAATTGATGTCATTTTTTAAAAAAACATCATGTTCTTATATCACCAACTCATGTGTAACATACCTCCGAGTTACCATTTGTGGGATTTCAATTATAGTTTTATGAGATTCAGGTTCATTCATTCAATATGATTATGAATGTATGATAACATTCCATATATATACATATTTTGTGTTATATAATAGTTCTTCAGTTTAATGCCTTAACTTGTGATATTTTTTTGTATATAATTGTTTCCTTGAATCATTAATATATCTCTTTTCCATGTGGTAGTGATATATCTATAGAAGTTAATTAGTTGAACCATAAAATACAATTATGTTATCCATGTGTATATATATATATATATTTGTGTGTGTGTGTGATTGACGATGTCCAACACACATGGGATACAAGCCTTGGTTAGTTTTTCAAGGGATATACCTTGGGATATGGGTAGACTCCAAGGGGTTCCTTGTGTGATCCCAGATCCTAATTATGATTATACCAAATGAATTCATCTTTAGTAATGTTTCATTCAAGTTGTATAAGAGGATTCCTCGAATGAGACTGTTGGGATCACTATTTGACATTGGCTATGACCTTCTTCTACATGGGATGTCCCAATATCGTCAAGTAATGTGTACAAGGTGGAATTAGAGAAAAATTTCACACCTACCCTATGGTGCCTACAATGGTATAGAATGATATTTGATAACACATTGTTATTCCTACCCAGGGAGAAGGGGCATCGAGTTCCAAGTTTGAATATATGAGAAACATCATGATTCAGAATATAATAGCCTTTGTAGAAACAAGAATCAAAAAGGGGAAGGAGACCATATAAACATCATTGAACATGTATTTAACCTCATTGAGACACCTTATGATAAGATGTTCATCCAGGAAGATTTCATGCTACATGGACTTATGACGATATGGTTGGATATTATGGGATAGGTTTGCAGATGTTAGGGTCTCATCTAGGAGGCCATCATGGGCATCTTCTTTAGGGAAATATTTCAAGACATGTCAGAGCTGCATCCAGTGTAGGAGTTTATGGAGCTCTAGTAGGAATATATGATGGTATCCACATACTCCCCACATTTTATTGAGCTAATTTTTTTTACACTCATTGAAAAAAATTATACACATAAATCAACGATTTATGACATCAAACTTCATCCTTACATCTAATTATTGGTTCATAATGTTGACCTAGTGACATACCAAAAGGTTTTATGTAAGTCATTTCCTATCATGAATGGTGTGGAGTAGGATCAAACTATTAGTATTCATCCACCATTTTGTACTCAAGGGAGTAGACCACTGTTGAAACTTGCCAAATGAGCATCGGAAAATTCAAAAAGTAATTAATAGCTGAATATATGTATTATCATCCCCACAAATGTATATGATGGAGAAGGTAGCCGATACTCCTGGATCATATAAACCTTCAAGAGATATGTGACCATTTGACCATCATAAGATTATACGAAAGAACCATGTGTATCACATATCCTTCATAAGATCATATGGAGCCCCTCCTGGAAATCCCTTCCACTCTTAGGAATGTATCGTAGAAAATCAGTGGCCATACAGGGATATAATTTTAATATCCCTCAATCCAAGAAGATTGTAAAATAGAGAACTCCTGAGAAAAAAATCCATATTTATTTTGAATGTATGAGAAAATTTTCAAAACTATAGAGTCTCTTTTGGTTGAAAATCCAACATGGTGGATCAAAAATGGATAAAATATTTTTCCTTGACAACACACATGTAAACTTGCATGATCATCAATCTATTGTAAAATAAAACAATTGAAATAAATGTGGGTAGGTGGGAGCCTTTCATGGTCATTAAATTCATTTGATTTTCCCCACGAGATCCTAAAGACACCAGGAAACCCCTATGAAATGTCTTCCTCATCACGCGAGAGCCCCCCTACATGTCATCCTCATAAAGCAAAGTGCCTTGGGATTATCCAGGAAACATCTCACTCTACTTTGGGCTCCCAACGACTGATAGAAGGATTTTTTCATGAAATTTTTTTGTGTATCCATATAAGTTTTTCATGTTCATGGGATACACCATATAAAATTACAGTAATGGTATTTGATAATGATGAAGCAACCTTCATAACTCCCAAAACTTTTAAAATAAACAAACAAAATAAAAAGGGGAATGTGGAAAAATACCCTCATTATCATAGAGATCTTCTAATGCCCTAATGATGTCCATAGTACAATATAACAAAACCCCCTGATATGTTGGAATGATCCCTCAAAATCCCTCATACATGGATTTTAGTGTTACACTAATGCCTCTCAGTGGTCATCCTGGTCCCTCAAAGGCTCTCGGAAATGTAAATATGAAAATATAAAATTATTCCTATTACCTATATGGTTTAGAAGTTCATAATTAATTTTAAATAGTCCAATAATATAGGTGTTGATAGGAGGTACTCATGATCTATGAAAATAATGTAATTTCCATACAGTAGTCCACGCTATAGAGTTGAAAAGAATTGTGATGTTGAAGTCTTTCACCAGATCCATCATGGACTAATGTGATATTAATCAACTAAAGAAATGAAAAATAAAGGTTGTTGATGTCTCTAAATCTCCAACCCAAGTGTGGAAAATTCACCACGCCCGCCAACACATGGAGAGACCAATCGCTACAGCTACAAGATGATCATGTTGATTTGGATGAATGATTGGACTCATTGTATCTAGAAACAACGGTTCCAAAGAAGAATAATCAATGAAGCTAGTCTCTTGATGAATAATATTTTTGATAGGAAATATACCAGGGTGAAAAGAATAAACCATGCAATATCCATAGGCATTTCATGTGACATGCCTTATATCACATGAAGTACTTGATGAAGGACATGTGAAGAGAACCACATACCACTGCTAGATCATGTGAGAGATTAAAAAAGATTTCAATGAACAAATATAATTAATTTTCAATACAAAATCTATAAAAAAGACTAATTATTTGATAATAAAGAAAAGAAAACATATGTTAGTCCACATTCTCTTTGCATAAACAACAATGGTAATGTGAGAACAACAAGGAATGTCTCCCAAATTTGAAGACTCTATTTTTTATAATATTGGGATCATGTGAAGTCCTCCATCATGTAAAAACAAGTCACATGATTCCTCGTGGGAATGTTGTACTTGTAAAATTTATCCCCTAGGAACATCATCATATCTTTGCGACGTTCTGCAGACATGCCTCTAGACCCACATAGCAGCACCAGTTCATGATAGTTGAGTCTCACGACAGCACCTGGGGATGTCATCTCACTCTCGTGATTCCCTCTAGGAATACTAGTCAGGTATATTGATCCTCCAAATACATTTTACTCGGGAAATGTGACACTCTCCAAGACATGTCACATTTTACTCTCATTATTACCTCCATATTTTTTATCCAAATCTTGGGATAACACCATGCAATGTTGGCTGGATTATGTGACACTGTGTGGATATGTTTAATAGGTCATGATATGTCCTTTAGGACTGACCATATATTTCTTACAACATCCTACATAAAACCAGATCTGGTAACCAAGAAATCCTAGGGTTGGCTAATTTTTCCACCCTCGGTGTGTAATCCCCAACCCATGGGAAATCTTAGTTTGTATGACCCAACCAATGGAACTAAAGGTTCTATGATACGTTTCATAACCTGGATATGTAGGAATCTTCTCTATGGCCTCATCCCCATATTAACCATCCAAAGGGTTGTCTTAATATATAAGTCCTACAACTACAAGAAATAAGAATGATCATTCTCCATCCATTATTTCTTAAACCAACCATTGATAAAACTATCTTTGGGAGCTAAAACGATCATATCATCTATATCATAAGACTATACAATTATAGGAAAACATCTCTGTGTAATACCTGGTCAACTGAACTATGAAAGCTTTGAATCCCACAATAACCGTGATACATTAGAAAACATACTAAGGCCTAATATTAAATAAAAATTCATTTAGATGTAATCCTCATGCCTCTAACATTTCAACCACATGGACCCAATAATTCCCATAAGCTAATCACTGAACCTAATCCTTCAGTGGACTGAGAAATATATTGAACTAAAATAACACTAATTCTCACTACTATTGGGATATCTAAGATGTGCCCCTAGGACTCAAGCATCAATTCATAGTGCCTCAGAGAACAAAAATATTTAACCTCAAAAATATGTTAAATTACATGGGTTCAAGGAACTATATAGTCTTGATTCTTATTGTAATCAAAATATGTAGGATGCCTCATAATGGATCAATCCCTTTATTAGAATATCAACTGACTCCATGTAGGGAATAAAACCCCTATGTACATTTTTATGTGTCTATATCATATAGAGAATATATGTATCACTCATAAATGGATGAAGAACCACATGTATATACATTTATATTAACTAATGATTCCCCATAACTCTATTAATTAATGAGATCCCCTTTTTTATACAAAGATAAATAACTAGTAATCATTTTGTTACAGTAACTATATATGTACCTAGATTAGAAAGTGATTCACAAACATATCTTAAATATATAAGAGATTACTATAGTAGTAAAAATTTATCTTGAAAATGGTACAATAAGTATGACCTCCTATTCGCTCGACCAATACAAGTCCCTAAAAGTTGATGGGTCTGAATCCAAAATTGCCCCCCCACCTTTGGAATGTAGGTGTAAACCATGTTAGATATGAGGGATCCATTTATATGATCAATTATGAATGATAATGGTAACTTATTTTTTATTATTATACATGAAATGACCACCCCCACCCACCCACAATCAACCATCTGGACCAACCAGACCCTCCACAGCAAGGGTTTGACTGGTTATCTATTCCCTATTGAAAGAAAAGTGATGAACCAAATGTGAATCTCTCTAAGAATGTATTAATAAGGTTATAATTGTTCGGAAATATTTTTACATTTTTTGAATAAAATGGGGGAATACTGATTTGAAACTCATAATTGAGATAATGATCCATCGATCATACTATGTGACACTTATTTTACATCCCAGCAGAAATAATGTAGTAAGACCGACATGAACATATAGCTACTCCATAGTAACTATGATACCTATTAAATATTTCTATCAATGTTTTTAGAAGTAAAAATGATCAAAATGGATAGATTATAAATAAAATTATTTTTATCGAGAAAATCTTACCTATGATACTGCACCAACTGGTCTCCTTGATCCTTGTTTTCTATGTGACTATAGATTCTTATCTCATCCACAACATTCTAATTCAAGACAATGGATTCTTCATTTGAAAATTGATCCATTAAATTTCCCAGGGATTCCACCCCTATTGGTTTCATAATGGTTTCCCTTGCTTAATAGCTCCAACAACTGGTGGTAAAATTGTTGATCCAGGAGTACTACCGACATGGTAAAATCCAAACCCTTGAATATTCTTGTCAGGGCCTCCAAGAATGTAAAATTGTGATGTTTCATCACCTCTGAAAATTTCAACTAAGAATGTGGCCCTCGTTACCATAAGAAACCACTTGGAGTGTTTATCCACAAAGTATGAAAACTACCACAATCAACATATAACGAACGTGTACTAGGACTCCAAGAATGGATCCCTTCACGTTTATGAGTCATCATTAAGGGAAAATATCAAATCACATCACCAGAACCGTCCTATCTATACCCAAGAGTTGCTGGATGAGGGTACCGCACATCACACGACCACACCAAATTCCCATGAACCAAAAATTAAGAAGGATCTTCAAGAGAGGAAGGTGATGGATAACTAAGAGAGGGCTCATGTACCCACTCCTATAAATTATTTCTCCAAGTATACATTTTAAACAACATATAAGCAGGTGAATATCTCTACTCACTTAGAACAATTTTGTGTGAATATTCACCCAATAGTTATGGGGGAGGCATATATTCCAACCATTTTACATGAAGAATATCAGCATATTCTAGTGGAATAAAGAGGACAAAGATGGAACATATCCATGCTTCAATCGAATATATATTCTAGTACAGAGTAGAGATAAAAAAACAGGCTTATATCCCTTAACTCACGTCTCTAGGATGATAATGTACATTATAAATAGTTGAACAATGATTTCTATATATTAAGTACCTATTGAAGATAATGATATTGGTAAATATTTCAATCCCTACATCTAGTACATATCAACACTCTGATAATTGTGAACAAGTATTTTCACTAGGGAATGTACACATTATTTCTCTTATCTATGAGGATTATTGGAAAATTATAATAATTTATGAGGTATCAACCCCATATCATAATCTATTTCCAACCGAGAATCACTATGTGAGAGTGGAACACACAGCTAGATAGTGTCACATGCTTGTCGAAAAAGTCTAACAACATATTCCAAAAGTTCAGGATCATGCTCATACCGCCTTATAGATAGGGGATAACATGTGAGAGGAGAACATCCATCAGGACAAGCTCATATTATTGATAATGAATTTTTTAGGAAGTTTCCAATGTCAATGGATCAGGCATATTGACCCATTCTTGCTGGGGGTTACGAAGATGGAATGGAAGAAGGCCCATGAAATGCACATATTCCCCTCATATATTCCTCATAGCATGTTCTAGCAGATCAAGGAATCTAGTTGCATATTCCAACTTCCACAAATTAACGTCTTCAATAACATCATTATAGGGCAATAAAATATGAGGCTTATAACCCTTATCTCATACTTAAGTACCATCAACATATTCTATCAGGGAATTCACATTCAAACTAGGCTCGTACTCCTAACCCGATTTAGCAAAACCTAGTGAGATCAGGACATTTAACAGTGCAGGCTCATACATTTTCCAGGAAAGACTAGTGGTATATCCATGAAGCTCAATATCTGGCTCATATTCCTATCCTAGCGGAGGTTCACCAAGTGATAATGGAATATGCCTTGATATAGGCTCATATTCCTATAAATAATGAGATATCTCATTGAAATATTCCAACATCATCTCAGCATAAGGATCATAATCCCACGACACCACATGGTCATAATAAAGTTATACAAACTATAATACATTATTATTGTATCCCAACACAATTCCAATAGTTAGGTTAGTATATTCTAACCACGATGTTGAACATGGACCATTTTCTTAATCATTATAATGTCGGTGTCCTTGAGATTATTCGAGATAAAATATCAAAACCAAAAGGGTCCTTTAATAATTCCCCCAAAGAATAAGATGATGACTATCATGATAGTCCTCCCCATGGTAGTGTTGGGATTGATCATAGGGACTCCACTCCTAGTATCCTTTATGTCAAAATCATCAAGGATATATCTCACATGAAAAAGAAAATACTCCCCTTTCATAAACACCATCATATAAAGAGATTTTCAAAGCTCATACATCATTGTATAGATAAGAGTTCAAAGGTCTGGCACCATATTATAGAGTGTTGATCAAAACATCAAGGAAAACCACATTTAGTTTTCCCCCAACTGTCAGTAACACACCATTCTAGTCAACATGTGACGCTCCAAATAATGATCAATGGTATGACCAAATGGAGGCATGTATGTCTAATTTATAAGAGACTGAAATTGTTATATTGATAAATTTATCCAAAAAAACATAACTATCATGTTTATCCCTGAACCACTTCTTACAATGAAATCATATATGATCAAGAAAATGATGGCATGACATGTATATACTAAAATATGTGGTCTAATTATTTGATACTAAAAGCACGATATCTCTTATATCTATGATAATGGTTTCATTTTCATAAAATAAAGATACTATGTTGTAAAATATAGTTGTATAATAAGTTCATGGCCTGAGATACAAAACAATAAAATAATAGAGAAAATTTTCAATGCACCTTCCTTCATTTCATCACAATCATTTCGAAGAATATCTCCCAAAAAAATAATGAATTTGTATTAGAGGATGGGTTATGTATAATGAATTAAAATTTTTCACACCCCTAGAATAACATGACACTTAAAATACAACGTCTTATGTTAATGTAGGCTTTAGAGAAATTAATGGACTAGGTAAGGATTTGCCCACATGGTCACTATAATAGAATTATCCTAATTCAATTGCTCTTAGAAATAACTAAAGGTGGAAAAGGATAGAAAATAGGACTTTAATCTAGGACCTTCAAGGAAATTATAATTTATTTTAGACATAGAGACTAATGTTATGATCTCTTGGACAACTTCTGTTAAAGAATGATCCTCATCTTGGGATCTCATCATACCAAGTTCACATGTTAACACAACTGTGCTACATCAAATGAACCAAAGTAGAAACTTCTATAGCTGCCTTGCAGAAACAGACCCATCTGGTTAATCCAGGGGAATATCTACAACCTCATCCACCTCTCGGATCATCAAACCCTAAGAGTATCTATGATATATTGGAAATAATTAAAAACTAATCATAGCTTGCTGGACTGGGGGATTTTATTTCCCAATAACCATATCCAGTTTTTTCATCCATTGAAATGGTCCTGCTGATATCATTAGTGATTCTATACTAACCCCACCCAACTAGAATAGGGAGATTTAAATATTCATGTCTATATCGGGAGTCTTTAAATCCCCAAATGGAATCATTGGATCATAAAAAACATTACCAATCAATGCCAATTATGGACCCAAACAATGACCACCCCAATATGGATGTGGGAATTTTCATCATCATTGTCCCCAAATAGAGAATAATAATTTAATGGGTTTTGTGGAAAAAAATGTTTAGTGTAAAAACTACTCCTCCCACTATAAGAAAAACCACTACTTGTTAGGTCCTGCTCAGCAACCACGACCGGAAACTCTCTCAAGGTCACCATTTTCAGACCTTGTTGGTAGGAGAGTATGACAAAGATAATCATACCGAAGTGGATTCTCAATCCAAAACTGTATAACATGGATAACTGATCAAATAACCACCTTACTAAAGGAAGGGAAGAATTGGTCTATTATGTCAAGAGTAATGGTACAAAATCCATTTCCAATAATGCATTCATGAATGCTCTGTCTATAAAAATGATATAAAAAGTAGATCAAGACATAAATATAGAGGTCCAAAATTGAAAATGTACCTTAAGATGATATTTATTCAATTTCACCTACCAAGGCAGTATACACATGGAACTAGAGAAGGCTCTAAAATATAGAACATCCAAATAATGAGTTTCCATCTATCCAATGGAACAAACAAATGAAAAATTGAAAGTTGTGATTGCATCCTAGTCATCACCAAAAATCATAGAAGTTCCTTCAATGGATGATCATTTTTCACAATACAGAGTGATATAAAAACTCTCATATGGCTCAAAGAGGAGATACTCATTGGAAATATTCATGTCTGTTTTCATTTTAATGAAGACATGCATATTCTTCCTCTTGTATCTTATATACAAGAGATAATAGTTTCTAACCATTAGACTAGATCCAGAACCATGAAGCCACTCAATAAAAATTGAGGAAGATGAAACTGATTTTGAATTCTATCTGTCATGGTGGAATCCTCTACCTCGTTATAGGATTCATTTAGATTTATGAGGAAATGAGTATCAGTAGGTGACAATGTTATGACCACCTCATAAATCCATTCTAACTCCCTGTAGATGGGTGGTTCCTCAAATATAAGTGCCCTAATAGGTTCTAAACATGATCACATTCTTGGATACTTGAATCGAATCGATGAATGTGTGGCATGAACCTATATAGCCTTAGATAATTTCATATCCCAAATGGTTGTATGATACACAACCACCAACCAGTTTAGTAAACCTTATTTTATCCAATTTTTATGGTGCTAGAAACCCCAATGAGTATCTCACACACATTGTATCCTAGTGTGGATTGATGGTGGGACATATATATTTCCCAGAGGAAGAAAGTTTGAGGTGTTTTTTACAGACCCTACCAAGGAAAACATTGTTATGGTACATAATCCTACTAGAAAGATCCATTGTAGTATGATAATTCTTTCATTGTCAGTTCCTTTTTAAGTTCATCTATACTCTGAGGAAAACAATGATCATCAAGATGATGAATTTAAAACAATAATTTAATGAGAGTGCATATAATTCATAACTAGATAGAATTGTTTTACATATTAACTCAACATCTATCTCACGAAGGAACAAATTTTAGAAATTTTTTCTAATAATATTTGAGATTGGTGGTAGACACCTCTGATCCCAATGAGGTGTGTAGGAGGGTTTTATGTGTTCACTAAAATGGATCAACTTTTTAAAGAGCCCATTCATCAAACTCGATATAAAACTCAACACATGACCTCAATATAAGGGAAATAGAAGGAAAATAAGAACCTGTATTTGTCACTCTCAATCCAAAAATATTACCCATAAAAGAAACTATGATGGTCCCTAACAACATTGCACCTCATGTCGAGTGGTGACAATAAAGAATCACCATCAGAAAAAATCACAAAAAAACATGGGTCGCCTAGGATTTGACGAACATCTGAAAATGGTATAATCCTAAAATAATGAACAATTCACCTATTATTTCTTAATATAAATGGAAAAAAATTCCCATTGTAAGGCATACCATGAAGCCAGATAAGGTCAACCTCACTGACCATATCGACTACCTCCCTTTCAATAGGAGACTGAGTCATAATATCCATCACTTCTTAATCATCAAAAAATCCTTCAAGGCTTGGTTAATTCTTGACTGGGTGTGTTAGATAAATCCTTATATAAGGTGGATTTCATAACCCTTTCCCCTATAGAAGTAGAATGTGGTTATAAGGATGTTTCATCCTAGCATTTTTGGATGTTTGAAAATCATATATCTTGGAATGAATTTGATTGATATCATGCCACCGTAAGATCATAGTTTCTGAGATGCATAATAGCTCCACAACCTAATAAGTATACATTATATGTACGTCATCAAGGTGGGAGTAACCATAAAATGAATTAAGAAACATTAGGGGAAGAGTCATACTCTATGCCAACACAATATTTAACTATTGCAGATTTCTACACATCAACATCTCTAGCATGGGAACCACCACCCCAAATGGAATCCTCATTAGAAGAAGATATACTATTTGGTTTTGTAAAAGGGATACACAAAGTAGATCCCAACATCAATGATGTTTTATCTTGATAATATGACTTTCCTACATATAATAGGGGAATGGAATGCCGCATGCATATGAACTGAGGATACACGAGACAATGCTAGCATGGTCAGACCCAATATTTTTTTCCACATCCCTACAATGGATATATGTATAATTGATACACATGTAAAAGTTATCCATTATGCTCAAAAGTGGCATGGAGGCATCCTAGAACCCCCTATTGTCCATCCAAACCTGATTGCCTTGCCTAACCGCCTAGTAGAATATTTATTATTTGATCATCCTAGAAAATGGGGAAGGATGGAATACCATGTATAACTATCCTTACATACCACATCCATCTATACAAATGAAACAGGCCCATCAACCTCAAATACCATGTATCGTGATCCATATGTCCTTGAGCAACCACAAGTCTTGAATCACCATTATCTGGCACAATAGTACAATGACATAAAATAGTTGTCGATCATTCCAATAAATATTTCAGTCCTTGATGGGATATATAATTCAAAATAACTTAGGGATGATCTTTTTTAAAACCTCAATAGAACATAGTAATTTGATACAAATGTCACTTCATTTGAGGTTTATCGAGTGGAGACTATGTCAGTAGAACGTCATGTTTCCATCTTGTTCAATGAACATGATTGTGAAGAGGTCCTTCTAATTGAAAATCATGCCTCTATATGATTCCAGAAGACCCAATAATTTTGAAATAAATAGGTTAATGAATGATAATGGAATCAGGATAAACCACATCCCAATTTGACTTATTCAAAATTTGAGATATAGTGATGGGGATTGGTCTCCCAAAAATATGACCATTTAAGGGTACAATAAGCATGATAACGGTCTTCTAAAGTGGACCAAACTCAAAGATATATTTGGGGACCTCCCATTTAACATTAAATTTATGATAATCAGAGAAGTAACCAAAAATAATTCCATTCTCAGAATTCCTTAACTCTATATCCAATTGGCGGTAACATCAACACTCCATCAATGTCTAAAGTGACAATAAATTTAAAGGTTTCAATATTACATGTTGAATGTGCATCCTTTGAATCATTTGGACTAGTAGATGGGTAATTAGTTTTTTATATGAAGGGTGGGAAACCATAAGTAGAAGTTGCTGGAATATATGTTTCATCTCCCAATTGTTTAGGAATGACCCCTTCAAATCATTGGAGTATTCATGAAATCAGCAATGTGATCTGTATAAATATATTTATGGTGATAGAATTCACCCCAGAGCTCCAAGACCCTTTTGTAACAAATTATTGTGCAAAATACAATTAGTTCAGACATCTCATTTCAATGTATCAAGTAGTATGAGATGATAATCCCTCTTACTATGGCCTCCCTCACACTAATAATGACAGAGAAGATGATAGATTTCCATAACCATTTTAATATGTATTCATAGACTCAGAATTAGGGGAATATGAATATGAACTCAAGAATTCCCTTTCCTTAGTTGTGGAAGGAGTCTCCACCACCACCGATGAACATAGAGAAATAAATATGAGAATGAAATAATACCCACAAAATACTCAATTTACTGTCACCATGCCCCTTGAAGACCATGAGGTATATATTTTATTTCTAAATTATCACTGATCTGTGTTCAAATGGAAGTACAAAAAAATTTATAGAATCTATCCAGAAAGGGCTACACACTATCTCGGCTTACCTGATGAAAATTGAGGATTAAAGTTGGCTACATGGAGGATTCACCCCTCTCATGAAACCATTGTCAAGCTGTAAGTTATCAAAATAGATCAAGCCCATATTTTTCCGAGAAATACAATACCCAATATGGCTTGACAACATAATCCTCATTATGAAAAATAATTAGAAAATTAGAGACATCATTGATATCAAATACTATAAACGGAATTTCCCAATGATATATTTCCCATTACTAATCACATAACTCTTGATTGATGCATCTAATGTCTTTCATTCCCTATCCATCATGAATTTGTATTCAGGGTACTATCAAATAATAATGTACCCTAAATATGAAGAAGCCACTTCCTTTAGAGCATCCCAAGGGATATTTTTCAATCAGCTCATTCCCTTTTCTTGGAATAATGTTGTTTCCACATATTAACATGCCATGAATCATATAATTAAGTCAAGACTCGAAAAAAAGTTAAATTGTATGTCGATGACCAGATTGTCATGTACATATAGCATTGTGATCACATTGAATATCTTCAAACAACATTCATCTATATAGGACAACACATTATAAGGAATAATCTTCTAAAATTGTGTTTCAGGCTAAAATTAGAAAAACATTTTTGGCTTTGTGGTATGGCACCACTACATCGAGGTCAAACCAGAAAATACATGTTCTATACTAGCAATCTCACCACTATAAATCTCAAATAACTAAGTGGGACAAAGGAAAAAATCCCTATATTTAGAGATTCAAATCCAACCTATCTATAAAATCACCCCCCTTCACTAGGATATGGAATATGGGAATTTAATATCAATGATATGATGGTTGTTAAGATTCTTTAAAATGTATCATGTAGTGTCTTCTTCACCCACCAGTCCTAATTCCTCTATTTGAATGTTGGAAAATCATATTATATGTGGTTTTCATGGATCCATAGATGGTAACCCTCCCCACACTGAAAAATAATATTTGGAGTGAGAGAAATCTCTACTACTTCATCTAGAGTAAGCTATGTAATGAGAATCAATAATTTGATGTCGATATGGAATACCTTATAGTCATCTTCAATGTGTAAAATATAAGGCATAAAATGTTGCAACACTAATTCAATATTGTCACTATTTTCGATCCCCTAAAGTATATGATTGGTCTTTCAATGTGACCAAGTCATTTGGACTAATGGACTATCATTCAATTGAAATAAGACAGTTAGTTGTATCACATTAATCAGTGAAAGTACAGTCCTTGGTTGATTTCCTTATAGCACAACCTACCCTGAAGAAAACACAAATGGACACTATAGTTCTAGATTACATGGTATTTTATTCCCATGAAACTCCCCAAACATGGGAGATGAATTTTTATGGATCCTCTTGATGTAGATTCAGTAAAAGTATGGAAACCCCAATGTTAATTTGAGTTGTCTTATGGATTATATTTGTATTTCAAAACAATGATATTTTTTCCAACCACGTTTCACTGTCTAAAGTAAGTACAAATAATGAGGTAGAATAATGATCCCTTATTTCTAGCTTCGAACTATCCTTACAATTGCACAAATCCTACCAAAATATCAATGGGGATTTTGAAATACTGAAAAGAAAGATCAATGAATAATAGTACCTCAAAATGGATGAACTGTCCCCCCTCAATTTCAATGTAAAGGGATTGATGGAAGAGTTCCCTTTTTCTCCCACATTAAATCATGTTCCCCGATAACATAATTCTTGCACTGACACATTGGATAATGCATCCACAGTTCTGGATGACCCTAAAATGGAGGAAGAAAACTTCTATATCAAACATTTAACAATTGTCTCATCTATCATCCTATGGGATATGGAATAGATCTACTAAGTCAACCACAACCCAGAGTGTGATGGTCTAATGAACACCCCTTTATGGATGGATCCCATAGTTGATTACCTCCAAAATATTACTCTTCTAAGAAACCAAGTCGGATGGGATAAGATTTTGGTTCCATGCAATGAAAATCACACACTATAATAATCCAAATGCACTTAAAACCTCTTAAAAGGGTGGATTTAATGGAATCCTTCTTAGATGCATAGTAGAAGGAGGTATTTTACTCATCATGGAAGAAGTGTATGTGGGTCTAGTAGTGACCATCATCCTAAGACCAGGCTCTACTAAAAACTCAAATGTTTGTGATATTATAGGAAACCCATGATAAAGAACTATGTGGAATTCAACAAAAATAATCATGTGTTCCAAATCCACGAAAAAATTCATTCCTCTACGCCAAAAATTAATACACAAAGCTAAATACTCCTAGCCATTTTCTATTTAGGGAATGTATGTTGTGGGGCCATATCCACTAGCAATGAAAAAATGATTTCAAATAAGTCCTTATTTCTAGCTATTTTTTTCCAAAACTACCTCAGTAAAGACCCTTAAAGAAGGTGAAATAAAGAATATAATCAAATTCATAAAGACTTATATCATCACCAGGTCTGGAGTCCCTCACACAATATTGATGGAAAACATCACAATATTCTATTTTATAGAGTTAATAGAATTATACCAAGAGTACATTATCATGTCCAATCGCTCATCTCAATATCATGTATTGGAAGATGGATAGAGAGAATAATTTAATAATACTCCTTAAAATATACACTAAAATATGTTGTATAAGGAAAAAAGACCTATATTGACAAACTTCTAAATGAAATATGGCCCTAACATACCACCAGGCATACTTCTACAAAATTAATTCCATGCACATCAGTGTATGGGACAGAGTCAGTGTTTCACATAGAGGTAGAGCTGCCTTTGATTTTAATAGCCATTTTCAAACATCTCTTAGATGGCAAGAAATTGAGAAATATGATGAAAGAATCAGGGAAACATGATGTGACTAGGTTGAAAACATTACACAACATAGAGTTCCATCAAAATTGTATGTCACGTGACTTTAATAAAAATGTTATCCTCCATTCATTCTACCAAGGATAACACATGTTGGCCCTCAGGTCCCCATGGATACAAGGGAAGAAGACTACCAAATATGAAATGCATGTGCCAAGGGCCTTATTTCATATATATGGTCTACAATAATGGATCATACTCATTGGACACTATGGACGGGGAGCTTGTCAAACATCCAAAAGATGAAATATATCTCATGAAATAGTTTTCACAGCTATCATCAAGCAACACCTCTGTCCTAACAAAGATACATAAACTGAAAGGTATCCATTATCCCGACCACATAATAATAATATTTACAGAGATCATCCTGACCACTTTATGATTATATGTATAGATATTTTCCTAGAAAAAATACAATAAACGTGGAAACACACACCAAGTCATAACAACAAGTCATTAAACTACACAATATCCTTCATCCTGATCACATTATAATAAATTATTCATATATTTTTCTAACCACATGATGATATACCATGTAGATATTGACATTAACAAATGATGTTAAACAACACAGTTATATAAGAACAACATAGGGAATAATTCCTTACTGTGCATGATACATAGTGACACTCGAACCTCTATTTATTAGGACCATCCACAACCTTCTTTTACCTTCACATCTGGTGATCTATGTTCTTTGTACTTGATAATAAACTGAACCAGTTTTATAGAACAATGTACATATTTATTATCCTTTTCAAAGAGATATGTAAGGATTCCATGATCCTAACTCTTGGTTGAATAATTGCATGATTCAAAATACCCATTTATTATCCGTTTTTTATCTGTATAGTGAGAGAACCCATTTTCATTCCTTGGTTCTTTCATCAAGGATAGCATACATGAGACTAGGAATTTCACTAAGGTCATTCCCACACAAACAAGGAATAGAATCTTGTGACATTCCCATCATTGTCTAGAATGCAAGATTGTTAAAGGGTTACCATGATTCCCCACCATATGACATTAAACTGAAGAGTTGATTTCCAAAACACAACATAAAAAATTATAACATGATGGACATAACTAGAGTGTATAACAATTTTTGGAGTTGGCCTTCTACTGAACCAGAATTCAATAACAAAATGTGTCATGTTTCCTAACATCAAAGGATTATTAGTGACACCAAGCTCTTCAAACCCAAGTACAATAATGAAAAATATAAAAATACTCCCTCTCTGTGTATAGGTCATACCTGCATAGGAAGATCACTCTTAATGAACAATTTCTGGATTCATTCTCATTTTCATGGGGTACATAGTGTTATCTATAACTCTGTTATTGGGACAACCCTCAATAGTTTTGTTCTCTCACATTGATTCATATTCTTCTTTACCGCCTGAAGTTAAACTACATGGGATTTCAAATAACTACATACATATTGATTCATATTTCCATTTAATATGTATTGACACCCATATTTCCATCCATTGTTCCAACCATAATTCCCCTTTTCATATTGGGAATCCAAAATCCTTACCACATGATGTTAAACTACATGGACCATGAAGAATTACATGTGCCTTTATTTCTATCATCATTGAATATATAGTGAAGCCTAGATAACCAATTATGGGCCCATCTACAATTACAACCAGAAATAATTTCCACCTCTAAAAATGGTTCAAAACAGTTTAGAGAGTTTATCATAAACAAATTATGTCTAGATTGATTCATTTCATCATAAATTATGTAGTGACATTCATGTCCCAAATCCTTTATTGAGCTATAATGACCAATAAGAAATTAGTACCAATGAAAAAAGGACTGATCCTCACATGATTAATTTTCCTTTGTATGATCTATACCTACATATGGATTTTTTTTCATATAATATATTGTCCACAATCATTACATATCAGTCCACATGAATTTACTGAATGATGTTAATCTGTATAGAAAACAACCTTACCACATGATGTTAAGTGAAATGGAAAACAACATTACCACAAGATGTTAAACATCAAATGAAAGATATTTTCCATGCCATGATAAACTACACAAAATATGTCCCCACTACCTAGAAGTAAACTATGAAAACCATCTTCCTTTTTATATCCCCTGTCAAAGAACCACAATATTCTTTCCATGGTCATGTAATGAATTGGGTGCATTCATCTCCATTTAGTCACCCCACCCATAAATAACCCTTCATGTACTAGTTACATAATTTTAATTAAATATTCCAATGAAATTAGAATAGATAACCATATTCATGGGACCCTTTTCTTGAATATGAATATATGCCTATGGATATTTTATATTCTCATATAGTTGTAAAAAATATGTTTCAAACTATAAAATGGGAATTTTCATCTTTGTGAGCCCTAACATCACTTTGGTGGAATATAAAACCACATTGTGATCTGAACTACTCATGGTATGAATCTCACATATCACTACTCATAAACTGGGGGACTTGACCCATGATTTACATTATTCTCATCCCCCACTAAGAAATACGGTGATGTACTCTCAGCCCTGTGTATCATAATTGATCTATTTTACAACATCCACTATATTCAGTCCATCTACATCGTGCTCTTAAACTACACATGATTTGGTCAATGTTTTATGGACTTAAACTGAATCCTATAATGGTCCAAATATCCTCACCTTAAATTACTATCGAAAGAGACAATGGACTAGTCAGGTCGAAAACCGAGATTTCGTGCTAGGTTTAAAATTCAAGTCTTCCATCACTAAACACATCATATTTGGAGTTTATGAAGAAATGAGGGCACAAATAATGAATTAATAAAGATTATATTGCATATACAATAGCCCTATTAAAATCTATGTATTGAAAATTGTATCCCATACATCAAGAAAAAATTACAGAATGATATACCATGTCTACTCACTGAGAGATTGTGTCGCTAGGTTTTGATACAACTATTAATATTTTAAAACCTTTCCTATATATTACACTCTCAGAAAATAAAACTTCATGGTTTGGGTGCCTTAATTCATCATATACAATTGATGATCCTTGGAAATGATACTCGACTTCATTGGACCATTTTCATGAATATGCATGTATGCCAATGGCTCCCTCATATATTCCTATTGTTGTAAAAAAATTTTGTCACTCCTCAAAATGGACATTCTGATCCTTTTTTACCCTAAGATCACTACAGTAGAATATAATGACTATGTATTTCTAAACTACACCTATTATGAATATCTCATATCATCCTCATCATCTATGCACTTCAAACCATGACATACAATTTCCCTACCAAACTATCCTAGTGAGTTCGACATCCCCAACATTAAATCACCCCATTTTGATCTCTTTTTCATGAAATAGTTTGATACTTCATTAACAAACCTATGATGGCTCACAAATTATGATTCATAACTACATGAAATAGGGCTTGAGCATCCAGACCCAAAACTACACTACCCTAAGAGGATGAAACCCTTCCATATTAGCATTATTCCAATATCAATCTATATTACCTATATACTTGTGTCGTAAATATATCATTTCTATTATAAATGAGTGGATATAATATTTTTCTTTAACATACTACTGATGGATGTGGGGTTTGAGCCACAAATTAATGGCATCTCATACTCTCACAAATGAATCGTCGACCATTGTGAGCCCTAGAAACAGAATGGAAGAACATAAAATCTTAGAATTTAATAGGACATACATGGTATTTATTCTCTATCCCATATTCACATACTAAAAATTTTGTGTTGTGAATTTCATCACACATATTCTAAATATACAGGGAGATCTTGATTCCATTTTCTACTTCCCTCAATCGATATTACCTTTATAAATCATCCAGAATCCCTTAGAAAATATAAAAAAATTCAAGATTCACTTTTCATGACCATGAATGTAAGAATATGGATCCGAGATATGCACCAATTACCATCAAAAAAATGAATCACTCTACAAAAATGGATTCTTAATCATCATGAGCATTAGCAACACATTATAACAACCCAACATCCTCAATAATTTTAGAACATTTCAGGAATGTATGAACAATATTATATGACCATTGATCTGGTCTAAGCTAAAAAACCCTAAACTACACCAATATAAATTGAAATTCAAAAGACCAAAAACTATAGTGATAATATGTCTGAGGTAATGGACCATAAACTACATCAATAGTAGGTTTGAGATAAATGAACCTAAACTATAGTGATATTAGGTCAAAGCTAAAAGACCATAAACATATGCAATATGATATCCGAGAAATAAACCATAAACTATTTTAATGTCAGGTCAAATCTAAAATAATTTAAACTAAAGTGATATAATGTATGAGCTAAAATACCCTAAACTACAGTACAATATCAATCAAGCCTGCAAAAGCTTTTGATGCCCATTACTTGGCCTTGGAAAATCAGTCATTGATTACCAAGACTATCAGATTTAGTAGAAGAAGAGTACCCTACCTCTGGGACACTTTTCATACCCTATCAATCCTTCTTCAAATCATGCATTTTGTTTTTCTATGTGTTATGAAAAGTATGGGTTACGTTGATGGTTCACATTACATCATATAAAAAAATATATGCACATCATGAATGAATAAAAATGAAAACACATATAATATTCATCAAATCCATTCATTAATATTGTGTGATAGGATGAATATACACATTGATATTCATCTCTAAGAATCTCATCAAAAATAGGGAGCATATCAATTTTTAATTACAAAAATATTTGTTTGGATGAACTGGAAAAACTTGTATGATATTGGGGAGAAGAGTTGATTGAATGAAGAAGTGAAAATCATCATTACCCTTCTACTTCTTCTCCACAACAAACATTCATGACTATAGTAGTCAGTACTATAACTATTTTTGGGGAAGTTTCCAACAAGAGATACGACATTGAGTGGTCTAACATCATGAAAGCTATGATTTCATTACATCTACATATTTTCGAAGTCAAGGAATCAAGATAGTATTAAAATCTGAGTATGAAATTATGACACAAATCTAATACCACTAATGCTTCATTCAACTGCTCCTAAAGGGTAGCCTCATATATAAAATTATGCAATTATCTTTCATCGGTGGACAAACCTTGTCAAACTAGTGTGATCTCCTTTCTGTATTCATGGAATCAGTTGGGAATCAAATCCACCAACCCCAAATTCATCAAAATAATTTATAATATTCTTCTCTGGGCCTCATAAAATTTATATAGGAGTCATAATTACTTCTTATTGAATATGATTCTAGATAAACCTACGATATTTTTGTGCATACATGAATAATTAAGCCTCTGAGGAAGGATAATGATCCACTATTTTTTCTGATAAGGATGTAGTAGGAGGAGACTAATATGATCATATCTTGATAGTAATATCTCCAATATCTTGTGTTTGAGGACTAACCTCCTCAAAAGATTTTGTATCAAGGTCACGATAATCATCTCTAGAATGAGGGTGTTTGGTTGATGTATCACTCAGATCTCTAATCAACACCATCATCACCTCAAATAATATGGTTGGATAGGTCAGAGGAATATCCAAATGATGGAATATATGTCATATAAATCAATCCAAATAAGATACTACCCAAGGATATGAATATATATTATAAAGGAAGGCAAGAGATTCTTTAGGAAAGTGAATGATATCATCTTCAGTATCATAAAATAACAGCATCATCCAAAATAGTAGAATGATTGTAGGATTTATGGGTCCTAGAAATCCGAACAACAAAAGAATGTAGACCCTTTGGTATCACCCAAATAGAAGAGTGAATCGATAAGGTGTATAATGCTCGTAGATAAGTATCTCATCCACTCTGACTAGAGGATTTCCGTCCTGATGAATGATCATATATGACCTTTCATTAATGGAAACACTTCCATTATCAATAATCAATATAGTTGGTTCACAAAAGGTGATTAAAAAGTAACTTTCATATTAAATCATAACATCCTTCCCATCAAAATGGCTTGTTGACATCGTACTAAGCCCTGATATGTTATGCAATCTATGATGGATTAAGTCATTATTATCATTATAATATTAACTATAATGGAAATGATCCCCTATCTATAAAAAAATAGAAGAAAACTTATCCTTTATCGAGTATATAATTGATGAATATGGAACATGATTTGATAAATGCATGCAAGTATCAGTGACACAAAATTATGGTGTTTTCATTACTCAAGTCGCATTTCTGTCACTAACATGCTGATATATATAAATTATCATGAACCACCAACTGAAAAAACAACAACTTAAAAAATGTTCATAAATCATATCATCCCAAGGTATAGGGAGACCTTTATGTTCAGTTAGTATCCCAACAAGGTATAGTCTCGAGCATTCAATATTCCCAAATAAGAGCTAGCGCTATTGCAATCCTACTAAGAAGGTCACCAGTGTGGGAACAAAGAAGTGTTCCATACCCTATTATGTCATTGAAATTTTTTTATATAGTGCTTAAAATATTAAAGATATTAGATATTCTTCTCCTTCCTATTATTCTTCTTCATATTGTTATGCATATCACTCTCAAAAATTGGAGTGTTCAGGGGATCAATCTAGTAATTTTTGGCCGAAGAGGAACTCATCATACATCTCTCTAGTTGGGGGATCATGGCTAGTTGATAGATGTATAACAAGTTGATACTTATATAACCCTGGAAGAAATGGAATGTTTTGGTATTAGAAAACCAATGGATTACCAGTTCATAAAGATGATCAGGTTAGTGGTGGAAAATGAATTGGGAGATCCACAATACCTCCTAGAGGTGACACCAATATAACACATCATCAAACAATGAAAAAAAATTCATAACCCAGAATACCCATTCCCATTCATTAGAATAATTACCACCTGTATGAAAATCTCACTTGAAGCTCCACTTACCACAAAGGTTATTCCTTGCCTTAAGAATGAGATTAAATATTCTATCCAACCCCGGAAATAGTCTTCTAAAAATAGTCATGTGACGTTTAAACAAATTGAGATGGTATATTGAAGTCTAGAAGAGGGATGGTAACATAATCTAGCATATCAAACTGTAAAATGAATGTCATTATGATAGTGGATAATCTAGAATCTAAATGATTTGAAACTTTTTAAAAACTAATTATTATAATCCACTTGAGATCGACGGTTGGTATTGTGGTTTCAAGAAAATCCTTTCCCTTTGAATGGAAGCAGTACCAAAAGGACGAGAACTAAAATACATATAAGAAAATGTATGTGGCATATATCATATAGGTAAGATAATATATTTTTTAAAAATAATGACAAATACTGGAAGCATCCGAGACAAAACATGAATAAACAGAGGTATTAATGAATATCCTGAAGGGATCATGAATCACATGACCTCCAGAGGCCTCACATGTCACAATGATTTGCAGGGCATTTCACTATCTCCTAACTCTTTAGAGACTCATAATCATGAGACTTGGACATAGTTACACAAGTCTCATGATAGTCGATCATTTATATGATAAAGTTTTAAGACCCCACAATATCCTAAATGAAATCATACTCATTGTGGATGAAGTTCAAGCAGTTACAAAAATATAGTTTAATGTCGGTTTGACCTGGAACCTGAGTAGAGGCTGTCTTGAAATATAGTTCTTGTTAATGTAGACATGTGATAAAGTATCATGATCAGGACTTGAGAAATGGTCTTGCGATGAGGTTACATGACATAAGTGAGGATATATAACTCTGAAAAGAGTTTATTTGGGGAAATGAATAGATATATGGCCCTATATATAGGGAATTGTGTGTAATTACAATACTCTCTCAATAGGCCAACCATCGCTCCCAACACGAAATTGAAAAAATTCCAAATATTTGGGAGGGAATTAACATTATATAGAACTAATCCCTTTTCCCCGTTGACATCTCTTATGAGGGGGAAATTTTTTTATGCCCACCAAATGTGCCCCGAAAATTTCATAGTGGAATAAATTCCTAAATATGGGTATTATCTTCCCCACAAATGAAAATGAAATAAAAGGGGGATGAGCCTCACATCTTGAATAAACTATATAGTGATACATGATTGTATTACCAATATATGTTCATACAATGTAACCAAGTAAAAAACATAACCTAATGATGATACCATGGAGACCCTAATCAAAATCTATTCTACTCTAGTGATACAATCCATGATAACCGGTTTACATGCATAGATAGCCAAATATCATCACCCATGGCATTTGTATCATTAACTGGTGAATGCCTAACAAACCACACAAATATCCTTGGAAAATAATTGAAAATTTTCTACATTTTGGGAGCCTCATGCGGTTGAGAAATCAATCGATGGATCACGCCTAGAAAGAATGTTAATTCTTTCTAACATTTATGTAACCACACAATACCCCCGAGCATTTGAAAAATAAAACAACTAGAATATTGTTGAGGGCGGTGGGAGCCTCTAATAGTCATATATTTAATGTGATTCACCCATGATGATCCAATAGACATCGCGAGACCCCAATGACATTTCTTCACCATCTCGCGAGAGCCAATGACCATGTTATCCACATCACATGATGCACCCCAATCATGTTCAATTAACATAACCCTCCCCTTTGGATCCTTAAGTATAGATGGACTGTTTTTTATGAAATTATAGTGTTCCTCCATATGATTTTTTTTTCACACGATGGATTATAAAAAGTTAGAGGAATTTTCCTTGATAATACTCATGTAACCTCATGAACTCCCCCACAATTGTAAAATAAACAATGAAAAAAAAGGGGAAGGTTATTGAAGAATATAATGGATGTATAACACTTGTGAAACACCAATTATATATGTAGTACAATCTCTCAAGACCCAATTACATGTCATGATGATCTTTTGAATCTCCCCTAATAAGGATACAAAAATCATGATAACACCTCTCAGTTGGAATCCTCGACTCACAATGGTTATTGGACATGTTAATATGAAAATTTCAAAGTCCTTTGGAAATATCACATTATTAAAAAATTCCCCATTAAATGGACAAAATAAAATAAATGTATTGTTGATAAGGGGGACATATAGTTTTTGAAAATCAAGTGATTACCTTGGATTAGTCCACTGTAGAAACTTATGAAGAAATGGGATTCATAATCCTTTTTCCAACTACATCCTATACTTACATGATATAGACTGAGTAAAGTGTAGAACAACTAGGGTGGTGAGGTCTATAAATCACCCATCACAGGCCTAAAAATGTTCCACAACTTCCTGCACACTGAGAGACTGATCACTTATGCCACTAGACGACCGCGATGCTCTAGAAAAAAGGTTTTCCTCTTTGCATCCAGATGCACTGAAATAATAGCACAATTCTCAGAGCAGCTGATCTTGTGACAAGAAAATGTATCTGTTAGGTAAGATAATAGTGGATAGTTGATGAAATCATAAAATAATCATAGGTTCATCATGTAATCAACTATATACAATGCAATGGACTTTTGGAAGAACATGTGAAGAGATTCCCACAAAAATTCTAGATGATGTAATACTTTAAAAAAATATAACATTGAAAAACAAAAATAAATTAACTATATAAAGGATATAAAAAAGAAATAATACAATATACATAACCAATGAACATATATTCTTATCCTAATGTGCTTCGTATGAATCACTGAGTTCATACGATAACACCAATAAATGTTGTGTAAATACTGTGATACTCCTTTCAAATAATATTTGGATCATGTGATGTCATTTGTACATGAAAAATAAAGTCACATGATTCCCTCTAAAGAATTCATCATAGTATCATGAAGCCATTTGAGTTTGTTATCCTAGCCTTGTGAAATTATTCAAACATGCATCCTTCCCCACACTACGACACATGTTTATGTTAGCTAAGACTCACATCATCAACTGAGCAAGTCAACTGACTCTCACGATGCAGAATGGGTATGTATTATGGGTCTTGTGATTACATCTATACATGTCATTAAGTACCTAGAAACCCCTTAGAGATATGTCACATTAACTCGCATGATGCTTTCAATTTGTTTCATCTATATATTTTGATGACACCTAGAAATGTTAGTAGGATCATAAGAAACCCTTTGGGAAAGTCATACAAGTCTTGAAATGGCATTCATGGCCAATTTTCTTGGTATTTTTACATAAACTGGAAAGGATGCTCACACCACCTAGGCATCTCATTGCTGGATAACCCTGTTTACCCTTGGTGTGTATGCCCCAACATAAGGGAAATTCTAGTGTGTATGCCCTGATCAAGTGAACTACATGGTATTTTATTCATGTAATAAATAGGATATATTGGATGCCTCTCTGAGACCCTAGATCCAGAGTAACCATCCAAAGGGTTTCACCTATTTAAATACCATGAAACCAGATGCAATGAGGCAGATCATTTTTTACCCCTTTTTTCTCACATTGAGAATCACATGAGCATAGTGAGAAGCAACCATCATATCATCTATATCACAAGCCTCTATAATTGTAGTGAAATTTCACGAATATGTTCCAATAAATTAAACTATGTTGACTATGATTACTATAATAACCATAATATCTATGACCTCTTCCTAATACCCAACCTCAAATAAACATCCATTTCTACGTAATCACCACGTCTCTTACATTTCAACCATAGGGAACCGATCATTCTAATGGGATGATCACTCTACCTTATCTGTCAGAAAACTGAGAAATCGAATGAACCACATTAACCCCTACACTCCCTATAATCAAGATATGTTAGAAATACCCTTATATATAAGCATGAATAGCAGGTTCCACATAGCACTCACAAATGACATCTCTATATGATGTTAAACTGCATGGGTTTAACAAAAAATGTGGTTATAGATCCTCTATAGTCATGATATGTAGGAGGACTCATAATGATTCAATCCAATTATCATAATATTAACTATATCCCTATCTGTATTAAAACCCCTAAGTATATTGTTTTGTGGATTCAACATATGAGAAGGAATAAATATCTCACAAATAGATGAAGAACATCAGAAAAAGACAAATGGATTCTCAAAAGAGTTTTCAATCCCTATATTAATTAATGATATACAATTTATTTTTTATAAAAAATAATTATCATATAATTGTCATTTTAGGGTAACCATTCCCATACTAGGATTCGGGTGAAATTCGGAAACATATCATTAATATATAAGAGAGTCATGGAGTGGATAACAATTCCCCTTGAAATGGTGTGATGATCCTAACCTCATAGCTTTTCGACCAATGTGAGTCCCTAATATTCATTGGGTCTGTAACCCCAATTGTCTAGAAACATTTAAAAAGTAGGATTGTACGTAGTTATGGTTGAGGTTTACCATTGGTAGTTTCTATTAAGATGGAAAATAGTAACCTGACTTTTATGATTTTTCAAGATTTGAACCCCCATAAAAAAATATCATGCCCAACTAGAGTCACATCCATGAGGGTCCCCCCGGTCATCTCATACACATTTAAATAACCTTATTCTACTATTAAGAGTGAATCTTCTATTAGAATAAAGATGAAGCTCGAACATGTTCAACAAGGTAGTGGTAAGAATGTGGAGTAGTGTTCAACTTCTTTTGTTACAAGAGGAGAAGTTTCACTATGATTCAACTATTGGAAAGTATTACATTACTATAGGGGTAATGAAGAACCTTATATCTAGTGATGTTGATGTGTAAATATATGGAACCATAAGAGATTTGTTACTATGTATTTGAGGATAGGTTTTTTAGGAGGTGATGGTAGATTTAGTGACAGAACTAGGGATTTGGTCAGGGTCCTTAGTGTTGGATGCCAACATTTTCAAAACGATGTAAATTATTTAGTGTTTTTTAATCTGATTATTTTTCTAATTAAAAATTAAGATGTTTATAGGATTGTTTTGGGATCATTTTTGTCTTGTTTTGAGTCCATAGAATCAGTTTTGTTTAGAAAACGGAATAGATGGAGAGTTTATGCATTGATAGTGCACACGGTATGGTTCAAAATTGGATTCTAGAAGATGTGGGGAATGGTTCAAATAACCATGAAATCAGGGATGCATGGCCATGAAAACCCTACAATAAATTATAAGTGTATTTTATATAGTAGGTGCATGTTTTCTCATAACTTTTCTTTGATCATGCAAGGGGATATGAATCTGGGATAGTTAGAATGTATGGGCTTTGTAAAGTCCATCGAACAATATTCCTAACAATGTGTAGGGTTTTACCAAATAGAAAGTGGTAGTTCACAGTTGAAACATGGTTTGGTTAACTATGCAGCTTGACCATGTGATCTTTATTATTTTAATAGTTTAGGATTTTACCACTTAATCCTTTAACTATTTTACCATCTTCTCCATCCTCCATTCCTAAAAAGATCCTAACATATGAGAAATCCATTTCTTCTCCCACTATGCTTTGATTCAATGCTATCAAATGAGATTAGAATCAATCATTATAAATCATTATAGATAACAAATGGTAATTATGTGATTCCACTTAGATAATTTCACGTTCACTATCTTTATATTGGATGTTATTTTTTTGATATATCATATTCCCCTTTTCTTGTGTGTTTTTTGTGATTTTGTCACCTATCAAATAAACATAAATATTACATCCAATGAGGATTCATAAACAATTATAACATTGGTGGTATCTTACATTCCCTAAAATACATGATGTCTATAAAGAGTTTCATTGTTTCATGTAATAGTATTTCTACACCTCACCACTAGAAAGTGAAATTACATTAATCAACTATCTAGGCCATCATGGGATACTCACATAGATCCATGAGGATATCAGAGTTCATGTAACTCAATTAAGGCCCCCCTTTTGTGCATTTACCTAATTCTTATGTCACATTATGAAATCATGAGACCCAACCAACTCTTATATAGGATTGTTCATTTCTATTAAAATGAAATGGTTATGTGAATAAAATGAAACATTAATGGAATGGACATATAACTCCACCCCTGTTAACTATGAATTATTCCATGGAATAAAAAGAATTAATTTAATTGATTAATGGTATAAATTTAATACATGGTCCTTAATAAATGTATATTATGATAATGATTAATTATGTTTAATATAGAAGGTGAAATGGATTATACTACCCTTAACATTTATTTCTTCCATTATATATTGTTATAAGTTTCCCTTCTTAAAAAATGTATTTGATTCCCCACATATTTTATCCTCAATAACCCAAAGGACACCACTTGAATGATGGTTGTTTATGAAAATATCTAATACCCCTCATGGACTCAATTAAATAATTTTATTGATGACTTCTTAGAGCTGGATCCATGAAATCATATGTTACTTTTATCTGAATTTTCAATTCTTTGGATTATCACTTGTGATTCGGTTTGATTTCAAAGAATGAGGAGCACATCATGTGGCCACATTATGATCCATTAATGTATAGATAAAATAACCATGGGATATGTTACAAGGGATCAATGATATAATTAATATTGGAGTAAAATGCGGAAGGCTAATAACTAGAATACACTCAAAACCCTACAGCCAAATCATTTGAGTTACTAATATGATTTTAATTTTCCATATAAGTAAAATGATTTCTTATTTATACCTTGGATATTGTATTATTATTATCATCAAATGGTCACTTAGTCTAAGACATTATGGCTTAGTCCAAACCAGGTAAGTTCTGATATACATCCCTTATGATCCCATGATATCTTGGGGATATTTATTTTACTAATTCAGCTATCATATTACTGGAAAATTATATATTTTGTATACACTGGAAAGATAGTAGTAGACTATCTATGTGGTGGAATACATAGTTTTACTCACACCATGTTCAATTCATTTATTGATTCATGTTCAGATTTATTTGATACATGTACGGATAAGGGGAATCTCTCAACTATGGATGATTTATTTTATGTACTGGGAAGGAGTACAGAAGTAGAATACAAAACCAAGTGATATTGGAGATAAATTTGTGTCATTTTATTTATTTTTTATATCATGGGATTTATATTACTGGTGAAGTTTACCCTAGAAATCCCTTCTATAATGAAAATAATATTTTTTATATGACACTTATATTGTCCTACTAAATATTATTACATTTGGATGTTTTATTTTAACAACTATTTCATTAATTTTTATACATATCATTTATTTATTTATCACCTTTTTACAAGAATTTGATAAAAGGGTATAGTATCATCACTATACCATCATTGAACTCACTACTATTTGGCAGCCTCTCCTGTATAGGGAGGGGATATTAAGGCCATGTGGCCACTTGGTTAGGCTAGTCCTTAGTAAACCAGGCTAAGTAAATCACAAAGTGATACCAAAGATATTTTTCATTTTCATTACTCTTTTGTGATAACATGAATGATTATAGGAATAATTCAAATTTGGTAATGAGCATGTGCGTGGGATTATATTACCATCGTATGGGGAAATCAATATTTCTAGTGTTTAGAAATTCTATTTTGGTTGTTTTCTCCAATTATAGTTGACTAATTTAATTTTTTGTCGATATACATGAATTTCAGTGTTTATTATCATTATGAAAATAATTTTACCCTTTTCCTAGAATGAAAAAATTATTATTATTACATGCCTGATTAAAGGAATATGAGTATTTATTTATCATACATATGTAATTCCATGTTTATTTTAATTCTTTCATTACCTATAAAATTTTATTTTACTTTTAAAATTGTATTTCTGATTTTCCATTTGTTTCTTTCACATACGTAAATAATTGGATAATTATACTGGCTACATCAACTGAAATATTTTTTCCATTACCATATTTAGGGATAGTCATAAAAATATTTTTCTATTAAAATATTACTTTAAAAAGAATTTTATAATCTATTTAACAATATATATATTTTATATTGAAAATACCTTCAATCATTCCATATTGTGGATATATGATAACATTTTATTTAGACGTGTGAACTACAACCCCCTCAATGTGATGTGATTCATTCAAACACTACATGCAATGTATTAAGGATGTATTTATTGAATATAAATGATAAAAATGATATAAAAATGATAATATAGTAATAATAATAATAATAATAATATCTATCCATATATATATATATGAACATAATTTTCTTTCAAATTACATCTTTCAACTGGACAATTAAATGAAAATAGTGTTCATGCATACGCCCGACTTACCATTTCCTTGAATTCTATATTCTGTTTGATTCCACAATATTATATGGATTATTATAATACACATATAATTAATATAAATTGTATTTAAATATTTTGTTATAGTTTTGATTTCATGATATAAATGTAAGGACTAATGATATAACAAATTAAGACACTAACAAAGAATAAAGAAGATATTTCCCGAAGTGAACCCTTAACGTTAAATTATTTATGAACTGGTAATATAAAGGTATAATCACAAAAAATATGGTATTAAATATATTAATATGAATCAATTACCTATGTATCATAAATTTATATTTATTACACATGAGTTTTTATGAGTATGACATAAGGTAAGGGAATATCACCTCACTCTTTATTTTAGTGAGATACATCCCTTATTCACCGATCGCTTATTTGGTGGGGTTTATGTAATTTACATGAATCTATTTTATTCTTTTATCTACGTGTATTTACGTTCCAATTAGATCATATTTCAATATTATAATTTATATTCAATAATAGGTTTTAAGAGTGTTTTATAATATTTCAAGGAAAAATGTTTTGAAATGGTTCAGAAACATAATAATATGTTACAAGGGAAAAGGTTATAACAATGTTTTAAAACATATTTTATAGGTTTCCAAGTTTATTTATAAAAATTTCATTTAAAGTGGATTTACAATTTAAAAAAATGTTTCAAAGAGGAAGGTTATTTTCCTCATGATGGGTTTTTTAAAGGATCATTCAAAATTATAACCTAACAAAGATAAAATCTATCAATGTTACTAATTATTTATGGGTAATTATATAATGGCTACATTAATATTATTTATATCAATGTATTATTCTTTATTTCATGGTAATTATGAAAACCATTTCTCTTCCAAGAGTCACATGTAATTTAAAACTATTTTTTGTTTATCAGTAATATTTTTTATGAAATGAGTATGTGCTTGTATCTTTCTCCTTTAGTAATGACATGATTACATATTATTAATACGCATTTCATATCATAGGTTATGATATTATTTTCTTTATGATTTTCGAGAACATGTTTTTATAATTTCATGATGAAATGGTTGGGTCCTATATCTCACTCTAATCTATTGGGAAATGATTTATATCTCATGAGATTGACTATGATGGTCCTGGGAATGAACCATGACTTCTATGATAGACATGTGAGTGAACTATGACTACCAAGGCTGTATGAGAAGTGAACTCATGATATAAATACGATCATGTGAGTGTAACATTACTACCAAGATGGTATGGAAAGTGAACCCATAATGCTATTATGGTATTGGTAAAGATGCCTTGGATACTATATAAATCATATTATATGTTTACGTGTGTACCACAATACCATGGTTTATTCCTAGGTTATTATTCTAGGGATTGTGTTATTTATTAACTTATTATTAAATTCTAATTAAAATTCATGATTTACTCCATGAGTTATTATTATGATCATTGATATTCAGGGTATGACCTTTTAATGCTATAATCACGTTATCATACCCATATGCTCGTGATTATGATTACATGTTTCCCTTGTTTACCCTTTCTGAGCATTTGAGATCACCAATTTTTTGGTTTTCCCTCCCCCAAGATATGAAGGTAATTAAAATGATTTATGAATTTATTTATGTTTATATTAAAGAAGAACCTATTATAGATAATTTTGCTACATATGTAGCAGTGTCTATGATTCCATATTCTGAAAGGAACTCGACTAGTACTGTATTTTGGTGTTTTATTGTATAATATTTTACAATTTTCAAATAAGTGATGTAATTTTTAGGTATGTCAATACTGGATTGATATAGATTTAATTAGAGCTATGGTTTAGTTAATATTTGGATTCCATGATGAGAAAACCATTGCGAGAACTCCAAACAAGTGTTTATGGATAAGTCTAACAAGGGAGAAATGATTATGAGAAAATACTGGAATATGGGAAAAGTATAGAGTGAGTGGTTTCCTAGAAATAATTCACTATATATATACTAAAAGTCGATTCATATCTTTCCCAAATTAACCTAGGAGTAACAACCCCGACAATATGTTTTGTTCCTGACATTGAGTTTTTTGGTACACGACAATAGGGCTTTCTGCACACCTAGTTTGACAGTCATGATAGATATGCTTAGGAAATTCAAAAAATCTTCATGAATATTTATGAGGAATTTTTTATAGAATATTAGTATTAATAATCTAGTATAAACATAAGTATCTATAGATTAGATAAGGATTCATAATTTTAACTTCCTATATGTGAAAATTCATGATTATGATATTCCTCACATAGATCATTGGTTCTTTCACAACTCTTCTTGGTTTTTGTCAATGATAAGAGCCAGAAAGAAATAGATTAATTCTATGTATGATGTAAAATATTTTTTTTGTGATTGATTAAATTTGATGATCACTAAATTGGGTTATTTTTTTTATCATGAATAATCAGTTTTCAATGAAAATGATCAACAACTTGTACCTTAACCAAATCTAATACTCAATAATGAATGGAAATAAGAAGTTAGCTATGATTTCATGTAATAGAGACCATGGAGGAAATAATATTAATTTTACTTTGTGTTGTAAATGTGGAAATAATAACCTAAGTGGATTTATTAAAGGAATAAGAAGATGTTTTGACTTTGTAAAATACAGACACAAAGTAACTGACTATAGGGAAAAATTAAGAGTTTATTAAATGAAATGGATGAGAATATTGGATTCCCTAAGATTTCATCTAATATTAAGTGTTTTATATGTTCTGTAGATTTTCATTATTCAATTCAATGATCCAATATGAAATCTAATGAAGGGAACCAATAAGGTGGTGTGAGTAATGGTTACATTTTTTATGATGAAGATACTAAATCTGAAATGAGAAAGGAAGGAGGTATTGTGTAGCCTTATTAATGGAATATAGATGAAATAGAATAACCAAATTTTTGGTGTTAATAAAATCATAAATTATGTTTTATGAATGATAAAATATGCACATATTATTACACTTAAGTTTTTCACTTAGTATTTTAATATTTATTCTGAATTTTCTTGATGGACTAGTGAAGTTATTTATTTATACATTTAAATTTTTCAAAAAAAAAAGATAAACCATAATATGATCCTTTTGATAAGATGATTATTTTTTTATAATGATATTTTGGATACAAAGAAGTGTGTTTTTTGGCAATGATTACCTAAAAGGATCCATTTATAAATAATTCTATTGATGATGTTGGCAATATCATTGATTTATGAAATATATCTAGTATAATTTGGAATAAGTACTCATGAATGTTTTCCAAAAGTATTTATGGTAATCCAGGTTTGAAGATAATATAGAGTGAGGTTATTTACATGTTAGGAATGTGGAATCCAAGATCTATTTTTGGATATATGTGGGATGAATGTTAATCATATTCCAGGACCTTGTTTATGATATTTTGGATATTCATCTTTCAGAAGGGATATAAGGTTAACCATTCATGAAAAGTATATTTTGTGATTTTGGTAAACTAGATATATTTTAATGTTGTATTGGAAAACCTAATTTGAAGGATATATCATGATTAATATTATTTCAAGGATTCCCCCATAATTATGTTTAGAATTATTTTACTATGGTTTCACAAAAATACATCATGTATGATGGGTGAAAAACAATCATGTTTTGCAGGGGCGTTGGGCTTGAGGCCTTCACTTAAGGATAATAAGATTTTCATGCATTCCATTGTCATAAATGATGTCTTGGATAATTTATAATTATTTTTTATGAATAAAAATTAATTATCAATTATTAGCTTTAAATATTAGGTTTAAAAATTAATTAATATTTAATTTTAAGAGACAAATAGTTATACTTTTCATTCTTTTTTGGGCCTTAAGATCCGTTAAAAGTGTATTTTAGAGATTTTTTTCATCAATGATAATGTATAGATAATAATTTCTTGAGGTAATGGCTGTAATATAAAATCATCAATTAACCATAAATTAATGAATTAGTGAATATATAAACACATAAATAATTACTCAATTTTATAATAGTGATAAAAAATGTTGTCCTAATACCTTAAATTTTTTTGACCCGATGGTGTTTGAAATAATCACAAATTTATAAATTTGAGGCCCTCAAATTATATTTGATCATTTACTTGTTTTTGATTTATGACCTCAATCTCACCCAATGTATATTTACAATTTTCCGTTGAGTACAATATTTAATCCCATAATATGATCTCATTTGTGGAATCCCAGTTATATTTTACATTATGTAATAGTTATGATTCCAAAATTCCAGTTTTAAGGGAATTTTTAAACTTCATTTTCATGATGTGGGAATATATATATATATAACATTCATGTATTAGTCCACTAATAATCCAGATGAATTTAGGGGGAAAATCCATTTTAAGAGGGTAGAATGTATCGCCCTGAGATTTGGTGAATAAGTGTTTTTCAAATTAATTTAATCATTTATATGTTTCTCAATTCAATTAAAATTAAAAATATTTAATTTAATATTAAAAAAATGTGTTTTTCTTACATGAACTACACAAAACATAAATTTTATCTTTCTCTATGATGAACACTAAGTTTAGATTGTGTTACACACAACTTACACTCTCTATGACGGCTTACATAACATGCATGACAAAGGTTGAGCGAACAATATTATAACATTAATATATGATGTAACCTAGGTGATAAATTATATTTTATATATATTATTAACTAACATAACTAAATAAAGGGGTTTCATGAAACATAAAATGAATTTTTTAGTTATAAATTATTTAGAAATGAATATATGAACCAAATGAATGTAAATGATCATAAGTAAATTTAATCCTAATAATTTATATTAATTAGAAATTGTAAGTAATTTCAATTGAATATATATGTTATATATCAAAGTAAATACTTTTTATACTCAAACAATTGATTTTATAGGAATAATATATGAATAAAACCAACTGTAAAACATAAAACCCAATATTACTATTATTCATGTTTTACCATCTTTTAAGGGAAAAATATTTTTAGAAACAATTTTTGACATCTTTATTGATTTAATATGTCCAAATAAACTTCTTAATTGAAATATTAACATAAAAATTAGATTAAATTTTTTTGTAATTTTCTGCAATGTTTCATTTATTAATAAATAGTTAAACATACAAGATTTTAATTGAAAACTACATTTTCATCTAATTTATTTATAAGAATAAATTATATTGTTAGTTAGATAAAGTTTTAATTATATAATATTTTATTTACTTAAAAAAATTTAGTTTATTGTAATCAATATTATATTGAAATTTGATAGATTTTTTTTTCAAATATTAGACAATTTTGCATTAAAACCCCACTTTTTCATTTAGTCTGTGGAATTGATTTTAAATATACATCTCCATATTGCATAAATAGAATTAGTTAAAATTTATTACATATTTTAAATAATAGGATAAAAATATTTTTCCAGTTCAGTTTCATTTTTAGGATTAAAAAATTTACAATGGTAAATTTTGTTTTTACCAAAGTATAGGTAAAAAAATGAAACAAGTTAGTGTTAAAAGATTAAGTTTTAAAATACCTAAAACCACAACATTAAAAGATTGGTTGTGGTGTGTCTAGACCCTAACCATTATAAACAACATAAATGGAATGAATAATTTATTTAAATTAATTCTACATCATATGTTTAGCTTAAAATATAAAATAATTAATAATTTAATAACTTTAACCCACCTCTCCTCAAGTATAAATCCCATACCATTTCAACCTAAAATTCATTATATCTCCTCAAATATCATCAGAAACGTATACTCATAACCCTACCAAATTATATGCTCATATAAAATCACAAAAATAACAAATCAAATGTCCTCAATTTTCTTCCATGGTTGGGATATTCAAGAGGTAATTTTCACATGGCACCTCTCATAATTTCTTTTCCATTTCTACATTCTCCCCGCCTCTTTCATCCATCAATACATGATAAATTGGGAATCATTTATATAATATAATTTTATTCTTCTAATGTAATATCTCATATCTATTTTATTTCTCTCCTCCACTTATAAATGAAATTAAATGGTTGTCTATGTCATGAAAGATAGTCGCCTTGGTGAATAATGTTTTGCTTCTTTTATCCATTTCTTCCTTCTTAAATCATCTTAAAACTATTTTTTGGTAAAATAATATTTTAATATGAATATTAAAAAATATTTAAAAATCATTAAATTTTATTTTATCCATACCAACATTCTTTATATATTGTGGTCATATGATAACTTCATTTGGAGTGCAATGGACAACAACACTTATCAAAATGATGTTATTCATTCATACACTATATGGAAGGTATTAATGATTGAACAGTGAATATATAAGTTATTTATGATATAATAAAGCTAAATTAATAATGATATATATACATATATCTCTTTTTCATTCCTTTATTTAATCTGACATTTAAACAGAAATAATGTTCATGCATAAGTATGACTTACCGTCTCCATAAATGGTGTATTCCATTTGATACATCTATATTATTGGGGACTGATAAAATAAACATATAATGAATATGAATTATATTGAAATCATTTTTTATATTCTTGAATTAATGATATAAATATAAATAACAATTATATAATAATTAATGACAAACGAGATAATGATATAAATATAAAGACCTACGATATAATAATTTAAGACACATGTGAATAACAAAGCGAATATTACCCGAAGTGAGACCTTAACAAAAAATGTTAATTTTGTGGGTAATATAATGTCATAATATAATCATATATGGAATTATATTTAATAATAGGGATATTTGATATATGTATCATAAATTTATATTTATTTCACAAGAGGTTTGTATGAGTAGGAAGAGAGTCAAGACATAAGGTATGTTAGTTTAAACTCATGGATTATTTTCTTGAGATATATGCCTTATTAACCTCTCAAATATTATTTGAGGTGTATATAATGAACATGAATTTATTTTATTCATATATTTATGAGTATTTACATACCCAAAATATGATATTTCCTTACTTGAATTTATGTTCAGAAATGGGTTTTATGTATCTCATAATATTTCAAGGGAAATGTTTTGAAATAGTTTAAAAAAATATTTATATGTTCCAAGTACAAAGGTTTTAATTTTTTTTAAAACATAAAATATATATTTTTATGTATATTTATAAGTAAAATTTCTAATGGGTTTTACATTTTAGAAATCATTTCCTTGATAAGAAAGAAATTTTCTACAATAAGTGTTTTTTAAAAGTGATTTCAAAATTATTTCTCATCTAAGATAACATTTGTTGATGTTACTCATGCCTTTATTAATAATGATATAATGATTACATTCATATTCATTATCTAAATGGTTTATGCTTCTTATCAGGGTATTTATAAAAACGATTTATTTTTCATGTGTAATCTGTTTATGAAATTTATTTTTCATTCACTGGTTATATTTGTGATGAAATGATTATAAGATTGTATCTTATCCATCTAGTTATGATATGATTAATTGTTTATGATATATTATAAGGCCCCAGCCATAAACCTTACTTAATCTTGAGTTATTACAAGATTACACATTGAGGATCTTTTCGGGTTTAGAGTTTTAGAGAATTAGATCATAAAACATGCATTACATTCCACATATAAACAAAGTGGTTACATAAAGATAGTATTCTTCATTCCCATCAATGGAAACACATTTAAAATAAAACATGGATTATTTCTTGACACATACTTGACTCTATCATCTTATCATGTACCTTTCCCTTGCCCTGTGAAAAACATTTCAAAAACTTGGGATGAGCTTAAAAACTCAGTATGGGTTATAAAAAAAACATGGAAAGGAAACATGAGTTCATATATACATAATAATGAAATCATACTTTACCCATAAAACATAGGCACTTTAACATACCTCATAAAATCATGAATAAATCATAGAAATCATAAGACATAAAGGTAACATGAGGCATTCATAACATTCTTACGTAGGGAGTAACCCTCTTGGTTACGTTTGGAATACCCATCAAAGTATATTACCTAAAATCTCTTCGGAGAAACCTTAAAGTTTCACTCCTTCGCTTTACCCAATGCATTGGAGAGCTATAACGGGCTCACCCGCCCTTAGTTTATCACGGAACCACCCATCTTCATAATAATGCCGAAGAACCATAACATAATCATATCACATAAAACATGCATAAAGGAAACATAAAATTTCCACATTTCAATCACGAGATATCAATACAACACATTGATATAAAAACATTATGAAAACCATTTTCAATACCAAAATAAAAGAAAAGTAAAATATGGTATTTATTTTTCTTTTAAAAGAAGGTATGGCTTGTAGAGGAAGCCGAAACTCAAATAACGGTCACGACGGCGGAGAAGTCGTTGTCGCCGCATACGTACGACAAAAACATTCCCTTTTGTCGTTTAGTAAACGCTTCGTATAAAAAAGATTCCTTTTTAATAAACGTAAAAGTCAAAGGGGTTTATACACCGTATAAAAGAAAGTTGTGTATAAAATAAAATATGCCTCAATGAAAGGAGATTGAGACGAAGTCCCATACCTCGTATCCGACTTGACCCGACCATTCTTTAATCTCCTGAATAATAAACTTGAGTTAATCTCTACTTGCTTATGAATCTTTTTCAGGTTCATTATTCCTTTTATACCATGTTATGAACATCATGTAATCAGTTAAGTTAATAATGTTCATTTTGTCGGTATTTGGTTCTTAAGTCAAAAATAGACTTCTTAAACTTACATGTTGTTAATTTGGTCAAAGGTTCATTATATACAGAATGCTATTCATGATGTAGATATCATATATGTAATATATATCCAGTACATACATGCATTTATAATATTACATCACATTTAGAGGCAAGAAATGAAATGCACCGTTCATGGAGACGGTAAGCCGTACGTACGCATGAACGCTACTTCCATTTCTATTTCATATTTTCTGGAATGGAATCATAATGATATAAGAGTATATTATAATTCCAGTATAATAACATATATAATATCATTAACTTTATCCTTTACACATCCCACATATGGTATTAACGAATCAAATCACTTTTAGGGGGCTGTAGTCCGCACTTCCTAAAATAAAGATATCGTGTTTTACCCATAATGGAAACCATAAAGGTATGCCCAAAATGAAAAAAACAGAAGATTAAGGAAAACATAAACATATTATATATCATATATAAAAACAGTGACATCATAATGGCCACCTTTGAAGGTGTTAAATGAGTGTTGAACAATCATCGTTTCGGGAGGCAGAATTTCGCCATCCACGGAAACCGTATGTTCTTTAACCATTTGATGTAGTTGTGTGAGAGTGTAGCTAGAATAAATCTTATAAAAACATCCTAGTATTTTGATGATACTGGTGTTGTTACAAAAGAAGTAAATAAAAAAAGTTTAGGGGGGTTGGAGAAGCAAAATAAAACAAATGAATATGAGAGAATGAATTACCTTTAAAAGTGTAATTCTTTTTGATTTGAGTCTAAAGGCTTCCTTTGAAAGGATTATGCCCAAAGGGAATCCTCTAGGATGAGGAGATGGATTTGGAGAGAGCAAATGGGCAGGGTTTGGCCGAGCCAAAGTCTTGAAGAGTGTGTGAAATGAGGTAGAGGTGGGGGCCTTTTATAAGAGGATAGGAGGGGCACTTTTGGAAAGTAAAGAAATATTACTTTATTTGAAAATGTGATTCGGTTTTAAAAGGTCCCACATTGATATAATTCATGGATAAGGTGATAAAGGATCTAAATCCACTCATCCAATTGGTTTTGGACATGTTTAGTTCATAGATTTTACATTATCTTCCTATTTTATTTAAATCGTCAAATAATGATGTCATCGCTGCATCATTATTATGTCATAAATAATTAAATTTATTTAATGTCTAAAAATTATATAAAAAATACTATGATATAGGAAATATTTTTAGCTTTCCAATGAATATTTATAATCAAAATTTGGACATGTATAACCCCACTTAAAAATTGTTTTCGTAAAACATATTATGTTTGTGTCATTTTCCCTTTAACATTAAATAAAAAGTAATTTATGTCATTTCCCAACAAAAGTGGATCCATGGGGTCCCCAAGTTGACCCATGGCATGTCATGGTCGGACATGACACAACCAATGAGGTTGGGACATGTTTCTAGGTCATTTCATTTTATTAAAGCATTATTTATACCTTAAACTACACTAATTACCACTAATCGCGATTAAAAACTTAATAAGTTACTATTCACCAAAAAATTATTTTAATCTCATTGAACAACATTTTACTTCTTAATGACATCCATGTATGTCGGATTTTCAAAATTCAAAACACAATGATGGAAAAATTTCATTTAAATGGAAAATCAGTCTTTATAAGTACCACTTAGTGGTTTCACTATTCATCAAAAATTGAAGTTTTTCAGAAAATTACCAAAAATTCACCCTAAGCTATATTTGATATTCCAAATTCAAAAATGAAGTCTATTTTACAAAATTCAAATCATATAAGTCACATAAATTAATTTAATAATTAATTCCCGCTGCCAGAGCAAAAAGCGTGTTTTTACGAAACAATAAGTATCAAAAGATTGACACCAGTTTAAGTCCAATTTCAAAGTGAAATTGACTCCAATGACCACCATTGGATTAAATGGTAAAAATATATTCATATTACACATTAAGACCAATTCAAAAGATAATCTAATCATATAAATAAATTAGATTAAAAAGCAGTTTTGATGTAAAATGCAGTATTTTTCACTATTCATTAAAAAATGAACCTTGTCAGAAAAATACCAAAAATTCACACAAAGTAAATTTTGATGTCCCAATCATAAAGAATAATTTTATTTTTACAAACATAGTTTATAAAATTGTCAAAATATAGATTCAAAAATGGTTTTCCATCAAAAGGCACTAAAACAATCTTTTAAGAATATTAGTGTATTCTATGCATAAGATTGTATTTATTTTCATTTTAAGCCTCTATAACACTATCTTAATCATTAATAGACATAGATAAAAATATCTATTATTCATTACATACTTGGGATGCTACATCCTTCCCCCCTTTAGAAAATTGCGTCCCCGCAATTTATTTACTTATCGAATAAATGGGGGTACTTATCCCTCATTTCATTTTCAGATTCCCATGTTGCCTCTTCAATCATGTGGTTTTTCCACAAAACCTTTACATGGTGAATCACTTTATTCCGTAACAGATGCTCCCTGTGGTCAAGAATCTGGACCGGTTGTTCCTCATAAGATAGGTTCTCTTCTAGCTGAACTACCTCTGGACTCAAAACATGAGATGGATCTGGCATGTACTTTCTCAACATCAAAACGTGAAAAAAATTGTGTACCTGAGATAAACTCGGAGATAAAGCCACTCGGTATGCAACTGATCCAACTCTCTCCAGAATTTCGTATGGTCCAATGAACCTCGGACTCAACATTCCTTTCTTACCAAATCTCATCACACTTTTCCAAGGAGAAACCTTGAGAAAAACATGATCACCTACCTCAAAAAATAGATCCTTCCTCCGGTTATCCGCATAACTCTTCTGCCTGCTCTGAGCTGTTCTCATGTGTTTCTGAATCAGATGAACTTTTTCTGCCATATCTTCTACCAATTCTGGTCCCATCAACTTCCTTTCACCCACTTCATCCCAGAAAGCTGGAGTTCGACACCGCTTCCCATATAATGCCTGAAATGGTGCCATCTGTATACTGGAATGAAAACTGTTATTATATGAAAACTCAACCAAAGAAAGATGTTGGTCCCAACTTCCCTGATAATCCATAGAACAAGCTCTTAGCATATCCTCCAATGTCTGAATTGTTCGTTCTGACTGCCCATCTGATTGAGGATGAAAAGCTGTACTAAAATTTAATTCAGTACCCAAACACTTCTGAAGGCCCTTCCAAAAGTTAGAAGTAAACCTGGGATCACGATCCGATACAATGGAGAGAAGAACTCCATGTAACCTTACTATCTCTTTAAGATACAAATGGGAAAGTTGATCAAGAGAGAAAGTATCTCGTATAGAAAGGAAATGAGCAGACTTGGTCAAGCGATCAACAATAACCCAGATTGCATTATTACCTCGAGATGTCTTCGGTAATCCAACAACAAAGTCCATGGATATATTCTCCCATTTCCACTCTGGCACTGGTAAAGGCTGATGCATCCCTTTCGGTAGCTGCCGCTCTGCTTTAACCTGCTGACAAGTCAAACACTTCACAGTAAAATCAGCAATGTCTCTTTTCATTCCATCCCACCAGTAATACTCCTGCAGATCTCTATACATATTAGCACTGCCCGGATGAACTGAAAACGGAGATCTATGAGCTTCACATAACAGCTCTCTCTTCAACTGTGAATCACAAGGCACACACAATCTCTTCCCAAATCTCAAAACACAATCACTATCAATGTTGAATTCAGGAAACTTACCTTTCTGAACCAGCTCTACCTTTTTCTGCAACTCACTGTCTTGCTTCTGTGCTTGCTTGATTCTATCTGATAGAGAAGATCTTACTGATACCTGAAACAAAACAGAAGGACTTCCTGCACTAACAACTTCTATGCCAAAGTTCATCAAATCGTTAACCAAAGGATCACGTTCCAAATGCAACATTGTTAATGAAGCATTACATTTTCGACTCAAAGCATCAACCACTTTATTTGCGTTTCCCGGATGGTAATGAATGGTACAATCATAATCCTTGATTAATTCCAGCCATCTCCTTTGTCTCATGTTTAACTCTTTCTGAGTGAATATATACTTCAAACTTTTGTGATCGGTATATATTTCACACTTTACTCCATACTAATGATGCCTCCAAATTTTTAAATCAAAAACAACAGAAGCTAGTTCCAAATCATGTGTAGGGTAATTTACCTCATGAGTTTTCAACTGTCGTGAAGCATAAGCAATTACCTGATCATTCTGCATTAGGACACAACCAAGTCCTTTCAATGAAGCATCACTGTATATAACAAACTCACCATTCCTGGAAGGTAGTGCCAAAACTGGAGCATTCATCAATCTTCTTTTCAATTCCTGAAAAAAATCATCACATTCTTTTGTCCAGATAAACTTAACACCCTTCCGAGTTAGCTTAGTCATTGGACTAGATAACCGTGAAAAATTTCTAACAAACCTTCGGTAATAGCCCACCAAACCAAGGAAGCTACGAATCTCGGTTACATTTGTGGGTCATGGCCATTCTACCACAACTTTTGTTTTTGTAGGATCAACAGTTATCCCATCTCATTGCACTTAAAACATTTCACTAACTGTAAATCAAATTTGTTCTTACCTTCACCTTGATCCTTTTCAGTGCAATCACGAGCCTTATGTCCCATCTTACCACATCGGTATCACTTCCCAGAATTCAGAAGACATTCCCCAGCATGCCTTTTGCCACATTTATCACAAACTGGAAACTTAGTTCTCTTACCATTAGACTTTTTTGAAGAATTCTTACCTTTCTCCTGCCACCTCGGTCTCTTCTTCTGCTGGTTGTTATAGAAAACTTGGTCATCGGCAAACTCCATTTCCACCTTCTCAGCACATCGAACAAGCTTTTCATAACTTTTAAACTCAAGAGAAGCTAATGCCATTCGATACTTTGGCTTTAATCCTGAGTAAAAACGATTGATTTTACTATCAAGGTCCCGGATAAAATTTGGAGCATACCTTGCCAATCGAGTGAACCTTTCTTCATAGACAGCCACTGAGTCTTACTCTTGCCTCAATTCCAAGAATTGCTTTTCCTTCCTATGTCGAACAGCCTTAGGAAAATACTTCTCAAGAAACATACCTTTGAATTCATCCCAGTCAAGAGCATCAATCTCATCGGCGTCCCTGATATTTTTAACAATAGACCACCACTGATATGCTTCACCTTCCAAACGGTAAATAACAAGACTAACCTTTTGATTGTCTGAACACCCCATGACATCAAAAATCTTCTCCAGTGCTTTAATCCACCCTTCAGCTAGCACAGGGTCAGATGATCCTCTGAATGATGGTGGATGTTGCCTCATGAAATGTTCCACCACTGACATGTTCCTCTACGGTTGATCTGGCTGATCTCGTGCATGGATACCACCGCCATTTATCGCTTGAGTCAACTGCGCCATTACTGCAACAAACTGTTCAGTTCCAATTCCGACCATTTCTGGATGCTGATTCGGAAGGTTATTTCCTTTTGTATGCCTTCCTAGCACTGCTTCCCTGTTTCCTCTGCGGAAAACCATTCTGAACAAACATGTCTTAGATGAAGCAACATGGTAATCTTTAAATGCTATATCATTTCGAAAAAAAATATTTTTGGATAATCATTTAATAGAATTCTAACTCCAAAAGTTATCTAAACCGACCTCTGATACCAACTATAAGTCCCCAGCCTTAAACCTTACTTAATCTTGAGTTATTACAAGATTACACATTGAGGATCTTTTCGGGTTTAGAGTTTTAGAGAATTAGATCATAAAACATGCATTACATTCCACATATAAACAAAGTGGTTACATAAAGATAGTATTCTTCATTCCCATCAATGGAAACACATTTAAAATAAAACATGGATTATTTCTTGACACATCCTTGACTCTATAATCTTATCATGTACCTTTCCCTTGCCCTGTGAAAAACATTTCAAAAACCTGGGATGAGCATAAAAACTCAGTATGGGTTATAAAAAAACATGGAAAGGAAACATGAGTTCATATATACATAAGAATGTAATCATACTTTACCCATAAAACATAGGCACTTTAACATACCTCATAAAATCATGAATAAATCATAGAAATCATAAGACATAAAGGTAACTTGAGGCATTCATTACATTCTTACGTAGGGAGTAACCCTCTTGGTTACGTTTGGAATACCCATCACAGTATATTCCCTAAAATCTCTTCGGAGAAACCTTAACGTTTCACTCCTTCGCGTTACCCAATGCATTGGAGACCTATAATGGGCTCACCCGCCCTTAGTTTATCACGGAACCACCCGTCTTCATAATAATGCCCAAGAACCATAACATAATCATATCACATAAAACATGCATAAAGGAAACATAAAATTTCCACATTTAAATCACGAGATATCAATACAACACATTGATATAAAAACATTATGAAAACCATTTTCAATACCAAAATAAAAGAAAAGTAAAACATGGTATTTATTTTTCTTTTAAAAGAAGGTATGGCTTGTAGAGGAAGCCAAAACTCAAATAACGGTCACGACGGCGGAGAAGTCGTTGTCGCCGCATACGTACGACAAAAACTTTCCCTTTTGTCCTTTAGTAAACACTTCGTATAAAAAATATTCCTTTTGAATAAACGTAAAAGTCAAAGGGGTTTATACACCGTATAAAAGAAAGTTGTGTATAAAATAAAATATGCCTCAATGAAAGGAGATTGAGACGAAGTCCCACACCTCGTATCCGACTTGACCCGACCGTTCTTTAATCTCCTGAATAATAAACTTGAGTTAATCTATACATGCTTATGAATCTTTTTCAGGTTCATTATTCCTTTTATACCATGTTATGAACATCATGTAATCAGTTAAGTTAATAATGTTCATTTTGTCGGTATTTGGTTCTTAAGTCAAAAATAGACTTCTTACACTTACATGTTGTTAATTTGGTCAAAGGTTCATTATATATAGAATGGTATTCATGATGTAGATATCATATATGTCATATATATCCAGTACATACATGCATTTATAGTATTACATCACATTTAGAGGCAAGAAATGAAATGCACCGTTCATGGAGACGGTAAGTCGTACGTACGCATAAACGCTACTTCCATTTCTATTTCATATTTTCTGGAATGGAATCATAATGATATAAGAGTATATTATAATTCCAGTATAATAACATATATAATATCATTAACTTTATCCTTTACACATCCCACATATGGTATTAACGAATCAAATCACTTTTAGGGGGCGGTAGTCCGCACTTCCTAAAATGAAGATATCGTGTTTAACCCATAATGGAAACCATAAAGGTATGCCCAAAATGAAAAAAAACAGAAGCTTAAGGAAAACATAAACATATTATATATCATATATAAAAATAGTGACATCATAATGGCCACCTTTGAAGGTGTTAAATGATTGTTGAACAATCATCGTTTCGGGAGGCAGAATTTCACCATCGACGGAAACCGTATGTTCTTTAACCATTTGATGTAGTTGTGTGAGAGTGTAGCTCGAATAAATCTTATAACAACATCCTAGTATATTTAAGATACTGGTGTTGTTACAAAAGAAGTAAATAAAAAGTGTTTAGGGGGGTTGGAGAAGAAAAATAAAACAAATGAACATGAGAGAATGAATTACCTTTAAAAGTGTAACTCTTTTTGATTTGAGTCTAAAGGCTTCCTTTGAAAGGATTATTCCCAAAGGGAATCCTCTAGGATGAGGAGAGGGATTTGGAGAGAGCAAATGGGCAGGGTTGGCCAAGCCAAAGGCTTGAAGAGTGTGTGAAATGAGGTAGAGGTGGGGGCCTTTTATAAGAGGAGAGGAGGGGCACTTTTGGAAAGTAAAGAAATATTACTTTATTTGAAAATGTGTTTCGGTTTTAAAAGGTCCCACATTGATAGAATTCGTGGATAAGGTGATAAGGGTTCGAAATCCACTCATCCAATTGGTTTTGGACATGTGTAGTTCATAGATTTTACATTATCTTTCTATTTTATTTAAATCGTCAAATAATGATGTCATCACTGCAACATTATTATGTCATAAATAATTAAATTTATTTAATGTCTAAAAATTATATAAAAAATACTATGATATAGGAAATCTTTTTATCTTTCCAATTACTATTTATAATCAAAATTTAGACTTTTATAACCCCACTTAAAAATTGTTTTCGTAAAAAAAATTATGTTTCTGTCATTTTCCCTTTAACATTAAATAAAAAGTAATTTATGTCATTTCCCAACAAAAGTGGATCCATGGGGTCCCCAAGTTGACCCATGGCATGTAATTAGTGGCCATGACACAACCAATGAGGTTGGGACATGTTTCTAGGTCATTTCATTTTATTAAATCATTATTTATACCTTAAACTACACTAATTACCACTAATCACGATTAAAAACTTAATAAGTTACTATTCACCAAAAAATTATTTTAATCTCATTGAACCACATTTTACTTCTTAATGACAACCATGTATGTCGGATTTTCAAAATTCAAAACACAATGATGGCAAAATTTCATTTAAACGGAAAATCAGTCTTTATAAGTACCACTTAGTGGTTTCACTATTCATCAAAAATTGAAGTTTTTCAGAAAATTACCAAAAATTCACCCTAAGCTATATTTGATATTCCGAATTCAAAAATGAAGTCAATTTTACAAAATTCAAATCATATAAGTCACATTAATTAATTTAATATTTAATTCCCGCTGCCAGAGCAAAAAGTGTGTTTTTACGAAACAATAAGTATCAAAAGATTGACACCAGTTTAAGTCCAATTTCAAAGTCAAATTGACTCCAATGACCACCATTGGATTAAATGGTAAAAATATATTCATATTACACATTAATACCAATTCAAAAGATAATCTAATCATATAAATAAATTAGATTAAAAAGCAGTTTTGATGTAAAATGCAGTATTTTTCACTATTCATTAAAAAATGAACCTTGTCAGAAAAATACCAAAAATTCACACAAAGTAAATTTTGATGTCCCAATCATAAAGAATAATTTTATTTTCACAAACATAGTTTATAAAATTGTCAAAATATAGATTCAAAAATTGTTTGCCATCAAAAGGCACTAAAACAATCTTTTAAGAATATTAGTGTATTCCATGCATAAGATTGTATTTATTTTCATTTTAAGCCTCTATAACACTATCTTAATCATTAATAGACATAGATAAAAATATCTATTATTCATTACTTACTTGGGATGTTACATATATATTTCATTTAATGGGTTATGATATGATTATTTTTTATTTTTTTATTAAATGTATGTATCATTTAATGATGAGAAGGGTGGGACCTATATCTCCCTCTAATGCATTGGGTAACTATTTATATCTCATACGATATACTAAGATAGTCTTAGGTGGGAACATTGACTATTAGGATGGCCATGAGATTGATCCATGACAACCAATATGGTTTGATAAGTGAACTCATTATTCTAATATGGACATTGTAGTGATCCAAGACTACCCAAATGGTATGGGGAGTGAACTGATAATAATAAGTTGGTCTGGGAAGCAATACCTTGGATAATATGGAAATAATGTTTTATGATTACGTGTTTTCCAAAATTCCAGGAATTATTCCTAGGTTATTCTTTAATGGATTATATTCTTTATTTAAATATGATTCATGAGTAATGAAATAACTATATTTAGCACATGATTTATATTTAAGAACACCAATATAAGCATTGGGATCTTTTATAGTCATGATCATGTTCCAATACCCCTATGGAGTTGTTTATGTTAACATGTATTCATTATTTTCCCATAATGAGCATCTAAGGTCACCTATTTTTATATTTATTTACCCCAGATATGAAGATACATATTATGTTATATGATTTAATGATGGGAGATAGTCAATAAGAACCCATTAGAGCTAATGTAGCTCACTTATGTATCATTTTTTATGTATTCACGCTCCCAATGGAAATTTACTAGTATAATATTTTTGAGTTTGTTTGTTTACATTTTTTAATATTCAAAAAATGTTATGTAATGTTAATGTGTATCAAGGTATCGTTTTTATATTATAGGAGGAAATTCAATAATCCAGTGATTTTTTGTGGCAATCAACAACATCCAACAAGGTAGCAAGGAAGGTAGTATGCTATCACTAATAATGTGGTGGATCCTGAAAATGATTTGGTGATTGGTAGACCGATTATTCATGAAATAATATAGAACATTCTATTTCATTTGGTTTTGAAGAATTATTTCATATCGTTCATTTTTTGTTTAACTACTCGAACATTACTTCAAAATATGGAGTTTGAGTTATATGTGAGAAATTAAAATGGTTCAATTACTCCATCAAAAATATATAGATTCTACCTAGTTAATTTGTGTTCACTAAACCTCCCAAAAACTATTTTCATACTTCCTATTGTAATGTTTAATATCATATTTAGAATGGATTGGATATATTAATATAAATCCAACATCAACTATTAAGAAAGGGAGATCAAACTTCATATCCTGAGGCATCCATCAATTCTATACAAGTGAGAGGTATAGGATGAATCCCAAAAAATATAATCATCTCAATTTTTGGATATTATTTCCTTATGTGAAATAATATGTAGCTCAAATGATTGAGATAGAGGATAGAATCATGGTTGAAGTCATATGCATTTTTAGAGAATACACTGATGTGTTCCCAGAAGAATTTTAAAGTCATCCTTTTGACTGAGAGGTTGAGTTATCAAAATGAACTTGTTCTAATATATATAAATATATCAACTAAACCTTTTAGAATATACACCATTGAGTTTGAGGAATTGATGAATCGACCCTAAAAAAATCTCGAAACGGGTTTCAAACACCTGAGTGATTCACTATAGGGTGTTATAGTCCCCTTCATCATAAAGAAGGACAGATCAATGTGCCTCTATATTAATTAAAATTATCTCATAAAAATCATGATAAATAATAAGCATCCCATCTCTGGATAAATGATGTGTTCAATTAACTACGTGTGTCTAATAATTACTCTAAGGTTGACCAACGATCGGGATATCACCAATTAAGATTAAAGAAAACTAATATATACAAGGCTACCTTTAGAAACATTTATGGTCCCTATTAGTTCATAGTGATTATATTTGAACTCACTAATGTTATAATAATTTAAATATTCGTAGTGTATACTGTCTTTATAGATTACCTTAACAAATTTATAGTAGTATTTATTGATGATATTTTGATATACTCTATGTGAAATGATTAATTCGAGGAGAATTTGAATATTGTGATAAATATTCTTTTGAAGGGAGAAAATCTATTCAACATTTAGTAAATGTGTATACCAGATGCATGATGTATTATTCTTAGGGAATGATATAACCTATAAATGAATATTTTGGGACCCTTTCAAGAAAAATTCAATCAAAGAGTGACACATGAAAACAACTATATTGAAGATCTATAGTTTCCTTGATCCATCTGTGTATTATAGAAATATTTCTAATAACTTCACACAATTTTATATTCCACTAATTAAGCTAACTATGAAGGGAGTTAATTTTATCAAGACCAGTTATTTTGAATAATGCTTTAAAGAGTTTAAAAATATTCTTATGAATACACAAGAACTGGTACTACTAACAAGTGGGGAACTATTTATGGAATATACTGAATCTATAAAGAAGTTATTACATTGTGTACAAATGATAATTGATAAATTGAAAGTAGGTGCATCATGGTATTTGAAAACTCATGAGAGAAACTATCCCACACAAGATCTGGAGTTTATGATTGGGATCTTTGCATTGAAAATCTAATGGAATTATCTCCTTGGGGGGAAGCAGTATATATATACATATAATAAGATCCTAAAATATATATTAACGAAAAATAGATTAAACATCACCAGCAATGATGGTTATCGACCATCAAGGATTACAACTTCTCAATCAACTGACATCCGGATGAATCAAATACAACGGTGGATTCTATTATTAGAAAGGATCATGTAACTTTTAATATTATTATAATTTATAAGAATCCAATATGAATAGAATAAGAACAGATATCTATGGTTGTAATTATGTATAGAACATCATAAATCCTTTCTCAAATGATATCCCAACCAGCCCTTATGGTGAAAAAAATGATTCTTAAAAAAATTATGAGTAAATTCTGAAATAGGTGGATGTAATGAAAAATGGGAAATCCATAGAGTTAAAAATTGATGATTAAGGATTTTAAATATTAGGGTCATGAATATGTGTATCATACAATATAAGAATGAAGAATGATATTACGAATGAATCATATACCTCAACATTATCTATTAACCCAGGAAATAAAAAGATGTATCTAGATCTCTGAGAGAATTATGGGTGAGACAACACACAGAAATACACTATTGAATATACATATATGTTCCCATTATGTTATAATGTTAACATTGAAAGTAAAAATTCTATGGGAATCATGATACTATTAGACAAAAAACATAGAAATTGTAAAACAATCATTGTGGAATTTTTCACAGAATATTAAAAGAAATGTAGTGGAACAAATTCTAATTTTTCATTTTGGATCATCTTACAAATACATATAACATTATCACAATTTTATAGAGCTTCTCACTCAATCAAAATTCATGGATATACATCAGAGAATTTGTGAGGTTTCTCGGAGTGCCAAAATCAATTCTATCCGATCATGATCCTATATTTACCCCCATGTTTTGGAAATGTCTCCAACATGCTCAAAAAACTAAGTTGAACTTTAGCACATCGTATTATCCTCATACTGATATCTAGTCTTAGAAAAATGTCATGGCACTTGAAAATATTTTTAGATCCTGTTATATAGAAATCAAGTAAGGATGGGACAATCATTTACCTCCAGTAGACTTCTCTAACCATAATAGTTTTCATTCATGTATCCAAATGGATCCATATGATTCCATTTTTGGAAGAAGATGATGAACATTGGTATAATAGGATTATATCGATGAAAACAATCTATAGGGACCAAAAATGGATTAAGAAATTTTAGAAATGGGGAAAAACATTCTGCAACTTAACTATGCTTCCAAAATATGATAGAATGAGACCTCGATTTTAACAGTGGATACATGGAATTTCACCAAATATCATCATGGAAGATGTTTTTATGATTTTAGATGAATGGATAGGTGAGAACAAGTACATCATCTCATTTTATATTCTTGATTGTTTTAGAGTTTTTTCATATCGACTAGCACTTACACTTTACATTTGACAAGAACACCATGTATTCCATGTATCCCTCATGAGGAAGTAAATAATATATCTATCTCATGCACTAAATTTGGATATGGAACAACTGCAGAAGGAATTATCATAATATGTGACTCTAGTGAAGATCTCACACTATAGGGATATACTTATACAAAAAAATAATAATCACATGGTCAATATACTATGGAGTTACCATAAGTATGAATATGCGATATGGGAATCATATGAAAAAATAAATTATAATTACCCACTCATATTTTTAACATAGAATGTTAAAAAAAATTGAGGGTGGAATTTCATAAGCAGTGGGGGCAGAGTATTTAACGACCCAAAATTTTTTAATCTAATTTCCCTTCGTATAATTATGTTATATAGTATAAAACACATAAGTCACAAATTTGAACTGATAAAAACATTATTTTCATATATTATGAATGAAATAATGGGTATTTTTCATATTAAGAAAACAATACAAAAGGAATAGTAACTATATAGTTGGTATAGTAATGTGAAAATTAGGAATAATAAACCATCATATATTAAAGTAAAATATACTATTAATTTATAATTAATATATATTTATATTATGAATAAAATTATATTGTATTTATATTAATTAATAAGTAAATAAATTTTCTCAAAAGCTCTAATTAATAATTGGTATTTTTTTGAAACGTAAATATTTATTTAAAAGTTTAAAATTTAAATTAGGTTCTAAAATAGAATTTATTTTCATGACATATATTTATGAATTAATATTTTCTTGTCTTATAATTAGGATATAATTTTATTAGAACATAATTAATTTTTCAATTTTTCATAAATTCAATTACAATTTAAAATCTGTATTTTTCCAATAAATGATGATTTTAATTAAACATTAAAATTATCATATTGGTAAAATTATTTACATATAAAGGAGAACATTTTTGAAATCTACTCATCAAAAAAGGGTTGTGGTGATTTTTTTGTATATTTCTAATATAGCTGAAAATTTTGTCAATAGTGAAATACCACAATTTATGGTATTAACATTATATTTATAAAAATAATTTTTTGAGTCATGTATTAGACATTTATATTTTACGTGTCCACCGTCTCATACTCAAATTCACTAGTTTCTTTACATAGTCACATGAATAAAATCTATTGAGAGTCTAGTGCCAAAATAATAAACAAATGAATAGAATAATCAAAAAACACCCCTCTTCTACCACTACTAATACCACCCCTCACCACCTCTTCTCCCCACAACATATAAGACTTTCATATTTATTATATTTTTTCCAACACTCTTACCTAGGTTTTGGTGATTTCAGTCTCCCTAAAAAACAATTTCTATGTTCTTTTAGGAGGTTCTCAAGGAGAGGTTATTTAGGTGGTAAAACCTTCCTCCTTTCCCTTTTAATTTAATTATTTATTCTACATCATGCATTTCTCCAATATCCAATGTAATAATATAAATTCATTATAATATATATTCTAGTGATTTATTTTTCTAATGTTATATTTATCATCAAATCTCTTCACTAATCTTTCTATTTTAAAAATAAAAACATCATATTTGATGTGTGGATTCACCTCCTTCATGGATTGTCATAAAAGAATTATAATGGTTAAAATTTATTTTTAAATTTATATTGTAATGTTATTCATGATATCTAATAGAAATATTTTCATAATCTTATATAATAAAACAAAACTAGCTTATGATGATCGAAAAATAGCCAAAACAAATTAACGATTTATCCTTAATGGCCTATATAAGGAATAAAACATAAAAAAAAATTATATTGGGCCATTTATAACTATTTAGGTTTATATATATCATATAATTACTCTTTTAGATTTATCCTTCCATTTGATATTATATTTTATAATACTGCACAAGAAAACCGACCATGAAACCTTCGAACAAACACTCCCTAAATGATGAAATTAAAAATAAGATGTTTATGAAATGTATATAAATGATCCTAATTTTTTTTAATAAATTTAATAAATGTAAAATAAGGTTTGAAATAAATAATTAATTTATTTAATCTGATTATACATGAAAATATGTACATCATCATAACACATTCGGACACAAGGTATTGTTTTCTCTTCGAACATCCATCTTTACTTCGTGTTATGATTTATCGATCTTTAATCAAACAAAAAATGTTCATTATTATTAATCAATCCTCCTAAATTCTTGGTTACATTTCAGGGAATATTTTCCTAGATCATTTTTTTATTCATTTATGGTGCATACATTGTTTTATAAGGATCCCTTCTCAAATCCTTCGGTTATGCATGCCCGGATAAAGGAACTTCCCAATTATTACCCATTTTAATGTACCATGAACAATATATTTTAATGAAACATTATCAATATAAAAAAATCAATTTTTTATTTAAAATATATATATTTTTCATTTATGGTTTTATACAAACAATTATACCTTTTTTGTTTTAATGAATCATTAATATTTTACCTTAAACAACACTAAAGATGCATATTTCTATAGATTCATACACACACTGTTTACATGATTGTACTTAATTTTGATCAAATTTATTTTGATATATTCATAGTATCCATTATGAATTAAAAATTATGAGTTACAACTATATAATATTGTATAGGATTATGATACAGCCATTGGTTATTCCTTATGAAATGTTTATGAAACCCAATTCCAAGCATGGTTAATCCTTATGCTTGATTCTTCTAGTGGAATAGATATACCTGAAAATGATTTGATTTTTTCTCCAAAATATCACTCTATTTCATTGGGTAATTTTTAGTATCATGTGATTTCATGTTGATAGAGTGATTAAACTCGATTTTTATAGGACATTGTCAACCATGTGATATAGTCTTAGAAATGTTTCATGACTCTTATTTATTCAATATTATATATTATTTCCTAATTCCTCGCAGTCCATTATTAAACAATACCATGTTCTATTTTTTATAATTCCATATTTTTATTCATGCTCGATTATTTTTTATTTCATCATTTTATTCCTTATATCCCATGTGATATGATTTATTCAAATATTTATTCCCTTATAAGGGTTTTAGATCATCTCTTTTCACTCTATATTACTCAGGTTATCCTATATAGATGTATGATATCAAATTATGTTATAAAATAAATATGGATTATTAATATAAAGTTTTTTTATTATATGTCAAAGTTTTAAAATTTTAAGTATGTAACCATCCAAAGACACAAGACATTAAGATCCATGGTCTATATTTTATAGTTAATTATTCTGAAAAACATGTAATAATATGTGTAAAAGTGTGGGGTCTCTATAAGATTTATGAACAAATGCCATGTGTTCTTCATTTTTAGGGAATATGGAGTTTTTGTATGCACATTTAATTTACTTTCAGTACATGCCTTTTAGTAGTATATGTCTATGTACCTGGCCTATTGTAGATTACATAGGTATATGGAATTTGGAATGTACATGCCATGTACACTAGGTACACATCATATAGTGGGACATGACCATGTGTCCTTGTACAAGGGGAGACACCCCATGTGTGGGGTACATGACCATGTAAATATGCACGAGCATACCCCATATACACACTAACTAGGTAGATGTACAAATGATAACCTCATATCCTCTATTGACTTTTGAATGTACATGGACATGTGTAGATTTTTCCATACAAATTTACTATAAACTATATGTCTTGTTCATTTTCTAGGATGGGGGTTTCAGGGTGTTTAATTCCTCAGAGTATAAATTATAATAGTCACAATTCCTTTATGTTCATTTTTATTGAATATATAACAATGGTGGAATCCTTTTTGGTTTATATGGTTATTTGGATGGTGTATTGGACTGAGAGAGTTTATTAGGATGATATCTGAGAGGTTTGACTTTAGTGACCTCAAGTGGGTTCAGATTGATCCACGGGTCACTGGTGTTGATTTTGTTCTCATTAGTCATCTTTGTATTATATATTTCGATGTTATTATTTATGGTGTTATTAGAAAAATCTTGCAAGGTAGGATTGTGTGTTATCGCTAAGGAGATCATGGGTTGTCCCCATATGTTTGGACCAGTTTCTTGATGTTTAATCATTAGAGGTTTATCTCATGTGTTTGAGGATTTGAGTATTTGGAGCCTTTAAGATGGATTGACACAATTGTATAGAGGGTTTTTCAAGTTCCATTATGTTATTATGGTAAGTCTACAGTGATCTCCAGGATTCCCTTGTGATTGAATTGGTACCCATGGATGGGTTATTTTTCGAGAAATCTAGCCATGTTTTTCTTATATAGGCATTTTATTAAGGTTTGACTGTCTCTTAGGATACCTTTTTGAGGGTCCCCATATTTTTGGGGTAATGAGGACCATTTTCAATGACCATATTAGTGGGATTCTTCTTTGGTTTCCATTTAGGATTTTTTTATCGAGGATCATTTGGAGGCCATTGAAGGGCCCATTGATATTTCTACACTGGGAATGTCTTATACTTTCGGATGATCAACAAGAACCCAAATTGGCTTTCCTACTCTTGTTTGGCCTTTATATGAGGTTTATGTAGGCTTGGGATGAGACCTTGGGTATAGATAATGAGTCCCTAGTGGGATGATACATTATTTTGTGACCATAGAGACCTTGGGAACACTAATTCTCTTGGCCTAGAGGTGGGTCATCATGGTGTTTTTTATGATTGATTGCTGATATCCATGGTTCTAAGAGACACCACATGATTTTTCATTGAGACTTGAAATAAATTTCTAGTTTAGATATTTTTATGGTGGGTTTGAGGTTTGATCATTCCACATTTTATTTTCACTCGACTATAATATTTGAGGGAATTACTTCTTTATAACTATAGATCATAGAGGATTCAATTAGGATACCTTGGATTAGGAATTTTCCCTGAGTTGTGATTTGATTCACCCCTTCCATGGATAGTTTTTTATACAGTGTTAGTGTGCTAGTGTATGATATTAATTAGTGAAACCAACACTTAGTTGACTGTTATTCCTTACGACTATATCTATAGGATCATGAGGTTAGGAAGTACTCATAGAGTTTATTTTATTCGTGTACCCCATTTAACTCTTTGGGATAGGGATGTTGTCTTCCCTTTTATTACATATTCCCATTTGTTGGTTGTATAACTATTATTCATTTCATTTTGTGGAAGAAATTTGGAACTAAAATATTCTCTAGTTGTTCTAACTAAAATGTGTCTATTTCATGTTCAGACCATTCTATTGGAGTCATGGAGTCTTGTAGATTAGTTTCATTCATGTGGATGCCTATTGTTTTTAAGGCCTAAAATTGATTCCTAATGTGTTTATTTATCTTGGATATCCTATGTAGATATATAAGATATGTCAATTATCATTTAGATAAGAGATCCATGTGTTGTAAACCCTCTAAAAGTGTCCATAGTAGGGGTATATTTACCTCGGTTGTCAATATAGAACATATAGTTATTTGTTTTCATTATTTTAATTTCCCAATATTCATAAGGATGCTTCATTTATTCTAGATGTATTTAGTTTTTTTTATGATTGGTCTTATCACATTTGAAAGAATTTATTATAACATCAAATTATAGATTCAACATCAGGGGTGGCTTACTATGATTAATATCACACCCCCTTTACATGAATCTCAATGTGTTTGAAGACATTATTTATACATTTAGGATATAAAACATGTTTTGGAAAAGATGGGACTAAGGAATTGTTTATTTTGATCAAGATAATCCACTCTTGTAGAGTCTCATGATTGGGTTATTGTTTCTCATGCAATGTGGAGATTGGTTATATTGTTTGGATTGATGTTAGTAGTAGATCCAATTGTATTTATTTGCAGTTTATTACATTTATATATGTTTTCATCAATTGTTGAGAATGACATTTCTTTTTATTACATGTTTTTTGTCTTTATAACAGTATGTTTCATTTCTTTTATCATTCCATTAAAATGTATTTTTTATTTATTATGCATACAACAATTTCTGCCATTGTGTATGAGTATCAATATATTCTATTCATATTTCACATTGAAGATACGGTATAGTCTCTCCATTAAGCTTTATGACCCTATCAATTATCAAGAAGCCTCTGAAATTTAGGAAGGTGTGATTAAGGTTTTTTGGAGATCCAGATATGGTGATGTGTTAGGTCAACCAAGCCTAGTTCGATATAAAATGACAACATATCATTGTTTCTTTTATTGCTTGGGGAGTTGGTGGGAATTTGGTCAATGAATTTTTCAAATGTTTTCATGGGTATTGGAGTGATGTGTTTTTAACACCTTTTTATATGAATTCAAAGTTTACTATGAATGGGAATTCTATTCATGGTATTTGTTTTTATAGTTGATTGATTGCACCTAGTGTGATAAATAGGGGTTGGTGGATTTGTTTTATATTCTTGTGTTGGTCTCTATCTTTGGGATAGAGGATAATGTTCATTCATTATTATAGACATGTAGGGTTCACATGAAATATTCATATCAATGATATTTTGTTACTCATGGAGGTTTAATGATTGAAATTGTCCTAAATTTTTTATATGGAGCTTCCAAATATAATTACATTGTGTAATTATAAGAATTTGACCCACATTTAAATTTTCATAATATGATAGGTCATTTGGATGTTGTGGAAAAAGATTTTTTGAGGATGGAGATATAATCCCTTCGTTGGGGGATGCATGGAACCCCTAGTGGTGTGGAATTGGGTTTTAAGATCCCTATTGGTGGATCATTTAGGGTATGAATGCACGTGGGATATTTTTAATTGTCAAGAGTTACTATAAGATGGTGTTTCCCCACATGTTTTTGAGTTTTATTCCTTGGGATATATATTTTATTTCCATAATCGATGTTTCTGGTCCTGAAGTGGTGCATGTGTTCTTGAAATCACCGATTGTTGGGCTGGGTTGGTTTGTTCTTCCATGGTGGGGATATTAATGGCTTGAATCACGAAGGGGTATTTTGGTATGAGGATTCCATTTTTTGGATGTGTATCCTTGGGAGTTGTCCATATCACATCTTTGGATTAAGAGGGATGGTTTGGTTTTTCCCCTTACCATTTCTGTTTTACTTGTGCCTTTGTTAGTGTGGTCATAATATGGCTATATAAATCTGGATTTCAACATATTTTTAGTTTAAGGGTGTTCATATGATTAATTGTGACATGATGTAGATGTCTCATTCTTGAAGAGGAGTACCAGAGGTTCTTTTATTTATTGTAATTAACCTACATGAAGAGTCTGGTTAGTGGTATTAGGTGTGTTGGACTAGATTTATTATAAATTTTCCCCTATAAGCATGGGTTCTAGTGATCATTTGTTAGTGGTTTATATAAATACATATGGTGGGGAGTGTAACATGAGATGTTATAGTTTGTGAGCCTCATTAAGTTTTCATTATCGAGAATGGAGCTCATAGGTAGGTGCTATTGTTCTGGTGTGACTGTCTGGGCATTGTCAATCCGTTATTTTTAGTTTTAGACATAATGGAACCCATGTGGTTTTCTGTTGGGTAGTGACGGGATGAAAATTATACTCATGGGGTAAGAAACATTATATTGATCATGGATAAATGTCTCTTCTATTGGGATAGAGTTTTTGATTTCAGATCGATCAGGAGATGGTCGCTATAGAATTGGCAGTGAGAATTCTTTTTGAATATCATGTCTATTGTGTATCACCACAAGCTTCCACAGTGTGCTTCTCTTTGAATAATATTGTAGCATGTGTTGTACGCAACTTCGAGTTCTAACACACACCACAACTAATCAAACTAGCTGTTGTGAATAGTAATACCCACTTTTTGAAATTTTATAAATTTCAAAATTCAAAATGGACTTCATTTTTGGATTTGGAATATCGAAATTATCTTAGGGTGAAGTTTTTTTATTTTTCTGAAAACTTTCAATTTTTAATGAATAGTGAAAAACACTGAGTTATAATTTAAAACAGAATTTTTATTTAAATATTTATTTATTTTATTTATATTTATTTTAGCTCAAAGTAGATAAATAATACCTATATATGGCCAATGTAATTCATTAGAGTCAGTTCATAATAATTTTAGATATATAAAAATTTTATTGAACTTTTCACAGTCTTTTACCCATCTCTTAAGAGAATTTGCAAATTCATATAAAACATAATTTTACTGTTTTTGTGATTGGAATTTCGAAAATCTGAGAGAAACGATTAATATCAAAGAGTTACATGTGGTTCAATAAGATAACAATAATTTTTGGTGAATAGTAACTTTATACTTTTATTTACCACGGTTAAAATTTAATAGGGTAATTAAGGGAACAAATAATATTATTATTACCCTACCACATGTCCTAATTCTATTGGATAAGTATAATTAGACCAAAAACAACCTTAGGAATAAAATATGAACCTCTTTGGTCTACATTGATTAGATTAGGAAATTTATTATTATTTAATCCAAAGAAGAGTTAAAAGAGTTTAAATCAATGTTAAATAACTAAATTTTTTTTAATATAAGGTTATACATAAGATAAATTCGATTATAAATATTCATTAGAGAGATAGAAATATTTCCTACTAATTATTATTAATTTATAATTTCTAGACATTAAATAATTTAATTTATGTATGACACAATGGTGATGTTGTGATTACCTAATTAATGAAATATTAAAATAATTGATATTATAAATATCCAAATAAATGAAATTTGAGACTTTTTATTAATTATAATAATTTTATAGGTTAAAATGACATATTAGGGTTGGTTATATGAAGTTTTTTCAAAGTAATACTTTTTTAAGAATTTAGAAAAAACAAAATACCAAATAGTGTCATTATTGATATAAAAGAGTTTTTAAAATAAATATTATATTATTAATTGATTTTCTATTCCAAGAAATCTAAGGTTAGGAAAAAAGACTTATATAATGATATATGTATCATTAATGAACCACTTTGGGTTCTCTTGGAGGTATATAGTATCTTTATAACCATATAATATAAATATAAAAAGAGACATGGAAAATGTCAAACTATTTAACTAAGAATTAAATCTAAATGATTAAGTTAATATAGTGACCCAAAACTATCTAAAACCTATTGTTTGAGTTTTGTTTCACCCATGTTCTCCTTATCCTTTATATAATCCATTTTGGAGACATTAGAAACCGAATATGATTTTATTATAAAATAATATTTCTAGCTTTTCCTAACGTTCCCCTCACCCGTCTGATAAAAGGGAACTCCCCCTTCTCTCTAATTCACACCTTCAAAGCCTTTTTTCACAGCCAACCTCTACCCAAATACCCTTTCAACTATCCTCCATTCATCCTAGAGGCCTTCCTTTATCCTGAAAGCGAACTTGAGGAGCCCCATTGATCAAATCAAAAGGAAGAACCCAAAAAAGGGTAAATATTTAATCACCTCTTTCAAGATTCTTTTTTTGTCCACTTCATTTTTCTTTGTTGTTTAAATTATAAGATAATAAATCAATTATCTTCTATATAATTTTATGTTATTATAAATATGGTAAAATCAAATTAATTATTCTATCCACCCATTGAATGACATGTCACCATACGTGCGTATGTACGGCTTACCGTCTCCACGTCGTGGACTAATTGTTATTCAAAACATTATTATTTTAAAGGATAAAATAAGGATGTGTAATTGATGTAAATAATATATATAACATGATAAGGATTCGTTATATATGATATACAGTCCAATTATATATTATTTTAATATCAGAATAATGATATTGTTGCTCATGCGTACGTACATATTACCATCTCCACGAACACGATGAGTTTCATTTCCCATCGTATCCATTCAAGAATAATTTAATTGGTGATTAGAAATAATGTTTATGGACCTGATATCATTATTTATTTGAATAAGATACATCCCATTAATACAAAATATGACTCTCATAGCATAGAATATAAATGAATATGAATCCGTTAACACCCAAAACGACGATAATACTAAGATATTATTAACAAAACAATGTTAAAAGATAATATATGATATCATGTTAATGTTTATGATTCTTGTGTAATTTAATAAAAATTATTTCACCATTATAATGGAGTTTATCCTACCATCAACCTATGAAAATTACTAGGTAAGGGTTAATTCTACAATCTCTTCATTATCTGAGGTTGTTTATACTTAATTTTCTACTGGGACCTCTTAATCATCCACATCCATGTTTCCTAAAAATGTATTTCAAATTATTGTTACTATTTAATAGACTATGGGTTAAAGTCATTTATACCCTTTTTTTGACTTTTTATAATATTTTTATAAAGGAATCCTTTCGTCGTTTTCCAAATAAGGTCCTTTTTAATGGTTTCGACAGAATTAAGGTGTGAATATCATTTTTTTACTTATACGGCGTGTGTGGCTATTTTCCGCCATTATAAATTCTCTGAATCATCCTTTACAATATTATATGAATTATTTAAAAGTAAATGTTTTATTTTATAATTATGTGACTTTAAAATGATTTCAAAAAAAGAGATATTTCTCTCAAATAGTTTTGATTTCATCCATGTCGACATCTTTTGATGGATTTTAAGATTATTTGAAGTTGATTTATTATGATACCAAACTTCCATATTGTATTGATGTTTTTGTGATATGTTTGATTGTGGATGTTTTATTTTTATACAATTCATGGTTTATGGAGAATGTATTGAAATTTCATATGCTAGTTTTAATATGAATGTTTATGTTATGTTTAAACCTGTTCATATGAGGAATGCATTGGACTTAGTAAGTGACTGGTGGAGGCCGCTACAGCTCCACGATGCATTAGTAGGTCTCATGAGGCAAAATAGTGTCTTCTCACAAGGCCTTGAAAAAATCTTATTTTTAGTCTTGACACAAGGCTTTGAATACGTGTTTATGATAGTCTGTCATTATGAATTACATTAATATGAAAGTGGTTATTAATATGGTATTTGATTATTCAAATAGTAGAATATCCATGTGAATACTTAAATGGAATTATTTCATTTTAGTTTTTCCTTAATATACAGTAGTTCATGTTTAAAAGGCTTTTGTTATAGTTATAAATTTTCTTAAATGTTTATTCTTATTTATGAATGTTTCCGCTATATTTTTATCCTTACTGGGCATCTGATCTCACCCCTTTCTATGTTTTATTTTTTCCAAGATGTGAAGAAGTGTTTTGTGACTGACTTACTGGGATAGTCTGAGGGGATATAAATGTGGACCATGGAGACTATTTTGTTGTCATTTTTTACTTTATGATGTAATGTAAGAATTATGAATTAATCTAGTGTTTCCAAGGCTACCAAACTAATCGGTCATTCAAGACATGATCTCTTGTGATAAAGCCAATGTTATGTAATAATGCACCAGCTCTGGGAAACTGGGGTCGGGGCATTATAGTTGGTATTAGAGGAAGTTTAGTACAAACATTTGAGGCTAGATTTAGATAAACTCTGATTTGAGCACATAGACCAAATATGGACTTTGAGTATTAGTGTAGAAGAACTTCCTGGAATTTTGGTATTGTAGACTCGAACTTCCTGGACTCGAACTTCCTGGAATTTTGGTATTGTAGACTCAAACTTCTTGGAACATTGAGCTAGACTCGAACAAAAACCGGTGCATGACAATGGGCTTTGCTGCACTATTGGTTACAACACTCCAATGGGATATGCTTAGGATAATTCTCATGTTCTTTACAAACCGTTATGAATGGTTTATGAGTATATACTTCCTCAATGAATTTTTTTTATGATTATGGATTATATCCATATACAGTTCATTTTATGTTAATTGCTTTAGAAAATTGGATTTATGTATTGTGATTCATAAACTAATCTAGTGGATGCAATTTTTTTGAAATGGAACCTAGTCGAAGGAATGGAATCTGTATTAATGCACAAACTCCATATAGGGATTTACCTCATTCTCACGATAATTATATTGGTTTTAGGGATACAAATTGTGCTGATCAACTTATAACCATACTAGGAAAACTCACTTAGGTTATGAATAATAACTTTACCCTTATAAAGCACTCTGATCCAAAATGTGGAGGATCAATGTTAGATTGTGTCATGAGGCAACAACCACCAACATTAAATGGGTGTAAAAATCCATTGTTAGCAGTGAAATGGATATGTTATTTAGAAAAAATATTCCACACCTTGGGGAATTGCGAAAAGGGAAAAAGTTGTCATGGTATTTTACCGCCTCACTAGAGATACTCATCATTGGTGTTCATTGATTCGAAACAAAAAGGAAGATGATGAAATATCAAATATGGAATAGAGAGAGTTTAACAAGATTTTCTTAGAAAAATACTTTCCTTGTGACCATCGAGCAGATATGGAATTGTAATTTCTGAGTCCATGTAAAAGGGAGGATGAGAATGTTGAAATGTATGAGGATTACTTTACAAGGTTAGTGAGGCATGCTTCAAATTCTATACGTAACCCAAGAAGAATGATTGATCATTTCTTTGATGGTTTAAAACCATATCTCTATGGAGAATTAGTCTCATAATCCTTCTCTTGGTAGGAAGAAACTGTGTCAATTGCTATCAAGAGAGAAAAGGGATTTACCAAGTCTTACGACTTTAAAGAAATGAAAAAGAATAAGAGATATGCTGATCACTCTAGAAATGGAAATATGGGGAAGAAAGGAAAATTTGAAAATCTATCTTTCAGTAAATGTGGGAAGAAAAACCATGGTACATTTTTGAAGGGAATGGGAGTCTGTTACAAGTGTGGTGAAAAATTCCACCAAGAATGTGATTTCATGGGGAAGAAAGAAGCTATCAATGTTCAATGATACTATTTTAGGGAGATGGGACATTATAAAAATTAATGTCTTAAGTGTCAGGGGATCATACCTCAGAAAAAGCCAAGGGATCAATGATAATATTATGATATAACTACTGCTGAGGTAGAAGCTCTGAAAGACATGGTGGCAGGAAATTTAATGGTTTACTCATGTTTAGAAAATGATTTTTTTGATTTAGGATCATTGAATTGGTTTTTATCTTCCCATTTTGATATTAAATTTAGATATTTCCATTTTGATTTAACAAGGGAGGTTTCTGCAAAAACTCTTATGGGATGTATCATCGCAATAATGTTTTGTTAATCAGTCCCCATTAAAGCATATAAATGTTCTTTATCTGATGATCTCATCATCATACCCATGATTGAGTTTGATATAATCCTCGGTATGGATTGCCTTTTGGACCATGATGAAAAAATTTATTGAAAGAAAAAGTAGGTTACAATTTTTGATGACGATAATAAAGAACACCATATCTATAGAACGAAATCGTCACCACTTAATTCTTATCTAGATCCACCCCTGGGAGCTCAACTAAATTCAATTATTTGGGAGAAATAAAATGAAATAACTTTGGGTGAGGAAATGAATGTTCAAATAGTGGATGTACCTATTGTGAAATAATATGTTGAGGTGTTTCTAGATGATTTACTTTGACATCCTCCAGAATGAGAAATTCAGTTTTCCATTAACTTAATTACTGGTTCAAGGCCCATATCAAAGACCCCTTATAGAATGGAAACTGTGGAATTAGTGGAACTAAATAAAAAACTAGAGGAATTGAGTTATAAGGGATTTATTCTACCTAGTGTTTCTTCATGGGGAGCCCCTGTCCTTTTTTTAAGAAGAAAGAAGGATCTATGAGGTTATGTATTGACTATAGGAAGATCAAGGCTATAACAATAATGAAAAAGTATCCACAACCATGCATTGTTGATTTATTTGACAAACTACTTGGAGATCAATACTTTTCAAAGATTGAACTTTGATCAGGATACCACCAGTTGTTTGTGAAGAAGGAGGACATTTTGAAGACAACATTTTGAACCACGTACATGCATTATGAGTTTACAGTAATTCATTTTGGGCTGACTAATGCACCTTCTGTTTTCATGGATCTAATGAACAAAGTTTTCAAGGGATATCTTGATGAATTTGTAGTGGTATTTTTTTATGATATCTTGGTATACTCCAAAATCTACAAGGATAATGAAAATCACTTGATCATTATTCTAAATACTCTTAGAAGACATGAATTGTACGGGATTTTTAGAATGTGTTAATTTTAGATTTAGGATATGTCTTTTCTTGGCCGTATTGTCTCTATGGATGGAATCTTCGTTGATCCTTCTAAGACAAGAGATAACCAAGAATGTCCCGCACCGATGTTTACAAATTATGTATGTAGTTTTATTGGTTTAGTAGGTTATTATCGATGTTTCTTCCATAATTTTTCCCAGTTTCTTAACCCATTACGAAGCTCACACTTAAAGGGGTTAAATTTTTTTGCAAAAAAGATTGCAAAGAATTTTTTAAAGAACTAAAGTGATGATTTTTGAATGATCCTATATTAAATCTATCATCTAGGAATGATGAGTTTGTTATTTATAGTGATGCTTCAAAGAAAGGAATTGGTTGTGTCCTTATGAATAATGTTAGGGTTATTTTTTATGCATCACAACAGCTAAAAATTCATGAGAAAAACTATCCTACTAATGATCTTGATTTAGCTGCTATAATAATTGCTTTGATGATATGGATACATTATCTGTATGGTGAAAAATGTGAGGTATATACCGATCCCAAGAGTTTGAAGTATATTTTCTCACAGAAAGAACTCAACATGAGGCATAAGAGATGGCTTGAACTACTCAAGGATTATGATTTAACGATACACTACCACATGGGGAAGGAAAATAAGGTGGCAGATGCTTTGAGCAGAAATGATCATGGTGTTTTGGACAATATGAATTTTGAAAGGGATTCTATTTTTATGGATCTAGTAAAGATGGATATGGGAATAACCATGGAAGTTGAAACATCAATGCTTTTTCAAATGGTTGCCAAAACATCATTACTATAAAGGATAAAAAGTTCTTAGGCTAATGATGAGGAGTTTCAAAAGATGACTAAAGCTGTAAATGATGGGAGATTGAGTGACATTGTATATGCAGATGGAATTTTGAAATTTGGGAAAATACTTTGTGTTCCCGATACACCTGATCTAAAAAGGGAATTGTTGGATAATGCTCATAGTTCCAATTTTCTATAAACACTGGGAGAACCAAAATGTATAGTGATTTGAAGGAATATTTTTGGTGGGAAAACATGAAGAGGGAGATGGATGACTTTGTGTCAAGACGTATGGTTTCTCAACAAATGAAAGATGGAAGAAAATATCCTGGAGGAGTCATGCAACCCCTTCCCTTACCTAAGTGTAAATGAGATTATATTAAGATGGAATTTTTCATGGGAATACTAAAGAATCCTAGAAGGAATGATGCAACATGGGACATTGTTGATCGTCTTACCATGTTAGAAAATTTTCATGCTATAAGAGACAATTTACCACTTTAATGTCTAACAAGACTGTATATTAATAATGTAGTGATACTTCGTGGAGTACCCCTATCGATTTTTTCTGATCGTGATCCATGTTTTACATCATGATTTTGGAAAAGTCTTCAGAATCCCCTGGATACTGAGCTTCGTTTGAGCACTACCTACCACCCCCAAACGGATGGACAATCAGAACAGACTATTCAAACCATATAAGACATGTTGAGATCATGCTCACCTGAATTTCAGGGTATGTGGGATCAATATTTACCTTTTTTAGGATTTTCCTATAATAATATCTTCCATTCAAGTATTCAGATGGAACCATAGAAAGTGTAATATGGGAAGAGATGCCACACACCAACATGTTGGGATGATATTGGTGAATGAAAAATCGTAGGACTAGAACTTGTGGAGGAGATGATGAAAAAGCTGAACATAATCCAAACCCACATCAAAGCAGCTCAAAGTAGTCCGAAAATCTATGCTGATAACTGAAGGAAGGATTTGGAATTTTAGGTAGGAGATCTTGTTTTCTTGAAGGTATTTCCATGAAAGTGTGTTATATGATTCAGTAAGAAGGGTAAGTTGAGTCCCATGTACATCAGACCTTTTGAAATTCTATAATGAATTGGGGCTATAGCTTATCGTTTGGAAATGCTACCAAATCACTCCAAAGTTTACGATGTCTTCCACGTATCACTATTGAAAAAATGCATGCCAGACCTAATGCATGCACTCACATAAGAGGAATTAGAGATGTAACATGAGTTGTCTTATTGCTAAGAGCCTTTCAATGTTATTGATACAAGAGAGTAAGTGCTGAGATAACGAACGACTCGTCTGGTAAAAGTTTTTTGGAGAAACCATAAGATGGATGATTAAACAAGGGAACTCAAGGAAATTACGATGAAGAACCACCCGAGTCTTTTTATGAAGTAGTATTCTAGAAATATTGAGGATGAATTTATTTGAAATAGGGTAGAATGTAACACCCCACGCTTCCACGGTACGCTTCTCTTTGAATAATATAGTAGCGTGTGTTATACACAACTTTGAGTTCTAACACACACCAAAACCAATTAAACTAGCTGTTATGAATAATTAATACCCACTTTTCTAAGTTTTATATATTTTATCACTCAAAATGGACTTCATTTTTGTATTTGGATAATCGAAATGGTCTTAGGGTTAATTTTTTGTATTTTTCTGAAAACATTCAATTTTTTATGAATAGTGAAAAACACTGAGTTATTGTTTAAATCCAAATTTTTATTTAAATAATTATTTATTTTATTTAAATTTATTTTAGGTTAAAATAGATACATAATACCTATATATGTTCGAAGTAATTTATTAGAGTCAGTTTATAATAATTTTAGATATATAAAAATTTTATTGAACTTTTCACTATCTTTTACACACCTCCATGGAGGATTTACAAATTCACATAAAACATAATTTTACATCCTATGTGAGTGTAATTTTGAAAATCCAAGATACATAGTTAATATGAAGGAGTAAAATATGGTTCAATAAGATAAAAATAATTTTTGGTGAATAGTAACCTTTTACTTTTATTTACCACGGTTAAAAATAAATAGTGTAATTAAGGGTAAAAATGATATTATTATTACCCTAACACATGTCCTAATTCAATTATCCAAGTATAATTCGACTAAAAACAACCATAGGAATTAAATATGAACCTCTTTGGTCCACTTTTATTAGATTAGGACATTTATTATTATATTATTCAAAGAAGAGTTAAAAGAATTAAAATCAATGTTTAATAACTAGAACATTATTAATATAATGTTACGCATAATATAAACTTGATTATAAATATTTATTAGAAAGATAAAAATATTTCCAACATAATGGTATTTTATTTATAATTTTTAGACATTATATAATTTAATTTATTTATGACACAATGGTGATGTAGTAATTACCAAATTTATGGAATATTAAAATAATTGATATTATAAATATCAAAATAAATTAAATTTGAGACTTTTTAGGAATTACACTAACTTTATAGGTTAATATTACATATTATGGTTGGTTAGATGAATTTTTTCGAAGTAATAATGCTGTTATGAATTTAGAAAAACAAAATACCAAATAGTGTCAAAATTGACATAAAAGAGTTTTAAAAACAAATATTATATTATTAATTGATCTTATATTCCTAAAAATCTAAGGATCGGCCAAAGTACTTATATAATGATAGGTGTATCATTAATGAACAACTTGGGGGTCACTTGGAGGTATATAGTATGTTTATTAACCATATAATAAAAAAATACAAAGAGACATGGTAAATTTCAGAATATTTAACTAAGAATTAAATCTAAATGATAAAGTTAATATAGTGACACAAACCTATCTAAAACCTATTGGTTGAAAAGTTTTCGACCATCCACAAAATATCCTTTGTGGAATCCATTTTGGATCAATTAATAACCGAAAATTATTTTATTATAAAATAATATTTCTAGCTTTTCCTAAGGTTCCCCTCACCCCTCTTATAAAAGGGTACTCCCCCTTCTCTCTAATTCACACCTTCAAAGCATTTTTTCTCATGAAGCCTATGCCCAAATATACTATCAACTATACTACCTTCATCTTATAGGCATTCCATTATACATAAATCCAAACTAAGGATCCATTATGATCAAATCAAAAGTAAGAGCCCGAAAGAGAGGTAAATTTTTAATCATCTCTTTCAAGTTTCTTTCTTCTTCCACTTCCCTTTTCAATGTTGTTTCCATTATAAGATAATAAATCCAGTTTATTATATATAATGTGATTTAATTATAATTATGGTACAACCAAATTCATTATTCTATCCACCCTTTGAATGACATCTCCCCATACATGCGTACGTATGACTTACCGTCTCCACATCGTGGTGTAATGGTTATTCAATACATTGTTACTTCAATGGGTATAATAATGATGTATAATTGATTTAAATAAAATATATAACATGATAAGTAATCTTTATATATGATATATAATCCAATTATATATTAATTTAATATCAAAATAATGATATTGTCGCTCGTGCGTACGTACAGATTACCGTCTCCACGAACGGGATGAGATTCATTCCCCATCGTATCCATTCAAGAAATATTTTCATTTGAGGAATACAAATAATGTTATAGACATTATATAATTCTGTATATGAATAATATACATCCCATTGATAACAAATATCACTCACATAAGAAATAATATAAAGGAAAACGAATCCGTTAACACCTGAAACGACGAAAATACTAATATATTATTAAAAAAAATGTTAAAAGATCATATATGATATCATATTAAGGTATATGATAATTGAATAATTTAATTACAATTATTTCACCATTATAATGGATTTTAACATACCATATACCATGTAAAATTACAAGGTAATGGTTAATTCTACAATCTATTCATTATCCGAGGTTATTAATACATTATTTTCATCTAGGACCTCTTTATCATCCACAACCATGCTTCATAAAAATGTATTTAAAAACATTATTAATATTTAATATATTATAGGTTAATATAATTTTTACCCTTGTATTAATTTTTATAAGATTTTATAAAATAATATTTTCTTCACATTCCAAACAATGTATTTTTTATCCTTTTTGATAGAATAAAGGTAAGATTGTATTTTTTTAACTTATACGGCAGGTACGACTATTTTCTTCCATTATAAAAACGTCGAATCTTCCCTTACATGCTTATAATAATATTTTCAATGTAAATCTTTTCTTTTATAATTATGTGACTTTTAAATGATTTCAAAAAAAGATATATTTCTCTCAAATAGTTTTGATTTCATCCATGTCAACATCCTTTGATGGATGTTAAGCTTATTTGACGTTGATTTATTATGATACAAAACTTCCATAATGTATTGAAGGTTTTGTGATATGTTTGACTCTGGATGTGTTATTTTAATAACATTAATGGTTTATGGAAAAAGTATTTACATTTCATATGCTAGTTTTAATATGAATTATTATGTTAGTTTTAGACCTGTTCAAATGAGGAATGAATTGGACTTAGTAAGTGATGGGTGGATCCCGGTATAGCTCCTCGATGTATCGGTATGTCTCATGAGACAAACTAGTGTCTCAGCACAAGGACTTGAAAATATCGTATTTGTAATCTTGGCATAAGGCCTTGACTATGTGGTTATGATAGTGAGGCATTATGCATTTATTTATTATGAAAGTGGTTATTGATATTGCATGTTTATTTTGGCTAGTAGAATATCCATTTGGAAAATTAAATGGAATTATTTCATTTTATATTATCAATATTATTTTTATGTTCATGTTTAAAATGATTTTGTTTTAGTTATACGTTTCCTTAAATGTTTATGCTTTTTTATGAATGTTTCCACTATATTGTTATCCTTACTGAGCATCTGAGCTCACCTCTTTCTATGTTTTATTTTTCCCTGGATGTGAAGAAATATTTTAGGACTGACCTATAGGGATAGTCTGAGGTGATATGAATGTGGACTATGGAGAATATGTTGTTGAAGGTTTTCACTTTATGATGTAATGTAAGACTTATTAATGTATCTAGTGTTTCCAAGGCTAATAAACTAATCATTCTTTATAGACTTGATCTCTTTTGATCATGCAAATGTTATGTAATAATTAACCGACTCTCGGTAACTAGGGTTGGGGTGTTACATATTGGTTGTCCATTGAGGCCTCTTGGGGTGAGAAGCAGTTATGGTGGTGAGTTTTTTGGGCTCCGGTCATCATGGATGGTGAAATTTAGGGGAAATTATAAAATTATAGTTCCTATGATTTTCTAATGAAAAATGCTAAATTCTACTAAAATATGATCTCGTATAATTTTTTTGACAACATCACTAGAACTGGAATTGGATGTTTACCCCCAGATTGGAGTTTTTTGGAAATCCATCATGTTTTAAATTTTTACAAAATGATTAAAAATTAATTTATTATATAGTTATTCACACATATTAATTTAAAAGTGTTTTAAAAAAGATCATTATATGGAGACTTTTGTCCTTGGATGACTTTGGGATGTGGGGGTTTTCCTACACAGGTCACAGCCTTCCATCAGAAAGTGGGGCTAGGCTAGAGAACCTTTTCTTTTTTCCTTTTTATGTTTCTTTTTTTCACATTTTTCCATTTTTACCTTTTTCCCCCTTTTCCATTATTACATCCCATGAACACCATTATTTGATTATACTAAGGTATATTATAGATAGAAAAGGATAAAATAGGGATAAAGATAAGAAGAGGCACTACTGTGGAGATCTGGTTACACCAGATCATCATACAATATATATGGGTCACAGATTTGAAAAAAGTGTTATTGATTTCCACCGAAAGTTATTACCATTTTATTATTTATATCAAATTTTAAATAGTTTAGTTTTTTAATGTTTTATTCCAATTTTTTATTCCTTTGGACCCTTATATTTTTAATTTGTGATTTTAAGAAGAAAAAAATGTATTTTAGGGCATTTTGGAGGATTTTCATTAAGGAAAACTCAAGTAAATTGTTTGTGTTGTTTTGAACACGTGTCACGAATTATACATATTTTGGGAAAATGAGGTTTTTTGAACTACACATCATGTAATTTATGTACACGCTTAATAGTAGTAAATTTACATTTACCTACACATGTGGTAGAGTACACGGGTAGATATAGTTTACTGAAATACATGTAGTGTACTTTGGGTATATTCCATATAGCAGGACATGGACAAGTGGCCAATTACAAAGGTAAACACACCATTTTAGGGTTCATTGACATGCATTAAAGTATATGTAGACATTATGTACACTCTGTCCATATAAAAGTGAATGATAAGACCCCATGACTTCTCTATACTGGTACAAATACATGTCTCTGTAATGATTTGAGTGTACACACTATGTGATCAGATGTAAATATAGTTTAATTTTTCTAGTTTGGGGTTTTTGTACTTTCTTCCTAAAAATCAAAAATAAACATGTTATTTTTCTTATCTATGTATTTTTTCAAAATGATCATAAAGGGTGAATCATTTTTCTTTTTTAGGTAATTTGGATTGTGTTTTGGAGTGATAGAGATCGATTGAAGGATTTCAATGATGTTAGATTTTAAAAACATCAGGTGGGTTGGGTGAGAGATGCCAGGCCCGAATATGGGTTTTGATTTTTTTCGATTTTTGGGGTATGAGGAAATTTGGATAGTGTTGTTTGTGGATATTTCGGGGAAATATCATAAGAAAATATCAGGTAGTATCTATGAGGATATCATGGTTATTCCCTATGTGTCCTAACTAGTTGGTAGATGTTAGATCATTTGGGTTTTATCTCAATTGATTGTGGATCGAAAATATTGGATCCTTTGGGATGGGCTGAAATATTTTGATGGATGTTATGGCAAGGGTACATTGAGTTTTTATGATGAGTAGAAGAGATTAAAGAGGAATCACTTTTTGTCATATTGGTACTCATTGATGGATTGTTTTCTATGAAAATATTCAATGGTGTTCTAATGTAATATTTTACCTAATTTTTGGATTATGTCATGGATCCCTTATAGAGGGTCCTTCTTTAGAATTGGTCATGATAACCCGTTTGAATTCCCCTATTAGTGGGATATTTCTTTGGATTTCATTTGGATGTATTGTTGGTCGAGGATCACATAGTGTCCATTTAGGGATGCTAGGGATGTTTCCTCACTGGTCATGTGCCATGATTTTCTAACAAATAGATGACCCCTCATTGGGTTTAGTACTCTTATAAGGGCCTTATGGCTTATTTGGATATTTATGAAGGTATGTATTGATTGATTTAGTTCAATAGGGGAGTCCATATATGTAGATCACTTTTTTGTAACCCCCTTGACCTTGGGATCCCAATGCTTTTTCAGAACTATATTGGGTCATTGATATCCCATAGTGGCTATTTTTCATGGATTATGAGATAAAAGGTGCATAGAGAGGTTTATTTCATTGTAGGTTGAGAGTTGGTCAGCACTACAAGTTCAACTATTTGGATAGGGGGATCATTGTTTGATTTCCCCATGTTCTATTTGATTTTTTCCATGACATTTAGGGTAGTTACTGATCACGACTGTAGGTTAAATATTAGACCATTGAGATATCATGGACAAAATATTTTTCTTTGAGTTGTGATATGCTTCTATATTATATTGTGTAGCTATTGTAATATATGATTAGGGATCCAATGGAAAATATGGATCAGTTCATCCCACATCTAGTTGAATATTATCCCTAACTGGTGTGGATTTGGGGTTTTGAGGTTTTATGGAACTCATGGACTGGGTTTTTGGTTCCATGGATGATGTTGTGATCCTAGGGCCATGGATACTATGTTCTTATATATTTTTTGGATCCCTTCTTAATGGGTCCTTTACTAGTTCTTGATTTATTATGTATGACATTTTTGACTCATAGTTTCTGTTTTATAATTGACCTATATGTTCTTGTCCACTATTTAGATGACTATATTAGAGTAAAAAGGCCCAGTAGAAGTGAATTGTTAATATGGATGCCAATAGTTACACTATTTGGTCTAGAATACAAACTTGTGGTGTTTATTCTTCTTGGATTTCCATTGCAAATTTGGAGGATCATCTGGTTGTCATGGTTTTTGGTGATCCATGTGGTATAAACCGTATAGATAAAGACATAGTTGTGGTAAATTTACAATGGTTGATAGACTAGAACCTTAAATTAGTGTTTATAATTGTGTCATTTCTTTTTTTATGATTTTTTTCCTTTTATACCTATTTTGGATAGTTTTCAGTTAGTTTGGGCATATCATGTTTCGATGCAGTTGTTATGGAAATTGATTATATGTTCATCATTATGGATTGCCTAGTGAAATTTATTTCACACCCCATGTACATTCACATCTAAGTGCATGTAAACATGATGTCATTGTTAAAGATGGACTGTAGGTTTTAAAGTGGATGGGTCTGAGGCCCGGTGTTTCTTGATTAAATGGACCCTCTTAAATGGAGTCTTGTGATTTGAGTGGTGTAGCTCAAGTATTGTGGAGACCAAGAATTTGGTTTGGCATAGTTTTGGTAGTATATATTGTTATATATATTTTCCATTTAATTATTTTGTATATGTTTTTAGCCTAGTGGATGACCTGCTATATTATAATATGCATTCATTGAGTTTGTATTCATGTATACAGTATTTCATTTATTGTACAATGCTTCTATTTTTTTTATAAATAATCTAATATTAATCGATGTGTCGGTGTTTATATATTTTATTGTTATATTTCACTCCAAACAAAGGTTATATTCTCTACAATGAAATACTTTCACCCTCTCCACTAGTCGGTAGTCTCTAGCATTTGGGGAGGTTCATTTGAGGCTCTATGAATAGCCAGATCGGGTGACATGTCAGGTCGAACCTAAATGGGTTTTTACATTCATTGCCATATATTTTTCCTTAAATTACATCCAAATTTAATTATTATTTATATCAACAATACCTTTAATAGGTTAATTAATAACTTGTTATCAATTTAATCTATTAATATCAAAAAACAAATTATAACGAAAAATTCACTTCAAAGAAAATTAGCCATTTATATCATTAATATGATTATTTTCTCTTTCTAAATAAATTATAAATTATGATACAATGCTAATTGCTTATATATATATATAACATTAAATTAAATTAAATACTCCAAATATACTAAATGTAGTTGTTATGTAAAAACAAATAATATATTAAAAAAATAATTTTTTTACAAAATATTAGTTATATAGAAATGAATAATTAAATTGTATTATATATAGTTATATATTTATTAAATGGATGATATTAATTAATTTTACAATTCATTCCATGAATAATATCATCATATTTTATTTTTTTTCATTTTATTAAAGTAATAAATTTTATAAAAATATATAATGCATACAAATAGTTTCTTTGGAATCAATTTTATTTTCCAATGTGAATTAGTGATTTATTTAATTTTATTTAAAAATATATTTATTTATTTCCAATAAATACTGTATAATTAAAATAAAAAAAACTAATATCTAAATAAACATTATGTGCATAAACTAATTTCATTTTATTCTAACTTGGTAACATGATTATTTATATTATACCCACTCACTATATACCATTTTATATTGTTCATATAACAGACATATTTCCCATATTAAAATATATAAATTCCACTGATACTATCTTATAAAACCATTTATCACATTTATGTTGTTTCAATTTTGTATTTTATATGACACATTACCCTTTCTTGATGTTTCTATTGTAGTAGATTTAATTTTAGTATGGTTGACGCTCATAGGTGAAGATGATAAAGTGGATTTCAAATTTTTAAATGTAATTTTATATTCAATTCTTATATAATCATACATTCTAAAATTTTGAGGGATTTAAACATCTGTGGTATGTAACAATCCATCTAATATATTCTTTTATATACTTTTGTTATAATGATTAATTGTGAATGAATAAATTGTATTTTGTTTCATTCATATATTGTATGGATTATATTCTACTCATGTTTAATTATATTGATTGATTGAAAAAATATGTTTGTAATTATAGATATATATATATTGTGGAAAAATAATTTTTCATTAAACATGGGGTGTTACATTCATCACTTATTTAGTGGAATAAATTCAATTCAGTGAGATAAATTATTCTATAAACACTTTTTTATATAAGTAGATAGGGGAAATTAACATCAATGTATAGATAGAGTTCTCAATATCTTATATTATCTATGGAAAGAATGATAATTGGAAAATTCTTTAACTATATATAGAAAAAATTATAAAAGCAGAAGAAGAAAATTATATGAGTTTCCACATGAAATTATTTCTATATGAAACACTCTATATTTTAAATGATGTGATTTTGATTTTTTAATAATTATGGATAAAAAATACATCAGTATCATGATTATAAATAAAAATAAATATACTATAATTTTCTAATGTATTAAATTAATGGATGTGAGAGACAATTCAAACCAATACCAAAAACATCAAATAAACCTATCTCTGAAGAGGGTGAGGGATCATGGTCGACCATCAAAATTATGATAGTGGATATTGATATGTGAAATGATATTATAAAATGTGGTAGTGCAATAAACTCAAATTTACCTAATACATTATTTTAATCGATATATATTCACTCGTTCATGTCTAGTACATTTTTTATGAACCTTGAATCATCCCATGTTGCATTGTGGATGGATTTTTCAAAAAAACACTAAATATAAATCTTATTAGATCAAAAATAAATTTCAATATACCTATCAGATTTCATGTAAGTAATCTAGATAAAAATGATATTTTTTTACCAATAGGTGAATTTTATATAGTTATTATTATGTATTATATCCCCATGTTAAATGTAAAAATTATCTACAAATTCTATGATGATGACATAGAATATCTTGTTTTTACAAGATTTTCATAATTTTCTATTTCGTGTCTAGATCAACCTCTTATAGATTATGTTGAAGACATTACATGACAATTATAAGATCAAATACATATTTATATGATATTTATATCCTTGGAATTTCTGATGTATTTATTTTATAGTATTTAATAAATATATTCAGAAATAAATTATTAAGACATCTACCTGATCATGAACATGAATTATACACTGATCACACCCATGATGTGAATCTTGTTTCAAAATCTCTATATATAATATTTCTATTGGAATTGATGGATTTATATAAGTAACTATTATAGATGTCTGATATTGGATTCATATATCATCGTGTCAAACTATTTTGATCACCCATTCATTTTTAATGACATTGATCATGAAATGTGGTTGTTTATCGATTAAGGGAAATAAATTCAATTAATATTATAAAAAAATAAATTTTTTTACATTGACAATATATCTGATCATATTAAAGACTCACATTACTAAAAAAAATTATCATTTTTTGAGTAAAAATAAATTAAAATTGAATAAGTATTATATACCAAATATGTTTTTAAAACATTTATTCCAAATTAATGGATTAATGTAATTCTTTTTGGCTTAAAAAATTATACCCTAGTGTTTATGAATCTGATAAATATTATATTTATGGATGATCGTGAGAATTTATTTGTTTTATTTATTGTTGATATACAACTTTTATCTAATATATGTTAATATTAAGAGAACTATATAATAAATATTATAAATACTTCTGAATGGAAGGAGTTAAATGAGTAATTAAATTACTATGAACTTTGGATTCAATAAGTTTCTATTATAGGGTATGTTTTCTTCTAGGATTGAAAATCCATTTACCCTTCAATGGCCATTGTAGTTAAATAATGTTCATAACTAATGAAAAATATTGAAATTTATAGTTTTCTTGATTTATCTAGTTAATATCAATGACTTTTTAAAAATATTCTATATTAACTAACGTGTTAACCAATATGACTCGTTTATGTATTAAATTCACATTGATAAGTGAATGTAATGATTACATTGAAGAACTACAGAATAGACTAATCAGAAAAAAGGTGTTAATGAAAAAATGATTCATGAATAGTAACATCCAAATCATGATAAAGGGTTAGTTGTCTAATTTTTTCTCTGGAAAAATACAATTATTATATGTATTGTAAATAAATGAAATATATCTATACATCACATGTGATTTAAGTATATATTCCTTAAAAATAATATCAACATGAGTAAAAATATATATATATATCCACTCAAGGATAATAGTTTTACAAAACACTAGAACCCTAAAATGGATAACAAGGTGGAATATGTATTAATTCAAAATGATGATAGAGTACCACATTCATTTATTTAATAATAATAATCCTCCAAAATTTTAGTAAAAGGTTAAAATATTCTATACAAATTAATATCCAACAATTTTTACTAAAGAGCAAAAATTATCCAAAAAAGATTATTATGATCTAAAAAATATTGTTAAAGATATAGAAAATTGGATATTTATTTGATTTATCTATAATGATAGTGTTATGAATTTTAGAACAATTTTTTTTAATATTATAAATTGATCTAAATAAATAATTATTAGATAAATCACATATCTAAAATTCCTCTACAGACCCATGTAGCACCAATATATATTGGTATTTTCAAAAACACATTTAATGGGATAAAATAAACTATAATGTTACAAAATATGTATTAGGATACATAATAAATCATCTAAAAAATGCTAATATTGAACATCTATTTTTTTAAATCTATCCTTATACCAATATAGACGTGATATAATTTTAATGTTTATTTTTTCATTCGAGTTATTCTGAAATCTAATAGGAATGATAAAATATGAGTTATTTTGTAATTTAATATAAATTCTTCTAGTTTTATAAAACATAGGTAGGATCTAGCCTAATATAAACTTGAAAGAATTTATATTAATGATGTTTTAGGGAATCATAGTGAACCTATATGATTTTTATCAATTTCCCTAATTACATTATTTCAAAAAATGTAACTATTTAATCTATTATATTATAGGTGGGGTTGTTAAACATCCTAGGGAGGTCACATTTATATGTAGATATAATCATTTTTGATCAACATCTTGTCGTAACTCTTTGAAACCTGAGAAACAATGAGGTTTTTCTAGAGAAATCAATTTAATTATAATAATGGATTTTTAATTTTTTTTTAAATTCTAAAATGTGTATAGATCTGTGTAGCATGATTGATAATTTAGATTTATTGTTTTGTACAAAGTCTAACATATAATTTTATATTATTTATTTTTTAATCATTAAAAAATGGTTTCAATGGATTCATAATGGTTTATGATGTTTTTCATATATTCATTGATGATTTATTTAAAATAATAAAATTTTCAATGTTTGAAAAAGGAATAATCGTTGAAATGTTGAGATTCCACACAATATAGTTTCTAATATGATTTGTCTTCTTGTATATTTATTTTCTATTGGTGGAATTAAATTTTATACTATTATGTTATATATCCTTCATTGATTATCATGTTTAATTTATTTAAATACAAAATATGTGATTATGTGGACATGGTTTAATATTTTTAATGGTGTGTATGAGGCATGTATGCAAATGAGTTTATACTATAATAGCTATAATATAGCGAAATTTATTTAGTCATTTGATAACATATAAAATGTATATATTTTTTAAATATTCATCATTTAGTGAATTATATATATTTAGTTGATTTTATAGAGAAAATATTTCAATCTTGAAATTATGATCTAGAAAGACATTTCTGTAAATATATATATTTTCTTTATTATCCTTGAAGGTGGTTTTATCATACTATTTAATGGATAAAGATTTCGCCTAAAGTATTTAGTTATTAAAATTAATCTAAAGGTATATTATAGAGATATGATAAAATAAATTTACTAAAAGTGTTTCTAATAAAACTCAATATTATAGATAATTCAACATGTAATAGGGTACACAATATTTTCTATTTTCAAATTAGTTTTATCATATCATTCATGGTTGATCATCGTGTTTATATCATTTTGCATTCATTCTTGGTAATTATGATATTATTCATAACAATTCATTATGAACCTATATCATGTCATGGATTGATGAAAATTCATTGGCTAATGTACTATTGATATAGCATCAATAGGTTGTCTAGATAATTGGTGGATTCATTATGGATAGGGAAATAAAATAACAATAATATCAATGATTGTGAACTATTTATAGGTAGAGAAATATTAGATTGACATCTATATTTTTTATTTGGTGGGATTATAATGAAAAACATATTGAAAATTAATCAAATATATTTTAGTTGAACAATAAATTATAATGATTGAATATTAATTCCATATATCATATAATTATTTGTTTTGAGGATATATATTATTAAATTAATAGGAATACCTCATATGGGTATTTATAATATTTAATTACATCAATCAAGAAGTCATTGGTAATCAATTGAAACTTTAATTTTTCTCTCTCCTCTCTCTTATAATGGATTTCTAGTGTTTCTACCTGAATATCATGAATTTTGTGACCCATATTTAATTAAATTTTATATTCCATTATATGTTTGAGTTCTTCTGTTGATCAATTTTGGATTTTCATTACTATTTAATGACATGTATACAATGGTTTTTCAATATGGTTTGTGGTATTATTTTTAGATACACTATTATCAAGAGTAAGTGAATTTATTGACTTGTTTTAGTGTAAAACATCGATATGAATGTACCTGGAAAATATAGGATATCACAACATGATTTTATCCTAAATAAATAAACAAGAATCTTATAAAAATGTAAAATGTGTTTATGATATAGAGACTCCATATTCTAATTCTCACTGAATAAAAGTCATTTAGTGACTATTTAAATAATATCAACATGATTAGATTTTTATTGTTGAGTGTGAATATGATTTTTTATAAGGGTAATGTCGTTATTGATTCTATTTTAATCCTTATATTGGTAAAGGGATGTCATTGTTTCCATGATGAGACTTTCAAGTATTATGAATAGAATACTGATCGAGGATATTTGAGAAATAACATTGAATATATATATTATATTGGAGGAATTCTATATGTCTACAAGAATTGAATTTTATATGCGAGGTAAAGGATGATAATTACAATAATAAAATTAAGCATAGAAATGATTATCATGAAACTATGGTAAATCAAAATGTCTAGGACCAGTATGTTGATAGTGTTGATATAAGTTACACAGAAATAAAGAGATAAAATAATTGACAGAAATAAATATATGATCATATTCACATACCATTGGTAGAAATGGAGATAAAAAATTGTTGTTTACTCTTATTTGTCCTTGGGAGTCATGGATCATTGACTCAAAAGAATCATTTCACAAATACATCAGATAGTGGAATCACGTAAAATTATGTATCTAAGAGTTCATTAAGATATATCTTATCAATGTTGAAACAATTAATATTTTTTTAATGGACATGTGGATGATAGATTATAGAAAAAAACACATTATGATGTTTCAAGGGGATAGATCATTAGTTAATATAGTTGATAAAAGGTTTTATACAATAAATATATATGTAGTATGGAAAATAATATATGGTTCCCTCATGGTAAGAGTATGTGTTAATGATAGAATATTGTAACCTATATAGATTTTGGATATGAAAATAGTTTCCAATTCATCTACATGTGATTATCATATGTAACATTACCATCACAATAATTTGAGTGAGATGGGATGAGAAATGTAACAAAAAAATTAGTACTAAAATTCATGTGAAAAAATAATTGAACATGTAAAAAATTTATCCTTTGAATCTATAAAATATTTCCTTTTTATAATCAAATAAATGAACCATTGTCATAGAAGTTAGGGCCTGTATACAAAAGGGCATCATCATAAATTTTATTTCCTTAGAGTTTCCAAAGAAATCATACCATCTAAAATAAATATATATATATTATGAAAAACATTATAAATATAACAATTCATTAGAAAAATATATGGAAAAATGGGTTTAATAAATTTTAAATAAGTACTTATTGTTATATATGGTGAGGTAAAAGGGTAATGTAATAATTATATGATCACTAGGAATATATAAATTTTTTGGTCCAACATATAGAAAATTTTCATGTTAAAATAATCATAATTTCAAATTAGATTATTATAGAATTATTTATTTTATTAAAAATAAAACTTAACTACCATTACATTTTTAAGTAATTATAAAAAAATTTAAAAAAATATTCATTCAATATATATGAAATTTTTTCCCATGATATTTAATTTTTTATGCCTTATTTATTTTGTCATAAAAATTAAATTTAATAAAAAAATATATTGAATTTAATAAAAATATTTTCTTTTATTTAATTAGGATATAAAAAATAATTATTATGGTGAATTTAATTTTCAATAAAAATTTACACATGGGTGAATAGTGAATAATAACTATAAATTATAGATGTGATAAGAAAATTATCTACAAAAAAATTTATATTAAAATATAAAAACTCAATAAAATATCATTATTTATTTGAATCATGATCTTAATTTTGTTTTCCAACTTATGTTCCAGATTCCATATCAAAACAAAATTATTTAGGCATTTAAGAATTTGTATTGGTAATTACGCTAAGAAACATCTTAAAACTGACCCTTCTCTTACCATTTAATGAAAAAACTATTATTATTTTCCTTACAATTACTAGCACAAATTTACACTTACAACTCCCACTATTGAATTTATGAGGTTATTGTGTCAAGATGGGTCCAAAATTATTCATAAATAGGTATTTCTCAAATATAAGAAGTGATTTAATTAAAATAAGTAATGGTTTACTCAATATATTCATCATTTATCATATCATCCTAATATTTATCAAATATTATTGAACACTTTAATAATATATTTTTTATAGTCCTTTACTTAAATAAATGATTTATTATAATAATATAGCTATATATTGTTACACATTGATTCATTACAATATTTTTTTATCTATTTAACAAACTACATGAATTCTGTAACAATATATTAATCATTTTCTATAAGGAATGATCTTTAAACAATAGTTAATCTAGATAATTTATTTAATAATTAACATTATTATATTCCCAAATATAGTTTTAGATTATAGTTTTATAGAATTAAGACACAATTTATATATATCAACCCATAAGCATAAAATGTGGTAATACTAAAATAGAATACCTTTCATCCATAATATGTTTTTAATAAAACATTAAATATTTACATGAAAAAATATTAGCAACACCCATGTTGGTTTATTTTTCCTATTACCCATCTTTAATCTTTATGAAAAATATTTTCAAACATGGGATGAGCACAAAACTCTTAGTAAGGTAGATAGAAAAAAATAAACAATCTATTAGTCCATAAATACTTATAATAATATAAAGTCATTTTTTCAATGGCATACTTCCCGCTAATAATATATCGTATACATAACCTGTGAAAACATTATGTTATTATAGAAAATTGAAAATAAGAATAAAACCATAAAGTAATCAGGGGAATTAATTACATAAGATTCTAACCCTCACATCTACATTGTGATTTCTAACCCTCGTGGATACATACAATGTAACCCTCAAGGATACCCTACTATGTTACCCTCATGGCTCCCATATGCTTTAACCAATGCAGTTAGACCTGGAGTAACCATATGGTCGACCTACAACATAATCATAGCTATGGAATTGGAGGGAGATATACATTCCACACTTCACGATAAATAAATACCATGAACAATAACATAATCATAAAACATGAATTATTTCATCATAAAAATTATCCTTAGGAATTTTATTAAAACATAAATTTATAAGGTGATTTTTAATGAAATGCCTCCCACCTCGGGTCCATCTTTCTTAAAATATGACCAATATCTAGTATAATTTTTTTATAGAGTGTTATTAATATATTACCTAGCTATGTTAATATTTATAATAACATATATGGTCTTTTTATTACATATTTCACCCCATATATCAATAATATTGTTTTTATTATCATAGGTGCATTCATTTCATGATTTACATGGTTGGTTCACTATGAATTTTCTTTTCAAATAGAAGAAAAAGTACAGAAGTGGAATGTAAAGGTATTAATATGTTTATATTATTTTATATTATACCATATATCATTTTTTATATGATATTATAATGAATTATTAAACAAATCATTAATTAAAATTATTTAATTTATTTTAGTGTCATTTACAATCCACATGAACATATATAATCTAATTTAATATATTAATTATATATTGGTTCTAGAATGTTTTATAACATATAATATGTATAATAAAATATAGTTAACCATAAATATTGTTTTCTAACCACCCTTGAAGTCATTAATGGAAAATAAAATTTTATCATCCATGATGGTGGTAAATTGATATGTCACAGACATTGTTTTCAATTTCAGAATAAAATGGTGAATAAAAAGAGATATAAGATGATTTTTTGAATTAATTTTTTTTATTCGAGTATGTTTAAAATTATATATTTTTCATTCCACATGGATAAAGAGAGGTGAAGGGAGAAAAATAAATTATAAAAAATTAAAAATGAAAATAAAAGTATCAAAAGAGGATTTTATGCCTTGAATTCATATCATTGAGAACCTCATGAAGGCAATTAGTTTTTGAATATTTGTGAGACCATAACGTATTGGACATGGGGAAGACTATTTTCAATGGAATTTGGTAGAAATTATACAAGAAATAAGGCTTTGAAATTTGAGTATAATAGGTGGAGAGGGGTGATATTTATAGTATAGGAGAGAGGTGTTTTCTCTTTATTATATTCATTAGTATTTCATTTTGGTTCAAGATTATAAATATTTTTAGAATTATCCATATATATATTAATATAATGAAGGTGATTGTGAGGTTATGGGGATTACATTAGATATTATTCATTTAATAGTGTATTAACATATATTGTATATCTAACTTGAATTACTTTATACTAATATTTACCAAAATCGATCTATTATATAATAATATAAATAATTCACCCTATTTTTTTTAATGAGTAGGATTATAAAAAGAACCCCATTTTATGGAATGTAAAGGCATTCATTTCTATATTTACATGGAGTTCACTCTGCAATATAGAAATTATTTTCTCATAATTTTCATTAAATTATTAATCATGTGAGTACACATTTCCCTCATAATATTATTTGACTCACATGTTAATTCTTAAACCATGTAGTTTATACAAAAAACCATAACCTAGTGAATTGTCTTGTTTTGTAATTCATTCACTCTATGATAAAAAATCTGAATATGATTGTTTTCATAGGAAATGTGTTTTTCTAGTTGTACTACTTCTGGACTCAAAATATAAGATGAATCTATATCATAATTTCTCAATATTAAAACATGAATAACATTGTGTTCCTGAGATAAACTTAGAGAAAAAAAAAATTTCTAGGAAAATATTTCAACATTCTTTGGGATTTTATAAGGTCCACTGTACTATAGATTTATCTTTCATTTCTTAAAAGAATTCATAAAATATTACCAATGTGATATTCTAAGAAAAAAAATATCACAATCCTAAGACTATAATTATTTCTCCTTATTATCTTCCTAACTTTTCATCCTATATTGAGCTGTCCTCATTTGTTTTTGGTTCATATTCACTTTCTCAGCCACATCCTCTACAAATTATGGTCTCATTAACTTCCTTTCCCCGACATCATCCAAAAACACTGGAGTTCGACAGTACATTACATATAATGTCTCAAAAGGTTCCATCTATATATTGTAATAAAAATAATTATTATAATAAAACTCAACTAAAAATTATATTGATCCACAATTCCATATTATCCTATTGAAAAATCTCAAAGAATACCTTCCATTTTATAAATAGTTTTCTCTGACAGTCCATCAGATTGTGGATGAAATGTTTTAATGAAATTTAACTCAGTTCCCAATGAAATCTAATTTACCATCCAAAAATAATAAGTGATCATGGGATCACGTTCACATACAAAAAATATAGGAACTCCGTGTAACCTAACTATCTCTTTCAGGTATAGTCGAGAAGCCAAGTCCAAAGACATAGTATTTATTATATGATGAAAATGAGCAGATTTGGTCAGTCGATTAACAATAAAAAATTACATCATTACATTATGATGTCATTTTTATTCCCATAATAAAATCAATGGATATATTTTCCCATTTCAACTATGGAATTATAAAAGGAAAATGCATCCCTTATTGTAGTTTTACCTCTACATTTACATGTTGAAATGTCAAAAATTTCATTGAAAAATATGAAAATTTTGTTTACATTCAATATCAATAGTAATAAATCTAAATGCCACTTTACATTCTAGTGATTCCATTATGAACTCAAAATGGAGAACTATGAGCATCATACAATAATTAAATCTCTTTCTGGTAATCACAAGGTATACAAAACCTCTTTATAAATATAAAAACACAGTCATTATCAATGTTAAATTTTGGAAAAATACCCTTTTTAAACAATTATACCTTTTTTGTAACTCATAATCTTCATTATGTGTTGGCATAATTCTGTGTGTTGAGATGACTGTATAGAAACCTTTAAAAAATACGGGAATTTTCTACACCAACAACATCTAATCAAACTTTCATCAAATCAATAATTAAGGGGTCATGTTCCAAACACAACATGGTTAGTATTGGATGATGTTTTCGATTCAATGGATCCTCCACATTGATTTCAATTCTAGGATGGTAACTGATCATGTAATAAAAATACTTCATCAATTCAATTATTTTTCTCTAGAACATGCTTAATTACATCAGAGTGAATATACACTTAAAAATATTATAGTTACTGTATATTTCACATTTGGATTAATATAAATTATGCCTCCAAAATTTCTATGTAAAGAACCACATCTACTAATTACAAATCCTATGTTGGTTTATTTAACTAGTTCAGTTTTAGCTGTATTGTAGTATTATATTTTATCTGATCATTATACTTGAGAACAAAACCAAGTACCTTCAATGAAGCATCACTGTAGTTGAAAAATATTATCATTTCTAGATGGTTGGACCAAAAACAGATCATTCAGTTGTCTTATTTTCTGTTCCTAAAAAGAAGAAACATAGTATTCTGCCGAAATAAATTTAATCCTTTTTTCTGTTAACATTGTAATTTAGCTAGATAATCATACAATTTTTTTTGTAAAACGTTTTTAATATCCTACTAATACAATAAAACTAAAAAATTTCATATCATTTTATGGTTTTCACCATTCATAAAACTCTTTTTTTGTAGGATCAACCATTTTTTTGTCATTAATTAAAATGTTCCCCTAATAAATAATTATTGCGAAAAAAAATTAAATATCCTCAATTTCCCTGATTACTTATTTTATTTGATATTTTTTAAGACAATACTTAAATGTTTTGAATGTTCCTCGGAATTTTTAAATTAACCAAAACATCACCAATAAAAACAATAAAAACATTATCTAAATGTTCAGGGAATATTCTATTCATATGATCTATGAACACAATATGGGTATTTCTAAAACCCAATTAAATTAAATAAAACTCAAAAATCCAAAATCGAAAATGGAATTTAGTTATTTTAATGTCTTCATATTTCACATTCAAATGATTTCACCTAGATCCCATGTTAATATCGGAAAAATACCGAGATCTGTGGAGCTAATCAATAAGTCATCAATGTGAGGAAATGTATACATATTAATTATAATAATTTTATTCAAATCTCTATAATCAATAAAAATTCTTGTATAACCATATTTATATTTAACAAAAAAATAATATCACCCAATTGAGAAGTTCTAGGATGATTGAATCCTTTATCAATCAACTCCTCTAATTAGTTTACCAATTATAGAAGTTCAAAATGAGCCATTATAAAAGTAGGCTTTGACACTGGTTTAGCATTAAGAATGATTTCAATAGTAAATTCAACTTTGTAATAATGTATGACACCAATTAATTCATTTATAATACCTCTACGTATTTATTTACAACTAGCACGTCATTAATTAAAATAGTTCACATATTTCAACAATATGTGTAAGATAACATTCATTTCCAATATTTTCATTATTTATCAGCATCATGATATATTATCAATGGTATGGGTTCATTATTTTATAAAAACTAAAAAATATTTTGGAAAAAAAAATATTTAGCTCTATAATAATTATTATCAAAGTAAAAAATAAATATTATCCAAACATAAAATAAAGTCATGTTCTTCTAGGGATAAAACATAAACGTTTTATGGTAATTTATTTCCATTGAAAATAAGTAGAAGATTTTTATAATATATTATTCCCTAAATATTTTCAAATAATGTTTTAACCAAAATCACTTATTTCATTTCTTGAGGTGAAATTTCCAATTTTCCCTAAAATTCTTTAGAAATAAAGGAATGTGTTATCCCTGTATTTAACAAGCCGGTAGAATAATCTTTATAAATAAACAATGTATCTGATACCACTTCTTTGGAAGGCCCACCATATGATGATGTGCAATCAATGGATGTCATTTCTCCTTTCTTCTTATAATCTGACTCATTTTTATCATTCAGATATCTATGGGGGAAATTATTTTCATAATAACCCATTATACCATATAAAAAACACTTTAAAATTTGATTATAATAATTAAATTTAAGATAATTTTCATTTAAATGACTTGCCATATGTACAAACATAACACATCACAAACACTTCATAGATTTGTTAAGGGGTTTTCTAGGGTTGTTTTTGCCACACTTCTTATAGATATTAAAATGGGCATTCTTACCTTCATGTTTAGTTGATTGATTCATACCTATTTCTTACCATCAAGACCTCTTTTTTATTGTTTTAAATGTATAAATTATCATCAAAGAACTTCTTTTATACCCTCTATGAACATCAGGAAAGATTCACAAATATATTGATTTAATGGGAGGCCAATACACTTCGATATCATGGCTTCAATCCTAAGGAAAAATGATTAATTTTACTATTATGATTTTGAATACTGTTTGGATCAAACCTTTCTAATAGGGTTATGTTTCCATTATAAACAACCATTAAATCAAAGCATTTTTGTTTCAATTAATGGAATTTTTTTCAATTTTAATTTAAACACCATAGGGAAATATTTTTCAATGAAATTATTCTTAAATTACTTTCATTCCAAGGAATCGATCTCATCTCTATCCCTAGAATTCATGAATAGTAATAGCCACATGTTAACTTCACCGACAAAACAATAAATAGAATAAAAAAAATTTATTATCTGAACACCCCTGTTAGTGAAATATCTTTTCAAAGGATTTAATACATACTTCAGATACCACTATTTTAGATGATCGACAAAATGTAAGAGAGATTTGCCTCATAACATGATCCATTATTTTCACATTAATTAATGGTAGCTCCGATTATTCTCTTGCATGGATGGAACCGCCATTTATATCCAATTACGGCTTATCTATCACTATCACTAACTAATCACTTCTATCAACAACATTTTTGGTTTCAGATTCAAAAATATATCCACCCCTTGGTTCCTTCCTACTTCATCATACATAATTCATATATATAACAAAATTTTGAACATACATATCTTAGATGATGCAACATGGTAACCATCAAATGATATACCGTTTCAACACAAAAATAACGTACAAATAATTTATAGAATTATATTTACATTACCATAACCTATACAGTTATACATACCAAACTCTAATAAAAACCATGAGGACCCATCCTTAAAAATGTCAAAATATAGTAAATTACTTCTAGAATTCTCATTCAAACATTCCTAAATATATTCTCAGTTTAGATTTTTAGAACATTTTGTAAAAATTAATACATATCAACCCACTATCATACAATGTTGGTTATTCTAAAATAAAATATATTTTTTCCATAACAATATAGTTTTTAATACAACAAAAAATCCTCCCAAGGAAACATCATCACAACATAAATCATGGATTATTCTATTCTCTTAACCATTATAAAACCCTATGAAAATTTTTAATACTTGTAATGAGCATAAAAATCTCAAAAGAAGATATGAAAATAATGAAATAAATCATTATTCAATGTATAATTATTAACATATGAGATCATTTTTATAACTAAATAATATTCACCCATAAACTATCCCATACATTACTTGTGAAAACAAGTGATTTCTAGAAAACATAGTAAAAATGAATAAAATAATAAAGATAACATGGGGAATTATTAGTTAAGACTATAAACCTCATGGATACCATATTATTTGTAACCCTCATAACTACCTTAAAATGGAACCCTAATGTAAACCTTACTATATAACCCTCACGGTAGCCTTATATTTTAACCATCAGAGTTATACTTGGACTAACCATACAGTCGAACACTAACATAAAAATAAAAAATCCATTGGATTAAGTTATAGGTCCAAAAATTCATAACAAAAATTTCAAATAACCATAACATATTAATAAATTATGAAAACCACCATCATAAATACAATAATTTTTAAATTTGTATAAAAATAAATTTAAAAGTGTACTTTCAATGAAAACTTTCTTACATCAGGTTCTTCTTATATAATTTTTTTTAAAACATCATGTATAATGGTTTACGGAGTGTTATTAATATTTTTATGAACTATATTTATAATTATGATACATTATATGATTTTTCATAACATCATTCAACACATTTATCAAAAATATTTTGTTATTTTCATTGTTTTAGGTGCATTTATTTCATGATTTCCAAGGTTCGTTAATTATGGATCTTGTCGTCGAATTGAAGAAAATCTCCAAAAGGGAAATGAAATGGAATAAAAATGTCTCCAATATTATAAATGATATCTAATATCTCTTTTTTCTTATATGAATATAAATCATTTGATAAATCATTAATTAAGTTTATTTAATTTATTTTGACGGTTTTTACGATCATCATGAACTTTTATCATCTTATTTGATATCATGTTTAAATTTAGGATTCAGAAAATTATATAACTCATAATATGTATAATAAAATTTTATTTAGACATAATAATTGTTTTATTACCTGTCTTGAAGTTAGTAATGGAGAATGAAAGTGTATCACCCCACGATGGTGGTATATCGATGTGACTGAGTTGATGTTCTCATTTTAGAACGACATGGAGGGGACCTGGAGATTTATGATGAATTTATTCATAAAAAATATAATATAATAGTATATATATTATACTAGATTTTTTATTCCACATGGGTAATTTTTTCTGATTATAAAAAATGAAAATAAAATAATTTAAATGAAAATAAAAGAAAAAGAAAGAGGATTTTACATCTTCAATTATTTGTGTTGAAAAGATCCTTAAAGACCTTGGTGTTAGACTTTTTGTGAGAGAAGTGGGTCTCGAACATGGGTAATATTCTTGGGAAGGTAATTTCTCATAAATTAACAACATACAATGCTTTGATGTGTGAGGAGAAGAGGTGGTGAGGGGTGGTATTTATATTGGTGGAGAGGGGTGATACCAATTATTATATTCATGATTTTATTACTCTGGAACAAGACTATGAATATTTTGATAATTATAACTAAATATATTAAAATAATTAATGTTATTTATAGATTATTTTTATTATTGATGTTTTGACTCATTTAAAATTGTGTATAACTTCTAATGTACATATGCCTTATATTACTGTATTTTTCTATTAACCCAAAATTCAATCATTTCATCAAAATCCTAAAAATTAACCCCAACTATTTTCAAGGTCTATAATTAAAAAAATTAAAAAAACATTATTGAAATAATTTTCTATATATGAAAATAAAATTAATTAAAATCATAATTTATTAAAAAAATACCAATTTAAAAATATAATTTATTTTATAACTCCTTGAAAAATTAATTAGGGTCTTGTAAAATTATATTATATTAATAATATATAAAAATATTGATTTATGAATATATTTTATGAAAATATATTTTATTTTAAAACATTATGACTTACAATAAAATCCAACACGTAATTTATCATTTTCAAAACAATTATTTACATAATCTCTGATATAAATATATCATATTTTCACTTAAAAGATTTGTATATTTTTTTTACTATCATATATGATCTGAAAATTAAATTAGTATATATTCAATTATTTCATTAAATACCACTTATTTCATTATACATTTCTAACGATTTATAACTATTTAATTACATAATGAAAACCAAATATTTTATATTTACCTAGCTGTTACATTTTCATCATAGGTAATTATAAAAATATATGAACTTGAAATATAGGATATTAATGAGGAGTTTATAATACAATTATAATTTTGATGTGTTAATTTAAAACAATTAATTCACAGTTTAATTAATAACTTATCATTGTATAAATAAATAATCATAGAAGGAGATGATCATTTACCGTTTTAAAATAAACGACACTCAGACATTCCAAAAAAAGAATATTTGGATTCTCAAATAAATTAATAATTATTATTATAGTACCATGAAAACTATATATATTATTGATTTAGTAACATGGCATGATAATCAATTATGTCATTCCAAAACAAGAACTGAGGAATCATAACTATTAAAATCTGATGAGATCCTTTTTGATGTTGAAGAGTAAGATTTCCTTTACTGTTAAATAACATATTTTATAATTAATAATGGTGAAATTATCTCCCTATAAACCTATAGTGGGGGAAGGGACTCATTGTTTTTTACTTTCTCATATTTTTATTTATTCTATTCATTAGGATTTCGAAAGATACTTTTTAACTTTTATAAATAACATTTCAATCTCGTTCTTCGCAACAATCCTTGATTCATGGAAAGACCCCATTGAATTTTTGTGATATATAGTTTTCCTAATTTATCCTATATAATTCTAAAATCTTTATCTATTTTTCAATTATTTTTATGATTTGGTTCATTAATTATATGATTCATATATATATATATAGATATATATATTAGGCAATCACAAGAATCAATATTTCGATATAATGAATCAAATTATTTTTAATCACTATGATTCAAATTTTTTTCTCGTTTATTTCCAGATGGAGAATGTATTGAAATTTATTACTATTGGGATTCAAGATCATTTAATAATTTATTATATTACCTTCCCTACTAAACACTGAACCTTCAAAAAAAATTATCCTTCTATAATAGATATTTTTGTGTTTACACAAAATAATCCACATCCTTTATAGAGTATTTCATTACATTATATTATATTTAATTCCCTTGGTTGTGTTTTATTTTTTGATTAATGGATTCTATATGGGAAGCATAAAATAAAGTTTTTTATGTGTGTAAATATATATTAATTTTTTCCTCCTCCTAAATTAAAGTGGCATGATGTTAATAAGGAGTATATGTATCGTTAATATAATATGTTTTAATCATGAAAATATATAAATATCCCTATATAATAAATAAATGTATTCAATAATATAATAGTGGATTTATAAGGGAATTATAATGAAATTTCCTTCAAATATCGAGTGACATAAATAAATAAGACCACTGCTTAAATTATTTTCCACAAAGTGTATAGTGGTAGAAAAAGAAACAATTTTTTTTTGGGATAATAAATGGATTACAACCAAAACAATTATTATTATGAGTATCATGGAATATAATTCCAAGAATTTCATTAATTATTATAATTAAGGATGGGTAATTCTCATTAGGTTTCTATTTTGTTAAAAAATATCCTTCCAAAGTTTTTCTAATTTAGGTTCAAAATTCAGAAAAACTATTAAATAGTTTTTGAAACAATTAACGTACATTAGGTTTTAATCATTGTTATGGAATTAGTAGAAGATAGAATAAATTAAAATTAATTTATGGTTGTCAAATTTCTATTTAATATCACTTGGAATTATTATTAATTTTTTAATATATGCTAATTTACTATTATTTTCATAAATGATAGAATAATGTAAAATTTTAGTGTATTTGTTGAATAAATTCAATAAAAGTGGAAAAATTAAAAGGGTAATTCAATTAAAACAGTATAAATTATACTCATATACCTTCATTGGAGGTTAAACACTAATTTAAATGGAATCTAAATATGTAAGTAACAAAATTATAACAACCATATCATTAAGGAATATGGATCCATATATATTAAAACAATTAATATATTGGTAAGGAAATATTAACCATGATCAAAAAATTATTTTATAGATAGATATATGAATAAATACAATAAATAATTTTTTTAGAAACATTATAATTATAGTATAACTACATATCATGAAAAAATTGATGTAGTGTTATATTCCCCCTACAAATTTCCTCCATTGTGAATATTATTCTAACATCTTCAACAAGGCATCATTTAAAAAATAAAATTAATTAATGAATATTAAAACAAATATGTATGCATAAAAACATTCATAATTGAAATTAAAATGGTTTCATTGTGGTCTAAAAAAATTTCATGAATTTGTTCGATTAAAAAAGTACTTTTGTATTTGGTAAAGTATCATTAAATTATATTCGATTAATTATTACTTACCATTCATATATTTTTTTATCTCTTCCATTTAAGAAAATATTTTCCACAATTAAGATATTTTCATTATGATATTTTAATGGTAATATAATATTAATAGTCTTAAACTAGGTTCTATTCATTCTTATTGTTATTTTACTTAATTTGTTTCGATTTTTTCGAATATTAATTTTTATAATTGGTTTCCCCCTAGACAAAATTAATTTTTTAGTAATAAAATCCATAAATTTTATTTTAGAATCCAATGATAGAAATAAACTATGAATAAATAAAATTCATATTTCATGAATTTATTTATTTTATTAATATAAATGTTATTAAATTTTAACACAATTCTAAAATATACTATGAAATATTATAAGTTTACTATATATGATGTTAGTGTGAGTTCATGGATTTCAAGATTAAATGTATGGAGATTTTTCCTTTACTCCTTTTTCTATAGAGATGTATCTCCCATATCACCATTATTGATGTTGATTTATGGGAATATTATATATCATTAACTATATTACATTATTGGTATAATATCTCATTCTATTGATTACAAATAACTTTTAATGCTAGAAAGGGAAAAATTTTCCCTCACTTAGTAAATTATATCATTCTCCAAACAAATTCAACCATGGTTTTTATTTACTTTCCTTTTATGTAATATTATTACATGTTCATAATGATTCATTTTTCTTAATATATAATTCATTTTAAAACAATTAATTTAAATATTAAATATTTTAAAAATCATAATTAAATTTAATTTTATTATAAATTTTATAAACAAAATTATGTCCCATAAAATTATTGTTAATCCTTATAAATATTCTTTTTTCTATAATCCTCATGAATCTACTATGTCATACACCCTCATTCTATCAACGTACATTCTTTCATTTCATATTAAACATTTTCTTCCTTGTATGATAAACTATAATACCATATATAAATTATTATATAACGTAATTTATTTTTAAAGGTATATCTTATTATTACTTTTGATTGATTTATTGGGTTTTCACATATATAAAATAGAAATATGTAAGGTTATATTTATTTGAAGGGTGGTCCTATAATTATATATGACATTTATATAACTATTCATGTCCCAAATAATTATTCCCTTCCACATCCTAATATTATGATTCATTTTATTAATTATGTAGATCCCATTAATATAAAAAATTTCTTACATCTGTTTCCATGAAACTTTGATTATGCTTTAAAACAAATGTATTCAAACATATTGTCATGATTCAAAAATCATCATTAATAACAATAATGTTTTTGTGACTATTATTGAATATGTTTTTTTTTACAAAACTAAGTGTATGAATGGACCATATTTTTATTCCTATTTTCCCAAGAAAAGAAGAATAATATTATCTATATAATTTCTATAAGGTTATAAATTGCACTAAATATTATTAAAGAAATTTATATTTTATTTCATAATATGGACATATGGCTGTTCAGAAAAGATAATAGACCTTCAGGTTTGAGTAATGTGATTTATTTTTGAGCAATGATGTATAATATATTAATATGATAATACATATATATACACATATCTATATATATATATATATTTTGGTAGTGTAATCTTGTATAGAATTAGAGTAGGGTTGACTTGTTTTGGGTATTTTGTAATGATTAATGATATGTAAAAACTAAATTAAACCATTTTTGAAACCAAATATTTCATAGGAAAAACCATATTTGGATTAATTATTTATATTAACGCAATTTTTCTATTTATTTATATTAATTTTTATTTTTTATTATTGAAAATAATTTTGGGTTTTTTTCACATAATGTAATAAAATGAATCCATGCCAATAATTAACAAGAAATATCATTTAATGATTCTCCCAATGAATAAATAAATGATATTCAAGTGTTGGAATTTATAAAATATAAAAATCATGAAATCATAATAGTAAACAATAACCAATTATATTTTTCATATGAGGATTCCATATTTTATTTTTTATAATAAGATAACTGAACAATATCAATTGTTATTCTTTATTAATAAAAATACGTACAATATTCAGGACATGATTTTTATCATTATCATGGAGAAGCCGTCAATGGGATCATCCCTCATATGTTATCAATGTAGTAGATAAATATACCAACATTTGGGATGGATTCACTCTTCATATTGGTTTTATATAACCATGCGTAAGAGACATATAGGGAGACAATTTACATTAGATACAGTAAATAGAATGTTATGAGGGTCTTTATATATAAATACTAAGGGAGTTTGATTCCAAATTGTTTTGATATATTGAGTGATATTTTTAGAAAATATTTGATAAATGAAAATATTTATAACTCTTATATATTAATTTTTTTATTAACTATTTAATTTTTAAATTATCTGTTTGTTTATACGAACACCTCTAATAATTAAAATTTATCTATCTAAACTAATCGTGTTTACATTTTGTATGTTAAAGAGGTAAAACCATGATTTATCATATAACATGAAACTAAGATCATTATACAATGATAATTTAACGTTAAACACAATCTTGTATGTCTCAAAACATACAATGACCTAGTCTAAATAATTATTCCATGATCTTTCCATTAGTTCCTATTTCTAAAAATCGTTTATTTGTACCAAAACATCACAAACATATAACATTTACGTCTTTTTTCACATCATATGTGACAAAATGTAACGAAAATATCCCAAACAATATATATATTATCCAAAACAAATTTTTGAAAATATATTATTCAATTATTACAACATGTTATATCATATGATGAAACTTATGGAAATCCATCCAAAACATTTATTTAACATCCTATAAAACATTTTTCATGTTACACTAAATGTTAAATCTAGATTCTTTGTAATAAACATCATCCTCATTAATAAAACTTCTAACTATATAATCATGGGGGGGTTTTATAATTAAAAATATATGTTTTCCCTAATACATAAATATAATAAATAAAAAATCACTAGTAAAGAGTCAATGTTACTCAAGATACAATTGTATTTGACATTATCTCTATCAAAAAATGGATATCCAATCCTATATCCATCAGTATTATCATAGAAAAATAAGAATAATAATATATTTTATATGTCCAACACATTTAATGACCGTTGGATATAGATAATATCAACCCTAGAGTGAAAAATTATACATTCATAATTTTTCCAATATTGAATAACTTAATCGATGAGAATTTATCATTTAATTATTCTATATTGATGGGAACATCACATTCCCCTTATCAAAATAGAGTAAAATGTCACATATATCATATATTTGTATGGAAATACTCTTCTTAAATCTATCTCAATGAAGGTATTAGAATCCATAAACATTGTATGATAGGATAAATTATCACATGGATATTCGTCAACTATCTCCTTGATCCAGAACTTACCCAAACACACCCTAAATAATTCATGTTCAATGGTTTTATAAGATTTGTATCCATGAATACTAGTTATCATGCTAGATATCATTCCATGATAATTTTTAGTGATCTAATATAAAACATGAAAACCTAGTATACCAAATATTCATAGAATGATACAATATATGCTATGTGTTATAGTTCATCCATCAGAAAAAAATGTTTTGAACCTCTTGGAGAAATCTTATATATCTATTTTAAAAAAAATCCATGTAAATATTCACATATCTTTATAAACATTAATATAATATGGTGAACATTAATTATGGATAACTCAAAGATATATATTGAGTGGTTAATTATCATTTTAAGTTATGAATATATGCACCCAATATGAGATAATGATATAATAGAGACCTCCAATTTTATATCATGAACCATCATATATTCATAAAATATTTTATGGATACTATAAAATATTCATAAAAACCAATCAAAAAACATCACATGTGATAAAACACATGACGTGCCACATGATTGATAATCTGTTAGTGTTTTATTAAACATATTACATTTCCATATAATTGTTTCAATTTATTAATTAGATCATCTAAAAATATATAATATTAAAAACATTAATAGGATATATGTATAAATAAAAATAGTTTCCATAATGCTGATATTGGATTAAATATTATCATTTTTAATTCTTATAATGTTGTATTCAAATTTCTTCACATCATAACATTAATTTTTACAATGTTACTATGTTTGGTTTTCTATATTGAACGATATATAATTGAGTTATCGGAATTGAAAAAAAATTATTCTTAAGATATTGTATGAGATTAGTTGGTAATAAATTTTAATTTTAACTTTTTATAGTAGGATTGGTATTTTTCGACATAACCTTATCAATTTTTTATATAAAGTAAAATTGAAATTCATATTAACATATTAGGAACTTTTATGTATATTCACATTCTCTATCTTCATATTGTGAAACCAAAATATCTCTAGGAGATCTTGATACATCATTGTGCTCCCTAGGTGGATAGAGATGGTCAAGATATGTGCGTTATTAAGTGTCTCATTCTTTATCTCAAGATCAGATGGTATACATAATTTTGAACCAAATCATACATATCCTTCCTCATCCATCATAAAATCAAATGCTTTCCCTTTTATAATATCATTTAATCTATTTTATAATTTTCACATCTTTCCATTGAGAATCCTTTTTTTATCCATGATGGATTGTTGAGTAATCATTTTATAAAGGATTGATGATTTTCCTACCTTAATGATTCCCATGTCAATCCACTACAAATCAACAATAATTGTATCATTTTAAATTATCATCATTGATAATGATCAAGTATCAATTCTACTCTGGGCATCTGCCTCTTTATTTTTCTTACCATGATGGGAGGGGATTGAGAAGTCATAATCCTTTATAAGATCTATCCATCTTCACTAGTATAAATTAAGAACTTTTTTTGTGGTTATATATTTGAGACTCTTGTGATCATTATATATATGACACTTATACCCAAAGAGATAATGCTGCCAGATTTTTGAATCAAATATCACAGCCACCAATTATAGATCATAAATAGGATTGTTTTGGTTATGGATTTTCATCTCTCTTGATAAGTAGGCTATCACATTATCATTTTTTATCATCAAACTACGTATGAACTTCTTTGAAGAATAACTATACACCACAATGAGTTCTCCAATTATTGGGATTGTGAAATGTAGTGAGTTGATTAGCCACTTTTTCAACTCCATACAACATTGTTCAATTTCTTGAGTCTAGAAAAACCCCATTCTATTCTATGTTAGGTTTCTATTTTATTATGAAAATCATGAAATGTTCTTCACAAATATTTGGTAAAACCCAAATCAACCCAGAATGATGCGGATCTCCATTACAGATGTTGTCCTGGACTACTCTTCAGTTTATTTTTTCCTGGAAAGTCCACGAACATACTTTTTTTAGTGATGACATGCTCCATGAAGGATACATAGTCAATACTGAACTCACATTTAATTTACAATGCATAAAAATCATCCATTCTCAATGTCATCAACACAATATTCAAATGCTCCATATGTTCCTCCATAGTTTAGAAGTATATCAGAATATCACTGATAAAGGATACCAAATATTTTTCAACATAATCCATAAATAACTAATTCATGAAATCCTTCAAAAAAATCTGGAGAATTAGTGAGTATGAAGGGAATAAATAATAACTCAAATTTTCCAAAACTCATTTGTAAGGTAGTCTTGGTAATATCTTATTTCCTCACCTTTAACTGGTGATATCTTGACCGAATTTCCACCTTAGAGAAATAACATTTCTCAGGAAGATGATAGAACAATTAATCTATCCATGGAAGTGGATACTTTTATTTTTTCATGATATCATTGAGCTCACCATAATCAATATAGAGTCACATTTATAGATCATTCCTCTTGATGAAAATAACTGGTGCACCCCATGGTGTAGAACTCAGGCATATAAAACCCTTCTCCAAATTCTATAGTATCTAGTTCATCATCTCATCCTTAACTAAAATGGAAAATATATATTGTTTATTTGATTTTGCGAGACATCCATGAAAATGATCAATTGTTAAGTCAACCTCTCGGTCTGGTGGAAGATAATGAGTCTCTTCATGAAATACATCAATGAAAACTTTCATGATCGGAATTTCTTCAAAAATGATTCTCTTATTTATCACAATAATTTGAGCTATATATTATTTGTCATAGAGAAAAATTAACTATACATGAGATGATTATTCTAAAAGATATTAATCTTCCTCCTTACACATACATTGAATTGGAGGATGATTCAATATTTAAAGAGTGATCTCCTTATCCCGACTGTTATTGACATCTTTTTATAAAGATATCCAATCCATTCCCATGATAGTATCAAAATCCACTAAAGAATGTATGATGAGATTTAATGGGTTGTTCAGTTCATAGAAAATAACCAGAGATGAGTTATAAAAAATGGATGCAATAATTTACCCATTCTCGGTTCTCATATATAACATACCCTTTAAATTTTGAGGTGAGTTTTGAATAGTTATACTAAACTTTCCTGATATGAAAGAATGCGTAGAACTAGAATAAAATAGTGCCTTCACTATTCATGAATGAATAACTATTTTACCCAACACCACATCATTTTACAAATACACCTTATAATTAGTGATAGAAGAATCCTTTCCTTATTTCCTTGGAGGTTGTTGTTGATTTCATCAAACAACCCTAATCATAGAGAAATTGTTCGCATAATTCCCATGATCCTTATAGTTGTAGCCCTGCATTACAGGATGAGTATAGATCTAAGCCTCCCTTTCATATTCCACATTTGTGGGATTTTTCATATATCATTGGAAGTTTTTATCAAGATGTCTCAACATTCCACTTTTGATGAAATTACTTTCTCTCTTTATATAGTCCCACTATGCTTCTTCCCAAAAAATTTATGTGGTATGTTCGAGCTTCATTAAATAATAGAATTTATTTTCATGACTAACCCCTTAGATTAAATGTTCCTCTTATTTTCATTGGGCCCATAATACCACTAAGAGTCTCTGATTTTCATTTCCACCATGAGGGAACAATAGAAAATCTCCTCAAAACTGTCATTGTGTCAAATATCTAATGCTTTTAATAGAGGCTGCATTAGTCCAGTAATTAAGTGGTCGACCTTTTTTAGTGTTCAGGATGTGGCCATAAGAATACATTGAATGAATTGTGGTGTAAACTTCATATGCCACAATGTACCCATCATCTATATTCTTGATTCTAAGGAACTTTCATTTCATCATGAGATGAAGGGTTTGGGGAAAATATTTATTGAAAAACATTTTTTTGAATTCCTCTAATTCAATGGAATCAATTTTTTCCTGGGGATTTTTATTACTGATATGTTTCCACCACTAATCAGCCTCCCCTTCAAAATTATATACTCGATGTATGACTTTCTCTTCTTTAGAGAACTGGAAGACAGAGAATATCATTTCAATTGTGTTAATCTATTATTCCATGAGGAAGGGATCAGAATATCCACTAAACATGGTAGGATTTTTCTGCATGAATTATTCAATAGAAACATTCTCATTCAACGTAGGAGGAGCAAGTTACACATGATTCATGTTATTATTCGTAACATGAGCCAATAGATAAAGTACAATCATGATGTTTTTAGCACCCTTTCCCATCATATCAGGTTTATCAGTTTGATAATCTCTACATTCCCTATCACATTGATGGTAGGAAACTGTTCTTTAATTTCCTTCCATTAACTGAGAAAGAGAACATACAATTAGATGGCTTGAATACTTAGTTTTTCAGCATAAAAAATAAACATTGAATATAAGAAGATAAAATTATAAAGGAGAATTATATCCAAAATTGTGATTTACTATGTTTCAATCTAGGTTATCCATGCTTTATTTCATAAGATATATTATTTTGGCTTTTTATCATTCCCTTTACAATTGTTTTACCATGCTCCAGAATTTTCAAATGTTTATCCTCTAGGAGTGTCAAACCAACAATACAACAAGGCCAGTATTTGTGCACCAGTTCCCATCCAAGTATATCTCAAAGTGGTGTTCTCAGGGTTTATCCCTAGATACATCTATTCTAGAGCCTCCTCTACATGTTTGTATTTTTATTTCTATTTATTTTCTTGATAAACCTCAAACTCTATACTTACCAAATTTGGGGGGGGGGGGGTGGGGGTTATTATACATAGTATCATCCTTAAGGTTCATAGTAATGTTCTCTATTCCTAATCACCAAAAATAACTAAAAAATCATATGATACCAACTAAAGACATTGTATCATTTTATAGATAACATTATATGATTATAAGCATAATTAAACAACAGAGTACAATCCCGGGATCGTGAAGTATATTTTCGTTGAATAAAAGGCACATAAAAATTAAAACACAAGACTAAAAAACACTTCTTTATTTTATCTTAATAAAGATCTCCTAACTTCCATTGATCCCTTACATATGCGTAGAGTATCCTTGGGATCACATGAAAAAAGGGATAACCTAAAAACCAATATGATAATAACTATAAGAATAAAGCATTAGAACACAGGAAAGAAGGCATGACACTATGATATTAAAAAGGCATGTAAAATAAAGAATCATAAAATATAAAAATTTAATGATATAAAAATGGGTTATAATAATGTGAAGAAACACAAAACATATCTCTAGAATGAGTCATGGCTAACATCCAAGACTATGGAACATGGTAGCAAAAGCCAAGGATAACCTCCAAGACCATCACACATGGTAGTACAATCCAAGACTAACTACCAAGACCGTCACACATAACATCTTATGAGAACCAATATTACCCAATGAATCAGAATTCTATCTGGGTGCACCTAAAATTTCTTATCATGAATATGATTTCTATATAAATAATAATTCATAATCAATATTACATAACCATATGGATTACGCATTGAAATAATTTGGTACCACAATCATGTCATAAAGAATAACAAATGGGAATATCATAAAAGTTTCCTTGGATGAAAGGAAATAAAATATTTATGGAAATTCATAAGGGAAAATAGACATATAGTAGGTTAAGTGATTCCATGTATATGTAACAACATTTACTAAATGTATTTAGGATATTTTATCATAAAAACATTTTTGTGCAGTTTTAAGGAAAATATTATGGATACATTGAAATAGAAAATGAATTTTTTTTATATAAAACCTTAAGTGATCCATGATGTTTTTATTAAGAAAAAAATTTACAAATACAATGGTGGAATACACCAGAATATAATATGCACTTGAAATCAGGTAATAATTTGAGATGTTCCCTCAAAACAGATTTAATTTTTGGGATGTATTGAGGATGGAATCATATAAAATCATGTATATACCCAAAAGATATTGATTAAAGGGTCTTGATAAATAAATATTTTAAATTTAAAATTAATTTAGATGATGCACAAAAAAATTTATGATAATTTAATTTTGTTAAAAAGATGATAAGGCAACCCATGGAACGAAGGAGGTTTGGGTCGAATACCATACTGATCATCGACATTGAATCGGGTGTACTTAAGAGGGATTAATGGGAGAGAATGGAATTTATAATAACATATACATCAATATGGATGTGTGTGGGAGGTTCAAAATCATACCTCATCATTAGGTATTACACATAAAACGGAATAACATAGAGGGAATTCATGAATAAAAGTGACGTAGATAGGATCCATTACCTTATGTCTGATGGTGATCTCCACATAATAATAATTAATATATTAATAAAATTTGGTTCATTTATTAATAATTCCATAACCTCTTCTATATGAAAAATATTTACTACATCCGTTTTAGGTTTATTCATGACCTTTTAATGGGATTAGTATTTCAATGTCATAGTTCGGGTCCTTAGGATTTTTCTTGGTTTTTACGACCAGTTTACTTATTTTCATGAATGGAGAATCATGTAAAAATGGGATGGTTCTCTAGAATTGGTGTTATATTATATTATTGAACTTATATAAGGTTACATGGTTGTAAATTTAGTTTTTTTACATGGAATGATGTTGAATCATTATATAAAACATTAATGATAAACACTTGAGTTAATTTTGTGATTTTTCTTATAATTAAATTCTATTCTATTATTATTTACATCATGTGTGAATAATTATTATAGAAAATCCTATAATTTATTATACATATTTCATATTCTGGATCAACCATAAATTTTTTTTCATGAACAGAATTGAAGATGGTAATATAAATGGACAACTCGTCATCCTTGAATGTGATAAATTAACACATAAGAGACAATGACTTCATTTCATTCTTAAAAATAAGGGTAAAGGAGAGATAATAATGAATTATCCCATTGACATAACAAAATTACATTAAACATATGGTACTTGAGTAGTCATTACATTTTTATGACTAGTGGGTTGGAAAGAAAAGAGAACAATGTAACATGAAATGAAAAATATCGAAAAGAAAATAGGAGTTTACATCTTGATTTAGTATTCCTTGAGAGCTAGTTAATGGGGAGAGGATTTACTTTTTTCAGGATTTAAATTGTTAAATGATTTGGGAAAGGATCTTGGGAAGTGATTTGGTCAGAATTTTGGAAGGTAACAAGGATTGATAATAATGAAGAGAATATGGGAGTGAAGGTGGGTTTTATAGTGGTGGGGAGAGGGTTTACATAATATTATAATCATTACCTTTTTATTTATTCATAATACAAGCAGTAGTGATGATTCCATGGCCATGAATTGTAATATGTTCTTGTGATTGGGATATTTTGGTTCTTACCTCAATCATGATGTTAGGAATAGTGGATTATAATGTATTTATACGGTAAATAAGTGTATTTTACTATTCACAAAAAATTCATGTATTTCCGAAACATCACAAAAATTAATTCTAACCATTTACCAATGTGTAGTATCCAAAAATGAACTGAAATTTTCAAAAATAATTTCCAAAATATTATTAAATTAATTTTTAATTAAAATCATAATTTACATGAAACATACAGATTTTGAAACTATAACTGTTTTTATAAAGTTTTCAAGAATTTAAAAATTTATTATAAGGATATCCTAAAAAAAGAGATAAAATTTAAAATTTATGAACATGTTTTTATAAAATAGATTTTATTTTAAATTAATAATTAAATTTAAATTATTTATTTACGACATAAAAAATACCAATACTTTTTTATGGTCATATTAACACTTATAAGATGACTAATTTTTATTTATACATTCTAGTATGAGGTTAATATTCTTTTCGAAGAGTTACTATTCATAAAGGACATATAACTATTCATAAGTGCTTGTAACTGTTAATAAAGGTATGTTAATATTCACCAAAAATTATTTTTTCCTTATTAGACTACAAACATCTTAATGATCTCAACTGTGTATGTGAGATTTTCAAAAATTAAAATCACATATGGGACTATATAATGTTTAAAGGTCACATAGTTATTAGCAGTTCATTGTGTTTTAATTTCATGTGATTATAAGACATAATAATAAAAATGTAATTTCCATTGATAAATGATTTGGGGGGGGGTTAAATTTGATATATTTTAACATTAGTTATTCAAAACATATATCATCAAATAAATCTACAAAGAGACATTAGTGATATTGTGATACCTATTTGTATTCCAACCATTATTAGGGTGTTGGGGTAGGATTCATTGTAAGAGTGAATTATGGAATTGTAGACACTAACAATGGGATCCGGTAGTGGGGAAACATGGTATACGACATTTACAGCATGTAGCCAGTGGAAGATGTAGGTATTCAAACATGAGTGATGTTTTAAAAGGGATCTTAGGAAAATGGTTATACATTTCATGTATATTATGATTGTTCTAGTTATATTTGGGATAGGTAGTTCTCCTTTTGTGATGGTCAAGGAGTTATCACATAGAATTGTGTATCGTATTTTATAGATAACTGAGAGAAATTGGATAGGCCTATTAGGTACAATAAGTTCTAGCATAAGTGTGATCCGCAATGTGTTTTTTGTGGTAGATGATATGAGAGAGTATTTATAGGTGGAAAAAGATTTGACTAGCTTGAAGCAGCACCCCTAGGTGGTACCTACCATGCACAGTGAGCTAGTGGACCGAGGAGAGGGAAGCTACCTGATATATTTTCCTATGATCCAGAGGATTCAGGGACAACTAGTGGTATAATCTGTATATTTTTTACATTTTTTAGTTTTTATAGACATAGGGGTCAGCTACACATTTCTTTTTTAAAATCCTAGTTTGAGTCATATAAGTAATGGTTGATCCCTTGGATCTACAATTACACATGGAGATTATTACCAGAGATGACTTTGTGATAACACACCTTTTAAAACTACGTGATCAGATGCCTGAAGGAGAGTGTTTTTTATGGAGTATATATGTTGAATCGATGAGGCCCTACTATATCATCTTAGGAAAGGACTGTCTATAAACAGTGAATCCATATATCGGATATTTTAGGAAGTGGATGTGGTCTGACAAAATTTATGATAAAATGTTTTCCATCATATGTGGGAAAGAGTCCCAGACTGAGCATGATGGACTCAAACATACGACAGAGTAGTTAATTCATAACTAGATTTCTACCATGACTGTTAGTGTAGTGGATGCTATGACCAATCAGCTTCCTACTACAGTGTCTGAGTATGAGGATGTCATTAGTAATGGTGTTTTAGGAAAACCACACCACCAATAGATAGAATTATACATTTAATTACACCCCAAATATTTATATTATATTAGTTCAAGCATATCAGATGAATCCTATGGATCATTACGAAATGTGGGTGTAGGAGGAGGACTTATTGAGTAAGGGCTCGATATACATGATGTTTCCTCGGGCCTATCCAAAGTTATATTCTAATAAGGAAGATGATATATTGAGATTTTTTATAGATTATTGGTTCCTAATGTGGGGTTTTGTGAAGAATAAATATGAAGTACTAAGGATAAATAACCTTTTTGATCATTTGATAGGGGGAAATAGTTCTCAAATATTTATATAAGATATATCATTCACCAACTTTGAGTACGATATGAGGATATACCAAAGATGACATTTATATGACACTATGATGAATATGAGTACATGGTGATTCCCTTAAGCATGATGAATGCTCCAATAGTTTTCACTGGACTCATAACCTAGATATTTGACCCTTTATTGTACCATTGATTTGTGGTCTTTATTGATGATATCCAAGTGTACTATGTGTCCAAGGGGGATCACACAATACACTTTAATATGATCTTGGTAATACATAGAGAACACCAACATTATGTAATGTTCTAGATGTTTTTGTTATGGATTCAAGAGGTCCACATTTTAGGAAATGCAATCATAGCATATGGAGTAGATGCGGACCCTAAAAATGCTGAGGTAGTGTTATCTTGGGATCCATCCAAGATCATGATAGATGTTTTCATTTACATTGGTTTTTAATTCTACAATGGATGGTTCATACAAAATTTATCTTGGATATTGTCTTCTCTATCTACTTTAACCTAAAAAATGAAACCCTTCATGTGTTTCTAATGGTTAGAGCGGGTTTTTCAAGATTTGAGGCATAGATTAATAATAATCCCCATCACAAGGATTCAAGAGGAGGTTATAGAGTAAGTATTGATATGCAATTCTTCCGAAAGTATACTTGATTGTGATCTAATGAAATGTCGGGTGCTGATTACCCATGAATCTAGGTAGTTGTGAACTCATGAGTAGAACTACAAGACAAATGATATTGACTGGTCAGTGGTAGTGTTCTTGTTGATGATTTAGAAAAAATACCTTATGGGTGAGAGGTTTATCATCACTTCTGACAATTATAGTTTCAAGTATATCTTCTCTTAGAAGGATATTAAATTAATACACTGTAAGAAGGGAAGTGTTCCTCTAGGATTATGGCTTCAAGATAGTTTATACTCATGGAAATGGGTCTATAGTAGAAGATTATCATTGTATAAGATCTTCTTCTCATTAGTTTCTTAATTCTTCAGAGTGTTTAACCTCATTGCAGTTATCCTTAATGGTTATGAATGGTGCATCATATATATAGGAAATTGTTATTACCCCGCCACTTATAAAGTGTGTTAGAAAATTCTAGTATATAGATACTTATAATGAAGCCATGGGTACTTAGATATCCACTGGATGTGAACTTGATGGATTTTCTAAATGTGTGGATAATGTTACCCATTTTAATGACAAATGATGGTACCTGAAATGTTGCATGAATAGGTGATGATGGAATTTCACAAACCCCATTTGGTGGTACGTCTAATTGTATAAAAGACATTCATGGAAATCATTAATTAGTTCTGGTGTCCATTGATGAATAATTAAGTAACAAAGTTTGTATCCCAATGCCTCACATGTAAGAAGGTGATGGATGAGCACCAGGTAATAGTGAGTTTGACTCACCCCCTTGAAAATCAAGACAGTAATTATGATGGGATATATAGGGAATTCATTATGAGGTTACCACATACATCTAGAAGAGATGATGTTATCATGGATATTGTCGACCAACTTAATATGTCGCTCTACTTTCTATCTACATTAAAGAATGGTTTAGAAGATATATTGGGAATCTATTATATATAAGAGATAATATATCTTTATATGGTTCCATATATATCCATTTAAGACCATAATTATTTCTTCAAATCACATTAATGGTGTGGATTGTAGGAGTAATTTCATAATCAATTACATATGAGCACAATTTTCACCCCCATACTATCAATAACCCAGAGAAGACCATTCAGGTCTTAGAGGACAGGTTTCGGGCTTACATTTTGGACATTTTCACATAGTTGGGTTGATCATATACCCTTTTTAGAGTTTTATAAAATAACTATGGACATTATACCATTATTATGGTGATATTTGAGGCCTTGGGTGGGTGATCCTATAGGTCACCACTTAATCAGATAGATCTAGGTGAGTAAAAACATAAGAGACTAGAGTTACAATGATCTATGACAGAAAAGGTGTAGCTCATTCATAATGGATGAAATTTAATCTATGGAATAAAATGTACCATTCAGACTGATTAATGAGTCTTATTTTGTTTGAGGAGGTAGACCATAAGATCTTTGAAGTATCAACTCAATTTGGATTGTAGATATATTTCTGTGTTGGAAATTTATCTAAAAGATTCATTGGCCCTTTTTAAATACCACATAAAGTCTGTGAGGTGGGATAACTCATGGATTTCCCACCATTGTTAGATAAGATACATGGTAAATATGAGGAGGTACAAACACAACCCATCCCATATTATTGGTTAGTTTGGTACAAGCATATAGGATGGATATAACTTTTTTGGAGTACTCGGTGGAGATTGAGGATCGACTATAGAAGTTTCTCCTTGGGTTATTGATTCCTTTGGTGTATGTCAGGTGGTTTTAGGGAAATATTATAGAGATACCCAGAGAGAGTGAGACCTGGATCTGAGCATCATTACACACCTTTTTGAGTAGTATTTTTTCAAGATAATATATATCAAGGTTGGGATAGTGTAATGTCTTGGTTTATTCAAAGTAAATTTTTTATATATCTAGTAAAATTATTGGACCCAGGAACTCAAATGAAATGAGATTCAGAGTTCTAGTAAGAATTGAATTGTAATTGTAAAATTATTAAAAATAATAATATCATGTCAATGTAATTTTACCAAAAATATGATAAATTATCAATTATATTATCAAAATTGAAATCTACGACCACCACTGAGTTCATAATGTTGGATTCACCGTTGGATTGACATAAAGGGTTTTAGGATCAGGTTTCTGTTAAAAACATTTCATGATGAAAAATGATAACTAAATTATTTTATTAAATTATTTTATTTGGTAATGTGGAATTTAATGAAAGAAAATATCTATAATCCCAGATATAATCAAATTTTAGTGTTGTCCACATAATCATAGAACTTGGGAGAGGATTCAATGGAGGAGATTTCATGGATGATAAGTGATGGGATAAGATTTGGTAATAAGTGCAAGAAAGAAACCACTATATCCCATCAACAACAACATACCCAAACTGTTATTCAATAATTATTGATCTATTCTTGATGAATTATTTTTGGTTTATGTTTTTTTACCATTTTTATTTCTCCCACAATGATGGTGATCAGTCACCAGAGATATTGATTCACAGGTCAATCATGATATGGGTATGGGTTTATATTACATACGATTTGAGGTTTTTTATTATTGGTTAATTATATATTTTCATTCATCAATATAATGGAAATGAATAAAGTATAACATGAACATTGGATGAGGTCTATTCATCAACTTTTTATTTTCTACTTTTTAAATCGATTTTTATCATGAATTCATTATTAGGACCCTGTTTGGTTGATAGTTTCCCAAATACATGGCATATGTTCATTTCCCATTCATTTATTTTAACAATAGATCATCAACATGGGTTCGATATAATAACTAAAACGTGGTTTTTATGTGTAACAATGGTAGTGGATCAATATTGGATTTTGGGACCTCTTATAGCAGTTTGGTTTGTAAAAATAGAATATATTGATAAGGGGTGGTTTTCCATGAAATTTTTATGGCTAAAAATATATATACAGTGACAGTGAGGCACGATCAGATGAGAACCATGATCCTCAATGAGATTTGTGGTGGAACCCTCTAGGATAAGTGGAAGATGTGGATGTTTTGCGAAGATCCATGGGTTCTAGAAAAACCAAAAATACATGTAATATATTCCATATATATATGTCGTGTGGGACCCTTGTTTTATATCTTGGTATTTCATATATAATAAAGAATCACATGTCATGTGACTTATGTAACACACCAGGTGACCCATCCTAGAGACTTTCCAAGTTCCCTTTGGTAAAAGGAAAATAGCTAGAATAGACTAACTAAACAGTATACTCAGACCTAACCAGAGCACATGGGCTGCGCCATTTACTCAGACACAACCATTTACATCAGAACTACCTAGGGTACATAGACTATTCCAACGGTACGTGGGATTGAAATGGAGTACATAGGCCTAAATTAGAGCACACGGGGAGACCTAGGGCCAACAAAACACATCGTGTTCTTTTCATAGTGGGATCTAAAGATCTTTCTGTCTTCGGTGTGTAAAAGTTTCTCTAGGTTGTGTTCACATGATTGAATTTCTATAGTGTTTTTTATAACATCTTCTACATTCCAACTACAAAGCCACACTTCTAGAAACATATCTATGACCCACGACATGTATCTTTAATGGTTCCCTATATAAACCCCGCATGTTTCACCACTCCTAATGTGTTACCCCAATATGACCCACTCCTTTAATATTTCCCCATGAGTCTCCACTTCTCATTGCATTCCCATAATATGGATAAACATCATGATTTGTATCCTCCATAAATGGCTCTTATTTCTATACACATGGTCTTAATATTTATTTTAAATAATAATTAATCTGCATAAAAATATTCAAACTATTCTTAAATTCTAACTAATATTATTATATACAATATTCTGAAAAATTTGTAAAGAATAAAAAAATTCATAATCATATATTTTCCTACTATAATGACTAAGATGTATTATTTTTCTGAAAATATTGTCTCAAGGTAAATTTTTTTATAATAATTAAGGATGAAAGTTCATTAAAGGGATCTTATTGCTTAAAATCCAAAACATATTACAATTAAATATATTATTTACACTAAATAAGATTGATAAATTACATATATTAATAAACTAAATCATGTTTTTATATATTTCAATTTAATTTTATCGTAATTGAATTATATTTTTCAAGTCAACAACTATATTTCTTTATAAATTTATCAATGCTTTAATTTTTCATTTTTACAAATATGCAGTTTCTAAAAAATTATCAAACTTGGAGAAAACCGTTTTTATTTCCTAGGAAGAAATTAATGTGGACTCTCACTATAAACATCCCTCTCTTTGTTACACACATAATGATTATTTATTACATTAAAAAGAACATAAAGAGACTTCGAGGATAGAGAGGTCTACTATCTAGGGAAATAAGGGACATTAAATGACAACTTATGGTATAAAAATACAATATCATTATTAAAAACTTTCTTTACATGAAAACAACAATCCCACACACTTAGCATTGCATGAGGTAAAATGAGAACATACATGTAAAATGGGTGAGATATAAAGAATTGTAAGGGAGTAAAAATTTCATAACATGAGGAATCAAAAGCATGTTAAGAAACAGTAATATCAATAGAGCATAAGAGAAACATGAAAAGAAAGTAAAGATATAGCATGATTATCATAACATGAAAATTTGGAAACACATTTATCATGATATTAGAATGATCCATGGCTCATTGCACATAGAGAATAGTAAAACATCATTTCACATGAATTAGCATTATTAAAAACTAAATTCACTTGATTTATAATGATATAAATCTTTACCAAATGCATTGGATCACTGTTAGGGCACACCATTCGTAATCATTTCATTCCATGCCTAAGTGTGCCACATAGATTACATAACACAGATTCCTCAAACATCATAATTTATTCCATGAATAAGATATATTAAATAATGAAATGTATTTCCTCAATCAACATATACATGTTCATAATTTTTAATACTCTTGATAGAGAAATGGTTATGGTATTCACGTACACGATAATTTTTGCATAGAAATTTTGGTGTATCTTTGACATCATACCAACATTAATTAGAAATCATAAAATGGGTTGATGAGAGGGAATGGGGTCTCTAATAATTAATACCTAAAATGTATAGTAAGGGGTAATTTAATATAATATCCCAACATATTTAATGTATTTTAAGTGCATACTATAAAATAATTTTTTGAATGTAAATAGCAAGAAGGAAATTCCTTATAGAATTTCAGTATGGTAACAGGTGTACATGAAAGGATTTAATGAGAGATAAAGAGGCCTCTAATCACTCAAAAATAATGAGGGAAGAATTTGGGTAGGGAAATAATACCCCATCATTTTTAATTGAAAATAAAATTTATGAAAACATATAATAATTTGGATAAAATTGTTAAAGGAAGAAATCATTTACATGAAAGTGTGATCACAAGGCCTTGGTAGGGGCTTCAGAGAGGCTTCAAGGGAGCTTGGGAAGCATTGGAAGGATTATATATAGAGTATGGGAGAGGTTGGTTGATATCAAATGGTTTTGAGTGATATATGTTTGATCTTGTGATGGTTTATATAGGCAAAGGGAGGGAATTCAATATCTTTTAGGTTTTGGAAACTACACAATAAACTAATCAAAACAACAAACAATATAATAGTTTTACCCCATGGTTTTTTCCAATGTGGAGTAGATAAACCTATTTTACAATTCCAATAGAAAACCTTTTTAAAATATTAGGCTTTATTATGTGGAGGTGAGTCACACTATTTAGGAAATTAATTTAAAAAAGTTAAAATGTTTTCTAGGTCTTATATATTTCACCAAAGCATTGTAAATTTAATAAATACAACTAAAATCACAATATATTAAAGTTAAAAATTATATTTGACGAAAATAACATTTATAGTGTTTAATTACATCACTATTAAGTCATTATGATTCCATAAAACACATTATATATTTAAAAGATATTTAATATTCCCATAAAAGTTTGATTGTGTCAAAAAATTATAAAAAATTTACAATTCGATATTTTTGACATCCTAATTCAAAAACTGATATTAATTTTATCTAAATAATTTTCCTAAAATGTGATTTTTTAGTTTAAATATAAACCAGATATTTATTGAAAATTCATGGGTTTTTAAAAAACCATCTTTCAAAACATAATTAAAATTACAAGTCTATTCAAAATAAATATGATAATTTATATTTAATAGAAATTAATTTAGTAATAATAGTTTATTCAAATATGGTTTTATTCATAAATCCATTATGTCGTCAAAATATATGTCTTCATTGAATATTAAATAAAAATACTATTTGTTCTTTAAAAACTTTTTACAATGTAACAATAATAATAACAACGTATATTTTTTATTATATACAAAAATAATACATATAATAATAGTTCTAGGGTCTTCTTACATATCCCATTATAGCACCCGCATAAGTCCTAAGGGTAATGTGTGCGAAGATGGAAGACTCTTTGGGATCCTCAAATAACATCGCTCGAGGGGTAATCTATATTAACATCCTATTCTCCCATAAGAGGTTTCATTAAAGCTTAACGCATTGATGCTCAGCTTGGTCTTGGTTAAGAGAGAATCATAGTGACACTACCTCCTTTACGAGGTCTAGAAAATGGGCATCATATGGAGAAATTCTACTGGATGAGGCCATCACTTCCTTTTTCTGAGTAAATTGGATTTTTAGAGCCCTATATTTATACTCACCATGTGTTCACTGTTAAACCACTATATTAGAAATGGTGTCAATTCATAACAGTGTTTTATAATACAAAAACATAAAACTAAGGAAGTGTATATGTCTTATATAACCATTTTACATAGTAATACATTTAATAATATCAATAATATTTTTAATTAGAAAATTTTTGGGTCGTTAAACCCCCTATTAATAAATTTTACCCTCAAAATTTCCATTTACCACACTAAAGAAAATGTGGATTACACTGCCTCATCACTTAATCTAGTTCCCATGCTGCTTTTTCATAATTGTGGTTTTTCCACAACACCTTGATGATGCACATTGTCTTATTTCATAGACATTTTTCCATACAATCTATGGTCTTCACTGGGTTCTCTTCATATAAGATCTCATTCTATAATGTTACCACCTAATGATAGAGTACATGTGATGGATCAGGTATGTACATCCTCAATAACGATAAATGGAACACATCATGTACTTCAGAGAGGTTTGATGGTAGTTCCAGTCGATAGGAAACTACTCCAATGTGATCAAGGATCTCAAAAGGGAAGATGTACCATGGACGAAGATTTTACTTCTTCCTAATTCTCATCACACTCTTCCATGGTGATATGAGGAGGAATTACATGTCTCCATCATAAAAGTCTTGGTATTTTTGACGATTATCATCATATCTCTTTTTTTGAATCTATACAGCTTTAATGTGTCGTTGTATGATCTTAACATTCAAAATATTTTCATAGACAATATCTAGACCTATGATTTTCTCTCCCCAATTTCATCCCAACACATCGGGGCTCTGTACCTCTTCCTATAAAGGGCTCCCTAAGGAGACATTTGGATGCATGAGTTGAAACTATTATTGTAAGAGAACTCAACCAAAGAAAGATGTTTATCCCATTTTATTTTGATGTCCATTGATCATTCCCTCATCATTTCCTCAAGTTTTTGGATAGTCCCTTCAAATTCTCCATCAGTTTGACGATGATAAGTCATACTGAACATCATCTCATCATTCAGATCATGTTGGAGACTCTTCCAGAACATATAAGTGAATCCTGGATCTCATTTAGATACAATTGATAAGGGTACTAAATAATTCCTTACCATTTCCCATATATATATATATGTTCAAGTTTAACCAATGTGAAATACTCTAAATTGCAATGAACTATTTAGTATTTGTTAGACGATCCTCAAAAAACTTGATAGCATTTTTTCATATGGATGCCTTTGTATGCCTGGTGACGAAGTCATTAATAATATTCTCCCATATCTATTCTGCTATGGGAAATGGTTTCATCATCCACTTAGACGTCTGCCACTTATCCTTCACCTGCTGACAAACTAGGAACATTGATATATACTCAGTAATATCCTTCTTCCTATTATCCCATCATCAATTCTCTTGGATATCATGATACATCTTTGGGTTTCCTGATTTAATGGAGAAAATATAACTATGTACATCATGAAAAGTTCTCTCTTTATCTTCGGGTCTTATGGAACACATAGTCTTAACCCAAATCTCTAAATTCCATCATCATTACAATTGATTTCTAAATATTTCACTTTTTTGATAGTTTCTAATTACTTTTGAATTCCCTCAAAATCCTTTTGATCATCCTTTGAACATTCCAAAAGAGATGGTTGAGAAATCTATTGTGAAAGAAGTGATGATTTTACATTATCTATGATTATCATGTCCATCTTCATCAAATATGAGAAGATTGGATCCTTTATAATTATTATCAATGATTGAATCTAAGGATCTTTTATACTTATGACATCAACATCCTTGTTCTCTTTCCTAGTGTGGTATTGGATTGAGAATTCATAGTCTTTTATTAGCTTTATACATATTCATTGGCACATATTAAACTCTTTCTGTGTGAAAATTTACTTGAGGATTTTATGATCCGTTTATATTTCGCACTTCTCCAAAAAGAGGTAATGTTTCCAAATTTTAAAAGCAAAGATTACACCAGCCAACTCTAGATCATTTATTGGATAGTTTTTTCCATGAACTTTCTATTACTTTGAAGCATAGGCAATGGAATTGTAATTTTTCATCAACACACATCCTAGTCCCTTCTTTGAATCATGATTGAATACAACAAAGAGTTCTCCACTTGTGGTTAGTGTGACAATAGGTGGTGTGAAAATCCTCCTTTTCAACTCCTTGAAAATATCTTCACCTTCATCTCTGCAAAAAAAACTTGACAGCCTTCTAAATTCTCTAGGTAAGAGGTTATGAGAATCTTGATAATTTTTTCATAAATAAATTATAATATCAAGATATCCCCAAAAGGCTACATATATCCATTATATATGTTTCACTTATCCACCCCTCAATTTCATTTTTCATAGAGGGATCCAAATATATTCCATTTCTTGTGATGATATTACCCAATAATGAGACATAATTAAACTATAACTCACACTTTCTGTACCTTTCATAGATCTTCTTCTATTGAAAGGTCTCAGGTATGATGCTTAAATAATCCTCATGCTCATTCTTGGTTTTATAGTATATTAGAATATCACATATAAATACTACCAAAAAATCTCATGGTAATATATAAATAATATATTCAACAAGTTTGTTAATATCTTTTGAGAATTAGTGAGTCTGACAAACATTACTATTAATTCATAGTTTATGTATCTTGTATGATATGAAGAAATTGGGATATCTTCTTTCTTTACCCACACATGGTAATATACCAACCACAAATCCATGTGGGATAAGTATTATTATCCTCATAGCTGATTGAAAATGTCATAAATTCATGGAATATGTTCCTTATTCTTTGTCGTGATTTTGTTTGGCTAATAATAATCAATGCAAAGACAGATTGACCCATCCTTCTTTTTGACGAAGTGGACTGGTGCACCCCATGGTGAAGCACATCGGCATATAAACCATTTATCTAGATTCTCCTATAGTTGTATCTTTATCACCTCAAGCTCCATAATATTTATTCTATATGGAGTGATGGATATTGGGAATGCCCCAGGAATAACACCAATCATGAATTCAATATCTATTCTAGGAGGAAGACCAGAAAATTCATTAGGAAACACTTCAGCAAATTCCCTCACAATATACATGTCTTCAAGGATGATTTTTTCCTTAGAATCAACAATCTGGGCAAGATATGTGTTCTCATAGGGATGTAATATCCATGCTTGAGATGATGGTGATAAATAAGATTCATCCACCACTTTGGACATGAATAGAATCAGGGGGTGATTCTCCATATATAGGATGATTTCCCTCTCATGGTAATTTATTCCAGATCTATAAAGGGAAATCCAATCCATGTTAATTATTTCATCAGATTAAACCATAGAGAGTATGAAGAGGTTTTATGTGAAGTTCAATCCACAAATTTTGATAGGATATGAGATTTTTTCATTGGATTCAATAATAGCCTCATTTTTCATTCTCATCAATATATTTACTTCCATTATTTGTGGTTGTATTGGGATTTTTATACTAAAATTTTGGGATATTAAAGAATATGTTGAACCATAATGAAACAATATGTTTTCAATTCATAAATGAATATCTTGTGTACTTTTCATTACTTCATTGTCAGAGAAAATTTTGGTAGTATTAATGGAATAAGATTGCCCTTACTAATTTAGAGGTTGTTGGTTTCTACCAAACACCCTTCTCTTAGGGCACTAGTTTGGAAAGTGCATTGGTTCATTGAAGTTGGAGAAAAGAACAATGAGTTGAGTGTCGAAAAGAGAATTTATCTCATCTGTCGTAGCAACTGGTTTTTCTTATCGGGAGTTATAAGTTAGGTTCCCTTTTCTTCCACACCTAAATAATTTCCTCACCCCATTAATGAATATTCTAGAGTGATTTTTTCTACACGATTAACTTGTGGGGTGTGGGATGTTCTTAGAACTATAGGATTTATCCATAGAACCACTTGAATCAATTTTCACCTTCTTTTTTTTATCCTCGTGATACCCCTGAGATTTTTTGATCTCCATTTTGACTTTGGGTGAACATTGGATGATTTTATCATAGCTATCGAAGTCACAAATTGCTAGGGATTTTTGTAGGCTTGGTTTTATCCCACCAAATTATTTTTCAACATTGAGTTTGGGGTAATGACAATGGGATAGGCATATAGAGAAAGCATTGTCATGTTTTTTTCATACTCCTTGATGGATTCATTCAATTTTGGTTTGAGGGAAAGGAAGTCACTTTCCCTCATAAGTTGGAGGGTGAAAGAAAATAGCTATCGATTTTTTTTCGGAAATACTCTTATTCCAATGCCTAGATCTCTTCCTCAAACTTCATATTTTTTATCAATGTACACCATTGATCAGCATCACCCTCCATATGATAAGATTATAGAAAAACCATACCTAGTTCGGAGCAGTAAAGGATGAAGAATATCCTTTCAATGTATTCGATCCATTGTTCGACAATTTAGGGATAAGACGATCCCGTAAAAATAAGATCCATTTGTCTTATGAAGCTCTCAATTGTGGATTATTCATTCTTGAGGGGGGGGGGGGTAACGTTCCTCTTGACCCTTGTTTCTATTCAAAACATGAGTTAACTGGAAGAGTATCATTACAATTTTTGTGATTCCCACTCCAATAGGATTGGGAAAATCATTAGAACAGTCATCACATTTATCTTTACATTGGTTCTTAGCCCGAGTCCTTCAATTATCAGCCATTGGCTAGAAAAAAAGGAAATATAGGGGTAACACATAAAGTGGAATCCACAGAAAACATGGGATGACATATAAATTACATTTATTTCATTAACGTATGACTTTATATGATTCAATATATGTTATCCATGATCTACATCCCTACATATATTCTTTTGGAAATTTTTTTTATTTAATTAATAATGGTTCATACTAATCATATGAATTTAACAAAGCATATCACATAGGAGTGTCATAAACAATAGTGTAGAATGGCTCATTATCGTGCACCAGTTCTCACTTGGGTCTATCTTAAAGCAGTGTATTCAGGTTTTACCCCTAGATACATCTATGCTAGAGTCGCCTATATATTATCATATCCAGATAGGGATGTATTTTCTTGATAAGATAGTAACTCAAAACTCAACCACATTTAGGGAATTTTTTTATAATACATATTCGTATAGCTATGGTTTTCACTTGGTTTTTTATAATCCTAATCCCAAAAATAACTAATCTAATACTCTGATTCTAACTATAACAATCCTTCTTTTTAATACACTCATAATCCTTATTTTTTACACAAATATTTACTCCAAATGACACGGAGGATCGAGAGGTCTATTGTCTTGGTAAATTATAAACCTTACATGATAACGTAAGACATAAAAAATACAACATCATTATTAAAAACTTCTTTTACATGACCACAACATTTCCTCGTGCATAACATTGTATGGGAAATCATGAGGACATACATGTGGAAAGGGTGATCTATAAATCCCAGTAAGGTTGTAAACATGGAATAAAATGAATAATACAATAAATGTTAGGAAACATGCATTACAATGGACAATAAGAGAAACATGAACCTAAAGTCATGATATAGCATGATCATCATAACATGGAAATGTGGAAACAATATTTAACATGATATGATCATGATCAAAGGCTCAATTAACATTGATCCTGAGTAAACCCTCATTTAACTTCAATTAAAATGAGTAATCCCTCAATGAAAATGATGTATAATGACACTAATATTTTCCTGATTCAATGGAATTCTCTCAGAGTGCACCCTTCTTAACCATTTCATTTCCTGCATAAGTGTGCCACATAGAACATACAACATAGATTCATTAATCAACGTAATTTTTTTCATGAATAAGATATGTGGAATACATAAATGTATGTACTCAATAAAAAATTACATATTCACAAAGGTGAAAAATCATTATACAGATATGGGTATGGTATTCGAATAGATTTTTATTTTGTCCTGGAAATTTTGGAGTGACTTTGGTAGCATAAAAACGTCAAATAGAAATCATAAAATGGATTGATCATAAAGAAAGGGGAATCTCATAATATGTAAATGAAATGGATTGTAAGGGATTTATTGAACATAATATCCCAACATATAAAATGTAATTTAGATAATTAATATGATATAATTACTTTAATGTAAATGAGAAGAGGGAAATTCCTTATGGAATTTCGTGATGTTAAATGTTGTACATGAGCGGATTTAATGAGAGATTAAGAGGTTTCTAATCATTCAAACATAAGGAAGGTAATATTGGAGGGCTGATAAATCATACAACAACATTTTTATTTGAATGTAAAATGGTATAACAATATAGAGAAATTTGTACAAAAATGAGAAATAAAAAATCCCTTATTTGCAAGTGTGATCCCAATGGCTTGGGAGAGGCTTCAGAGGGGATTCTAGGGAGATTGAAAAGCCTTGGAAAGATTCTAGATGAAGGAGGTCATATGTTGTTCTTTATCCAAAGGTTTATTTCTTAAGATAAGAGGGATCTCCAGTTGGATTATATATCAATGGTTCGGGAAATATTTATTATTTTGGTTTTTGACACTACACATTAACTTAAAAAAAGACAAAAACAAACCCAAAGTTTTTTTATCTCAATTTGGGCCGAAGTGTTCTGTAATACCTTATTTTACATGGAAAATGGATGAATTTATTAGAATATTTGGATTTATTACGTGGTGGTGAGTCAGAATCTCAAGGAAATCATTTTCAAAATGATAAAATGTTTTAAATGTTTTGGTGTGTCTACTAGAGCATTGTAAAAAAACAAAAAAAAACCTAAATTCACATTATTTTAAAGGTAAAACCTATATTGGACTAAAATAAAATTTATTTTATTTTATAACAGCACTATTGGTTCATTCCTATCTCATAAAACCAATTATGGATTTAAATGGTATTTTATTTTTTCCCATAGATTTGATTATCTCAGAAAATTATGAAAAAATAATTACTGGATAATTTAGATGTCCTGATTCCAAACCTGATATTCATTTTATCTAAATAATTTTTTAAATCTGTTAATTTATACTTTGAAAATAAAAAACACATTTATATAAAATTCTTGGGTTATGACAAAAATATTTTTGAATCCATAATAAAAATCACAATTATATTTATAAAAATTATACGATCATTTATTTTTAATAAAAATTAATTTAGTAAAAAAAATTAAATATTATTTAATTAAAATATCCATTAATTCGTAAAAATAGATTTCTTAATTGAAAAATAACTGATAATACTATTGGTTATTTAAAAAATATTTACAACATAAAAATAATAAAAATAATTTATATTTTATATTCAATAAAAAATAATACACATAATCATAGTTCTAGGGTATTGTTACATAACCCTTTATAAAACATACATATGACCTTAGGGTATGGTGTTAGACAGTGATTGTGACAACGGGGCCCCGCCGACAGCACATGAACCCCGCCTTAGCATGGTCGTTGGGTCCTGTGCCACCTAGTACCACTAGTTGCCCCACAGACAAGTGGGGCCCCCAAGGGTCCACCCACATGCCTAAATGGTTCATCTGATTAATGATAGTCCCCATAGGCCAACACATGTCCTTTCCAGTGTGTTGTTTCCTCACTCACACACACCCTGGGAAACTTCCCAGAAGGTCACTCATCCTGATCACTACTCGAGGCCAAGCACACTTAACTGTGGAGTTATAATCATACATTCTCTTGAAAAGGAAGGTGCACCTTGTTGACATGAGTCATATCATTTAGTCATTTAACCCTTTATCATTTGGGGATGTTACAGTGATACTCTTTGGGAGGCTCACATATCATCACATGGGTGATAATCTTTATTAACTTATACTTCTCCCATAGGCATTTTCGTTCAAGTTCACCATGTTGTCTCTCAACATGGGATTGATCTAGAGAGAATCCTAGTGATGCTATCTCCATACAGAGATCTTAAAAATGGGCTTCATATGGAGCAATTCTACTAGATGAGGCCATTACTTCTTTTTTATTATTAAATTGGTTTTTTAAAGCCCTTTGTTTATACTCATATTGTTGTCATTATTCAACAACAATATTACCAATGGTAACAGTTCGTAAAAAGTATTTCAAAATCCAAAACATAAAACCAAGTAAGTGAAAATGCCTTTTATAAATTTTTTACATAGTATTATATTTTAACAGATCAAGAATAATTTTCATTAATAAATTATTGGGTCATTACACTGAAATAGTGTATGTGTTTTGGAAATGTAGTGTCAAAAATCATGTGATATATTAAATAAACTTATCCCCAAATTACCTCATTTAAATTTAGTGTAGAGTTTAATGTGGTTATTAATATGGTATCATCAGTTTCTGAATGCATGAGGATGTTCAAGGGCCTTGAATAGTTGATTTTTTTTTTAAAAACACATTGGGTATGTGAGGAACATAGAGTTCCAGATTAAAATATTACATAGGGTTCCTCTAAAATGTTTTATGAAAACATATGTTTTATGAAGTTTTAACACATATTCATAGATTTAAATTTAATCAAACATGTAAATTAAAACATGGTTTTAATGAGTTTAATTTTATTAATCAGGATATAATATAAATTTATTTTCATATAAAAACCCATTTTAATGAATAAATTTAATAATTTATGTGTTTTTAAATATTTCATTTTTTTAATTTTTTAATTTATTTTGGTGTGGTTTTAATACACAAAAAACATTATAATGATCTCTAAAAATGGATATTTGTTTATCTAATTTGGGGATATAGGTTATTCCTCTCGAACTATGTAAATTTTTATATTTAATTTATATTCTATTTTATATTATTTGTTCTTTAATTTCTACAAGAAGTGATATCATTGCCAGAATCACATTAAAGAGTCATAAATATTTCTATGAAAAATGGAAACATATAATAAATATGAAAATATTAATTACTTTATTATAAATATAATCAGCTATTAGATGAACCAGAATGAATAATATATATATAAAAAGAGAATAAACCTATAACTAATAGGAAAAAAATTACAAAAATATTAGAGATAAATTTCACATTATTTTTTCAATAATCCATGGGAATTATATACATGATGTTAATGAGATGTAACTTTTTTCGACTTCAAGGAGGATAAAAATACCCAAGGGGTAATTATTTCCTGGTTAAACATATATTAAAATTATCTTATATTAATAATGGATTGTCATATGTGAATAACGTTTAACCTAAAATTATTTAAGGTATATTTGTAAAAGATCAAATAAATGAATTCAATATTCTTACAATCCAATTTATTCAATCAAAAATAAAGTTCATGAAATAAACAAAAATGTTTATACTGATGGAATTGATCTAAGAGAGATGAGATCAGTTTATCATAGTTACTAGATAATATGAAATATTCAAATTGATGTTGAATATGGTTCATTATATAATCCATAATTGTGATATACATTATATTGAAATCAGTAAATTATCTGAATCTACTATGGAATTTAAATGAAAGGGAATATTAATTGATAGTGGGAGATCAAGAAGAATATCTAATTCAAAATGAAAATTCATGGATAATAAAAAAGTAAAATGTCTTGTATAATGGAATTGTGGGAAAATAGAAATGTTAGAAATGGAATGGAAAGAAAAATTAATGGAATTAAATTATGAAGCGATGGAAATAATATCATTGTTTTAGGAATATGAATTTATACATAAGGTAGATAGTCCCATGGATTCTAGTATGGATTCTTTTACTTGATTTTATTCAACTATAAAAAATTATATTGATGAAATTTCAGTTCGCAAAATTAAAAGATGGTATAACATTCAGAAAAACCACACAGGAATTTTTACGAGTTATGATTATTGAAATGTTAAAGAATAATTTTCAAGTGATTCATAGAGGATTATTAGGGAATCATGTTATTATAACCTCAAACAAGATTGATCCTAAGGAATTGAATAAGATATCTATCTTGAAGAAAAAACCCAAAATAGGGATTAGGTTCTATTCCATATAATGTGTTGTCTTTTAAAATTTTTTGTCATGATACTACTAGATATGTCCAAAAGGATATTATGGATGGTATCATAAAATTTTTACATACCATAGTATCCTTCATTTTGATACAATGATTATTGGATGAATGAAAAATTATAACCAGGCCCACCTAGGTCATATACCAAGGAAGCCACCAGAAAATATAGTATCTGACATTAGGAACCATTTAGCCTTTCAGTCATGTATGGTTCTATGTGTGAGGACCATTTCATAAATTCACAAGTGTGTGTGAAGGAAGAACATGTTGTAGGTGAATCTTAGAGATATTTTATTTATCCTCTCCTATCAGATTAACATGGTATGTTATAGGAGAACATCAACAAAAATATGCTCAAATGAGTTGCTGATATTATTACAAGATTATATACTGCTGGAATTCTGATGGGGTTTCTATTATGGGAATCCACATTCTTTGATAATTGCACAACCTAGTAATCAATGTAGTATGGGTCTCTTATTATATTTTTTTATATGTGTTTAGGTTCAATTGTTATTATTTGGGTGTCAACGACATGTTTTGATGCCTACTCCTCAATCCTTTTGGATGACAAGAGAGCCATCTCAAAGCTACACCTTTCTTTATAGATGGTTTATATTTAACATAGTCATGTATATTATGGATATTCAATTACCATGGAAGCCTAAACTAAATGAATAATTGCGACATGGATGAGTTGATTTTTTCTCTATTTTATATGTATTGAGGCCACAATAAAAGTTGTTATACAGTAGCATGTCTAGGGAGTTATGCATAGTTAAAAAGAAATCCACAAAACAATGGGGATAAAATGGATATTTTATTGTGTGAATATTATTAACTATCGAGACCCATTTCACAGTGTTCTTGACCACCCAACAGTGAAAGTGGAGGAAATATTGGATGAATTATATTGAAGGTGATCATATATTGGTATATGAAAAATATATAATAATGAACTATAGATCATCATATCGTGCCACAACCAGGTAATTTCAGTCAGTTAGTAGTGTCATCCAAACACTAAAACAAAGAGTTATTCCTTGGTTATACATGTTTTTAAATTTTTATTTATGTTACATAAGGGAAAAACTAATTATATGTAAGACATGTAGTAATATTATATATATTATATTTGTTTTTCATGATTGGAATAAAAGGAAAAGAGAAGAGATGCTGAAAATGAGTTCGAGAATTTATAGGTGATACCAAGTATTTTATTTGAAGATTAAAAGTAATGATAGATAAATATATAAGATTTTCATCTCACAATAACATTATTATATGTTGAATAAGCATTACATAATGTTGATTTTATTGTCCAAATCATAAGATTTTGTAGAAGATCAGGGATATGACAAAGGAAATAGTGTGTTTATCTCATTTCTGAGAGGTAGTATATTTTATTATCTTATTTGAATATTTAGATTGGATAGTAAATGAGTCTAATATACTATTTAACCCAAATAAATTATTTTTCTCTACTTTTTTAGTGTATCTACACATCCCTGATCTCATTTTACGTAGACAAGCATGATTATGATGAATCTAGTAAAATTATCTATATGTTATTTATTTTTTTATATCTTTATAGGAAAATTTAAGGGAGATAAAAGGATATTTACTCTCATAATAATAACAACATAATGATAAAGGGGTTCAATGGATAAAATATTTTCTATAATAATTCCCCATATCAATCATAAAAATTCATTTAACAAGAGTCAACTAAGAGTTATTAAAGGGAACGTTTATTGTGTAAAACTTTCTCCAACAAATCATGGAAGAATACCAGTGGTGAATCACAAAATCATTCCAATAGTTGATGGTAACTATTACCATTTATGTTAGAATAGTGTAAAATAATAATTCAGATCATTGATAGTAGAATTGTACATAGTAATTTTCCATGGAATTACTTTGAACATAGAAAGAATATCCTAATCTGATAGATACCAAAAAGAAATAGATATGGATGAAAATGTGATAAATTCATTATGGGGTCCCTTAAAACCAAATTTACTCCTATGTAATTTACTGTAAAACATCTACTACATTTTGGACAAACTATTTAATATATTTTTATAGTTATTACAATTTTTGATATATAAATATGAATGTGATATCGAATAAATATGAGTGCTTAAGAAAACACCAACCAAAACCATTGATGAATTTTACCTTCTTATGAATTTTATTATTAAATAAATTTGAGGTCTTGGGGACAATATTGATGATACCAAGATCATGAAATGAATATTTAAGAGTCTACCCCCGATGTTTTAATTCCAATGTGTCATTACTTGAATAAAAATTTCAAAATTATGTATTAAAATTTATCTTTCACATCATAATTGACACATATGTAATGAGAAATAACAAAAATGAGTTTGGAGAAAATTAAATCTTATAAGATATTACAATTAAGGCTATGGAGACTATCACTATTAAAGTATACCCTTATGAATATGAGGTCAATTGTGTGATGGTTTTTTATTTTATTATCCATAAGGTGTTGGGGAATAAAAGTTCAAAGTCAAGATTAAATTTAATTGATTCCAATGTGACATGGTAGGCCATTTGCATGATATTTTATAATAACATCCAAATAAAACATGAAGAGGTTACTATCAAGTGATTTATTAAATCTGATAAAATATGATATAACCATAGTTAAATATTATCAAGAGGAAAAATATTTTATCTCGGAAAAATGAAAGTTTATATGAGTCTGAAGTAGAATAAACTAAATATTTTAGAGACTATAGTAATGTTCTTATCGTGAAATTATCAATATGTAAGAAAATTATTATTATACTTCTAAATATAGCGATGTTTTGGGAAGGGTTCATCTAAATGTTGTTATTGATGTATTCCTAAAATACATGAAAAATGGGGTAATAAATCTAAAAATTAAAATGTAGTTGTCCATGAAATAGTTGTATATTTTAATCTAACGGAAGAAGTGGATGAATAAATAAAAATAGATACAAAAAATCTTTTGTATAGAATTTCTATGAACACATAAAATTATGTTGTGATAAAACATAAATTAGAGGAAATTTTGAAAAAAAATAATGGATTGAAAAATACTTTGAATAAAAAGGCTATGAAGAATGATGATATTGAAGAATAATTCTTTTCATGTCAATGAATGTGTAAAAAAAATGAAACCTTACATTATGCATGATATTATCCATCTCAAATAAACTTGTTCCATTTGAGGTTAATGAAGTGCCAAGAGTTACAATTGAATAGTATATTCCTATTCAAATGTTGTATAATTTTTTTTTGAAAGGGGGAATGCTATTGTAGAGAGTTTTCAAATGGAGAAGATAGATATACCACATTTAATTCTATAAAATTAAATCCCTATAGGAATTTGAATTTTGGATAAGCTCAAAAAAATACATAGCAAGTACTGAGAAATGTGAGAATGAAACCAAATATTAGTTGTTTTTAAAATGTAAATTCAAACACACTCTTTATAAATTCTCTATTGAAAAAATATTTTTCATAATGGGGTTGGAATAAAAATACGGAATCACTTATTCATTTTTATTCTTATGATTTTGACAGTTAATTTTTTTGGGTGTGATATTTATGGACATAAAGAGGAAAATGTTTCATCAAGGGTACAATTATAAGTGACTCCTGAGTCCCATAAAAGAGATTATCATCATCTGATGAACTCATCGAACACATTGAAAATTGAAAACTAATATTTTGTTTTTTTAAGATGATGGATAAATTATTCAAACAAAAATGATATAGGAATATTTATCATCAAATAAAATCATCAATAATCATTGAAGAAAAAAATGGTATGATAAGGAAAATGTATAGAATGTCTCCTTAAAGGAAATAGATATGCTAAACAAATGGGTCCGATATAATATATGTATGTCAAACATAAATGAAAATAAAAATCAAATTATTAGCATCAAATATGAAAATGGGGGTCAGGTTTGGAAATGAATAAGGGCTCAAAATTATTTGTCACATGGATGCCCAATGTTTTTGAAAAAATTCCCTATAATATTCATGTTTTCACGGTATAAGCACTCGACCACAATTTTGTTTATGTGAGATAGTGGTGTGACATAAGAAAAAATATTTAATTGGACAAGAAGTGGATAACTGTTAAAGAAAATGATATATCAATTTTCCATCAATTATAACATACAATTAGAATATAGCTTTTATTAGTGAATAATATTAGTAAATTTTGTCCAAAGATGATGAAAAAATAAATGTCGTAAAATAATTGGGATATTAATATGATGGTATTTAGAGAATCTTGTGATGTTCAATAGAGCACATGACCTTACCAACATCACATGTGAGTACACACATACAATAAAATATTTTCAGAATGGGAAACTATTTATAAATATGTAATTTAAACATATATTGTTGGCACCAAAATACAGAGAAGGCCATCATTAGGAAGATAACAAGCAAATGAATAAACTAGGAGGGGGGAAGATAAGATTATTTGACAGGGGAGGTAGCTGTTTGAAAGATCCAGTGGTTGTTCCCAAGCAGCCCTCGGTGGGAAAAATCTTGCACACCCAATACAACTTTAAGGAAAGGATTCCATGCCGCTCCCATATGTGCAACCCATACAGCATCAAACACATAGTTTCACATATATCCCCTTTGTGTTCGGAATGCGTCGTCGAGGGAGAGCATCAGCGCAACACCACATTTGCATGCCCAATGCGTCGTCGACTGCCCACCAACCCTTTGTGTGCCCAATCTGACATCCACCACATTTTTTCGCACCACATCCCTTTTTGCACCACCCTGAGGACATCAACTATAAAACAAAACATACCCCCTCCCTTCTTGGATGAGAGAAAGAGAATATGAAATGATGCTCTACTGCATGAAAACTTCCCCTTCTGCAACCGCATGAAAAACACCATGGCTTTCAGGTGTTGGATTTTGCGCGATGGGTCCCCCTAGGGTCTTCCTTCAGGTGGGCCCTCTTGGGAATGATCCTTGTTAATTTCCATTCTCACCAAGCCATTTGTGCACAAGATACCCCATTTCCGCGCAAGTTTCTTCTTCATCGGAACTCTCTTGCATGCATTCCATTATTTATTACATTCAACCCTTCCATATTGTGTGAAACTCTTCCAACATGTGCTCAACCCACCTATCTTTCCCGAGTCCCTATGCACTTGAGCCCAACCCCTCTATCTTGAAGGCAGACAATCCATCTTGTGCCCAACCCTACCATCTTGCACGCATCCCTACTCTATTGCGTGAAACCCTTCCATATTGCACGCCGTCCATCTATTCTATGCCCATCCTATTCACTTGTGTGCGGGACATGTGTCATCCAGCCCACAAGGAACCATGTAGAAGACCCACTTATGAGCACTACACCTACGACACGTTCTGTCATTCTATGCGGCTGTTCAATTTTTCATTAAGTGATTTCCATGTACCTTGGGCAGTGCTTCCCATTGCATTGCTTCGCCTCATGCTTATTCACATTGGAACACAAATTACTATTGATTCTTCTTTTATCCATGCTAATTTGGACCCTCAAAGGATCAATCCATAACATCCCCTAACCATGGAATTGTTGATGCATTCTCTTACCCAAGGGGCGAGATGTATCGGTTAGGATAGTCCTAGGGGTGCCGATTAAACCCACCACATCCGAGCTATAGGATGTTAAACATCCATGAATTTTCGTACTCTTCTCATGATGCAAAACTATGGCCTCACCCCATGCATTACAGATGGGCTGATTCATCTCAGACATTCTCTATGCCAACTGGTCTCCACGAGAGTGAGATCATTCCACACATGGAATGAGATCCTCTTTATCGAAGCGGCGTCTGTCTATAGGTAATAGGAAACCACCATTGTGTAATCCCCTAGCTTTTCTTTCAAGAGGTAGTATCCCTGATCCCCATCACTTCCCTGATGACAAATCCCTCTCTCTTTGGGATTTCTCACCTACCAAGCCTCCAACCATGAGTACATCCCAATATCCACCCCCAGGCTGTAGACCACGGGAAATCCCATGTTTTCTATTTGGGCTGCAAAATATGTCTAAGCCCCAATTCACTTCACAGAGACTCACCTTTCACGATGTGATCATTAGGTCTCTGCTACCTCTTTTTTCTCATACCAAGCATGACCCACGTGGTCTTAGAGTGAGCATCGACAATGAAATCCTATTTGGGCCACCTAGTGTGTAAGACCCCCACCCCACCTGAACAATGTGGAAAATGATCCTTGCAATGTAAAGGTGTGTAGGATACCTCCCAGAGGTTCAATCCCAACACCCATGGGTCCCGACCATCTTCCTGTTCGTTCACCAAAACACCCACCCGAACTATGTGGTCATTGATCCTTATTAAGACAAGGTACATAGGAATTCTCCCTATGGTTCAAGACCAACACCCATTGGCTCTAACCCCCATCATGTTGGTTCCCAATCTATTTGAACTACATCGACTATGATACATACAAATTCAAGGTACGTGGGAAGCCTCCCTGAGGTTCAAGCACAACACTCATTGGCTCTGTCCCCCTTCACGTCATTTCCCACTCTTCCTAAACTTCATGGACTTCAAAACTTGGAAAGGAAAGGTACATAGGAAGCCTCCTAGTGGTTAAAACCAAACACCCATTAGTCTCGACCATCTTCACATCAGCTCACCAAACACCCACCTGAACTACGTGGACATTGATCCATGCCAAGCCAAGGTACGTAGGAAGCCTCCCTGAGGTTCAAGCCCAACAACCATTAATTATAACCCCATTCACATCAGTTCCCACTCTACCTAAACTATGTGGTCTTCGATACTTTCCATGTCAAGGTACGTACGATGCCTCCCTGAGTTTCAGGCCCATAACATTTCTTGTCCTATATTACATTAAACTGTACACCCCTTATCTTCTCGTGACACACTAAACTATACCCGTTCGAACTACATGGGATTTCATCCATGTCTCTTGGAAAAGATACATATGAAGCCTTCCCATGTTCAACCCCATATAGTGGTATTCCATTACAACCCCCATATAACAGTACGCTGTTGCGACCCCCATCCAGCGGTAAGTCGTTTTCAACCCCATCCAGCAGTAAGCCATTATGACCCCCATCCATCGGTAAGCCGTTGTGAACCCCATCCAGCAGTAAGCCGTTGTGAACCCATATAGTGGTAAGCTTATGTCAAACCCATACAGCGGTAGTACTTTTTGAACCCATCTAATGGTAAGCCGTTTTCATCCCCTTTAGGCAGTAAAATGTTGGAGTCCCCAATCAACGGTAATCCATCTACAGATGAACTATTTGGACTTTGATTCCCTATCACGATGATATTTTGGAAGTGTCCTTACGGCTCAAGACAATCACTCATGTCACATCCTGATCTCTCTCATGAGCCCTTGTGTTTCAAGAAGGTCATGACCCAATATGGAGGTTTTATCACATCCAGATCAAATCCATACGTCCATTCTCACAGGTCACCTCCTCAAAGGTCCCATCATCCTGAACTATGTAGACCTTGATTCCCTACCATGGGGATCCGTAGGAGGTCTCTTCACGGATCAATCCCTTCATCACTATCACCCTCGAGTCGAATCAATATCAATCTCCATCTACTCCACTTAACCCTCCATCATCCATCCTGATTCATACCCGAGCCACCACATCCCGGTGGGATCATGCTATCTCATTTCCCATTCCCATTAACAAAAATCAGATAGCTAACAACATGTTATACCCAACATCAGTGTTATCATTAGGAGGGTTACCCATCTTATACACTCTAGTTAGTGTTATGATCAGTCTGATATATCTCTGCTAGACGTTAAACCCATGACATACACTATTTCAATCATAGGAAGTTGAGGAAACCTCATATTTAGGCCTATGGAATTTAATTCTCTGCATTCTAAATTTGATGCCTCAGGCATCCACACCCTCGATAAGCCCTATTATAAGGGGAAGAGACCCAGATGTGCTAGTATTATAGCATCCAGACATGCTGGTGATGTCCAACTTGACTGCTCCCCTGACCAAAGGTTGCTGCCCTGACCAGACCCCTTGGAATGTCCTGACAGAATTAGTGTAATTAACCAGAATCCATGATGAAATGGCACTGGGAAGAGTTTCACGAATAATGTATTAGTCTATAAGGGAGAACCAGACTAGGTCACTAGTTCCAAAGAGGAATCCATGGAAGGAGGAACCAAAGTCCCATCATCCCTTTTCGATCTAAGAGAATACATCCCAGAACAAGGAATGGATGTTGCCCATGTTTTGAAAGTTGGATTGTAGGGCCAAAACATCCCAAACTCCAAGGATGAATAAGCTCTCCCCAGTGAATGAATTGGAAACATAAATCGTGTACTCGATAAAAAGCTCTTCGCCTCAATGTAGAGATCAGTATCATTCAAGACATCAATGGATTAATGTGTCACTAGATCTAGTTGTCCAGCGTCAAGTCCCACCAAAAAAATAGTGGGCCTGGCATGAAACTCACCAAAAGATGGGGCAGTAAAAACGTAGGAAATCCCGATCTGTGAAGTTTTCAACGTGGATCCTTTGTACCAACCATGGGAGATGAAATTGCACTGGGGAACTGGATGTCAATTTCTTTTTTTTCAGCACTAATGGATTAATCTACCTGCTATTCATGAACCAAACTGCAGTACTTGGAACCCAATCGACATGTGCCTGCCGACAGAGGGGTCGGGGCAATGCCAATGCAGAAATCCCGTGTGGCTCAACCGATTCTATGATGGACCCTACAATGTTCTCAAGTAGGCGTCCATGCCCTATCTTCCGTCTTGAACTCTCCCTAAAAAGAGTGGTAAGCAACCTCATACGCCAATACGAGGATGTGGGGGTTATCCAAACTCATAATATTGCTTGCTAGGATTTTGAGGCAATTGTGCTTCATCGCCACTGCCAACCACAAGGGCCATGTAGGGAGCCACTACTCCCCACCCTCAAATTCAATCATTTCGGGATCCTCTCCCTAGAAATTCTTGATCACTCCCGCATACGCAGATGAGGCTGGGGATGTATGGGACAACTTGGCTAGGACCCCGTTCCAGGGGCCCCCAAGGAGGGCCTCCACTAGGACGCAATAGCTCCACCACCCAATCCCATGGGAAGAAGAGTAGGTAAGCTATGGACCTGCACCACCGACCCTGGTCCGACTAACCCGACGACAGATTCGGGCGCATGCCAAGGAGTAATCCCACCAAGGGGTGTCCATATCAGCAACTACTATGGCATGAGCCACTGCTGACCTGTATCATCAGCCCCATCTGAACACCGTTATGGGGAACCAATATACCAGGCTCGAACTGAGGCCCCAACTGCCCCACAGGAAAACTGGGTCATATCTCTTGGCCGCCGGTGCAGGAAACACCTGCCATGGACCAACCTGCGGTAGCGACACCCAGAACGGAGTTCCTACCTGTACCACCTCTATGGAGAATGAGGGTCCTCCCCACTTCCATGATCAGTATAGAGGTCAGCCCAATGCTACCAACAACAATCCGAATGAGGTTCTACCCCACAGCAGGGACACCTAGTAAAGAAGCATCCCCCATACTCATTACATGGGTTATGGGGTCATTCCTCCCACCACAAACTACCAATATGTAGATTCTATGCATCCAGACAATATCTAGAATGGAGGGCCTCCCCATGTCTTTCCAGTAGCTGGCGAATGTCCTCTACACCTCAACAACCAGAGGAGTGAAGGTCAGCATCGCTTCACTAGCGCTCGACATGGATATCCTACCTGTGTTCAGCTTGAGTAGTACGAGGACCCTCCTCACACCAATGTTACAATGGGAAAAAATAATGGAGGTCTGACCCATGGTCCTATCAGCTCCATTAGAGGCACATCACTTACCACGGAGGTCCTCCCCATGTCCACTTTGATATATGTCCTGGTGCTCCTGACACCCTGGCTTACTCTGGTGGGAATCCCTTCAACCCCTGAACTAGTATGGATGAAGGTCCTCATCATGGACAGAATCTATCATGTCCTAAAGAGGAAGTAGAAGAAGAAATAAATATGAATGAATCAGTAACAGATATTACCTCTTATTCGACACGCCTCTTTGAAACCTCCTATTAGGGCCCTAAAATTGGTCTTTGAAGAAGACCAAGACCTCTAGTATGTTGCGAAGGAAGTTGAGAAGGGAAATGGGAAGGGGTTGGCTGAGCATGAAGGCTCAAAATGGTGTAAGGAGGAGAGGGAGGAGGTTCCCTTTTATAAGGGAGGAGAGGGGAACCTTTGGAATTATATTAAATATTAATTTATAATAAATTACAACCCCACATAAAAACCTCAAAAATGACTCAAATACAATTATTAGAAGATATAGGGTTGTAATATCATCATACAATAAAAATTAGGCAATTTGGGAATTTATTTTAAACATTATCAATATGATTTATCCATATATAATATATTTAATTTTATTTCTGGTAATAATATTCTAAATTTTAAATCATAATAAATAATTACTTATATGTTGTGAATTGTCCATAAATGTATGATTTATAAAATTTTAGGCCATATAAAGTATAAATTATAATTTATAAATATTTTTTTGTTATTTTTAAACAATTTTATAATATGTAATGTTTATAAAATTACAATAGTGTCAATTTTGACACTATTCATTTATTTGAATATAAATAAAATATATACAAAACATATGTTAGAACTAGAAAATTTAATAGATTCATAACAGGTCGTTTTTATTTTGAAAATTATTGGAGAACATTAAATAGTTCATATAATATTTATTTTAATACTTTTAAAATCATTTATTTGATATTTCAATCAATAAAATAAATTCAACATCACGTTTGTGTCATAATTAATTATAATTATTTAATCCGTAAAAATTATAAATAAATTTATATGATGTAGATAATTTTATTAGATTTCTAGGTACTATTTATATCTGATATTTTATGATGTTTATCACTAAATTAAAATTATTACACTTATAAGATTTATGAGAGTGACATGTTGTCACTTTCTTTGGTTTTAATAATAATTATATTATTTCACGGTCAAAAGTCCACGAAATGAATCTAGTCTGACCCTTAGGTGATATGGGTCTACTTGTATTTATCCAATATTATTTTTTCAAGTGTTAGTGTAATTTTATAATCTTATTTTTACCCTTAATTACCAGAATTACCTTTAACTATAGTAAATAACAATTACCGTAGTTACTATTCTTAATATATAAAAAAAGTAACCTATTAACATAATTTAGACCCACTGAATTCAAATATGGAATACATTTTTTAAAATTAAAAACACAGAAGTTGCAGTATTTAATTTAAAATTAATCCCGTTGTTAAGAAAACGGGATTTAAAAGTTAAAACATTGCCAAAGATTGAAATGTTTTTACCTATGTATTCAATGTTAAATTAATGGTAATGACATAAATTAAATTAAATGGTAAAAATATATTCTATTTTTAATTTAAAACCATTTAATATTATAATTTATCCATATAAATTATTGCGATGAAAAAATTTGTTTTTAATTAAAATATAGCGTGTTTATAATTTTCCTTAAAATATAGAAAGTTATCAGAATAATATGAAAAATTTATCCAAAGTAAATTTTTGTATCCTTATTTCAAAGAAGAATTTTATTTTGTCAAATTGAACTTATAAACATGTCAAAAACTAGATTTTATGTGGGTGCACCATCAAAAAGCGGCAAAACTGCATTTTTTGAAAAATACTTATTTTACCCAAAAAAATTATTTTGTACTTATACCATGTTCTAGAAAATGTGTAAGATGACTAATAATGTTATAAAATTCAAAATTTAGTTTATAATATTCATAAAAGCTAGTTCATAATAATATAACATTGGTTATTGAAACCCGGTATTGCGTACAACACACGTTATTGAGGAAGGTCACAATTGTGTGTAATGCCAGCCATGTCAGGGTTGCATGTAGTGGAAGAATCCTTTGTTGTTGCATATTAACAAATCCAACCATATTTCATTTATACATTTAATATATATATATATATATATATATACTCAATGTTGCGTAGAATAACTACTATGAAACAAACTTGAAATTTTGTGTAACATGATCCAAGATTACTGTTGCATATACTACAAGCTAATACTGTGTTGCGTATAGTTCAAGATAATCTTGGTGTAGCGTACAATAGAAGATTAAAAATAATATATATTATAAAATCTTAGTTTTTTACATTATACCCCCCTTAAAATTAATTTCTCCCTCAAAATTCTTTGGGGTTATAAATGGTTTATTACATGAGAGTTTCTTTCATAGAAACCCACATCGTAAAAAGGAATACTACAACATATCTTTTAAAACTAAAGTATGAATTGTAACGGTTACCCAAATTAACTACTCATGGGGTTTCCACATAGGAGAACATAGGTGAAAATATGGATATGGAAGAGAAATCTAACAATCGAATTCTGATGGAGATTGGTAGAGAACATGGCTATGAAAAGTCCAACAATCACAAAGCGAAAAATTTGTGATCGTCTAAGGCACCGTCTGATTCATCAGATATAAGAGCACTAGGACTACATTTTTTGTTTTCAAGATCATTTCCTTAATGTTGATGAATTAAAAGAAATACTTACATGATTTTGGTACAAAATCACTGTTTTTTATGCCTCGATCAATTTCCACATCATCTCTTTACGAAATGAAGTTAAATTTGTTATTCGTGAAGTGTTAGCAGATCATGTGACAGAATGATGGGTCATTCCATTTGTCTGAAATAAAAGGATATAAAAAGTTATGAAATATTCATAAGTCCGTCTATAGTGAGGTTAATCATATATGATTCCAAAAATAATCTTATACTTCATCTATCATACCGCTTAATAAAATAAATCTTGTTTTTACTAACCAGGGACTTCCTGTAGGCCAGTGGTAGGCGATAAAGGCATGTCGCACATCAGTTGTAGGTTCGATTCTCGCAACCTTGTCTGACGCGACAGGTTTTTGCCCGTCCTACAGGTTTTCCTTTTTCTAAAACTACATTATTATAAAATTCTGTAAATAATTTCGAAAAAAAGTTCAAGCGTTAAACAATACTGACATATGTCCAACCTAATCCATTCCACTCATTAGAATTATCCAGAATTCTTTTGTCTAATCTCATAGCATAAAAAAACAATAAATATAAATGTCATTAACCAAGCATGTGAATACCATCATTTATCCCCCATATATCATACTTTATATCTTTTTGGTCAAATTACAAACATGTGAATACCTTAATCATGTATTCTTTTGAAAAATGAATACCCATTGAAGCTTAGTTAAAACATGTATGCTATCAAAAGTTAAATCTTTTCACATACCAAAATCCCAAAATTTCTATATACATAAACCATGATATCACTTTGTACTTATACCAGTCATGAACTCATTAATACTTTCAAACATCTCATTATCTCCTTATCCTTTCATTATGCACATATCATCTACCTTCCAAAAAATATTTGAATAACCATTTATGGTTATTTGCACCAGTCGTCATATACTTTCTAAAACTCAAGGAATGACAATAGTGTAACAATCCATAGATGATTCATTATTCCCTATTACCATTAAATTACCTATAAAACATTACTCTTAATAAACATACAATCATTCCACTACCTTCATAAACCATTGACTGAGCTTGGACAATTCTTTCATCTCACATATCATTTGTAGTCTCTTGAACATCATCAACTTAAATACTACCCATATGACCATGATGATTCTCATCATGAGACTTTCCCTTAGGGAATTGGTTTGCATAATTCCCATACATTCCACATTTAAAACATTTAATCGTTGTTGATGTCATAGAAATACCATTATCCTTGTCCATGGTGTTAACTGAACCGTTTCCTTTACACTTACTATCTTTGTCTCCTTCGTTTCCACACCCAAAGCATCTTCCTGTTCATTTGAAACATTATCCTTGATGCCTCTTCCCACATGATTTACATGAGGGATATTGAACTTTGTTTCCTCTATGATCCTCATGAAACTGCATGTTTCTATTATTAGATGAGTTGGGATACTTACCAAAGTTGAGATTATTGATCATATTATGAGATTTCTGATTATGCATAATAACAATGTTTGGAATTCCAAATTCCATTTCATTTGGTTCCTCATGAAGAATATCATTCCATTTCCCATCATTTCCTCAATTATCATGAATCTTCTTGTTTCCATCCATTTTCTAAAACCCAAAAAGGATAGTGTGAGAGGCAAAAACTTGCTAGGAAAATAACATAATAAAGGGGGAGTACCATAAAAATCTAACATCATAGGTTTAATTCTAAGATCATTACCGTAATTCTAGGACTATAACCTATACTTATACTTAACCTTAGTGACATCCCTCGACATACCATGGAAATATATCTAGAGATCTCACTAATGCTTTCGCATCCTAGTTTCCAAAGGGTAAATAAAACTTCGCTCTGATACCAACTTTGGACACCCAAAGATTGTCATACATAGACATTAAAATACGTTCACGGAATACAAAATACATAATAAAAATATATGCCCAAATACCATAATAGATTAGTGTCTTTAGAAAATTTGAACAAAATCATCTAATCATGGTGAAAGATCTTCGACATCTCCCATAAAGTTTTTCCCCTTTTTGTTTTACCTGAAACTCTTATTTATATCTTGGGGAAAAGAAAAAATAAAAATGGTGAGCTCAAATTATCAGTAAGGGTAAACATGGAGAATATAAAAGAATCCATAAACCTTATAATGTAAAAACATGATCCTGAAATCTAAACATCAAAATCATTAGCAATGACATAAAACATGTCAGTACAAAAGGTATAGATCATAAAAGAACCTTAATCATGATAATATGTCATGGGAATAAAACTTTTAATTGTGTAAAAACATTAAGCACATGATATTATTTCCATTATAGCCATGAAATTTCTTCCAAGACCATCTTAGTGGACAAAGTCCCTTACTGAACCTTGTTCACTCCTCATTCCAGTCCTGTATCAATGAACCAGATTAACATTCCATTACATCCATATCTATCTCATGAGATATAAATCTTTACCGAATGCATTGGAGGGAGATATAGGTCCCACATATCTCATAATGAAAACATTCTTACTTGTGCCACAACATGAACATAAATCATTCATCTTTACCCAAAGTATAAAATGGGTTTCATAAACATCATCCCATCATAACATAATCTATACAAAAAAAATGGATATCATTTCATCATAAGAAAAGTGAAACCATGTAAATCATAGATAATTTATACTTGATACATTCACATATAGAATAATTCTATCTTATATGGAAAATGGTTTTGCTAAAACACTTGAAATGAATTATTGAGGAAAATATCCTTTCTTCTTCAAAATCATTTTCTTTTCACAAAATGCCATGAAATTTTAAAAGAAAAGGATTTTTTTTGAAAATAGTCATTAACTATTGTAGATTCAGCTCCATGAAAATACAGTGTTATGAAACCGTAAAAATCTGTTCATTCCGTATAAGTTAAAAAAATCATTCTTCTCGTACTTTTGCAGGAAAAGTCAAAAAGTACCTCGTATGGTAAAAAAAGAAATATTTCTTCTATACGATGTGGAAAAGGTAAAAAAAGGGTAAAAATGAATTTAAACATACATTGAAGGAAATTAAACATTTTATGAAAACATTTTGAGAACATATGGACATGTACAATAAACATAACCCCAATAAATACTTACGAATAAACAATCTCGGATAAGAATGAGATTGGAATAATTATCCATTACCTTAGGTCTAATTTGATTAGTATGTATCCAAACCTCCTGTATAATGATTTAAATAATTTAATTTACTTATTATTGAGTCATATTAATTTTTATTATATCATATATGGTCATATTCTTATCTTCTTATTATTAATATTTCATTTTTACTTGTTATTCGGGTGTTGATTGCTTTATGTTCTTATGCATGTTTTGTCCAATAAATTATTATTATTATTTTTAGCTTATAGACACCTCATTTACAAAATGTTATTAATGTAATATATATAATATTTATTTATTCAATTAATTTATGTTATCATTATTCAATGAAAATCATGTAGAATGAGTCACATCACATTGTGGAGACGGTAGGCCGTACATACGCACGAGCGATGATATCATTTTCATGATCATGGAATTTTTTTTAAATCTAGGTATACTATTTTAGAATCAATATCACTTTACATTAATCATATATAGATATTATTTACACCATTATACCCATCCATGAAAGGTGCTGGTGGGAAAAAGATTACACCATGGCGTGGAGACGGTATTGCGTATGTACGCACGCGCGGTGATTTCTTTTTCCGTATGATGGATAATAGGTGAAACAGGGTTGTTTCATATTTATAATAACATATCAGTATATTATTGATACTTATGGTATTACTTAATAATGAAACTACTAATTAAGAGGAAGTAGAAGAAGAAATAAATTTGAATGAATCTGTAACAGATATTTCCTCTTCTTCGACACGCCTTTTTGAAACCTCCTCATAGGGCACTAAAATTGGTCTTTGAAGAAGACCAGGACCTCTAGTATGTTTTGAAGGAAGTTGATAAGGGAAATAGGAAGGTTTTTGCCAAGATTGATGGATCAAAATGGTGTGAGGTGGAGAGGGAGGAGGTTCCCTTTTATAAGGGAGGAGAGGGGCACCTTGGGAATTATAAGAAATATTAATTTATAATAAATTACAACCCCACGTAAAATCCTAAAAAATGAATCAAATATGAATATTAGATAATATAGGGTTGTAATAGCATCAACAAATAAAATTTAGAAAATTTGGGAGTTTATTTTAAACATTATCAACTTGATTTATCCTTATATAATCTATTTAATTTTATTTGAAGTAATAATATTCTAAATATTAAATCATTATAAATAATTACTTATATGTTTTTAATTGTCCATAATTGTATGATTTATTAAATTTTATACCATATAAATTTTAATTTATAATTTTTAAAAATTTCTGTGATTTTTAAACAATTTTATAATATGTAATTTTTATAAAATAACAATAGTGTTAATTTTGACACTATTCATTTATTTGAATTTAAATAAAATATATACAGAATATATGTTCGAACTAAAAGATTTAATATATTCATAAAATGTCATTTTTATCTAGAAAATAATTGGAGAACATTAAATAGTTCATATAATATTTATTTTAATACTTTTAAAATCATTTATTTGATATTTCAATCAATAAAATAATTTAAACATCACTATTGTGCCATAATTAATAATAATTATATAATCTTTAAAATTATAAATAAATTAATATTATGTAGATAATTTTATTGGATTTCTAGGGACTATTTATATCCGAAGTTTTATGACATTTATCACTAAATTAAAATTATTACACTTATAAGATTTAAGAGAGTGACATGTTGTCACTTTCTTTGGTTTTAAAAATAATTATATTATTTCATTGTCAAAAGTCCATGAAATGAATCTAGTTTGACCCTTACATGATATGGGTCGACTTTTATTCATCCAATAGGATTTTGGAAAGTGTTAAATTAATTTTATAATATTATTTTTACCCTTAATTACTAGATATACCTTTAACTGTAGTAAATAAATATTACCGTAGATAATATTCATAATATCAAAAAAAAGTAACCTATTAACATAATATTTACCCACTGAATTCAAATATAGAATAAATTTTTCAAAAATAAAAAAACAGAAGTTCCATTAATTAATTTAAAATAAATCCTGTTTTTAAGAAAACACATTTTAAAAGTTAAAACATTGGCAAAGATTGAAATGTTTTACCTATGAATTCAATGTAAAATTAATGGTAATGACCTACATTATATTAAATGGTAAAAATATATTATATATATACTTTAAACCCATTTAATTTTATAATTTAACCATATAAATTTTTGCGATGAAAAATTTTGTTTTTAATTAAAATATAGCATATTTTACTATTCATTAAAATATGAAAGTTATCAGAATAATATGAAAAATTTATCATAAGTAAATTTTTATATCCTGATTACAAGGAAGAATTTTATTTTCTTCAAATTTTACTTATAAACATGTCAAAAACTAGATTTAATGTGGGTGCACCATCAAAATGCGGCAAAACTGCATTTTTTGAAATTTAATTGTTTTACCCGAAAAATTTATTTTCTTCTTATACCATATTCTAAAAAATGTGTAAGATGAATAATAATGTTATAAAATTAAAATTTTAATTTATACTATTCATAAAGGCTAGTTCATAATAATATTATAATAATACATCGTTGTTTAGTGAAACCCGGTATTGTGGACAACACACGCTATCGAGGAAGGTCGCGATTGCATGTAATGCAAGCCAAGTCAGGGTTGCGTGTAGTGCAAGACTCTTTTTTTTTGTTTCATATAACAAAATCCAACCATATTTCATTTATATATTGAATATATATATATATATATAGATTCTCATTGTTGCGTAGAATAACTACTATCAAACAAACTTGAAATTGTGTGTAACTCGATCCAAGATTAGTGTTGCGTATACTGCAAGCTAATACGATATTGCGTATAGTTCAATATAATCTTGGTGTAGCATACAATAAAGGATTAAAAAGAATATATCTTATAAAATCTTGGTTTGTTACATTGAAAAGTTGGGAAATGAAGGGCCATACCCTGAATCTTAGCCTAGGATCTTATGGGATATCCTCGCAGTAGACCACTTCCCTGAGATATTTTGGTCGGTTATAGCGCTGAATTTTTGTGCCCTAGAATCCCTCACCAAAGAGTATGTTGAGTGTTTATGCTAGAACCCCTAGGCTAATGAATTCCATCTTCGTCATTAGAGAGTGGTTTACCATAATATCCATACGCATTTCGAGGACATTAGATAACAATGCCCCCTAGTGGATTTGTCTGCACTCACTATGGCCCAGAGCCCTGAGTCCCCACGTCGCCTTAGGGCCCTCCAGAAATAGTGTGTTCAGAGATTTCGAGTACTCTACATGATCATCAATGAGGGTTCTCTCCACGTATAGATCTATGTCCAGGGGTAGTATGCTACCTTCCTATTAAGTCTTATCTAGAGTCAGCCTGATTTTTGAGGCATCATAGAGGATATGTCTCTAGATAGGGTTGTGGTTAACATAGAAAACCTACCAGAGGGTGAGAATAAGAAATATGTTATTAGAGAGGACCTACTTCATTAAGGAGTTTCACACCTCTTGGATCTGTCAGGAAGGATTACTCATCAACAGATGAATCTACTAGGCCTTCATTTTCCCACTGAGGAACTTTCCCATAGCCAGAATCCCAACAAAGGAAAGGATCTTCTCGAAGCCTTCAAACCCTCTAACCCATTTTCCTTAGTGAAGAAGGCGGAAGACGACCCTAGAAAATCCGTGTTGCTCAAATAACTCGCCGAACACAAGAATATTGTCGAAGTCCTCATTAATTAATACGATGTAGAGCAATGGACATATTACAGTGATTCATGGCCAGGGAAGCAGAGGCAAGACCAGAATCCCCTTGGTGAACTGCCACCAGGTGACCCTGACCATCACACCCACGTAGACGAGGTTGAGGCTAGAATATATGAAAATAAGGAATGGTATATCTTGGTAAATCCTCTTGAACAACATGAAAATCCTCGGCACCCAGCTCTGGTTCCCCTAGCTTCCCCACAGTTCATTCCAGAAGTTGCACCATGTGTTTTTGGGATTTTTTATCATGTTGAAGAACCCGCCAGTGCATTTATGGTCATGGATCATTGCCAAGATAGAAATACCCACCCGGGTGATACAATAGTGGCACTCATCGACCACCTCGAATCCTTAGAGACTCGACAGGTGGAAATCCAGCCTGATGGCATGCCATACTTGACATGGGTGGATGATATGGTAGAACCCCCGGGTTTTTGGAATCCCGCCTTTCCCCCTTTAATGGGATGGGGACCCAGCACAACACATGGACCACATCATCTCAAGGTGTGGACCCATGTTGGGAACTCCAGCTCCGTAAGAAGCTACAAAGATCTTTTGTTTCATAGAGACATTGGAAGGGCTAACATTTTTCTGGAACAACCATCTTCACATCCGATCAGTAGCCTGCTGGGAAGTCCTCTGTAGGCAATTTCTCTACTAGTTCAGTTCCACCACTTGGAATATGAGTATCAAAAACCTTTTTAATTTCAAGAAGAGGCTTGATGATGGAATTTCAATCTTTTTCATCCGTTGTTAAGAGCTCATGTACTCTCTTGACATGCCACTGACTCAGGACCAATTGCTGATGATGTGTGTTGAGAATTTCAAGATGGAACTGGTCCCCTATATGATCATCTAGAACTACCTCAGAGGATCCCAATACTTCTCTGATAAGGCCCAATGCCAAGAGGATGGCTTACAGCAGGCTATGCAGGAACATCTGTTTCCACCTATAATTCCCGAGAGAAGGGCCTCCAAGGATGATCCCACCTTAATAGCTTTTATAGAGTTCCCCAGGAAACTATAGTTATTACTAGTGTAGCATCCCCCACTGCCTCGTAGAGGCCCTCCTCCTGACGTGCATTCTCCGACCTACTAGCACCCACCATAGAATCGGTCGGTCCCCCGCACAATGCACTGCCATCACCTAGGCGAGATAACAACGCCCCACCTCCTTGGAAGGATCTTCTAGCCCCTCATTTGTTTAAGGATCCGAGGGCCCCCTTTCTGGATAGGGGGAAGCAAACCTACCCATTCAGTGAGCCACACGTCCCTATTTATTTCTGAAGCTCCCTATAGTAGGGAATTGTTTGTTTTCCCGATTATAGGATTCCAGAAGAGGGGAACCTCACTGATCACCCTAATTACTACCCCTACCACCAGATCCAGGGGAACACCAACAAACTGTGCTATGTGTTCAATGGTTGTCTTCATGACTATGTTGATAAAAACATAGTCCAATTGGGCCCAGCTCCGGCACACATGGCATGTGTCTTCATGAGGCTAGACAACATCTGTGACAACAAAGGTGAGTGGCATCGGGTTTCTACCTGCAGGTCCCAGATGTATGAGGACAGGATGGCTCGTAAAATAGTCACTTGTACCCACGGTGTTATCTGTGCACATATGAATCGTCCAGAGCCTTCAAAAGCTGTAGAATCCACTTCTTCATCGTCCTCTCAGTCGTCCTCTTCCCAGATGAGAAAACATTTGTAGCGTAACAAAAAGAAAATTCCCCCACCAATGCCATTTTCATCCCATACTCATGGAGACTTCATATTCCTGGATATGGAGATACCTTCCAGAATCCATCTAGTTTTTGATGAATCTTTAAGTGACGGTCAATGGTACTCCTCCTCTAATACCATAGATCTGGTAAATCTCTACAAGATTTCTGACGATGGGGAGCGCCAGGTGGATCCTCCCAATGTCCCCAGTCATTTTCAACATCGACAGAGCCACAAAAATATGGTCTGTCGGTGATCCTCAGTCATTAATTCAAGCCAGACTATGCACACGACCAAAACCAGGAAGCAGGCCTAGCACATAGCTCAGTATACGCTGCCTTCTCATCTTGTGACATCTGGCCCGTCTTCGCTATCGTTTGTGTTGTTGGATCAGGCAGAGCCACCTCGACTATGTCCTGACTAGCGACACATTTCCAAAAATCCTGTATCAGTCATTTGTTTCTCCTTCGAGATTCATTCCACAGGCTTCGATTAGTGAGCAGTGAGATATTCCAATCACCAGTTAGCCACCGGCCAAGCTGAAAGAGCCCACCAAACCTCTTGTCATAGAGTGACCTATTGTAAGTATAATACCATGTTTGACCTAGATGTATGATTTTCTAAAACATATATCCATAATTCCAACAATTCTCTCCATCCTGGAGTCCCTTTTCCTGTCATCAGATTTGTGTGAGGCCCTCGTCAAAGCTTTATGAAGCCCTCTCTAGTTTGAGAGCGAGGTAGAAACCGCAGAAGCCTTCCATGTTAAGGCGGTCGAGATTGATTAATTCCAAGCCATCATCTCATTATCTGGAAAAGTTGGAGGCTCCCAATATAAGGGTACATTCAACCATAGTATATCACCATCTGGATCAATGGCATTGAGGTTTGTCACTATCTTTTTGACATGGGATCGGGGATCAACCTAATCCTAACACGGACATTGCGAAATCTAGGAATGTCCAAGAATGATCTGGGTCCATTTGACCTAAGAATCCAAGGTTATGATAGGATGGATTAGACACCGGTCGGAAAGATCTATTTGAAGACCTAGTTTGGTGGTATAATTTCCAGCATTGAGTTTATGGTTCTCTCCCAGGGCACCGCCTACAATGAATTCACGGGTAGACCATGGCTCCCCCTACATGCAGCGACTCTTCCTCATACCACCAGTGCCTTAAGTAATCCCTCAATGGTCGAGTGGGTGTTCATCAAGGTGATACATCCCCCTTTTCCTTTTTTATTCCTTCTATGTGGATTTCAAATACTACAAGAGCAAGGACTAGAAGATTGAGACTTAAGAGATCGAGCATTCTATGCCTGTGATCAACCCGTGGGATGATTTGGATGATGCATATGTCATTCCATTCCATCGATTGGAGGCTACAACACTAGACTTGGGGAAGTGCATCATTTTGTATGGAATGAGGGGGGAGGACATGGCCAATTCTAATAAATTCTGGAAGATCACCCCATAATCCTACACAAATTAGGCTCTGGTGATCCCGGAGCCTCTTACTCCCATATGGTATCATGATCTCTACCCCATGGAAACCACAATATGTCATACTCTCTTGTTTCACTAGGCCAAAAATAAATATCTCAATATGGCACACCACTATTTCTTAAATATCATCAAGCATTTCCCCTTAGGCCAATGACCAAAATGGATTGGACCAACAACCTTTATCATTATGGTTATGGTAGCACTAGGGTCCCCGAAGCAGTGTCCACTGCCGCTCAGGCTAGTACCAACCTCCAATCAAGATCTGCCTACTCAGAAGAATCTCCTCCCTCCAAGGATCCTTTATCCATATGTTAAGAAGAATATTTCTAGGATCCTCTCCTACCCTTTGAAGAGGGTGTCTATCCCATAGATTATGATTTGGTACAGGTGAACTTCGGTAGCAATGGCGGCCCAAAACACACATTGATAAGTGCCTCCATGCACCTAGATGAACAACAAAAGTACATAGACATCCTGAAACAACACCAAGATGCATTACCCTAATGTAATGATGATATGCCTATACTAGACCCTCAGGTATCCATCCACTTCCTCGGTCTCCCGGCTAATCATTGCGGGTTCAAGAAGCCTCCCATAAAGATGCACCCTTCTCACGGTGCCATGTTTAAGGAAGAAGTTGATAAGATCATCATATCCTATTTTGTTAAGGAGGTCTAGTACCCCAACTGGATGGAAAAAATTATGCCGGTAAAGTGGAAGAACATACAAATCAGATTCTGCATTGACTTCCAAGATGTCAATCATCAATGATAAATGGATGATTTGCCCCTTTCTATGAAGGAAATATTGATCAATTCTATAGTTCTGTTCCATGCCCTCTCTTTCTTGGATGGTTACTACAAGTATAACGCGATCTGATTGTCCCTCGAGGATGAGGAGTCTACAGCCTTCCATGCACCACAAGGTACTCTTTGTTACCATGTAATGCCCTTTTATTTGAATAATGTTGGTGCCCCTATCAATGGTAAATGCATCGCATATTTAAGACGATCCTTGAAATATTAGTGGAATGTAACGTAGATGAACTTGCAATCATAACATTCCATCATTATGATCATATAAAAGAACATGATAAATTATTCGTCTTCCTCCATTCTCACCACCTATTGATGAACCCATTGAAGTTTGATTTCGGGGTCACTTGTGGAAGAATTCTTGGCTCCGTTGTCTGATACTGGGGCAACAATATTAACCTGGAGAAGATAAAAAACATCAGCCATATGTCTTCCCTGAGCAATATTCGGGATCTTTGAGGTTTCCAAGGCCACTTAGCCTATATACGTCGATTCATCGTGAATTTTCTTGGCAAGTGTAAACACTTTTATCAGATGAGGATTAAAGGCATTATCAATGAGTGGGACAAAGACTGCTAGATCACATTTGAGGATATCAAGTAGTATCTACTCCAGCCTCCAGTCTTAATGACACACGTCTCTGGAAAGCCACTGGTATTTTATGTGACCTCCCATAAGAAATCTCTCGGTGCCCTTCTCACCCAGAAGAATAATGAGGGAACATAGAATATCATCTACTACCTCAGCTGCATTCTCCTTGATACAGAGACCAGATACTCCCCTATTGAGAAGATATTCCTTGCACTGGTATTCAAATTATTGAAATTACTGCATTACCTCAAACATCAAGAGGTACAACTAATTTCCCAGATATATCTTCTGAGGTACATTCTAAACTGCCCCATGTTGATAGGTCCTCTAGCTCGGTGGATAGTGATCCTTCAGTAGTTTTACATCAGATTTTTCGCTCAGAAGGCTATCAAATGGAATGCATTGGAACAAATCCATTCTTTCCATCCACCTCTTTTGGACCAATACATGGACTTCAATTTCTCCAATGAAGCGGTTTTCCCGGTGGACCAAGACATACTGTGATGGAATATTCAAATCGAAGGCACTTATCGTAGCCCCCCCAGTAGAAGGATCAATGACCCCAGGCTCAACATAGTAGGCCTGGGTGTCATCTTCATTACCCCAAAATAAGCCATTCTTCCATACTCATTCATCTTGTTAGAAGGCTGCACTAACAATGAGGCAGAGTACCAGGCTCTCATCACTAGCCTTTATCTGGCCCTGGAGATTGATGTGCCCAATTTTCATGTGAAAGGGGACTCTGAACTGGTTATCATCTAGATCAAAGACACATATGTCTTCAGAAAGCCAGATCTCATGCCATTTTTTGGAATGTACCATCCATCTAATGGCCAAATTCTTATATCATCCAAAAATTACTCATGTACATCAATCTCAGAATGTTCAAGCTGATGCCCTAGATGGCCTTGTCGCATCACTTACAATGCCTGAACAGGATGACCTAATTATCCTTGTGTCACATCTAAGATTCATTTCTACAATCACTCTAGGTGATGATGATAGCCTACAGGAAAAAAACATTACTGTAGGTGCCTCCACGTCAGGACTCCCAGGTCCCCCGGATGCAGTGATTGATGTTACTCAAGATTGAAGAACCTTCATTCTCTAGTATGTCCAAAATTGTAATATTTCAGAAAACTGGGATGATCGCGAGTGAATCTGATGTCACATGCTACAGTTTACCCTCCAGGATGGTTCTAGTCATGAGCTAATCCCCTACAAGCACGAAATTGATGGGGTTCTCCTTTATTGCATTCATGGAGTCAAGATTTCTGAAGTCATTCAAGATGTTCATGCCCATTCCTTTGGGGATCATTAGACTGGGCCAATACTCTTGGCCATTTGTGGTATGTGGAATCGATTTCATGGGACCATAACCACTAGGGAAAGCTCATCAGTGCAGATTCATACCGACTGCTATAGATTTCTTCTCCATGTGGGAAGATGTAGTTCCACTCAAGGAGGTCAAGGACAATTCTATCATTGACTTTGTGAGCACCAACATCATCTACCGATTTGGAGTCCCTCACACAATATTCAATTATAACAACAAGAAATTATGAGAAAATGATTTAGTGAAATTATATTCCAGGTAAAATATTCATTCTAACCATACCTCCCTCCATCATACGCAAGAAAATGGATATATCAAGGTGTTCTACATAACATTCATTAATAATCTACAAAAAATGGTTGGCCAGAATAAGATGAGTCGGCCGGACAATATCCCTAACGCTCTCTGGGAATACAAGATGACGACACGTAATTCAACCCAGGTGACCCCATATTCTCTAGTGTACAAAAAGAAGGACTTCCTCCCAATATAAATTTAATTTCCCTCATTACGAACAACAGTCTATGATCAGAATCTCCAAATTAAGTGGCTGAAATCCATCTGGATGAGTTAGAAGAGCTCGACGAGAACATGCTTTATGCCCTACCAAACATGGAATGGAATCAGAAGAATATATCCTGATCATTCAACAAAAAAGTTCACCTCCATTCCTTCTTTCTAGGAAACATGGTATTGACCCATAGGACACCAATGATACCTAGTAAGAAACCACCCATGTCTGATCCCAAATGGGAAGAACCTTACATCGTTCACAAGGTTTACTCCAATGGAGCATACTCCCTAGTTACAATGGATTGTGAGCGTATAAAGCCTCCCACCAATGCCAATTTCCTTAAGAAATACATTTCTTGAGATGAATAGTATATCATGAACTTAAACTGTATGGTCCTAGAAAACCTCTAAGTGCTAGTCCCGCATGACCCTAAACCGCATTAAGGTCCTCCATGACCTTAAACAGCTCGGTCCTTCATGAAATTAAACTATGAATCACCCTATAAGACGTTAAACTGAATTTTTAAGGACTATGTATGGCTAGATTCCCATCCTCATGGGATACCTAGGAATGCTCAGACATATCTTCTTGAGTCTAGCCACATCTATCTCTTTGACTATCCCCTCATGGGAATAGTTATTTTGGGGGATCCCACATGGTGTCAGGTAGGTTCTATTGTCCCCCCTCATGTCATGGTTATGTCGATTGCACCATGTGCCTTCCCTTGTTATTATAATCCTCCCACGTCCTTAACACATGATGTTAAACTCCATGGACCTTTTAGAACTATGTATGACATCATTACCATCCTCATGGGATACATAGGACTTCTCAAACATTTTGTCTATAGGCCCAGCCCCAAACATCAGGACCTCCCAGTGGGATGAAACTTACGGCGTGGTGTCAGCTTATTCCATCATTCACAACGAGTTAATTATGATCGTACCATGTATCCCTCTCCCCTGAAGATCTACAGCTCTTCTGCTTTCTAGAATTATTTGAAATTCAACAGGCACATTTATGCTCCACACACCACATCATTCGGGTTCCCATTATCTTCCACATCTGAAAGGTCGCCCGAACGATATGGAAACCAAGCCTAAAGGCTCTTCTATCATTTCGGGCCAATAACCTTATGGATTTTGGACCACAAATCGATACGATTCTGGTATTTTGAAAATGGCCAGTGATCAATGCTCATTAGTTCTTCCCATTTCCAGTTACCTGATATAGATGTTTTGTTTCAAATATGGTCAACATCCATCCATTGTCGTTGTCACCACCCCCATATGTGAAAAACATAGAGTGTAGTGGTTTATTCAACTCTTTTATCTCTCCAAGCCTCAGTTTAACATGAGCAGTAGTATGATTCCAGCTTGTGGTTCCTTATGTGATGGGGAGACCCAAATCATTCCCCTTGTTTCCTGCACCAAGCATTTCTCTTGTGTGTTTAGGATCTACAACAAGGAAATACCCGCATGAGTTGGCATATGACTACAGATGGATGGGATGCCAATCCTCAGGTCCTTTGGCCTTTTTGGTCCCCCTGTCCATGTTTTCAGGTTGGATTTCATGTTTTCGTATGTACTCACATCATCATTCATGTTAGGCTATTCTACCATGCCACACATATCCCCATGAGACATCCATCTTTTTATCACCATTTCCGTGATTGCAGGCCCCTCCATGCATCGTGAGACCCATTATTTGGGTTTCCATCATCTTCTATAACAAAAGGACCCCTAAATGGCTTGGATGATCGGACTAAGGGATCTCCTACCATTACGGGCTATCATCCTTGAGGATTTCGAGTAGAAAATTGATTCAATTTACCATGTTGCGAATATGGTCAATGGATGATGGTCAATTGTTCTCCCCAAATGTCAGTCACACAAGGGTGGATACTATGTTTTGAACCTGGACATTTATTGTCCTCTATCATCATTGTCGCTTTGTGGTATTCCAGATGCATGATGATTCACCTTCTCTGTCCCATGCATATGACATTAAACTAGGCATCTTCATTGCGAGCTATACGACCATAAACTAATATCACCTTCTTCTCACTACAAGACATTAAACTATATACTGGACATTAAATTCTATCCACGGCCTTACATCATGTCTCCCGGTATTTTCGGGTCTATGTCCCAAGATCCCACTTAGGATTGTATGGTTTGGTGTGGGATTATTTCCTTATTCACATTGGGTTACTCTGCAGGTCATACATGTCCCTCATTTAAGTATCATTCCTTTATTTCTGTCCTTCTTGCATGACAATAAACTGCACAACCTCTTAATTAGAACTGTGTATGTCTTGATTCCCATCCTCATCATATACGTACAAACACCCAAATGTCTAGTCATCCGGTCTAGCCCCATCTCATAAAAACCTTCCTCTCATTTCTTCCCATTGTCCCATGCATATGACATTAAACTAAGCAGCTATAGTGCAAGCTCTACGACCTTAAACTAATATCACCTTATTCTTCACTACAAGACGTTAAACTGCATTCTATCCATTAAATTCTATCCATGGCCTAGAATAATGTCTCCCAATCATTTCGGGTCCATGTCCCAAGATCCCACTTAGGATTGTATGGTTTTGTGGGGGATTATGTCCTCATTCACATTGGGTTACTCGCCAGGTCGTACATGTCCCACATTGAGGTATCTTTCCTTTATTTGTGTCCTTCTTGCATTATAATAAACTGCACAACCTCCTAATTAGAACTGTGTATGTCCTGATTCCCATCCTCTTGGTATACGTACAAACGCCCAAATTTCTATTCATAAGGTCTATCCCAATATCATAAAAACCATCATATCATTTTTCCCATTGGCCTACATTCTACATGGACATATTTTCACCAATTTTTTAGGATTTGTGTTCACATTTATTTGTGCTCCCATTATCTATCACATCTAAAGGGACCCCTAAATGGAATGGATGATAGGCCCAAGGGCTATCCCATGATTACAATCAAACGCCCTCGAAGGTTTTAGAAAAAAATTCAATACAAGTCCCACATAGAAAAAATGGTCAATGGTCGACACTCATTTGTTGTTCCCATTTCAGGTCAGATGTTATGGATACAGTTTTTTGAACACAGTCAATAGTTATCCTCCAATATCACACCAACCCCATTCAAGAATTCAATTTTGGTTTAACAATTCACATCCTTTTCCACTCCATTATATCCAATGAGAATTTCAACACTCTTAACAGTATCACTCAGCGTGCTTTTTCACGTTATGAGGACAATGCTATGGCAAGGCAGCATTCGGGGCTTCCCACTAACTTCCCTTTGGTGTGTGTTCTAGGTATTCCAAAAATAATATTCATCCCTTGTTTACCACACTGATTTTGACTCATGTGTGCTTAGGAATTGGATTGAGGTCTGCACCTACTTGGAAGTGTTCTTCTACTCCATGGTCTGAGCTCTATGACTTTAAACTAATATCTCATTATGAACTATGTATGTATTGATTCCCATTCCCATGGGATACATAGGAATTACAAGATATCTCTCCTTTGGATCCAGCTTGAGATCCACTAATTTATCTATTCTATTTTGATTTCTATTCCCCAACCATCATAGGACCATGTGAAGTGGCGTGTGCAGGATTATTCTGTCATTCAAATCAGGCTTACAATTTCCACATCATGTACACCCCTTCAAGGAGCTACTCCCTCCTAATTCCTTCCCCAAATTATCTAAACTTTTCTAGACCCTAGACCAAGGTTTCTTCTTTTGAGTTGCACACGTTGTGCTATGGGATTATGTCCTCAATCAGATTGGGTATGCTTGATCAAACAATGCACATTCCATTTATGTCTCTTCCATATAACTTTAATATATGCTATCTATCCCCACATGACATGAAATCATTGCATATATATTTCAAGACATTAAAATTCATGGTTGGTCCCATCACATGACCCTAAACTGTGACATTATCGTACTAGATGCATGACGAAAAATGGCACTACATCGTGGTATCCTCATTCGAGGGGACATAATGTTTGGTATCAGTCACACATCATACCATTTTTTAATTCTTGCACACAACGTGATTCTTATGGCGATTGATGGACTTTGTATCCCAGGTCTATCGCTTAACAAAAAAACACTCATTCATCCAAAAAGACAAACAAGATCAATCAAATGTTGCTTCTTTTTGTACAAGGTCTAGACCTGCACAACCTTATTATCTCCATCACTGGTATCATAATATTGCATTCCTATAACTACGTATTTCTTGATTAACATCCAAAAGGGATATGTATGAATTCCCAGTCATATGTTCATTGGGACCAACCCAATGAATCAGAAATATTGTCCTCTCTTTTTTGGACCCTTTTCCAGAACTCATATGGGATCATGTGGGATGGAAAATACCTCATAGATTCTCACTCAACTTATGTTTTTCAACAATTGAACCATGTGTCTCCCATTTCTTTTTCCAACCTGGTCCGAGTTATATGACCCTAAAGTAAGATCTCCATATGGTTATTGCTCAACATGTTTGGCCATTGCGCCTCCATATGCACAGCCCCTTAAATCAATCCCCCATTAATGGCCCATCCTACAACCATTATGTTGGAAGCATGAAACCTTAAGACCCATGTTCTTGGACGTGTACATGACTCTATCTATCTGATAAGTCTAGTCATCATACTCATATGCATTGTGGTAGTGACTGTAGTGTGGAATTGTTACACAGACATTCCCCCATTCCATGTCCAAGCTTCATGAGCCAATTATTTAGATCCCCATCCTCTTCCACATCTGAAAGGACCCCCATTACGGCCTAGTCTCAAGAAACATTGGTTACCTATCGACTTTTTCAAACGTCCCTGATGACCTATGACAACATTTGTGACTGGTCCTGTGTTTTGAACAAGGTCAGCGACCGACCCTCATTTGTATGTCCCCATTCCAGGCTAATGAAAAATTGATACTATGTTTTGATCATGGTAAATAGTTACCCACTATCATCACGCCACCATCATTGTGGTCCAGATCTCACGAATCATGATTCACATATTTTCACTTCCATATGTTCAAGAGGAATTTTAACATACTCGGCTTTACTACTTCACCCATCTAGGATCGTTACATAGGTGGGTCAACATCATGGGGATGTCATTCACCTAGTGTCCCATCACCCCTCCATGTTCCTTCTTTTTCTATGAAATTCCCATCACTACTCTTCTTTTCCCACTTCAACCAAGACTCATGTTGTATTAGTAGTTTTGGTATGACTTGTATTGGTGCAGTTATGCCACACATTCCTTTCTCATCCCACAAGATGAAAAACTGTGCACGCATTACTACATATGGCTTGATTCCCAACTTCATGGGGTATGTAGGAATTCACAGGCACATTGCCTCAGGCCCATCCTATCTATCACTTTTGGACCCCTGACTTAAAGTACTTCTTCTAGGAATACGTAGTGGGGTGCAGACTCAGTATGTCCTCATTCATGTCAAGTTTATAGCTACCACGCCACATACTCCCTTCCAGGGATATTCCATTTCACTCCTCATCCTATCATATGACGTTAAAATGTACGAGTTTACATGTCCTAGATGAGTGACAATAAAATTTAGTTCAACCCTGAACAAGTTCAAGATGCCCCATAATAACTATGGGATGCATCCGATCCATCGCCTGAAATGACTTCCCCTATCTGCGTCTATCACTGACCACGCCGCATTCAATGAACTACGTTTGGATTGACTCTCATCCTTATGATATATGAAGTGATGCCCATGCATTCCGCCCTGGGCCAGTACAAGGGTCATTAACGTTCCTGGCCCCTTGTCCCCAATCACGGTCCAGTCTCTATGACCTTAAACTAGGAGTCTACAGTCCATATACAATGATTATAAACTGTTAACCATGGTTGAGGAAATATGACCTTAAAACTATGCTCAACATCCTCACCATATTAAAATAAATTACATGTCTATCGTCCTCTTCGGTATGATGTAAAACTACATGTCATTCCATGTCCTTAATAGAGAGGACTGATGTGCCCACATAATGTGCCTTCACCACGGTGGCATAATCTCAAGAGTGTTGGACTCCATTATATCAACCCATCATGCCACACTCCATGCTTTGTGTGCCCTTTATTCTGACCCTCATCTCTTTTCACATCTAATGGTACCCACTGATAGTATAGATGCTTGGCCTAGGGATCACCTACTATCTTGGGACAATGTTCTAGAATACTAACAGATTTCATTTCGAGTCAAGACCCATGTTTCAAACATGGTCAGTTGTCGGCCCCCATTTGTTATTCCCATTTCAGGCTAATGTAATAAGGATACTGTGATTCGAACATGGTCAACAACTATTCTTCATTTTCACACCATCCCTACAGTGTTCCGAATTTTGGGTATCATTATTCACACCCCCACTCCCCTATGTTTAGATTAATTTCAAATGCCTCTTGTGTTATTCCACTTGTGCACTAGATCACATTGGGAAGACGACACCTCGATTGTTCTGAGGTCCTAATCCTCAAATCGGGCCACTTCCTTTTCTTCTAGGAAATCCAGATTGGATGTTCAAAACGTGGAATCCTGAAACTTTGTTGGATCCCCTACATTCACATGAAGTAATAGTGCGATCACTCTTTGTTTCAAACATAGGGAATGACCCATGTTAGCTTAGGAATGAATCACTATTTATTTCATGATTATTGTCAAAGTTCACTAATTTTAAAAAGTATATAGTTTTTTCATGCACACAATTTATATCTGGAAGTAATAAAGAAGGATATGTTTATGGGGTCAGCCAAAATAGGTCCCTTAAGGATTGACATTTTGGATGGATTGTTCCAATGTTTCCACCATCCGACTTGTGGCCTCCGACATTGAATCCCACCCACTGAGATCCTTCTCTTCAACAACAACGACGAGGTGTAATTCATTAGCCCTAGATTGTGCTCGTGATTGTTCAGTTTAGATCTCAAGAATTTGGTGGTTCGCCTACGCTATCTGATCCAGAGAATCTCCATGTTGGGCCTTCAATCACTCAATGAGCTCAGATTGGTTTGAAATGAATGCCTCTCTTTCCATCACTTTTTTCCTCATGGATTTGGATCTCATGCTCCACCTCTAAGAAGGAAATAGTATTATTTGAATCCTCCTAGTGCTGGGAAACGTCTGATCATCGGTCATCCTCTCATATCCTCTATTCCATATAATCATGGATCATTATGTGAGAATGGAGAGCATCTGCCCCTCCAGTGTAGAGAAAGCGTAGCCAGGTGTGAAGAAACCCCATCCGGCTTAGCCATTCTGCTTTTGGATAGCTGAGAAAGTGTTTGATACACATCCACACCTTGTGCATGGTCATATGGATCTCCTCAGTAGCATCCGAGTCAGAATCATCAATTTCATCAGGGTCTATTGGCCTTTATCAGGGGAAATCAACAAGGAGTTCAGTGGCATGACCTTCTTTCAGAACTCCCTCATCATCAGTGACTTCACTCACGTCGGGCTAGAGCTCCTCCCAGAAAGCATCACCACCCATCATTGAAATCTCTGGCTTGTAGAGTACTGGGGCACGACCACCTTAAACGGTTGCTTCTGTAAAGGCTGATGTAGATATTGGAAGGACTCTTGCAGATGTCCCAGACTTGATGCTTTGTCATGCCTCAAACCTTACGATCACTGCATCATGAATCACTATCTTGATTAGTTGAATTCACTAGAAAAGATGAGAGAAAATGAAAATCTACTTAGGGGAGACATGTGCAGAAGTGTACAATGCATGTGTCATGGAATGGGCCACTACCACACGGGAACCTTTGGTGGTTGTCAACTCAATAAATAGAGACAGATTCTCTTTAACAATGGGGATAGTGGGGGACTCACTTCTAGCTCATTGTTTTCTACTCCAGCACTAATCTTCACCCCACTATGATCGGTCCCGATGATAGGTTCTTGATATTTCTCCAGGCCCTTCATAGGCCCAACATCGTCACCAATGGGGTAGGCTTCCTAGACACCCTCATCCATGTGTTAATAAATATGACAGATGTTTTTTGGTGAATCAAGATTGTGAAATGTTAAAGGCCAGTGGTGATAATGATTAAACATACCTCGAGCTCCTCTTCCAATTCTTCTTCGAAACCTATGATTCTAATGCTCCCTCAGGATCTGTCTTCATGAGAGAGTGTTTCTAAAGGCCACTCACTGCCAAGATCATTAGTTTGGTCCTCCTCATCTTCTTCACCACCACATTCTACGCCTTCTCCATCTTATTCTTCATATTCTTCTCCCACTTTCTCTATACATTCATCCTAAGATGGTAGCTTTTATGGGTTGTGTTCCTCACGAAGCATCACTTTCACCATGAGATGTTTTTCTTCATACTGAATCCCCTGTAATGCACACATATCCATGGCTATCAGGTATGCATGATGACGATTGAAATTTACCCTCTCCACAATTCTTCAGAGTACAAAGACTGCCACAATTTTCTTTAGATAGACCACATATAAGGGATGATGGCATCGTTAGATGGATTTAGGATGTACCTCAGTTGCATTCCCAGAATCTCCCTAGCGGGCCCACGAGGCAGTGTGCAGGACCTCCTTTCCTCAGAAGGGGGGTGCTCATTCTCGGCATATGTTGCTCCTACCGATGAAGTGCCAGCATGTTCCATGCCTACCTCCTAGCCGATTATTTGCCTCACCTCTCTCGTGACACCTCGTCTACCTCGCTACTCTTTGGGCTCTGCATTTGTCGCATTGATTTGCTGGATGCACATCAAAATAAACACCTCAGGATATGTTTTCGTCCAGTGCATTCCAAACTCTATTGAACGGCTTGTACTATAGTTGGTGGGGGGAAGAGTGATGACTTCTCCCAAGCTGGTTTTTGTGAACATAAGCCATAGTCGGTGAAGAATACAAGGATTTCATTCTTCATGAACCTATGTATATTCTTTCTTTGGCATCCATTGCATGCACCCGAACTGCCTAGAAAACCTGGTTGGAACGTATGGTTCATAAAAGCTTTTACCATAACTATGATCCACTAGTACACCACCCCAGATTCCCTACTAGTACTCTCTCTAATCTAATGGACCCCACCCGTCATCTAACATCTGACTGACTAGGATTCAGAATTGGTGAAAGCCAATGTGGGTGTGGCTGCCGGTCTTGATCATGGTCTCCTCGTCTCTGAGCATTAGTGGGAGAATTAAAGAAATGTTTAAGAGAGATTGTTGCATACCATTGTGAGGATAGAAAAAATTCAGGAAGTCATACTGACCACAGTGAACTGCGACACAACCTTGAATAATTCTGAATGGTGCACATATCATCCTGGGCGTACTTTCCCTCAAGATACACCCAATGATGCTCTACAACCTGACCAATACTGGCTTTCCCAGGTCGACCTTGTTCTTTGCAGCCATGATCTCGGCCATCACTAGCATCCCTGGGCAGACCCCCCATCCTCGTGTCCCTCACTAGAAACAATGGTATGCTCAAGAACGTGGCAAGAAACCTGAGATATCACAGATTCAAGTCTCGACCTTCATTAATTAGAAAACCCTAAGACCAGGACTCTCCTGTCTCCAGAACCCTTTAGTATGATCCTACATTCCCCCTATGTGATGTGTTCGAGCATTGATTCCCATATCTTGGCATCTTCACAGCCGTTTCATTTATCTGGAAAAGGCTAAACCACCATGAATAAGGTTTTTTCATCAGGATATATTTTATTTTTAGCTCCTCCGTAGCCATCTCCAGCAGGTGCCATGACACGATTGGTGTGCATGTCCTATCCTCCCAAAAATTCCTCTTCGAGAGGAACATGGAATATTGGTACCACTCCAACGAAATTACCCCCATATATTTGACCTCCCACATACTAATTACCACCTACCCATGGTGGAGGTTGAAGGTGTTGGTATCAGGGGACCAACAATTCAATAGTTCTGCTACTAAGTCCTGTTGTCAGTAGAAATGAAAATGGGATGTTCGAACGGCCTCAATAAGCTTGATGGACCACTGCTCCATCCCAAATTTCTTTCATGTCTGATGTACCAAGTACGTCCATTCCCATTCATTGGTGATGTTTCCCCTATCTCTAAAATCCCATTCCTGCGAACCCTTCGTCATGTCAGTAATGCTGCTCCTGAATGTAATGGCATAAATAGCGGTAGATTCCTCAGAAACTGGATTGCTTCCCATGACCATCCTGGTCTTCATATTTTTGACATAAATGGTTGTGTTCTACATTTCCTTAATAGGATGGCCGTTTTTTTTAATATGGCATTGTGGAAGACTCTCATCGCGTATCACCAACGACCATGGTGTGTCCGTCTGGAAATCAGGAATTATCACCTCTTCCTGAAGGCTGAAGTTCCATAGTGGCTGGCTATCACTCTGAATATTATCTCTTTGATCATTCATAAGCATGCCACAAAGATGCTTGTTTTCAAATAAAACCCTCCTGACAAGATACATCTGAGGGTTTTTGATTATCTGAGTCTTTCTCGTAGAAACATCGACCTCCCTCTCAGCATCAGTCTATAAATAGACCATTTTGGAAATCCTAAGGGGTTGGTGCTAAAGACTAAAGTTCTGTTGAAAAAATTCAGTCAACATGAAAGAATTTTGATCAGTGCGAAAATAGTATGACAACGCACAAAACCCGAGGACGGATGTAGAAATATACGCACTGATCAGAATCATTTTCATTCACGAGATGTAAATGTCATTCATGTGGAAAAAGTCAAAATTAGGGGCCTAAGGGGGCCCTCAGCCCATTTATAGGCACATAATCTTTTTCTGTGTGCGTGAAATAGGTTTGCTTGCGTAAAATATGTTTTTGCGCCCACTGAACGACCGCTTCCCTATTTTTCAACATGCCCTTAGAATCTAACCTTCAGGTTCCCCTTGAGCTCTGATTCTAAAAAGGGGGCATTTTTTTTATGAAAAAATTAGGTGAGGGATAGAATCATGACAATAACTAGAAAACAAAGAAACCCGAGGGGGGAGATAAGATTTCAGGACTTGGGAGATAGTTGCACGCAAGATCAAGAGGGTGCATGCAAGCAGCCCCCTGCACGGAAAATCATGCGTGACAAATACAATGTCAAGTGTGAGCTTCTACGCCTCTCCTATTTGTGTTCCCCATGCAGCATAAAACACACTATTTCGTGAAACACCGCGTTGTGTGTTGAATGTGCCATCCAAGGCATGCTTCTGCACAAATCCCTGTTTGTACGACCAATGCACCATCGATCACACATCGCCCATTTGCACACCCAATCCAACGTCCACCGTGCATTTTCGCACCACATCACTTTGCAATACACCCCAATGACATTGGATATAAAATGAATTGTACCCCCAACATTTGGGGACAATGGAATGAGAGGTCAAAATGATGCTCTATTGCGCAAAAACTCCCACTTCCGCGACTGCGTGAAAAACAACATGGACTTCAGAAATTATATTTTGTGTTATGGGTCCCCCAAGGGTCCTCTATCGAGTAGTCACTCTTTGGTATGATCCTCGTTAATTTCATTTCTCCACAAGATGTTTTTGTGAAAGAGATCATATTTCCATGCAATTTTTCTCTACATCGCACCTCTGTTGTGTGCATCCCCTTCTATACTGCGTGCAACACTTCCATCTTGTGAACAACAATTCCAACATGAGCGCAACCCTACCATATTGCATGCATCCAAGAGCTATTGCGAACAACTCTCCCATATTTCATTCATGCCTCCCCTCTTTCTTGAAACCATACCATCTTGCACGTATACCAACTCTCTTGTGTGCAACCCTTCCATCTTGCATGCAGACCTTCTATATTGCGCCCAACCTAGTATCTTGTATGTGCTCGATGTGTCATCCTCCACTCAATGAACCATGTCTATGCACCTATTGAGGGCACTACACTTAAATTACCCACTATCTTTCCATGTGGATCTTCATGTTTTCATAAAGTGATTTCAGAGTCCATTGGGTGGTGCATCCTGTTGCGTTGCTTCACCTCATGCTTCTTCACATAGGCACACTAACCACTATTTCTTCTTTGTATAGATAAGATAATGTGGACACCTCAAAGGATCACTCCATAACACTCCCTCACCACAACATTGAGGATTCCTTCCCTACCCCATGGGGCGAGAGGTATCATTTATGTATGTCCTAGGGGTGTGGAGTAAACACACCTCGTCCAAGATGCATGACGTTAAACTACCATGTGTCATTTTCCTAATCACATGATGTTAAATTGTGTCCTTGGTTGATGTATTACACGTGGGGGGATCCATCTCGGATATTATCTAAACCCACTAGTCTCCACCTGAGAGAGATTATTCCTCACATAAAATGAGTACATCTTTATCAGTGCAATGTCAGTCTGTAGGGAAATGACAACCACCCTAGTGTAAGCCCCTATATATATTATTGTAGGAGGTAGAACACCTCCTCCTCATCTCTTTCTCAATGCCAAATCCCTCTCTCTTTGGGATTTGTCACCACTCAGGCCTCCAACATAGATTAATTCCCATTCTACATCCCCATGGGCCACAGACCATGTGTAAGGCCCTATTTCCTCTTTGTGCTACAAAATACGTGTAAGACCCAATCCACTTCCCACGAATGAACAATTCATGATGTGATCATCAGGTCTCTATTGCATCTTTTTTCTCACACCGAGCATGAATCGCATGGGCTTAGAGTGAGATTCGACCTTGACATCCTCTTTGGGATGCCTAGAGTGTTTGTCCCCCACCCCCACCTAAACTACATGGAATTTGTTCCTTACCAAGGAATGGTACGTAGGAAGTCTCCTAGAGGTTGAATCCCAATATCCATTGGTCCCATCCATCATCACGTCAGTTCACCAAAAACCATCCCGGACTATGTGGAATTTGATCCTTGCCAAGGAATGGTACTTAGGAAGCCCCCCCCTGAGGTTCAAGAACAACACCCATTTTCTCGGACTCCCTTCACCTCAGTTCCCAGTCTACCTGAACAACATAGACATTGATCCATGCCAAGGAAAGGTACGTAGGAAGCCTCCGTAAGGTTCAAGACCAATTCCCATTGTCTCTAAAGCCCTTCATGTTGGTTCCCACTCTACGTAAACTACATTACATTGATCCTTTCCAACGGAAGGTACATAGGAATCCTCTCATAGGTTCATGCCCAACACCCATATGTCCTAACCATCTACGCGTCAATTCTTCCATCACCCACCCGAACTACATGGTCTTTTATCCTTGCTAAGGAAAGGTAAGTAGGAATACACCCCAAGGTTCAATACCTACACCCATTGGCTATGTCCCCTTTCACATCTGTTCCCACTCTACCTAAACTACATAGACTTTGATTATTTACAAGACAATGAACATAGGAACCCTATTTGAGGTTCAAACCCAACACTTTTCCAGTCCTATATGAAGTTAATCTATACACCCCTTTTAGTCTGGTGAGAAGTTAAACTGTTACCATTCAAACTATGTGGGATTTGATCCTTGTCCCCTAGACAAGGTATGTATGAATTTTCCCTGAGGTTCAAACCCATCTAGTGGTAAGCAGTTGTGACCCCCATCCTGTAGTTAGTGGTTGTCAACCTCATCAAGCAGTAAGCCATTGCGATGCCATCCAGCAGTAATCCATTTTCAACCCCATCTAGCGGTAAGCCTTTTGCGACCCCATCCAGTGGTAAGCTATTATCATCCCCATTTGGTGATAGGTCCTTGGATTCCCCAATCGATGGTAAGCTGTATTCAGATGAACTATGTGGACTTTGATTCCCTGACAAGAGGATACGTAGGAAGCAACCCCAAGGTTCAAGCCCTTGAATCATGTCTTATCCAATTCTCTCCCTCGATCCCATGTGTTTCAGGATGGATATGACCCAACCTGGTGGTTCTATGTCCTCTAGATCCAATCCAGGGGTCTATTTACATGGGTCGCCTCTTCATGTGTCCCATCATCCTGAACTACAAGGACATTGATTACCTATCACGGGGATTCATAGCTGGTATTTTTGAGGCTCATTCCAAACAACATATTCTCCCTTGAGCCGAATCCATCACATTCTCCATCCACTCCAATTAACCATGTATCATCCATCATGATTCTTACCTTGACCGTCACATCCTGGTGGGATCATGCCACCTCATTCCTCATTCCCATTAACAACAATCGGGTAGCTAACCACGTGTTAACCCTAATATCAGTGTTCCCTTCGGGGGTTTCACATATATGATCAACTCTAATCATTGTTATGATCCGTCAAATTCATCTCCTCTATATGTTTTACCTGCGGCATACCCTGTGTTAAACATAAGAAGCTATGGAAAACATCAGATGCATGCCTATGTCATATACATCCCTAAATACGATGTGAGATGTCTCAGGTTTCTATGTCCTTGATAATAACTATAATAAGTGGAATAAACCCAGACGCGCTAGTGTTCTAGAATCTAGACATGCCGGTGTTGTCCAACGTGAATACTCCCCCAACCGAAGGTTACTGCCCCAACCAGACCCCTTGGAATGTCCTGACAAAAGTATTATAATTAACCAGAATTCATGAATATGTGGCAATGGGAAGATTTTCACAAAAAATGTATTAGTCTATAAGGGAAACCCAGACTAGGTGACAAGTTATGAAGTGGAATATATGGAAGGGGATACAGAAATACCATCATCCATTTCAATCACGGAGTAAATTTCCCTGAACTAGGAACTGATATGACCTTCCATTGGAAAATGAGAATGTGGGGCCATGGCTTCACGTCCTCCAGAGACAGATTCCCATGCCCTGGCGAAAACATCAGAATCATATATGGATTTTATATAGTGTTTTGGATCTAGATCATATAGATGTGTATGGTTCTATTACCCCACCAAGAGACATATGGAAAAAGGTATAATGATTTTTATGGATTATTTATTCAAGATGTCTTGGTTCATGGTCATTAATCAAAGACTAATAGGTAAAAATCATCAACTAAATATCAATGTGAAAATCATGGAATTCATAGGGTCCAAATTCAAAAAAATTAAACTAAAAATTGTATTGAATTCAATAATATGTATGTGGATAATTATATGTAAAAAACATGCAATTAAACAATATGTTAAATTAGTGAGAAATCATCAACAATATAGTGTTATTGATGGAACAAATCGCATCCTTAATTGTATGGAATAAACCATGGTCCTTGAAAAATATCTAATTGATATGTATTTAATGAATGTAGTGATAAAAATTATGTACATGCCCAATATAAAATTTATATGTAAAAATGAATATAAGAATCCATATGATATTTGATAAGGAAATAATCCCACATTAAAATACATTCAAGTATTTTTGAAGTTGAAACTTCATTATAAACAATGATATTAATTGAGAGTTTTGTGTGTATGGATTTAAAATGAACTTTATTCAATAGTAAAAAAGTGAATGGAATATTGATTCTATAAAAAACATCTAGGAAATATATTTGAATGTTTTGATTTTTACATGGATGAAAATTAAAGGATTTTATTTTCTGATGAGTAGAATTTACATAGACATTGTTAAAAATGTGAGGTGTATAGTGATGAAAGTGAATTTGATTCAGTGGGAGATCATTGGGATGAAACTGACACTACTAGTAGCTCTGATGATTAGGATAATACATAAATAATATATTATTCAAGTAATTGGTCTAAAAAATAAAAAATAACTAATACACACATAGTGGGTGAAGAGATATCCCCAATAAAAACATGATGTATGAAGTCACATTAGATAATATAATTTATATCTCATGTAGAACTAATGTATTATAATGATATTTGTCTTGATACATCTAGGTTCAATGCTATTAATGATGATCTTGATCAAATTGATATGGTACAAACATTGAAAATTAACTCAAATATATAAAAAATTGATCAGAACCATGTGGGTTTTCCAAAACAAACTCAACGAAGATGACATGGTGAGAAGTATTAGAGAATGTATAATGTGAAAATTTTATTAACAAATTGATCATATTTATGTTGATGAATCATTATCACTGGTTGATGGATTGAAACTATCTAATGTTTTTAGAGATAACCCCACAGAAGAGTCCCAATGTGTATCACGTGGATTTAAATTCAACATTCATTATTTTGGTCCTTGAAGTGGAAGTCTATATTGTGAAATTGGATGGATTTATCATAAATGATGATGAAATAAACAAATTCCAATTTAGGAATGTGTTATATGGTCTAAGAAAGAACAATGATATTGGTACTCATGGATGGATCATCATCTAAAGAAGTTTCGATATCATCAAGGAGGGGATGAATTATCAATGAAAGTAATATTATGATTTAATGAGGTGTAATTATGTAATGTTCTTAATTCATGAATTATCATTCTTCATTGGGTTACAAGTGGTTCAAAATAAAAATGGATATTTATCTCCAAAGATAAATATGAAATGGGGGAGTTTAAATTGATTCAAATGGAAGATTAAAACCCAACAGAATCTCAAATAGAGATCCTGATGAAATTTTATGAAGAAGGGGATGGTGAGAAAGTCAATATATCAAAAGAAAAGAAAATTATCATAATTCATAACTACTAGTAAGAAACTCATATAGACATTTTTTTCCACATGTCATGTTGAATGATATTATTATTTTTTTGAAGGAATTTTACATAAAATATATGAGATTGATACTTCAATATGTCAACCAAATAATGGATTACAAGCTTTATTATAATATAAATTCATAATAATAATTTGTATGATATGTGGATTCTAATTGGGTGGTCTTGGTGGGTGACTAAAAATATACCTCCTGAGTTGTCTTCTACATTAGAAGCTATTTTGTTAATATGAAATTTATTTATAAGCATTGTGTATCTATGATGAAGACATATTTAGTGGAAAATAAATATTATAAATAATTGATATGTATGCAGAAATAATTTGAAGAATTTTGTATTAATTTGGTGTCTTTGATTCCAATTATGAGTGTAGAATCTTCTAAAATAATCCATATAAAAAACCTATTGATCACTTTATGACGATGCACCAAAAAATAATGCTCAATTTTTTTAATGATAATGTGGGGGAACTGTTGTTATGATGGGGTATATGAAGACATGGGATCATGCCATAGTTATCATAACAAAAAATATACTAAAAAATATTTCAAATGACATCAGCTGAATCATGGAGTCCTACCGATTCTGTTTCATTAGATGGACTCAAAAATTCAACCCTACTCCCCAATATGAATTTCTTAGTGATAGAGTTGTGTTTTCTTCTATCCAATAATGTTCAGTGGTTTTATCTCTCTATTTTTTATCTTCATGTAAGAGATCAGTTGGTCACATTAAAGTTGATACGAATACATGTTTGACATAAGTGGTAAATAACCAATCTAGAGTAGAATTATTTCATTAAAACTTTTTGGTCTAGAGTCTTGTGATGGAGTATTTCTACTCAAAATTAAATATTTTGTTAGAAAATTATAATTCATTCATTTACTCTTATTTACCACATAGATCATTGTCTCATGTGATGTTAGAGTTTGTGATGAACTATGTAACGACCCAAAGTTTTATTAATGAAAATTCACATATATCTAATAAAATGTATTATAATGTAAAATTATAATATAAGACATATTCTCTTCTCTGGTTTAATGATTTCAATATACCATTACGAATTGTTAGCATTGATAATATAGTCATTGAACAGTAATAACATGATTAGTATAAATATAAGGTTTTAACAAATCCAATTTATCCAGACAAGAACAATAATGGCCTCATCTAGTATAATTGCTCCATATAAAGCCCATCTGTTGGAGCTTGTAAAGGAGGTGACATCAATGGGCTTCAGTATTGACCAATCCCAAGTCGAGCATCGACACATTAAGCTTTAATGGAACTGCATATGGGAGAAGTGGATGTTGATAGAAATTACCAACTCGGTGATATTATCTGACCCACCCCAAGAGTTTTTCACCATCGGAACCCTTACCCTTAGGTCATATGTGGTTGTTTTAAGGGGTTATGTAATAATACCCTATCACTATGATTATGTAAATTATTTTTAATAAAGAATATACATTCATTTTATGATTGTTACTTTGTAAATAGTTTTCAAATAACAAATAGTATTTTTAGTTAATATTAAATTAAGAAATATATTCTGATGAATTAATGGATTTTTAAAATAAATATTATTTATTAATATATTATTAAAACAATAATTTTTAATAAATATAAATGATCTTATAAATTTTACAAATACATTTGTAAAATTTTAAGGCTTGAAATGTATTTTTGTTAAAACTCATGAATTTTCGATAAATGTCTTTATTTTTTTAAAAAGTAATAACTCACATATATATATATATATGTATATAAAATTTTGTAAAAAATTAATATTATTTTTGGAATTAGGACTTCTAAATTAATCAAAGGTGACTTATAAATAATTTTCAGAGAGAGTATAATTTTTGGGTAAAAATTAAATATTGTTTAATTATATAATGTGGTTTATGACATCATAATGACCTAATAGTGGTGTAATAAAAAATATAAATGGAATTTCTGGTTAATATATGTTTTAACCTGAAAAAAAAATGTTATTTTACATTTTTTTGATTTATTTTACAAGTATCTGGTGGACCCTCCAAGACTTATAAAGAATTTTAACATTTTAAATTGATTTTTTTTAGAGTGTGACTCAGCTCCACGTAAGCAAGCCTAATATTTTAATATGTTAGCCTATTATATTTATAAATTATTGTTTTCCACTTCCATTTTTCAAAAAAATGGCACAAATTATGGGATGAAATGTGGTTTTGTTTTGTTTAATGTGTTGGGTCCAAACCTAAATAATAAAAAATTACCTCCTTTTTCCTATATGAACTCACACCAGCTCCCACTTCCTCTTCACTCAAAGCCTTTAGAGCTAAAAAATCGAATTACAAACTATTTATAGAATACTGAAAAGGCTCCTCATGCTTCTAAGAAGAGTTTTTCATGCCTCTTCCAAGCCATTGGGATGACACTTCCATGTAAGGGGTTTCTATATTTCTTATTCTTGTCCAAATTTCATTAAGTTATTACACATTTTTTATTTAAATTAAAAATATTAGAGTGTAATTTATAACATCCATTGTACATTACTATTTATGATTCAATGATGATATATATATCTATCTCTAATTAAATCCTCCCATGTACTCCCGTTACAACGCAGAAATTCGGTGAGAGATTTCTCCCACCTCATTTAGATCCAAGAAATTCTTTTGTGTTACGCATCAAAATTCCAGTAAAAGTTTTGGGACATGTATCAATATTAAACCTTTTATATCCATTTCATTTAAATATTAAGAGAAAACATTTTCTCACTCATCATCTATTTTTTGAATTATTATTTCACATCACTACACTACCGAAATTGCACCGCAATTCTCCAAGCCAAAGGCATTGTGTAGTGAATACCATGCCCATTTCATTACCAAGGGTATCCACCATTATTAAAATTAACATATTGATTATTGGGTTTAATGAATGAATTTCAAAATATATTATAATATAATAAATGATAATGTTTAATGAATCAATGTTATATGATCTATGTGGCATAATTACGTATGAAATTAAATGATTAAGAAGGGTGTGCCCTGGTAGTTCCCAATGCATTAGTAAAGATTAGTATCATGATATGTCATGTGGAATGAGGGTTTAATAATTATAATTCATTTGAAATGTGGATTTAATCATTATCCATGCGGAAGGAACCATGGATCATGCTAATATCATGTTAAAAGTTGTTGTCGCATTTCCATGTTATGATAATCATACTATATCATTACATTATTTTCATGTTTCTATTGCACTCCATTGATATAACAATTGTCTAACATTTATTGTATTATTCATGTTATGCCTTTTTTACTCTCTTATTGGTAATTATATCTCAGCATTTTATTATTCATGTCCTCAGGTTATACCATGGAATTCAAGGAATGAAGGAATGGTGTGGTAATGTAAACGATGTTTTCAATAAGATGTTGTGTTTTATGTTTTAATTTGCTAAATAATTTCCCTAATCCCCAATGAAACTAGACCTATGAATCATATGTGTTGTATCAAGTGTAGGTTTTTTTGTAATAAATCATGATTATGTGTGTAATAAAGTGTAGGGTTGTTATAGTTGGTATCAGTGAGAGGTTTAGTTGTTATTTGGATTAGGATTAGAAACCCCTAGAGAAATCCATAGGTATGGACATATATATAATAAAAACATCCATAAATTTTGGATATTATTGTGTAAATGGTTCATTAAGAAAATAAATCCATGACTGGATATGAGCTGGTAGAGGTGGCTCTAGCACAAAAGTATCTAGGGGTAAAACGTGAAAACACCACTTTGAGATAAACTCGAATGGGATCTGATGCAAAAAATTGGAAATGATACACTCCTTGTTAAAAAACACATATGGGATATTCATTGGTAAATTAACAGTCTTAGTATAAACCATTATTAAGAGAATAAAAAAATTTCCACTAAGAATATATGTTGGGAAGTAGATCATGGATACCAAAGATTGAAGCCTATAAATTCATGACTTAAGGAAATAAAAGTAATTTATAATTAATCATTTTTTGTCTTTGGATTACCCTTTATGTCTTACAGCTCTCTTTCATTTTATTCCAGGCAATGGTTGGTAATAGGAGGAATCGAGCTACCAACCAATGTGAAGATCAACGTGACGACTATTCTAATGAGATGCACAATCTAATGGGAGTGATAATCACAATCATGGTCATGGTACTCTCTATGTTAACTCATTTTTTTAATAGAAACATCAATCAATAAGAATTTTCAACCCCCCTAAGAAATAAAAATATGTAATTGATAGATTCATGAGAAAAAGGCCTCTAGATTTTAATAGTTCATCTGATTTTTCATTCTCCAAACAATGGATCAACTCCATTGAAAATATTTTCTCTATCATTAAATGTTCCAAACAATAAAAGGTTCTTCTGGATTCTTATCTTATAGAAGGTGAATAGGATCATTAATTGACATTGATCAAATATATGAATCATGTGGAAGAGATTAAGGCATTTAAATTGAAGGATTTTTAGATGATTTTTTTATAAAAGATTTTTTGTGCCCCATCCAACTTATGATGGAATGGTACTTCCTTGACTTCAAGAAAAAAGATGATTAATCTGTTAGAGCATAAAAGGAAAACATAAAAAGGATTTCACGATATACCTTTTTCTTTGTCATCACCCTGAAATGAAATATTGAATGATTATTTAGTGGGCTAAAACATAGCCAACATAATGCACTAGTGATCCGTGACATTAAGATTTGTGAGGAAATTTTCATGATGTTCCCTCATAGTCGATATGGAGATCGGTGAATCTCAGGGGTATCATGTGGAAAAGAAGTGTATGGTGGACACTAATTTTCATAGTGCAATTGATAGATCCAATAGTTCAATAAAGTCTTTCACCTCAGATTACAAATGAGTTGAAATAAGTACCTTAGAAATTGCTTGACGGGGACAAAGAAATGCTTTACATGTAGAAGAGAAGGACACCTAGATATTAACAACCGAAAAGAGAAACTCTTGACTCTGATATAGGAAAGGATTGATCTATTTGAACCTCTACATGTTGTTTGTTTCATCAAATATAAATATCTAGGGCTCTTTGAAAACTAGTTCCATAAGCCAAGGGTTTTCGGAGGCAACCAACAAAATCCAAGCAACAATGGTGAGCTTTTTCCATCATTAATGTTGATGTGAACCCCTAAAATGAAGTTTTGGAAGGTACACTATCTATCCATTTAATAATAGCGATCATACTTATTTATTGTAGTTCTACACATTATTTTATATCCCAAAAGATAAGTAGAACAATCCCAACACCACTGCAAATCCTGGATGTAATGATGTTAGTGAGTATCACAAATTAAAAAATCATTGTATACTAAGAATATAACTCTAACCCTATCACAATTCGTGGATTGAACATCCTCGAGAACTTCATCACAATACCTATAGTGTAATTTGATGCAATTATTGTCATGTATTGACTTTCACTATACCGAGCCAACATAAATTTTCCATGAAAGGGAAATCATTCTTCATACGGAAAATTGACCCCCGATTAAGTACAAGTGATTGGAGGAGGATGAATGTTCTTTAGAACCATCATCTAAAGTGTGGATATTACTGACCTATGATCACAAGTATTTGTCTTGGATGATTGAGTCTAAGTAAGCAACCATCCTTGATGACATGACTACTGTGAGTGGATTTGTTGATGAGTTTCCCGAGTAATTGATTGGTCTTTCTCCTAGAAGATATGTTAAATTCTAAATTGATCTTATACCTGTGGAGTTTCAAATATCCAAGACTCTATATATAATGGATATTTTAGAGCTTGAGGAATTGAAGGAAAAACTATAGGATAATCTAGATAAAGGGTTTATATGCACATGTTCTTTACCCTGGGGTGCACCATTCCACTACATCAAGAAGAAGTATGTGTTAATACGCCTTTGCATTGATTTTCATGAGCTCACCAAAATCACAATAAAGAAAAAATATCCTCTTCCCAAAATTGATAACTTATTATATTAGATGTGTAGAGTAAAACAATTCTCCATTGTGGGTTTGTGGTTGGGATATGTCCAAGTAAGGTTGAACAAGGAGGATATACCAAAGACTGCTTTTCGTACAAGATACATGCATTATGAATTAAAATTAGTTCATTTCGGACACAATAATTCTTTAGAAATCATCATGCACATGGTGAATAGAGTCATTAGAGATTACCTTGACAAATTTTTGATTGTTTTTATAGACGATATTCAAATATACTCCAAAACCAAGGAGGATCATAGGGATCATCTAAGCACTATACTAGAGACCATGCAAAAGGAGAAGCTCTATGAAAAGTACTGCATGTGTGATTTCTGGTTGAATGAGGTCTCCTTATTGGGTAATATCATCACAAAAAATGGTATATTTTTGGATCACTCCAATATAGCTACAATTGATAGATGGATGAGGCCAGCATCGCTGAATGATATCCATAGCATCCTTGGGTTAGATGAAAATTATTGACAATTTCTGAGAAATTTATCACGATTCTCCAACCCTCTTATAATGATAACTCATATGGGAGTAATGTTTTCCTAGAGTGATGAATGTGAAGAGCGCTTCAATGGGATGAAAATGATGGCTTATCACAGCACTCGTGCTATCATTACACACATGTGCAGAACATTTTGTGGTATTTATTGATGCTTCAATGAAGAGAGTGGATTGTGTTTTGATGCAAAATGAAAATTTTGTTGCCTATGATTCACGGAAATTAATATTTTATGAGACAAAATATCCAACACATGATCTGGAGTTGGGTACACTAATCATTACTATGATAATTTAGGGACATTACCTATTTGTGGAGAAGTGTGAAATTTACACGGATAAAAAATGCCTCAAGTATCTATTCACATAGAAAGAGTTGAATATGCACCAAAAAAGATGGATAGATCTTATTAATGACTATGACTACTCAATCCATTACCTCCTTGAAAAAAAAACAATGTGGAGAATGATCTAAGTAGAAATTACCCAACTATTCTATCAGTAATGATAATTAAAAAGGATCCAATATTCTTATATTTGATGAAGATGGACATGAGAACCATAAAGAATAGAACATCATCAATCTATTCACAAATGATTTCTTAACTATCTCTTTTAAAAAGGAGAGAGGATACTCAAAAGGATTATGTGGGAATTCAGAAGAAAGTGTAAACTATCAAGAAATGTAAATCCTCAGAGTTCATTGTTAATAAAGATAGAATTGTGAGATTAGGGTAAAGTCGATGTGTTACATTATGTCCGGAGTTAAATAATGAACATTTGGATGATGAAAATAGTTTAAATTTGTATATTCACCTGAGAAACAAAATGATGTTTCAAGATCTCCAAGATCATTATTGGTTGGATAACATGAAGAAAAAGATTGCTGAATATACATCAATGTGCTTGGTATGTCAGCAAGTGAAAAATTAGACGCATAATTGTAACGGGATGATGCAACCATTACCCATACCATCATGTAAATGTGAAAACATGATCGTGGAATTTTTCACCTGACATCTAGAGACATGAAAAGAAAACAATGCTATCTAGGTTGTTGTGGATCATATTAAAAAGACTGTGCACACTTCATTGCAATTAGATATGATTTTTCGTGGGATCAGCTGCCACATATATACATTAGAGATGTTGTAAGGCTGCAAGGTGTACCATTATCTATTGTATTTGATCACGATCTAATATTCATCTCTATGTGTTGGAAGAGTCTCCAACACGATCTGAATAATGAGCTAATATTTAGTAAGGATTATCAGGCACAAATTAATGGCCAATTGGTGCTGACTATCCAGAAACAAGGGGACATGTTGAGAGCTTTCTCAATGGACATCAAATGAGTAGGGGATCAATATCTTCCTTGGGATGAGTTGTCTTACAATTTTATTTTCTAATCAAGCATCAATATGAGTCTTTATAATTCCCTATATTGGAAACGGTGAAGAACACCGACATGTTGGGATGATGTGGGGGGGGGGGGGGTAAGAATACTATGTCTAGAAATGGTCGAAGATATGGTGGAGAAGGTTAAGATCATTCAACAGAACATTGAAGCTTCTCATAGTCGATGAAAGAGCTATGCTGATAATCGTTGATGAGATCTAGAGTTCGAAATTAGATACATGATATTATTCTACATATCGACGAGGAAGAGTGTTATGAGATATGGGAAGAAGGGAAAGTTTAGTCCAAGGTACATCATCCCTTTTGAGATTCATGATCACATTGGAGTAGTGGCCTATCAACTGGAACACACACCAAACCTATCTCAAGTATATGATGTATTCATTGTATCACTCTTGAGGAAGTACATACCTGACCCATATCATGTACTAAATCTAGATGGGGTACCATTAGATAATGATCTCTCATATTTTATTTATTTTATTTTATTTATTTATTTGATTTATTTGATTTATTTGATTTTTCTTATTTATTTCTTATTTATTTTATTTATTTTATTTATTTTATTTATTTTATTTATTTTATTTTTCTTATGTATTTTATTTTTCTTATTTATTTCGTATTTATTTTATTTTATTTTTATTTTTATGTATTTATGTTTTTATTATTTTTTTATTTTATTTATCCATGGATGCACATCCCATGCACATGCCCATGCACATGCCCATGCAATATAAAGAAATACTACGTTTGGTGAGATTTGAACCCCGAACCTCTTGCATATTTTCCAAATACTTTACCACTGCAGCAAGCTCGTCATGTGGTTAATAAACAGAATTTAATACACTTATATATATTAATTGAAAAAACAAATAATACATAAATAATAGATATAAACTCAATAATGATAAATAATAAATAATGAATAATAAATAATAAATAATAAATAATAAATAAATATAAGTAATAAATAAATATAAATAATAAATAATAAATAATAAATAAATATTACTAATAAATAATAAATAAATATAAATAATAAATAATAAATAAATATAAATAATTAATAAATATAAATAATACATAATAAATAATAACTAATAAATAATAAACCATAAATAATAAATAATAAATAATAAATAATAAATACTTGTTAATAAATAATTAATAATAAATAAATAATAAATATAAATAATTAATAAATATAAATAATTAATAAATATAAATAATAAATAATAAATAATAAATAATAAGTAATAAGTAATAACTAATAAATAATAAATAATAAATAATAAATAATAAATAATAAATAATAAATAATAAATAATAAATAATAAATAATAAATAATAAATAATAAATAAATATAAATAATAAATAATAAATAATAAATAAATATATATAATTAATAAATATAAATAATAAATAAAAAATAAAAAATAAAAAATAAAAAATAATAGATAATAAAGAATAAATAATAAATAATAAATAATAAATAAATATAAATAATAAATAATAAATAATAAATAATAAATAATAAATAAATATAAAAACAAATAACAATTAATAAATACTAAATAATAAATAGTAAATAGTAAATAATTAATAATAAATAAATATAAATAATAAAAAATATATAAATAAAAAATATAAATAATTAATAAATATAAATAATAAATAATTAATCAATATAAATAATAAATAATAAATAATATGTAATTAGTAATAAATAATAAATAATAAATAAATATAAATAATAAATAATAAATAATAAATAAATATAAATAATAAATAATAAATAAATATAAATAATAACTAATAAATAAATATAAATAGTAAATAAATATAAATAAAAAATAAAAAATAAAAAATAAAAAATAAAAAATAAAAAATAAAAAATAAAAAATAAAAAATAAAAAAATAAAATAAAAAATAAATAATAAAAAATAAATATAAATAATAAACAATAAACAGTAAATAATAAATAATACATAATACATAATAAATAATAAATAATAAATAATAAATAATAAATAATAAATAAATAATAAGTAAATATAAATATTAAATAATAAATAAATATAAATAATAAATAAATATAAATAATAAATAACAAATAATAAATAAATATAAATAATAAATAATAAATAATAAATAAATATAAATAATCAATAATAAATAAATATAAATAATAAATAATAAGTAAATATAAATAATAAATAATAAATAATAAATAATAAAAAAATATAAATAATAAAAAAATATAAATAATAAATAGTAAATAATAAATAATGAATAACAAATAATAAATAATATATGAATATATAATTAATAAATAATAAGTAAATATAAATAATAAATAATAAATAATAAATAATAAATAATAAATAATAAATAAATATAAATAATAAATAATAATAAATAAATATAAATAATAAATAATAAATAAATATAAATAATTAATGAAAATAAATAATTAATAAATATAAATAATAAATAATAAATAATAAATAATAAATATAACTAATAAATATAAATAATAAATAAAAAGTAATAAATAAATACAAATAATAAGTAATAATTAAATATAAATAATAAATAATAAATAATAAATAAATATAAATAATAAATAATAAGTAATAAATAATAAATATAAATAATAAATAATAAATAAATATAAATAATAAATATAAATAATAAATAATAAATAATAAAGAATAAATAATAAATAATAAAGAATAAAGAAAAAATAATAAAAAATAAATAATAAATAACCAGTAACAAATATTATTATTAATAATAATATTTTATTAGTAGTACTAATAAATAATTAAAAATAAATAATACATAATAATGAAAAAGTAAATATAAATAATAAATAAATAATAAATAATAAATAATAAAAGTAACACATGAAAAAGTATGAAAAGACGTTGTAAGGGAAGAAAAATCATGAAAATGCATGAAAACGGATGAAGAAGCATATGAAGAATAAGGCATTCGAAAGAATGAGAATGCATGAAAACTCAGGACAAAATTGGAAAACCCTTTAATAATTCAACATAATCATCATAATAACCCACAAAAAACCATTGATAAAGATAACAAGTCATGGAAACCCAAATAAATAGCAATAAATGGAGCAACCGTTAAAACCCGTGAAAACGGTCATAAAGAGACAAAAACATTGGACTCACATTAACTGAGATAACTTATGATCCGAGAGTCCGTTTTAGATCCATGACCTGTCAAATCAAAGATCCTGAAATGATCTTCGACCTGTTAGGTGAAAGAGTCTGAATGGACAGGCGAATCAGATGTTATGACCATTAAAAAACAGCTGACGGGGAACAGGTGCTAGAAACGAGGCATCGAAAAACATAACAAACCTGATACCCACTAAAAATCCATAACATATGATCCAGGAGTGCATGTGGGTTTCACGACCAGTCATACTGAAGCTCATGGAATGAGCTATGATCTGGTAGGTGGAGGTGTCTGAACTGAGACGCGGATCGAAAGTTAGATCTGTTTGAAGACAAGTTCGACGGGACACCGGTGACAGAAATAGGGTTTCGAAGGCTTTCAGAGGAATTTTTGGGGTCGAAAAACACGACAGAAGCTTGATTCTATTGATTTAGTGCGTGGCTCTCTTCGCTGGCTTCGATTTGATATGCGGTAGAGCCCAAACGGACACCCGGAGCGAATGTTATGGCCGTTTGAATATGGAGAACTTTTTTCAACTTTCTTAAATCTCTTATATCATCTGCACCTTAGACTGTCTCATGCGTTTGATTATATTTACCTCTAGATCTCTTCATTAGCTTCGATTTTACTAGTCGTGGCTCTCCAACGGACGCCCGGATCTAACGTTATGGTCATTTTAGTGATTTCGATGTTTCTCGTGTTTTTTTATTTTTTCCTTTCATTTCGCGGCGGTTTTACCGAAACCGCCGCTATTTCACCGCGGTTTTTTAAAAAACCACTGCTAATCCTCGAAGAAAATTTAAAAAAAAATTAAAAATAAAATAAAAAAAATTATGGCATTTCGCGGCGGTTTAAAAATCGCTGCGAAACGGCGGCCCGAAACGTGTTTAGCGGCGGTTTTTAAAACCGCCGTGAAAAAATCGCCGCTAAATGGCTATTTTCTTGTACTGACTAATGCTAAAATATCATTTGAAAAGTGATCACATGATTAGTTTAAATATAGGGCTTTAAAAAATCCAATTTAATTAGTCAAAGGAAGTGATGACTTCAGCTAGTTGATTTGATCTGTATGAAGCCCAATTGTCAAAGCTCGAAATGAAGGTAGCATCACTAGGCTCCAATATTCACCAAGACAAGGTCGAGCTTTAATACTTTAATCTCAAATAGAACTGCCTCTAGGAGAAGTAGATGTTGTTATAAATTATCACCCTAGCGATGTTATCTGAGCCATGCTAAGAGTCTGTCACCATGAAACACCTTACCCATAGTAAATATGCTATAATTTTAAGGGGTTATGTAACAAGACACTAGAACATTGATTTTTTACATTATTTTTAATTGATAATAAACATTCATTTTATCATTGTTACTTTTTAAATTGTTTAAAAAGAAAAAATAGTGTTATTCATTAATATTCTACTATGAAATCTAATTTGGTGAATTAATCGAATTTGAATAAAATAATATTTTAATAAAATACTATTACTAAATTACTTTTTTAAAACATAAATCATCATTAAATTTTTACGAATACAATTGTAATTTTTATTAGGACTCGAATTCTATTTTTGTCAAAACCCATGAATTTTCGTTAAATGTCTTTTTTAATTATATTAGAAAAAATTTACATGTATATAAAAATTTTTACATAAAATTAATATTACAATAGTAATCTGAATTTTTTAAATTATCCAATTGTTAATTATTCATAATTTTCTGAGACAATTGAATTTTTGGGGTAAAAAATTGAATATCGATTAACTATATAATGTGTTTTATGACATCATAATGACCTAATATTGATGTAATAAAATAGTATAAATAGATTTTTAGAGAAATATATGTTTTAACATTAAAATAATGTGATTTTTGGTTTTTTTTAATATTTTTAAAATTCTTTAGTTGACCCTCCAAGACTTATAATACATTTTAACATTTTAGACTGATTTCCTTGAGAGTGTGACTCACCACCTCATAAGCAAGACTGATATTTTAAGTAGTTTGGCAATTGGACTTATAAAATATTTTTTTCCACCCCCCTTTGGAAAAAAACATGGGAAAAACATGTGAATGACTGTGGGATTTATTTTTTTAATGTGTAGGGTCCAAAACCTAATTAATAAGGAATTCCATCCATTTTCCTATATAAACCCATGCATTCTCCCACTTCCACTTCACTGAAGGCCTTTGGATCTCAAAAAACCTCTTCCCTCCTATCTCTATAATCCTCCCAAGATTCCCCAAGATCCCAAGAAGTATCTCTGAAGCCTCTCCAAAGCATTCAGGATCACACTTCCAAGTAAGGAATTTGTTCATTTCTCATTTTTCCAAATTTAATTATGTTATTATACTCTTTTTGAATATTAAATGTTAAGGTATGATTTTGAAAATCCCCCATACTTTCATTTTTTGTTTTAATGATTATATACATCCTTATTTCTTAATAAATCCTCCCATGTACACCGGTTACCATGTAGAAATTTTGTGAGGGATTTTTCTTTCAATATTTACATCCAAGCAATTCATTTGTGTTATGCATCTAAATTCCATTAAATTTTGTTGGTACATTTATCAATAAGACCCCTTACTATCCATTTCATGTAAATATGATGTGAAACCCCTTCATCACTAATCAATATTTTTTATTAATTCTTATGTGATGAAGTTAAACTACCGAAATTGCACCGCAATTTTCAATGCCAATGTCATTGTGTAGTGAATACCGTGACCATTTCATTATCAAGGGTATTCACATTTATGGAAAATTAAATATTGATTACATAGTTTCATGAATGTATTCCAAATTCCTTTATCCTGTAATTAATTATTATGTTTAATGAATCCATGTTATAATATCTATGTGTCCCAATTATGCATTAAATGAAATGATTAAGAATGGTGAGCCTTGATAGCGCTCCAATCCATTAGGTAATGATTATTATAATGATACATCAAGTGAAATTAGGGTTTACTCTTGAAAATTCTAGTACAATGATGGTTTACATAGAATCCATGTTCAATGAGCCTTGGGTCATGCTAATATCATGTTAAATGTTGTTTCCACATTCCCATGTTATGATAATCATAGTATACCATGAATTTATGTTCAGCATTCTCTTCCACTCCATTTATATGCATATTTACTAAAATGTACTATGTTATTCATGTTATACCTTTTTACTCCCTTACTAGGTTTTATAAATCCCCATTTTATTATGCATGTCATCAGATTGTCTAATGCAATTCTAAGTACGAAGGAATGATGTGTGCATGTAAAATAAGATTTCAATATGATGTTGTGTTGTAGGTTTAATTGTTTATGAAATGTTCCTAATACCAAATACATTATACCTCTTCATCTTCTATATTATATGATTTGTAGTTTTTATGTAATAAATTGTGTTTAAGTATGGTGTAAAGATAGCGGTTATCATAAACTAATCCTTGGTTCACTCATTAGAGGAAAATAATATAATTTTTTGGTGTGTTTTGTGAAATATCAAATTTGAAGTGGAAAATTATGTTGTTTTTATTTAGAATTCCCAAAAAAACCCAAAAGGGTGGAATATTGGATAATAACCATTTAGAGGTTATTTTGGTTTGTTTTTGTTGAAATTAATTAGAAGGATTCTTAAGTGATTAAGATGGGGTTGTTATGGATTCATGTAAATAAATCCTCGCTCAGTAGTTCATTTAAGAAATTAATTACGAGTTTAGTTTGTAAGACATACCACATAGATTATATCGTGTTCCACACCATGTACATTTTCACCTTTTGGAAGGCTAATCCATATTGGAAAAACAGACGTCATTAAGGAGATGATTGAGTGCAACATCAAATATTGTTCATGTGGTAGTCACCTAGGTTTTATCATAATGTTTTTTAGACAGATTAAAATATATAGACACTAAATTCAAGTAAAGCACATGAGCTACCTCTATCCATGATAGTGACTGATCTTAGTTTCCTTTTAGCCGAGTGGGTTGTCATGGGTGTGCATGTGAGAACAAGTTCCTAAACGAACATTCACATAAAAAGGTAATTCATTCCACATGTGATGTAATGAGTCATGGTTTTTAGACTCTCATGTGCTAGTAGTAATGAGAACCTATAGGCAAGCACTGGTTCTAGTAAAACTGGATTGATCTATAGATAGATATAAAAAAAATATGGAATTAGAATTTTGGTTGATTTTTATTATGAAACTCTGTGATATTTGATGACACTGTTTTTAGTGAATCCTGTTTAAGGTGTCTCTTCTTAGAAGTTTTGATGATATTGAGGGCTATATTTATTTTTTGGGTTCCCATGACGTAGTTGGATGAAACACACCTATCCTTTTGGATGGTGATATTTTGATTCTATAAAGACACCACTCATCTTAGAGTGTCCAAATTTAATATAGTCAAGTATCTCATGGATCTTATATTTTGAAGGAGCACATGTTCCATAAGTAGAATTATAATTTGGAAGAGTTTATATTGTTTCCTATTTTAAAGGAACACACATCATTGTGAAAGTGGATACGACATTGTATGTTCAGTGAGTTAAGATTTGTTTTGGAATACGTTTGGTGAACATGGGAGAATTAAATGGGATATGGTTTTCATACATCTTTTCAACTGCAAGAATCCATGTTGTAGAGTTCTATAGCATGACATAATGGTAAGGGTGGTATCGAAAAATAAAGTGTAGTTAATATGGACACATTATATATTATGAAACGAGAGTAATTCGACACCATATAACATCATACCACACTATAGCCATGTTTTTTCATTGATTTTGTAGTTTCATCTAGAAAATGAAATAATAAGTTATTCATTAGACCTATAGGTCCCTAAATTTTGAATATTTTCTCACAATGGTCCCATTCATCACATTTTACTATTGTAACAATCCAAATAATAGATTATTTAGTCTGAACCATTTTATTGTAACGAAAATACAACAGTGTTTTCCATTGAATACAAAGTCTTTATAAGATATCTAATTTTTTTGTTGGAATATTGAGTGTTATGAAGAGAGAGTAATTTTTAATAGTATCATATAATTTAATCATTATCATAGGTTGAATATGTCAAAAAACCATAATGGGTGAATTATTCTAATCATAATCATGAGATGGAGATCAAGGAGGTGAAAATCTATTAGTGAGTTCATCACTTTGTTCAAAGGCAGTGAGCTTTCTCATCTTTTTTGAACAGTGAGTTCATATGGTGTAATACACCAAACCAAACAACTACATATAACTCAGATATCTATAATACCTCATGATAACCTCTCCATACGAAATAGAATTTTGAATAATACTAGGGGTCTATATTTTATCAAAGGGGAGACAATACCCTCAATATCATATCCTTAAACCAATAATAAAAATAAAATAATACAAATTAATGTAATAGAATATAGATAAATAATACAAATGGAAGATATGTAATATGATAAATAATAAATATAATCACTATTTGTAAATCCATACTAGAAAAAAGTGTAATTAGAATAATAAATAAATTTACTACATAGAAATCCCTCTATGCCGATCCCAGACCTGCCACCTGTTCCATGCTTTAGGAGTTAATTATCTTCCTTAATCCTATTTCCAATTACTAGATCCCAATACATGAATTGTACATTTTAATTTGGATTCTTGTGTAGCGTGTGAGTAATATACCCTGAAGAAACAACAAATCCATCGTTAAAAAAATATGCACATGTATAACAGATGTATATCATGATAATATTAAATGTGCAAGAAAGCATAAAAACTATTATATCAAGAACATATATGCTAACTAAGAAACTACATACCATAGTCATAATCTCCTTGTGTCCATTCCAAATTAATGAACATAATGTGAGAAAACATTTCTAGGAAATATCCCCAAGGAAAAAAACATGTCACTCAGTAACCTGAAGGAATTAAGTGGGAATGCTAATAAATATCCTCAAAGCATTGATATTTTGCATGTTACTCAATATCCTAAAAGAATAATATTATAGATATCCCACATGTTAGTCATGATTATACCCATATAATGAAATATCATCATCATTATCCCATTTAATACACACACCCCCTCAAAGGGGTTATAATAAAATAATGGTCACTAGTCATGAATATAATGAAAACCCACCAACAACATTGTAATAAACATAACAGGGAAGAGAATAACATGGTAAAATCTGTTTTCATAATCAAAATATAGTAGAAAACATATAACAACATGCGATCAACATATTTCAATGAAGAAATTCACTCTAGAAATTCTCATGGAAACAAAAAACATATATGAGTATCATGGAAATTCTAGGCACCCACAATAAATCACAATCAATGAATCAATAAACCATGCTAATACACCATGAACCGTGTAACAATATAATAAAAGGATCACATAATGGAATGTAACTTCATAACTTAATGTTTTTAGGAAGAAATCCATGGTTAATCAAGTATTAATGAATGAATAAATGACACACCCAGTAAGAATGGCCTCACAAGTCAACGAATTCACAACTCATGTTCTGGTTTCTCATGAATGAGGATTATAGTGGATTCTCAAGATGATTCCAAGTTTAGAAGGATATTTTTATGGTAACATACCTTAATGATTCTATCATAAAAAACTATTCAATGGGATGTTATATAATGGGGAGAAAATTCACTAGATTCATTATCTATTCATTAACTTATAAATAATTCCCACCAAATCAAGAAAACATCATTGGGAATTACCAATGACTATTAATCCCTACTTATAATTTCAGTTGAAATGAGATTCAAGAAGATGAATATTTCATGATTTTTTTCTATGATTACTTACCTAGAAATGTTCATTGTTCTTGATAATTCTATATTTGATAAAATGGGTCATCGTTGACACATAGAATCCCCCTCCATTATTCTAAGGAATATTTAATAGATTAAGAATATATCATAAATATTATATCAAGAAGTTTTTAAGGAAGATGATTCATAAAAAATTCCCATTGAATGTTCATTGTTGATGGTAGATATTAGTTTGATCATGAAACATCATCATCAGTCTAGATCAATCATTGTTATGTGATGTAATGTATAATTCACCGTCATATTATTATAAAAACAACAGATACATCATAGATTATTTCTCATCTACCAAGGAGGAAGAATTATTTATTATAGTTAAAAGAGAAATATCATAGTTCTAGAATCACCAAATTAGACTACGCATATAGAGGTGATGAGTGAATAATGAGAGAGAAAATATCCTTAAGAGGGATTAAATTATATTTTAATAGGCCAAATTGGTTTTTATTTGGGTGTAAAATAGGTTATGAATGATTGGAATTAAAATATCAATAGGTATTTTAATTATTATATCATTCTAGTAACACCAGTGAGTGGGTGTCACAACCAGCTAGTCAGTATGACTTGAAGAACCATATAATAGCTAGTGGTGTCTACATTTTCTACTAGACACTGAGAAACCCCACCGGTAGTCTTGTTGAGTCCATCAAGAAGAAGGTGGTTGTTTTCAACAACTAAAAAATTAATGCACATTTCTTAACACCTCCATTAGATTCCCATACTCCAAATCACTTAAAATCATCCTATAAATAGATCCAAATATATTTAAAATAATATAAAAAGATAAATTTGAAAACATGTAGCATATCAACATCAAAATAAATAATTTATTTTACAATTCACCACTTCTAATGACTTCTTGTTTCTAATATTCACCTTTAATTATTCTTCTAAAAAAGATCCGGACACTAATCTCAAACATCAAGAACTTACCCCAATGTCTCCTCCGAGATATATAAATAACTCTATATAATTCATACTAGTTGTACCATCTTACCTCAAAGGAAAGTTTCACACTGGTCTATGATCTCCACTAGGAATTACATGTATGATGTGTCAAGATCTAACAAATCATTCTTGAAATGAATAAAATTTGTGGGATAGGGTATGTACCTCTATAGATGAGTCAAATGAAACATTTCATTCATACCTTAGTAGTGATAAGGAATATCAAGATGGAATATCATATTCCCAAATAGATTAGTAATCTCAATGTGTCCGATATAGAATTCCATTATCTTATAAAGCTTCATTAAAGGTCAGTGGCCTACCAGAGATGTCTTTTTAAGAAAAACATGGTCACCTATAACATTATCTAATGGTTGTCTCATAGTTTTTTCATAATTATTTTTTCCTTTTACGCTCTTTGACCAACATCTTTCTAATAAATTTCAATCTATTTTAAGTCTCTTGTACCATACTGATATCCACAATTATTTCCACACTAGCCCAGTGCCCAAAGAGTGGTGAATAGAATGTCTTCCCATAAAGTACCTCATAATGTACCATATATATGGAATCCCTGTAAATATTGTTTTATGAAATCTAAATCAAGGATAGGTGATCATACTAATATCCATTCATGTTTATAGAAAAGGACCAAATCATATCCTCTAGTATGTGAATCATCGACTATGACCATCCACATGTCTGAGGTTGGTATGTTCTAATCAATATCAACAGAGTCACCAAGGCCTTCTGTATGCCCTACCAAAACCGAGACATAAAATTTATTTCTCATTCAGATATAATTAAAAAGGTAAATCCATTCCAAAATACTATCTCGGGAAAATATAACTTTCCCAAATTTCCTACTATATATGTCTCAAGGATCGATAAGTATTGAGAATCTCTTATTAGCTTGTTGATAATCATTCAGACTATGTCAAGGCTCATCCATGTCCTTTATAAGCCCATAAAATAATTCAATTATTAAATCATCCCTCATACACATGGGTATAGGATGTGCATGAGGAAAAATACTAGGACACTAGTTCTCCGATACAATCCTCTAGTAGGTAAGGCATTAGGAAACAACTCCAGCAATGTCTCCATTTTTCATGGTCCACCATAATTGTCACACAAAGTTATGGTACATCATTTTCACACCAGGATGTCACACCCAATTAGTGGTAGATAAGTATATCAAATTCTCTTCTGTAATGGAATCAGGGTATATAAATCCCCCTTATACTTGGATCACATTTCATTAATCTAGTGAACACATGGGTATCATGTCACCTCTAGCTAGCTATTACTACATCACATCACACACTAGAATATAATCCTATAAATCTTTTATCTAGTCTAAAAAGGATGATTTTACCATAAATGTGGATCATGTCATAAATCCATATTCCTTAAATCTATCCATCCCATAATCTTCTAAAAAACAAAATAGTTTCCACTATTTTACTGATGATCATTCACCAAGAAGTTGAGCTAGTTTAATCATTGGACAAAGATAATTTTCAATGATATTACATTTTCACGGTGCAATGGATAGATAAAAAAAATTCTTTTTATATTCATCCCAGCGCCTTAGCCTCAAGTTGAGGTTTCACTATGTGATTATATATTGATTTATCTTGTGTTATTTGTATAAATTAAACCAATCACCATGTGATAGTGAATCCAACACATCAATTTGTATACAAATTAAAATATCTCCAATCAATGTGTAGGAAAGTTATACTCATTGGGTATTAACTGATGTGACCCATAAGATGTTACCTCCTCCCTTAGCATCGTTATAGCTCAGTAAACAATTCATATTTTATTATATTATAAAAAAAATTGATCCCTATATTATGAATTATTAATAGTTTATATGTACTAATCGTTATTTTAAACTCAAGAGAATCATCTTCACATTGCTCCAACCATTGAAACAAAACCCCTTCCTTGTCAGTGTAGTCACCGTCATTGATAATTAAGAAAAGTCCCAGATGAAAATATGTTATCATACAATAATTCCAAGAATCCTCTTAATCTTGAACACAATATGGGGATATGTCCAAGAAATCACTACCACCACTTTATCCAATATCACTAATACCAATTTCTCATAAATAATAATCCCTAATAATTTCAACTCATTAATCCATATTTCTCACAGAAAAATATTTTTCAGCAGTTCAATTTTATTGATGTGTACTAATGAATATCTTGAGAGGTGTATCACGTTGCACTTTGGTTTGTGAGTATATAAGGATGTTTTCAAAGAACACAATGAAAAATTATTAATGACATGGGTGGAATAAATTTTTCATGAGGCACATGAACACTATCAGTGAATTTGTTTGTCCATTTGGTATAACGAAGTAATTTTATGGAAAATATGTTCCTCGAGACACTGTAAATGGGATATACTCTTATATAACCTATATTTAGTGGTATCTTGATTGATGAAAAATCATAGATAACCATCGATCTCTCCATAACTAGTCAAAAAGATATTTAATAAAAATATAAATATACATATTATTCACCATCACGTGATTCTGATTCTATTAATCTGTAAATTTTCTTAGAAAATCATCCACCTTCCTGGTGACCAATACATGTGAATTTCATAGAAAAGTACATAACCTAAAAAATATATTCTTCTCTATGTCCTTAAGTTATACAGTGAGATTATTCCATTCTATCAGTTCCATATGATCAGGGGGTATAAAAATATGTTATGCGCCTCACAGAAGATCAATCTTAAATTCATCTATTCTACTATGAAAAACTATTTTCATGTAATCCATGATGCATTCTTAATAGAGATTCTAAAATGTAGTAAAAATGAGTTGGATGATACTAGTCTTGCTAAATGATCCAACCTTGAAATCTACATTGTGATATTGAAAAAATTACTAAATTATATACTAAATCTATCTAAACCATGTTACAATTCTCAATTAATCATTAACAATTATCCCTTCACCTAGTCAAAAAATACCCATATATGATAGTAATAAATATTTTCATTGAAGATGGTTAGCTAGTCCTTGCTACGAAAACATTTTGAAAATCATCAAATACTATATCATTAATTCCACTAGAATTCCATTAATCAAAATTACTATAGAAAACTATTGAAATCACTAAATATAGTCCACTATAATTTCCAATGATCTATCAAGGGAATGAAACTCCAAATACAGCATGACCGTTATGTCAATTCTAGAAAAAAATAATTAATATATAAAGGAATGGGAATCATCAATATCAAAAATAATAATAAAATCCTTGATGTAATAATGACCCTACCTTTAATTGTTTATATTTTATTATAACCATAAACAATAAAAGAATCCACTATTTAATCTTACCCACCTCATCTCCATAACCCTTCCCCAATGATGAATGAATAATCGATGTTGTCAACGTCTAAGCCTACTGCTGGGGACCTCGATAGATTATTATACCACATATTGAATCTTTCCACCACCCCTAGAAAACCTTTTCCATGATGTTCTAGAGAAAAATTATTGAATTTTACAATTATTCAATACTAACAATAATTTTTTTTCATTTGTTGTATACATATTTGGATAATAGACAACCATCCAAATGTTATGTAACTATTGAAATCCTCGTGTTGGGGAAGAAAAATTCATAGTATGGTCCACCATTACACTACTACCCAACTAAAAATCCATAATTTTACTCTTTATGATTCTAGAAATAACAATCACCATGGTTGAAAGAGTTCCACCCACAGGAGTATCGAAGGGTGGAAGACGAAAAATTACGTGATCCTCTACCAATACCTTCTAAATTTTCAAGGACCGGTGCAGAACATCTAGATATGTCCATTTGTAGAAAAAAATAGACATATCATTTGATGTTATTAAAAAGATCGATCCTAACTTCTTGGCCTTTAGTTCATAATGTCTGTCCATGATAGGAGTGAAACATAGTATCCTGTTGAAATATGTGGATTAAGAAGACACTTTCATAAATCCATATTTTGGCTTTATGAACATATACACACATTATGAATTTATTATATCTAGAAAAAATTTATCATGGATCAAGAAAAATACATTCTCTTATGAGATACCCTCACATATTCTAGCCCATCCCGTCACACCCCACCACCTCCTAGAGGGTCCCTATATTATAAAGTCTTCCAATATTACACTCTTATCCACACCAGTCTCATTTTTTCCATGAGATCATTGAATATGTATATTATATCTTATGCATCCTCTAGCCCTGTAGTTCCCTAAATTATAGTAAATAATTTAAAAGTTAGTCTCTGATTTATTCAATCATGTATATTGATAAACATCATCAAGTGGTAGGAAGATGTGTAAGGATTCTCAATTGTGGAGGGATAACTACCTCAATTACTGATGAATGTGTGGGATAATTCTATATTAAACCCTCTTACATAAATTTTGGTGGAATAAGGGAATACACCCAAGAGGGAGAATCCAAGACCATGTCTGGTGGCGATCCCATCTGTCTCTTTTAGGTTATAATCATAAAAAATGTGGAGGTAATATTGAAACAAAATACAACATTGGGATTAACCAAAATCAGTGTATTGTATAAAATAAGGGTTTCATAAGATTCTACTAAAATCCCAAAGTATCTTTATAATATCACTAATTGTATTCTTCATCCCTAAATGTTAGTCAAATCATATATAAGAAAAAAAATAACTTATTTCATAGGTACAACTAATTAATAATATCATAGATATATCACAGATTATTTAAAAATAGATATATAACAAATTATAGAATACATGTATATATCAAATAGATACAACTCATCAATATACTAAATTAATGAACAAGAATGAAGGAATAAAAATGTATATATATAGAATGTGATCTTACATGCCTAATCATGATGCATTAATGCAACCCAAAATATAATAAATCAATAACAATAACATTGTCAATGTAAACACTGAGGTTTGTAGCCCTTGATCTAGATGGGGACATGGAAACACTTCTACACAAGTCAAACACAACTATCCATTTTCTACCATGTACTCTTCTAGTCAAAACAAAAGGACGAAAACTACGCTATGATACTATATTTTTACACCGCAACCCTATCCACCTGGTCTAAGATAGAAAACCACAAGAACTCAAATCTTCCTCCTTGTATGCAATAGGTTGTTGTCTTGAATCATCGGCCTGAATTCTATAATTGGGGACACTACAACTTCAATATAGTATCCTTTCAACAATAATATAAATAAAATATGAAAAAATAAATATATAAAATAATAATTAAATAATAGAAATGGCCACATTTCTTAAAATTAATATCAATCAGGATCCATGTTTGGAAGGACAACCCAAAGTAATAGTGAATGGATAATAGTAAATAAACTCCATAAAAACTGATTGAGTTCATCTTGGTCCCTCCCCCATCTCCATGTTCCATGAAATAGCTCTCTACCATGAGCCCTGTAACAATTCATGGATCCCAATACAAGAATTCTACATGAACATTCAGATCCCATGTATTGTGTGAGTAATAAACCAATTATGACACCACAAATGTGTTGTTAAATTATATTAAAAGGAATAAAATGTGTATTTTACCAAAAAATTTGGAAGTAAACATAAAAAATCATGTAACAAGACTGTATGTGGTAACCAAGACACAAACTGCCAAAGACGTACCTCATTTAGCTTCATTCCCGATAAATGATCAATGTGTTGGGAAATATATAAAAGAACTATTGGAAAGGAAGAGGACACGCCACATGTGATCATCAAGGAATCAAGTGGGAATCCTACTTGGTATATACTAAGTATCATGTTTTATCATGTTACTCAATATCCTCAACGAACTTAGTTCCATCTATGAAATAATATTATCATGATCCAAAAACAAGCAATGGTCCACCATCATAAGCGTCACACATTTTGAACAATCCCCCTAAAATGGATAATCATTCGACGATGGTCACCTATCATGGATTAAATTCATTTATATCATCTAAATTGATTGATACTTTGGGTTTTCTTATCTGACATGGTTCCACATGTTATGGATCATTCTAATACTTTTACAAAATGATGGAGATGGTATTCATGTTCCCTGTGTTTATTTTGATAGTTATTGATGTCAATATCATATTGGATTTTCTAGCGCATGGTATATATATTTTTTACATTTTTTGGTTTGATTGGATGATAATATTTGTTATGTCGATTGATTGATACAAGAAGAAGGTTTTATTATGTTATCATTATACAAACACTCAAATATTCAATGTTTGGTGGGATCTGTGTTCAAGTATGGTTTGAAATTTTATTATATATTTCTGGTCTTTTTTGTATCAGATTTACAATTTTACTTTTAATGTGGTTTAATATTGTTTGATAGTTTTGTTTCTAATATAGGTGGATATATATCCTGAGGTTTTACAAGATGATTTCTCTAGTTTTCTTCCCAAGGATGAGGATGAATTTTATTTTCATTTACTCTAACAAAAAATTCTATTTAATTTCCATACTATGAAATGAATCTTTACTAATTAATGGGTTTAATGGTTCTTCAAAAAGATTTTGAGGGAAAGAGATTTATTTTTATGAGCCCATAATAATGGTAATAATCTATTATCTTCATAAAAAATTGAGGATAAAAGACACCAAAATTATATTTATTATTTAAATTTCAATTAGGTGACAAAGAATAATAAGGATATGTTTAATCATGTTTATAACCTTTTCATAAGCTATAGGTACTAAGGATTTCATCAATAATTTTTCTCATATCAAGATACCACCATCTAATAATAATATAATTAAATTATCCTACTCATTATTTCTGGATAAAGAATGTGAATTATGAGTATCTTTTTATGTAATTTTTCCTTAATAATTACCCTTCTAATATCATCTACATTATTAAATGGGTCGTGAATCGATATCTTGAAACCTTAGTTATCATCTTTCTGGATGATATATTTTTTTAATACAAGAATAACATGAATTGTAAAGACAATGTGAACATTTATTGTGGTTCTTAAGGGATACTCAATTATATAATTTTTTTATGTTCATATTGTTGATCCATGATTTGAAATTCTTAGGTCATTTGGTTATAGAGAAAAGAATATTGTGGACCACGAGGAGATCCAAAAATTAATATCTGGGGATGGACCAATTTTTTTTGAGATTATAATTTTCTGTGGTTTTACAAGATAATATATATAGTTTAGTTAAAATTTGTCCAACATAGAATCTCCCTTGATGAACTTTAACTAGAAATAAGTGATATTAAAATGGGAAGATAAATTCCAGATATATTTGGAATAATTATATTAAATATTGGAATTATCATATATTCTAATTTGTTCATATTTAAATGACTGTTATTTATAATATTCTGATTCTTTGGGTTTGGGGTTGGGATATATTTTGATGTTAGGGGATAATTTTTTTTAATATGGATCCACTAGTTACACCATCATGGGAATAATTTCACCAGTCATGTCCTTGAGTGATTATGGGTGGTGACTACATTAAAGTTATGGTTCAAAACTCTCTTTGGTGAGAAGTTAACTCTATATTTTTATCAAAAAAATAAATTAAATCTTCCAGTAAATGAATAAAAATCATTAGAAGTGGTGTTTTATATAATATCTTCTAACTGTTGATTTTGATTTAAATTACACCCATTGTATGTGGAATGTGATGGTTAAGTAAAAAATACTAGACCATGTGGTGAATGATTTAGATTTGGACTATAATTTTATGAGATAATTATCTATGTTGCATATGGATATGAAAGAAGAATAATATCTAGGGTTATTTTCTATTGTTCATGTCACACCCTCCATGGATGATTTAATTTAAATATAATAGTTAATATAAATTAATTTTTTATGTTTCAGCAAGATTAATATTGATGGGGAGACCATGGATGACTATTTTTGGCTTCCTGAGGGTTTCATTTGTTTTTGAAACATGTTATTCATTACATTGAATATGAGGAATGCGGTGATGAAATGTGGGCATCTCTCTATTTAGGATGTTCACCCTAGTCCTACCAAGATATTTTATGATGTAAAATGATGGTATCATTGGAATGGGAAGCAAAATGGTGTTACCAATTTTTTTCTTTGAAAATTATCTATTTGAGGATTAAGGTCATGAATTAAATACAGATAAGATTATTGAAATTAAATATCCACTTTGGGGAATTAGGATGATTTTTTCCTTGGACTTCATGATTTGATTACTTCAAACTACTTTTTTTGAATAATTTTACATGGTTTATTATTAACTAGTTTATGGAAAACACATTTTCTTCCAATTATGGGGTCAATCAATTTGGAATAACATGGATAAAAATATGTATATGTGATTTCTATGCTTAATAATGTACATTCAATCATCATTTCTGATCAAAACCAAATCTCTAGATTCCATTTCTGGATTTTTTATATGATGTGATGATCTCTCGTTTGAGGCTAATGATGGATAATCATATAAAGAGGAATTTTCATTCTTAGTAGGTTATTTTGAATATTTAGGATATTCTATGATCTTGTGTTCATGAATTTGGTTTCTCAATGGAGAAAACTCTATTGATGGATTATTTGTTATTAAAAAAATAATAAAGACATCATAAAGATGGATCCCCTTGAATATCTTAATAGACAACCATGCTTCTCACCAATTTTTCTCTTGTAATTTGTTGACGATTATTTACAGGGACTGGAAATCATCTAATAGATTAATTATAGGATTAAATTGATTTTGGAATGATTGGAACAAAGTATATTAACCATAAATATTAATATGTCGTTCATTTTCATCCATTGTATTTCACCGATAGGTGTTTCTCATAGTTTTTCCCCAACTGGGACATAATCGGTTGGGGATGAAGAGAACAGTTGTTTTGTGTTATGTGGGAGTGTTTAATATTATATAGCATATCATGCGTGTGTAATAGTAGATAAAATACCATCCTATAATACTTATATTGATGATATATTTTATGTAACTTAGTTGATGAATAATAATATAGAACTACCTCACATTATTGAGTTGGAGGACATGGATTTAGAGCCTAAAACCGTTTTCGTTTAGAATCATATCCTTTTTTATTATTATGAATGATTCATTTGGGTTAAATTGATTCTATTGTCTCTGTGAAATTTTATTTTGGTGTATAAATCCATAATAAATAGGATCATAAATATTTAATGAGAGAGATATAAACTCACTTATTCTTTAATGAAGAGAATAGATAGTTTGGCAGGTTTATAAAGTGGAATTATGGGGTGAATTTTGATACCTATAGATTAATTTAATTTTATTATTTAATATATATTTTTTAATTTTTTAGAGTTTCTTTAAATAGATCCTAAATATTTTGAAAAATTGGGAATATTGTATGCATACATTGTTAGAATATTATTATTGTTAACCATGTAACCATAATGTGTGTTAGGGGAGGGTGTTTTCAATTATGGATCACATAGTTCACTAAACTATAGTGTTTTCTAGAAAAATAGTCTGGTTATGTGTGATATAAATGAGTAAGATCATATAATGGTCTCCTGGTTAGAGGAAAATATGTGACCAAACCATATAAGATATCCCTTATGTATGCATTACTTAATAGTTATAATAGCATAATCAGAGCAGAGTTTCCATAACATAAAACCCACCGATATTTTATAAAAACTTGAATTTTCCTGCATGACCCTTTTGAATTATAACCCCATCCTTTTTATTTTACCTAATTAATTTTACCTAAGATCATCTCATTTGTGCATCTCTCTACTTCCTAGAATCCTTGATTGTCTCTATTAAGTTATCGTGGATAAAAATCATGGAAACTCTTGATTCCTTCTTGATTTATCCTTTCTTATTATTTTAGTTTCATTTTCTTCCACAAAATTCTTTTCTCAGTTCCATTGGTATACATAAAAAATATGTTATGGATAAGGATTGTTTTATATGTTAACAGTTATATTGATTAGGTCTTATGAGGTTCACATTCTATATGATCTCTTCTAAATTAAATAATGAGGTATGGTTAAGGTGGGGCTAAGGTAGGTGCCTCTATATAATTAATCATTTATTTTGCATAGCATAAGTTATCGAGTCATATAAAGCTTCTATTATCAAGATACATTGAGTTTTAAAAACCTCAATTATCATGATACATTTTCAATGTGTATTTAAGGATTTATTAATGTTCATTGCTTGTATTTATTGGCTATATAAGGGATAATGTGATCATTTTCCCTAACCTTCATGCTCAATTATTTTATAAATATTTTTTTCACTATGATGTTTTTGAAAGAACTATTCAAAGATTATTTTGAATCCAAACATATTTCCAAAATATGTTTTTCAATATATTTTTATTATGAATGACGTTTAATTGATTTATAAGGCTAAATTTTTTTAAAAAAAATATCGTTTGGTAATCTTCATACTTATTTGTTATGTTATATTGATTATAGAAAACATTATAATTTTTTTATTCATTAAATGTTCATATTATATTAGCCACATAATAAATGTCATGTTTATTATTGATGATATAAACATGAGAAAATGGGGTACATATTTAGTTAATTGGATGAGTGCTACACATGTTTAAATTCTTCTCTATCTAGTTGCCTTAGTTTAGTTTTTTCCTTAGTGAGGTAATATTACTTTTTAGTGGCAAGAGGGAATGCTGTGGTTATATTTCTTTTATCTTCATACTGGTCATTTAGTGTTCTATGGTCAAGTTCCATGATTACCCATTTCTTTTATATACATGTCCCAATGGTTATAGACCATTTGATGTGTTTTTATGACATGTATCCACTCATGATTATTTATATGTTTATATCATCTTTCCCCTAATAATGATTTCTAATTTCCATATTTTTCTTTATTTCAAAAACATGGTTTGGTTTATTTAAAACCAATTGGATGTGAGAAATGGATTTTGAAATTTTTTTAAATGATGTTACATTTTCATAAATAATAATTTCTTTAAATAATGATTTAAAAATAGTTCTAATATATTGTATTGTGATCAGTATTATATATTTTCATAGTAATATCCTAATAATATTTATAATAACAACAAAAATACATTATATGGGTTAATGTTGAAATGATTCTGTTTTCTTGGTTCATGGGAAAGGATCAATGTATTATGGTGGTGAATCAAAATATAGATTTTTCATCGTGGAAAAATGTTTGGTGGTGATCATGGGTCATCAAAAGTTTTCTTATGACGATCATTTATCAGACCATCAAGCGGTGATTTTTGATTACTTATGTATCGACCTATCCAACCTTTTCATTATTTTGTATTCATTAATATATGATTTTCCAACTCAATTAACTTTTGGTTTATCATGTTATGTATAAATATTTATTATTTCAAGTGGGTAATATTTTTTTCATGTATTATTTTGTAGATATTTTTATTGACGTGAATGGATGCCCCAGCGATTTATATGTTATTCCATAACTAATGGTGGTCTTCATGAGGGGTTATATGAAATTGAAATGGTGAAATTATTCCCCTTGGTTTTATTAGACACATTATATGATTTTCATCATCCCATAAAGATAAATGAATGTTCTTTGACCTATATGGGGGATTGTTACATGTTGTGTGGTTGGTCGACCTAAGTTGGTTAGTAACATGGAGGCCTTCAAAAAAGGGGTTTTCCATTACATAGGCTAGTTCATTTTTTACTCTTTAGGACCTTACCAAAATGGAATTCTCCCCCTAATTGATATCATGACTAACCACTAAAACTGTTGTGGTTTGTAGAATTTACAATGGAAAAATATGGTATTCAATATGTTATGGTGTAATCTATTTTGGATGAAATTTTATATAAAATAATTTTTTTAATTTTTTTTTAAAAAACATCACTAAAACATATTTATAAAGACTATTTCAAATATGGGGAAGAAATTAAACAAAAAATATTTTTATAGATTTTATCATTGATTAAAGTGGATAGGCATGGTTTTATAATTTAATGCGTGTTTATAAATATAAAATATTTTAAAAATAAAAGTGTTCATATTTATTTATAAATTGTTCATAAATGTAAATATTAAATTATTATGTTATGTAAATGTTTTAAAAGTTATTTAAATAATTACAAAACGTGTTTTGGATGGTGATATGGTCAATGGTTGAAATATAATCAAATTTCAGATATTTACTTTATTTAAATACATTATATAAAATATTAAATGATTATTATTAGATAACAAAATTATTCATAAATTTTCTCATTAATTGAAATATAATGTACTTCTCATAAATTCGATTTCAATGATAACCTGAATGTTTTATGTTGGATTAAAGGCAATTGTTCATGTCTATCCTTGTTCGAATTATAATTTTTATATAATATATATATAAATTATTTATAAATTTTCATTCTAATTCAAATATATTTGAATTATTAATTAATTAATTTATTACATAATTATTTCATTTCTATAAATTTTTATTTATTGAATGTATTTATATAATAGTTAATTTTGCTAAGCTAATTCAAAATTATCAATCATTAATTTAATAAGATAGATGTTAGGTATGAAAAGTGTAATTTTTTTCTTATTTCTTACCTTTGGATTGTATTGGGTTATAGGATTGGATATAAAGGATGATTATAGTTATATTATTAATGCATGTTATAATTTTTAAGGAATATAAATCACACTTGAGTAATGTAACCATGGGAATAGTGGCATTGGGTTGTAGTGGTAACTAGATTGGAGGATTATACAACGTCACAAAATGTCATGGTTTTCTCATAGTCTCTCTAGGATTAATATTGTGGTGATTTTTGATTTCATATAATTTTAAACATTTAGATGAAAATATTATGTATACCTTATGGATATGATTCTTTTCTATATGTGTAATCATTTTAGGATTTTAATTTCCATTAGCATTAAATGATATGGTTTGTGTAAAGAGTCACTGATCAATATTTTTTAAACATATTTATGTGGTGGATGGAAAATGTAATCATAAATATATAAGTATAACCATGAATAAAATTAAATAAAATACATGATATACAAGGATGATATTAAATAACCTTTAAAAATACTATGTGTTGGACTCATTTAAAAGGGAACAATTATAAAGACTTCAATAATCTGGCCAAGTAGTGCATGTCAAATGTGTATTCCCAGATAATATCTTATATATGTAAACAAGGTAATAATCAACCGTAATAGAAATATTTTTTCATTTTTTACATTTTCCTTGTGTTAAACCTAACTATGATACCCTAAAAAAATAAAATATTCAGAGTAATCATGTTGATTTTATCAATGTGATAGATTGGGAAATGGGTTATCTACTCAACTATTCTAGAGTCATATGTGATATAATTGGCATAATGGAAAACCTAAATAGATAAATTATGGTAGGATAAATCATGTGGCCAAATGTATAGTGATATATATATATCTTATGACACTAAAATATATGGTGTGTTTTAAAATGAAAAAATTGTTTCAGTGGGATTGAATTTATTAAATGTTGTTGCTAAATTTGTTTAAAATATGAAACTCATTGAATAAAATATTTTTTATAGATATTATTAGATCGTTCTAATTAAATATGACATTGATATAAATATTGGTATAATATGATATTAATGCAAGAAACTTATTATACATGTATAAATCATATGATATTTTATTAGGTGAGAATATAACTTTGGTTGTCTAAAGAGAAAAAAACTTGAAGAACAAAATATTAAAATTGATCGATAACTATGTCCTTGTTATTATGAAATGTATATATGGATTCACTCAGACATTAAAAAATACTAGAGATAAAATGACCTGTGGAACTTAATTCGTCAGCAATGTACTCAATATTATTAATTGTGATGCGATTTTTTGGGGTTAAATATATTTATTAAGGATTTATATGGTTGTGGAATTATCTTTTTAAATATAATTCGAATTATTCCAATAATGACCCATAGTTAAATAAATGTTTTTAATTTTTCAAATATTTTTGTGGATATTGATCATGATCTATGAAGCATATTCTCTGGTACTATTTTTGTAGTACTAAAGGGCCTTTGTTTAGGATAAAATAATGAAAATTAGAATTGTCCAATAGTTTTCAATAGACATTGAATCCTACAGGAAGTGTCTGTATAGAGGGGAAATGTTCCCATTGGATGGAAACATCTTAAGATACCTGGAGGGGATGGTAAAACTCTATAAGGAATCTTTGTTAGCTATTATTGTTATATAAATAAATTAATATATTATAATGTGTATGTTCTACCAAATTTTTATTTAATATGTATTATATATATAATATAGTTAAATTCAATGAATAAATTTATAAAACGTTTAGTTGGCATTGATAATATGAATCCATGTATTTTTCATTAATTAGTCGGTTGAAAATGATTATATCAAACAAGACTGTTTTAAAATATTGCATATGTATTTTTATATAATTTTCATATTTAATAAGGGTTGTTCGTTATTGAAAAATTTTTGTTAGGAAAACATGACATTATGGATTTAATACACATGGATTATGATTCATCAGAATCTATAATATATTGAAAATAGAGATAAGGAAAAAACATGTTTCATCCAAGATAAATATCTTATATGAGATCTTTGTAACACATGATAAATTTAGACTCCACCCATTTTTGGAATGATTTAATGATTACGTGTTAATATAAAAATATCGATCCCAACAAAATAAAAACCATATATGATATATATAGAATAGTTTATTTGATAATATTACTATTAATTTGTGTTTTCATGTGTTATACACAATGTATTATTCGATTTTAAGAGTGATATTATTTAAGAAAAGATTGATTCTATGGGGATATTTAGAGTATTTTTTAGACATATAGAAGATAAAATTAAAATATTATGTCCAAGAATGTTAACATGGAATTTTTCTTTATATATTTAAAGAGGTTAGATTATCAAAGTAAAGATAAATTAAAAGAGTGACAATTTTTACCATATTTATGTTAAACATTTTATCGTAAATGCGATTATTATGTTATTAAAAGATATAAGGAAATATTACTATCAATTACTTAAATGATTATAAATGAATGAAATTACATAGAGGTTCCCAGAATGTTGTTGATTATGAATAGAAAAAGTGTTCTAAGTAGAAAATAGAAGTTATTATCATAATAACATTTGATATTTAAAATTAATGGATTTTTAATAGCTATTCAAATAAATGAACATTTGAAATTGTATTCCTTTGTGTCACACTTATTCAAATGGGATTACATTATAGATGTTACTAATAAGTGATTTTTTTGGGAGGGTTTTATATGATGGATACATAGATATATAGTATTAATCTCATAGAGATCAATGTGTTCGACCAAAAACAAAAAGTGCAGCAAACATAATCCTAAACATTCATTATACCATATTTAATATCATTAGTATGGCACTTATATATTGATTTAAAAAATTCACAAAACATTTTAGGAACATAAAATTTTTCATGTTAGAAAAAATGCTGACTCTTTAATATCATTGGTTCATGTCGATTACATATCCTTCATGATGTTTAAAAATAAATAACCTCTCAATAAATAGAGTTATCAATAAACAAATAATATAATAATTTTTTATATATTATTCAATAAATTTATTGTTTTTATAAGGAGGATATCATATTAGGATACAAAATAATATCATGAGGCACAAAATATTCTTTTTGCACTAGATTACGCCCCAATATATACCATATGTAGTGTCACACACAATATATTTAGTATACTACATGTAGATGTTTTATATTTAAATTTCTCTATATGTGAGGTTAGTGAGATACATATCATGACCACCTTCAAATTTTTATACTTTTCTTACCAAATCCTTAAGGATTAGATAATCTGGTATGGATCGGTATGTTGTTGATCATGTCATTAGTTAGAAATTAACGAAGGTGGGATTTAGCATCTCATATAATGAGTATGAAATATCGTCCCTCAATTGAGATATACTGGGATGTTAATGACCATACCAATATATTATATATAATGTGATTATCTTTATGGGTTAGGGGTATGTGAAGTTAACATCTGCAGAAATAAATGACATGTGATGTATTCATCATCCTAGGTAGTCCATACATCAGTAATCAAGAGTGTATAAGTAATCATATGGGACTGAAATACTGCATGTCTCATGGATTCACAAATTCATAGATTAAATATTAAATCAAAATGATTACAAGATTATTATATTTCTTGTTCACCTGGGTATTAACATACTTTTTTATAGAGATCACAATACAACCTTTTGTATCTTGAGTATAATTAAGGGTTTACCAGAGGCTAATATTTACTTAAATTTTTGAATTTAATAATTTATATATGTTTTTAATGCTTTGAGTTGATAGTGAAATCACACTTTGGGTTCATCAAAATGAGGTTCAACTTTATGAAATTTTTTTATCTTCATTGAAAAGGGTTTAGAAGTAATTTGAAAGAAGTTAGGAATGGATTTATAGAAGTTATTTTATGTGATGAGATTCTAGGTGAGTTTATCAAAGAAATATTGAAAAGTGTTTTGATTTAATCCAAAAATTGCACTAAATATCCAAAAGGAATTTTGGTTATGTAATTATGAGTTATACCGTATCATGTCATACAAGGCGATTGTGTGTTATGTCAATGAAGCTTTAGTTAAAGTAAAAGATTTATGAAATTTCACATAAATGAACCACCACATAGTGGAGGTTTATAGAGAACCTTGATTATTATGATATCACTAATAAGGGAGTTAAAACAATTATCCTTTTGAATTTTAAAAATTTTCCTCTGCAATTCAACCTTTATGAAAGGCTAAATCCTTGATCCACGATTGTATTTTCTCTCATCCTCACCTTAAATGAGTTAGTAAATGAAAAATATTAACAAAGTGATTTAAATGGTTTGGTATCAATGTGAGACAACTACATTCCATGTTGGTTAATCCCCATACACAGATTAACTATGATGAATCAATTTCAATAACCAATATAGAGTCACACTGTATTCTAACTCCCGAATCCACATAGGCTTATATTTAGACTGTTTTACATGGTTTCACTAGAATCTATGTTGGTCTTCACACTCTTTCATCACAAAAGAGGATATTTATACTCAATCACATACTCATATACTTCTTAAATGAATGATCCATTGTAGGATGATATCTTACAACACTTGGTTTCTTCTTCACTAATATATTTTTATGTTATTTCATCACCATTCTGGATCAAACTTTTTCATGTAACATTATAAAAGTACATTTCAATCTTACACCTCTTACTCAAATATTTTCCACAAATTGTGTCTGATCAGTTTGCTCGGGGAAAAAATTCTCATGTATACATTTTCCTTCAGTTTAATGATTTTATGGCATCACAAAGATTTTTTCATGTAATGAACACAAACAATTTCAATCACAATCCAAGATACTATATTCTTGAATTATCGATACAATTTCCCACGATTATATCAATGGCACTTCATGCAAAATATGTAGTAAAATATAATAAAAAAAACACATCCCACACAATCTTGATATTATTTTATGTGAAATTTATCAATTTATCAAGCTTTTATGTTCCATAATTTTTTTTGTTTGATGTAATTATCCTAGGTTCTCAAATATACCTCAATGAATTTCATGTGTTTGTGCATTTAACTCATAAACCATGTATAGTAATCTATGTATTCTTATTTATTATTTGTTTCATCATGTACATAGGTATACGAACAGGGAATCAGTGGTTATATTGTCTTCAAATTCCCAATATTTACCTCATGAATGAATATTATTTTGTGCACAATATTTCATAAACTCCATGTCCTGACCATATGGTTAATAAAGACTCACTATTCATGTCTTCCTTTTCTTGTACACCCTAACAGGTACATAATATCTTAGTACTTTTCAAAAATGATGGGCTAAAGTGTGTGGATTATTTTTATTCATGAAATGTGATATGCATAAAAAAATGTCTCCAAATCCATCAGGTATGAATGGATGTGATAGTCACTATAACTGTATATGGGGTTTTATTCTTCAGGCGATAGTGTCAATCAAAGATCATCACATTTTAAAACAAAGTGCTATATGGTTATCTATTTCCCTCTAAAACCAAATCTATCTCAAGATCTTAATCTTCAGAATACCTCTCACTATCAGATCAGTCTCTTTTATAGGTGAGGTCTCCACTGCCATATCTCTAAAATTCAACATCATGAATTCCTGAATAACATATCGTGCCAATAATGGTTTTAATAAACCGAAGATCATAATGGCTGAAAATATTTCCATTATGCTTTCCTTCTTTTTTTATATCACAAAATGATAGAATTCATGGAATCCCTTCTTAAGTGATATGAAAGTTTCTCTTTATTGTGTAGTTCTCACATGGATGAAAAAATATCCCATGTTTCATAAAATGAATAATATCACTTGTCAAATTTGGTTATTTTTATAAAAACCTTATATATTCATGAAAACGTATCTATTATCCTTTATGTCCTCATTCATGAATATTTAACTCATAGTAATCACAAGCAATCAATTTTTAATGCATGGAAGGACCATTGGAGGATGGTTTGACATAAGGTGTATCTCACAATATCAAACCTGTAGAATTGAGGGTCTCATAAGAGTACCAGGAGAATGGTGGAGGAAGGAGAAGTCCTATAGATCATTGGATCATTGGATTAGTGCAGGTAAAATGGTTGTTTTATCTCAAAAAAATTATTAATTTGGTGAACAATACCCATGATCCCTTGGTCCCACATCGAAACATTAATCAATATATTTATCTTTTATAATAAATTTCATCACACTAACGTCATGATATAGAATATCATTCATAACTTAAATACACAACACACAATGATTTGGGGTTATACATACCTCATTCCTCTAGCATCCCATACATGTGCACTCATACGGGTGTTCTGTGCTCACCATTCATGCCTACCTGAATGTTCTTTCAATTATATAATCCATGTGGGAAATACAAAACCTATTTCAATGATCGAATATTCAGTTTGACCTAACTTCAGTTTTCTTGGACCTAGGTCCTCAAATGTTTTTGAGGTTGCTCCTTAGTTGGATTATCACTAGCCATTTTTTTAAAAAAAAATTCCCAAAGAAAAATTCTATGAAAATAAAATTGGGAAATTATAAAATGCTTCATAAAATTATCCTGAAATAAATATTTTTCTTTTATTTAAAAATTATTCCATAAAAATATAATTTCAATACTTTTAAATATATTCATTGTATTCTATTATATTCTAACCCCCCTTCATTACTACACAAAATGTGTCAATTATTCGACATCACTAGAAATTGTCATTGAAATTATGATAATTTCAACAATAATTATAATAAAAATCGGATAATATTAAGTCAACATAATTATTAAAATAATATATTCTTATGATATCCAATACACATTGACGTTTTATTTTAAACTAATACCATTCAAGTTTATTGGGTTAAACAATACCCTATGTGGATTTGTTTTCAATACCCTTAATCAATTCAACATGTTCATATGTGAATTGGTATTTATTTTATTCTCCTCTTTATTGATAATAATTACTATGATAGAATGGATAATAGGGGGTATTATCATTTCATAATTTCAGAAAAAATTGTTTCTCCCCCTTATATTATGATTTTGTGAACAATTATGGCAGAGCGATTATTTGACATTGTTTTCATTAATGAAGAGAATTTAGTTAATAAAGTATATGTATATATTGGATAACACAATTTAGAAAATAAAGAATATACATATAAATGGTTGTATATTATATCATAAACTACCATTCAATTTAAATCAATCTCAGATATAGTTAAATCCCATTTTAGGTAATGAAAATAATAATATTTTCAAATTTACAATGTTGCTTAAATTTCCACATTCACTGTGCAGTGAATATTTAACACCTTTAACTCATTTATTCTCTCCATATAAGATAAATCCATATCATTAAATGACCTTAATGTCTATATATAATCATATATATATATAAGAGAATAATGAGGGATTTTTTTTCTCTTCACGGTTATCATTCAAGCTGAGAACTTCCCCTTAACCTAGTCCATTATTTTCATCTAATATATGTATATGAATATTTCCTTGAACACTTATTTCAATTTTGAACCTCATCTATTATATTATTTTATTTATACCCCTGAATTTATTCTTTATTTTTAATACCATTTTCCATTTATGTCTTTTGGATATTCTTGTTACTATTTTAGACAACTTCTCATAAACTCCCATCTTACTTTTGGAATCCACTTTCATTCCATTAGCATTAAAATGTTTTTATGCGCCTTCTATTATTTTCGATTATATGTCAATTTACTGAAAAAATAGGCAATATTATTTATCTACTCATATTTATTTGGATTTACACATTGGGTCTCATATCTTCATGACTTATCCTCTCTATCTTTCCATGTTTTCGTCCCATTAATATTATAGGGAATCACTCTTGGTAAATTTTTCATCAATATTTCATCATTAAGGCCTTTTTATGAACAATCCATAAAAATCATCCATGTAATAATATATGTTTTAAATTGGATACATGGATGGATATAAAGAAACAATATTATTTTTTTATAACTTTTTTTCATATAATCATAATGAATTTTTTTAATCCATTTATGTTACATGGAAATGAAATTTTATACATGCATGTATAGGATTTATGCCCACACCATTAACCACACCAGAAAAAACCTATAAAATTTTATCTACCACAATGAATTGTATTCTATCCAAACACCTGATATTGATTTCTTTATTCAAAAATATCCATATTTTTCTTAGTGATATGATTTTATTGAAATTTTCACAACCCGTCCTAGTGGGGCCCGAGCCGCAACCCCCCAAGCCCGCCTCAAATAGGCCAAGGTCTAGTGACTAGCACTGAGTAGCTATGATACTAACATGGGAGGAATTTCCTATAAACTTGTAAACATACACACATATCTCCAAGCCCACAAAGCTGAAAATTAGAAACTACTAAAAATGGAAAGATGCAAGCATACACTAAAACCCAACCAACAGAGTACAACAGGAAAGTAAAGTACAACAAGTGTAAAACCCTGTGCCAAAAGTAAAATCCCACCAAAAGAGATTCTATAACAAAGTCCAACCTGTAAAGAAAGGAGGTGGGAATGTAGTTTGTAGCCGTAGGGACACACCTCATCCTGTCTGATCTCACTGAGTATCATCTGGTCCTGGTCTGCCTAGAATCATGTCAAAGTCTCACTCGTCTGCACAAGACACGACATGTGCGGGAATAGCCTATGCATGGGTGAGTATAACAATACCCTGTAGGACACCCTAAAACCACAAAGAAATACAACAAGGGAAAAATACCACAAAGGAAATATACAATCAGCTCTACACAGTATATGTTTACTAAGAATATAACAATAATATCCAGATATACTCATACACAAACGACCATCACGATACTGCCACTAGGATCCAGCTCGAAGATTCCACTAAGCAACATAATAGGGAGAACACACTCCTAGGTATGAAGATAGAGACACAAAGTACACGTTCTGGGAGAACACACTCTGCAAGTACTAAGAGAACATGATGCTCAAATGAGGATCACAACCTAGTCATGGGGTGATTCTGACAACTCAGTATGATCTAATCAGCTAAGCAGAGAATCGACGCCTGGGTAAAGTTGGTCACGTCGATATCAAGAACTCTACCTAGGGTTCCAGGAATGAATAGAGGATCCAGCTCTAAGTCTCACATATGGGATTCCAACAACTCTATTCAGGATATTCTTCTGAAGGGATCATACTCTTGTGTAAAGGAAATGATACCAGAACCTCCAAGGAAAGGACCAAAGGCATAGACCCAATGAAAACTAGTCCAAGTCATAGATGGAAAGTAACTCAAGCCTTGAAGAAATTTTTACACAGCGTGTAGTATGATTACACGTCATGTGCCTTGACCCCAGGTACTACCAGTGTAAACGACCCGTTTCATCTGTCCGGTCTGTGGAAAACTCAACTACACTGCATATAGAAAAGTACACACCGGGTTTCTGACTCTGGGTACTGCCCGTATAAATGGCCCGTGTCACTCAGCTTTTCAGTTATAAGGAAACTACACGACATGTATAAAGATAACACGCCATGTCCGAGCACTTGGGGATCACACCGTGTACACTGGCCATGTGCCTGAACACGGTCTCTACCAGTGTCCGTGTCACCTGCCCGTGTACCAGCACACGAGCTATCCCGTGTATCTGGCTGGGTCTGGTCGTGTAGGGGTATACACGGCGTGTCCTTGGTCATGTACCCTGCCTATTTCTGGGTACTCCCGGAGTACACGCCATGTGGTCCGTTGACGAACACACGCCGTGTATCCCATAATACACGGCGTGTAGTCGGGATTTTTCCAGAAATGCCGTCTTCTACCTCGTGCCGCGATTGAACCTCAGTATCCTCGGTTTCTTGTCCGTTCATCCCGATACTCTAGGGATTGGTTTATTTTGTCATGATAACATCGTAATGGGTGTTTCTGGCTCTTAAAATGGATCATAAACGTTGAACGATCCATCCGAAGAAAAATGCCCGAAAACTCGTATCTCCCGATCCGCTCTGAATCGCCAGACGAAACTGTCGTCTCACCTCTGTGATGTCTCTTCGGGGTTGGATCCACAATCTTGGATCTCTACGTCATAGAATCGATGCCCAACGATCTGTTGTTCATCACCCCGCGAACAACATGAAGAACGTGAAGGAGAGAAATGGGATAAATCCAGTGAAACAAAATTTGAGGAACGAACCTCTGCCATCGTTCATCACGACATTGATCCTCTCCCATTAATAAGATTAACAGAGTAGAAAAATATCAACAACAAAAGATCAACATGGATTTAATCTCCCAAAATCCCCGTAAAAGCCCATCCCTCAAGAACGATCGATCCGCAGACTAATCTGTTCGTGGATTAGCCCGTGTTCATCGTAGTAATCAATAATGGGGAAGAAAACAGAAATTAAACCTCCTACCTGGATCTGCGGTGTTCTTTGGTGAAGATCCGGTCTCCACATTATCGTCGATGGAGAAGCTCGTCAAGAACATCGTCACCGCGTTGGGAGGTTTTCTCTAAAGATCTCTAGAGACTCCAGGGGAATTCAGGGTTATGAGAAGAGTAACCCTGATCCCCTGCGAAATCTCTTTTTAAAAAGGAAAAGAGATATTTCTCTGCAACAAATATTTAATTAAAAATATTTTAATTAAATATTTTATTGCTATTGCATCCAAAAACCAGATTTCACCACCGACCTGCACTGGCCGATGTTAGGTCTCTTATAGGGTAATCTCGCTGCACTGAACGCAACAGTGCCATCAGATTTTTGATTCGAGCACCCATTCGGGAGTTATTCTCCTTTTTCATGAAAACTGCACGCATGCACAATTTAATTATTAAATTAAATTTATTCATTTGTTCCGGGATCATTGGGCCTCGGAACTGCATGCCGTCTCAGAGCCTGGCCTCAAATTAATTCCAATATAATATTAAAATAATACATGGAAAAATCTGGGATATTACATCACATCCACCTTAGGGATTTTACGTCCCCAAAAGACCAAAACAAAGGCTACTCAAAAAGATGTAGGTACTGCACGTGAATCTGAGCCTCCCACTCCCATGTGCTCTCCTGGAGATTCTTGTGTTGCCACCGGACACGCACCAATGGAATAGCTCACCCGCAAAGGATCATCTCCTGCTGATACTCGATCTCCACTAGGTACTCAGCAAAGGTCGATCCATCATCAATGTCCAGCTCGCCCAAGTTGATAACGTGCGATGGATCATCCACGTATCTCCGCAGTTGGGACACATGGAAGATGTTGAGTACCCAGTCTATCTGAGGAGGTAGAGCCATGTGATACACTACCTCGCCGACTCTACTCAAAATATGAAAAGGACCAATGAACTGAGGAGATAGCTTGCCGCCTCGGCCAAATCTCTGCAATCCCCATCGAGGTGAGACCCGAAGGAACACATTCTCTCCCTCCTCGAACTCCAAGTGCCTCCGCCTCCTGTCGGCATAAGACATTTTCCAACTCTTTGTAGTCTTCATACACTCATGGATGACCTGCACATTCTTTGTATTAGCTCTCACCATTTTTGGTCCCATGAGTGATGACTCTCCTGGGCCAGTCCAGCAAATCGGTGACCTGCATGGTCGCCCATACAGAGCCTCAAAAGGTTCCATAACAATAGTGGAATGATAACTGTTGTTATAAGAAAATTCCACCAGTGGTAGGTGATCCTCCCAGCTTTGAACGATGTCAAGTATGCAAGATCGAATCATATCCTCCAGGACCTGGATGGTCCGCTCTGTCTAACCATCAGTCTGGGGATGAAATGTTGTTCCCAAGAGTAACTGAGTCCCAAAAGCTTCCTGAAATCCCTTCCACAACCGGGATGTGAAATGAGCATCATGATCTGAAACAATCATGGATGCAACTCAATGATGTTGAACTATCTCCTGCACATAGAGGCATCCCAAAATCTTTAATTCACTCTGCTCACGTATGGCTAGGAAGTGGTCCGACTTGGTGAGTCGATCAACGATCACCCAGATGGCATCGTGTCCCCTGAACGTACATGGTAAACCCGTCATGAAGACCATGGATATTCCGTCCCACTTAAACTCTGGCACCTCAAGGGGCTGATTGAAACCTGCTGGCACCTGGTGCTCATCCTTTACTTGCTGACAAGTAAGGAACCAATAAACAAACTCTTCCACACTCTTCTTCATTCCTGGCCACCATAACTGACGTCGTAGGTCAGGATACATCTTTTCCATGCCTGGATACACCACCAAAGGAGATGTATGGAACTACCATAAAAAACCCTCTCATAACGTCACCGGTACAACCTTATTCCCTCTGAAAAGAACAACGTGCTCCCCACCTTCTGAAAATCCATCAGTAGTAACGCCTGTGGATACCTGAGCAAGTAGAGTCTCACAACTACCATCCTTGAGCTATGCTTCCCTGACTCGCTGTAAGAGTGGGGGGGGGGTGAAAACCATCTACTGAAGGTAATCTCCCTCATATCTATCCATGAAGGATAACTGCAAAGAGGCCAGCTGCCTCATCGCCTCATCCAGCAATTGCGAACTGGATTTCCTGCTTAGAGAATCTGCCACTATGTTCCCCTTACCAGGTGTGTAAAAGATCTCAAAGTCGTAATCCTGTATGAACTCAAGAAATCGCCTCTGTCTCAAATTCAGATCCTTCTCAGAAAAGATATATCTGAGACTCTTATGATCAGAATAAACGGTAAACCGCTTTCCCATCAGGTAGCGCCACCACATCTTCAATGTGAAGACTACCGCTGCCAACTCAAGATCATGGGTCTTGTAGTTCTGCTCATGTGGCCTCAATTGAAATGAACCATAGGTAATCACCACTTGCCTCTGTATCAGGACACAACCAAGTCCGGTTCCTAATGCATCACTGAACACTATGTACTCGACACCCTCCTCCGATAATCTCAAGATCGGGGCACTCGTCAAACACTGTCTCAGCTGCTGGAAATCCTACCGGAATATCTCGGTCCATACAAATGGTTTCCCTTTTCGGGTCAAAGTTTTCATGGGTGCTGCAATCCTGGAGAAACCAAGGATGAATCTCCGATAGTAGCCTGCCAACCCAGGGAAACTCCGCACCTCCGTCACGCTCCAGGGTGGCTCCCATGCTAGAACTGCCTCCACTTTGGATGGGTCCACTACTACACCATTTGCTGAGATAACGTGTCCTAGAAAGTGGACCTCCTGTAACAAGAACTGACACTTAGAGAGTTTCCCATACAACTGGTGCACTTAGAGTGTGTTCAGAACCATCCTTAAGGGTCTCATGTGCTCCTCCTCGGACGCAGAGTACACAAGGATATCATCGATGAAGACCACTACAAACTAGTCTAGATAGGGCTGAAAGATATGTTTCATGATTCCCATTAACACTGCTGGGGCGTTCGTCATGCCGAAGGGCATAACCATGTACTCATAGTGATTGTAGCGGCTTCTGAAAGCCGTCTTCAGTACATCCTCATCCCGTACTCGCAACTGGTGATAACCTGATCATAGATCAAACTTCAAGAACCATCGTTCCCTCTCAAATGGTCGAAGAGGTCATCGATCATCGACAGTGGATACCGGTTCTTCATGGTCACCGGATTCAAGCGCCGGTAATCCACACATAGCCTCAAGCTCTTCTTTTCCTTCTTGGAAAACAGCAGTGGGGCTACCCAGGGTGAAATGATGGGTCTCACGAAGCCCTTCTTCTGCAAGTCGTCTAGCTACACTCTCAGCTCACGAAGCTCTGCAGGAGCCATCTGATATGATGATGTTGATATCAGCATCGTTCTGGGTTGCAACTCAATGCCGAAATCTATCTCCCGATGGGGAGGTATCCCGGAGACATCCTCCAGAAAGACGTCTTTGAATTCAGCCACTACTACTGGAAACTAGAAACTCGTAACATCTGCTGCACTAAGGGCTAGGCTAGAAAAATGATGTGAAATCGGTTGTTCCCTTCTATGCACCAGTCCATCCTGCACTGCCTGGGACTCTTTTTCACCGAAAAAAGAGAAACTTGTTCCATCTATGCGGACACACCACAACCTTCGCCCAAAGCAGTTGATCTGGGCATGAACTGTGGATATCCAATCTATACCATAAATGACATCGTAAGTCCTCGACGCTACCACCAAGAAGTTCGAGCTGAAACTCTCGCCTCCAAGGGTCATGTCACACTGTCTAAAGAGGTGTGTGATCTATGAATCTTCTCCAGTCGGTGTTTCTAAGCGTAAGGGTCGAGTCAACGACTTAATAGGAATCTCAAGGTGTCAAACAAGATAAGAATACAAAAAGGAATGACTAGAACCTGTGTCTATCAGTACGACATCGAAAGTAGAAAATACACAGATAGTACCTCTAATCAATCCGAGAGTACCTGGGTCATAAAACTCTGCTGCCTACAGCTGTCCCTACCTCTGTCCACCAGCTCCCTAAGCCTAGGGTGGACCTTCTGGGGGTGGTGGTGGTAAAGGGTCAAAATTCTGACCACCTCCACCTGCTCTCCCAGCTCCTCTACCGCATATTCCGCCACACGGATCAATCTGTCCACACGTTGCCTTTGCCTTGGTGGTCCATCCACTGCCCTCGTGGCAGTAGTACGGCAGGTAGGACAATCTCGAGCGAGATGTCCTCTGTCATCACATGAGTAGCATCGCCTCTCCTGAGGATAGCTGGATGCGCCCTACGAACCCTGTACGGTAGATCCCCTGTCCCGGGATCTCCTCTGAAAACGTCTCCCACGCATGGGTCCCTGACGTTGGCTCCTTGTTGCCGAGGTATCTGCTCCAGCTCTCCCACTACTAACAACTGCAGGCTGTCCCTACTCTGCCAAGAAGCTCTCGACCACCAAAGCCCACTCGAGCACTCCAGTATAAGAGGGGATGCACATAGGGATGATGATAGCTCGGATATATCTGCACAAGCCCCGCTAGAAAGTCCGAGCTCTAAAGTACTGATCTCTAACCATATCCATTGAGTACCGCGAGAGGTCGGTAAACATCAACGAAAAGTCATCCACTGTCATGGTTCCCTGCTAGAGATGAAGAATCCCCTGTATGCGTACTGCTCTCAGGGTAACCAGTGAAAACTACTCTCTAAAGAGGTGCTCAAACATTGACCATGAAAGTGTCCCGTCGTCATGAGTATAGATAACCAAACTCCACCATCGTCCTGCTGATCCATGCAGAAAGCTCGCTTGAAGGATCTCCATCGGGTTTGCTAGTGTCCTAACCAAAACTGAAGACTCTGGCCACTGCCTCAAGGCAGTCTTCTACTGCTTGAGGGTCAGGCTCACCTCGAAACCTAAGGGGTCTCTGTCTCTGAAACTCACGGAGTGCGCTCAACCTAGGATCCTCCTCCACTTTTACAGTAGGCACTAAAAATTTCTCCACAGGCGGTGGGATAACTGGTACACCACCCAATGGTAAATCTGGGGGATCCGGTCCCTGTATCGAAGCTTCATCACTAAGGGGTTCATCCTCGTGATCGAGCTGCTAGATCCTAGAGGGTACGCGTCATGGAGGCATCGTGTAAAGAAACAAGAGGTATCTCAGTCAGTGAGTATATCTGGAGAGCTGACTAAATACGGACATGGAAACCACAAAGCATTTATATATGATGCATGTACCACTAGTTTTCCCATAAAACTAGTGTTATCATGCTCCGAGTTAAAAGGAAAGTTATCAGAGTCCTGGTGTATGGATACGTCAGCTGCCTGCACCAACACTGGGATCCCTGGCCAGAAATCCAAACATGAAACACTTAACACTATTTCCCCAAACCAAGTCACAGACTCTCGGTCCTAAGGTAGAATCGACCACATCTGATACCACTATGTCACGACCTGTCCCAGTGGGGCCCGAGCTACAACTCCCCAAGCCCGTCTCTAATAGGCCAGGGGCTGGTGACTAGCACCGAGTAGGCATGATACTAACATGGGAGGAATTTCCTATAAACCTGTACACACACACATATCTCCAAGCCCCAAAATCTGAAAAGTAAAAACTACTAAAAAAGGAAACGATTCATGAATACACTAAAACCCAACCAACAGAGTATGACATGAAAGTAAAGTACGGAAAGTGTAAAACCCTGGGCCAAAAGTACAAGCCCACAAAAAGAGAGTCCGTAACAAAGTCCAAACAGTAAAGAAAGGTGTTGGGACTGCAATCTATAGCCGTAGTGAAGCTCCTCGGCCTATCTAATCTCACTGAGTATCATCTGGTCCTGGTCCTCCTAGAATCCTATTAATGGCTCGCTCTTCTGCACAAGACATGACACATGCGGGAAAATCCCCTGTATGGGTGAGTATAACAATATCCAGTAGGACACCCTGAAACCACAATGAAATACAACAAGGGAAAAATACCACAATGGAATGATACAGTCATCTCTACACAGTATATGTCTACCAAGCATATAACAAGAATATACAGATATACTCATACACAAACGACCATCACGATACCGCCACTAGGATCTAGCTCGAAGATTCCACTAAGCATCATAACTGGGGGAACACACTCCTAGGTCTGAAGAGAGAGACGCGAAGTCCTCGTTCCAGGAGAACACACTCCGCAAGTACTAAGAAAACATGATGCTTAGATGAGGATCACAGCCAAGTCGTGGGGTGATTCAGACAACACAGTTTGAGCTAATCCACTAAGTAGAGGATTGGCGCCCAGGTAAAGTTGGTTACGTCGATACCAAGAACTCTACCTACGGTTCCAGGAATGAATAGAGGATCCGGCTCAAAATATCACAGAGGGGATTCCAACAACTCTATTCAAGTTGTTCTTATGAAGGGATCATACTCCTATGTAATGTAAATGATACCAGAACCTTCAGGGAAATGACCAAGGGCACAAACCCTAAGAAAACTAGTCCAAGTTACAGAAGGAAAGTAGCTCAAGCCTTGAAGAAATTATTACACAGCATGTAGTATGTTTACATGTCGTGTGCATTGACCCCAGGTACTACCCGTGTAAACGGACCATGTCGTCTGTCCGGTATGTGGAAAACTCAACTACAAGGCATGTAGAAAAGTACACGCCGTGTTCCTGACTCTGGGTAATGCCCGTGTAAATGGCCTATGTCACTCTGCTAGTTGGTTAGAAGGAAACTACATGGAGTGTATAAAGATAACACACCGTGTCCGAGAACCTGGGGCTCGCTCCGTTTATGCTGGTCATGTGCTCGTACACGGTCTCTGCCCGTGTCTGTGTCGCCTGCCTGAGTACCAGTACACGGGCTATCCCATATATCTGGTTGGGTCTGGCTGGGGAGGGGTATACACGGCATGTCCTTGGACTTGTACCCTTCATGTGTCCGTGTACTATCAGAGTACATGCCATGTGGTCCACCAACGAACACACATCGTGTATCCCATACTACACAACATGTAGTCGGGGTTTTTCCAGAAATACCGTCTTCTTCCTCGTACCGCGGCTGAACCTCAAGATCCTTAATTTCTTTTCTGTTCGTCTCGGTACTCTAGGGATTGGTTCGTTTCTTCATACGGACATCGTAATGGGTGTTTCCAAATCTTAAAACGGATCATAAATGTCGAAAGATACAGCCAAAGAAAAAGGCATGAAAACTCGTATCTCCTGATCCACTACGTATCGCCTGCCAAAACCGTCATCACACCTCCTTGATGCCGCTCTAGGGTTGGATCCACAATCTCGGATCTTTGCGTCGCAAAACGGATGCCTAACGATCCGTTGTTCATCTCCCCGCGAAGAGCACGAAGAACGCGAAGGAGAGAAAGGGGAGAAATAAAATGAAACAAAATTTGAGGAACAAACCTATGCTGTCGTCCATCACGATGTTGATCCACTCATGTTAATAGGATTAACAAAGCAGAAAAATATCAACAACATAAGATCAACATGGATTTAATCTCCCAGAATCCCCGCAAAATCCCATCCCGCAAGAACGATCGATCCGCAGACTAATCTATTTGTGGATTTTCCTTTGTTCATCATAGTAATCAAGAACAGGGAAGAAAAACCAAATTAAAAATCCTACCTAGATCCGCGGCATTTGTTGGCGAAGATCTGGTTGCTACGTCGTCGTTGCTGGCGAAGCTCATCAAGAACACCGTCGCTGCGTTGGGTGCTTTTCTCCAGAGCTCTCTAGAGCCACCAGGGGAATTCAGGGTTATGAGAAGAGTAACCCTGATCCTTTGAGAAATCTCTTTTTATAAAGGAAAAGAGATATTTTTCTACAATAATGATTTAATTAAAAATATTTTAATAAAATATTTTATTACGGTTGCATCCAAAAACCAGATTTCACCACCGACCCGCACATGCCGATTTTAGGTCTCTTCTAGGGTAAACCCGCTACTCTGAACGCAACGGTGCCATCATATTTTTGATCCGAGCACCCATTTGGGAGTTACTCTAATTTTTCAGGAAAACTACATGCATAGAAAATTTAATTATTAAATTAAATTTAAACATTTGTTCCGGGCTCACTGGGCCTCGAAACATCACTCTGTCTCAGAGCCTGTTCTCGAATGAATTCCTATATAATATTTAAATAATACATGAAAAAATCCGGGATATTATAGAAATATTAATTCCAATTATTTAATTTTGGAGAGGTTCTATCACATATATTCTTTATAACATTTTATCTTAATAGATGTCTTCATATGTTCACATCAAAAGGTTGCCTTGTAAACTTCATTTCTTATTAACATCTCTTTTTTTAGTCTTCTCTAATCATAATTAAATGATTTGTGTATGATTGGTACATACCATCACTCATCATAATGATGATATCATCTATTTAATAACACAAATAAATATATTCATCATCCAAATCCATTATTTATATACATATTAATTTTCAATGGATATTCCTATCCAATTCATGTTATCTCATTTAATTATCTTTACTCCCCCTAATTATAGGTATTATACTATTTTCATGAATATTCATGTTATGAATACATTCCAATTCATTGTTATAATTCATTAAAATGCACCAATAATAGAATAACGATTTTATTCTCTTGTTTTCCAGTGTAGTCATTCTAGATTTCATAGATTCCGAACTTTTCTACTTTTGAATAAAACCACAACTCCTCTAAAAATATATCATTGAATATACCTTCATACAAATTCTCTTATTCAAGAGTTATTTGTTGGGTTTATTCATATTTTCACTATTTATAATTTCCTAATATTTATTTTAATTCATGATTCATAAAATTATATAGCTTTTTTACTAAATAAATCATTTGGAAAATGGGATAACGTGTTATATGTGTATTTTTTTCATTTGGTTAGATAATAATCTCATTATTTTCACAGAGTCACGAATTTCAATGAAAACATTTGGGGGAACATATTTATTTATTAAACTATATGATATAATGTCATGATTTTGTTTTTTTGTCTCACTTCTGTCCCTAAAAACAACATTTTGAGATAGTTTTTATCATCCTAAAATGATCTCATAATGTTTTACCAGTCCTACAAATGATTATTTATTTGTTCTTCATTTATTTATTATGATCTTATTTATAAATTTCATGATATTTTTCCATTTTTATTAATCTTACAACTAAGAATCATTGAAAACTATAAATAATTTATAAAAATTTCCATTTTAATGGTAAAATTTTATAAATAAAAAATGAATTATTTATCCCAAACCAAACATTTAAATTGTCAAATAGTTTTAGCATATCATTCATTACAACGAATTAATATTGCATATATTAGTAGGAATTTTTTTAGAGTGTCTCATATAAAAATTTGTTTTCCAATTCCACTTCTATTAAATTAGACCCCTCTTCCACAAATAATTTTTCATATTAAAGACACTTGATACTTCAAAAAATACAATTAACATCTTCTTTGTGAGATCACATCATATTTTCATTTAGTTCACAATAAGGATCACTAAATTACACATCATTATCACATCTTCAAAAATAATAATTTCAATAATCATAATAAAAATATATCTCAATATTTTCATCAATATTATAACCATCATTTAGTAATTCATGATCATTTTCTATAAGATTAATATTAAGTTTCATTATTTATCATTACATACTTTTTTTATCACACTTAGAGGAAATTTGAAAAACAATTCCAAGATATTAATTTTTTCTCTATGTTTGGAACCTTAGATATTTCATGAATAATTCACTACATAAAAGAAATGAAAAGATACAAGGAAAAAAATGGATATTTTTTATGGTAACTTTTCTTTGATACTAATTGTAGGGCATATATTGGTGTTACATCACTAATAGGGGAGGGGTGAATCAGCGATCACTGTTTTAAATAATCCTTTTCAATTCATCCATTGAATCCAGTTAAATCTTCAGTCCACTCTTATGTTTTCTATAATCCTCACCTTTAATGAATTAGTAAACTAAATAATTTATCACTATGATTTACATGGTTCAATTTAAATTTGAGAATAATCCTAATGATGATTGTTAATCCCAAAAACATCTATTCTCCAATATATCAATCAATTACAATCACAAATATAGTGTCCCAATGTAACAGCCCAAGTAATTAATGAATAATAGATATTTTTATCTATGTCTATTAATGAATTAGATAGTGTTTAGAGGTTTAAAATAAGAATAAATCCAATCTTAAGCATGGAATACACTAATATTTTTAAAAGATTATTTTACTGCCTTTTGATGGAAAACCATTTTTAAATCAAACTTTTGACAATTTTATAAGCTCTATTTGTCAAAATAAACATATTCTTTATTATTGGGACATTTAAATTTACTTTGGGTAAATTTTGGGTATTTTTACGATAATGTTCATTTTTAATGAATAGTGAAAAATGTTGTATTTTAATTCAAAACCTATTTTTAATCTAATATATTTATATTATTATATTATATTTTGAATTGGTTTTAAAGTAAAATTTCAATATATTTTTACCATTTAATACAATAGTGGTCATTGGAATTAATTTCACTTTGAAATTGGACTTAAACTTGTGTCAATCTTTTGATACTTATTGTTCCATAAAAACAGGCTATTTGCTCTGACAGCGGGAATTAATTATTAAATTAATTAATGCAACTTATATTTCTTGAATTTTTTAAAATAGACATCATTTTTTAATTTGTAATATCAAATATATCTTAGGGTGATCTTTTGGTATTTTTCTGAAAAACGTCAATTTTGGATGAATAGTGAAACCACTAAGTGGTACTTATAAAAACTGATTTTCTGTTTAAATGAAAATTTACCACCTCTGTGTTTTGAATTTAAAAAATCCTATATACATATTTTTCATTATGATGTAAAATTTGGTTCAATGGGATTAAAATAATTTTTTGGTGAATAATAACTTTTATGTTTTTAATCACGATTAGAGGTAATTAGTGTAATTTAAGGTAAAAATAATATTTTAATAATATGAAATGACCTAGACACATGTCCTACTATTATTGGATATGTCATGGCCGACCAATACAACCCATGGGTCTATTTGTGGGACCCCATGGAGCCACTTGGGTAAGATAAAGACATTAATACCTTTTATTTAAAGTAAAAGTAAAAATGTCCCAAGCATTAGTTGTTTTACTAAAACAATTTTTACATGGGGTTATACAAGTCATATTTTTGACTATAAATATTCATTAGAAATATAAAAAGATTTAATACACCATGATATTTGTTTTATAGTTTTTATAAAATAAATAAATTAAATTATTTATGACATCATGATGATGCAGCGATTACCTCATTATTTAACGATTTAAATAAAATGAAAATATAATGTAAAATCTAAGACCTACACTTGTAAAAAAACTATTGGATGGGTGGATTTATAACCCTTATCACCTTATCCTCTAAATTTATAATTGTGGGACCTTTTTTATCCGAAAATCATTTTATAACAAGGTATCTTTTCTTAACTTTCCAAGAGTGCCCCTCCTCTCCTCTTATAAAAGGCCCCCACCTCTACCACCTTACCCACACCTCTCAAGCCTTTTGCTCATCCAAACCCTGTCCATTATGTCTCTCCACATCCCTCTCTAACTCCTAGAATCCTTACATTGGGAAGAAGTCTTCCCAAGGAAGCCTTTCAGCTCAAATCAAAAAGAGTTACCCGATTTTAAGGTAGTGTATTATAATGTGTTCTTATGTATTATTTTGCATCACCAACCCCATAAAATATTTTTATTCATTTCATTTGTAACAAAAACAGTATATTCCATATACTAGGATGTTTTTATAATAAGGATTCAATCTACACTTACACACACCTACATCTAATGGTTAAAGAATATATTGTTCCTGTGGATTGCGAATTTCTGCCTCACAAAATGATGATTGTTCAATATTATTTTAACACATTCAAAGGTGTCCATTAAGATAAAACTATATTTACATATGATATATAATATGTTGATGTTTTACTTATGCTTTTGTATTTTTCATTTATGGCATTCCTTTATGGTCTCAATTATGGGTAAACGTGATATCGCCATTTTAGGAAGTGCAGACTATCTCCCCCTCAAAGTGATTTCATTCGTTAATTCCCTATGTGAGACGTATAAAGGATGTAATTAATGGTATAATATATGATATTATACTATAATTATAATATACCTTTATATCATTATGATTCCATCCAATAAAATATGAAATAGAAATGAAAGTAGCGTTCATGCGTACGTACGACTTACCGTCTCCATAAGCAGTGCATTTCATTTCTTATCTCTAAAAGTTATGTAATATTATAAATTCATGTATATACTGGATATATATGATATATATTATATCTAAATCATGAGTATAACTCTGGATATAATGGATAAATGAACAACTTGTAATTTTAAAGAGCTTATTTTTGACTCAAGTACCAATGATCGTTAAAACGACCGTTATTAACTTAAATAATTACATAGTGTTCATGACATGGTAGTAAGTGATATAAAAGGAACAATAAACTTGAAAAAGGTTCTTAAGTAAGTATAAATTAACACAATTTTATTATTCATGAGGTTAAAGAATGATCGAGTCAAGTCGGACCCGAGGTAAGGGACTTCGTACCAATCTCCATTCATTGAGGCATATTTTGTTTTATACACAACATTCTTTTATACGGTGTATAAACCCCTTTTACATTTACATTTATTAAAAAGGAATATTTTTTTATACGAAGCGTTTACTAAACGAAGAAAGGGTATGCTTTTGTTGTACGTATGCGGCGACAACGACTTCTCTGCCGCCGTGACCATTATTTGAGTTTCGACTTCCTCTACAAGCCATACATTTTTTTAAAATGAAATATAAATACCATGTTTTAATTTTCATTTATTTTTTTTATTGAAAATTGTTTTCAAATGTTTTTCATGTCACTGTGTTTTATTGATATCTTTTGATTAAAATGTGGAAATGTTATGTTTCCTTTATGCATGTATTATGTGGTACGATTATGTTATGGTTCTTGGGAATTGTTATGAAGACAGGTGGTTCCATGATAAAATAAGGGTGGGTGAGCCCGATATAGCTCTCCAATGCATTGGGTAACACGAAGGAGTTAAACGTCATGGTTTCTCCGAAAAGATTTAGGGAATATACTGTGACGGGTATTCCAAACGTAACAAAGAGGGTTACTTCCTACGTAAGAATGTTATGAATGCCTCATGTTACCATTATGTATTATGTTTTCTATGATTTATTCATGATTTGATGAGGTATGTTAAATTGATTATGTTTTTTGAGTAAAGTATGATCTCATTGATTCTTATGTATACATGTACTCGTATTTCCTTTCCGTATTTTTATATCCCTTACTAAGCTTTTTATACTCATACCATGTTTTTGAAATGTTTTTCATAGGTCAATGGCAGGGTACATGATATGATGATAGTATCAAGGAAGTGTCAAGAAAGAATCCATGTTTTATTTTAAATATGTTTCTGTTGATGGAAAAAATGAATACTATCTTTTATGTAACACATTTGTTTAAATGTGGAATGTAATGCAAGTTTTTTGATCTAATTATCTAAAACTCCAAACCTGAAAAGATCCTCAATGTGTAATCTTGTAATAACTCAAGATTAAGTATGGTTTAAGGTTGGGGCCTTATAGTTGGTATCAGAGGTCTGTTTAGATAACTTTAGGAGTTATAATTCTATTAAATGACTATCCAAAAATATTTTTTATGGTCAAATTGAAATTATATAGCATTTAAATACTACCTTGTTGATTCACCTAAGATATTTCTGTGTTAAGAATGGTTTTTCATAGAGGAAACAGACCAGATTTTCTAGGAAGGAATATAGAGGGAAATGACCTTTCAAATCAGTATCCTAAGATGGTCATAATTAGAACTAAACAGTTTGTTGCAGTGATGGCTCAGTTGACTCAGGAGTTGAAAAGAATATTGGTGAATGCTCCAGTTTTGGCACTACCTTCCAGGAATGGGTATTTTGTTATCTATAGTGATGATTAATTGAAAGGAATTGGTTGTGTCATAATGCAGAATGATCAGATAATTGCATATGCTTCATGTTAGTTGAAAACTCATGAGGTAAATTACCCTACACATGATTTGGAATTAGCTGCTGTTGTTTTTGCTCTAAAAATTTGGAGGCATCATTTGTATGGAGTAAAGTGTGAAATATACAGTGATCACAAAAGTTTAAAGTATATATTCACTCAGAAATAATTGAACATGAGACAGAGGAGATGGCTGGAATTAATCAAGGACTATGATTGTACAATTCATTACCATCCAGGAAAAGAAAATAAAGTGGCGGATTATTTGAGTCTAAAAAGTAATGCTTTATTAACCATTCTATGTTTGGAACGATATCCTTTGGTTTTTTATTTGATGAACTTTGGAATATATGTTTTTGGTGTAGGAAGTTCTTCTATTTTGTTTCTGGTATCAGTGAGATCATCCCTATCAGACAGAATTAAGAAAACACAGATGAAAGACACTGAGTTGCAGAAAAAGGTAGAGCTAGTTCAGAAGGGTATGTTGCCTGATTTCAACATTGATAATGATTGTGTTTTGAGGTTTGGGAAGAGATTATGTGTGCCCAGTGATTCACAGTTTAAGAATGAGTTGTTATGTGAGGCTCATAGTTCCCCGTTTTCAGTTAATCCTAGCAGTACTAATATGTACAGAGATCTGCGGGAGTATTACTGGTGGGATGGAATGAAAAAGGATATTGCTGATTTTACTGTGAAGTATTTGACTTTTCAGCAGGTTAAAGCAGAGCGACAGTTACTGAAAGGGATGCTTCAGCTTTTACCAGTTCTAGAGTGGAATTGGATAAATAAATCCGTGGACTTCGTTGTGGGATTACCGAAGACATCTCGAGGTAATAATGCAATCTAGGTTATTGTTGATCCCTTTACTAAATCTTCTCAATTCTTTGCAATACGAGATACTTTTTCCCTAGATCAACATTCTCGTTTGTATATTAAATAGATATTCAGGTTACATGGAGTTCCTATCTACATTGTATCTGACTGTGATCCCAGGTTCACTTCTAAATTTTGGAAAGTCTTTCAGAAGTCGTTGGGTACTGAATTAAATTTTAGTACAACTTTTTATCCTCAATAAGATGGGCAATCAGAACGAGCAATTCAGACTTTGGAAGATATTTTATGTGCTTGTTCGATGGATTATCAGGGAAGTTGGGACCAACATCTTTCTTTGATTGAATTTTCATATAATAACTGTTTTCATTCCAGTATACAGATGACACCATTTGAGGCATTATATGGGAAGCAGTGTCGAACACAAGATTTTTGGGATGAAGTGGGTGAAAGAAAGCTTATGGGACCATAATTGGTAGAAGAGATTGCAGAAAAAGTTCAGTTGATTCAAAAACACACGAGAACAGCTCAGAGCAGACAGAAAAGTTATGCAGAAAATAGGAGGAAGGATCTATCTTTCGAGGTAGGTGATCATGTTTTTCTCAAAGTTTCCCCGTGGAAAAGTGTGATGCAATTTTGTAAGAAAGGAAAGCTGAGGCCAAGGTTCATTGGACCATATTAAATTCTGGAGAGAGTTGGATCAGTTGTTTACCGAGTGGCTTTACCTCTGAGTTTATCTCAGGTACACAATGTTTTTCATGTTTCAATGTTAAGGAAGTACATGCTAGATCCATCTCATTTTTTGAGTCCAGAGGTAGATCATCTAGAAGAGAACCTATCTTATGAGGATCAACCGGTCCAGATTCTGGACCACAGGGAGCAAGTGTTACAAAATAAGGTGATTCATCAGGTAAAGGTTTTTTGGAAATACCACATGGTTGAAGAGGCAACATGGGAATATGAAAATGCAATGAGGGATAAATACCCCACTTATTCGATATGTAAATAAATTGCGAGGACGCAATTTTCTAAAGGGGGGAAGGATATAACAGCCCATGTAATTAATGAATAATAGATATTTTTATCTATGTTTATTAATGAAATATATAGTGTTTAGAGGCTTAAAATAAGAATAAATCCAATCTGAAGCATGGAATACACTAATATTTTTAAATGATTGTTTTACTCCCTTTTGATGGAAAACCCTTTTTAAATCAAACTTTTGACAATTTTATAAGCTCTATTTGTCAAAATAAACTTATTCTTTATGATTGGGACATTGGAATTTAGTTTGGTTAAATTTTGGGTATTTTTACGATAATGTTCATTTTTTTAATGAATAGTGAAAATGTTGTATTTTAATTCAAAACCTATTTTTAATATAATTTATTTATATTATTATATTATCTTTTGAAATTTTTTTTAATGTTCAATTAGAATATATTTTTACCATTTAATCCAATAGTGGTCGTTGGAATTAATTTCACTTCGAAATAGGACTTAAACTGGTGTCAATCTTTGGATACTTATTGGTCCATAAAACACACTATTTGCTCTGACATCGGGAATTAATTATTAAATTAATTAATGAAACTTATATGATTTTAATTTTTTAAAATAGACATCATTTTTGAATTTGGAATATCAAATATAGCTTAGGGTGATGTTTTGGTATTTTTTTGAAAAAGTTCAATTTTTGATGAATAGTGAAACCACTAAGTGGTACTTATTAAAACTGATTTTCCGTTCAAATGAAATTTTACCACCTCTGTGTTTTGGATTTCAAAAATATGACATACATGGTTTTCATTAAGATGTTAAATTTGGTTCAATGTGATTAAAATAATTTTTTGGTGAACAATGACTTTTATGTTTTTAATCGCGATTAGAGGTAATTAGTGCAATTTAAGGTAAAAATAAGGTTTTAATAATATTAAATGACTTAGACACATGTCCTACCCTTATTGGATGTGTCATGGCCGACCAATACAACCCATGGGTCTATTTTGGGGACCCCATGGAGCCACTTGGGTAAGATAAAGACATTAATGCCTTTTATTTAAAGTAAAAGTAAAAATGTCACAAGCATGAGTTGTTTTACTCAAACAATTTTTACATAAGATTATACAAGTCATATTTTTGAATATAAATATTCATTATAAATATATAAATATTTAAAACATAATGATATTTGTTTTATATTTTTTATACATTATATAAATTAAATTATTTATGACATCATGATGATGCAGCGATTACCTCATTATTTAATGATTTAAATAAAATGAAAATATAATGCAAAATATAAGACCTACACTTGTAAAAAACATATTGGATGGGTAGATTTATAACCCTTATCACCTTATCCTCGAAATTTATAATTTTGGGACCTTTATAATCCGAAAATCATTTTATATCAAAGTATCTTTTCTTAACTTTCCAAGAGTGCCCCTCCTCTCCTCTTATAAAAGGCCCCAACCTCTACCACCATAACCACACCTCTCAAGCATTTGGCTCGTCCAAACCCTGTCCATTTTGTCTCTCCACATCCCTCTATAACTCTTAGAATCCTCACTTTGGGCAGAAGACTTCCCAATGAAGCCTTTGATCTCAAATCAAAAAGAGTTACCTGATTTAAAGGTGATGTCTTCTATTGTGTTCTTATGTTTTATTTTACTTCTCCAACCCCCTAAACTCTTTTTATTTATTTATGTTGTAACAAAGCCAGTATCTTACATATAATATGTTGTTTTTATAAGAAGGATTCAAGCTACACTTACACACAACTACATCTAATGGTTAAAGATCATATTGTTTCCGTGGATGGCAAATTTCTGCCTCACGAAACGATGATTGTTCAATATTCTTTTAACACCTTAAAATGTGTCCATTAAGATGACACTATATTTATATATGATATATAATATGTCTATATTTTACTTAATCTTCTGTATTTTTCATTTACGTAATACCTTTATGGTTTCCATTATGGGTAAACGCGATATCTTCATTTTAGGAAGTGCGGACCACCGCTCCCTCAATGTGATTTGATTCGTTAATGCCATATATGGGACGTATAAAGGATGTAATTAATGGTGTTATATATGATATTATACTGGAATTATAATATACCTTTATATCATTATTATTCCATTCCATAAAATACGAAATAGAAATGAAAGTAGTGTTCATGCGTACGTACGGCTTACCGTCTCCATGAACGGTGCATTTCATTTTTTACCTCTAAACGTTATGTAATTTTATAAATGCATGTATATAATAGATATATATGATATATATGATATCTAAATCATGATTACAACTCTGGATATAATAGATACATGAGCAACTTTTAATTATAAAGAGCTTATTTTTGACTCAAGTGCCGATGATCGTTAAAACGACCGTTATTAACTTAAATAATTACATATTGTTCATGACATGGTAATAAGTGATATAAAAGGAATAATGAACATGAAAAAGGTTCTTAAGAAAGTAGAAATTAACTGAAGATTATTATTCATGAGGTTATAGAACGATCAAGTCAAGTTGGACCTGAGGTAAGGGACTTCGTCTCAATCTCCATTCATTGAGGCATATTTTTTTTATACACAACTTTCTTTTATAAAGTGTCTAACCCCTTTTACTTTTACGTTTATTCAAAAGGAATATTTTTTTATACGAAGAGTTTACTAAACGACAAATGGGAATATTTTTGTCGTATGTATGTAGCGACAATGACTTCTCCGCCGCCGTGGCCATTATTTGAGTTTCGGCTCCCTCTACAAGACATACCTTTTTTTAAAATGAAAAATAAATACCATGTTTTACTTTTCATTTATTTTGGTATTGAAAATGGTTTTCAAAATGTTTTTTATGTCAATGTTTTGTTTTGTTTTGATATCTTGTGATTGAAATGTGGCAATGTTATGTTTTCTTTTATGCATGTATTATGCGGTACGATTATGTTATGGTTCTTGGGAATTGTTATGAAGACGGATGGTTCCATGATAAACTAAGGGCGGGTGAGCCTAATATAGCTCTCCAATGCATTGGGTAATGCGAAGGAGTTAAACGTTTTGGTTTCTCCGAGGGGATTTAGGGAATATACTGTGATGGGTATTCCAAACGTAACCAAGAGGGTTACTCCCTACATAAGAATGTTATGAATGCCTCTAGGTACCTTTATGTCATATGATTTCTATGATTTATTCATGATTTGATGAGGTATGTTAAGGTGCTTATGTTTTATGAGTAAAGTATGATCTCATTGATTCTTATGCATACATGTACTCATGATTCCATTCTATATTTTTATATCCCTTACTCAGGTTTTTATACTCATCCCATGTTTTTGAAATGTCTTTCACAGGTCAAGGGAAGGGTACATGATATGATGATAGTGTTAAGGAAGTGTCAAGAAAGAATCCATGTTTTATTTTAAATATGTTTCCGTTTATGGGAAAATGAATACTATCTTTTATGTAACCACTTTGTTTAAATGTGGAATGTAATGGAAGTTTTATGATCTAATTCTCTAAAACTCTAAACCTGAAAAGATCCTCAATGTGTATTCTTGTAATAACTCAAGATTAAGTAAGGTTTATGGTTAGGGCCTTATACCCAATGTATTTTAACCCTTGATTCAAATCAAGATGATATTTTTTTTACTTCACAAAGTATTACTAGATTCCACATCATCCCATAAACTATTATGTCACATAGGAGGATCATTATAATACATCTCATAGTCTTCTAAATCTCTAAAGATTAATCTATGATGGGATGACATCTTCCACCACCTAATTTCTTATCTACAAATCTATATGGATTGCCATCCACGAGATTGTTGAATCCGACATTCTCATGCAAAGGTATTCGAAAACATTTCATATGGACAAATTTCTTCAAATTATTTTCATCTTCAATTTATAATCAGTTCTATAAATGTAGAAATGATCAGGTAGATATTCTTCTTTTGATCCGATAAATACCTTACCTCACATTAATTTGTTCATGTGAGGCACACAAACATATTCTTCAATGACACAATATATCCTTTTCCTAAATTATCAAAATAAATATCAAAAGACTACCTCATTGGAACATCATTCATGAATTTCATGTACTTTTTATCTAGAAACCTAGAACACATAATCATGTTATTACATTAAATGAACATTATCAATTTTCCATGTTTCCTTAGTCCTTAATTAGTTTATTTATATGTTATTAGCTAGGGTTATCAACAATACCTTAATGAATTTAATGTCTTTATGTATTCATATCATGACTATATATAGATTTCAAGGAATTCTTCATTATTCTTTTTTTCTTCATACAAACATGTAAATGAATAATGTCTCATATGTTATATTATGTTAAAAAACACAATACTATCACTTTTATTGAATTTTATTTCAAGAACTATGTTTACCAAAATCCATTACGAGACGATATGGTTTAAATATTCTCACGATCCCTATCTTACATATCACATAAACTAAATGTGGTACATGGAATGAAAATAATTCATGAATACTATGATATCATTTGAATAGGTCATTCTTATTCGTGAAATATATTATGCTTCAAAGAATATCTAAATCTTCTTTATGAATGACTCGATGAAAATATTAGAAGAAGACGATGTGGTATCTATTGTTTCCCACAATTGTGTTAACTGAATATATACTCTAAATGAAAACAACAATTTTGTGGTGCACTATTTCTCTAAAAAATAAGATACTTTCCAATATTTATATCAACATTATCACTATTTGTATCAGATGATCAATAATTATAGATGAGGTATCCAAAACCATTCAGACAAACATCAAAAATTGAATTCCAGAATAATTTTTCTTTTCAATCAAGGTTTTTAATGTCTGAAGATCTAATAATTTTAAAATATATGACCATATTTTTTTTCTTAATATCATGCAACATTAAAAATAAGGTTTCCTATTCATATTTAATATTGATATTTTTCATCATGGTGTAGTTCTCATTTTCATGAGAACTATCACATCTACCACCACATGCATCAATATCACTTAGAATCTTTAGTTCTTCCTCAGCAAGAAGATATATCTTCATTTAAACATAGTAATGTATGTATAAGTCCTCATGAATAATTATTAAATGCATAATAATCACATGAACACCGTATTTTGATTTTAGTAAGACAATTAGAGGATGGTATGAAATTTGGTATAGCTTGTGAAATCAAACTTTTAACTTTGAGCAGCTCATATGTATAGCTATCAAAATGGGTTTGAAATGAATATAATGAGGATGGTGGATAATTGGATCAGTGATGATTGAATGTTCATATTATGTCTGTAATAATTTTAAGTGGCTGAAAATTATCATGACTCTCAATTCCCCACATGAAAACTTCAATCGGCTAGTGGCTCCTTTATAATACATTTAATGTCATTGACCACTCAATCTATCACTAGGGTCAACACCAAGATACAATATACACACATATATTCGGTATACTACCCTAATTAACCCATATGTGTTTCCAATGTCATCTCTTGTGAGTGCTCTTCACTCACCCCACATTCTTGCATGAGAGAACCTTCACCTTTGTATTCCTTGTGGGAATTATGAATCCTCTAGAAACCATTGGCTATCCAAGTTGACATGCCTCATACATGGTAGACCAAGGGTCCCACATTTCATAGAGGTGGGTCTGTAGTTGGCTTATGGCTAGCAAATTTTTTTTCAAAAAGTCCCCCAAAAAATACTTATTAAATAAATCCAATCCATTTTCAAATCCTTAATAAAGGCATCAAAAAAATATTTTTTCCCTATATATCATCATTATTTACAAAAGAATATATATTTCTTAATGAAAATAAATTATTTTTTGTTCTTCAATACATCATTTATACTCTTCATATTTATTGAAAATAACATGTCAATTATTTAACAACATTGACACATGTATTTGAACATAATTCCATTTCAAAAAGAATCATAATTAATATGATTAATATACATTCTACATGCCTCTTCACTTCATCACAACATATAACTGATGATACATATTAACCCTTTATTGAAAAAAATACAATTCAATTCCACTAGATTCAACAACATAGAATATATCATGGTCTACCATAGGTTACACCACACAATTATTAATGTATCCATGATATAGGAAACATACATGTTCATGATATAAAATATCATAATGGACTCATAATTATCTTCCTCTATATTCTATCGTGTTTAGTTATTCATCATAAAATGATGGATTTGTAGAGAATGAACATCTAACACAACCATTCAATCATTAATATATTATTAGTTATATTGAGCTATATGTTTCTGTTGTGTTCAAATATTAAAGACATTTATGAAACGTCCCATTAATAGGATAATAATTTTTATGTTCAGAGAGCCTTCTATAAATCATTTAATCACACTTATAATAGGTGTCATTATTTAGATATGATTCAGATATCATCAGAGCATGTCATCGTCGATTCAATCGATCTCTCATTCTATCCCACCATTAGAAATGGTTTTAATAGAGCATTGTGTTTAGATAGGTTCTAATAAAATATTTTTTGATTCCCATTATCAATGGATATAATCATTGTAATATGTTTTTAGGATACATCATATTTTTATCAGTCAAACTCTGGTGAAACATTTCGATAGATTGGTTTTACTGGTGAATGTTATGTCATTTTTGTTATTTATTTTTCTTAATTCCATGTTTTAGATACAATATATGTTTAATGGGGTTTTTGTGTTGTTCTCCCACATTATTTAAGATATTATATATCCCCATAACCAAGATGTTTCAAATGAGTTGAAAAAATTAATGAGTTTATGAAACATACCATGAATAGGTAGTAAATTATAATGTTATTGGAGTCCTATATAAATCATCCAATCCTTTTTACAATATATCACATATGTTATATATTATCAATAGAACATCACCACTCTTTAGAGTTAATTAACTCTTGATCTCATTCTATCCCACCATTAAAAAGGTTTTATCGGGCCATAAGGTTGAGAGAGGTTCTACTGTATCATCGTCTAACAATCATGGTCTGTGGATACATCTAGAGGATGTATTCATCTTGCAACATCATAGTTTTATCGATAAAATTATTGTGAAATGATTTGACATATGGGTTCTACTAGGGGAAAGTTAAATCATTACTATTCATATTTTATATACATTCTATATGTATAGATGTAATATATGTTTACAAGTGTTTTGGATTTGTTCTTCCAATATATTTTTGATTCATGAAATCCTTATTAAACCAAAAAACGTCCAAATATACTTTCAATTCTTTCATTATACCGAACCCATTAGTCTCTTTAAGTGTATCATCACTAAAATCACCTTTTACATTAGGTTTTTATCTTCTTTGTTCCAAATTTTTTTACGGTTGAAACAATATAACCTAAACCTTTCTTTTGAATATTAGGTGTATATATTTCATATGAAATGTTATTATTCATGTCTCCAAAATTATTGATGTCTTTTGTAGCAACATGAATACCATACCATTGATTTGGATTACCCTATAAGACCTCATTAACTTATATAATAACAGTTAAATTTAGTTTTTTAATTATAAAATGATATTAGATTTATTCCATGGAAACTAATATATCATTATATTTATCAAATTTAATGTGATATAAAAAAGGACTTTCCAAACCTAAAGAAACATATTTGTAATATAGTAAAAAATTAAATTAGATCCATGTTTTATATGTAATAAATTGACTTACTCAAATCATCCATGTTTTACACCAATCCAATATTCACACCTTTTAAAAATTTCCTATCATAATATACCATATATACATAATTACTCATTATATAATTGTAATAAAATAATGAACACATAGTCTTTGATATATATTTGACCTAGTGTGTACCAGAATTAAAATAAACAAGATACCATAATCAAATGATATTGATATATTTTCAGTTAATCTATTATTTTTAATGTTTCACATTTGTAATTAATAATATTAATATATTACAATTTGATAAATATTTAACCCATTTTATTTTTTTTCAACTATTAAATATCATTTTATTAGCTATAAATATATTACATTAATTTGAAATTGACATTTCTATTGAATGAAACCAATTAGTTCTAATATCTGATAATTTCTTTATACAAATCTTAACAAAACAATTATAATTAATTTATTTTTCATTTTCACATGATATCTAAATTTCATTTATAAAATATTTTAGTTTTTTAGAAAATTTATTTTTTATAATTACCGTTAAATATTACTTAATTTGTTTTATTATTTTTTATATACAATATTCAATTATATTAATTATAAATACAATGCAATAATTTAAAATTAGCATTCCATTTCAATCCATTTTTTTTAAATTTTTTATATCTTTAATATAAATATTATAAATAATTTAATAACTATTATCCAGTAGATATTTTTTCATATTTTTTATAAAAACATTATAATTATTTAAATTAAATAACTTTTTAATTATGACTTAAAAAATACTAAATTCGGGCTATTTTTATCAAATATATCAGTTTAACACCATTTTAATATTAATCATAAAAATTATTGTGTATAATTGATTAATATTTTTATTTAATTACTAAACATTAATACAATAATACAGTCAATCTAATTTGTTTCATTAAATTCCATTTTTATTTGCACTAATTAAAAATATCATATTTAAATTTTTCATTTCAACATTATTCATTTCAGAAAAAAAATTATTTTTTTAAAATAATTTTATACTAAAATAAAAACAAAATTATTATAAATACATAAAATTTAATAATTTTATCTTATTTGTTATATAGTTTTAAAAATATTTCTTAATTTTTTTAACAATTACAATAGTTCACTAATTTTAATTATGTCAATCTTTAATTTATTTTTAAAAATATAACATTTTTTATAATATCAAAAAAATATTAATCTCTATTATAAAACTATTTTTTATATAATCGAAACTCAATTTAAATTACAAAAAATAATATAATTTAAAAAATACATATATAATTTTTTTAGTAAAAATTACAACATAATTAATTTAGTATATTAACATTGTTAGTATATTTCATTAAGAACTAATAATATTTGTGATCATAAAAATAATTTCTGAAACACTTTAAATCTTTGGTCAAAATGATAGAGACTGAAAATATTAAACATACATACATAACTTATTAATTGAAAATATATTTTAACACCTAAAAAATTCTATATATCATTTTCTGTAATGTAAAAAAATTATATAATTTAATCAGAATAAAATTTTTTCATATTTGAATAAATAAATAAATATATATATATATACACATATATTAAATATATATATAGAATCTCTTGATTTAAAGAGGTAAATCAACTAACTATAAATTATGAACTATAATAAAATTTTCATAATATTTTATCTAATATTTAAAAATATAATTAAAATTTCAAAATAAATTCAAAAAAAAGTAGAAATTTCTAAATTACATAAATAAAGAAATTTTATTTTATAATTTTACATAAATGGAATAGAAAAATAAATTATTACATATTAAAAAAAGTAAATTTTGAAAAATTAAACTTATGGATCCCCTAGGGTATTTCAAGGGATCATCTGAATTAGACACTAAAAAGGTTTCACTACTATGGTTTCTATTATATTATGGGGTGTCCTTTATCAAATATATAAGAAATAATTTATAAATCGATGACCATTATCATGGCTAAATAAATGTGTTTATAATTAACACATTAATCAGCACTATAAAAGGCACTAAATAATGTGAACCTTTTTTAGAGTTTTGTTAGCAGAGAAAAAAGATGAAAATTAATAGTTATTTTTAGCTCTAACAATGGTGACCATTTTATTAATGAAGAAAACATAAATATTGGTTACCAAACATAATATAATATTTACAAAATAGTTATTAAATATTGAATATGATATAATATATATATTTATTAATGTTAATAAAAAATATATTTTTTTATCATTTAATTTTATGTATAATTTTATATAGAATTATAATAATGTATATAATATAAAAAATCACAGGTACTGTAAAAATTAACATATAAATACAATAAATATAGTTCAAATATAGATTTATATATATTTTTTATTCATATTATATAATTTATAATATAGAAATATATTAATAATATATGTGTATTCAAAATTATTTGTGGGTGTGTTAACATTTATATATATATGACTGTATAAATAAATATATGAATAAATAAAAATATAAATATGCATATACATTTTATATTTAAAAAAATGATTCATATTAAAATAAAAAATTATCACCAAAGTTATTTTCATTGTTTATATGTAACAAATTATCGAAAATATTTTATTCAATATAAAATATAATAATTTATTTAAATAAAATTATAAATGTATATGGGAAAATAATATATTGAACTTTTTTAATTATTATAAAAATATATAAATGAACATATAGTTATTTACAAATATTTATATAAAACTAATATATATATATATATATTTATAATCATTTGTCTTATGATGAAAATCCTTAACATGGACTAAAAAAATCATCATGTCATAAACAAATGTTTGTTAATACTTTTGTGTGTATAAAGTATGAATTTATATATGTTTGTATGAATGTATAAATTAATGTACATATTTTAGTTTGAGTGTGAATTTAAATCTGTGTCTTTTTGTGTATATGTTTATATTTATATGTATTTATAGGTATTATTTTTTATGTATATGTGTATGTGTATGTGTGTGCATAGTATATATGTATGTAGGAATGTATGTATTGATGTATGTATGTGTCCATGTATGTGTATCTATGTGTACGTGTATGTGAATATATGTGTATATTTGTTTATGAACGAGTATGAATTTATATGAATGAGTATATATGTGTAGGAATTATATGTATGTGTATTTACGCATATGCATGTGTATAGATTTGTATGAATGTGTGTGTTTGTGTATTTGTATGTCTATGTATTTTTATGATTGTGTATGTATCTGTATGTGTATTTATATGTATGTGTGTATGTGTGTGTATGTGTATGTATGTTTACATATGTGTATGTATGTGTATCTAGATGTACATGTCTTTATTTGTATGTGTGTGTGTTTGTGTGTGTGTGTGCATATGTATGTATATTTGTCTGTATGTTCCTGTATGTGTATTTATGTGTATGTATGTGTTCCTGTGTGTACGTTTGTGTATCAATTTGTATGTATGTATAAATATCTCTATCTGTATGCATGTGATTAAGTGTTTATGCGCATATATGTGTACGAATGTATATATATGTGTGTATGTATATGTATGTGTATGTGTGGGGGGGGGGTATGTATATGTCTCTATGTGGGGGGGGGTGTATGTATGTGTATGTGTGTGAATTTCTATTTTTGTGCTTGAATATGTGTATTTGTTTAGCATCATATAGCTTATTACATGTTGGTTCACCTATATTCACACAAATACAATGAATTTTTTTTAAATAAGTTTTTTTTGGGTTTATCATTCTAAAATTTGGGAAAAATGGGAAGGACAAGCGTCAAAGGGATTGAGGCTCATCCAAACATCCACAAGAGAGTCCAACCCTTTGATACTCTAACTAGAATTTGTGTATCATCATCGCACTTAATATTCATAGTTTAGATATAGAATAGTGAGCATCAAATGATTTCACACTCATAACGATTCTCCCTATAAAAAGGCACCTACCCAATTTCTCTTCTCCCTTAATCCTCTCTTTCCACCTCTAAAGTAGTCCAAAATTTTTCATAGTAAAATTATATAACAAATTTCATGTTAGACATTCCTCTTTTATGGTCTTCAAAATTTTATGGTCTTTTTTATTTTTTACTTAATTATTAGTATAACATTTTATTTAATATTAGTTATTTATTAAGATACCATTTATGTTATTTTTTTATGAATTAAATTTATTTTTTATAATAGAATGCCTAGAAAATTATATGTTTAATATTGAAATAGTATTTATTGTAGTGTTTTTATTTATTAAGAATATTGATAAATTTATTATGAAATATTATTTTATAATAATATATTAATTGTAAAATTAATTACTATAAATATTATTAAAATACAATTTTAATATTAAATTGATTTGTTTATATTAATTATTAAATTTAAATAGTATGTGTAATAAAATTAGATGTTAAATTTTTTCTATAACACTATAAATATTAATATAATATTTTAATAATTATGAAAATTAATAAAGTTAATGTTTAATATTAATTTGTATTGTTTTATTGACTATTCAATAAAGTTTCCTTTTCAGTTATTAGTATAGTGTTGTAGTTTTTAGTGTAATAATTTATTTATAATTTTTTTCATTTTTAGTAATTTTATAATTATTAATAGTGTTGTTGTTTTTTATGTTTTCTATTTTTGATTTTCATCCATTAGATTCTAGATTGTATTATTATTATGTTTTTTATATTAAATATTATGTAATAATAAAATATTAAAAAGTTGGGTTTCTACTACAAATGAGGAATAATTTTTCATCTAAACTAGGAACATATGAGAATAGTTAAAATACTAGGGTTAAGTCCAATATAAGATCCCAACCATTTTAGAGATCTATCGTACTGATGTTTATGTATTCTTTTACCCTTGATTTGATCATACATTATTTGGGACATTCTATGTGAGTTTTAGGTGAATTTGAAAATATTTGGAATCCCATAGGTTAGTGCATGACTATAGAAAACAATGTTGTTTTTCCTAGGAAACCATGAATCCCACATTAAACAATAGGATGGGGGCACACGATCTGACCAAATGGTGCGGCCACCCTCCCCAGACCATGCACCCTCGAATTGTGGGGCGTGGATTGTCAAATCATGTTCCCACTTAGGTATAACCTTGCATCCTAGAGAGTAAGGGTTCATGGTTAGGGATTATAGTTTCTCAAACAATGCGGCATGCCCTCGAAACCCTCCACAAGAGAATTTAAAGCCCTAAAAATATTATGAAAAATTCCTTAACCCCCAGTTATTATCCCTAATCACCCATTATTGACCTAAAATGAATCCATTTTCTTTAGTAGGATCTTCAAAGTATACCAAAGCTCTTTGATCTTATTCCATTGAGAATTAATATTCTGGTGAATTACATAAAACCCTTTAAAATATGTAATATCTTCTTAATTTAGATTCATCCCTTTCCCATAATTCTCGCCCTTTTTAGAGGGTTTTATTCCTCCATTGTCGATGGTTTAGTTCATAGTTTTGATGGATCTCACTTCATTGGATATTGGTTCTTGGTATTAATCCATGATCTTCATCGTCATTGAAAAAGTTATTGTTCTACATCGAATTGAGGGTTACAATTTTGTGAGAATTCATCAATGATCTTGATGTAGGTCATCGAATTAATAATTCTCATTGTATTTATCTTAATCGCATGGTTTTAGTTGTATCATTCTTATTCCACATTATGTAATTTCAATCTAAATTTGAAATAATGAATTTGATTCTCAAGTGATAGTATAACATTTCAAGAATCCTACGGGATCCAAAAGATATTTGAGACTGAGTTCTATAGAAACCCTTGGGGATTTCTAATACACTTTAAATTGTGATTTATGGAATAAATAGGTGTAAATTATGGTTTATGAAATTGAAATAAATCATTACATCACATTTTATTATGGTATTTAAATGGTTTGATTTAATTATTCTATAAGTGTAAATCATATGATAATAAATTGTTATAAATGGATCAATGGTTAATTGTTCATGTTATTCAATGTTATTAATGTATGAAACCTGGATTCATCTTGAAAAATGAATTAGTGCATCATGATGTGAATAATAGATTAGAAGGTCAATGAAATTGAATCTTATTATGTGTATGATATTTGTGATATTTATGAATGATTGATCAATGAACTGTGGGTCAGGGATTGATGCTCCAAATACCCACGGATTTCCATAATAATTCTCTAGAACCCCGATAAATGCTTGTGAAAAATGATTTCGGGGTCATTGACTGATGCTCAAAATACCCACAGGGTGATATGTTGATGATATAATATCCCCCCCAAGTTATTGGAATTGGACCAATGTTCCACGTGTTTGAGATATTGGTACCTAGAATGACTCTCTTGGGTAATGGGTGGAATTACAATTAAATTAATAATGAATTCTGATAAAATAATTAATTGCAAAATTCCATTTGTGTATGGTTTAAACTATGGCATGGGTTGAAGCTGGTATGATTGGTTTGGGTGTCAACATGAACTCGAGGGGCCTATGTGATTGATTAATATATAATAAATGTGAATATTGTTTTCTTTTTCATCTATTAATTTGTATTTATACAACTACAAACACTATTATAGACATGATATTACTTTATACATTCTTGGTGGTAGCCTACTGAGTTGTACTCACACCCTACTCTGGCCACCTAATTGGTTCCCAAATATATTTGATATTTTTAGGACATGATAATGTTAGGATCCTTATGTTAGATGGATGAGTTGAGATTTGGGATAGATCATATATTAGGGGATGGGGCATAATTTTGGGACCCGTATCAGAGATTTCAGTGTGTCTTTATATTGGGTTCCATTAGACACTTTTCACTTTAATGGAATGACATATTTAGTGCTTTGGTTTATGGTGATTTTCCATAATTTGTTATTACCATGTGATTTTTACCTTTATTGGTTATTGTTTATTATAATTTCTGATTTTGAATTATTGATTTATTCTATTGTCGTACGTTGAGAAAGAGGGTATATCCACCCCATGAAGCTTTTTAGACACCCATAGTTAGTTTTAATTCTATGGCGTATAGGGAGACATGCCCAATTTCATGTAGAGAAATGGATTGGGGCACCAGTATATGGCACCCAAGATAGGATGTTACAATGTTTTATCAATGTTTATTTCAATTTAATTTCATTTATTCATATTATTTAGGAACATTATGTAGGATACTAGGAGGATTCGGGCCTTGGACTTGATCTCATGCATGGGAGTAGCAAACCCATGTGTGGGGGAAAACCCATGTTCCTAGGGTGGGATTTTTTATTGACGTTTCATGTTATAGTTGAATTTTATTTCAGTTTGGATGATGCACTTGTTGGGTGGTGTTATTATTTTCTTAAATATTCATCATATCCCACTATGTAATAAGATTTGACTATTCATGAATCATTCTTGAAAGTCATTATTTTATGTGACACATATCATGATAGAAACATAAAAAAATTATTTTTAAGAGTGGGTTTTGTGGAATGAGAATGTTTTCATTCTTTGAGTATTTAAAAACTAAATGGTTTCTAATGAGGAGTTAGAAATAGTAAAAATATATTAAATGTGGAAAATTAAATTGGTTTAAAAATGGGTTATAAAAGGAAAATTATTCTATGATTATTTTACACTCTGTTAGACATGGCCTAAGTTAAGGTTGGTTGAGGGTTTTTTTATAGTGCCACATTTTTCACCATGGGGTGGTGTATGAGGGATTGATTTTTATATATTTATAGGTGTCCATCTTATATAATTGTGATAATTAATTTTTATGTGTTCTAAGATGTGTGTTATTATATGTAGTGACATTATTCCAAAATGATGTAGGTTGGTAGGAGGACATGAGAACATTATTGGGAATGATCCTCCAACTATAAGACAAGAGGACCCGATAGTTTCGGGTGAAGTAGTGAGATAGTTGTTTTGTGTGAAATTCCATCTCATTATATTATTCATGGAGAAGGACCTAGGTCGGTTTGGGTAAAATATGTCTAATATAACATGGGATATTTATCTATATTACCCTAAAAACCTTACCAAAGAGGGTGGACCTAAGGTAGATATGTTTTGGATTGATTTTATCCTGACAATTCTTGAACATTTAAGATCTCATATGGAGAGAATATTCAGGTAATATGGTTACATGCTTCAAGTTCACATGATGAATTGGTGGGATATCTATGATTTGGATGATTAGATATAGGGAATAATATGGAATTAGTTCTAGGATAAATTCCAAGAGAACTTTTACCTAGAGACCATGAGTCATTATAGGGAGTAAGAGTTTGTGCAGTTGAGCTAGGGAATATTCTTATTGATGGACTATGATGGTCACTTAACTGATTTGAAGTTATTTGTCCTAACATTTAATGGATATGCATAATGTATGGTGATATTATTTTTAGATGCACTTAAATGTGATATTAACTCATAAGAGAACATCTTCTGGTCAATTATGTTTTTCTTAGTTGTGAATGAGTCACTCATTTTTAAGGGGAACAAGAATGAGGCTTCCAATATATGATAAGTGGTTTCTATGAGAAGACCAAGAGGTATATCCTCTAAGGGTATGAAGCATAACTATGAAAATGATAAACTGATTAGTGGGAAGAAGAGTAGTAAGGTTAATGGATCAGTTACTTAGTAAAATACTTGAGTTCTTTTCCATCAGTGTGGTATGTTGTGTCACATTCATAAATATTTTCCCAAACCAACTCTGGAGTTCTATGATTTTGGATGTATGGTAAATATATAGTGGTTCTACAGGAATCATTGACTGATGGGTTGTTATGGTGGATCTAGGAAAAACCAGAGTACTAAAAGTTGGTCTTATACCCTATATCATTCCAACAGTTGGATTTCTACTAGCCATGCCTATAGGGGTAGCAGACACAATACATTCTGAAAAGAGGACCTATATTAGCAGGGTGAGGAAACACATGTGAATCATACTATAGCACATGGAATGTGGGTAGGTCGGTTGTATGAAATTCATCATACATTCATTGATAATGAAGTTTTACCATATATAGTTAGATGTACAACTCATATAGATTCTACACTTTCTAACAATTTATTTGATACATGATACTCACATTATTATATATGTGATCAACCTATAAACGGTTTGAGTCTTATGGTAGATTTTGTGAATGGTGTTATGATGATCAACACACCATTGGGTGTACAGATGAAGGACATCTATTTAAACAACTCATGTTCTCTTGAGGTTAGTGCATATCAATTCATTTGGGATTTGTACGTACGTGAAATGTTAGGTTTCTAATTGATTTTTGGTATATACTGTATTGTATTATACTAATCACACATAGGTAGTTACTATAGGATAATTAAATTTACATATCTTGAGGGTAACAATTATATTAATCATAGATAATGGGATATCCATACATGCCATGTAGAACCAGTTCATATACTACTGGGGGATCTCAATACCAAGGATTCAAGTCTTTTCTTCGATGATGGGGATGTGAAGCATTTTGTTTTACCGCAATTAGTGGATTAGTTTTAGGACGTGTTCCATGATATTTATCAAGGTTTTCACATGAGATATATGTTGTGTTCACTATTGAATTAATGTATGGAGTTAAAACATATTTTAATTCCCCCTAACTAAATGGATCCAAGGGAGATTCAAGATCTTAAGTATCACCTCGAGGAATTAATTTATAATTGATTTATCTATCTATGTATGTCACCATGGGGTCCATAGTTTTTTTCCAAGATAGGATGACATGATATTGTTTTTATGTTTTGATTACCAAAAATAATTATGATGTTGGTTATGAACCAATATCCCATTTCTCATCTCAATGATCTTTTTTACCTGATGAGGGGTAATTTTATGTTATATAAGATTTAGTTGAGGTTAAGTTATCATATCATGATAGTGATTCCTTTAGATATAACATATACATAATTTCCAAGTATTTATGGCATGTATTAGTGTGTTGTTATTCTATTTATATTGAAAAAATCCAACTATGTTCATTGAATTGATGAAACATATATTCCTACCATAACATTATTTGTTTGTGTTTGTTTTTCGATGAAATCATGGTGTACTCCTAAACTCAGGATGGTCATGAAAAAAATCTTCAAATCCCCCGGATTATACTTAGAGAGAATAGGCTATATTCCAAGCTATCTAATTTACTATTTTGGATTTATAGGGTACATTTCATTGGTTACATCATCTTTGATGTTGGTGTGTTAGCAGATCCAAATAAAGTTCTGCCAGTGTTTTTATTTGGAGTAACCCATGAATGTTTTAGATATATGAATAATTTTAGGCATATAAGGCTATTACTAATGATTCATTTGAGACTCTTGTCATGTGGAAGTTAAAATTTTTATCTAGACCAAGAATGGTATAAAATTTTATTTTTTGGATCATGTGGAAAATCCTTATAGAAGTTAAAGAAGAATACTGATTCACCAATTTTAATCCTACACTATCCAGGTATTGAGTATAAAATGTTTTTTGATGGGCATGGGGTCTTACATGGGTATTTTTATGAATTTTTTTAGGTTTATGGCATATGGATCATCAAATTTGAGGCCACAAGAATGGAATTTTCATATTCATGATAAGAAGTTAGTCATGGTGGCTTATGCTTTGAAGTGTTGTTGGTATTGACTATTAGGTGATAAATTTATTGTGTATACCGACCAAAATTTTTTTATGTATAACTTTTCACATAATGATTTGAATCTTTATAAAAATAGATCGGTTGACTATATGTAGTTATATGAATTTGTGCTATCTAATATGCTTGGGAGGATAAATAGTGTTTCTGACACATTGAGTATGAAGACACAAACTCATGAAGTTCTAGAGTCGAATGCTGAGTGAAATATAGTGACTTTACTAGATGAAATTCACATAGATGTTTAGGAGGACTAGGGAAGGATGAACATAATACCTTTATCAGCTGAGTCCACACTTCGGAGCTAGATCATAAAGATTTAGATGAGGATACAAAGTGATTATCTTTTAGGAAATCCTTTAAATGTGAGGAGTCACCTTCCAATTAGAGTATAGATGATTATGATGATATCATCTATGTCTAAGGCCATTATTTTTGTCCCTAAGTGTATAGGAGAGGAGTTAATCCTTGTTTTCATACATTAATGTGGTGGGTGCACCTTGGTTTGACCAAGATGTAATGTGATCTTCAGAGATAGTATTAGTGACTATGAATGAAAAAATAGATTTTAGGTTTTGAGGCATGATTCTACACCCTCTAGTAGGTGATAGATGAGCATAACTGACCCAATGGTTTCTTACATCAATTTAATATTCTATAATGGAAATTGGATGACGTTATCATGGATTTCATTGAGGGTGTCGTGATAACCCTGGGAATCATGATACTATATGGGTGATTTCAGATTATTTTATGAAGGAATCACATTTCATTCCTATTTGGGAATCATTAATAGTTGACGGGTTGGGGGATATGAATGATTAGGAGATAATCAATTTTCATGGGGTGCTATTAAATAAAATTTCAAATCATGATTCGCACACTACTTAATGATTTTATAAGGGATTTCAGAAGTTGTTGGGATCGTAGATTTATTGGAGTATGGATTTACACCCACAAATAGATGGGAAATTTGAGCATACAATTGTGTTTCTAGAGGAAATATTTGGAGAATACGTCATAAATTTTGTTGGGTCATGGTATAATAATGTGTCAATATTTGGGTTTCATAATAACAAAAACTATCTGGTGACTATTTAGATGGAACTATAGAAGGATATTTTTGTTCATTTATACATATCACCTCTATGTTGGATAGAGGTGAGTGAATCTATACTATTGATACTATGTCATGTCAAGAGACATCAGAGAAGGTTTAATTTATTTGAAAATTTATGGATTCAACATAGAGTCTACATATGTATTATTTTGATTTATTTTTTCATTCATTTGTGTTTATAGTGGGAGTTTTTTTTATTCCTTCATTTTTCAACGAGAATGGGTCACAAACGGATATAGATGTAACGCAATTTAGAACCCAATATTGTTGGGATTTTTGATATTATGTAGAGGATTATACATATGGGATATCATTTTGATCCTCCCCAAAGGTGAATGTATATAGATGATGAATTTCATGTGCATGACCTCATAAGTATCACCATAACACATATCAGGTGATCAATGTTTAATATGATGATCATTTGGTTGATGCATCCTTTTAGGTGTTTTTGATTTGTGTTGTAGATCATAGTGAGAAAGTGTTGTAGGGAAATACTATGATTTTGATCAGATTGTTATGGCAACCTAGACTTGTTTAGATGAAAACATGGGAGAGATAAGTATATATGTGGGCCTAAAAGCTTGACATTTTCACCATAGAGTCTTATTGATTCATGGGTGTATATCTCAAGGATGAGCTATTATAATGTGAAAAAATTATAAGAGTCCAACAATCCAAGATATGTATTATACTTATTTTTATGTTTTTATCCCCTTGAGTTGATCATACATTGGAAGATTATTTAATTTGGGTATTTTCACATGAATTTTTATAATTTTTAAGATTGTGGGGTGGTTCATGGTTGGTTCATGGTTATGGGAAACTGTATATTTTTTCTTTGGACATTTTCACAAAATTTTGAGCCACACAAAGGGGGTGCATGGTTGGGCAAAACTGTGAAAACATCTTCCCAAAGCCATAAACCCTGAAACATATAAAAATTACATATTTGGGGCCCCATTTGTTGAACAATTCACCCATATATGTGTAATTGTGCATCTCAAACTGTAGGGCCACAAGGTTATGTCGTAAGGTTTCTCAAAACCATGAATCCCACCCATGAATCCCATTGTTTGGAATTTAATCCCCTGGAAACTTTATAAATTTTTTAACTCCTAGTTATTATCCATAATCACATTTTGTGAACTTAAATTATATTTCATTGATTTTAGAGTCTCTTAGGGGGATTACAAGGCTCCTAAATCCTATTCTAGTGAGAATCGATGATCCCGTGAAAGAAATCCAACCATATATGATATAAAATCTCTTCCTCATTTTAATTTATATATATATCAACATTATCACCCATTTAAGATGGATAAATTTCTCCATGGTCGATGGTTTGGATCTAGGTTTTGGTGGATCTTTTTTAATTAGATCATAGTCCAGGGTTTTGATCCTAGATCTTCTCCTCCATTTTGAATTCAACTATTCTATAATGATTTAAGGGATACATTTTGGAAAATGATCATCAACAATAATTATGTATGTTGTCTAATTTATGATTCAAATAGTATTGATCATGATAAGATTTTTTATTTTTAATATTATATTTCCACATTGAGAATCATTATTTTAAATTTGATGTAATGAATCTGATTCCTATGTGATTTTGAGGCCATTCATTGAACCCATTATCCCATTAGATATTTCAGACCAGGCTTCATGTAAAACCATGTGGTCTTCAAATACACATTATTTGATTATTTATAAATGAAAAAGGAGAAATTTTGGATTATAAATTAATGTAAATCATTATTTCATGTTTTATGTTGTTAAGGGTTGATTTTATAAACATTTATTGGTTAATGAGATGTTAATAAATGATAAAAAATGGATAAATGGTGAATTTTTATTGTTATTATTTGTTATTAAAGTATAGAACTACAGATGTGGTTGATATATTTAATGTTGAATCAGGTTTTAAATGGATGATGAGAGGTTCAATGATGTTGAACCTTGAAATGTATATGATATATGTGATATTTTTGAATTATAGGCCAATGAGTTGTGGGTCAAGAGTTGATGCTCCAAATACCCATGGGGTTCAAGATTAATGTTATAGGACCCCAATACATGTATATGAAAAATAATTTTATTCCTGGGAATGATGATCCAAATAATTATGGGGTTGTCGAATAGTTCTCTAGGCCCATGAGATATTTGGAATTGGACTAATGTCTTATGTGCCTTAGATATTAGTACCTAGATTGACGCTCTAGGATACTGAATGAAATTGGAATTATTAAAAAATTAAATCCCATTAATAATGTAATTTTTAAACCCCTCCAGTTTATAGATTTGGATTTGGAACGGGCCGAAGCATGAATAATTGATTTTGGTGTCACCTTGAACCTGGGGACGATTTGGTTGATTAATTAGTATCAAATGCTAAACATGTTTACATTTATCATTTGTTCTTAATTTTTTGTTTCATTTCATACAATATTATAAACTAGTTGTTCCCTTAGATGTTATTGGTGGTGCCATCTTGAGTTTTACTCACAACCAACTCAGTCAAGCTGATTGGTACCCAAATAAGCTTGATGTTTAAAGGATAAGATAATGACAAGAGCTATATGTTAGACGAATATGTTGGGATTTAGGATGGAGCTTGGATGAGGGGACCAAACATGATGTTGGGACAAGATTGGGAGATGTTAGTGTGTCTTTATATTTGGTTTTCATTAAATACGTAACATGGGTATTTCATGAAAGATATACTACTTTGATTTATGGTCATTTTACTTTTTTTGGACTATCATGTGATTTCGGTGATTATTAATTTTTTAATTATCAGGTTGGATAATAAATTTTTATGTATACTATTTCTTTACATTGAGAAAAATGGTATTGTATTCCTATGTTACATAGGCCCTTGCTTCTAGTCATTAGACTATTGTGTAAGGGGAGTTTCACCTAAGGTCATGTGGTGAACTGGCCCAAGGCACCAGTCTGTGGAACCCAGGTCATGATGTAACATCTAAACATAAGAATTTTTTCAAAAAAAATAGGTAATGTAAAAAGTTCTTATATTGAAATAAATTAAATACCTTTATAAATACTAAAAATGGATGCCATATCTGGATATTATACACCTATAGGTAATAACCCAAGAAATATTGTTTGAGTATTAAATAAATATTAACATGGGGAACATAAAGTGGAAAAAACATCACAACAGATTAGAAACTCATGTTGTATATGAATTATTTGATTTTAATTCTCTTCACTCCACTATACTCTCACTAAATAACCCATTTTGTTTCAATTACATAGAAATCCAACTATTAAAATGAATTTTTAAAATATTTTAAAATCATGTCGTGTTTAATTGGTTGTATATGATTAATAACTAAGTATTATTTTACATAAAATGATGAAATCATATATTTATTGCAATGATCTATCTATTAAATGTACTCATGGTGTTAAACACAATAGAAAATAGAATTATTTTTAATTTGTGATGATTGCAAAAATATGGAAGATAATCATAGAAAAACTCATATATCACTAAAACTCATGGTGAACCATGTTATATAGACTATAATATACATACATATAATTTATATTGATATTTTGTGGCATATTTTCTAAATAATTATTTATGATGATGAATTTTATCATATATTACCACTGGTTAAGGATCAATCCAATGATAATGAAAGAGTTCTATTTCACTATATCTATGGTCAAAGTTGATTTTTTAGTAGTTGATGCTGGTCAATTGTAGCCTCAGGATATATTGACATATCCTTAGGATGCTTAATTTCATAAAGAGAGTGGATTTTTTAAAGGATACTTCTCCACATGAATTAGATTTTATGTTAGATCATATTTAGAATTATATAAATTTATAAAAATGAATATGAGGAGGATATAGCACCAGATGAAATTTTTGATGAATATTTTTATTTAATCCATGTGACATCCTACTGATCAATGATTCATATTACGATAGTCATATCATGTTCGATAAAACGTATGGAATGAATATCATAATTTAATTAGTAATGCATTACTCTAAATATATAATATCCTATAATTATTAGTTTCATGAATATATGGTTGATATAAAGTATTTTCTATATTATGTGGAACTAACCATATCATGTCATTTGAGAATTTGGGTACATGAAGTACGTCTCCAATGCACTATCACAAGTTTCTCTATTGGGAACTATTATTCTCTTAAGTAGTAAATAGATCGATTCACAACTCTACTATACTCAATACATTATGTGTTGGTTCATGCATATATAGTATATAATCTTTCATCATGCATATCCCATACAAAAAACATCATATATTTGATCATAGTAAATCCAAGTATTGGTACCGTCATCACAATATCATGTACCTTATGCTTCTTGCGAGTTTCATTCATCAGTTGGTTTGTTTACTACCTTTTTAAATCATTTAATTTCATATTTCATTCTATTTAACATAAGTGTTTTATATTTTTCAATAAGAGGGTGTATGTAATCATATATTGATATATATATATATATGACCCACAATAGGATGAGGTTTTCAGTTAGGATGTACATCATATAGATCTGGTTGCTCTCATATAACTTATCCACTCCTTATATCGATGTGTGTTTGATAAGGATTCATTGGAAAAACCAAGTCCACATTATACTATAAAGGTGACTGGGGATGTCATTGTTCTTATTGATTCTACTAAGGATGATGAAATACCACTACCACCACCAGCACCACCATCATAGCCAGGTTGACAGAGACTATGGAAACGGTGAGAAAAAAACATTGATGGGGCCAACAACACGTGAGAGATACTCCAACATAATCTCCTCCACCACAGACTGAGGGTCCTACATAACCAAAAGGCAATCCTCAAAAAGTGAGAGGATAAATAACAACATATGTTCACTTATACATCTACTATAACATCTTTAGATCAAAAAATTCCTTTGAAAAACACCTCAAACTCTGTGATAATGTTTGGACTATCTTTGATATCACTATTACTATAATCGATGGGTGTCACTACATGCTAAAATAATCATTTTTATATCCATATATATATATATATCAACCCAAGTTTAAAATAACTATATATTACATAATTTTGGTGAATATTAAATATATCTCCCAAATAAACATGCACAAGTGCCATAGATGAATATCCCGATGATAGAAAGGCCTTTATTTCCTTCATATTAACAAAATAAACAAAACATTACATAAGATTCTCAAAAACCATATGAAATAAAAGTATTAGTTTATTTTGAGATTTGATACATAAACACAAAATTTCACACCCTTGTAAACATTTATCCATAATACAGCTTGAAAATACAATTCCTGAAATCTCAAAAGCTATACACATCTTTATAAACATTGGGAGAAAAAACCTATGAAGCGATAAGATCAAATTCTATATAAGGGAATAATCAAACTATATAATGATGGTTAGAATCTAAATATAATTCGAGAGGGTAAAAATAATATCATAAATAACTTCATCTTGGAATAATGAAATAAGTAAATAATATAATAATATAATTGAATAAAAAATGTGTGGTATTGACATAAATCATGATATCATTAGAATATGTCAAGGATAATAGCTAATAACACATAACATATCCAAATATTCACCACGATAATTGTATGCCCAAGATAACCACTATCATTACATAGTTTTAAATAGCTAAACACCCATACATTTTTCTTTTGTATGCTTGGGGTGAACCACTCGTGTACCATTCATATCATCTCACATCACATTACATTTACCCACACATTGTAGGGATGTATTTGACGCCTCCATAACATCTTAGGCTTACCGCCAGCCTAAAACATACATGCATATAGTTTCCAATATCAATCACCATATCTTACTGAACCCATAGAGTGAAAATGTATTTCAAGTCCTTTATAATAGATTATACTCATGAAGATAATCATAAAATTATAATCCTATGAAGAAAAATTAGTTATTCAATGAAATTAAATAACATTCTGTGTAAATATCATTCCACCAACAAGACAAATCATTGGTATTAACACAATAAAAAAAAGATTATACATTTAGTCTAATAATTTCTCTAATAAACTGATTTATGAATTCTAGGTGAACCCCCTTCAAAAAATGTAATGATATATTTGGTTTTAACTGAAAGAAATAAATGAATGAAAAACATGTTTTTAAAAATTGGGGTTGTGGAAAGGAAAAAAAATTCTGGGGGAACATTAAAATGATCACATTGGAAAATAAGAAATATCCTTGGACATTTGATCTTTTTATTTATGTTGTTTCATAACACTCATTTTGTCCCAATAATGTTCCTTTGTTTTTGGATTGGGTGATAACTACAAATTTTCATTGTTTTCCACATAATATATCTCTGTAGTCATTGAATAAAACATATATTGACATTTCAATAACTATATTTGATATTTAGTTTTATCTTGAGTGACCAATGTGATATGATAGTATTCCCTCAAATTTTTTCATGTTTGATTTTGTTCCACATGATGTCCCCAAATAGTGTGGACATGTAATTTATTTTTAAGCCTGGGATGATGTAAACAATATTTTTCTTCATCACTTGATTTTTTTAAATAAAATTATTAATCTATATCATCTTAATTACTCTTATAGTTTTTTCCAGACTCACATTGTTTATGAAGTGAACTGATTAATCATAATTAATTTTGAAGCATACTATTTCATTAAAGTTCAGTTAATTTATATGTTCCATCAATTTCATATATATTGTATTAAAAAAATTCCATATTTATTTTTTTGTAAAAACGATATCCCCTTTCATATTGTTGATAAGCAAGGAAGATACCATCAATACAGTTTCATTAAAATTTTCCCATATATTCATCTTCAATTATGATAATTCTAGGTCTTTTAAACACTTCGAGATATATAACATATGTTTATTTATTAAAATACAAATCAGATGATGACATATCAAAAATTGGACAATAAATAAAATTATTTTGGTTATGAACGACTACTCCAATAACTTCTCTTTGGAAAAAATGAGTTGTATAATTCCATAGTAACATAATTTGACACATATCCACAAGACTTATATTATTTTTTTCATCCACACAACGTTTTTATTGTTTTTCATGGTGCACTCAATACATGATGAATTTAATGTATTCCATTAAAATAATTTAATCTTACAATAATAAAATCATCATCATAATCAGTTTGAATATTTTTTAAAGAGTAACCACACTCTTTTCTACACTTCTCTTAAAAACATTAAACTTATTTAATCATTCTCGTTTATGTTTCATAAACATAAAACATATATGAGAGTTAAACCTTCAATAAAAGAAATAAAAAATTTATCTCCATTAGTTTATTATTTCCATATATACCCATAAATATTTGAGTTAATAATCTCTAACGGAATATTAGTTTATTTTCCAACCCTCTTGTTTAATGTATTAACAAAATTTACACTTTGACAAGTGGTACATATCTAATTCCATTATATTTCCAACTTAATAACTTCATGGAAATTGTCTCAGTAAAAGATATTTCACATTTTCTTTTGGACAATATGACCAATTATTTTCAGGTAAATTTTATTATCTTATTTTATTCTTGAGTAAGATTAATTTCCATTATCACCAATCTGAAAAAAAAAGTTACCCCATTTTTATTGTCCTCTTTTCAAAACACATACATCTTTCACGATCATCATGTGAAACCCATCATTCTAAAAGATCAATTCACTTTAATCATTTCAAAAAAAAATACACACAATGAAAAATAAGTTTCATTCATTCGAGATACATTTTTTTGGATTTCCATTGAACTTTACCAATCTTTGTTTATCTAAACTTTTTATTTTTACAAATTCTTAATTTTAAAAAGTCACTAATCCATCATTTATTTATTTTTAAATCCATGTTAATATTTATATATTCTAACATATTATAAGAACAACCACTATCCCAAATACATGTAAATTTTTTTATGGATTCATTGAATGAAACATCATAAACCAAAAAAATCTTCTTTTCTTTTAAACTAATCATTTTGATACTTAATAAGCTTTCATTTTAAGATAATTTGAGTTTTTAACATAAAAATTCACCCATTTTCATGATGGATAATTTTATCACATCATTCTTAAAACATAATAAAATAATTGAAATCTATTTTTTATTTTCAATTCATATGTCACTGGATGTCACTAAATTGTTCGATTTTGAGTGAAATGGATTCCTTTAATTTATATCTTCCAAACCATATAAACTCATCATTATAATCATAAATAAAACAACATATCCTCACCATTTTCAAAAATCATCCATATTTCCAATAGTAGTTATGAAAATCATATTTCCCTTTATAGATATCTGGTTATATAGAACTATGAACTAATATTTCATCATTATTCCCAACATTAATTTTGTAACATTTAATCAAAAAAAAGGTTGGTGAACTAATTACACTTTATTATTCATGTGTAACATATATTTAAAATTTTACTTCACTATTTTTAGTAATTTTTCAATTCCATTAGGCGCCCTCAAAATTTTGATAATATGGAAAATTATTTTATTTTTTAACAATAATGGTCATTTTGGATTTCATTTTCATATTAGGCATATCACAAGTTCCATCATTGTTTTTCATTTAAATTTTTACTGAACTTACCTAATGACTACATGACCTTATGATACTTGATCTTATACAAATTCATGAATTCAATTACTCAAATTTATCATAACATTTTTATGATATTTTTCCATACTAACAAATTTTATATGTAATGTATTGAGGAAATTTTATTTTTTTACTCGTACTTTTATTTTAACTCAGGAATTATTTAGTTCAACAAAAAACTTTTTCAAGTATTCAACTTCACCTATAACAATAACATATCTTCATGAAGGGATGATTTATTTATTATGTAAAATTTATATTCCATAATCATATTAAATATCACTTTTTCAATATAGATATCCTAAAGAGATACTCTATGAGTTCTCCATTCATCAAGAATTACACTATAGTTTCATTATTATCTTTAACTACACTATAATATTCACTATTTTATTCTTCATCATTTAATGTTGCAATGAGTATTTTTTCATAAGCATTTCCTAATATATTTGTATCCTATTCCTCATCATTGTCATCACATCATTCAAATTTTGGTATGAAATTTCCTTTTTTGGAATTTTAGAATTTTTGATTCTAACCATTAGAATAGAACCATATGTTGATTCCAATGTTTTAATTTCAAAACAATTTATCCTTTCTTTTAAACATCACAAAAAACATTCTTAAACACTATGTGTTACTAAATTTATATTTCCCAACTGTTTTAGAATATTTTTTAAAACCATTTATTATACTAAATTTAGAAATATTTATATACTAAAATATATAAACTCTCCACACTTATGCCTTTTCCATCAAACATTGTAATTTCTAGTCTATTAGAATGACTATAATAAATACCAAAAAAATAAAGAAAGTCCATTACAATGGATTATCTAATGTTAGATTTATTATAATGTCACATTCTGGTCATTAATAATGAAAAAGAAAAATAAATATAAATGAAAATTTCTAGTCCATCAAAATGATAGTCTTGTCTATCATAATAAAAAAGTAAAGTCTATCAGAATGAAAATTATCGTCTATCAATGAGACTGATTAAGAGTTTATCAGTTTGACTGACCTTAATATATTAATGTGACATAGTGTAGTCAAATATATTTAATGAGTTGAGTATATTGGTATGATTGAGTTTAGTCTATATGTGTGACTCAGTTTAGTCTTTTTTTGTGACATATTTTATTCTATCCATGTGTATATGTTTAATCTATCTATGTGACTGAGTTTAGACTATTGAAGAGACTGAGTTTATTCTGCTACTCTTAATGAATTTATTCTATAAAACTAACCATGTTTTAATTCATTAGACTAAAAATAATTTATTCCATAAAAATAATGAAGGATATAATTAGATAGTCCAAAATATATCTATAAGATATAATAATTTTATTTCATTTTGATGATTAAAAAAATTATATCGGATGGTGATGTGTACTATGTGATGATCTATAATGATGGGGCTCAGCTAAGGTCATTACAAACAACTCTGGGAATCATTGATTATGACCATTGTAGGGGTTCCTATAAATAGTGATCCATTAAAGGAAATGGGGGATGATGTTTTTTTTGACTCAACCCATATGAAACTTGATCTCCTATGACATCTTGTTACTTATGGTTTTTAAATAATCAATGTTTTTTTCTCTATGTAATTTGAGTTTTTATTGTAAATTCCATTGTATCTTTTTCATTTTTATTCACTGTGTATGATCTAGGATTATATGGAAGGATTCCATGGATAGGAAGACTAATAATTTTTATTGGGATGATCAACTAATTCTTGGAATAAGAAAGTAGATATCATTCTAACCATTATGATCAAGGGGTTTCTTATTACATAAATACAAGCCTTACGGTATTTTTAAAAATAATGGATACACTTATTTAGGGTTTTTTCATCCATAACACTTAAGTTTAAATAGTATAAAATATTTTATAAATACTTTTATATGTCGTTATTAGTGCTATTTTAATCATTAATGTAACTTATTTATAATATTTTATTATTTATATTGTGCATTGATATAGAAATTATATTATACTAAAATTTTCAAAACTCTGATTTTTTGGATGTATTATATTTCTGTTATTGAAACATTAATCATCATATAATAACTAATTCTGATAAATCATAATAAAATGTTTTTCATTTATATTTATTTTCTTTTTTTAAAATATAATTCATCTACGCCCGTCTCTAGTAGCCATTATATACACTTTTATATAATTATTTTTTGTAAAATTTGGTTCTTCTGCATAAACATGAAAATTATTTACATTATGTTATGTCAAGAATTTTTTAAAATTTTATAGTATTTTATTGAACTGTTATTACATTAATATGTATTTTTTAAAAATTATTTTTGTTTTATTAGATGAAAATTCATAATGTTGTTACTCTTAAAAATTTGAAACCAAAAGGCCACTATTTCTTTATGGCGATTATTACGACCCATAATTTACATACATTATTAGTACTTCAAAATTGAAGTACACTTATTACAACATATAACAAAACCATGAAAGGACCGTATAGGTATAGTGTCTTTAGAAACTGGGAAACATAAACAACTGGTTCATAAATCACCTACACTGTCTCCCATTTATTTCATCATATCTATAGTCCCTTTTGACATATATTACTTGATAAACTTTTTCCTGACTTGGGAAAAGAAAACATTAAAAATTTTGAGCTCAAATGCTCTGTAAGGGTAAACAAAAGAAATATCAATCACATCATATTCATAAGAACATAACATTTTGGAAATCTTACCCTGCAAAAGAGATCATAATTTCATAACATGGGATAAATATTGGAAGTGAAATGTAATCACAATAATCATAACTTAAAACATGAAGCTTTGTGGCATACACACATAATCATAGAGAATCATTTCTTATTAGTCAAGACTCTTTGCCAAGAGTATCTTAGTGGACAAAGTCCATTTCTGAACTGAGTTCACTACTTGTTTCAGTCTTGTTTTACTGAACCAGTTTAACCTGCCGTTCCAGCCATGTCTATCTCATGAGATATAAAATCTTTACCCAATGCATTAGAGGGAGATATAGGTCCCACCCATCTCATAATGATACCATTCATATGTGTTCCACAAAATCATAAACCATACATGATAGCATAACCCATGTAAGAAAAATGTTATTCTTAAACATCGTGACATCATAAAACAATTCATATAAGATAAAGAAATTCATAAAAATAATTCAATCACAGCATAATCAAATCAATGTAATCATAGGGATAGAAACAGAACCCTTTATTATCTTAGATGGAAAATAATTTTGATAAAACACTTGAACTCCATTCTTGATAACATGTCATAAAATTATAAACTAAAGAAAGTTTATTAAAAATAATCATGAAATCTTATAAAGTAAGATTCTTGGAAATAATTTTTTTAAAATCCATTCATGCCGTATAAGTTAAAAAAACATTCTTCTCGTACTTTTGTTGGAAAAGTCAAAAAGTGCCTCGTACGAAAAACAAAAAAATATTCCTTTCATATCATTTACTAATAACTCACCGAAGGGTAAAATTGGATTTCAACAATTGTAGGTGTATGGAAATAATATTACATATTGAGGAAACATGGATGTGGATGATAAAATACACCCCAGTAAATTCCAAAGTATAAACAATCTCGGATAAAAACGATATTGTGATATTTCCCTTACCTTAGGTCCGATTTGTTTTGTAAGTGTCCGAACCTCCTGTATAATGATTTAAATAATGACATTGACTTATTCCAGAATCATAATAATTGTTATGATATCATATATGGTCATATTCTTAGCTTATTATTAGTAATATTTCATTCCTACTTGTTATTCGGGTGTTTATTACTTTTTGTTCTTATGCGTGTTTTGTCAAATAAATTATTATTCCTATATGTATGTTATAGATACCTTATTTACAGAATTTTATTAGTGTAATATATATCATACTTATTCACTAAATTCATTTATGTAATCATTATCCAATGAAAATCATGTAGAACGAGTTGCATCACATCGTGGAGACGGTATTCCGTACGTACGCACGAGCGATGATATCATTACCATGATCATGGAATTGTATTGGTGTGTATGTATACTATTTTAGAATAAATATCTCTTTACAATAATCATATATATTCATTCTTTACACCATTATACCCATCCAAGTATGGTGGTGGTGGAAAATAGATTACACCACGGCGTGGAGACGGTATTCCGTACGTACGCATGCGCGGTGATTTCGTTTTCCGTAGGATGGATAGATGGTGAAATAGGGTTGTTTCATAATTATAATAACATATCAGTATATGAGTGATACTGATGTTATTAATTCATAATGAGACAACTAAATAAGAAGAAGTGGAAGAAGAAATAAAGTTGAAAGAATCGGTAACAAACATTACCTCTTCTTTGAAGAGCTTCTTTGGGACCTCCTTTTAGGGCACTAAAATTGGTCGTTGAAGAATAACAGGACCTCAATGATGTTTCTAGGGAAGTGGAGAGGCGATATTGGCAGGGTTTGGCAGATCTTGAAGGCTCAAAGTGGTGTGAGGAAGAAAGGGAGGATGTTCCGTTGTATAAGGGAGGAGAGGGGCTCCTTTGGAAAAACTAAAAATATTATTTTATTATAAAGCCATATTTGGTTTTAAATAGCTTCAAATTAATTTATTTCGAAGATAAGGTGGGGTTGGATCGCAATCCTCTCATCCAATATAATTTTTACAAGTTTAGTTTACTATTTTAACCTTATCATTTATATTTAACTTGGAGATAGATAATTTTACTTTTACCGTGTCTTTTTGTGTTCTTACACTATAAGGTTAATAAACTTACTATAACAAGCCAAACGAACCCCAAGTTGTCTAATATTAATATATATAACCTTAAATAATTTAATTGCCCTAACCTTATATTTTTAGGAATAAAACAACAATTAATAATATAATATTTGTTTTAAAAACTATTTTATTTCAATTTTGACACTATTTAGTAATTTATTTTTGTGAAACTAATAACAGAATGATTAATTCGAAAAAAGTTAATTAAATAAATACTAACATGTCATATTCACCTATAAAATTAGTTTAATTCATAAAAAGTCTCAAATTACATTTATTTGGGTATTTAGAACATCAATTATGTCAATATTTCATTAATAAGATAATTACTGCATCATCTTTATGTCATAGATAAATTAAATTATTTAATGTCTAAAAACTAAAAATAAAATACCATTATGTAGGAAATATTTTTATCATTCAAATGAACATTTATAGTCTAATTTATATCATGTATATCCCTATAATAAAAATTATTTACTTATTAAACTTTGATTTTAACTATTTTAACCCTTCTTTAAATAAATTAATAATAAATGTCCTAATCTAATCCAAGTGGGGCTAAATGGTCATATTTTATTCCTACGGTTGTTTTTGGTCTAATTACACTTATCCAATAGAATTAATACATGTCTTAGGGTAATAATAATATCATTGTAACTCTTAATTAGCCTATTTAATTTTAACCGTGGTAAATAAAAGTAAAAAGTTACTTTTCACCAAAAATTATTCTCATCTCATTGAACCACATTTTACTTACTAACATCAACCGTGTCTCTTGGATTTTTGAAATTCCACTCACAGAAGCGGTAAAATTATGTTTTATGTAAATTGGCAAATTCTCCTAGGAGGTGGGTAAAAGACGGTGAAAAGTTCAATAAAATTTTTATATATATAAAATTATTATAAAATTACTCCAATGAATTACGTTGAACTTATATAGGTATTATGTATCAATTTTTCCCTAAAATAAAATTATATAAAATAAATAATTATTTAAATAAAAAGTCGGTTTTTAAATAGTAACCCAGTGTTTTCATTATTCATCAAAAATTGAAAGTTTGCAGAAAAATACAAAAATTTCACCCTAGGCTAATTTCGATATTACGAATCCAAAAATGAAGTCCATTTTGAAAAATAAAATTTAAAAAATTTCAAAAAGTGGTTATTACTATTCATAATGGCTAGTTTTAATAATATTTTAATAGCATATCATTGTTTAGTGAAACTCGGTATTGCGTACGACACAAGATATCAAGGAAGGAAAAGATTGCGTGTAAATCAAGCCAAGCTAGTGTTGGTTGTATTGAAAGATTCCTTTGACGATTTATATAAAATGAAAACAAAATATTTCTTATAAAAGTCTCAGGTGTTACATTCTACCCCCCTTAAAATGAATTTCTCCCTCAAAATTCGTCACTTGTAACAAAGAGATGAGGATACCTCTCCCTGATCATATCCTGAAGCTCCCATGCAGCTTCTTCTAATTTGTGGTTCCTCCATAAAACTTTAACCATGCGAGTGGTCTTGTTCTGTAGGACTTTTTCACTATGATCGAGAATCTCTATCGGCTGTTCTTCATAAGAAAGATCCTGTTCCAGTGGTACAACTTCTGAGCTGAGTACATGTGAAGGATCAGGTATGTACTTTCTCAGGAGAGATACATGGAACACATTGTGAAGTTGAGAGAGATTCGGTGGAAGCGCAAATTGGTAAGCTACCTTCCCAACACGATCCAGTATTTTGAAAGGGCTGATATACCTAGTGATCAGCTTTCCCTTCTTTCGAAATATCATTACTCTCTTCCAAGGAGATATTCATAAGAACACTTTATCACCCACTTCAAACTCTAAGTCTTTTATTCGGTTGTCGGCATAACTTTTTATCGACTCTGAGCTGCTCTTATGTGTTGTTGAATAGATCAGAACTTTTCTGCCATCTCAACAACAAGATCAGCTCCTATTAGCTTTCTTTCCCCAAATTCATCCCAGCAAGTTGGAGTCTTTCATTTCATTCCATAGAGAGCTTCATAAGGAACCATCTGAATACTAGAGTGAAAGCTATTATTATAAGAAAATTCCACCAAAGGTATTTGTTGATCCCAACCACCTTTGAAATCTATAGAGAAATCTCTCAACATATCTTCTAGAGTTTGAATTGTCCTCTCAGACTGACTGTTTGTCTGAGGATGATAAGCAGTGCTGAAACTCAACTATGTATCCAGAGTATGCTGAAGACTTCGCAAGAACATTGAGGTTAACCTCAGATACCTATCAGATATAATAGAAAGTGGTACTCCATGTAATCTTACCACTTCCTTTACATATATCCTGGTAAGCTGATCCAGAGAGAAATCCTCTCTAATAGCAATGAAGTGTGCAGACTTTGTAAGACGATCAACTATGACCCAGATAGCATTATTTCCATTCAATGTTTTAGGAAGTCCTATGACAAAGTCTATAGTGATGTTTCCCCATTTCTATTCAGCTATGAGTAATGTTAGTAACATCCCCTTAGACTTCGGTCTCTCAGCTTTAACTTGCTGACAAACCAAGCATCGAGAGACATATTCAACAACATCTATTTTCATTCCATCCCACCAGAAGTACTCTTTCAGGTCCCTATACATCTTCGTGCTTCCAGGATGAATAGAGAATGATGAACTATAAGCCTCATCCAGTAGCTCATTCTTTAATTCGGGGATGGGAGGAACACAAACCTGATTCCAGAACTTTATTATCCCATCACAATCAAGGTTGAATTCAGGAACATATCTCACCTTCTTTTGTAACTCTACATCTTCTTTTTGTGCCTCTTTAATCTTAAAATGTATAGATGGTTGAACATTAATTTGAGAAAGATATGATTTTTTCCCTTATATTATAATTCCATGATCCATCCTTTGTAAATCCATAAATATTGGATCTTTTGTGATCCTCATCATGGATAAACTGGCATGGTCTTGTCGACTTAATGCATCTGCCACCTTGTTTGCTTTCCCAGGGTGGTAATGAATTGAGCAGTCATAATCCTTAATCAGCTCCAACCATCTTCTTTGGCGCATATTCAACTCCTTTTGTGTGAAAATATACATTAAACATTTATGACCAGTATAAATGTCACACCTTTCTCCATATAGATAACGCCGCCAAATTTTTAATGCAATGATTACCGCAGGTAACTCCAAATCATGAGTTGGGTAATTTTTCTCATGTTTTTTCAACTGTCATGAGGCATAAGCTATCACCATATCATTTTGCATAAGAACACACCCCAATCCCATCTTGGATGCATCACTGTAGATCACAAACCATTCTCCACTACAAGGAAGTTTGAGCACAAGTGCACTGGATAACCTTCTTTTCAACAACTTGAAATTCTCTTCACATTCCTCCGTCCAATCAAACATAACTCCTTTTCGAGTCAACCTGGTGAGTGGATTAGATAATCAGGAAAAATATTTCCCAAAACGTCGATAATATCCAGCCAAACCAAGAAAACTTCGGATCTCAGTTACTGTTGTTGGTCTCGACCATCTTTCAATAACCCTTGTTTTTGCCAGATCCCCAGATATCCCCTATTTTGAGATTATGTGACCCAAAAATGAAACTTTTTGAAGCCAAAATTCACACTTGATAAATTTGGCATAATTCTTGTCCTTTATCAGGGTCTTCTATATAATTCTCAAGTGATCTTTATGTTCTTCCTTTATCATTTAATTTACAAGAATATCATCTATAAAGACTACCACAAACTGATCAAGATATTCTCTAAAGACTCTATTCATCAGATCCATGAAGATAGCAGGGGCATTAGTAAGACCAAATGGAATCACTATAAATTCATAGTGTCCATACCTTGTACGGAAATCCATATTTAGTATATCCTCCCTTTTGACCATTAATTGATGATACCCTGAATGAAGATCAATATTTAAAAAGTATTGAGCTCCGCGTAGTTGGTCAAATAATTCATCAATGCGCGGGAGGGGATATTTTTTCTTGATAGTGATCTTGTTAAGTTATCGATAATCGATGCAGAGTCTCATTGATCCATCTTTCTTCTTAACAAACAGAACAGGTGCTCCCCAAGGTGACACACTAGGGTGTATGAACCCCTTATCACGATTATCTTGGAGTTACTTCTTTAATTCCTACAACTCAATTGGTGCCATTCTATAAGGTGTCTTTGAAATAGGTAAAGCACTCGGTACGAGTTCTATTGAAAACTCAACTTCACGATTTGGTGGAAGACCTGGAAATTCTTCTGGAAAGTCATCATCAAACTCCCATACAATGGGAATATTCATAATCATGAGTTTCTCACCAACGATTTGAGATAAATAACCTTCATTTAGTGGAATCAAGACCCATAAGATGGAAGAAATTCCCACTGGAAGGTTATGTTCATCCTTGCATCGATAGATGATCAAAGATTGATCTGGAATATGAAATATGACTTCCCTTGATACGAGCTCCATATAGAGAATGCCAATCCATGCCAAGAATCACATCAAATTCCACTATAGGAAGGATCACAAGATTTGCAGGAAGCAATTTCCCACAAACATCAATCAGAGAAGAATTATAAACTTTTGATGCGACTGTTGTGCCATTAGGGGTTGTCACAGCTAACTCAACATCTAATTATTGAGGTAATACAGTGATACCCTTAGAAAATTCTTCAGAAATAAAGAAGTGGGTGGATCCAGAATCAAATACAACATTTTATACATTATAGTGGTTGGTAAGTGTACCTTTCACCACTTCATTATCTTACTCCACATCACTGATAGAAATTGCATGTGACCTTCCTTTGTCTTTAGCCTGAAGAGTTTTTGGACGTCAATCATCATCAACAATCCTTGGATTAGGGCATTGATTGGAATAATGCCCCATTTACTTGAACTTGTAACATTGAGGTGTAGGAGGTGCACTCTGTGTATCATTTTCATTTTTTGCATCACTAGACATCTTCTTCCCATCATTGCGGTATTCAAATGCCCGATTACCATCCTTTCCACATTTGAAACTTTTACTTTTCCCTTTAAGACAAATCCCTCCATGTTTCTTTCCACACATTGAGCATAAGGGAAAACTCATCTTCTTTTAAGTGTGCTCTTTAGATTTTCCTTTGAATTCCATTTTCCTCTTCTTATCAAACCCATATGACTGATGGGTTACTCCAATCTCCATCTCAACTTTGAGAGCACATCGAACAATTTCCTCTTAGCTATTGAAGTCCCTTGTGGCTAATGCACTTCGAAGACTTGGTTTTAAGCCACTAAAGAATAGATCGATCTTACTCTCATGTTGGATAATAATACTAGAAGCATACCTTGCAAGTCTTGTAAAATTTGATTCATAGGTAACAACTGATTCATCATCCTTTTTCATTAGTTCATGAAACTCTTTCTCCATCTTTTTTCGGAGAATACGAGGGAAGTACTTATTGAAAAATAAGTTCTTGAACTCATCCCATTCCATGGACTCAATTTCATCTCATGGCCTCATATTCTTGATATGATTACACCAATGATCAGCATCACCTTCCAAACGATACACTGCTAATATGACTTTATCATGTTCAGATCATTGATGAAATGAAAATATCTTCTCAGTAGTACTGATCCATTGTTCAACAACTAATGGATCAGTAGACCCGTTGAATGAAGGTGGACGCTGTCTCATGAAGGATTCAATAGTATGTTGCTCCTTCCTTTTCTCATTTAGAAGTCCTGCATGATTCATAGCTTGAGAAAGTTGTGTGAGCATGGCTACAAGATTTTGCATTCCAGCTCCCATAACGTTTGTTTGCTTAGGGGGACAATATTTGCATTGCCCGTCGCATTCCGCATTAACACCATTCCTTCGGGTTCCGGCCATTGACTAAAAAAAATACGAATAATGTGAGAAACACTAATTATAATAGGAAAACCACATTAGAAAGAATAAAACTTCACATTTAAGGTCATATCATAGGTTATTCATGGCCATTTCTAAAACACAAATATTGTATTCTATGCTTAGACTTATCCTTAGGGTTCTTACTAAGGCTTTCACATCCTAGTTTCCAAAGGTTGACTATACCATTCCTCTGATACCAACTATAATGACCCATACTTTACATACATTATTAGTACATCAAAATTTAAGTACACTTATTACAACATATAACAAAACCATGAAAGGACCGTATAGGTATAGTGTCTTTAGAAACTGGGAAACATAAACAACTGGTTCATAAAGCATCTACACTGTCTCCCATTTATTTCATCATATCTATAGTCCCTTTTGGAATATCTTACTTAATAACCTTCTTCCTGGCCTGGTTAAAGAAAACATACAAAAGGGTGAGCTCAAATTCTCAGTAAGGTTAAACAAAATAAATATCAATCACATCATATTCATAAGAACATAACATTTTCGAAATCTTACCCTGCAAAAGAGATCATAATTTCATAACATGGGATAAATCATGCAAGTGAAATGTAATCACAATAATCATAACATAAACATGAATATTTTTATAATACACACATAATCATGGAGAATCATTTTTTATTAATCAAGACTCATTGCCAAGACTATCTTAGTGGACAAAGTCCATTTCTGAACCGAGTTCACTGCTCGTTTCAGTCAATTTTCACTGAACCAGTATAACCTGTCGTTCCAGCCATGTCTATCTAATGAAATATAAAATCATTAACCAATGAATTGGAGGGAGATATATGTCCCACCAATCTCATAATGATACCATTATTATGTGTGCCACAAAATCATAAACCATACATCATAGCATAACCCATGTAATAAAAATGGGATTCCTAAACATCGTGACAACATAAAAAAATTCATATAAGATAAAGGAATTCATAAAAATAATTCCATCACAACATAATAAAATTAGTGTAATAATAGGCATTGAAACAGAACCCTTTGTTATCTTATATGGAAAATAATTTTGATAAAACACTTTAACTCCATTCTTGAGGAAAATATCCTTTCTACTTAAAAAACACTATTCCTTTCCTAACATGTCATACAATTCTAAAATAAAAGAAGTTGATTAAAAATATACTTGAAAACTTGTAAAGGAAGCTTCTTAGAAATAATTTTTTAAAAATCCATTCATGCCCTATAAGTTAAAAAAACATTCTTCTCGTACTTTTGTAGGAAAAGTCAAAAAGTACCTCGTTTGAAAAATGACAAAAGATTCCTTTCATATCTTTTACTAAAAACTCACCAAAGGGTAAAATTGGATTTAAGCAATTGTAGGTTGAAGGAAATAATATTACATATTGGGGAAACATGGATGTGGATGATAAAATACACCCCAGTAAATTCCAAATTGTAAACAATTTCAGATAAAAATGAGATTGTGATATTTCCCTTACCTTAGGTCTGATTTGCTTCGTAAGTGTCCGAACCTCCTGTATAATGATTTAAATAATGTCATTGACTTATTCCATAATCATAATCATTGTTATGATATCATATATGGTCATATTCTTAGCTTATTATTATAAATATTTCTTTGCTACGTGTTATTCGGGTGTTTATTACTTTTTGTTCTTATGCGTGTTTTGTCGAATAAATTATTATTCTTCTTTTTAGGTTATAGATACCTCATTTCCAGAATGGTATTAGTGTAATATATATCTTATTTATTCACTCAATTCAATTATGTAATTATTATGCAATGAAAATCATATAGAACGAGTCGCATCACATCGTGGAGATGGTATTCCGTACGTATGCACGAGCGATGCTATCGTTCCAATGATCGTGGAATTGTATTGGAGTGTACATATACTATTTCAGAATCAATATCTCTTTACAATAATCATATATATACATTCTTTACACCATTATACCCATCCAAGTATGGTGGTGGTGGAAAATAGATTACACCACAGCGTGGAGACGGTATTCCGTACGTATGCACGCGCGGTGATTTCATTTTTCCTAGGATGGATATATGGTTAAATAGGGTTGTTTCATACTTATAATAACATATCCGTATATGAGTGATACTGATGTTATTAATTAAAAAAGAAAAAACTATAGAAGAATACGTGTAATAAGAAATAAAGTTGAAATAATCGGTAATGGACATTACCTCTTCTTTGAAGCGCTTCTTTGAGACCTCCTTTTAGGGCACAAAAATTCGTCTTTGAAGAAGACCAGGACCTCTAGGATGTTTCTAGGGAAGTGTAGAGGATAAATTGGAAGTGTTTGTTCGAGCTTGAAGTCTCAAAGTGGTGTGAGGAAGAGAGGGAGGAGGTTCCCTTTTATAAGGGAGGAGAGGGGCTCCTTTGGAAAAACTAAAAATATTATTTTATTATAAAGCCATATTCAGTTTTAAATAGCTCCAAATTGATTTAATTTGAAGCTAAGTTGGGGATGGGTCGAAATCCCCTCATTCAATAGAATTTGGACAAGTTTAGTTTACTATTTTAACCTTATCATTTAGATTTAACTTTAAGTTAGATAATTTTACTTTTACCGTGTCTTTTTGTGTTCTTACACTATAAGGTTAATAAACATACTATAACAAGACAAACTAACCCCAAGTTGTTTATTATTAATATATATAACCTTATCTAAGTCATCTGGCCGAAAATTATATTTTTAATAATAAAATAAAAATTAATAATATAATATTTGTTTTAAAAACTATTTTATGTCAATTTTGACACTATTTAGTAATTAATTTTTGTGAAAATCATAAAAGAATTATGAATTCAAAATAAGTTAATTAAATGAATAATAAAATGTCATAGTAACCTATAAAACTAGTTTAATTCATAAAAAGTCTCAAATTACATATATTTGGGTATTTATAACATCAATTATGTCAATATTTCATTAAGAAGATAATTACTGCATCATCATCATGTCATAAATAAATTACATTATTTAATGTTTAAAAATTACAAATAAAATACCATTATGTAGGAAATCCTTTTATCTTGCTAATTAATATTTATAATCGAATTTATCTCATGTATAATCCTATTTTAAAAATTATTTATTTATTAAACTTTGATTTTAACTATTTTAACCCTTCTTTAAATAAATTAATAATAAATGTCCTAATCTAATCCAAGTAGGAATAAATGGTCATATTTTATTCCTAAGGTTGTTTTTGGTCGAATTACAATTATCCAATAGAATTAGGAGATGTTTTAGGGTAATAATAATATCATTTTTACTCTTAATTACCCTATTTACTTTTAACCGTGGTAATTAAATGTAAAAAGTTACTATTCACCAAAAATTATTTTCATCTCATTGAACCAAATTTTACTTACTGAAATCAACCGTGTCTCTTGGATTTTTGAAATTCCACTCATAGAAGCGGTAAAATTATGTTTTATTTAAATTTGCAAATTCTCCTAGGAGGTGGGTAAAAGACGGTGAAAAGTTCAATAAAATTTTTATATATCTAAAATTATTATAAAATTACTCCAATGAATTACATTGAACACATATAGGTATTATTTTTCAATTTTGACCTAAAATAAATTTATATAAAATAAATAATTATTTAAATAAAAAGCCGGTTTTTAAATAGTAACCCAGTGTTTTCACTATTCATCAAAAATCGAATGATTCTAGAAAAATACCAAAATTTCACCCTAGGCTAATTTCGATATTCCGAATCCAAAAATGAAGTCCATTTTGAAAAATAAAATTTAAAAAATTTCAAAAAGTGGTTATTACTATTCATAACGGCTAGTTTTAATAATATTTTAATAGCATATCGTTGTTTAGTGAAACTCGGTATTACGTACGACGCAAGCTATCAAGGAAGGTCGTGATTGCGTGTAATGAAAGCCAAGATAGTGTTGTGTGTAGTGAATGATTCCATTGATGATTTATATAAAATAGAAACAAAATATTTCTTATAAAAGTCTCGGGCGTTACAGCGATGACTATGAATATTAGATAGACAGAATAAATACTTTTGTTTTAAACATTAGAGTTTATAAAATTTCCGTGTATACTAGAAGTTATAAAATTAATGATAAGTAAGTTTCACCATTTTATAATTTTGCAAAATCATAATTTCATCTGAATTATAATGTGAGGAATACATTACTTTGTCCTATAATAAGAAATATTTATTAGTCAATTTATTTTTTTTAACAATGAAATAATATGTGAACAAGGTTGTAAATTAAGGATTTTATAACCTCTAATGTCTTTAAAACTATAAGATTCATCCTTTATGTTTATTATCAAGCATTCAATTTTCTTTCTCGAGAATCTGTTCTAGGGATGCATTATTTATTTATGATGATTGTGAATAGTTTACATTCTCTTGGGAATAAATATCCTTCTAATTAGATTATAGTATAATGTATCATTGAAATTATTCTTGGAGAATATAATTTATGAAAATTATATTTATATGATACACATAGAATTAGAAATTTGAGTTTGTAAGATCTTATAGGTACTCCTCTATAGTATGGGGGAAAACATAAGTGATTTTCAGAAAAAATGAAAAGTAAAATGGATTATTTTCATCCACTAAAACATTTGATGTTTCCCAAAATATGAAATATTCTTAGATGATTTCTAATCCTTTCAATATAAATAATGTAATATTTGAGATAGAAATTAGTTCATCTAAATAATGTTATAATTAACCTTCTCAATTAGCTCAAAGGATGAATAATATTACGGGGAAGATATATTTTCAATAAAAATATAAGAAGAGTAATTAAAAGATATATGATAAGAAATATTCTTCACAAATTAATTTGTTATATGTGAAAGGAGGCTAGTCATATAAGAATAGATTTTACAACGATTATGCTAAAAGGAAAGAAGGATGGAAATTCTATGAAATTATAAATACCTAAGAGTAGTAGAGTTATAACAGAATCGGACACATAGAGTTCCAGTGGAGGTGATAGATCTTTAAAAAATTCTTTACATAGTCAAATTAATGATCAATATAATATTGGTTTCTTTTCTAAAATTAAAAATATGTTCCATGGATATGGTGTCATCTGAAATCTTCATTAATATTAATTTAAATGAAAATTATCTTTATAGTGAAGATGAAAATATTTATTTATCATCAAACGATTAATATAATTCAAAAAAAGAAAATTATAATTTTGGTAGTATTTATAATGTTTCAAAAGTTTCTAAACATTTATAAATCCAAAATTTCAATTTTTTAAATAAAAAGTTGATATTCAAGTAAACCTTGCTGATTATATTCCATGAATATCCAATATTAATATTGAAATTGTTTATCTTTCAAAAGAGTTATAGAAATATAACTTTTATAAAACCAATATTTATAATGTGTTAGAGAGATAAAATCTTTGGAAAACTATCTTTTCAAATGATGTTGAAAAACATATTTTTAGTAAAACCTCTATTGAGGCTAGAAATTTAGTTTTGTAACTATATTATAATATGTAAATTCAGAAAATCATTTACTATAAAAGAGATATATTGGTGATGATGATTTTGATGAAATTTAAAAATAGGTAAAGTGACATAATGTTGTTTCTAGATTCAAAATAACTATTTTTTTTTCAAATATTACCCCATTCTGTAAAAAAACTCATAGTAGAGAAAATTGGATGAATATATGTTCCTTAAATAATGTAAAAAAATAAGGCTTCCAAGAAGTATATTTTTATAAAGAACTAACAACTTCTCAACATAGTAATGTGAGAGAGATGTGGAGTTTGAAAATTTTGTTTTATAATAACTCTATACCCATGTAGGTTTGGGTTCTGAAATAAAACTATTTTTAATTTTAGAAAAACAATATGTGTACCATCAAAAATATGGGGAATATGGATAGTGATTTTTCAAGGAATATAACTAAAAATAAATATTTCTTCAAGAATATTATTAAAATGTAAGGTGGATAATTTACCCTCAGTCACAACAACCATGGACAATTTTTTGGTATAGGTAACATTGTTTTACTTGGTAAATCATTGAATTCAATTTTTTTAATTTTTGTTGGTATTAAGAAAAACCATGTTAACATATGTCAATTATTTTATGAGGGTTATATTATGGACTCTATTAATGATAAATTTATTATTCATAGTTCAAAATATAAATTTACTATTTTGACCAATAGGCTTGAGAATGTTTACACACTTTTAAAAGACATAAGAAACCAAGATCTACATTCCTTAGTGAAATAGAATTCCAATCTTGGTTATGTAATAAAATATTAAAACATTTTAATGTTGAACATTAGATAATATATTTTATAAAGGAATAGTTATTGATATTCTCAGTCATTAGTTTTTTAATTCAATGGTTTGTAATCATTTTAAATTTAGAATGAAACAGATGTTTTTTTTGAAAATCTATTAGTGATGTCTTAACTTCTTATTATTTAGAGTTAGCGCACTAGGAATTATCTGGACATATACTAAATGGAAGTATCCATAGAAAATATTATTTATATATTTTAGATAATTATTACAACAAATATACATGTTATAATTTTCATGAAACTATGGTGGAATTATTTTTATGTTTTAAAAATTTTGTTTCATGTGTTAAAAAGAAGAAAACTATATACATGATAAATATTCGTAGTGTAAATAGTGGAGAATTTTTAAATTCAAATATTCATAAATTTTTTAATAAAAAGCATAAAATACATAAGTATTCCCCACCAAGAACTCGATAAAAAATGGTGTAGTTGAATGAAAAAATTAAATTATTCACGAAATTAAAAGAACCATATTGATTGAATACTTTGTTTCCAAATAGTTTTGGGAAATTGTGGTTTTTACTAATTTCTATACAATAAATCATGTTTTCATAAGATATTTTCTTAATAAAACTACTTATGATTTACGGACGGAATGAATTATTAAACATTCTTACTTAATTTTTATTGGTTGAAAAGTATTCATTCTAAATACTCCTAATAATTTACAAAAATGTTATCCATTATATGAACAATAAATATTTTATGAAATTTTGTAACTATTATGCTCAATATAACCTTTAACAAAAGCACTAGTAATGTTGAAGAAACAATGCATGATAAATTTTATTAAACTGATACTTTTTTTAGACAATCTTATTTCACATTGATAGATGTTATTTCAAAAAACTAATTTTCAACCCATATTTGAAATGTATTATTATGAGAGAATAAATGAAGTAAAAAATTCTAATGTTTCACCTCAAGAAAAATTTCATTCTTTTATTGAATAATATAGTTTTAAAAATTCAATGAATCATTTGATCCTTATAAATCATCTTATTGAAAATATCGTTGGTGATGTATACTTAATTTTATAACTCTAACATATTTGTTAAATAAAGTTGAACAGTTTGATTTCTTATTACAATTTGAACCTAATTCTCATGTTGAGGCTTTATTAGATGATGATTGGGAAAATGATATAAAAGATTAAATCAATGATTTTAAAAGGAGTAAAGTTTAGACTTTGGTTGTATGGTATAAATATATATATGTGTAATTAGAGTAAAATGAGTTTTTTAAAATAAATGTGATCATAATGGAATCATTGTTCGAATTAACTCAATACTCATTTCAATGTGTTATAATCAAAAAGTGGGAATAGACTATAATTAAAAATATTCCCTAGTATCTTGATTTGATGATATTCATATTCTTAATGAATATGCATAATTTTTTAATTTCAATAATTTTCTAATGGAAGTTGTGTTTTCTTTTCATAATAGATATGTATTTGAGGAAATTTAGGTAGAAACCCCCTTGTTTTTTAAAATAAAAAAACTATAAACCATTTAATAGACATACTTGGTAATTTTATAAACATAAAAAATCACCTAGATCCTGGTCTGAAATGTTAACTATAATATTGTTGCAAAAAAATTGTTAATGGAGTTACACATTGAATAATTTTTATTATAAATGTTTTTAAAAACAACTAAATTGTTCAATTTTATGTCAATGAAATTATATTTGGAGCAAATAAAAATATATATTTCAAATTCCATCATGGATATTATGAAATATGATTTTCATGTGAGAATGATGGCTGAACAAAATTATTTTCAAAGTTTTAGTGTTTCTAAAAAAATAAGGATCAATTAGAGCTTAGCCTATGTATATAAAATATCTTCTTAAGAATCATTTATATGACATTACTAAAAGTATAAATAATCCTTTAATACCCTAACTGCCTTAGATATTTTTTAATCTAAGAAACTAGTTTATCAAAATATCTTTAGATTAATTATTTATAGTTTACTATACATAATAGCTAGTCATTCTGATTTAATGTTTTATGTGTTACGCTATGGAATATATCATGATAATCTAATAGAGTCTCATTTTAAGGGTATAAAATGTATTTTTCATTATCTCAAGGGTAAAATGTATCAAGTTTTATTGTACAATGTTTATAATTATTTTAAACATAAATGTTATTCAAATATGTATTTTGGTACATGTAAAATGTATATAAAATGTAAATTTTGGAAATTTTTTTCTTATGTGAATCTTTAGATTCAAGATATTATATTAAAAAAATTAGAATAAATTTCAAATGTTGAAGCTGAATATGTTCCAATTGGAAGTTGTTGTACTAAAGTGATGTGGATGCAACACACCCTCACTGACTTTTTTATGAAAATTTTGTAAAACTACAATTTTTTTGATACAACAAGTTTCATGGATTTAATTAAAATCCATCAAAATAACTCTTAAGTAAATTAGATAGATATAAGACACCGTATCATTTAGGACCACTCATAGAAAAGAGAGATATTAGGTTACAATTTATTGTAATTCAAGAACAACATTCCAATATACTTGTCAAACCTCTTAATAAAGATATATTTGAATATATTAAAAAGAATCTAAGAATTCATAACATTATGTGATCCCCATATCTACAATTTCTTCACCAATATCATTGTTTTAAAAATCTATTTTTCAAAGGGAGGGGTACATATGTATTGGATTTCAAAAATTTAAACCATTTTTTGTAATATTCGTATTTTTTCTAAATTTATTTTTATAAAATATTTAGTTTTATAGAAATATATCTTTTTTTGAATTTTTTATTTTAAAGAAAATGATTCACTATAATTATTAGATTTTATAAATACATTTGTTTTTCTAAAATTATTCTTTTTTTAAACACATTTTTCTAAAAAAATTATTTTTCCAGTAATTTTATTTTTTCTATAAAATTTAAATTTTATATAATCTAATTTTTTATAAAATAATTATTTCTTCTAAAAAAATTAGTTCATCTAAATACAGTGGTTTTTATAAATATTTTTGTTTTTTTGAAAAAAAAATATCTTTTCTATGTTTTTAAATTTTACTACAAAAAAATTTATAAAATATTATGTTTTTCTAAAAAATATCTTCTAAGAATAATTTTTTTATCAAAAAAAAAATTTATAAAAATAGTAAGTTCCAATATCTAGAAAAATTCCCATAGAATTTTTCAGATTTAAAATGATAAGGCAATTTCTAATATTTTGACTTTATTGTATTTTGTTTCATTTTATTTTTTTTGTTTTTGAGTTTAGGTTTTATAGAAAAATAAAATGATTTATAGAAAAGTTTATCAGATAATAAATAATTATTTTAATAAAACAAATTAGGAGTTAAAAATATATATTTAAATATTTTGAGGATACATATCAGCCATCAAATTATATGCGAGGTTATTTTCTGAGTTTTCATATTTCTTGATGTCAAATGGTCACTCTAGAGCCAATAAGTTTGAGGGTATTCACCACCTCAAAAATTAAACTCTTATATTTATCCTAAATCTTGTCCCTCAAATTACTCATGCATAAGATCATTAAGAATCCAACTAATCAATTTTTTCTTTATCCGATCAGTAATATCAATCAGATTTTTGATATTGAAATATCATAAATAAATTTAAAATAGAGAGGTCATCAATGAAATATAGATTGAAAAATAATGGATGGATAAGATTGATACTTTTTTGAAGGATATTTTCATGTTTCGTGTAGGGGAATTAGATAATATATAGAATGAATATTTTGATATCACTATTCTGTGAGAGTGAATGAGTTTTATTCTTCAGTTTTCTTCCAAGTTGTAGATCATTTTGAGGTGATCACATTAATTATTTTTTTGATTGTTACAATATTAATATTCAATTAATATCATATTTCGTATAAGCTATATTACATGGGTAACCATATCATGTAACGTATATGATTCAATTTTTTTTATAAATTTTGCGAAGTTTATGGTTGAGACTTATTTATTTCTTACTTATGAGAAGATAAATAAAGTGTATCCTCTTAAACCAGCTACAAGTGTTTTTTTGTTTTAGATGCTACTGTATCTCATTTTTACGAAAAGGGATAGATATATTTAATGGGTTTTTATATTTTTTTTGGATTTCCAGATGAAAATGATGAAATTAAATTTAGTAATGTATAGTTTTATATCGTTCAATTTTGTTAGGAATAGTTCAACGAAGTTGATAAATAATTTTTTCCCTTGATTCATCAAGATGATTTTATTATATTTCATAATAGTGATGAAAATTAAGTATGATGTATTTAGTAATGAATCTATTTCAATAATGATTTTTTTAGTGTTTATGATGAATATATATGTAGATAAATTAGTCAAAGAAACATCTGATACTGAGGTTGTTCAGCTAAAGAAATAAAGTTTTAGAGAAAAGGATGGATGATGATTCTCCAATATGGCTAAAAAATAATGGAAGGAAATATTTGATGAGGAATATAATGAGTTAATGAATCTAAAACATCCGAATAAGATAGGTTGAATGATTTTTGGTCATGAAAAAGCTGATTAATTATCCATGAAAGAGAAAACTCCTGTAGTTTTGAAGAATGAATGAAAATTAAGTGAATGAAATGAAAAAAACCAATAAATAAATAATTATTGAAAAAATTATAAAAGGGATAGAATGATATAATTGGGATTTCCATACTTCTGATGAGGAATGATATCTTTTTATTTCTCATTTATCATTTTTCATGTGATACATCCTCCAACTGATATTCCTCAGTATAATCAATTGAAACCAAAACCAGTAGTAACTTCCAATGATCCATTATCAATTGAAAAAGAGAAAAATAATTTTTTTGAAGTTTTTGAAAGTGTAAATGAAAAATGTGAAGGACCCTGGGACACCCTGAAAGGGGAGGGGTGAATCAGGGTGACAAATTTTTATTTCAATGTGATGGATCTTGTTCCCACGTTGGTAGGAACTTGTTGAACCTGTATGATGAATATGATCAGAAAGTAAACATTCACACGCACAGAAAAGAAACAACACTTTTTACTTGGTTCACCACTAAGGGCTACGTCCAAGGAGCATACGCCGACAAGTTTTCGGCCGTACCCAATTCCATTAATCCTCACTAGCTGTGGATTACCATGGTTTGGGAACAATCACTCTGTCCCAGGCTCACTGCATTTACAAAGGTTCAGGGATAGCTCACTGCTTCCCTCGGGTCACTGTCATTGACTCCCCCTCGCTCACTGTTGTTGGTGAAGTCCCACTCAGTTTATAGACGTGAAGGTCTCTTCATCATTGCATAAGAATGCATCCTATGTCGTATGTAGATGCTATGTTGAAGTCCAACTCTCACCAGAAGATGAATCCCACTTTGTGCTGAGGGTACCAGGCGATCTTCCAGCTTTCGTGCAGCTTAAAAAGTACAGATGAACTTTATCAACCCCAGCACATTTATCCAAGCCCGGTGCCCAAGTCCCAATCCCGGCGCGCAAGTCACTTGCACTGTACAAAATCGGCGCGCAGGTGACACCAAACAACTTGCGCGACACTACCTCCTTCAACACCAAACTTGCGTGACGTTGCACCATTAAATCCCCAATTGCCTTGGTCGCACACCCAACAATTGGCGCACAACCTCTACTTGCGCGACCCAACAACCACTTGCGCGACTCAACAACTTGCGCGAAAAGAGCTCGAAAAATCTCTAAGTCTTGAAATTCGTTTCAAATGAGGATGGGGGTCCTCTATATATAGGCAAACTAGATCCCCTGAGCTGTGGTGCACAAGTCACTCCATGGCGCGCAAGTATCGGCGCACAACACATCTCCCTAGCCTCTGTCACGCTACTCACTTGTGTGACCTACACAAATACTAGCATGACCTTCTTTCCATTACCATATTTTGAGGTTATGATATTGAAAAACAATAGGTGAGAAAGTTTCCAGTCTTCCTAGGAATTGGCGCCCAAGTATCTTTACGGTGCGCAGGTCACTTGTGCGGCCCCTATCCCTTTGTCATTTTCCCATTTTCTGATCTTGAAAAACATATGGGGCGCAAGTTTCCTCTTCATCCAGTACATGGCGCGCACGTATCTTTTCCAATAACAATGCTCCATTTGTCGATTTTCAGGCCCAAAAATTTGGCAAACACTAGGAAAAAACGCCACCTTCAATACTGTTGTCTGCTTGAACTGTATGATCTCTTTGCGGGTACACATTCTAAACTTCCACTGCTGATTGACAACAAACACAAACCATACTCCAAATCATGCATAGAATTCCATGGTTCTAACAATTACCCCCTTTCAGTTTGTTGGAAATCAGAAAATAAATTCAATAGAGCTCCATCCATGTGAAAAACAAAAACGAAAGAATCAACTAAGCCAACACTCTAAGTCTATGTGAGCAATTCTTGGTGTAGAAAACAAGAGAGGAAGCTTGAATTGGGTTCCAATGCTTTCCTTCTCATTCTTCTCATACTTGGGTTCCAATGTTTTCCTTCTCATTCTTCTCATCACAGAAGCATTACTTGCCTGAATTTATTTCATTCTCCCCCATTGACAATAATCCCAAAGACCAGTAATTTGTGTAATTTTCAGCTCAAACGATACTCCCCCTAGATAGTATCTCCCCCATAAACCTGCATCATAGCCATAAACAGATAAAACAGTTTTCACAAACGGGGAGAGGGGTAATGCGTAACCTCCTTATGCACTGGGAGGTGGTTGAACACCGATGTTCAACCGATGCTTCTCAAACACAGCCGCAGATAGTGGTTTGGTCAGGATATCAGCCATTTTCTCATCAGTTCCCACATGATCCATTCTAATCACCCCTTGTTCCACTTTTTCATTGATAAAGTGATACCTGATTTCAATATGTTTCGTACGGGAATGCTGAATAGGATTCTTCGTAAGATCAATTGTCCTCTTGTTATCGCAGTAAATCACCATAGGTTGCTTTACCTCATCACCTAATCTATTAATTGTTGCATCATCCATAGCAGTTGAATGCATGCCTTTGTGGCAGAGATATACTCAGCTTCAGCAGTACTAAGAGAAGTAGTTTCTTGTTTCTTGCTCAACCATCCAACACCTTTATTCCCAATATAGAAAGCTCCACCACTAGTCGAATTTCTGTCTACTACATCACCAGCCCAGTCAGCATCAGAAAATGCTGATAATTCATTGTCCCAGCCTGCAGCAAAAAATAACACGAAGTTATGTGTACCTTGAATGTACCTCATGATTCTTTTTTACTGCAGCAATATGTTCCTACTTTGGATTACTCTGAAAGCGGGCCGCAAGGCATGTGGCAAAGACAATATCTATTCGTGTCGCTGTCAGGTACTGTAGGCTTCCAATGATCCTCCTATACATGGTGGGATCAACAGAGTCCCCCTCCTCATGCTTTCTAAGTTTAGTTCCAACTACAATCAGAGTTGACATTGGTTTGGAGTCATTCATATTAAACTACTTCAACAGATCTATTTCATATTTTTCCTAAGAAATGATAGTGCATTCCTTCTTTGGAATCACCTGTAGCCCCAAGAAATATGTGATCTCCTCAATCATAGACATTTCAAATTCTGATTTCATGTGGTTGGAAAATTCGTCCACTGATTTCTGCCTGCTGCCACCAAATATGATATCATCAACGTAGACTAGAATCATGAATTGATCCTTTGTAGAATTCTTCACATAGAGGTTGTGATCAACTCTTCCTCTTTTGAATTCCAACTTCTTGAGATATGAATCCAGCCGTGAGTACCACGCCCGTGGTGCCTGCTTCAAACCATATAGAGCTTTCTTCAGTTTTCAGACCTTTGTTTCATCAGTACCCAAAACAAATCCCACTGGTTGTTCAATGTAGACTTCTTATTCGAGTACACCATTCAAGAATGCTATCTTGACATCCATTTGATAAACATTATACCCTCTTTGGAGTTCCATGGAAAGGAAAATCCAGATTGACTCCAGTCTAGCCACTGGAGCAAAGGTTTCTTCAACATAAATTCCTTCAATCTGAGGGTATCCTTTACATACCAGCCGTTCCTTGTTTCTGATGACACTTCCATGCACATCAAACTTATTTTTGAAGATCCATTTGTTACCAATCACATTGTGACCTTCGGGTCTCTGGACAAGTTCCCATGTCTGATTCTTGTCAATCTGATCTAATTCATCATTCATGGATTTCACCCAAGATTCATCATTTGCCGATTCTTCAAATGAGGATGGCTCTATAACTGATAGAAATGCAGATTTGGTGTTATTACTCATCCTTCTTCTTTGAGTGGGTGCACTCCTGTCCCCAATTATGTTGGATGGATCAATCTCAGCTCTTCGATTTCTCTTGCGAGGTTCAGTAGCATTCTATTCAGCCATAGTTTCTTCATTAGATTCTTCTTTCTAAGTCAACATCATGATGTGACTGCTGAGTGTTTTTAACAACTTCCTCTATTTCTGCATTTGTATTTTCTTCACATTCACTTTCTTCCTAACATTCTATCACATCAGCATATGAAATCCTAGAAGTATTTGTGGTTTTCTCTTAAATTATCTTAACATCACTGCTTTCCACAATCCTTCCTAAATGCTTGTTGAAACATTTGTAGGATTTGCTATTCATTGAGTAACTGAGGAGGATTCCTTCATCTGCATTATCACCATATTTCCCTTGATTTCCTTCTTTGTTTGTGATGAATAATTTACATCCAAATACATGAAAGTATTTTAAAGAAGTATTCCGTCCATGCCACAATTCATATGGTGTCTTCATCTCAGCCATATAAAGTCATGTTCGATTCTGAATGTACACTGCAACTTGAACAACCTCTTCCCAGTAATTTCGTGGAATACGACTCTCAATCAGCATAGTTCATTCCATATTGTTCACCTGTCGATTCCTTTGTTCAACAACTCCATTTTTTTGGAGTTCTCACAGAAGCTACCTCATGCTGTATCCCATGCTTCTCCAGATAATTTTCAAATACAATGGACGTGTATTCTCCTCCATTGACAGATCACAACACTTTGATTGTTCTTCCAGTATCATTCTCGGTGATTCGCTGATATATTTTCATGCAGTCAAGGACTTTTCGTTTCCTGTGAATGACCATCACACATGCCATTCTACTGTAATCATTTATGAAAAGGACAAATTACCTTTATCCATGACTTCTGGCAACATTTATCGGCCCACATACATCTGTATAAATCAGATCAAGAAGGTGAGATGCCCTTTTCTTCTTTGTCCGATATGAACTGCGGACCAACATTCCATGAATGCAAGCATCACAAGATTTTTCATGCTCGCGCTTCAGGTTGGGAATGTCCATGACAATTCTCAATTTTGATATTTTCTCAATGTCTTCTTGATTGATGTGTCCCAGTATACGATGCCAAAAATTGTTTTCTTCTTCAATAGTCATGTAACATACATTTTCTTCACTATCAACCTGATACAAGTTGCCTTCTGTTTAGCATCCCTTCATAAGTGAATTGCATGTCTTTCCTTTGATAGTGCATCCTTTCTAATTAAAAGTAACTATAAGTCATGAGTTACAAAGTTGACTCACACTGAGGAGATTATGATGTAGGCTATCTACGTAAAGGACTTCAGTCTTCTTTAGTTTTCCATTTGCTACTTCGGTACTTCCACTCCCTTTGATTTTCAGAGCTCCATCATTACCAAATCGTACTGTACCATCAATCTTTCTTTTGATATTTGTTAACAGGCCGACATTACGTGTCATATGAGATGAACAACCTCTATATAGAATCCATGTAATGTTTTTCTTCTTAGCTTTTAGGGCCACCACTGCAAGGTTGGATTTCTCAATCTTCTTCCTTTCCTTCCATGAGACATTGGATTGAGTATATAGTACCAATGGCCTTTCAATTATCTCATCCGCATACCCATGTTCTTCATAGTCGAAATCTTCTTTGAGAGGAGAAAACATGTTTGAAAGAGAAACACTATCTTGCTGACGAGACTTGACTTGTCTTGAACTCTGGTATGAGGTGTCCATGTCCCTTCTCTGCCTGCAATTAGCGGCCTTACGACCAAAGTTAGAACAACGAAAACAATATCCATAGAAATGGTTTCTTCTATAAGAATTAGGATATGAATTTTTTCTCCTTTGTTGAACTTCTATATATTCTCCATTCAGATAGCTTCTTGCCTCTTCGCAATAAGACATGGTATGGCCCAAATAGCCACAGAACTGACACTTCATGAGAGGAAATGTATTCTCACTTGAATTTCTCCTCATTCCTTCTTCATTGGGAGAAAATTTAGACTATCTATCATTTCTAAATGTTTGAGGATAATTTTCAGTTCCCCTTTTAGATTGGATTGAGGGTTCCTTTTTCAGCACTTTAGGAAATGTTTCAACATGTTCAACTTTCATCATGTATTTCCTTTGGATCTTTTCACTTCTAGTAGTTGATGTCTCAACTTCACAGCCAATTCCACACTTTCCCATGCAAGCATGTCTTTGATCACTCAAGATTTTTCCAACCCCATCTGAACCACACTTGGCTCTTGCTAGTAATTCTGCATCTGAGAATCTTCCAAAATGTATTTTCTTCCTCGATTCTTTTGGAATTGATTCAGTCTCCAGTTTACTCCTTAGAGTAACAACTTCCTCCTTAAGACCCTTAATATTCTTGGATTTTTCACCAAGTCTGGAGGTGAGGTCATTGATGACCTTTTCAAGCTCTTCAATTCTCAGCTTCAGAACTACTACATCATCATTTCTTTCAATTATTTTAGACTGTACCTTCACAAATTCTTCCAGCCGTTCAATTTAATCTTCATGTTGATAAACATATTCAGTTGATTATTCTTCAATTTATTTCCACTTATTGCAACTCCTACATTTTATTTTATGCTTACTAACCGCATCCTTAAGTTGCATCTCTGGATCTACACAAGTTCTCAGTTGTTTTTCTCCACCAGTATCTTCTAACTTTTCAACAGTGGCCATCATAGAAGCATGATTCCCAGTTTTGAATTATGGTTCTTCTTCATCACATAATTCATTATCATCTTCTTCCTCTTCACAGACAAAACTATTCTTTTGCATTTTCCTTCCAGATTTGAAGTCTCCCTTTTTGATGAACCTTATCCGAGGCTTCTAGAAGCTTTCATCTTCACTTTCCTCATCATTGGTCTTTCTTAAGAACTGAGAGGTAATGTTCCCAACTTTTCCACAATGGAAACATGCGAGAGGTAACTTCCCTTTGAATTTCCCGTTCCCCTTCTAGAACATCGTTGCAATGAGTGAAAGAATTTCTTTTTCTTATTCATCTTCACCACTACTATCTTTTGAGATTTTCTATTTATCCATGGATTTTAATTACCTTTCCTTTATCACACGAGTCGTAGCATCTTCTGGTTTGACTCTCATTTCATATGTTACAAAGCTACTCAGTAAATCATCTAGAGAATGTTTGGAAAGATTTCTTTCCTCAAGAGTTGACACCTTTGCATTGTACAGAGGTGTAAGTCTTCTTAATATTTTCTTTACAATTTCAATGTCTTTGATTTATTCTCATAGACCCCGAATTGCTCCAACCACTTCAATTATTCGATTGAAGAAAGTGTATGCATTCTTGTCTGGATGCATCTTCATAGCATCAAACCGATTGTGCAGCACTTGCAGTTTCTCCTCCTTCACATTGGTATCTACTTCATAAATATTCTCGATTTTATCCCACATGGATTTTTCTGAGGTGCAATTCATCACCTTTAGGTAGATTTGATCAGAAAGGGCTGTAGTGAGTGCATTTTGTGCTTTAGCATCTGCATCAAGAATTTTCCTGTCTGTTTCAGTCATAGCCAGGCATGTTGGATCAGTGACTTGTATTCCTTTCATAGTAGAAAAGGGAACTTCTAGTCCATGAGATCTTAGATGAGATATCATTCTGTTCTTCTAGATCTGGAAATTACTTCCATCGAAGTGGGGGACTCTCCTGACATTGACTACATTCTCCATGATGATAAAGGACAGTTTCAACACCAGCAACATTTACCCTCTGATACCACTTGAAGGACCCTGGGACACCCTGAGAGGGGAGGAGTTAATTAGGGTGACAAATTTTTCTTTTAATGTGATGGATCTTGTTCCCTCGTTGGTAGGAACTTGTTGAACCAGTATGATGAATATGATCAGAAATCAAATATTCACACGCACAGAGAAGACACAACAATTTTTACTTGGTTCACCACTAAGGGATACATCCAAGGAGCATACGCCGACAAGTTTTCAATCGTACCAAATTCCACTAATCTTCACTAGCTGTGGATTACAAAGGTTTGGGCACAATAACTCTGTCCCAGGCTCACTGCATTTACAAAGGTTTAGGGATAGCTCACTGCTTCCCTCGGGTCACTCCCGTTGACTCCCCCTGGCTCACTGCCGTTGGTGAAGTCCCACTCAGTTTATAGACGTGAAGGTCTCGTCATCATTGCATAAGAATGCATCCACTGTCGTATGTAGATGCTCTGTTGATGTCCAACTCTCACCAGAAGACGAATCCCACTTTGCGCTGAGGGTACCGGGTGATCTACCAGCTTTCATGCAACTTAAAAAGGACAGATGAACTTTAACAACCCCGGCGCGCTTATCCAAGCCCGGTGTGCAAGTCACAATCCTGACGCGCAAGTCACTTGCGCGGTATAAAATCAGTGTGCAGGTGACACCAAACAACTTGTGCGACACTGGCTCCTTCAACATCAAACTTGCACGACGTTGCGCCTTTAACTCCCCAACTGCCTTGGTCGCGCACCCAACAATTGGTGCACAACCTCTACTTGCACGACCCAACAACCACTTGCGCGACTCAACAACTTGCGCGACGAGATCTCAAAATATCTCTAAGTCATGAAATTAGTTACAAATGAGGAGGGGGGGGGGGGGTCCTCTATTTATAGGAAAACTAGATCCCCTGAGCGGTGGCACGCAAGTCACTCCTTGGCGTGCAAGTCTCGGCACACAACACATCTCCCTAGCCTCTGTCACGCTACTCACTTGTGCGACCTACACAAATACTTGCACGGCCTTGATTTCATTACCATATTTTGATGTTATGATATTGAAAAACAATAGGAGAGCATGTTTCCAGTCTTCCTAGGAATTGGTGCCCAAGTCTCTTCATGGCGTGCAGGTCACTTGCATGGCCCTTATCCCTTTGTCATTTTCCCATTTTCTGATCTTGAAAAACATATGGCGTGCACGTTTCCTCTTCATCCAGTACACGGCGCAGAAGTCTCTTTTCCAAAAACACTTTTCTCCATTTGTCGATTTTCAGGCCCAAAAATTTGGAAAACACTGGGAAAAAGCGCCACGTTCAATACTGTTGTCTGCTTGAACTGTATGATCTCTTTGCGGGTACAGATTATGAACTTCCACTGCTAATTGACAACAAAAACAAACCATACTCCAAATCATGCATAGAAGACCATGGTTCTAACAAAAGGGAAAGAATATTTTTAAGGAGATTATATGATGCATATAAAATTGAAAATATATTTAGACGAAGAATCAAATGAATCGTCAAAATATTTTGATGATGATAATGAAGAAAAAGAAGAAGTCAATTCTTTTAAGACCACAAATTATAAAAATCAATCTAAAAAAGGTTCTAAATTAGATGCTTTTGATAAAGTGAAAAATTCAATGAAGGTAGTGAAGAACTAAAAATCTCATATAATGTTATAATAAAAGGATAAATATTATATGAATTTTATTTTATAGAATTATCAGATTCTTAGAAAGAAAAATAAAATGAAAAGGAAGAATTTATTTTCTTGTCTTTCTAGATGTCATTCCTATGATATCTCAGTAAAATAAACTAACTCTTTATATAGTGAATCTAATCAAAGGTTTGAAACTACATTAAATAATTGTAATCCATCCTTAAAGATACTTCATTATAAAATACCATTTTTATCATAAAATCTCACAATAAACACATACAAGGGAGATTGAATATTTTAGAGAACTTTAATGCATTGAATCACCAAGCTAAAACCATTAAAAAAATGAATCAGAATTGAAATCCTTAAATTTTGATTCTAAAGAAAAAAAAAGAATGTAAAATAAGATTTTAAGATGTCTGATTTGTATAAAAAGAGGAATAAATTTTCTTGATGATAAAATTTAAGATGATAATAATTCATCAATATATATTGATAACTGGTTTAAAAACATGTCTTCAAATTTTTCAAATAAGATTAATATTTTTTACGAGTTGAGGGATTTTTTAGAATATCATGTTAATGAAATATTGGATTTGATGGATAATATTTAGTTTCATGAAGAAGATGTTCAAAATATGAAATCATAAAATGTTAAAATTCAATTTCATAAAGTAGTGGTTATCAATTTGAAGAAATAATTTTACATGCTTAAGAATCTAGAAGAGAATATTTCTTGACTAGAATCCATGATAGCTGAGGTTGAGAAGAATCCTGATGAATTTAAAATGATGAAATTTATAGTAAAATAATTAAAAATTAAAGATTTATTTTCAACGAACTCACAACTATGTAAAAAGCCAAAATTCTGAATGAATATTTTGTTGAATGTATAATTTTTCATAGGTTTTTAATTTTTTTAAATAAAAATTTGTTGAATTTTATTTCTCTATTCATGGATTATTTTTTATTTTAAAAAAATTATATCATTATTTTTTATATCTTACATTTATGTTACTTTATACCTCTAATAATATTTTTTTAAATTAAAAAGGGGCAGAATATTTGGAATATATTTTATTTCAGAGACTTTATTAAAAGATACTATTAGTGTGAATTTTAATTATTATGTTCTTATCTTTTATGTATTATAAAAATATTTTTTGGATAATATTTTTTGAAAAGGATAGCTACATTTATATGGTCATATATGAAATTAATGGTCTATCTTTTCTTAAATTAATAATGGGTTTGTAATTTTTTCAAAGTTATTAATTTTCTTATCATTTGTTGTGTACTATGTATTCCAAACAAGGGGAGATTGTTGAGTCAAAATATTACAATTATACATTATATATCCCTAGTTCAAAAATCACAACACACTATCACAAAATCAATGATTTCATTCCCATAATTTTTATATTTATTTTAGAATTTTTTTTAACCGTTTATTTTACCAGGTGAAGAAGTATTTATAACCTGAAAAATATAAAATTTCTAGATGAAATTCTAGACTGACATATATATAGTCTATTAGAAAGACTAATGTATAGTCCTTAAAACTAACTAGATTATAATAAATCAAACTAAAAAATTCCATTACATCATACTGGTAAATCCAATCAATCAGATTGTCAATATCCTTCCCTTCAGAATGACAATGTACATCCCACCAGAATATAAATTCATTGTCTATAAATGTGAACAACTCTAGTCTATTAGTGTTATTGTGTTTAGTATACTAGTGTGACTGTGTTTATTATATCGCTATGATTTAGTTTTTTCTATCAATGTTATAGATTTTTTTCAATCGGTGTAACTGATTTAAGTCTATAGGTGTGAGAATGATTTTTCTGTCGGTGTGATTGAGTTTAGTATATCTTTGTGACTATTTATTTTCTGTTAGTGAGATTAATTTTAGTCTATTGTTATGAATATGTTTATTCCATTGTACTTGACATATTTTGATTCATTAGACTAATCATAATTTATTTTATTCGAATATTAAAGTTTATAATAAGATGTTTAGAATAATTTCTACTAGATGTCTTACATTTAATTAATTATGATTATTCTATAAAAATACATCATATGGAGCTATATAGATTATTTTGATATGTCAAGATACCGCTCATATGGTTCCATTGAAACTAACTCTGATAATAACAGAATATGACTATTGGGAAGTTCCAATAAATTGACATGCATTCAAGGAGCCATGAGCTGATGGTTTCTTGAGTAAACCCATATGATTCTTTCCCTTCTGTGACAACTAGTTTCTAACACTTTTTAAATCTTCCTAAAGGTTTTTTCAAAGTATTCATAATAATGATTGAAAATTATTTGTAATCTTTTTCATTATTATTCATTTTGTTCGACCAGGTATTAGATCAAGGGATTATGGTGTTGGAAGACTGCTAATTTTAATTAGGCTAGTGGAGGGATTCCATAAATTATAAGACATAGTTGATTCTAATCTATTTGAATGGATGATTCTGAATTTAAAACGATATACCATATGGTAATATTGAAAATTGAGGATACCCAATGTTAGGGTTTGTGACTTTATTTCCCTTAATGGTTAAAGTGTAAAAAAACATTACACGGATATTTGTAAGTAATTATTACATTTTATAGGATTTAAAATTACATGTTTTTATATTTATAATTGTTCTTCAATGCATTTATATAGAAACATTATTCAACTAAAATTTATATACAGTAGTTTTTTAATGTAATGTGTTTACATTATTTAATCTTTGATCATTGGATGACATATGAGTGTGATAAATAATAATAATATTTTTGTGTTTTTAGGTGTTTAACCTTTCTAAACTATAATTAACCCTTATTCTTATAGGTATTATATATCGATTGACCCAACACACTAATATTTCAAAAAATTATCATCTTATTTTAAAAAATCACATCTCCAATTCTTCATCTTATATCAAAAATAAAAATTATTTTATCTTATGAAAAAATTTAACAAAATGTATGACTTCTCTATACCCAATGAATTTAAGTGGATGTTTACCTTTAAACCTTCCCATTCCAATTCTAAAATTGTATTAAATATATACATCATCTTATAAGACATATGACTCAAATTACAATAAAAAATATTTATAAACATCTTCATAATCATACATATTCTTATGATTATTGTTATTTTTGGACTTAAAATTGATTTAATTTTCATCCTTACATATATTATTGATAAAAAATTCATTCATCATATCATATAAAATATGAATACTATAATAATAATCTATAAAAAGAAATTATGGATCACTATATTCAAGATAAAAAACATTACCATCAAATTTATCTAGTAAGATAAAAAGTATCATCTTGACTATTGTGGTATTGTCTAATTTATTTCAATAACTTCTGATTGTACTCATAATCTCATTAAGAATTTTCAATTAGTTTTCTAATGTTTCATCTTGATTCATTTATAGATCATATATGTTCAATCTTAAAATATTTCACTTGTCATATTTCACATTATTATTACCCTCTTAAGTATTTTATTATTTATATCAAATACATTTAGTTGTTATGATATATCTCACTTTGAGACCTTATTTTTTAGATAATCATGATTCTGGAGAATGCTTAGCAAGACAATCATTCTCATTATTCCATCTATAAATTTTTTCAAACAAACATCCTCTTTATATTGTGGAATCCCAATAGTTACAATATCAAGAACATCCAAATCGATAGAAAACATTTATAGAAACATTCTATCCTTTCAGATATGATAATTTTTTCCATTAAAAGGAAGAATCACCTTACTATTCACTAAATTACAATTTTATATAAAATTGAAATAAATTACGAACCAACCACTTCAAATAGTGAGATAATTCTTCTCAAACTTCAAATAAATTCAAATATTGGGAAGATAAAACTGATTCAACATGAAAAGAAACTGTGTAGATACCCAAGCTTAACGTACATGGAAATTACATCACCTTTGAGGAATACTTAATACATAACAAAAACAAACACACAAGGACCGTAACCATTTAGTGTCTTTGGAAACATGGAGAAATAATCTTCTAATCATGGTGAAATATCTTCAAAATCTCCCACAAAGATATTTCCCTTTTGTTTTCTTACTTAAAACCATTCTTTTTATACTAGGGAAAAGAAAACAAAAAAGGGTGATCTCAAATGATCAGTAAGGGTCAAAATAGAGAACATAAAACAATCGATAAACATTTGAATGAAAAAACTTCAGCATAAAATCTAAACATCAAAAACTTGAGAAATGACATAAATCATGGAAGTACGTAAGGCATATATTATAAAGGAACATCATTCATTATAAAATAACATGGGAAGAAAACATGTTATTGTGGTAATCCATTAAGCACATGATATGATTTCCATAGTATCCAAGGTATTGATTCCAAGACCATCTTGGTGTGAAAAGTCCATTTCTACATCGAGTTAACTCCTTGTTCCAGTCCTGTATAACTGAAAAGGATTAACATACCATTCCATCAATGTGTATCTCATGAGATATAAATCTTTACCCAATGCATTGGAGTGAGATATAGGTCCCACCCATCTCATAATTAAATCATTTTTACTTGTACCACAACATAAACATACATCATTCATCATTACCCAAAGAATAAATTGGGTTTCACAATGAACATCCCATCATAACATAATCCATATAAAAAAATGCATATCATTTCATCAGAAGAAAAGTATCAGCATGTAAATAATAGATACATTATACTTGAAACATAAACATTCTAAATAATTTCATCTTCGATAGAAAATTGTTTTGATGAAACACTTGAAATGAATTCTAGAGGAAAATATACTTTCTTCTTCAAAATCATTTCCTTTTTACAAAATTCAATGAAATTTTAAAAGAAAATGGTTTTGTTGAAAATAATCATCAAATAATGTAGAGGAAGATTCAGGAAAATAAGGCGTTATGATACCTTAAAAATCTGTTTACACCGTATAAGATAAAAAATCATTATCCCCGTAATTTTAACGGAAAAGTAAAAAAGTTCAATGTGTGGTAAACAAAAGTAAGATTCCTTTCATAACATGTGGTAAAATTCCAAAATGGATAAAAAAGACTTTAAAAATTCGTGAAATATTTTTAGAATACATGGTCATGGATAATAAAAATAACCCCAATAAATTCTTACGAATAAACAATCTCGGATTAAAACGAGATTGGAAAAGCTATCCCTTACCTTAGATTCGATATGCTTCATACATATCCGAACCTCCTGTATAATGATTTAAATAATTTCATTTACTTATTAAATAATCATTTTCATTGTTATGATATCATATATGGTTTACTTATGACTTTATATTACCCATTTTTTTTGTAAATTTCATGTTAAAGCATCATTTTGGGTAAAATCGTTTTATTTATCGTACATGTTTGGACTTGTAGTTATTGATATTATTATTACTTATATCATGGTTTAATTACTTTCAAAATGTTAAAAATGATTTATATATCATATTTTTTCCATATATATATATATTGTAGATAGATAAATTAAATGAAACACACCGTTCATGGAGACGGCAGGTCATACGTATGCATGAACGTTGTTTTTGTTTTCTTATTAAATTGAATGGAAGCAAGTAAATAACATTTAAATTAGTCCAATATCATTAAAATTTCATATATTCCATTATTATTTAATATATATACTTTATAATCATTCTTGAATGGTTAATATGGAGAATGAATCTCACCGCGTCATATAGAAAGTAATCCGTACGTACGCACGAGTGATGATGTTGTTCCCATAATTATTTAAAGGAATTAGAGTGGATGATATAATATCTCAGATTTAGTATCATGTTACAATAAAAATATATATAGTTATTTTTTTACACCATTATACCCATCAAATTAAGGTGGTGGTGGAAAAATAGATTACACCACAGCATGGAGACAATATTTCGTACGTACGCACACGCAGTGATTTCATTTTTAGTAGGATGGATAGAAGGTGAAACAAAAATTGTTTCATATTTATAATGACATATCAGTATATTTTTGATACTGATGTTTTTAATTTATAATGAAACAGCTAAAGAAGAAAAATTTGAAGAAGAAAGAAACTTGAAAGAATCGGTAGAAGAGATTACCTCTTCTTCGACACACCTCTTTTAAGCTTCCTCTTAAGGCACTAGAGTTGGACTTTTGAGAAGACCAAAACCACAAAAATGCTTATAGGGAAGTTTAAAAGTGAAATTGGTAGGGTTTGGTCGAGCATTAAAGCTAAAAGTGTTGTGAAGAGGAAAGAGAGGATGTGCCCTTTTATAAGGGAGGAGAGGGGCACCTTTGGAAACCTCAAAAATATTAATTTATAATAAATCAAACCCCACATAAAAACCTCATAAAATGACTCATATTCTAATATTATATGATATAGGGTTGTGATCTCATCAAAAAATAAGATTTATACTTGTTGGAAATTTATTTTAAACCTTATCAACTTGATTTATCCTTATTTAATTTATTTAATCTTATTTTTGTTAGTAATATTCTAAATTTTAAAAAATTATAAATAATAACTTATATGTTTTTAATTTTCCATATTTATATACTTTATGACATTTTAGACTATATAAATTTAAATTTATAATTTATAAATATTTTTGTCATTTTGAAACAATTTTATAATACGTTATTATTATAAAATAACAATAGTGTCATTTTTGACACTATTTATTTATTTGAATTTTAGTAAAATCCACACAAAAGATATGTTCAAAATAAAATCTTCAATAGATTCATAACATGTCATATGTATCTTGAAAATTCGTGGATCACATCAAAGAGTTCATATAATAAATATTTTAATATTTCTAATACCTTTTATATGATATTTCAATCAATAAAATAATTTCAACATCACTAATGTGTCACCTTTAATGATAATTTTTTAATCCCTAAAAATTAAAAATAAATTGACATGATGTACATAATTTTATTATCTATCTAGAGACTATTAATTTTAGAAGTTTCAGGATGTTTATCACTAATTTAAAATTATTATACTTATAAGATTTAAGAGAGTGACATGTTGTCACTTTCATTGGTTTTAATAATAATTAATTTATTTTCAAGGTCAATAGTCCATACAATTTATCTATTCCGACCCTTACGTGTTACAGGTCGACTTTTATCCATTCAATAGAAATTAGGTAGGTGTTAGGGTAATTTTAAAATCATATTTGTTTCCTTAATTAGCCGATTTACCTTTAACTTCTCTAAATAAAATTTACCGTAGTTACTATTCATAATATAAAAAAATTATTTAAGAGTAACCTATTAACATAATTTGGACCCACTACATTATAATATGGAATATATTTTAAAAAAATCAAAACAAAAAAGTTGCAGTCGAAAATTTAAAATTTATCCTGTTGTTAAGAAAACGAGTTTTAAATGTTAAAACAGTGCAAAAGATTGAAATGATTTTGCATATGAAATCAAGGTAAAATTAATGGTAATGACATTAATTATATAAAATGGTAAAAATTATATTCTATTTAAACTTTAAAACCATTCAAAATTTTAATTTAACCATATAAATTATTGTGATAAAAAAGTTGTTTTTAATTAAAATATAGTGTGTTTTTACTATTCATCAAAATCTAAAAGTTATTAGAATAATATGAAAAATTTATCTAAAGTAAATTTTTATATACTGATTTTAAAATATAATTTTATTTTGTCAAATTTAACTTATAAACATGTCAAAAACTATATTTAAAGTTGGTGCGCCATCAAAAGGCGGCAAAACTGCATTATTTGAAAAATATTTATTTTACCTGAAAATTTTAATTTTCTTCTCATACCATGTTCTAGAAAATGAATAATATATAAAATAATGTTATAAAATTCAAAATGTAGTTACTAATATTCATAATGGATAGTTTATAATAATATTATAACAACATATCTTTGTTTAGTGAAACTCGGTATTCCGTACAACACACGCTATTGAGGAAGGTTGCTCTTGCGTGCAACACAATCCAAGAACATTGTCTGCATGTAAAATAAGGCAATATGGTGTTGCATATATCAGAATCTAGTTTTGGTGTAGCGTACAACACATGACATCAATGAAACTAAAATAATACTTCTCATATAATCTCAGGGTGTTATATTTTACCCCCCTTAAAATGAGTTTCTACCTCGAAATTCGTCGGGGTTATAAATGGTTTACTACTTGAAAGTTTCTTTAATAGAAACCCACATTGTAAAATGGACTACCAAAAAATAACTTTGAAAACTAAATTATGAGACGTAACAGTTACCAAAATTAAATAATCACTGGGTTTCCACCTAGGAGAACATATGTGAAAATATGTTTATGGAAGAGAAATCTAACCATCATGTTCTGATGAATAGTGGTAGAGAACATGTCTATCAAAAAACAATCACAAAGTCATAAAATTGTGATGATCTAAGGTACCATCTGATTCATTGGATATGAGGACACTATTAAAAGATTTTTGGTTCTCAAGATCATTTCCCTAAAGTTGAATTATTTGAATTAGAGGAAATACTTACTTTATTTCAGTACAATCTCACCATTGTTCTTGCCTTGAACAATTTCTACTTCATCTCTTAATGAAATGAAGATGAATTTTTCTTTCTATAATTGTTAGCAGATTATGTGATAGAATGATGGGTCATTCCATTTGTCTTAAACAAAAGGTTAGGAAAAGTTATAAAATATACATAATTCCATCGATGTTGAGGTTAATCATATATGATTCCCAATATGGACTTATACTTCCTCTATCATACCGCATAATAAAATAATACTAGTTTCTACTAACCAGGTAGACGATAAAGTCATGTCGCACTTCGGTTGAGGGTTCGATTCCTACATCCTTGTCTGACGCAACGAGTTGTCACTCGTCCTACAGGTTGTCCTTTTTATAAAACTAAACTATTATAATATTACAGAAATAATATAGAAAAAACAACATGACTTAAACAATACTATATGATGTCCAAAATAATCCATTCCAATCTTTAGGCATATCCAAAATACTTCTATCCAATCTCACTGTATAAAGAATACAATTACTAGAAATGTCATTTACTGAGCATGTGAAAACAATCATCTATCCCTCATAGATCACAAGATATATCTTGTTTATCACATAAAAAACATGTGAATTCCTTAATCATGTATTCTCTTGCAACATGAATTACCCTAGAACATAAGTGAAAACATGAATGTTGTCAAAAGTAGTCTCTTTCCACATACCAAAATCCTGAAAATTCTTTATACTCAAACCATGATATCACTTTGTCCTTATATTATTCCTGGGCTCATGAATACTATCAAACATATTATTTTTTCTTTATCCCTTCATTATGCACATATGATCTGCTTTCCAAAAATATTTCAATCACATTTCATAGTTTCTGATGCCATATTCTTATGGAAAACCACAATGGAACAATACATAGGTGTTCCATTATACCATAAAATTACCACAACAACATTATTCTTGAATACCAATACAAAAACACTTCAATACATCCTCTTATATTATAGTCCTGAAATAAGTTCTTCCTCGATTTAGAAGTAACCTATTAGGCCAGGGCATTGAGTTGGGTAATTACCATGTTCTCTACAGATAAGACATTGAACTCCATAAGAATCTATCACTCTATCACCCTTCTCTCCACACAGATAACATCTTCCCCTCCATTTGATGTATTCATCAAGGTTGTTCGTCCCTTCTTTAGAAATATCAATCATCCTTTCTCTATGCTCCTCAACATGCGAACATGCATAAAAGTCCATCTTTCTCTTATTTGCTGAATTGGAAATACCACTAAAGTTCACCTTGTTAATCATATATCGTGATAACTAATTCGACATAAACACTAAATCTTTATTTCTAGCAATTACGAAATTTCTATGATCGTAGTCACCAATTTTCCCATGTGACTCAATGTTGACCCTATTCCTTCTGGTTCCCCTCATTGACTAAAACCAAAAACCATGGTGTAAGAAATAATTAAAATAACGAGGAACCATGTAATCATAAAAAGTCACTTATGAGATGTCTAACATATCACACATTATTTAATCAATGACACCTTAGGTTAACCCTAGGTTATTCATGATCATCAGCATAATTCTAGGACTGTATCCTATAGTTATACTAAACCTTAGGGACATCCCTAGACATACCTTAGAAATATCTCTAGGGATCTCACTAAAGTTCTCGTATCCTAGATTCCAAAGTTTGACTAAACCTTTCCTATAATACCAACTGTATAGACCCGTTCATGACGTACATGGAAATTATATCACTTTTTCAGAATACTTAATACATAAAAAAAACAAACACAGAAGGACCGTAATAGTTTTGTGACTTTGGAAACTCAGAAAAAAATTCATCCAATCATAGTGAAATATCTTCAACATCTCCCATAAAGATCTTCCCCTTTTGTTTTCTTACGTAAAACATTTCTTTATATCCTAGGGAAAAGAAACCATCAAAAGGGTGAGCTCAAATGCTCAGTAAGGGTAATCATAGAGAACATTAAACAATTCATAAACATTTGAATGCATAAACTTGAACATAAAATCTAAACATCACAATCATGAGCAACGACATAAATATTTAAAGTATGTAAGGAATATATTTTAAAAGAACAAAAATCATGATAAAATAGAATGGGAAGAAAAAATGTAATTGTTGAAAACTGTTAAGCACATGATATGATTTCCATAGTAGCCAAGGCATTGCTTCCAAGACCATCTTGGTGGACAAAGTTCCTTTCTGAATCGAGTTCACTCCTCGTTCTAGTCCTGTATCACTGAACCAAACTAACTTACCATTCTAGACATGTTTATCTCATGAGATATAAATCTTTAACCAATTAATTGGAGGGAGATATAGTTCCCACCCATCTCACAATGAAATCATTCTTACTTGTGCCACAACATAAACATAAATCATTCATAATTACCGAAAGAATAAATTGTGTTTCATAAACATCATCCCATTATAAAATAATTTGTATAAAAAATGGATATCATTTCATCATAAAAAAATTCACACCATGTAAATAATAGATACATAATACTTTAAACATAAAGATTCTAAATAATTTCATCTTAGACAGAAAATAGTTTTGATAAAACACTTGAAATGAATTCCTGAGGAAACTATCCTTTCTTCATTAAAATAATTTTCTTTTCACAAAATACCATGAAATTTTAAAAGGAAAGTATTTTTTTGAAAATAATATTGAAATCTTGTAGAGGAAACTTCATGAAAATAAGGCGGTATGAAACCGTACAAATCTGTTCACACCGTATAACTTAAAATAACATTCTCCTCTTACTTTTAATGGAAAGTCAAAAAGTTCTTTGTGTGTTAATCAAAAGTAATATTCCATTCATAACATGTTGTAAAACTAAAAAATGGGTAAAAATGACTTTTAACATACATTAATACATTTTTATAAAACCTGGTCATGGATGATAACAATAACCTTAGTAAATACTTACGAATAAACAATCTCGGATAAAAATGACATTGGTAAAGTTATCCCTTACCTTAGGTCCGATATTCTCTGTATGTATCTAATCCTCCTATATAATGATTTAAATAATGTCATTTACTTATTAAAGAATAATATTTATTGTTATGATATCATATATGGTTCACATATAACTTTATATTACATGTTCTTTTGTAAATTCCATGTTAAAGCAGCATTTTGGGTAAAATCGTTTTATTTATCGTACATGTCTAGACTTGTTGTTCTTGATATTATTATTACTTATATCATAGTTTAATTTTTCCATAATGTAAAAAATGATTTATATATCATATCTTTTTAGTATATTTATATATTAGATAGATAAATTAATTTAAACACACCGTTCATGGAGACGGTAGGCCGTACGTAAGAATGAACGTTGTTATCATTTCCTTATTAAATTGAATGGAAGTAAGTAAATTAGATATAAATAAGTCCAGTATCATTAATATGTCTTATATTTCATGATTATTTAATTTATATACTTTATAATCATTCTTGAAAGTTTAACTTGGAGAATGAATCTCATCGCGTCATGGAGACGGTAATCCGTACTAACGAACGACCGATGATATCATTCCCATAATTATAGAATGGAATTAGAGTGGATTATATAATATCTCAGAATTAGTATCATGTTATAATAAACATATATATAGTTATTCATTACACCATTATACCCATCCATGTAAGTTGGTGGTTGAAAAATAGATTACACCACAGAGTGGAGACGGAATTTCGTACGTACGGACGCCCGATAATTTCATTTTCTATAGGTTGGATAGAATGTTAAATAGGGTTGTTTCATATTTTTAATAATATATCAATATATTTCTGATACTTATGTTATTACTTTATAATGAATAAACTAATGAAGATGAATTTGAAGAAAAAGAAACTTAAAAGAATCTGTAGAAGAGATTACCTCTTCTTCGACGAACCTCTTTTATGTTTCCTCTTAAGGTAGTATAGTTGGTTTTTTGAGAAGACCAGAACCTCCAGATTGTTTATTGGGATGTGGAGAATAGAAATCGGCATGGGTTGGTCAAGAATTATGGCTCAATGTGTTGTTAAGAGAAGAGGGAGGATGTGCACTTTTATAATGGAGGAGAGGGGCACCTTCAGAAACCTCAAAAATATTAATTTATAATAACTCAAACCCAACATAAAACCCCCAAAATGACTCATATTTGAAGATTATATTATTTAGGGTTGTAATATCATCAAAAAATAAAATTTAGACATGTTGGAAATTTATTTTAAACCTTATCAACTTGATTTATCCTTATTTAATTTATTTAATCTTATTTGTGGTAATAATATTTTAAAATTTAAAAAATTATAAATATTTACTTATATGTTTTTAACATTCCCTAATTGTATACTTTATGACATTTTAGAAAATATAATATTTAATTTATAATTTTTTAATATTTTGGTGATTTTTAAACGATTTTATAATATGTTATTTTTATAAAATAACAATAGTGTCAATTTTGACACTATTCATTTATTTGAATTTAAATAAAATCCAAAAAGAGGATGTGTTCAAAATAAAAGTTTTAATAGATTCATAACATGTAATATTTATCTATAAAATTCACATATCAAATTAAATAGTTTATATAATATTAATTTTAATATTTTTAAAATCATTTATTTGATATTTCAATCAATAAAATAATTTCAACATCACTATTGTGTCACCTATAATGATAATTTTTTAATCACTAAAAATTCTAAATAAATTCACATGATATAGAAAAGTTTATTATATTTATGTAGACTATTAATTTTTGAAGTTTCGTGATGTTTAGCACTAAATTAAGATTATTATACTTTTACGATTTATGATAGTGACATGTTGTCACTTTCTTCAGTTTTAATAATAATTAATTTATTCTCATGGTCAAATGACCATAAAATTAATATATCCCGACCCTTAGGTGGTATTTTTGGACTTTTAGTCATCCAATTGAATTTTCTCAGGTGTTAGGGTAATTTTATAATCTTATTTTTACCCTTAATTACCAGATTTACCTTTAACTTCAGTAAATAAAAATTACTATTGTTACAATTCATAATATCAAAAAAATAAGTAAAAGTAAACTATTTACATAATTTGGGCCCACTGGATTAAAATATGTAATTCATTTCTCAAAATTAAAAACACAGAAGTTGTAGTAATTAATTTAAAATTAATCTCGTTGTTAAGAAAACGATTTTTAAAAGTTAAAACATTGCAAAAGAATGAAATAATTTTACATGTGAATTCAATGTATAATTAATGGTAATGACATAAATTATATAACATGGTAAAAATATATTATATTTATACTTTAAAACCATTCAATATTTCAATTTAACCATATAAATTATTGCGATGAAAGATGTTGTTTTTAATTAAAATATAGCATGTTTTGACAATTAATCAAAATATGAAAGTTATCATAATAATATGAAAATTTTATCCAAAGTAAATTTTTATATACTTATTTCAAAAAATAATTTTATTTTGTCAAATTGAACTTATAAAAATGTAAAAAACTATATTTTAAGTTGGTGCGCCATCAAGAAGTGGTAAAATTGCATTTTTTTTAAAATATATATTTTACATGAAAAATTTATTTTGTTCTCATACCATGTTATAGAAAATGTGTAAGATGATTAATAATGTTATAAAATTAAAATTTTATTTACAACTATTTATAACAGCTAGTTCATAATAATATTATAACAATAAATCGTTGTTTAGTGAAACTCAGTATTGCGTACAACACACGCTATTGAGGAAGGTTGCTCTTACGTGAAACACAAGCCAAGACTAGTGTTTGCGTATAATATAAGCTAATACAATGTTGCGTATAGCACAACCTAATTTTGGTCTAGCGTACAACATAAGACATCAATGAAATTAAAAGAGTACTTCTCATAAAATCTCGGGGTGTTACAATCTGCATGAACCAATTTGGAATCACTGAGATGGGGTTGAATCATTGTTTATTAATATTTTATGTTTTCATATTTAAATAACCCTCGTAATTGGTTTATTTGATTCTTAATCGATGTTCAACAAACATATAAAATAGGTGAGAACTAATTGTCACATTTAACCTCATAAAAAGAGAAAGTTAGTCCTTGGTATGATCTAGATTCCATTGAGATCATATGACCCATCCTTTTAACAGGTTCATACAATTATCACAGATTATCCTTGTAGTCACATTACATCATGTCTCTCTACTGTGATACTACATCCTACAGTAAAATGATGATAATATAAAATTTGATATAAAAAATAAAAAATATTTGAAACGATATCCTTCATATTCAAAATTATTTATCCTATTGTTCTTCTTCAACCAATAGATTCACATGTATGATATCTTCACATTGTAGCAATATGAACAGATATTCTTCATCTCTTTCTCCGCTTCTTCTTAACTCTTATTCTATCTCAATTTTTATGTACAATAGTTATATTTACAATTGTAATGAAAATAGGTTCCATTTATTTTCATTTTTGAATTTGAAATTAATATTTAGGTAACCAACTCATCTTTAAATTTCATCCTTTAAATCTTAATTAAAAATATATTGGTCATCCAAATTTGAAATTTCATGTTACTATAGACTGAAATTACAACCAAACTCAACAGATGAATCCAAGTCATCATCTACTTTGAAATCTTCCCAATCCCCACTTCTGTGGTATAGTCACTTGAATTACAGTGTATCCATACATTTTTAGCTATTTACATATATCTTACATACAATGATATGATGTGGTATAGGTTTTGTGGCATGGATGACTCAAAAACTCCACTACCCTTGAAATCCATTTGGACTCCCTATACGGAGAGGCGATTAATAATATAATATTTTCATTCATGATTTAAAATGACTACGGAATTTTCCAGGTGTTGTGATGTGGATGCCACCATATATCCAAATCCATAGAAATTTGATCCTACCTCCTATGTGGCGTGGTCCTTCAATGTACTATAGAGGTCTCAAATTTTTCAGAATCACCGAAATCGAACCCTATCTCTTTTGTGGTATGGCCACTGGTGTTGTAGTATACTATAAAATAATATGGGGCCGTAATAATATTATATGTAATGGAAACCATCTCATATTATATAGAATCATTACATACCCTCCTTCTTTAATAATTCCTATTTCATCATGACCTCCATTCTTGATATATAAACACTAATGAAATTTCTCATGGAATCATCATATTTCATTGAATACGATTAATGTATTTAAAAGAAAAGTCAACACACCACGGGATATGATATTTATGAATTATAATATATCCTAAAAAACAAGATTATAACATTATGGGTTCAAGTATTTTTCATATTATTTTTATTATTTAATTAATTATTCTTCTAATTCCAATATGTTGTACCATAACAACATTTGTTTAGACAATTGTAATAATTTTAAACATTTAAAATAAATAATTACCAAAATAATAAATACTTTTCATTCATTATGACTATATGTTTTAATTAAATATGTATATTTATCACATCTATGTCATGAAAACTATTTTAATATTTTATTTTTTCATTTCTGTCCTTAAGCTAGCACTTCATAAGCATTTGGATATGTCTGTAGTTACACAACACAAAAATTTACAACCATTGGTTAATATATTAAATTACACATAATATTAATTAAAAAAATGTTGACATAACACTTCTAACTTCTCATAAATTAACTTTTCGATGCCAAATTTGAGTTTTTCAGTAGTGCTCAAGAACTGCATAGGCATTGAAAATGATTTTAATATTTATCAAGAAAAAATCTAATTTATATTTTTCAGATAATTTTTTTTTGTGATATTTCTATTATATTATCATCAATGTTTTGTTGCACATTTTTCAACTTTTACATCATATTTATATCATGATGATATGATAAAAAGTAACATATTTCAATATATATATATACTATTCACTGAAAATTAAACTTCATTTAAAAAAATTTCATCATAGGATATGTTTTAATTTTTAAATCAAATAAATTACTTCTATTTCAATAAATTAAATTACATTATGTGGAATAATTTATTTTTAATATAATTGCTTCAAACACAATGAAAAATATTTCTTAGATAAATGCATTCTTAAAGCAAAAATGAACTTATACCAAAATAAAGTATAAATATGATTACTATATAATTATTTTTATAACTTATAAATAAAATATAATTATAATAATTTAACATAAAATTTAAATTCATAATGGTAATTGTTACATGTAAGATCCTATGTTTTGAACTGGGTTAAAATTACGAATGTTACTGAAAATATTTTTTGATTTATCAATGAGTCGTTCTTGTTAAACCGAGCTCCAGAATTTTAATGAGTGTTGGAACACCTAAAGATGCAGTTTTTCGAACATTGATTGAAGTTTGGAGGCACATGGGAAGTCGCACGGGTGACACACATTTTGTCTAACAGTGCGTCCAAACCATGCATAGTTGATGTTTTGAGGCAATGGCTAACGCACAGTTAGAGCACAGTTTGTCTAACCCTGCGGCCTAATCGTGCGAGGAGTGTTTTCCGAGGCAGTAGCTAATGCACGGTTAGCGCATAGTTTGTCTAACTATGTGAGAAAACCATGAGAGCACTTATGTGATATCCTAAAAAAGAGGATCTCACAGGTTTTCCCCTAGATGGCTCATTTTTCCTCCTAAGCGGCCATAACTCAAGATCACCCTCCCTTGATGGTAGGATACCATCTCCGAAGAATTTTGGTCTCAATCCTAAGGCTTCTCTTGGCTAATAGAAGCCGAATTCTTGAGGTAGGTAGATGTTCTTCGTTCTTTTTCAGTTTCTTAGATCTACTTAGATCTACATCTCCTCTTCTCACGGTTTCATAGATCTACGCCCGTTATGAATAACTCTAAGTGTGTTGATGACATGTATGATGTGTTTTGGTCTTTTTCTTGCTAGGATATGTGATCTAAGGTGGGTTCTTGATTAATCAACCCGTTTGTCTTGAGGGTTCTTCGTTCATTATGGTTTTCATCAAAACCACGAGGTAGGGTCCCAAATCTTTAACACTTTATTTAATAATTATAGTCTATTTAAATAAATTAGTAATGTGAGTTTCCATAATTATGATATGTCAACGAATAACCCTTTTAATGTTATTAAATAATTATGCCCACATGATATAATTGAGGACTTGAACTTGTTTTGAGTTTAAGCATGTTTGGATAATTTGGTTAAAGTGATATGATTAAAAAGTTAAATGATTTTAAGGGGAAAAATGATTAATAGGGTAATTAATGGTGGAATTAATTATCAAGTCAGGTGTTGGAATAATATCGTGACTTTTACAGATTATAGGGAATATCAAATATTTGAGATGTTCTGAAGATAATTGGAAGCTGGTAATAATTAATGGATGAATTAATTATTTCATGTTAAATGGTTAATGGTTAACTAATTGATGATTGGTTAAATATATAAGGTTTGATTAATTAATTGTTGAATTAATTAATTTTTATGCATTAAATTAATATTGTGAATTGATTGTTTGTTACGAAAGTTAGCCAGGAGTACTTTGAATGCGTATTAGTTTTCCATGCTTTAAGTTGTCTTGGATGGAGTTTTTTGAAAATATGATATGTTGTGTCAGATGGTTTCTAAATATCTTGGTTTTGTTCAACATGTTTTGTGATGATTATGGGTGCTTGTAGATTGTTAATGTCATAGACGAATCACTGTTTGAGTGTACGGGTTCAGGCTTGTTATGGAATTTGGTTAAAAAGTGTTGACTTATCCGAAGAGTGTTTTGTGTTGTTAATTAGTTGTTGAATTAATTAATGGATTGGTTTTGTGGTGTTAGACATGGTATTCTACATCAATGATAAATTTATATGTCTGATTGATGAATGAATTGTGAAACAAGGATTGAGGCTCCAAATACTCATGGGGTGCTAGACATGACATTCTACACCTAGCTTGGAAGTTAATATTCTTTAATGGGACATGGAATGATGCTCCAAATACTCATGGGTTGTGAGACATGGACTGATGCTACAAATAGTCATGAGGGTTGTTGACATGATTTTATACACCCAATAATTAACATTGGACGGTGGGTTCAATTGTTCGTGCATTAAATGAAGTGATGGGAAATAAACGCCTTTGTGACATAATGATTTTGTGATTTGGTTATGAGAAAGTGTTTAAACTTGTTAATGAATTGGGTGAACAACTGTTAGGGGACGGACCCAGGAGCGAATCACTATTTTAGTGAATGAGCTTAGATATAATATATGAACTTATAAACTAAATAACTTATGACTTGTTATCCAAGAAAAAGCACAAGCTTGGATTCAGACATTACTTTGGTTACTTAAATGGTCTTTAGAGACATCTATGGTGAGTGACTTATACGGGGGATGTCGGGCGTAGGCTGAATCTCAAGACTTTCATTATAATATTTTAGTAATTGATAACTGAAAAATGAATATGTAATGATTGTTGTGTATGCATGACAAATGAATAGTGTAGGATCAAACACCAGTTTTGGGATGATGTAGGTACTTGAGTATATAGTTACTTTGTACTACTTACATTATTTTATGCAAGCCTTCACGTGTTTTAAATTATTTTTTAAATGTTTGGATTTGGGGTAGACATAGGTGGTCTCAGCCTTCTACGATTTAAATCTCACACCATACTTGGGCCGCCATTGCACTTGGTACCCGAGTAGACTATTTTAGGTTGGAGGACTATGCTGTTTGCATTTACTTGGATGTTAGGAGCAGAGGACTGAGCGGAGGATCAGGATGCTCGATGAGATATCCCTTGGGGATTTGAGTCATTATTTATTTATTTGTGCATTGGAATGCAAAACATGTGGTTTTGATCACTGTTTTCCACTTTTGTATCATTAGCATGTCATGCATGCATCTGCTGTATAATTTGGAGTTGACCATTTGTTTTGTACATGATTTATAAAATATTTTTTCCACTGCTTTATCATTATTAGACCGTTTCCGCTACACAGTCTCACCCCTCTAGTTCAGCTAAAGTAATTGACTCTCCGAGGAAGAACTCACTGTTAATTCCCATTATAGTCTCTTATCGTACTAAAGGCTCTCTGGGGAAGCACTCAACGTCAAATTCCCCCTGTGGCCCGTGTCGATGAACTACAAACTCTCTGAGGAAGCACTAAACATAAATTCTTATTGTGGTCTCACGTCACAAATTAAAGACACTCTGTAGAAGCCCTTACGTAGATTCTCTCTATGGTCCACTACACTAGGTTCTCTCAGCCCTGTGTAAAACAAACACGCATAGCGAGCATATCTCCCCAAGTAAACCTCATGAACTACTTGGCTATTATTTTAAGGCACAACAGCATAACAGTACAACAGTTCTACTATCATAAAACTGGGCATGGAAAATGGAAAAATGCATAACAAGAAAACATGCAAGGGAAAAAATTCAAGGAAAACATCCAGAGCACAGTACAAATTACCATATTCACAAGAAATGACCTCTACCCAGGAAATCATGCAAAGAAGAGAAATAACAAGGAAAAATAGGAAACACACAATACCCCGTTTAATGGAATTGGTGGAATTGCACAAAATATTCAAAGAATTCCTATAGAAAGGAACAAACCACCTACCTTGAGGTGAGAAGGATGATATACTCAGATGTTGGATTTTGGTTTTCCCTCGTAGTGGACCCAGGTTAACACGCCTTTATTTATCAGTCACACAGTCACACGTGCATCACTTTTATGTGCGTAAATATACATATATATATATACCCATACACATAAAAGGGATGTGTATATGGGGAGACTGATACTCCAAATACCCATGGGTTGTGAGACATGGACTGATGCTCCAAATACTCACGAGGGTGATAGAAATGATGTTCAACACCCATTAATTAACATTGGAATGTGGGTTTAATTGTTCATGCATGAAATGAAGTGATGGGAAATAAATGCATTTGTGACATAATGATTTTGTGATTTGATTATGAGAAAGGGTTTAGACTTATTAATTGATTGGGTGAACCACTATTAGTGGACGAACCTATGAGCGAATCACTATTTTAGTGGAAGAGAATAGACATAATAAATGAAAGATTAAATTGAATAACTTATGATGCGTTATCCAAGCCAAAGAACAAGCTGGGATTCAGTCATTACTTTGATTACATAGATGGTATTTAGAGACATCTGTGGTGAGTGACTTGTACGAGGGATATCAGGCATAGAATGAATCTCATGACTTTCATAATAAGATTTGAGTAATTGATAAATAAAAAATGATTATGTAATGATTGTTGAGTATGCATGACAAATGAATAGTGCAGGTTCAAACACCAGTTGAGGGATGAAGCAGGTACTAGTTTGTATAGTTACTTTATAATTATTAATTTATATTATGCCTGCCATCATGGGTTTTAAATTATTTATTAAATGTCTAGATTTAGGGTAGTCATCAATGGTCCTGGCCTACAGAGATTTATATATCACACCATACTAGGGCCTCCATTGCACTCGGTACCCGAGTAGACTCTTTTTGGTTGCAGGACTATGCTGTTTTCATTTACATGGAAGTTATGAGCAGAGGACTGAGTGGAGACTCGGGATGCTTGAAGAGATCTCCCTTAGATATTTGAGTCATTATTTATTTATTTTTGCATTGGAATGTAAAACATGCTGTTGTGTTCACTGTTTTCCAATTTTGTATCATTATCATGTCATGCATACATCTGCTGTATAATTTGGTTTTGATCATTTGTTTTGTACAAGATTTATAAAATCTTTTTTCTGCTGCTTTATCATTATTTGACCTTTTCCACTACTTATTACCTTTTTCTTTTTTTGAACATAGAAATGATCAATTTTCCAGGGATGTGAATTGTTGTTTGTACTATTAGAGGGTACAGTTGATATGATTTCACCTTCAGTTACTGATGTATTTTTCCGTTGTTTATTGATTTTGAGAATTTCGAAAGGAATAATTTTCTTGGCCTGATATGGCAAGGAAGTTTCACACATGCATCATCATAGACACTTACATATTCACATGTCATTCATAAAACATTCCATGTAGTTATATTAGTAGGATGCATGATAATTTTGATTGTGCTCCTTGGGGGCAATGCCATGTTTGATCTTCTTTAGCATGATTCTCTAGATAACATGTTTCAGTGATATATTTAACATGCTTGAATGATTATATACCATACTAACTTAGTTATTAGCATGTTTTGTTGTTGTTCCATGCTTTGTGTTGTATCATGCTGTTGTGTTACTGCTTATTCTAAATTGTTAGAGATGTTTTGATATCTGAAAGTATTGGTAAAGATAAAATGTTATATAAATGATGATTGTGTTAAATTGGATTAAAAATTCAGTGATAAGGTGTATCAGCGCCTTATCGATTGGTAGGTGGTCAGTGATATAATTGGGACCGTTAGGTTGATCATGTTAATTTCTGAATTGACATTGGTATCGATTAATAAGAGACAATTTTCAATCAATGGAGTGTGTGGGCGCTTCATGGATTGGGAAATAACAACTCATATTAAATTTGACTTATTTATGCCTTGTGAAATGCGTATAAATGTGAAAGATGTTTAATGTTGATCTGAAATCAAATGAATAGCTTCCAAAATGAAACTGGACCCATGTAGGTCAGTTGGGGTGTGTTTTTAAGGGACGTCCTGTTTGAGTGTTTGGAATTTCAATACCTGTGCATTTTCCATTGAGATGCTTTATACAGAACCCAGTTTGGTAAAAATCAGATCCGCATAGGTTTCCTTATCTTCTTAAAAGAAATTTATTTTGATAAGTTTCCTAAAAATGACTGGCTGTCAACTAACATAAATTTCATAAAAAGTGAGTTTTGTGAGACATGACTATTTTTCCCTTGGGTTGTTTTGAAGATGGTAGTTTGATGTTTTGATTAAATCATTGTTGATTAAATATTAAAAGTTATTAAAAATAAGAGGCTTAGAAATAGAACCTATTGTGGTGTCCACTATTTAAAAGTCCCATGAAAAGGGTAGTTTAGACTTCTCATGAGTTTCCTTGGAACAGAGGTGTGAGTACGTTCCATAGGAATTATTCTCCTTATCAATGGCATTATGTTTGGCTTATGAGTCTAGTAACTTGTTTGACGTGATCCGTTTAGGGTTGACACTTATTCTTTGTAAGGGGCTAACTTGTGGCTCGTAGCGCCCTTAAAACATAAATATCTTGCTAAGGCTCTGGATTTTCTCACTCTTTTGGAGTTGTTGGGTGCCGTTGTCCCAGGTAAGACTTCCAGTTTCCTATGACACCCTTGTTCGAACGGGTGGTGATGTGTTTTTTGACCTTTTTGTGGGATTGAACATCGAGTAATGCTCTTTGTTAGTAGGTTAGACGTGCCTCAGGCATGGTTGGCTGCTTTGTTGGTCATTTGACCCATTCTTCTTAGTAATTGAAGACTCGTTTTGGCGTCATCTAGGAAAATGGTCATATGAGGAAAAATGACATTGTAATATGTCTTCATATACTATTGAGTACGGTCTTGGGTCAACTCCATGTAGAGTGACTTGAGAATTAAAGAATCAGTTTCATTACAATACATGGAACAGTTTTTGAAAGACCCAGGTGTTTAGACACACTAATCTTGTTGTTAATCTAGTCCCCTGGTGAGTGGCTGATCATTTCTTCAGACATCATGGGAATTACTAAGGTGGGTATTTCCCCATTTTTCATGATGAATGTGTTGGCAGGTGATTCCGAGCATTTAGAACAGAGTTATTCAGTAATGGTTTGAATTATCTTCTTTATGACCTCGGTTTTCTCTTAGTGCGCTCTTCTGGACACGTCGAGCATGTCCCCTATCTTGACCTCATCATTGAAAAACTAAGATAGCTTCAATCATGTGTCACACTACAATTTAAATGTTTTTTGGGCTTGATGATTATATGTTATCTGGGTATTATGCGAGATGTGTTGATTCTTTGGGCTACTTCCTTTTTCGTTTTTGGTAACGATTGTTTTTCAAATAGCCTTGCGATGGCTTGACTTGGAAAATTTTACCAGATGTTGGGTAAGGACTTCATTATACTGGAGAATGGTTTTGGAATAGTTTTAAAGGCACATCATCAGATAAAGGGTGAAAGTGGCTTTTGGGTCCGTGACGTCTTTGAAGGAAGCACGAGAAACTTGTTCCACTGTTTGATCGAGGTTCAACCTTTTACGTTGATATGGTCATTCTAATGACCTAATATATAAGATCTGTTTCGATGTTTTCTCTTTAGAATAATATTTGGATCTAATTAAAAATGCAAAGGGTTAAAGGTGTGTTTGATGTTGAGAACACAACACGTCACTTCTAACAATATTAAATGACCTTGGTAGGTCAGTTGTTTTATTAGTGGTTTCTGATGGCTTCTTGGGGATGAGAATTTTTTAAGGTGGGTATAATGTAAGATCTTGTGTTTTTAACCAGGTTAAAATTACGAATGATTATGAAATTATTTTTTGATTTATCAATTAGTCGTTCTTGTTAAACCGAGCTCCAGAATTTTATTCCGAGTGTTGGAACACCTAAAAATGTCATATTTTGATCTATGATTGATGTTTTTAGGCACATGGTAAGTCACACGGGCAGCGCACGGTTTGTCGAACCATGCGGCCAAAAAGTGCATAGTTGATGTATTGAGGCAGTGGCTAATGCACAGTTATCGCATGGTTTGTCTAACCGTGCAGCCTAATCTTGTGAGGAGTGTTTTCCAAGGCAATATTTAACGCACGGTTAGCACACAGTTTGTCTAACTATGTGAGCAAACCATGCGGGCACTTAAGTGAGATCCAAAAAAAGTTGATCTCACACATTTTTTCCCCTAGTTGTCTTGTTTTCCACCCTAAGTGGCCATAACTTGGGATCACCCTCCCTTGATGGTAGGAGAACCTATCCCAAGTGTTTTGGAGGCGATATGAAGGATTCTCATGGAAAATCAAAGCCAAATTCTTGAGGTAGGTAGATGTTCTTCTTTCTTGTTCAGTTTGTTAGATTAACTTAGATCTACATCTCATCTTCTCACGGTTTCATATATCTACACCCGGTATGGGGAAATATATGTGTGTGGATGACAATTATGATGATTGTTTCTCTTGGTCTTACTAGGAGAAGTTATCTAAGACAGGTTCTTGAAGAATCATTCAGTTTCTCTTGAGGGTTCTTCGTTCCTTGTGGTTTTCGTCAAAACCCTAGGGTACAGTGCCAAATAAGTAACACTTTATTTAAGAATTATAGTTTCTTTAAAGAAATTTGGAATGTGAGTTTCCTTCATTATGATATGTCAACAAATTACACTATTGATGTTATTATGTAATTCTTCCCACATGATATAATTGAGGACTTGAACTTGTGTTGAGATTAAGCAAGTTTGGATAATTTGGTTAATGTGATATGATTAAAAAGTTAAGTGATTTGAATGGGAAAAATGATTAATAAGGTAATTAATGGTAGGATTAATTATCATTTCATGTGTTGGAATACAATTGTGACTTTTACAGATTATTGGGAATATCAAATATTTTACATGTTCAGAAGAAAATTAGAAACAAGTAATATTTAATGGAGGGATTAATTATTCCGTGTTAAATGGTTTATGGTTAACTAATTGATGATTGTTAAAGAGATAAGGTTTGATTAATTATTTGTTGAAATAATTCATTTTTATGAATTAAATTAAGATGGTGGATTGATTTTTTTTTACGATTGTTAGCCAGGAGTACTTTTGATGCGTATTAGTTTTCCCTGCCTTAAGTTGTCTTGGATGGAGTTGTTTGAAAATATGATATGTTGTGTGAGATGGTTTCTAAATATCTTAGATTTGTTGAAAATGTTTTGTGATGATTATGGGGTTCTTGTAGATTTTTATAATCATGGACGAATCACTATTTGAGTGGAGAGGTTTAGGCTTGTTAAGGAATTTTGTTAATAAGTGTTGACTTATCTGAAGAGCATTTTATATTTTTAATTAGTTGATGAATTAATTAAGGGATTGGTTTTGTGGTGTTTGAAATGGTATTCTACACCAATGATAAATTTATATGTATGATTGATGAATGAGTTGCGAGACAAGTACTGAGGATCCAAATACTCACGGGGTGCTAGAAATGAAGTTCTACACCCAGCTTGCAAGTGAATATTCTTTTATGGGACATGAAATGATGCTCCAAATACCCATGGGTTGTGAGACATGGAGTGTTGCTCCGTATACTCATGAGGGCTCTAGACATGATGTTCTACACCCATTAATTAATATTGTACTGTGGTTTCAATTGTTCATGCATGAAATCAAGTGATGGGAAATAAAGGCGTTTGTGACATAATGATTTTGTGATTTGATTATGAGAAAGGGTTTAGACATATTTATGAATTGGTTGAACCACTGTTAGTGGATGTACCCAGGAAAAAATCACTATTTTATTGGATGAGAATAGACATAATAAATGTAAGATTAAATTGAATAACTTATGATGCTTTATCTAAGACAAAGCACATGCTTGGATTCATTCTTTACATTGATTACATAGATGGTATTTAGAGACATCTGTGGTGAGTGACTTATACGGGTTATGTCGGGTGTTGGCTTAATCTCAAGACTTTCATAATAAGATTTGAGTAATTGATAAATGAAAAATGATTATGTAATGATTGTTGAGTATGCATGAAAAATGAATAGTGCATGTTCAAACACCAGTTGAGGGATGAAGCAGGTACTTGAGTATATAGTTACTTTTTAATGCTTTATTTTATGCATGCCTTCAAGGTTGTAAATTATTTATGAAATGTATGGATTTTGGGTAGACATCAGTGGTCCCGACCTACTGAGAATTATATCTCACACCATACTCGGGCCGTTATTACACTGGGTACCTGAGTAGACTCTTTTTGGTTGCAGGACTGTGTTGTTTGCATTTAAATGGAAGTTAGGAGAAGATTACTATGCGGAGGCTTGGAATGCTCGGGGAGATCTCCCTTGGGGTTTTGAGTCATTATTTTTTCATTTTTTCATTGGAATGTAAAAAATGTAGTTTTGATCACTGTTTTTCACTTTGGTATCATTAGCATGTCATTCTTGCATCTTCTGTATAATTTGGCATTGACCATTTGTTTTGTAAAAGATTTATAAAATCTGTTTTCTGCGTATTTATCATTATTAGACTGTTTGCGCTACTTATTTCCTTTGTCTATTTTTAACACAAAAACAGGGGTATAATCTCCCCATTGACTATCCTTAGTCCCTCGCTGCTAGGAGGGAGCCTCTAGCATACGGGGAGACACACATGAGGTCATGTGGCAACCGGTCCGGCCACCAGTTTAGTTTTGAGTCGGGTCGAGAGGTTTCATTACAAAAGGAAGTTTTACAAAAAAACTATATTTTATACTATTCACATAAAAATCATTCAATAAAAATCCCACAATTTCACCCTCAACTATATTTTTTATAATTAATTCAAAATATTTATAATTTTTTTCAACTATTTTTGAAATTATAGAACAAATTAATTATAGTGTACCCAAATTAAATTAAATAAATACAATTTTTCATGAAAACATATTTTTCAGGCATAAATTGACTTCACTAAATATTGAGTACTTATTTATTCTACATTAGTTAATAAAGTTTTAATTCTTTAAAACATTTATATATATAAAAAATAATGTATTTAATTCTATTCATAAGCCTCAATTAAATGGTTAGGTTATAATATATCACGCTCTATTTTATGCTCGTTGTTTATTTTCAAGAATTTTAATGGACACAATCAACCCATTTAAAGAGAAATATATTCTAATATATCAGGGTGTTAAAATTTATCTTTTAAATAGTCTTCTAGGGATATTACCAGGGACCCATAATTCTTGTAATATTTCTCAACATATGATGTTGTCCAGTCCTCTTTGATTTATGTTGTAGATTCGTATTCTATGAAGTATGTAGAGGTATCACTTCCATTACGTATTTAGTTTCCAATGGTATTTTTAGTGCAGTACATAGAGGAAGCATCATCAAATATATATTTAATCTATTTTTACATAGTGGAATCACATGAAGAAGAACATTGTCATGTCTTTCGCACATCAGAGTGGGGTAGACGTTGCACTCAATGTTGGTGTGAAATTCATACACAGAGTTTTCTAACAGAGAGGAAATTATGTATATTTTTCTAGTGTAAAAAAATTTAATTAAAAATTTAATTTTTCTTATGTAATAATTTTTTTTGAGAATATATATATTTATATAAATTTATTAGTCCACTCAAAAACATAAATTTTAATTAATTTGTAAATCTAAATAAGTCAATATAATAAAAAAACCCATATTCAATTCTTATTAAAAGTGTTTTTAGAATCTATACTTCCATATAAATTTTAAAAATAATTAAAAAATTCAACTTAAATTACTTAAAAATATAAACATTGAAACATATAAATTTCAAGAGTTAATTTAATGGCTTTTTAAAATATAAATTTTATATGAATTTTAAAAATAACGTAGAAACTATAAATTTATTTACATGATATATATAGAAAATACAAAAGAAAAAAAACAAATTTTTATGTAATTAATTAAAACATATTATCTATATAAAAGTATAAAAATTTAGAAATAATTGGAATTTTAAATTTTTTATAAGCTCTGTTTTGAGAACTGGAGCTCAGAATAAGATTTTGAGACATTGAACAGTATTGTAGTACTTCTTGGGATAGAACAGACCAATGTCTAATCCATATTTCACAAAGGAAACACATGTGTAAAATGTGTCAACCAACATGATAGGATGGGTTTGGGGTTGGGAGTATTGTTCTAGAGGGTCTCCATGTGGACCATGGCCAATATGGCCTCGCAACATTGTGGTGCTAGGTGGGTTGGGTCTAAAATGACCTGTATTTTCCCTAATATATTTTTATATCCCTATGGTTTTCCTCCTAGGTGGGGTTAGATCAATGATACCATAGTCATGGTCGGAAACATTATACCTTGTAAGTTGTCAATTAAATTTATAAAATAGTTTATTTTCATTTAGGATCATTTAAAAGAGTTATTATTCACATGTAGAATCATATTGGGAAGGATTTTAATGATACATTGACTTGATTCTCTCTATATTCTAAACTCTTTCAACTCCCTTGTACTAGGTTTTTATATTTTAATGATTACAATGGGGTATTGAATAACTCTTTTTAACAAGATGACTTTTGTATATGATAACATCTTTTTTTAATGGACTCGTGCTAGGTTCATATTATATAATTTATCTAGTAGTGTGATTCTTGTCCTGACATATGTTGATCATATGATCATAGAATTATAGTTCTTGATATGAGTTTCATTATTTAGTGATATCTTGTGTCCCTTAATATACCTCATTCATAGGGAATTTGGATTATGTACATTTATTTGATATTCGAAGTGTTTGATAAAGATGGTTTTTAAGATTTTCTATATGGCTTATTTCATTTCCTTATTATTTTTATGTCCCATGTGATATTTGATCTCACCACAATGGGTGAATGTACAATAAGATATTAAATTAATTTAACAAGAATATATTTTTCTTAAACTAAATTTAATTCTATACAAGGAATACCCACTATTTCAAGGGGCATGAAGGACCCTCATACACTAGTTTGACATCTCATCCACCATAGGTAGGGAGCAAGATTATAATAATATAACTTATGTTATGTGAAACTATAAGTGATTCCAAATGAATAACTGTATGAATATAGTGGAACTTATTTGTTACCAATGATCCCTTGGTAACAATGAGTTATGAATTTGAATATTTAAACCTATTAGACATTATAGATTTTTGTAGTGCCTTAGAGACTTCAAGATAGAAGATGTGATCATGAAATGAATGAAAATAGGCGTCATAAATAGGTTCCATCATTTTTTCCTTTTCCATTTTTTGGAAGAGGTGATAGAATAGTTTGGTTCTCCATGATTTTCACCTTGAATTTTAGGTTAGGGTATATGATTATTAGAGGCTATATTTTCAACATTATATAGTTATAATTGAATGAATTATTACACATTATTAATGGGATTTTCCCTTTGAAGAGTTTTTTTGTGATTAAAATATTTACTAAGGATTATTGGAACATATACTAATATCTATGAAATGTTTTGAATGAAGATTTTCATAATTAATGAATAAAATTAAATGTGATGTTTAATATTACAATATTATTAAGGGAACTTGATGTGATTCCAAGGATCTAGTGCTCCCATTGATATTATTATGTTATTGGGTAACTTGGATGTGATTCTAAGGATATGGATTTCCCATTATAATTATTACAATTTTTGGGTAAATTAATTTTATTCGTTGGATATATTGTTCCCATCATTATTATAACATTATCCCTAGACCATCTTGCGATTGTAAGGATCTGGTGTTAAAATAATTATTTTTATTATATTCATGGGGGACCATGATATGTTTCAAAGTGAATGGTTTTACCATTATTAATATATACATTTGGGGTAAGTTTTTGTGGATATAGGGATCTAGTTTTCCAATTATTATTGTTATATTGTTGGGGTACCTTATGTGAATCCAAGGATCTGGTGTGAATGTTATTATTATATACTATTGGGGACTTGGTGGGGATTCCAAGGATCATGTGTTCCCATTATTATTATACAATTGTGGGACCTTGGAGTAATTATATAGATCCAGCGTTCCCATATATTTATATTCAAGAAATTGTTTCTATGGATAGTGACATCTGTAATTGGCTAATGTATGAGTGGTCAATCTCTATTATCATGTGAGAATTTGCGAATCAGTGATTTTATATATTTTTGTAACTAAAGTTGTTTATTTTTTATACTAATTATAACATATGAACATATAAATTTATTTATAAGAAATGTACGAGACTGTATTGGTGGTTCCCTACTCAGTTATGTACTCAAAAATTTCTGAGTATCCATATAACATGCGTACTAAATCAACCATCATTGTTTATAGCTTTGAGATAGTTAGATGCCTCGGATTTGATTTATTAAGGAGGATAGCACATATCGGAATTGATATTGGGATACTGTGACACAAAAATATTATGTAGAGACTTATCATATATTGGTTTTTTTACAGGTCTAGTGACGAGTTGATCTGTGATATAATGTTATACTACATTTAATTATGTATTATTAATGCCATTTATTTTCTTATTTTTTTTATGTAATCCATTGTTAATTTGTTATTGTGGATTATATTTGGTTATTTAGGATATTATGTACACTTTTATAACATAGTATAGTATCCACACCATCACATCATAGACCCTCACTGCTAGTTTGAATCCTTTATCTTATAAGGTGGAACACTTGTGGTTATATAACAACCGTTTCCACCCATTGTCCATATAATAATGGGGTGACGAAATTAAAATGGGTATCAGAATATTCCTTTGGATGTATTATAATTATTAGAGTTGGTAGAAATGTGTTATAGGAAAGTGTTAATTATTGTGATGAATATCGTATCGTGTGTCACATACACAATTCCAAGTAATAAGTCTGAGATACCAGGGGTTTTTGATTGATGTTCTGGATTTTCGGTGTTATGGATAACTGATTTTACTTTATTTGAATTAAAAAATGTTTTGATTTTCTATTTATTATTGATTTTATTTTATTAAATTGTCTAAAGAGGAATGCTACTAGAATATTGACTGTTGTCTCATTTCTATATTCATCTCATGCATCATATTTTTCATGTAAATGTCACTATAAATATGATATCCTGATATTGTTATCCAAAATATATCTATTTATTACAAGTAGTATATATTATATGAGGATGGTCGCGATGATATTGACCATTAATTACATTGGATTACAAATATATAGAGACCCTACAATGTCAATACAGGTATATGATACTTAATGATAGACCCAATGAGAGTGGTGAAAAAAATAACCAGTAACTTAAAGTGTCAGTGATAAAATATAATGTTATTTCTATATATCTTGTTAATGAAAACCCCATTAGTCAAACTACGAGTTAATAACAATCAACACAGTTCATCGAAGATAATTGAATTATTCATATATATTCATAGACAGATGAATTAATTATTCTGAATGGGTAGTCCCATATACGAATTCCTACTGATAAGAAACTCTATGGGTAGATTGATGACTTAAAATGTGATTCCATATAAATTTATTATAATATCCCCAATCTAATACTCCATCACATTTCCAAGATAGGACGTCATGTGACCTAAACCGCACATCCTCATAACTAGAGGTTTCCAAATATTATTGAGGGTTTGAGAAATATTGTTGGTAGACAATACCATATAGAATAGTTTAAAAAACACAACAAAAATATGATAAATAAATCAGGACATACAACTCAGGAAGACAACATATTAATAATAATCATTCGATATTATAATATTAAAACATGTCATGCTATTATGTACACTAAACCAAATATAAAGATGATGTTCAAACATGTAAAATACTAAAGAATGTTTCCATAAAAAATTCACTAATAACCCAGGTCTTGAACCTCATGTCTGGTCCCATATACTAGCTCTAATCCCATCCAACAAAGAAACTAATCATGTACAGGTCCCCTTTCCCTTATCTAGTCCTGCATCCATGAATTATTTGAGTGTACCATATGGTGTCTTGAATAGGGTGTGCGTAAACTATGTAGTATAGGACCCATAGTTTATAAACAATCTATTCTAAGTGAAATAGTGAATGTAATAGAATAATAAACATGGGAGTAAATTCATAATAAAAATATGAACATCAAATAAACCAATCGAGCCTCGAGCTCTAGGATTTCACCTAAGTGAACCAAAACTTCTTTGGTGAAATCTCAGAAATCTCTGTGCATTGTTGTATCCTCATTCCGAGGATGAATGGAATACACCAAGTATCATGTAACCAGTTTTAAATCTAATGGTGATTCTATTGACCTGGGAGAATCATCCTTATTGTGTTAAATAACAAAAAATCGAAACCTTTGACATCAACTAAGAAATCAATATTGGACACTATTTTAATTACTATGCTATGTTGGTTTACATGTTCCCTATGTGAAATACCATACCAAATGAAAAAATTAACAATATAATACTAGACTCTATGTGAATTACTATGTCAGAGCCACTTTTGTGTTCCCATGGCATAATACCCTGAAAAGGGTAGAATTATTCTCTAGAACCAGTGTAAATTTCTATGCTAGGGCCACATATATGTTTATAAAAGAACATGTTATATGTGAATTACCATTCTATTTATGATTCCATAAATATTAACCTTTAATGAAAACAATATCCATGAACATTAAAATATCATACATGGGAAACATGATAATGTATGAAATTTTTTCCATTTCATTACAATTACCAAATATCATTGCACATAAAATTTAATGCCATTATCCTAGTAAATAAAAATTCATATTTTATACCAAGTTACAAATTTTTACACTATAGATATAAATTTGATTTCAAACATCAATTAATCCTAACTAACATTTAAATGAAATCATATCCATATTCCACCATATTATCAGGGAAAATCCACTTACATATCAATTAACCAGTTTCCTACCAAGTGATACTTTATCAACACATTTACTCAAATTAAAAATTTAATCCACTTCAAAATTTAATCCATTCCATAGATCATTCATAATTAAAATGAAATATATGTTCATTTACTCTATGTTATAGCCTAGGGTCATGTGTTTTCACACCGCTCAGGAAGGTAAAAGTCCGAATCTCATTTCCAACTAAACCAATGGGTTCCATAAGATTTAACGGAATATAGAATTATGAAATTTTAATTAATATAGTTTATTTTGATGGTGTTTTAGCATGACCTCACATAATGAATATACTAGGTAAATTACACATACATGGGGAGTTTTTTAAGACCATCCAATTAAAAATTAATTTACATGAAGAAATTCAACCTTGAAAAAGGTATAACTATCATCCATCTTTATATCCTTATATTTCAATGTTTCATAAACCATTTTCCAAATAAATATATCTTTCGAATAATTTTAACTCCTAAAATCAGTTAAGATATGGTAGGACATCAATATAAAAGAGAGATATTTATAGAATCACATGGCATATAAAATAAATAAAAGTTCTAGGAAAATCCAATTTATAATATGAATAAGAGTTTCATATCATGAATATTTGAGTTTCTATATAAAATAAAAATAAATCCATCTAACCTAAAATTCCAAAAGAAAATTAATTTCTTGAAATAAGACTCATATCTGGAATTTATTCTACAATGAAAAAATTTCTCTCCCCGGATGAAATTAATGGTATTCACCCAGAACAATTCCCATTGTGAAGAACCATTCATGCTGTCAATTACTTCCTATTACAAAATTTCTTCTTCCCTTCCTTTTTACAATCTATGCACCTATAGTAATTTTACCCAAACTCACCAAATATAAAGGATAATAGTAATATATATTCACATACCTTAAGATGCGGGTGTGGTTTTACAATCCCCCACCATATAATAACACTTTTCTTGAGTTGTAATCCCTAGAATCACAAATGGGTATTAGAGAATAAATCAATCCAATATTCCTATATGTCTTACTCCCTCTCCCAGGCCACCTTCTACACATTCTTGTGTCTATATTATAGTCATACTATTGGGAATTGCATTTCCTTAGATATTTCTCTCACTACAGTCTATGATATGGATAATATAATACACAGTGGATTCAATGACATAAATCACAACATAATCACAACATTCATGTGATAAGGTTTTGGGAGATTTCCCTAGATAATCAACACATAAAACACATCATTCATGGCATGGTAGCACCGATTAAGAGTCAAACAAACATCTATAGAACTAACCCTCTCCACTATCACAATAATCCAAAAAACATGGGTAATAGTTTTCCCTACTTCCAAATAAAGTGTTTCCCCAACCTTCATGTCAACCAAATAAATACCTTATAAAAAACCTTGAACTCAAAAGTCCATCTCTGATGGTCATTGTATTATTTCAATATACCATGCATGGTAATTAACCACTGTCTAATTAACTAAACCAGCTCAGACATCTCTTAAATGAGACTTGGTCCGATGAAAGTTAACTCAGCCACAACACAATATCATAAACGATAATTATACGGCCATATAAATATATACAAAAAATAATCCATTTGGATAAATTCATGTAATCTATTATTATAATAAAACTCAACATGTACCAAATTCTACTCCCAAGAACCATCGAAGTCCAAAACATAGGGTCACTACATATCCTCAATAATCTCAATCATTAATTCATATTTTTAATTATTTTGATGATTGTAGTTCATACTCAAAAGAACTTGTGAACCTATTTCCTTCCAAAGGCACTACCATAATTGTAAAGTCCAATGGGGTTCTTGATGAAAAATGACAATCCTAGAAATACCATGCCTCCGAACAATCTCCTACACACAAGGATTACATAGATCATTGATGGTGAAAGACATACTAGTAGGGAAGAAGTGGGATTCCTTCATCATTAGATCCAAGAACACCAAATCTACATCATTCTTATAAGTTGTTCCGGGTAACCCTATCATCAAGTCCACGGTTAAAAAACCAACTTTTATTTTGAAATGGCTGAAGGCAATAATAACCTAGCAAGCATATGATACTCAGTCTTCACCGTCTGATTGGTGAAGCATCGCTAAAAAATACCATTAACTCTTTCTTCATTCATAGAAACTATAATTTACTATAGAGATCATCATACATCTTCATCAAAACAAGACGTACCACCCATTTAAAAGAAAGAAATTTCTATATCATTCCCTCACACAATCCTTTTGAATCCATGATAGTTTCATTGACAATAATAAACTCAGTAATACTGAGAGACCAACCCAATGGTGTACCTCCACCATATACACTATCTGTCAGAGGTAATACTTATGGATCAGATAATTTCCTTCTCTCTATCTAGTTACCAAGAATTAGTATAATAGATATTGATGATATATTTTCTCCCCCTCGAGACACCAAAAAATCTTGACGCATATTCCTGATGGTAGCCTTACAATTCAACTCGTCAGCAGATTCTTGCACTACTAATGACTATATATTCCTACTATAGTAATAAACATGTTTGTTTCCATTATAAAGATAATATTTAAAATCATATTTGGATTACTATCGATATTATACGCATATCCTATTATAAAGGATCAAGTCCTTCTAAGAAAATTTGTACATCATGATATTATTTTCGGTGTAAAATAAAAACCTCTCCAATTATAGATAATTTATCCAGTATATCAATGTGTAGACCACCATAGCTAACTCTACATAATGTGTATGATAATTAGAATCATGTGGCCTTTGTTGTCTAAATCTATAAGAAAGCAGTCAATAATCTTACATCAAATCTTCTCTAAGAATGTAATTAGATGAATAAATCATGGTATACTCCTTCATTTTCTCATGTAATGTGGGGATAAAGTCTGAATTCAACATGTTATTCAAGTCCATGAAATCCTTCTCATAGTAATTTAACCAAAAAAACATCACCCCTTTCATTGATTTCTTAGAAATTGATGCTTCTTAATGAATGAATTCCTAGATTAATTGTCAGTAATAGAATTCCATATGCATAAGAACATGAAACAAAATGTCATTCTTAGTTCATTTCTATGATATCATGAATGGTACCCTATCTGGGTCCACTAAAACTATATTATATGAGATAGTCTATCCCAAGAAGTGCACTATGTAAATACAATAGTGTTATTTTTATATTTTGGAATATACCAAATTCTATATTAGACTACTCTAGAAGATATGAAGATATTTGGTGTGATAATCTATATTTTGGGAATACACTAAGGTGTTGTTGATGAAAACTATAGAAAAATGATACAAAATATATAGAACCTGGAATTTATCATATACACGAATAGCATCAGTACATTTCTTGATTAAATAGAATTACAAAAAACATATAAAATCCATACATAATATTAAAAGTGGTTTATGTTATGTCAGATGGTTTCACCCTCAATTGATAGTTCTGAAACCTTATGTCAATTTTTAATAGATATTGGAACTTCTAAACTAATTGATGATATCACTTGTCTATTGAAAGCGACACTAGTTATTGATCCTCATCTTAATTGGTCTCTAGTAATCCACATGAAAACATGAGGTCCCATCATCCTTCCTAGTGAAATGAATATGATAAATTCTTGGCGAATTACTTTTCCATAAGAATCCCATAGCTTCGAGATATTCCAAATTAACATTCAAATATAAAATTTCCGTTCATTATATACTTTATTGTGGGATAGAAAAAAGTTTGGATCCTAGCAGCAAACAAATTTCATACTCAATGTCATGGTTGGTTGGTAATAAATAGGACTCTTTGGGAAATACATCCTGAATGTAGTCCACTACTAGAGGAAAATAAATCTAGTTTCACTCTCCATCATTAAGAATAATGTTTAGTTATCTGGGTCATATGAGAATCCAATCCGAATTTAGCTTCTCTTATATGACCAAACATATGATTCCATTCAACCTAATGAAAACAAATACCCCCTTTTGGAGATATTAATTTTTCTCTCCTCTAAAAATAATCATTATGTGCTTGGTATAGAAACATTCAATAAAAAATTTGAAGATAATGAAACCCAATACCTTTTACCATAATTATCCCCTTATGGAAATGGAAGCCCCTAATTTTAAGAAAATTATCCATGTTGATTTCCCAAACCACCACAAGATCAAAACTCTATTGTTTCGAAAGGAAACACATTATTTCGATGGGATTTCCTTTCACACTATATGTACTACCCATGGACATTGTAATGAGGTGGCTTCGACTCCCCGGACTAATTTTCACACTATATCATTAGACAAAAATGTTACAGAGGAACATCTAACCACCTGAAGATAAGATCAATGGACATCATAATAAGACTATATTCCCCCACTCGGGGCATCCTCAAGGCTCCCTTCAGGGATGAGAGCCTAATAAATCACATAGAGAAGTTACTTAGGAAAAATATGTTCAATTGTGACTTTATATAACAAAAAACATCATCCTAGAGGTGTTTCAACGTGAATACATCATCTACATTCAATGATAATGTAAAACACTATAGGTTAGTGAAACATATATTGTACTCTATCACTAAACTTATCCCATTCATCAGGTGAATGAACTCTTGATCCATCTCATCCCTCGATTCCTCTAGATAAAATTTATTCTAGAACATCACCTTGAATTCCTGAAAAGTTTTTTTATGATTTATTTTCATCTTTCTATATGATTTACTATTAGTTCTTTGTTCTTCCTCATATAATATAAATAGCCAGCATCCCCCTCTTTTAGGTAGGTGTCTCAAGGTACCTGAATATTTTCAGGACTACCTTGATTCAGAACTCAACTACACAGGGGCCTAACTCTCCGGTGAATATATGTAGATTATAGAAATAGATATATTTGATCATATCATACATCTAATCCATAATACGTGTAAACTCCTACTCCATAGATCACATGAACCACTAAAAACTATCAGGAAGTTGGTTGTCCATATGGTTCTCCATAACTACAATGTTCTTTAGATAATCTTCATAAGGTGTGTTTTTATTTCCACTCTCCAAGAACCTAAAAAATATGGAATGGATTAATTTTATCAATAAGGGTTAACACATTCCACATATTAATGAAAAAAATCAACGTAAAACTCAGAATGTGAAGATAAACATAGAGAACTACTAACATAATATCACTCCAAACATGGCTTAACAAGGGAATTTCAATGTTACAAAAGTTCCATTTATTCCATTTTATTTGATATGTCAATAAATTAAATTTCAATGTTTAATGAAGTATATATGTCACATGTGCTAAATATATCCCTAGGATGAATGATGTTGGTCAACTTATTTCCCCACATGTCTACAAATATGCTTGCACACTCTCCTAATTTCACACTATCCCCCAATTAAAATCTCATAAAACAATTACATCAAAAATTATGTGCATCACCCAGTGTGAGAAAACAAAAAAACTATCAAATAAAATATCATGAATAGTAACAACATCCTAAGGAACATGGCTTTTCCCTAACACATGGGTTAGCTACTCACATACACAATCTCATTTAGAATACATGAAAAGTCATATTCTCTTATCTACCATTCCTAAATAGTAATGTAATAGGAAATTATTGGGATCTAATGTAACTTTTAAACATCATCAGTTTGGAACACCCACATGCAACAAAGAGAGGTAGTAATTTGACACCAAGCATGTCACCAAATACGGTAGAGGCTTTTGACTAGTAATGTGGTTTTATAAAATATAGTTTGGAGACTATACCCTCTAGTATAGAGTATACATCACAATGTAAATATGCTAAATAAATCATGAAATAAAACTCAATTATAAAATAGATGACTACCAAACATTCCCAATAATAATAATAAACCATTATTTGTCATAATATATTTAAAACTAAATATTTTTCTGAATCTCATTTAAATAAATTATTTAAGATAGAATCTATATTAAATATTCTAACATTATCGATCTTAAACCACATTCCTAGTCCAATCTATATTCTCCAATCCCACATAGAAAATAATCTAATCAATCACATTTTCCTTTTAACTTTTCTATAACTACTTCTATAAAGTCATCCTGATTACCAAATGGAAACACAAAACGTTTGTTAGTAAAACATAGTAATCTGACACACATAGTTTTCAAACTATCCATCTAAATGATATATTTTATGAATTATTTTTATAAATAGTGTAATTAATTTATATTTTAATGTTGAACATCAATTAATCACATTTACCATAATGTGCTTGGTTAACTGTTCGGGTTAACCAAACTAACATTGAAACGATATTATATATCTATTTATATTATGGGATTCTTCTATGTAGAATAAATTAATCCTACAGAGTATCAAGTAACAAAAATAAATTTTAGTGGTTGATTCTCCCTTCTAAGAAGAATCAACCATATTATGTCACGTAACCAATAATATCTCCCTTGGAAATTAAGTAACCAAATAATATTGGGATCTATGTGAATTCTCATGCTAAAGTTGATTATGTGTTCCTAGGGAATAATATCCTACTAAAAGCCAAAGTAAACATGTAATAATAGACAATATACGAATCAACATATTACAGACTATTTCATATTATCATAGCACAATTTCATACTAATGGACAAAGTATTCACTTTACCTAGCTTAAATTCCATGGATTAGGAAACATACATGCAGGGTCTTCATCCGAAATTTTATACATTCTTGTGATAAGTTCTATTTAAAAAAATCAATCTTCAATGAAAATAAGACACCAGGTCCCCAAAATACCAAACATTTACAAATTCCATATTGTTTAATTTATTCAAATTACAAATTATCATTCCTAACTCCATTACATTCAATTATCCATTTTAATACAATTTTCAATTTCATATAGTTATACGAATTATAAAAATAATTGTAATAATTATATTTCAAGTATCAATTAATCCTAATTGTCATTTACATGACTTCAAATATATATTTCACCAAATTTCAATATCTAATCCATTTTGTTTTCATGTAACCTCTATCAAACTATGTGGTCATTCTTGAAGACAATTATCACAATTCACACATTAATATAATTCAAAATTTCATCCATTCATTAATAATTACCTATTAAAAAATGGATCTAGAATCATTTATTCCAAGTTCCAACATAGCCTCATGGGGTATCACACCTCCCCCAATTCCAGAACTCTCACCCTCATTTCCAAAAAACACAAAAAGATCCATGAGATGTCTATGAAGAGTCAATATTTTTATTATAATTAATAAAATTTTAATACATTTCCTATTGCAGTGATCACATAGGGTTTACATACTCGGGAAACAAGTAAAAATTTAGGGTGTTATTATACACCACTCAATGCAAAATGAGGAGAGAATATAAATTTCACTACAACCATGGTTGGACGGGCTTCCTCAAACTATTTCCATTTCTAGGATTGACATTCCATGATCAAAATATATGTTCCTTTGAATAATCAATAACATCCCAAATCACCGAAGGGAGGGATGCAGTTTGAGGGAAAAGAAATAGTGGATTTAGGAAAACACAATGCACGAGAAATAAATAAAACTTTGTGAAACAACCCCATTCATGATGTAATAAGGGTCTCATGTCCTAAATCTAATAGTTTTAATATCCGCTAGAAACCTTGTAAATTTTTATTAAATTCTAAAATCAAATTTACACCATGAATGGAGTCTCACATAATGAATTTATTATTCATGTAAAAACATATACACTATGAATGAAGTTAAAATAATCAATTAAAACAATTCACATCATGGATAACCATTTAGGGAATGTGTTATTTACTATAGGAAAATTTCATATTCCATTTACTTTTCTCCATTGAATACCTCCATCAATATAAAAAATCAATAAACCAAAAATTAAACAACAAGAGATATAAAAGTACCTTCAAATGATGTGAGGTTTTACATTTCTAATATAAGAGATCATGGAGTGGGTAGTTGACAATGAGTAATCATATGATGATACAAATAGGAACATAAAGGAGTTAAACATCATATATAATCCACATTATATTAGACCCATGGTTTTGTAATGATAAACTAAATCCCTGAGATAACTTCATGATTTTTGTGAGCTGATCTTTTTTTTCATGTCAATATTTGAGACATTCAATGTGAAGGAACCCCACGAGTGGGTTTGACCAAGGGTTGTGAGTTAATTTTCAGATGGAATCCCATAGAGGTTATTCAGATTAAAATAATGTTTATTGGTGAGTGGTACTAGATATATTCCATAGGCATGTGATGATTATTTTCTTCAATGATGAGAAATTGAGAATAAGTTATATTTTGTGGAAGATTGAATTTGATGGAAATATCAGTAGGATATCTGGCCCTTGATAAATAGGGTGTGTGTCATGGACCATCCGAGTTTAAACCTGAACCAGTCACCAGATTCCTTCCATGGAAAATATCAAAGGGCTTTCCCCGTCCCCACAAGCTAGAAATTAGTGTCGGGAATCATCAGAGTAACCAAGGGAATGATTTATCCAGATATAAATAAAAGAACTGAAAATATAAAAAATCATAATAATAATATATATATATAATTATACCAACTAAACATAATAATTTACATAAGATTAAAATACAAAAAAAACTGATCAATAAACCCAACTAAACAAAATGACCACAACAACTCCGTGAGATCCCAAGGGTCACTCTTCGATACAAAAACCATCCATCTCCCATGGTGATCAAAACCAATCTATGAACTGCACGACAAGATAAAAACAAGAACAAACTATATGAGTGAGTATTAAAACTCAATAGTCTTGATAAAAAATATATTCCCAATGAACATCCTTTAAGTAATCAAACATCTAAATTTAGTATGAAATCTAGAATATAAAATTCGGCTTTTCTAGAAATTTTCTACTATAAAATCAATCATGTTATATTTCAATTTTTCCATGAAAAGAAAATTATGCACCACGAAGTAACCATTATAATTTCATATAGAAAAGTTTATTTTTTCATTTTAAAAAAGAAGAGAATTTGTGAAAAAAAATCCATATACTTGAAAACCAAAAATTTTTTTTTATCCAAGTATTAAACCATGAATGTAAGTCATAATAATGGCCACATAATAATGGAAATGGGAATAATCAGACAATCTTACCAAACCATAAAATCATCAATTTTTTTTACATAACTATATTACAATAGAAAATCGAAGAAACCTAGAAGATGGTGAATTTATATAACATACTATACAACTTGAATCATCACAGAAAGCATGCCACCCTCGATGAAAAAAAATTTCACAAGAAGATTATTTATTTCCCAAAAAAATTCCTGATTAATGGGAACTATGTCATAACTAAAATAACAAAGTATACCCCCTAACATGGGACACTAGTTAGAGTGTAATTGTAACTACTGATTCAATTATTCTCAGAAAATTTACTATTTATGCCAGGTCTCCATGTCAAGAGTATATATTGGGTTAAACATTTGATGAAAACAGAGTATCCAATCACAAGAACATATATTTTACCTAATTAATTCACACAACATGAATATCTCCAAGTCACTGCAAGGATCAATATCTTTCCCTGAAAAAAATAGATCTCAAAGGAGTCCACAGTGAAAATCTTCCAATCTTCTCAAGGTAATCAAGTCAAGAGGATTCCACAATAAAGACAACATACCTATTCACATAAATAGATATAATGTATTCCATGATTTGAAAATACACACCATTAAATAAAAATAAATAAGTAAGATTATCCAAGGATGTTTTTCCTTATAATTATTTTCACAAGATTTATAACAGTGCTAAACGGGCCTCATAAATCTCTTTTATAAAGAAGAAAATCCATATTTACAAATAGGCACAAATAAACCACTTAACATTTGATAACCATTTAACAATATTTTATTTGAGAACATTAACCACATATGGAAACCAAATTTCACTTCATTTAAATTAAAACCGGGCGTCACAATGTTATCAAATGTCAAAAGATTTTGCAGAAACAAATATAAAACACTTTAAAGTCCAATACATTTTGAAATCCATTTTTTCATTCCAAACCACAATTTTAGTTTCAAAAATATTTTTTCAAAGTGAATCTATGCTTCAAATTTAATAACATTCTCATAAAATCCTATGGGAATTTCATCGACCACTTGGTAAGCAGTATTTATCAAAAAAATTCCATTTATCAAAAAACATAGTGGAAATCACCACTTTTCATGCAAACAATTTATTACAAAATCATTAATGAATACTTAACATATATATAAGGTTTTAAAAGTAAGAAACTGATTGTTCTTATATTTATTGGCCTTTGTGATGGTAATCCTATCTCAAAATCATGTCGCTTCATAAATGCTCACCTCAAACCACTCCATAAAGGTTCGATGAGTCAAGAACAACAAAGAGAAACCATAATGAAGAAAAAAAACTAAATCAAGGGTAATATAGGTCCATGAGACTATAGAAAAATAATAAGTCAAAGAAAATTGAAGGATAAGGTAGTGGGATAATAGTAGAGTGGAATTTCATTATAAATCTAGCTCTAAACTAGAAAGAATCACTATATCGACCCATTGGAGAGTACTGGAGGTTTAGAAAACAAGGTAGGATCTCCCATATGGATTTAAAAAACAAGAAGGGGATGAAATTAATATATTGGGGCTAAAAATCCCAAGATGGTATAATAGAAATTTCCAAAAATTTAAATTATGGGAAGCTCACATTGTTTGGTCATACAGTTTGGAAAACCATGAACCAACCATTAGATATTGTTATACCATAAGATATAACCTCCCTTCATGATTACCACATGGTTTTCCAACTATTTATAGGCTATAAGTCATCAACCTGAAGTATCCCATGGCCCGTACATTTTTCTGGATCATGTTGCATAGTTTCGTCTAATTGTGCGTAAATCATGTTCCACCTACTGTCAAGACCAGACACAATATTTTCAACAATATCACCAACAGTAAACTATATAATATCCTTAAGACAATTTACAATAAATATCACCTCAAAATATAAACCCATCACATCCGGAACTCAAGAGAGAAATCAGGATTCAAAATTTAACTGGCACTAAGTGTAAAAACAAAAAACCTAGGTGTGATAATTATCTAAACCATAACACTTTCTACCCCAAAAATTTCAAAAAAAAAATCAATAAATAAATAAAAATGGATTTCCATAGATTCTTGATCCATCCACTCATCCAAATAACACCTCAACCACTAATTGTAAATCATAAATATTAATCAAAACAACCCAACGATCTAAGAACAATTATAGAAACTCAATGGAAATATTGAACAACATTTCTAAAAAAGATCAATTACCACCACAATTGATAGGATCCCAAAATTAGATAAGTTCAAATTAAATATCCCATTGTAAATAAAATATCAAAAACTAAACCAGCTTACCAATATGAGAGGCTGAATTATACTCTCCGCTATTATGAATAAACTAACATAAGTAAAAACTAGAAGAAAGGTCAGGATGACCAATGGTGTTCTCCCCGCCATTTATGAATAGACTAACATGAAAAACCTATAATTACCAAAAAAAATAAAATTTCTCTTCACTGATCAACAAACCCAAACCATAAGTGGAAAATTATAGTTGTAATAGGGAACTTTAAACTATTTCCATACCCACATTGATGGAAAAATATAGAACAAGTTCCCTCACAACCATGGGATTCATGAATACATGCCATCTTCAATTTGAGCCTGATGGCTAGATACCTGATTTTTGAAGCATTTACTACCTTATAATCAAGAGATAAAAATCATAGATTAGAAATTTTTTATTTTCCCATGCATAGGTGTTTCATAGGATACAACACCATCCAGTTTTATCCAAAAAAAATAATGGGGGAGAATACCCATGGAACTCACCTCTACTCAAAATGGAAAGAATTCAGAGGATTTAAAATAGAAACATACTTCCATTAAAATCAATGTTCTTATGAGGTTTTCAACATATAATTTTACAATTTGAAAAAGATGAAACACCATAAAACACCATAGGATTCAACCAATAAAATAAAGAAGCATCCCTAGAAATGGATTTTAAAAATATCACCAAACAACACTCTACTCTCACAAACAGGATCCACATCGATTCTTAGAAGCACCCTAACGAAAATATTGCAAGGGACCCAGTGTCCTCAAGAATTATAACCCTTTATAGCATTAATTTTTTTAATATTATGATATGGTTTACCACACTTATTAAAATTAATGTTCATGTTCATAAATGAAGATATTGAATGATTAGGAGGCCATTCATTCCTATAACCATCACCAATAGTTTCCATCCAATTCCCCATCTCGTTTAACTAATTTCCATCACCTATTCCAAATATGGAAGGAAGAATATTTCCATAATCACTCTTGCTAACACAGCATCCACATGAAATTCTTTCACCAAAAAATAGAAAATGATTTAAAACCTAACTATGAAACATTTTACAACAAATTAGGATGAATTAAAAATTAAAAAAATTCATCCTTCATAGAATATTATATTTCACACTATAGAGGGTAAGGAAAATGATCCAAAAAATGAGGAACATACTCCAACACTTATCTATCACCTTCTTGAAAATAACACATCTCAATACCTTTTATCACATTCCCTATCTAAAATAATTACATCAAGTTGAATGAATACTTAAAGAACTCTAAGGTTAGATCTTCTCAATTCTCGTTCTGAGATACAAACAATATCCACATCGAGTTTGGACGTTCAAGCACAAGGGTAAAAAATATCACCTCTAATGAATCAAGAAACTCATGAGAAACCGAATTTCCTATCCATTTTCTGCAACCACACTTCCACTTCATGTGGATCTTCATAACCATAAAAGATAGTTTGATTCAACATTTGAAACATTATAAGGATATCCATATGTCGATCAAATGAATTATCTTCTAATGTTGAGGCAACAATGTCCACCATTCAAATATCCATCAAACATTTATATTGTATAATAATAATCAAAAACAAAAATTAGATATAATTCAAATAGAATCATCAACAAGAGTTGTCAAACTCAAAACACATCACAACCAACAACGAAAATTTATTTAAAATAAGACAAAATCACATTGGCTATATAATCAACAAATTTATACTATCAAAAATCCTTTATAAAGAAAAAACAAGGTGGATTGTCACACTCTCCAATGGTATTCAATGGATCCTCACACATGCACATTACCATGCCACCTTGGGCATCCATAAACATATTCCATTCCAAGAACTCATCTTCCCACATATTCAACCATAGTATGCACGTGATCTCCCATGAAAATACATAAGGTACAAAAACAATAACATTTTTCAAAAAAAGTTATACAATCGTGTTTCTAAAACATACAATCCAGTTACCATTTCAGCATTCATAAATCATTTCAAAATACCATAAATTGTTCCATAAAAATATATTTTCAAACACCACACTTAAATCTATTTAAAAATATAAATACCATGATTCCAATTGAAAAAAAAATTCATCACCTCATAAAACCTTATATCATGAAAAGAACTAGATTAAAAACTCTTTCATCTTATTTAAAACATTTTTCCAATCCTTCTCAAAAATAAATTGATTCATTCTAATAAGAAATTTCAATAACCACTATGTTTTCATTATAGAAATCCATTTTTCTAAGTCCTTCTTAAAAATTAATTCTGAAAATACATTTTCCAATTTCAATGAACCCACCCATTACCACTAAAATACCATTTTTGACAATTCCAAAACAATATGATTAAATTTTTTTTTTCAAAATCATGGAATACCCAAAACAACACATAAAAGGAAAATAATGCTAACTGATGACATGGACATATGGTTAGAGGCTATATTATGAACACACTACCATTATAAAGAATCGTATAATACCATTTCTCCCACTCCACATTGATTTTTAGGCCCTACTTTCTCACTATGACCATTGTACCAACTATATATTAATTTCCCTAATATAATACAACTAGAAGAACCAATAGAACGAAAATAAACCCAATTTCACATGGAATTTCAAGGATCTATCCCGAAATTGTTAGACAGACACTCTTACATACATTAACCCTGATCCTTGACTATCCTAATTCATCTACATTGAAGTCCAAAATAATATAGGGCCCTATAAAAGGGTGGTCCTATATAGAACCATCATCTTTTCAGATACCATTTTTCATGAACCAACTTGGGTTGACCCCGAACCAATCCCCTAAACCAATCCAAAGCAAGGAATGAAGGCTATTTATGATCCCCACAAGTTAGAAACTAGTCTCATGCATCATAAGTGTAATCAAGGGAATGATTTCTAACAATATACAAAATAAAACTAAACATCAGAAACAAAATAGAGAATCCAAATATATATATAATTATAAAAAATGAACATCATCTTTTACATAAGATAAACATATAAAAAATGTAAAAAACCCCAACTAAACTGGATGACTGAAATTTCTCCATGTGACCCTGGGGACTACTTTCTAACACCAAAACAAACCATCTCCCATGGAATTCAAAACCATGATGAGACATGCACAAAAATATGAAAATAATAATGAGCTATAAACATGATTTATAAAAGTCATTATGTGTTAAAAAAAACCAATTCCCAATTATAGGTCATTAATTAAATAAATATTAAATTCATGTTTGGAGTACACTATAAAAATGTAATCTTTTTCACACATTTTCAACTTTAAAATCAAACATTATCCATGTAATAACCTATATATGTTATGAATAAAATTACCCTTTTTTATTTAATAAAATGTCTTATGGGTCTAGAAAATGCATGAAATTAATTTTTTATTATATCTATTAGGATTTAAATTACTATTTGGTATCATTAGTATTGATACATTAATCATTGAACAATGATCACATGATTTTTATAAATTTATTTTTTTAACAAATTAAATTATTATATAAAAAAGAGTTGATGACCTCAACCAGTAGCTTCATACCCTATTAATCCAATTTATAAAATATTCTATGTAAGATAACATTTTTAGGATTTCCCTAGACCAATACCAATCAAAGATCCAATAAATAATAAATCAGAAAAACTATTTATGGGAGAAGCTCAAGCTCATCAAGATCACAGCCCAACCCATGTTCACTGAACGACCCCATGAAAGCCCCATCATCGCACACTTAAATTTTAGGGTGTATGTTATTATATAACAAGGATATGTATTGGAGCCCTATAAATATGACTATTTAAATGATTTTGTACAATGTAATTAATATATTTTCATCCTATTATTGTTACATTGTAAATGATTTTTATTATGATACAATATGGCACAAATAAATTTTTTGTTAATATTCAAATGCAATTAATTAATTAATGAATTAAATTATTTCTATAATAAATAATTTTTAAATAATAATATTAGATAATATTCAAAAAATTGATAATATAGTTTTTATGATGTCAAATGTAATTTTTATCAGGATTCAAAAATTGTTATTTTCGAAAACATGTCATTTATAATAAATTTTAGGTCATTATTTTAAAAGTGAAAGTACCCATATTTTGAAAATTATTTATATAAAGTGAAAATTATAATTGGAATCAAAATATCTAAATTATCCAATGGTAAATTCTCTAAAATTTCACGAGGTGATTGAATTTTAAGGTAAAAAAAATAATACCATATAAATATTCAAATAGTGTTTTATGGAATCAAAATAAAAAAAATTATGTAATAAATAATAATAAAAAGATCCATGAACTATTATATTTTGTCCCTTTAAAAATACTTTTTATTATAATTGCATTTTTTTTATATCGTAAATCCAATATGAATCCTATAAGATGTATAATATGATTTAAAATTTTTAAATCCTTTCGTTAAGAGTGTCACTCGCCTTCCCATAACCATGGTTAATATTTTAATATGGTAGGACCATTTCCTTCAAAAATAATAATAACCAATCCACTTTGATATAACCATTGGAAAAAACCATGGTATGGTTTGTGTTTTGGATATATTATTATATAGAATCCAAAAACAAAATAATAAAAAACATGCCTCATTTCCAATATAAAACCACTCAAGATCCCATTTATCATCACTAGAACACTTTTTGGAACATCAACACTCTAGAATCCACTCCAAATTATCCTAAAAATGTGCCCCAATATTTTTTAATAAGCCAAGCTCAATCCGTTGGAGTCCCACACTCAAGTAAAGGAGCCTCACCTTCCTCTCCTCACTTCAAATTCAATAAACTTATCTGATATTAGTTCTTCTAATTTCAAATGAGTATACATTAATTCATTAATAATCATTCCCATACTATCCATTGGATATTATTTGGATGTGGGAAGATTTATAATCCCTCATTTGGACCCTTTCTTGAGATGATAGTGTGCCAAAATTCTATAACGGGACCTCACCATTGTGTTATTTATTTATGTTTCCTAATGATAAAATTCTTTATATATAGCTTTCCTAATATTGAGACATGTATATACATTTTACAATTATTGAAAATTTTATTTCAAAATTAATATATCCATATTTCTCTCTCATAGAATTTTTTTTGAAATTTTATTTATCGTCATTATGATTCAAAAAATCACTGAGATTTTTCTATTCCACAGAAATTATGTAGTGAATACCATACCCCTATTTATATCAAGGTTATTTGGCATTATGAAAATTTATTTGTTTATCGGGGACTTAAATGTATTCATTAAAAATTCTGTTATCATTGTATAAAAATTATTATGTTGAATGAATCCATGTTGTATGATCTATGTGTGATAATTAATCATGGGAATCTCCACAAGGAATGTTCTTAGTTGTGATGTTTTTTTTATTTGGTGGTGGGTAAAACAGATGCTACATGGTTCTTTGAATGTTCTGAAAAACTTCTTCTTACATCTGTGTAGTCATCCATTGTGTGGTTTTTTCTTCCATTTAGTGGTGATTTATAGTGTGCATCATAGAATTCATATTTATCAATGGTTATTTTTGATTTCATGGGGGTTTTCCATGGAAAAAATAAATAATATTTGTAAAAAGGTTTAACAAATGCAAAATCCCAAAAAAAAATCCCCCACAAACCACATCTATGATTGTTGAAAGAACTGCTAAATAATAGTGTTTCATATTTTTCGGTGGATTCACACATGGAAAACAAATATTATTAAAGTACTGGTTTTAAATACCAAGAATAAAAATATAATATATTTAGTGGCAATTTAAACATCTGTTAAATGAGGATTTATAAAAAAATGACAATTGCATATTCTACATCCCAAGAAGTGCCTTGAAAAAATACAAACCAAGTGTATCTCATTTCAATATCACACAAAATCCCTATCATAAGCACAAAAATCACATATATATAAATAATATGGAATGAATAAACATTTATATTAGTTTTCATTAAACAATAAATGGTATAATCCCTTTTTCAAATATAATAATTCAACAAAACTTATCATTAAATATTATTCCAAGACATAAAATACAACACCACTCACATCCAGAAGAACTCTTCTCGTCAACTTCTCTATCTTCATCTCTATTTTCATCTCCATATCTAAATCATACTAACTTTACATATAATAAAATTATATTGAAAATTAAACAATGTTGTATATTTATATTTAATATTTTTACCAATAAAACTTGTGAAATAAATGATTTTGATGTTTTATGATTTACCTACTCAACTCTAATCATCAAGGAAATATCATTGGGGACACTTCTGGTCTTCTTATGATATAAATCAATCAATTTATTCATTTCCACTTTTATTCTCTAACTTCATAAATGGGAAAGTGGAAAATCATTTGCACATAGAAATTAATTTTGAAAATATTAGAATTAAATAAAAAAATGACATTCAGTAAACCATAATGTATTAAAATTACCTTTATCTATGAATAAAAAACATAATTTTCTAAGATGAAGGCATATGTATTCAAGGATTATAATAAATTAGAAGGGTAACCGGTTCCACCATCATCTATCTTAAAATCTATCCATGTAATCTCACAGCATCATCTATATGGACCCTAAAGCAGTCAAAGTAGACAACTATCTTTAATCTGTTCAGTTTCCAAACATTTGAACTTTTCATATTCTTCTCTGTAGTTGCATTTTTTCCATATTTTTTGAGAAAAATAGTACATTTTATAAAAACTGAAATAAAATTATTCATATTAAAATGTGAACCTATAATAGTTTCCATCCAATATACCTGTGAAGAAATAGGAGTGGCGACATGCCTCGCTGTTGAGGCTGTTGAGGCAGTTGAATGGAGAAGAGTCAGCTGAGATATTTGATTATGAAGGGTGTGAGATATGGTGTAAGGGTAAGTGGATGTTGTCTTAGATTCTATATTGAGGTAGGTAGATGGATAATCATCTGTCGGTATGGTTAAGGGAATATTTACTGAGGGTCAAATGGTTTCGATATAAACTGTCCTCCTTGGCATTCATATTATTTTATCAAATAAATGTTACATCAGAACATATATTTCCATAAATTCATCCTAGAAAAATATATATAAATGATAATATATGCCTATTACTAAAAAATATACACAACTATGAAAATTAATGACTGTACACATGGAATATGTGTTTCATAAATGAATATATAACTACACATAAAATCACTTTCTCCTTCAGTGATTTAATTTTTATACTCCATCATTACTTCAACTACTTCATCCACCCTTAAAATACAAATATCAATTCCATGATGGAAAAATAAGATTTCTTATTACTGTTGATAGGATTCAATGTCAGAGGTCAAATATTCCACTTAATCACCAATATCACACATGTTGGTTTTTTACATGAGAAACTACACACCACCCTTCGTCTGTGACATCTTTCACAAAATATAACATTTTCTATTATGATGATAAGATATACAGATCTTGTAATTCATGGCCACCAACCATCATCATGTGAGAGAAGTTCACATAAGTAAATTTCATAGAATCTCTTTTAATAACCCTAATAAAATTGACCCAATTGAATTTGAAAAAAACAAAAAAATGCTCATGTTAGATTAATTCAAAAATATTAGTCATATTTTCATAGTATCCCACTATAGAAAATGTATATATACCACTATTACATGTTTCCAATCCCAATTCTGATAGAATATACCAAATTTAAATTCCGCAACATTGTAAGTGTCGAAATTCTAACCAATATTATAGGACCTTGAGAAAGAAACATCAAATCATCTAACAACTCATATCAAGAATTAGTATTCATTATCTACAAAAAGAAATAAACAAAAATATATTTAAAAAATATATGTATCAACTTAATATATGTATTGGTTTCAATATTTATGAACTTACATGTCTTGAAAACAATTCAACATGATCTTTATTAAAATATTTTGTTAAATCTTTCTTATTTTATGTCTGACCTCTCATCTGTGACATTCAAGATCCTCTCAACTGATCAAAAAATACCAGGAAATATTTTTGATTTCACATGTATTTGAGATTTATTCGATCTTTCTTCAACATTTCTAACTCGATTTAATCATGTTACAATATCATACAAGTTTCTTAAAAAAAGTTAAGGCACTTATCGAAAAAATATCCTTCAGAAATGAAGCCTTCAGGATGAGATTTTTTTTTCTCGTGTGATTTTAAATTCCCATGATATCTATCAAATAAATGAAAAAATATGTAAATTTTTGTTTAATTAAGTTCCAATAACTGATTAATTAATTTAGATGCATATAAATAATATACCACTCAATTGGATATATCCACCTATAACATACTGGTCCTCCTACTTTAGATTAATCAAACAAATGAATAGTTAAATGCTTCATGACCATAAAAAATGACAGAGGAAAGATCATCTGCATTTGTAAATCTCAAATAATTTTATAGTTTTCTCACTTGTTTTTTCTGAAGAATGTGCACATTGGAGTACGATAGTAGTAACCTTTTCAGGTAATAATGTTATCAATTTCAATTTTAGTAACTGATGAAACAAAATATGTGAATCATAAGTTTTCAATCCATGTAACATATAATTCTTTATGTCAACACATGTTGAGATTTTACTTTAATACCAATCTGATAAATTCACTTGTTTTACAAATTAATGGAATGTATACTTATCCATTTTTCTCAGTAAAAATTCTTCTCTAACATACATTCATTTCTCATCTTCCCAAAGATGTGGCTTTATGTTCATTTCTTGTAAGTCTTCCCTTTCATTGAGATGATCCTCTAATTTTCCATGCTCATTAAGAAATATAATGATGAAATTTTTAAAATTTTTTTTCTCAATATGAATCACATCAAGAGAATGGAACAAAAAATTAAATTCCCGATATGGATGTTTGTGGATTATACTTTCTTTATTTATTTTTTCATTTTGATTTCAGCTGACGATTAACTTCAAACTCATTTACTGCAACCATTCAAATGATGCACCTTCCAAAATTCTATTTGAAAATTTCCAAGTTCTTCCAATATTTCTTGTCTTTTTAACAACATTTGATGTGTTCTAAAATCAATAGAAAAATTGAATTTTGAATTATTCCAATTAAATCTATGAGATGTATCGAAAAATATTTGATGACTAAAAAAGCATTCTACTGCGAGGTAGTCGTTCGGTCTCAAAATCAAATTTACAAACATGACATGATAAACCAATGTACATGTTCTGACAATCTAAATTCCCATGTACAGAGAAGTTACTAATGGTTCACATTAGAGATGCTTCAATTTTTAAGATGCATCATATGTCTCAACATCGATGCTCAATCACTTCTATAATAACTCAATTAAATGTAGTAATTATACATTAATAACATTTCCAATCATTTTTATGAATAATCATAAAAATTATAATAGATTTCTATTTCATACACATCCACGGAGGATATTGTAAGGGATCTATACAACCATCCAAATTATACAACTGGCGCTCAAAGTCCCAAATGGGTTGAATATTTCAACTATCAATCCCAATAGAACATTCCTTGGATCATATGATAAATTTATATGTAATTAATCTAATTTATTCTAGGATTGTGACTCTCTTTTATTTTTCCTTAACCCATCATTGTTATTATATACATAAGGATACATCATGTTTTCTGCGGTTTTTGATGACATGAATAATCATTGCAATCAAGAAATTAAAGGAAAGTAATGCAGAACCATTATAGTTGTGTTCCCTTAATTATTCTTCATGGTAGATTTCTAATTTAGACTTCCAACATCACCCATTGCCTTCCATCTAGAATAATAAATTTTTTACAATCCATTGGGCTTGAATCATATCCCCAATAAAAAAATCTAATCATTGGGATACACATGTATTTTTTTATAATTAAAAATAATCTTGTCAACAAGTTATCCTATATCATAAAATGACTTAGGGATATTTTCATCAGGAAATGTAACATTAAAAAATTCTAATATCCGGGATATTTCCTTATTTTTAATTTGAAATATGCACTGGATATAGTGAAACGTAAAAAAAAAGGAATGTTTTGATTAATTCACGCATCCACTATACAACTCTTTATTTCCATAATAAACTATACCATGAAACAAATATTTCTATTTAGTTTAGTTTTCTCTTACATTAATATCCATGAAATCATGATTGGATCCAATGATATGTTACACCATTGATCTGGTTTTCCTATAGTCTTAAAAACAACACTTGTGAAGTTGTTTTTTGTATCACCCAAAAATGGTTGTTCTGATATGTTTTTATGTTTATATTGGTTTCTTGGCATGTCAAATTCATCATTCATAAGTTTTTTCATTTCATTTTCCCTTAATGACAAAGCTGGGAGCTCATTTTGTGGATTGACATCAGTTCTCAAACAATTTGTAATGTTCCACACTCTATGCTAAATGAAACCAAAATATTGAGTAGTGAATATCATTAATATAATGTGTTCATAAACAACATATATCTTAAACAATATTCTAAATTTACATTTTGGTCATGGACATCTTATTCTCTCATCTACAGATTAATTGAAAATTGAAATATTTAGAAACTCCTCCATACCCTTAGAATATTGAGTTGTGTTCCTAGGCAATGTGATCCAGATTTTATCCATATCATAATGTGTCTACACATTATTAAAAAATAATTATTACTCATTAGGAAAAGATATAAATGGATATGAAAAAAACACAACCCATGTAATTATAAAAATAATCACTTACGTACTAAAAATAAAATTTAAAAAAGGATATAAATAATGGAATGTAATTGTAATGGTGATATAAGAGATTCTATTTATGAATTTAACATTATATTTTTCCTTATTTACAGAATATATCTATCAATCCAACTAGAGTAATTTTAAAATTTTCATACAGATGTGACATAAAAATTAGACTATTAATGTTATAAATTTGAAGTAAAAAACAAGACTGATAATGTTGGTTGCACAATCATAATTTCCAATTGTGGACATAAAGATAAAATCAATCCACTAAAGTCGCACATCAAATTCAAATGTTTCTTTTTCACTATGGAATATGGGTGGATTGTTGATATTAAAATCTATGACAAGATCAACCATCCATTCAGGGTTCCAAATACCAACTTGAAGCAGTTTTTGAATGGTGAGAATTTTGATTTCTACAAATGATTTGTCCACAAGGGGATTTTCTATGGTACTTTTCTTGATGCTTCATCACATATATTTTTAAGAGTAATTATATTAGAAATTTAATAATTAACACAACTCAATATCTTCTTAACCTGAAAGAAAATTATTCATTCATAAAACCAACATCAAGAATCTATTCCTATTACTTTTGATGACATTTATTTTAAATAAATATTGGATTATGTTGATGAATTAAATAACAATATAACGAGGATCTTGTCCATTTGGGTAAACATGATATCAAGTTCACTAAAATAACCTTAAATACCAAGTCGCTATAATTGTAAAAAACCATATCCATTCATGTTTACACAAATTTTTGACAGTGGAATGTGTCGGTTGGGAACATTGTCACAGTTACTACTTGACCTCCAATGGTATTAACTAATGTATAAAAAAGATCCAAGACCAATCATATGTAATGAATTGTCATTTTAAACATGGAAATCCTTATAATAACATTTTTTCAATGATCTATGTCCATCCAAGGAGAAATGTAACCCATTAAGGTCTAACCCATGGTTAGGTACAACAAAACATCAAATAAAGTTCCATAAATAACTAAAAGGAGATAAACAATTGGAGTAAAATTCCGATTTAAAAGATGATACAATTGATAAATAAAACATAAATCAGAAATTACTATACCAAAATGAAAAATAATATAATATAGATGTATAATATATATGAGAGAATCTATAAGAAAACAGCCCCACTAAAATGGTGAAAACATCCAAGAATGTTTTGTAAACTATGTGACACCCTTCCTTGTACCATATTCATAAAAAAACAATTTCACTCTTCATATGTATAAAATTGGGGTTTGATAAAATATAATTATAGGATTTAATTAATGAATATATACATATCCAAATACGCATAAAATGTTAGTCCTCTATTTAGTATAAAGTAAATTAAAAAAATAAATTATAATATTAGAACATTTTTATAAGAATCATTTGCATTTCATAATTGAGTTTCATATTTTCATGACATAGTAATTTTAAATATATAGTTAATAATTACATTTCCCATAAGTAAACCTAAGGGGGTAATGGGGTTGGCTTGTGTGGGTGTGAAGGATATAAAGATTGGGTATTTAGCCATAGGAATGGGGGGAAGGGGGTCGGTGCGAGGGGGAATGAAGTGGATGAAAAAAGAGTAGAAAAACGACAACGAGGGGAGAGGGGTTCATAATAAGGGTGATCAGGTTTTTCACCATCTGGGGAATAGGTTGGTGTCTTGGGTTTGTGGGGTGGGTGATACAGTGAACAAGAGAAAGTCGGTGGCGATGGTGAGATGGTTGGGGGAAAGGGTGTCGACGGGAGGGTTTTAGGGTTTCCTGGGGTCATGTATGATAGAGAGGTTTGTTGGGTTCTATGGGTGGATGTGGGTGGAATAAATGTGATGGTTTAAAAAAATGTTTTAGTAGTGGATTTTAAAAAAGAGATGCAATTTTTTGACATCTTTTTGTGGTGGTTTCTTAAACTGCCACTAAATACTAGTTTTGGAGTAGTTAATTAAATGAATATGATCGGTGTTCCATGCTAGCCCTCAAATTCATTGGGTAATGTTAAGTAACATGATACATAATGTTGGTAAAATGGTGCACCAGATTCCTTAATGAGTATTTTTCCACCGTGAGGTCTTGATAGATTTAACCTTAACCAATGTTTATGATTTAGTGTTTTGTGTTTTTTCCACATTTCTCATGTTATGATTATCATTATATGTAATTAATTGTTATTTATGTTCCTTTATGCTCCGTTGATATTCTTATTGTATGGAATTTATTATCTTATTTGTTTTATTCCTTTTTTATTAACTAAATTGGCTTTATAGACACCCATTTTCTAATGTTTGTCCCCATGATATCCCATTCAGTTTTAAGTAAGAAGGAATATTATGAATAGGATATTAAGGTTGTCAATAAAGATGATGTATTTCATGTTTTATGTTGTTGTGTAATTTACCTAAATCCCCAAAACACTAGACATATAATTCTTTTGGGTTGTATTATGTCTAATTTTATATAATAAAACATGTACTAATGTGTAATAAAGAGTAGGGTAGTTAGATATAGTATCATAGGAAAAGTTTAGTTATTTTTTGGATTTGAATTAGGGAACTGTAGATAAATCCATAGGGATAAGCCTAAATATAAGATAAAATATCTATATTTTGGAATGTATAGAGTACGTGGGTTATCACGCAAGTACATCCATGTTTGCGTACTACAAGTTAATGTGGTTATGAAATATATTTACCTAGGAGAAACAACTTTTACAAGGTGTTTCAGGCCTGACTCGGTGTAACCTAGTTCCCGAAAATGGGCCTTACTATGTACCGCATTTGACACTCTAAAGGGGTATTATTTGGTAAATTAAAAAGCTCACTATGAACCATTATTAAGAGAATAAAAAAATGTCACAAGAATATATGTTAAGAAATAGAACATGGATAACATATATTGAATCATAGAAACATATAAGATATGGAAATAAATTTAATTTATATGTTGTCCCTTTAATGCCAATGGATTCTCATTTATGTTTTTAACAGTTTAAAAATAATGATCTCAAAGTAAATACTGGATTATTTAGAACCATATTCAACAGGATAATGTTAGGGTTATTGTCCATTGATCAACACATTCCTTCATATCATGAAATATTGTTTTGACTATTAAAACACCACTAGAAATAATTGAATTGTAGATGTCGATGAAAATGGAAAATGAGGCATTTATTGAATCCCATTTATATAACTTCTCCCCTATAATTTTTTTATTAAAATCCTAGGGATCTGTGTCATATTTCCTTTCATATAATTTTATGCAATACTAGGCTTTGATTTTATCTCCGTATATATATCCAATATGAATTCCCATTAGAAGAAATTATTATCTGTATGGTAAATCGACCCCTTGTTCTATACAAGTTCAGGGATGAGGAAGAATATTATTTATAACCATAATCTCAAGCATGGATATTACTACCATACGAGTAAGTTTATCTTCCTAAAATGATCGATTCCATGTAAAAAAACTATCCTTGATGACTTTACTATTATGAGGGAATACATTGATGTGTTTTCTAAGAAGTTTACTAGTCTTCCTCCTAGCAGAGTGGTCAATTTTTTCAATAGATCTTATACCTAGGGAATTTCCAATATCCAATACTCCATATTGTATAGATATTGTGGAACATTTGTTGCTAAATAAATAGATATAGAATAATCTAGATGAAAGGTATATACACCAAAGTGATTCACCATGGGGTTTACTTTTCCTTTGTGTTGAGACTATGGATAGGTCAATGCACCCTTTCCTTGATTTTCATGATCCCTACATGATCATGATAATGAAAAAGTACCAATTTCCATGGATTGAGAACATGTTCAATTAGCTATGTGGAGCATAATACTTCTCCAAGGTGGATCAGTGGTAAATATATTACTATATTTGAGTGAACAAAGAGGATATCCCCAAATCTACATTTCAAACAAGGTATAGTTGCTATGAGTTCATTGTAATGTCATTCCAACTCACTAATGCCCTATAAATCTTATGGAATTTATTAATAGAGTCAATCTTGATTATATTGAAAAAAAATTATATTATTTATTAGTGATATTCAAATATACTCCCATACCAAAGGGGAGTATGAAGAGAATCCTAGAATTATACTAAAGACCTTTAAAAAGTATGAGCTTCATGAGAGGTACAAAAAGATTGAATTCATATTGAAGGAAGTATCATTCCTATGGAATATCATCACAAGAATTGTAATATATTTATATTCTTCAAAGAAAAAATAAACTAATGGACGAATGAGGACAATATTCATAATTGATACTTATGGCATACTTGGATTATCTAGATATTATTACCAATTTGTGAGAAATTTCTCACTATTTTCAATAACACTTACCATGATAACTAAGAAGAGAATCAAGTTTTTATGGAATTATGAATGTGAATAAGGATTCATAGAGTTGAAAAGGAGGCTTTTCACTACTCATGTCCCTAGACTATCCATAATTGGGGAACTTTTCATAATTTTTAGAGATGCTTCAAAGAAGGTACTAGGATGTGTGTAGATGAAAAATGAAAAATTCATTACCTACACCCCATGGTAGTTGAAAACTAATTAGAAAATTTATCCCACACATAATCTGGAGTTTAAATCTATGATCATTTCATTGACAATATGGTGAAATTATCTCAATGGAGGGAATTATGAGATATGCACTAATTACATAAGCCTTATCTATACATACACATATAAAGGGACAAATATGTGCCAATTAAGATTGTTAAATATGATCGAGGACTGTGATAGCTCAATTCCATACCATCCTAGTAAATCAAATAAGGTATCAGATGATCTACGTATAAAAGAACAAACAAATCAATTATTAATGGGAATTGAGAAGGATCAGATCTTCTTGGATTTGAAGAATACATACATGAGAATCATAAGGAAATGATCATCATAAACATATTAACAAATCATTTCTCAACCATATCTTCTTGAAAGGTTAAAGGATGATGAAAATGAGGATGTGGTTATTCATAAGAAATTAGAAACATTAATTAAAGGGAAATAGTTAGAGTGGAATTTTAATGAAAAGGGTATTGTGATATTTGGGTTAAGACTACTTTTTCCATCATACCACAATTTAATGAAGGAACTATTAGATGATTAACATTGTTCGACATTATCCATTCACCCATGAAACAGTAATATTTATTGAGATCTCAGAGAGAACTATCAGTTAGATAAATGAAAAAGGGGATTGCGGAATATACATAAATTTTTCTGGTATGACTCGAAGTGAAAAATGAATGTAAGAATTATAAGGTTATTATGAAACCATTAACCATACCTATATTGAAATGGGAAAAATAATCATTGAAATTGTCACCAAAATTTAAAAGAAATACAAATGAGGAAATGCTACCTAGGTTGTTTTGGATTTTCTTACAAAAATTGTAAACTTAATTGTGATTAGAGATGATTTATTACTATATCAACTAGCGTGGATATACATTAGTGAAGTGGAATGTAATCATCAAGTACCACAATTAATTGTATCTGATATTGATATAAAATTACCCTCCGATTTCTAGAAGATTCTCTAATATACTCTTAACACTGAGCTAAAATTTAGTATAGTTTATCATCTTCAAATAGATGAAAAATCATATTGGACTATTCAAACACTGGAAGACATGTTTCCAGAATGTTATATAGACATTGAATGTGTATGGGACTAAAATTTACCATTGGTTTAGTTCTATTACAACAACAATTTTTACTCAAGAATCCAAATAGCTCTTGATAAAGAGCTTTGTGGGAAGAGGTGCATCACACTAGAACAGTGAGATGAAGTTGGATAAAAATCGTCTTGGACCTTAAATGGTTGAATAAATAGTGTAGAAGGTTAAGACTATTCAGTAGCACACCAAGGAAGATATGAGTCGGTAAATGATCTATATTGACAATAATTATTGCGACCTACAGTTTGATGATGGATACATGGTATTATTCCACATATCTATATTGATGAATGTGATGTGATTTGGGAATAATAAAAGCTTATCCCAAATTACATAATACCTATTTAGATACTTAATCGCATTGGAGTGGTGATATATTTATGAGAACTCGCACTGAACCTATTATAAGAACATGATCTATTATATTTATCTCCCTTTATGAATTAAATACTAGACTCCTCACATGTACTCAACCCAGTGGTGGTACCATTGGAGAATGAAATTTCTTATAAGGAGCATCAAGTTAGGATCATATATCATAAAAAAAGTTTTATGAAATAAGACAATTCCCTTTATAAATGTAATGTGAAAAAACCATATGTTTTAAGAAGCATTGTGGGAACTAAAGTAGGTGATGAAGCAGACACAACCTCAACTATTTTAGGATGGGAAAACAAACTTTTGAGGGTATAATTTCTAATGTGGGAAGATGGTAAGGACCTTAATTGTTAAGAATAAAATTCATTGTTTTTATTCAATAAAATTTCTTATATTTATAAAAAACAGTGGAACTTATTTTGTTTTAATATATCAAGTTAGATTTAAATTACAATTATGTATAATTACCCTTGAAATTATAGATATTTAAATGTTATCAAATAACTAGTATAAATATTGGGTTTTAACAAATCCAATTGTCACGGAAAAAGGAAATGATGGCCTAAAACCATATTATCTTACCCTATAAAGCCCATTTATTAGAGATTTCCTAGGAGATATCATTTATCATATTTTCCCCAGTATAAGCCCATGTCAAGATCCATTAACATATGCATGAATGATACAATTAATGAGAGAAGTTCAAGCTCATCGATATCATGACCCAACCCATGTTCTCAAAACATCCCCATAAAAGCCCCACCATCACGCACCTTACCCTTAGAGTGTACTCTTCTATATTAAATGGATATATATTTTAACCCTATCAATATGATTATTTACATTATTTGTTATAGAGTAATGAATATATTTTCATCCAATTATTTTTACATTGTAATATATTTTTATTTTTCTATAATAAATCACAAAATAAATTTTCAGTCAATATTCAAATTCAATTAATGAATATATAAATTTATTTATTTTTGAATAAATTTTATTTTTATAGTATTGTTAAATAATATTCTTCAAAATTATGTTATAATTTTTATGATTTCAAGTGTAATTTTTATTAGGGTTCAAAAACTATTATTGTCAAAAACCCATCATTATCGACAATATTTCGCCATTATTTTAAAAGTGAAAATAAAAATATTTTAAAAAAATATTTAGATTAAATTAGTATGATTTTTTTAATCATAATTTCGAAATTATCCATTGGTTAATTAATCATAATTTTTTGAGACTGTCAAATTTTTGATTAAAAATTAAATACCTTATAAATATACATTGTAATTCATGACATTACTGTGAAAAAATTGTGATATAATAAATAATAAAAATAGGACCCAAGAACATATATATGTTTTCCATTTAATATAATGTGATTTTAATTTCATCTTATTTATTTTTTAAATCCATTGTTATTCATCCATGAAATTAATATATTTTATGATTCAAAAAACATTTCATTTAGAGTGACTCACCTCCACATCACCAAGGGTAATATTCTAATAATTTCATCCCTGTTATGTCTGAAATAATAAAAACAATTCCCCTTTTTTAGAATCCACTGGCATAAACCATGGTATTGTTTTTTAGTTTTTGATATTTTATTATGCAGAAGGAAAAAACAAAATAATAACGAAATCTTTCTCTTCTCCTATATAAACCCACAAAAACTCACATTTACGTTCACTAAAACTCCTGAATCATATTAAATGTCTTTCCTACACTCCCTAGAGTCTTCCTAGGGAACCCTCAATCTTTTATGAAGCCCATCCCATGCCATTGGAGTCACACTCTCGATGGATCTTCAACTTCATTTCAACCTTTCAAATTCATGCAACATCCTTGAAATTAGTTATAGTAATTTCCTGTGGTTATAATTTCATTAATTAGTAGTCATTATATTAAAAAAATTGCTTTTATTTATATGAATGATCATTTATCCTCCCTCATTTGGACCCTTACACAAGCAATTACTATGTTGAAATTTCAAAAAGGGATCTTCACTATTCTTTGATTTATTCAAATTTCTTTATGAACCTATGAAATCTCGTTACATTTATATGAGTTTGGACATTTATTTTCATGTCCCTATTATTTTAAATTTTATTTCCAAATGATTATAGACCCCTTCCAATATCATCAACGATTTTTTTGAATTTTTATGTAATGTTGTTAAAATGCCAAAACTTCACCGCTATTTTTCCATGCCAAAATAATTGTGTAGTGAATTACATACCTACTGTTTATATAAAGGGAATTAAACTTTATGAAAATATACATATCTATTTGGAACTTAAAGGTATTAATTAAACATTCTATTTTTTTAATTAATTATGAGGTTGATTGAATCCATGTCATATGAACTATATGGATAACATAATCATTAATAATGATATGATTAAGATGGGAGCACACAGAAAGCGCTCCAATTATTTGGGTAATATTTTGTATCATGATATGTCATGCTGGGACAAGGGTTTAACTGATTATTTTATGGAACATTTACACTATGAGGCATTGGAGGATTTAACCTTTACCTATGTTTATGATTCAGGGTTTTAAGTTGTTTCCACATTTACCATGTTATTATTATAATGCTATATCGTGCCATATTATTAATGTTCCTTTTATGATCCATTTATATACCTATTTCATAACATGTTTTAATTTTATCATGTACATTATTGTTTATTATAATACAGGGATTTGTAGATCACCCCTTTTATTAGGTTTCCACCAGATATTCCATGATGTTTTAAGAACGAAGGAATATTATGAACATGTTAAGAACATTTTCAATAACAACAATATATTTCATGTTTAAAGTCATTATGTAATGTACCTAATTCGAATATAAACTGTACATATAAATATTTTTGGATTTATTAAATGAAATTTTATGTAATAAGACATGTATTTATGCGTAATAAAGAATAGGGTTTTTATAGTACATTTCCCTTCTTCCATTTAAAACAACATTCTTCTAGAAGAGGGAACCATTAGTATTTGAAAGGGAATATAATATTATGTCATTTAAAAGGGAAGATAAAGTATGAAAAACGTTTTCCAAAACATTTTCCATAAACATTGAAATCCAACAGACAACATTTATCCAATATTTAAACCATGAATGTAGGACATAACAATGATCACATAATAATGGAAATGAAAATAATAAAACAAGGGGATACAAAAAAATGCATCACAATAATTAACTACATTAATATATGTTCTAATATCATCATCAATGTAGGATATATTATTAATCATAAAGAGGAAATGGTAACACATTATAAGTTCACAGAGGTTTAAAGTAATGAATACCTTTCCTGTCAGCCATAATAATGTCAGAAAACTTGACAAGAAAGGATCCAGAATTATATTAACTAATGTGAGGGTTGTATTGATTCCCTTGTCAGGTGACACTATATGTGAAAAAAATCCATTCCTACCATTTATGATTTAGGTTTTCATGACTAATGAATTCTTTGCATCGACAAATATTGTCGATAATATACCATGTGGATTCATACCTTCATTGGATGGAGTTTCATATAATTAAATGGTCTGTTTCAATTTCTGTGAGAGACATATTTTTATAGTGAAAGATCTATTTCCCAATATAAAAATCCATCTCCTCTGACAGAAGATATTCTCCTTGTCCATAAAATATACTAAAGGGAAGAACCACTGAACCATTGGAGTCATATACAACCCCTCCTTTTTAGTGATACAAATGGGAATGATCCATTGAGGTTGATCTTGATGTCGTTGCAAGGCTGATTACATTGTACCAGTCTACCTAGAAAAGACACATGTTGGGGTGCCAATGAACACCTCCTATCTGGATAGATCATTATCTTGGACATCAGTTTATTTAATAATTTATATAGGTCCCCCATATCTACTATAGTGCGTCTCCCATGTGTTCATATTTCCAGGTAAGAGATTGTGTATCCATCCACCCAAGCATTATTTATTGAATTTTATATAGACTAATAGCCTACATAAATCGGGGATTCCCTCGCCTACCAATCCATAGTGTTTCCTCCAAGTCATGAAACCATGAAGATCTGAATAACTGTACATTTACAAACTAAATTTTGACTCCTCTAAAGTTCAAAACACATCTCTAGATCATCCATTCCCATTCACCTTCAAATAATGGGTGATGAACTAATGCATCATTAGGGATGGAACAAAAAAATAATTTGGATTCCAAATTAATAGATTTATGTTTGATATCAGCATCAGTTAAAAAATTTCAATACTAGATACCCCACACAAGGATATTGTTCTTGAAAAAAAATATTTGTTGTACAATAGATATTTGAAAACACCCTTCACTAGGAAATCATGAAATGAACAATGGTAATCCTTGGAAAAAAAACTTAGATGTTATATCATGTTATAAAAGCTTGTCGGGATCATAAATAACGATCGATGCTATTGAAAACCTCTCATTGTGACTCATAATTGGTGTGTTGAATAATTCATGGATAAAAATTGGCTTTCAAAAATAAGATATCATGGGTTGGGAATCTAGGAAAAAAATTTTATTTGACACCAATTTATTTTTGTATTATTTTATCTAACTAGCGCAAAAAATTAACCATGATTGGTTCAATAGTTTTGTAGATGATCATATATCATATTCCACTTTGTGCAGTCTTGACCTCTTATATCACAAGATATGGTTCCATAAATTCCAATGATTACTTATTCCCCATAGGGAACGTCCTTATAGTTCTTCCAATCTATTTTTGGATTATAGGATATACATTGCGGTGACTATGCTCTTAATCTCTATACCATCAGACTCTGTTGTCAATTCAATTTGGGCCCAAGATGCCAAGAGATTACTATCCTTCATATGTGCATCCTAGAAAATATAAGATAATGTTTTTTTAAAATACAATGCTATAGTATTTGGTTCAATATGTACTAATCGGACATGTATAATAATGTACGAAATAACACAGTTGATCTGTGTAATCAACAACCCAAAATATAGAAATTTTTTTTCCAAATTATGGATACATCAAGATATTTTTTAAAGGAGGATTTCAAAATGATGGATACATGTACCACCCATTTAGATAAGAGATCCAAAGTACTCCATCAGAAATTGATTTCTATTAATCCTAAAAAAATCAATATTTTTAGTTTGATTCTCAAATAATGTTTTTGAGATATAAATACAAATGTTTTTTTTAATTTTTTCGTCATACACTCCACTTTTAATAACTCTACATAACCATATAAAATCCCTAAAGAGATTACCTACTATGATTAATTAATAGTAGGATGTCACTTTCAAAAAAGAATATGTGATATATCATTGATGTGATTTCTAAAACAGAATAAGATAATTTTTCTATTTTGTATGAAAATAGATAATAATTTATATAAACAATCATCAGAAATAATGAAAAGGATAGGATATAGGATCTCTCGGTCTTATACTATGAATTTATTTGAAAAAACCTCATGACTGGACCATGACATTCATTGAAAACCATGAAAAACTAAAACATTTTAATAAAAGGTCAAAACTCCATTGATAAAATACCATTAATGATAGAACAATCAATATAAAACCATAATACACCCAATCATATTAATTATCCATGTTAATATTAATTTCCATATTCAAACTCAGAGTGTTACTATTAATATCTCCAATCCCCACCTATGTAAGAGGAACTACATCCTGGGATGATCATCCACTAAAAACCATTTTTATGATATAAACTCTTATAGGTGGATATAAAGTCACATATTGATCACACTATACATGATATTATATGGATATTTATCACAAATAGATTGGCCTAAGATGTTTTATAGAAGAAGGGTCCCAAACCAATGGATGAATAATAGAGATGTTGCACATTCCACCCTTGTAAAACTACCCCCATGGATGAAAAAGTGTATAATGATGACTTGATAATACATAAATACCATCCTGGTGGCCACATAGAATGAATTGAGAAAAAATTAGGCCCAGCTAAAAAATTTTTATTTAAAAATTTAACCACTTTTTAAATCACATTTGTATCCATAATTTTCTCAAGATCCTAATTATCATGATTCTAGACTAATCTCGAAATACAATCTTATGAGATTGACTAACCGTTTGAATATCCATCTTCCATTATTAGAAAGACACCTGAAAAAAGGGACATAAAATATTTTTACATAATTCTTCCCACCACATTCCAATCATTATTGAACGATTCATACTCTAATAGAATTTTAAAAGGAATAAACCACTACATATCTTTGATGCATTCTTGATGAAATTTTCTATCTCAATTACCCACTTTTAGCCACATTTTTTTGGATCTTTCCATAGAAATGAGTAATTATTGAGAAATAATTTGATAGTATATTCTTATTGTTAGTGTGTTCCATGAATATATCATCATCCCAGACCTATTAAGGATTTGATTCCCCTAGCCCAATCTCTCATTCCACCTAATGAACATCTCAGACTCTATGAGGTCAATTTTTGATCCATGTCTAATGTTCCACTCTCTGTAATCTGTGTTTCATTTTGAAAAACAATCCATGAAGATTACTTCATGGGTTTACTACATGAATCCTGAACTATTGAATGATAATTAAGAATCATGTTCCGCTATTTTGATAAAGAAGGTCTGTGAGTTAAGGTATCTACAGATGAAATTCAAACAAGAAAGGATAAATTTTCTATCTGTTCTTGAACCAAACAATGAAAATTTATGTTAGGAAACCCAATTAAAACGTGAATATTAGCTAAGATGTGATCAAGCCTACACCATAAACAAAAACTTCCATTATGGTTATTGAACTAGTTAAACTTGTCCCTATAAAAACCAAGGTCCAATAGGCCCTTTCAAGAAATGAAGGATTATAACTCATTAATATTATTCTAGTAATTAGCCCTCTCCCCATTTTATTCGATGGTTATACAATAAAATTAATGTCTTAACTATTTATCCATGTCATGTCCCCTAGAACAAAATTTTTACGGTCCCTTAATAGTTGATCCCTATGTCTTAGGTCTCACATAGCATAGAGAAATGAAATGAATAACGGAGAATATCTATAAGAAACATTCATAATGATATATTGACCGGATGTTGAGATAAAATCGACATATGCTTATTTCCTCTAAAAAATCAAATACATTGGTTTTAAGGTTCACCATGCTTGAAGTTAGGCAATCTTATCCTTCCTATTAAACTAGTAATCCAAGATAGTTTTTCTTGGGATCATGAATCTCTATAATATAAATCCAATTAAAGGATATTTTAAAAGACATTAGATATATATTCACCCATTCCCTCAGTACTTGAGTATTCCATACAATGAATGAAATCATCAAAAAGGTTGTTTATGCCTTTGGGTATAGGCAAATCATGACTCCTAGACTCAATATCCATTTATGAGATAACATTATTGGATATGGATATAGTGATAATCCCACTAAGGATCAATGAATGTGAGAATGATGGTATTTGAGCATAGTAAAAAACATAAGATAATGAATTGTTTGATTTAGAAATACATACTGAAGGAGTGTTATATGTGACTAGATCTTGAGTGCCACATGCCCATACATTGTTCCTCTATTCATTTGAAACTGCACATGTCTTTAAAAAAATGTTAGACATTGCCAGGGTGATAGATGCATCATGGGGATTGATGATGGAGTCTATTGAAGGAACCCAACATGTGTTTTTAGAGATTGAATTAATTATCAATGGCAACAAAAGAATATACACTTGAGAAGCATCATCATCAACATATATCAAACAACTACTTAAAAGGATAAATAGTAAATGTTTCACATCCTACAGTAAAGTACAGTTCCATGAGATGGATGAAGGATGAAATAAGCGAGTTGGATCCCTAAAATGAAAGTTATAAGAGACACGAAAAGAATGGGTATCCTGAATGGAACAAGATCCAAACATGGAGGTCCGACCCCGATGGAATGCAAAGGAATGATTTTGGATGAAGATTCCAACTTCAAGGTTGATGGGAGTGGAACTGTTGTGAATCAAGAGTCACCTAGCTCTACCTGATTGTTTGATATAGGGACACCGAGATTTAACGATCATAGAACATAAGAGGTCCCACCTGCCACCGAATGAAATCTATTGAAGCTGAACTATCTGCATCTGTGACACATTGCCAATAAATTCCCTCAAATTTGAAATCCCATGAAAAATAGTGGGAGTGAAAGATAAACCATGATTTATGATAGATGTCAAAACCCTTGACCCTAAAGAGGATATTCGATGGAAGAGGGTGATATAAATTTATATATATGAATATCAGATCCATCACAGATTTTTCAATATGGATATTTATTTCATCATCACAAAGGAAAGATCCATGTTTGTTCCCAATCCCATGCAAGAATCAAATGTTCTTCATCTATAGAGGGAAATCGAGAAGAGAAACACAAACCATGGACCAAAAGATCCTTAACCCATATGACATTCCATCAACCATCGAAGCAAGTGTAAGTTCCAACATAACAATAAGAAATTATATCTCCCTCCATTGGGCCACTAGTCAGAGCATATTATTATCTATTTTAGAAATAATTCTAAGAAAAGTTTCTTGCTATACCAGGTCCCCATGATATTACTATAAAGAGGTAGATTTAACTGATTACAACCATGAATCCAATAATAAGCACATTTGTCATTCATAAATAATTCACACAATAGGAACCATTCATAGCCACTCCATGGATCAATCTCTTACCATATAAAAAATTTATATTAATGGATTCCATGCCAAGGATCTCCCATTCTTCATAAGGTAAATGGTTCATGAGTAGTCGGCGGTGAGGAAATTCCACCTATTCAAAAAAATAGATCACATGGATTCCATAGAGAATTAATCCCCTCCATTAAATATATAAGAGGAAAACACATTAACCATGGAGGGGTTTTATAATAATAATTTTTATTTGTTTCATAAAAGTGTCGACCTGACCTCAAGCATCTTTTTTTAATGAATCAAATCCATATTTCAAAAAATGTACAAATACACCCTTTTCATTACAAAAAAGTAATCCCCCTATGTGGACGTTTCGAACCCTCCACACATGGTAACCCCCCTCCCCCACGAAGATGACACTAACCTGATATAGATCCCCATCCGAGGAAGGAGCTATTTCCAACCAAGATGCCAGAGCATCCCAGAGGGTAACCGCCCGACCGATGATGGTTCTTAAAAGCAATCTGTCAGCACATTGGGTTGAAACTCATTTTTCCCACCCAGTTGATACTGAGTGACATAGCAAGGCAGGTGGATCCCGAGGGAGAGGCCCTCCCTAAAAGCAGACTCCTAGGAATCGAAACCAGAACCTCTCAAAGAATGACGTTGTTTTACCACTCTCCTTCACCACCATGCCACCACCAATGTGGCCCAAATACACTATTTACCATTTTACAATCATTTTAAAAAATCTCAATTGATTACATTTACCATATGTGCAATAAAAATTCTCTTTCATTAAACTTTCAAATGGTCCACACATCATTCTCACATGAAAACACATTTTCATGAACAAAATATAAACTAATTTCGTGTCCAAACCATTTAGAAATACATTTTCTAAATCCCAACTAGTATTTAGGTGTACAAAATATATTTTAAAATAAAATCCATGAATTAATCATCCCAAAATAATCACAAAATAAAATCAAGAATTTCATCAAACACATGGGGTGAAATATAAAATAGAATGATTCCACTTATCACTAAACAACGTCGAAATCACCAATTTTCATGCCCAACAATTTTTCCAAAGATCATGAATAAATTCTTAACATATAAGGAAGGTGAAAAAATCGAGAAACCAATTATTATTAAATTTAATGGAATGTTCAAAGGAAACCTACCTCATTCTCATGATGCATCAATATCGCACTCCCGAACCCACTCAACGAAGGTTCCATGTGTAAGAAAAAACTAAGAGATAACTAAAAAAATAAAAACACCCAACATAAATCAAGGGGATACATGAAACCTTTTTCTAGGATACCATAAGAGAAGAATAATTTGAATAAAAATGGAAGGAGAAGGATGATGGAGAATATGAGAGAAGAATACCTTGATTAATACTATCCCCTAACATGAAGGAATCATTATATCTAACAATGAAAGATGAGTGGAATCATTGATAACAAGGAAGGATATCCCTTTTGAATTTAGCATCTAAGAGCCAGAATAAATGGTATGATTGAGGCTAATAACCCCAAGAGGGTAGAATGGAAATTTCCGAATTTTTATGATTCGGGTAGCTCACACGGTTTGGACACACAGTTTGTTAAACAAAGCACCAACTATGCGAGATGTTTGTGGATTGAAGATGAACCTCACATAACAATTATTTCCTAGTTTATTTATTCATGTGAAGGGTGTGTTCCATTAACTAGAAGCATCCCATGTCCCACATAGTTTATTGGAGCATTCTGCACAGTTCCCTCTCACCATATGCAAACTATGAATTACCTACTATGAAGCCCAATAACTCAACTTTTCTAGAATCAAATACATGATTAAACTAAGGAATATATTTAAAAATACAGATAAAAAATATCACCTCAATATTTAAACCCATAAACCATGGAACACAGGAGAGAAACCGAGATTCATAATTGAACTAATACCAAGTTTGAAAACAAAGACCTGGGTTTTACAATTTCACTTTAGGAGTGTAGTAGATGTGAAAGTTGACACTTTTAATTTATTTGAAAATTCTTGATCGATTTTTGGTAATGTTTTAAGCATGATTTTGGTGAAATTAATGGATTTATAGAGGAGTTCTTAGAGTGATTATAACATAATGGTGTTGTCATACCATGGGAAATGGTTGATGAACTACGCACTCTATCATATGGTTAATAATACGAAACTCAAATTTTTATGAGTTGATTAATAAGAAAAAGTGTTATAGGAGAACACAATTATTGCTTATGTATGACATTATAGATGATGTGGGTTGGATCCGATGATCAATAATTGTGGATCAGGAGGAGAAACACACATGTATCGATTAAACATGAGAATGTTGTATTTAATGAGCAGTAGAGGTAAACCCAAACGGTATGGAGTACACCATTAGATATGTTAGGTTGGGACCCTTATAGCATATAAATTTTTTGTGGATGATTAATATTACATTTTAAAACATGTCAATGAGTAATATTTTATATTTTATATTGATTCTGAGTTATGAGTGATAAAACCCTGTATAGATTTCATGTTTGGTGAAGGATATAGTATGGGATGTGGTGATTAGATATTTGGTTCAATGGAGTGAAAATTAAAATACTCTCATGGAGTGAACTATTATATTGGTAATGGAGGAAAATACATCATGTTAGAAGGATTTATAACATGGTGATACTAATATGTAGATGGTTGATATATCCATCAGATGTGGGAAGGAAGGTGATAGAGAACAATATGGTCCAATAAAAATAATATATTTTAGAATCGGATGAGTGACCGAGAGATTTTGAACATTTTAATATGGTTTGGAGTAAATTGAATAGATCGAAGAGTGTGTCAGATTGAATATGTGGAACTGCTCCAAATAAGATGATGGAATCCATTAGAGATATTGAAAAGTCCACCCAAAATATCACTAGGACATCAAGATCAAACATTAGTGTGTGAAATGAATTACCTCTCTATTCCCAATGTTCAATGAATCATGATATAGTAGGATGACTTAATTTAAGTAGTTGAAGAAAATATTTTTTTACTTATGTCATCTAAAAGAGTCTTCACCAGTGGTGTTGATTATTATTTAATATCTGGTGGTGGAAACAATATTTATTATGTCGAATTGGATACAATGAACATGTTTACTGTTTTTTCATTGATTTAAGAGAAAAATAATATATGTTGATACATATTCTTTAAATATAAATAACTACATGATTTGAATTTAAAAAATATGTAAAAAAGGACTGGAAATTTTTTTACGTTTTTCTATCAGAGGTTGACTATGAGAATGTATATGACATATTGAGTGAGTTACTGGAATGTAAAAAATTGTTCGACGGAAAATTATGAAGGTATGAAATGGCATGGATCAAAATATGTTGTGTGGGAAAAGGCCTATAGTGGAGAGCATCAAATATTTGGAAACTATTTAATGAATTAAACCATAGTGTATAAGGAATAAATAGTGTGGTTTATCATATAATTGGTGATTCAATAATACTAAAAGTAATCACTTGGTTTTTGGATAATTAATTCTATATGTTTTTAATATTACAATGTAAACATGATTATTAATGGAACATTTACTAATGGTGTCACATTAATGACCTGGACGTGTCCACACTTCTAGTAAAATGACCAAAGATAATTATCAGGGATAATAAATTTTATGGTGGGACATTTTAACACCCCTTTTTTAGATTGTTTTATAAAATTCATAGTAAATTGTAATTTCTTATTTAAATGAATGTGTGTTATGTGAAACAGATATCAAATTAAGATTCCATGTGATTGAGATTTTTTTTAACGAAACATGGGCTAGAAAAAAACATGTTCCAAGACATGTTCTTCCAAGATATCTCTTATGAATAATTGAAAAACCAACAAGCCCAAGCTGGGCATTTTTTCAGGCACAACATGGGGGGTGGGGTCTCTCTGTGGACCGCAACTAGTTCTACACCACCACATCATTTTGAAAAGAATGGTTGGTGTAAGACGACATATTGTTTAATATTATTTCATGTTCATCCCTTTGGTAAGCCTTATCGGAGGGGTGAAATCATTGGAAGAATGGTCATGGTAAAAAAACAATATCTTGGAACTATCCAATTTGATTTTTGAAATGTACTATTTATCCTCCAAATCATTGATGAACATTGTCGCACACACTCAATAATTTTTTTTATTCTACTAAATTAAGAAAAATGGCTAACATAATATGACTATGTTGAAAAGTAATTAAATTATTTATCCTCTAAAATGACTGAAATGATCAAATAAATTATGTAAAAATAAGGGAAAAATTTCAGGGTTTGGTTGAGTGCTTTTTGAAAAAGAATATCCAATTAAGGAAATTTTTTATTTAAAAACACATATATGAGAATAAATAATAGATATAATATATACCTGAACCAATAATTTATCATTATATCAAATTATGGAATTTAAATTAATTTTTATCCCTTTATCTTTTTAACTCATAAACAATATGTAAATTAACATGACCACAAATATTGGATGAAATTAATCATTGGTTAATTTCAGGACTTCTATTCAAATTACCCTAAATTTATTTTAATCTAATAAAAAAATTATTTTCAATGTAAAATTTTATATCAATATTCTACAAATAAATAATAATTATTTGATTTTGGGAATTAGACTTGAACTGTAATATTATATCATAATTTGTATGGATTTGGTGATTGAATTTTCTCTCTCATGACTCACACAAGTCTGCTATCATGATTAAGTGAAAATCAATAAAGTTTATTAGAAATTAAAACTCAATTAATTTACCATAATTTAAGAATTTCAGTTTTTTCATGGATTAAAAATAATAAAATGATGGGATTATGGATTAGATCACCTAAAAATGAAAACTACTCTTACATGGGAGGAACTATAACCAAGATGATGATTTGTATAAGACAATGATAGAAATAAAAACAGTATATCTCATAACCACTATTATATCCAAGAACGAAGAAGAAAAATCCAGTGAAAAAATAAAAACCATAAAACATTTATTTAATGAAATAGAGATTAAAAGCACAAAAAAGTAACATAAGGTAGAAGTGGGAGAGGAGTTCCTTCATGTAAGAGATACTTGAAAAATATATTCCATCATTAAAATGGTTAGTCTTACTTCTTTAAAAAATTTAGGGGATAAAGTAGTGGTTTGTATTTCATTATCATCATCCAAAATATTCAATAAACATACACAATGACTAAAAACCCCCATTTAAATAGTGTATCAGAGGTTTAGGGTATCAAATTACTAAAAGGGAACACGTGGAATTCAAACTCCAAAATTTACATTATCTTGATATTTATTTTAGGACGAGTTCCCATATGAACAGTACTCCAATCTAGTTTAATTAAATCTTATTAATTTATTTTTACAACAACATGAAAAAACTCATCTCATTCCATTGACATATAAAAAACATATAGCCAAAGTATTGAATTAAGGTCTAATCTATCGAAACCAACCAACGTCTACATTAATACCTATTTTTGAACATCTAAATGTAGGATCTATATTTCATTATATTAATGAAATTTTTTTAAAAATTATATTAAATTATGTCCACATATTTCTATGTTCAAATTTTTCATTAATGAAAATTTTATTAAAAAATTACTATGTTAAAACTAAAATGAAAAAAATATAATTTTCATGGAATTTATAATTTAATTCAAAAAAAATATTAACATAAATATTATATTAAAACTAAATATTTGGAGATTATATAAGTTATTATAAATAAATTTTTCTATAAAACCTTCTCTAATAAACTCCGACACACTTACCATTTTTTACTCTTGGGAAAAAACATAAAGTCATATAATCCAGAAAATGTTGCATGTTGAAATTTCAAAAATGATGATGGAAAAATGAGAATAGAAGTAATAAAAAAAAATAATTAAAAAATTTAATGAATTATTTTTCTCATAATCATGTAATAATAAAATCTAGTGAGGTCTCTGACACTTGTCATGAGAAACCTAGTTATGAGTCAATTATGCCTCAAATTCCCCAAGTGTGTATATAACAATATTTTCAATATTTTATCTCCTCACATAATCTAGTATTTAATGTTCATGTAAAATACTTTTGAATAAATAATTATATTCCTCGAAACAAATATAAAATCCTTTGAATAAAATTCCAAAACACTCTAAATTTAGCATTCCCAGAATTAAAACATTATTCTCCTAACTTATATATCCCCACATTTTATTACTTTATTAATTCCCATATTTATTTTTATTTCATTATTTATTTTATTTTATTTATTTTATGGAATATAATAATTAGATATCAGCTACACATTTATATTTCCATCTACTGTAGTGGTGGACATGATCATAAGAGAAACTAAAATGCAGATAGATCATGTTATTAGATAAAGAAGACAAAATAAGAATCCTATACCTTAAATTAGGTTAGAAAAAATCACAAGTAATTGTTTATTTTGATGTGTGTGGAAGATTAAATGTACAATTTTACACAAAAGTACCTTATTGAATTATTTCATAATTTCAACAGCATCATAAATACATAAATATTCATTTCATTGATGGACATCTATTTCCACTAAAATTTACCACCATTGATGAACACATCCCCATGCTCAAGAAACTTTCCTAGAGGTTAGAAAAATTAAAAATTCACTCATAATAGGTTCCATGGATTTATGAGAATGTGATGTGATTTTTTTTTCTCTTTTTCTTTTTAATATGTTAAAAAAATACTATTGAAATTAGAAAATGAAAAACAAATCCTAATAAATATGTAAAAAATTCAACCTCCCCCCCCCACATAAAATATTATATTATCCTAGACGAAAATTCGTGAAATGATAATATTAACATTAAAATAATTTTAAAAATTAGGAAAAATATCATAAAAGTTTGAGGATAAGGGATATAAAAATATTTTTAAAGTGTTGATTGTCTTGTGCAATGTGATAGAATCAGTAGCTTGTGTGAGGAATCTCATAATGTGATTCTTCAACCACTACCCATTTATTTTAAATCTCGTTCACGTGGCCTCATGTATGACTAACACTAAATCATATGAAAAAATATGAGATAAAATAGAGGTTCCCAACAATCTATAAAGAAACTTATGATGAATTAACTTCAATCATGAACTGTACATAATTACTTTTTTATCCTATATCAAACATCACATTCTATATCATTCTAGAAAAATAGTATAAATATTTACTTATATATCCTTGAGTTCTCATATAACGATAATAAAATATCCATACAAACACGAATTTTAAACATTCTTTGATATCCATCTTGGGATAAATCCATGTTTCATTTCTTTATAGCCTAATATTCCTAATGATAAACCTCCAAGAGAATATGAAATGATTCCCAAAAATGAACTGATAGGGGTACATACAAACGGATGTTTTTAATATCATCTTATAGACCCATATCTCATCATCAAGGCACTCAATCCAATCCTCCCTATTCAGATGCACTATTTTTCCAATATATAATTTGACTGAAAATTAGAAGACATTGGATTTATAATTTGTTTGTTTCTGGTATATTTCTTTTTTTTCTTTGTCACCACATACTTATAAAGTATGTAATTCAAATATCAGTTGTAAAAGGGTGAAACATGGCCAGTGATGATATCCTCTAGAACTCTAAATATTCAAAAAAATTGATCCTTAATAAAATCCATGACAACATGAGTATCATTAGATATATTGGACATGGTGTCCACCCATTTTTTTAACATAATAAAAATTTCAAATAATGCATTGTAAACCAAATGATGATAAAAATTCACATATGAAATTCATTACCATTAAATAAAAACATCAATGAGTAATACGAGATATTAGGGAAGTCATGTATCTTATAAATTTTTCCAGTGTCTTGGTAACATTAGTAGAACATAAAATCAAATCGGAATCATGAAAAAAATACAAAAATATATTCTGAAGTCTATGCCATTCCTAAGTATCCTATAGGGTCCAGAGTTTCCACCAAAAGAATGTGTATGAGAAAAACACAAGATTAGACAAACGTCTCATAATTAATTGGTCTCTATAAATGTGTCGAAGGTATGGATATTACTACACATAAATCCAAGATTAAATATATATTGATTAATCATTTATTTTCTTTAGATTTTCAGTAGTTTTAAAAGAAAATATGTAATTCACTAAAACATGTTATTAGGGATGTGTACATTAGATTTCTTAATGATAATCATCATATGTAGTTTCTCATTGTGTAACTGGTTTGTGGTATTATAATCCATCATTTGACTAAAACTACTAATGTGGTAATCCACCATGTTCTAGGAAACCATATTATCTCTTATATTAATGTTAAATTTTTTAGAAGAATCATAGAGTGAAAAAGTGAGGGATTCACGTATCACTTCATTACAAGGTACCTCAAAACCACATTGTCAGAGAAAACAACTACCTTAGATATCAATAAATAAGAGTGGAATTGATATAAAAAATATGGGTGAAATAAACTACTTTTAAATATTTTTGAAATTTTATTGGGTTGATTAAAAAATACATAATGATTAAGTAATCACAAGAGCCCACCCTTTCACCCACTATGATAAAACTACTCCAAATGTGTAGTTTTAATAATAGAAAATAAGATAAAATGGGAGTTCCCACCATGGGGTATGTATGACCTGGGATGTGGTGAGAATTGTATTTTTAACATTAAAGAAAAACCTATATTAATCATCCAACAACAATCAGAACCCTTTTGAAGAAACTATAATAAGGGAATACAAATGTAACTAAAATATCTAATTAAGGGTCTTTAAAGTCATTCATGGCCTTCTAAAAAATTTTGTCATGAACATGTTAAATATATAGAAGGGATGAAATAATATCCATCTTGGATCTATCATCCTCTATTACATATTTGGACACTACATTACCTAAGACAATGTCATTCTCTCTAAAAAAATGACATTTCTAATGGTTTTAAAATAAATACTTCTCAATATAATGATTCAACAACTTTCCAAAACATCAAATACATTAATAAAATGATGAATAATATACAGTTAAATAATCCAAAAATACCTCCATGAAATACTCAATAAAATTAGAAAATATACTCTCTGAGAATCTCAGGAAGGTACCTAGGGAGTTGAAAATCCAAAAATACATTCTTCAATAGGAAAATTTACTAAATTTTATTGTGAATTTCATCTTCCAATAATATTTTGGAGAAACAAAAACCTAAAAATAACAATAAAATACATGAATGAAATAATATTATGTCATTCCAACAATGTATGTTAAAAATAACATCAATGAATGGGAGAAGAAATGAACCTAGAATGTGGAATGATTTAGTTTCATATAATCAATACAAATGCCAACTATATTGACCCTAATTGGAACTAAATCCTATCTCTCAATTATAACAATAGTAACACTGCTTTTCGAAGAAAACCCATTACATGAAAATTCCACTAGGAATCTAAAATGGGATAAATGATTCCATCCTTGAGAAAATTTTCACCTTCTTTTTTAACAAATTCCTTAAGTGTGTTATTAAGTTGCTTCTATGAATCCCTTTCTAGTTTATCCCCATCCTACAAAACATTCCTATGCATGAAAATTGAGGTGTTAATACCAGATATGAAATCCCGGGTCCACCCATTTTCTATAATATTCTCCCTCAATAGAATCGAAACATTTTCTTCATGTTAAAAATTGAGATTATTAGTAATTATAACATGTAATATTTGGCCACTCAATAGATATGTGTATTTTTTATTTGGTAGTAATGGATTGGGTTCTTATCTATGGTGTAATAATTGGTTTGATACATAAAATGCAATAATGTATTTTCATAATAAACATCATTATCAAAACAAAAATAATCAAAATCAGAGATTAATGCTCCACACCCATCAGTATGCCCAACAAACATGTCATAATCAGAAAGAACTTTCTCATAATCCAAATATGAATCCACATAAAAATCATATCCAATAGATATGTGTTCATTATAAAATAGTGTAGAAATGATCTTAGACATCAATCTAGACCGATTTATCATAATCTCTATAGGAAAAGTAGAATGAAAATCTAAGGGGTTTTAACATTATGTTAAAAAATGTGTGATAAATAATAGAGTGATCCTATGAGGGGTACTTCATGGAGTCCATAACATTAAATCTAAAAACATTATCTCAAAATTATAGGGGTATTTCAACATGATTGATGTTTATAATGGATTGGAGAGTTTTTAGTAAGTGGATATATTGGGGTCATGTGAATCTACCTAAAATTCCTCCATTTTAAGCATTTTGAAGTCTCTAGGAAAGATCATGTCTCTTACATGAACTAGTTCATATTCAAGGACTCTTGATGTAAATGATTTAGTTAAATTTTATTACTGAACTATCACTCTCATAATTTTCACCAAACAAACCTTTATAGAAGAAAAAACAAACTGAGGCATTATATTTATAGAGGCCCCCAAATCACGTAAATCATCAAAAAGTGGAACTCCCCTATACCGAAGATGGTGTTGAATATTATGGGATAAATAATATTTATTAGAATTAATTTAGTTTTTGTAATGAGTGTTGGATCATTCCTTCAAATATGGATCCTAACATTTCACTTTAAATCACATTGATTGGTACAATGATATTTTAATAATTTGGCATAACATTTGATTTTTATAGTGGAATCAAGAAGGGGGATGTGTATCACACCACACCTGAAAGTGTCCAAAACCACTTTTTACAACTCTTCTTTAGTTATATAATTGGTTTTTACAACCTTATTTAGAAATATAAGGGGTATATGAAGAATATCATCATTTTTTTCTTAACATTTCCATTCTCGTTAGGCATCTCAGCGACCAGAGGTAAGGGTGGAATACCATCGGGTTTGGGGAATCCCAGAAGATTGTTTGAACACATCACATAACTATTTCCACCCACTTATCAATATGATAGTATAAAAATTACCATTTCTATCTGGATTGAGTTTAGCGGTAATTATTACAAAGTTAAATTTTACCATTTCATGGTTGGTAGAGGTGATTTGGCTCATTTTCATCCTTACCTCCCTCAACATTGTATCATGGATCTTTAGCTTACGTTGTTGATTAAGAATAATTTATTCCAAAAATATATTCTATGGAATAATTTAATTGTTTAAGTATTGAAATATATTGGACATGTATATTCTTGGGATTGAAATCCCATTTGGGGTTTTTGAAAACCCTATATATATGGTGGAGGGTGTAGGAAGGTTTTTTTTTTGAAAAAGATCACATTGTTGTTCTCTAAAATCAGACCACATATCAAAGTGAACATTCCATCATATATTTTATTAAAGTGAGAATTATTCATTTTGGGAGATATTTTAACATTATTTTGACTTTATTAGATCTATATTAAAATAGCTCTCCTTACTTCCATAATAGGGATTCAGATAAAAATGATTATACGGTGGGTTTTGATGAACTCTCTTTTTCTAGATGACTACCAAAAAAATTTATTTCTACCTTGATAAACACTTATTGAGTTTTTTTGTGATAATTATATTGAATTTTTTGTTTGATATTGACCTTTGTTGATCATAGAAAACCAATAATTGGAGTACTTTATAATAGTTTCATGCTGTTGGGATCTATTTTTTTTCTTACAATCAATCTTTTTCAAGGATTGTGGATACTATTCTATTTTCATATATTTGAAGTGACAAAGGTAGTTTAACACAATGATTTTCCCAATATATTATAAAATTTAAATATAATTTTTATTTAACATATGATACATGGTCTTTCCCCATTGGGAAATTTAACCATTTAATAATATATTTTTTATGAATGATTTCATCTTGAACTAAATAAAACACCCTAATTAGATTGCACAAATTATAAATAATAATGGTGTACGCTTGTACCGTAGTTTGAAATTTCTATCACTGAAGGCTGAAAATAAGATTTTAACAATATACCATAAGTTATGTGAAACCCATATAATTTTCAAATGAATAATTACATGATGATAGTTGACCTTAGAGGGAACTATGTACCCCTTAAGTGAAATGATTTATGAATTGGAATTTTTGGTAATAGTATGAATTCATGATGTTTGAGGTTAATTAAAGACATTATGGTATATTAGAAAGACATAATGTAATGAACATTGAAAATGTAAATAGGATCCTTAGAAGTTTCCTTTTCACATGGAATGGGAGTGATGACAGACTAGTTTGGGCCCCCTATGATGGTCACAATATACCAAATACTAAATCATGAGAGCTTGAGAGTCTAGAGATGTCTCATGTTGTTTGAATTGAGATAATGGGATGTATATCCCATGATTGATGGGAGATTCCCATTGAAAATAATTGGTTCTTGATTAAATTATTTAATGATAATTATTGGAATATATCATATGACCAGAGACTTGTGTTGAATGTTGATTTTACTAATAAATAATTTTTATTAAATGTGAATTTTATTATTATTATACGATTGGGTGACCTTGATGTGATTAAAATGATCTAGTGTGATAATTATTATTATACTACTGGAAGGCCTTGATGTGATTCCAATGATATGTTGTACCAATTATTATTAGTATACTATTATGGGGTTTGATGTAATTCAAGGATCTAGTGTACCAATTATTAAAATTATTCTCCTGGGGGAAATTGATGTAATTATAAATATCTAGTGTGTCAATTATTATTATAAACTAGTTGGGTTCCATGATTTTATTCCAAGGATTTTGTGTGCCCATTATTATTAAAATGTTTTTGGGGATAGTGATATGATTCCAAGTATTTGGTGTTTCTAATATCATTATTTACTATTGCGAGCCTTGAGTTGATTCCAATTATATAGTGTGATTTTTATTTCTTATTTTACTAGTAGAGGACCTTGGACATAGTCAATGATTTTGGTTTCCCGTCATTTTTTATACTTTAATATGGTACTATAGAAAAGGACATATGGAACTAGCCGAAGTTGGTATGGGTAACCTCATGTGTCTTATTAGGATTCGAGGATTGATGGTTGTATTTGATTATGGAACTAGAATTCCTTATTTATCCTTCTATGGAAATACAATGTATTTATCAATACATTTACTGGATATATATAGGAAATCATTGTTATTTACCTACAAAGTTATATACTATCACCCAACTTTGGTATCCATTGCACTTGGGAACCTAAGCGATCTTGAATTTACAAAGGATTAGGTTGAGCATTGTCCTAGGAATGCAATCTTTGATTAGGACAACTCGGATGGGATTGGTGACTAATATTATGTGAGGTTTAGAGATATATTAGAGCCTCTATGTATATTGGTTCTTTATTTTGTTCGTTTTAGTAACTGGCCTGATGGGTGGTCAGTTTATGATTTGATGGCCTTATGTATTTCATTTTATATTATTGATACCTTTTTTTATTAATTTCATTTTCGTACTCTAGAGTTTATTTATTATTGTGTATGATATTTGGGTATATCCATTGTTATTATTAATTTGATATGAGGGTATAGTCTTCCCACTGTAACATCATAGACCATCATTGTTATTCGGCAGCCTCTAGAACACGAGGAGACACAACTGATGTCACATAATGACCTGGTCTAGACACATTTCATTATTGACTAGGAAAGGGACATTATATTGAATGTGGTTTTAGAATCTAAATTTCTATATTTATTTTCAAAACAATTTAAAATATAATTTTTACTACATACTAAATTAAAATTGGGCAACATATAAAAATATCATCTTATATAGGGATGATTAAAAAATTTCCAAGATAAAATAATTCATGTACACATATAGTATTTTTTATAAATAACTAAATAAATATATATATATATATATTATAAATATAATCATAAATAAATATATGTTATAAAAATTATAAATAACCATTTACGCACACAATCTCTTGTTTATAAATATAGTGATATATTTTAATAAAATAGTAATAAATAAATATATGTTAGAAAAAAATATTATTAAATTATAAATAATTTATATGTATATATAGATATACTCAAGGAAAAATATATTTGTTTTAGATATATATATATGAATACAATGATGTGCATAAGTATATTTTCATTTTATAAAAAAAACATTATGTATAACTATATGATTAAATATTTTTATGTATAAGGAATTTATCATTATTATATATAAATTAAAAAATATATAAATATTAATTTTCTCAATAATAAAACACCATACATTAGAAACATATTTTTTCTGTAATTTTTTAAAATTGATTTAAAATATAATATAAATAATAAATCTATTAATCTATAAAATTTTATAAAAATATTAATGGTTGAGTGTATCAAAATCCTTAACTCCCTCATTCAATATGGTCTACCATAAAATGTTATGATGCTCAGCTAATCCATTTTCCAAAATTAAAAAAACCCAAAGGCAAAAACAAACTATTATGAAATATATATCGCACACAAATAAACATATAATCATACATTTATTTAAGTAATAATTTTTTTTCAATAATTAAAATTTTTAAATACAGTAATTAATTATATATATTTTTATATACAATAAATATACCAATATAATTAAATAATAATATTATATCTATATATTTATGATTTTAAATCTATATAAATATAAATATTGAAATTCATAATTTTAATTTTTGAGTTGTAAAATTCATAATATATTCTGAAAAAAATTACATAATACATTTATGAATAATTAATTGATTATAATGTAAATATATTTATTATAATATTAGTAATTTTATTATCATATAAAAATATTAATATATTTATTAACAAAATTATTAAAATATTTACATTACATTTAGCATTATATAATTATATTAAACATAATATTAATACATTAATTTTAAATCGTTTTGACATTTATTCAATTTTTTATATTTTTTTATTATATAGTGATTTTGAATTTTATTAATATATTATTATTCGTATTATACATTTATTCATAATATTTATTTTATTATCAATTTATTTAAAATAAAACATTTTTTATAATATCTATACATTTATTATAATATTGTTAAAATATTTATTATAATATTAATACATTTACTTCTAATTATGATATTTAAAATTCATTTTTATATAATTTTTATAGAGTTGTTAATTTTAATGCAGTTTTTGATTTCTAATATTTTATACTATTTATCAGTGATAATATTATTTCTAAAAAATATATCTTTTATCACCACTGATAGATTTTGAGTTTTAGCACTACTGAAGATAATCCTTTATTAGCCCTTATTTTACCACTCAAAAAGAATTCTTTATTAGTGGTTTTTATTTTATTCCTTATAAAAAATTATTTTATCAGATTTTATTCAATCATTGATAAAAACCATTCCTTTTTTTTAAAATACCCCTCATTTTCATGGCACTCATCACTAATAAAGCATAAATTGAATTCAAATATTATTTAAAACTTTTCTAGAATATTTTTTGATGAATTGACCTTCGAAATCAAATTTATGGTATTTAAAATCTGTTTTTATGGATTTATCAACCAATCTAGCATTATTTTTTATGATTTTTGGTTGTTATACCCTTACCTATGACAAAATCCAATTTTGGATGTTCTACTTTAATCGATCTTTCATGTTTTTCATATTTTGTTGGTGCTCTACCTTTCTGTATATATAAATTTTTATATACACAATAGTATTAATTTCACCCTTATTTTTTATATTCTTAACATCATAATTTATGTATATATATATACACATACACACACACACACATTGATATATATATATATGGTTCAGTTTTCTTATATTTAGTAATATATTTGTATATATGGTTTTTTATGTGTGTTCATTTATTAATATATTTCTGAGTGTAAAAATTTATATATCGATTTTTTTTTTATATTTAATATTTATTTTTTAATTCATATTTATATTATATATACTGAAAAACATCATTAAATTTTTATTATTTCTATTTATATATACCATGCATAAATTTATTCTATACATATTATTTATTTCTATTTATATTAATATTAATTTATATTATATTTAATATTTATATGTATTTATATATACCAACATAACATTATTTATACATCAAAATATTATCATTCATCCCTTATCTATCCAAAAAGAATTACACATCATTTTCTTATAACACATGGAAACATCCTTTTATTTCTAACATAGGAATTGGCTTCATTAATCTATTTTCAACTAGCTTAATTCAAAAAAAAATCCACATTTCAATTCAATTTAACTACTTGCACAACCGAAATATCATTAAGAATCCATTTCACAATTAATTATCAGATTACCTCATCAAAATTTAAATTTATAGAAATAAATTTTCAATATAAATTATTATATTTACTAGTTAAAAATCAGCATAAATTAATATATAAATATTTATGTTCAGTATATGTATTGATACCTTAACCACATGTAGTTCCACTAAATGATATATTTTTTAAAATACCTAATTGAAACAAAATCTCACAACATCATAACTATATCTTTAATTTCAAAAATATTGATTACATTAAAATCCAAAGTTACATTGTTAATTTCCCCAATATACCATCACATTGTACATGATCGTACCTACTGAAAAACTGTAAAACAATCCACACCAAGATAAGAGACATAGTCCATTTCCAAATATAATATTTATTATAGGTATTTTTTTAATTCTATTATAAAACATGGTATTTAGATATATTATTTTATACAATTTTTAATATATGTATTATAATTTTTAATTATATTTTTTGATGTTGTATAATACATAATTAACAGTTTGTGAAAATGATACAATTTATGCATAATTTTTTTGAATTTATATAATTATTGTATAATATAAATATTATTGAATCAAATAGGATCTATAAATATCAAAAATGGATGAATGGGAATATGAAACTTCTCAAATAATTTGTCATTGTTTATGATGTTTTCATTCAAGGTGAATTTGTATAGTGAAATTGGAAGAAAACATATTATTTCATGAAATAAAATAATGTTTCATATGATAAACTAAACCTAGGGAAGAACTAGATTTATCTATAGTCAAGGATAACATTGTAGTTTATAGATTATCTAATATGATTAATAGAGTAAACGACAATGAAAATAAATCTATAGTTCATAGATCATATAGTATTAAAAAAAGGGTACATGATAATGATGATTTTATTGATCAATTGAAAATCATAGTTGAAGGTGAACATTGTGATTGAATAAATCATTTTGTGAAGCTAAAGAGTTGTTAAAATATGTCATTGTATGCTAGATTCACTAAATATACAACATTTTCAACCATGTTGAAGCTATATATATTGATAGCTCGAAATGAATGGATTGACACCAGATATGATAATCAGTTTTATAATACGGATGATGTGATTATATAATTTAATGAGCTTCCATGTTTATCAAATATTTCTACTGAATTCAATATTCAAAGGGTAAGATTACTAAAATAATAGATGTCTATCAAAAATATTGTACACTTTTTTGAAAAGAAAATAATCACTAAAAAATAATTTATGGGTTGTGTGGATTAATTCGAGAAATGAGTATCATGCATATCAAAATTTTGTATTGTGTTTTAAAATATAGATGTGATGATATTGTATCATAATTTTCATTGCATGTGGATACAAGAATTCGATAGGGGAAATTACTTCACTCATCAGTCTCTAGTTAGTGGAATAATGTTGGTCATGAGAATTATAAATTTGGAAATGATATGGGAAACCTAATTATTTAGATATATAATAATGATATTAATTAGTTTAGTCTACATAGTATAACTCAAAATACATTGACAGTTATGTTAGTGAAGTATAACTTTCCACCATGGTTTTTCATATAGCACAAATTCATTATGTTTTCTCTATGTATATCATGAACAAAATAATTTAATAATGATATTGATAATTATTTAGATCAGTTGATTGATGATATGAAATTAATGTCTTAATCAATTGTTATGTTTAATGATTCCTTTAAAAAACAATATTCCACATTGAAATCCATTTGGAATAGTATGATAAGTGACTTTCCTGGAATGGAAATTTCGTATAATACAGAATTAAAATAATTATATTGAATTTAATTTTTGGATAAGGTTCTCCGTCATTTAGTTTGAATCATTCATTATAGACTATGTATCAATTAAGTTATAAATTTTTACCTAGATGAAATAACTAATAATCCTATATGCCATTATTTTAAGTGAATTTAGAAGAAAGAACCCCACAATCTATGTTAATAGGGTATCATCATATCAATAAAGTAATGTATATTTTCAATAATTGGGGTAATGAATTTTCAAAAAAATAATGAAAAGTTGTTGTAAAAGTAATCATTTTTCATTAAATTACCATATTGAAAGTCGTTATATGCTATAAATTTTATTGATGTAATGAATTGATAAAAAATATTATGTGATACTGTCATTGGTACATTTATAAATTCACCTAAAAAATAAATGTATGGAATTAAGGATAGGTTGGACAAGATTGACATGGATATAAAGGAAGAATTGGTGGTATTATGTGGTGTAAGATGTTATTTTCTTCCTCAAAAATCATACACACTTTCCAAGAAATATAGATTTTTATTTTTTAGCATTATTAAAAGTTTAATCGTTCCATAGGGTTATTCGTAAAATATCATTTATTTAATTTTTGATTTATTTGATGTTAAAGGAAACAAAGCACATTAAAATCCCATTATGTTGTTCTATTAAATTATTTTATCTATTTCTATCATTCTTACTAAAATTTTAGAAACAAATTTACCACGATTTTATAAATTTTCAATTAAATATGAATTACATTTATAGAAAATCCAAAAATGAAATTATTATCATATTAATCGATTTAGTGATATTATTACCACCATCATTCAATTATATAATAGTCCACTTAATGAATCAATTTTAATAATGATATTATTAGGTGGGAATGTACATTACCGATTTATGTACCCCATTGACTTGTATAGGATGATTTTTAAAGGATATATAAAAATATTAAGGTAATAAAAACTACTATTATTGAGTGATATATTGTTGAAGAATAAATTGAATTAAATAAAAAATACTTATCTTGTTTGGATAACATTGGTCTCCATAAATCTCATCACATCAGGTACTATGTGGGTGATGGAATTTCAAGAATAGATATTTTCATAATTTCCATTATAATGCAGAAGCATGATCATCATTATGTTTTAAAAAAAATAATGGAGGGTTCACTGTATATTTAAACCCACAAATTAATTATTATTCATTTTAATACACCCTGTGTTGAACGATTGATATTAAATACATAAAATCATTAGTTTATTGTATGGTTTGGATACTATAATGTTTAGGAGTTATCTATAATTAATTATTCACATTTTTATGTACGATTTAACTTAGAGTTATCTATATATAATACATTTTCATCTTAGAAACACATGGGAGTAAGATTATAGAATTATCAATGTACCATATTTTTAATGAAAATAAGTTTATAATAGGAGAGTTGTCGACATCAATAAATAAGGATTCCTGAATCTAAATTTCATTAATGAATTTTATATGGATAATACATTAATAATTGTATAATAATAATACTTATTATTTTATTTACTATATATTATTAATATAAGATAATAAAATTATATTTTTTATACGAAAATAACAATATAGTCCAATTAAAATTATATTTTAGATGATTCTTTTATTTAGATGTCCCAATAATTTCTTGTAATTACAATTATTGATTGTTTCTTGTATATCAGCAGAGACCAAATGTATTGGATTTAGAGACTCAATATTGGTTCAAAATCCATTCATACATTAATTTTAAAAAATATATTTTAATTAATAGTTTAATGTTTTAAAAAAAAAAATTTGTTTTCATTAAAATTATAGGTGTTCACTACTATATTACTATAATCTAAATTATATTTTTAACAACTGATGTAGAAAATGACTTCTCCACAAGCTAATACTACAAATCCTAAATAAAAACATATTGATATTGTTGAAATTGGTGAAATGTTATATGGAGAAAAATATATGGTTGAAGAAAGATTTGATAATCATTCATGACTATCTTAATAAATATTAATATAGTGAGTAGAAAAGGGATAAAATTTAATGCTATATGTAATGAACAATGTCATCCTATTCATCCCAAAAATTCCATTTTTATAAGTTACATTGGGGTCACATCTCAAATACATGTTCTGGTTGATTTAGAACTATTAAAAAATTTCATTGTATTGAGGATAATAATTCAGAAGAAAATTGGGTACAATTATCATATGCATGTTATATATTATTGGAAAATAAAATATTGAAATACTAAATTACTCTGCATAATCCATTACATTGTACATTAATATTAGATTATTTTTGAATTAAATTCATAATACCACTCACTCGAAATGATCATGTAGTCTTTATAACACTTGTTATAAATAATTATATTAGGGATGCTAAAGGGAATGTAATCCCCCACCCACAAGATATAAATTCTCACATAATAAACCTATAAACATGGAATTCACTCATTGGACATTATAGGGAGGAATCAAGTTAGGTACACTGTAATTTTTATAATTTTTTTGAATGTTCATATATTTAAATTTTAGACATAGAATGTTAATGTTATGAAACAAAAAAGGAGTGATGAAAACTAGTAGCGGGCGTCAAAAACAATATACCCCAACTATAAAAAGCAAGGATTAAATATGCTTTATGCGAAAAAATGGTATATATTATAAATATAGTGTAAAATAATAAATTATTTTGAAATTAAAAAATAATTATATATATATATATATTGATGAATAGGAATTTAAAGTCACTTTTATCCAACATCTTAATATATAGAAGGATGATCATGTAAATAAAAAATGAAAAATAGTTGATCAAAACACACAAATATTTTTGGAATCATGTTTTTGTATATCATTGTAGATTTTCTTCTAAATAATATCATTATTATACAACATTGAATGCTTATTTTTTTAATTTTTTATCTTGTTTAGCCAATGGTATTTATGATGGTTGTACCAGATGAATGACTCATTTTAGTTCCTTTTAAACAACCATAACAATATAGCCACATTAGTGGTGAGGGTTGTAGGGTGTTCCATTTAGAATATTTTGAGAGAGAAAAGAGGCATGGGGATAGAGATACTATAATGGAATAAATGTAAGAATAGAAATGTTATCTAATATAAATAGTTACATAGAGTTTAATTTGATATACTAGTTTATGTGAAAGGATTAATGAGAAGAAAAAACATTTTAAAAATCCAAAAAACCACCCCATATCATTCTCGCTAAACATTCTAATCAATGACCTTCCTTACCAGAGGTAATCATAATTTATTCATTATAGTTTTTGATAAAAAAAAAAAATATATTGATACCATTATTGTACTAAAATTCTATAAGATAAATTTATTTTGATTCATATCTATTAGAACCCACCCATCACCTTGTTTAAAGGGTTACAATATAATATATCCTAGTATATATTTTATATAATAAACGATATCTAAAATATCATTTGAGATTAGGGATTTATTAAGCTCACCTGGAAAGAGATGAGCTATGTATTTTACTTTATTATCCATATGTTGATATATTTAATCGTTCTATTAGAACATTCATGGGTTGGACATTTATTCTTACAATTATACATAATATAATGAAGTATATCCTTACTAATTATTTTTTATGAAAAAAATTTAAAAATTAATGAAAAAAGTATGAATTGAGGAATGTAATTATAGATGGTGAAAATGAAATGGAAATCAAATTTTGGATCAAAATATATATAAAAGGTCAACTAATAAATCTAATAGACCTTCTAAGAGTACCATTATCCCACCAATTCAAATGCCAAATTAAATAAAATTACAATGTCATTTTGATGGAATATTATAGACCAAAATGTGAACAATATAGAATTTGAAGAATATATGTATAGTCCATTTCAGGGATAAATCCTATATAAAATTTATATTATATTTTCATTCTCGAATGTATGGGATCCTCGATTATGAATGTATACATTAGTTAGATTTTCATAAAAGGATCCACAATTTTAACTACTAGGTTAATTATAGTAAAATACTATTCATACTTACTATTGAAAAATATATCACGATTAAGAAATGGTAAAACCTTAGGATAAATAATTTACACTAATTAGTCCACATGCCACTTCTAAAAAACCATTCAATGGGATAAGAGAAATTTTTCTTAAAATTTGAAAAAATTTGAATTTATTTAAAAGTAACTAAAAGAAAACATACTATTCATAATACCGATAATGCAAGGGTAAAAATATGAAATATAGTCATATAAAATTTATTTTTATTTAATTTTATTGTTATTCAATTTTTTAGAATATTTGGATACAAATTGAAATATGTTTGGATACTCCAATGATTTATTTTTTACATGCAAAGCATTGATATAAATCGAATTGACCACAAAAGATGTTATTTATTAAATTTTGATACACACAATTAAATACTTGTATAAATAACCATCATATGATATGTTTTATTTTACATTTTATTTTTATATTATCATGGACCAACACACTAGGTATTGTTGTCCAACTATAAGCTGATATTAATTCCCCAAGGCCACCTACAATAGGCTAAGACTTAGAATTCATCATCCTGTAAGAAAATATCTCACATGTGAGGCCTTAACCTAGGTACAAATACACACATAGACTTCTCCAAATACCAATACAATCCTAGAAGTAAAATAAAATTGATACCAAAATGTATGTATAACATCTATCCCACATATGTGTATGAAGAATGTACTATGAATAAAAAAGGACCGAATACAAAACCACTAAAATGGATAAAAATTTCGACCTACTAATTAATAGGAGACTCCTATCAAATGATACACCTAGTATTTACATGACCAGCAATAATCATTATACTCTACCCACTCCTGGTTCTTATTAGACCCTATAAAAAGGTATATCGTCTACCAATTTCAAGATGTGTGTGATAAAATACCATGAAAGAGTTAGTATAACAATACCTTCTATGGAACCCTCAAGTAACCAAACATTATTTTCTGGAGAGTAGTCATCTCACCATCAAAATTGATGTAAATATGGAATTGGGAAAAATAATAATAAAACATACATATTCTCATTATGAACTCCATGCCTCAAGTAGATCTCTACTACTATCCTCCACATGATAATACTGATGATTACAATAAACACTCATCTGGTATAACTCTCTCTATATGTTTTTCTATTACCAATGGCTCTCATCTATGAGTTTTCCCAACGTTCCATGACAAATAATTATTCATTGGATCTCCTAGATCACAATATATAGATATGGGATCACAACCAATTCTCATGGGGAATACTATAAATCCAATATAGAAGAGCCCACTATATCGGGGATTGTATGCCCGTACAAGATGGTCACTATCAATACACAAACCCCAATAGGGATGGTGATATGATACAAGATCTCACAATGTTCTCATGTAGGTAATGTTATAACACTATCCATGAAAATACCCAAAGATTATATAAAAAATCCTATGATAAGGATATAATACCACACTATAACCTCATTAAAAGAGGCATATGGGATACACTCAACTGATACTGAACCAAAATGAAGAGACTAAGGGCATAAATATATCCTGGAAAATGTACATGGCATGTACATAGGGGTAGAAGACATGTCCTTCCATCCCCATGTCTTCCCTTTCCTCTTTATTTTACATAAATTGTAATTTTATAAATACACGATGTGTATTATTGGGATACATGGATTGTAATGTTCATCCAACAATCTACCCATGTCATCTTCCCTTCTCCATTTACACATAGTAGTTCCTTTTTTATGTTTCTCCCATGTTCATTGTCATGTCCACGCCAATATACACCTCAGGTACACACTGAGCCTCCAACACTTTGTCACATGGTTTGTGACATGTGTTAGAGGGTGGGTGATATTGTTTTCTACGAGAAACCCTATCCCTTTAAAATATGGAAAATATAAATATTCTTCTTCAAAATATAATCCATGTACCTAGGAATTTTCTTGAAATTTCATTATTGTCAAATGATTCCCTAAAACGCTTCAACCACCAAATCCACTTCTAAAATCACTTATTGAACAAGATATTAACCTATATAAGCTCATTTTTCACCACTTTAAAGATTCTATCCATGAATTTGACTGTAATACCACAACCATTTCATTACATCATCACCACATAGCAAAACTTGAACTGTAGAAACATTAATACAATCTTAATCTATCACTAGTCATCCTATAATGTCATTGTACCTTAATCACTCCATTAATCATGAACCCTAACCGACAATATTGATCTTTTTTCCAACGAATAGGTAAAAAATGATCAAATGTCAGTTATTAAACGATCCACTGAGAAAAGAAATATTTATTATTAATCAGGTGCATAATGGCGGATGAAATCCATAAATTCTCAAATAAAAATGAACATCATCCATTTTTCTCTTTTTCCATGAATTTTTTCTGTTAAAATTATGAAAACGAGAAACATAAATCAATAATATCAATTCCCAAAAACCCTAGAAGGTAAACCTAATTTAACCCAACATGATCATCAACTGAATCAAACTATTAAAATAATTTATCCGCATTCATAATTGTATAAATAAATGTATTTAAATAAATATAGTAAAACATCCTATGTTGAGTATTAACCAATCTATGGTGAAGAGTGGTCAAATGCCATCATCATTGGAAAGATCCATGATGTTTGTTTTCAAAAATGATCATCGATCAATTTCCATTTTCAAATATCTCCTCCAAAAAAACCTCATTTCAATACCAGGGTTATAAATCTAACCCTTGATATTGGGAATAACCATACATTTATAGAGTTGATTATGTATCTTTTTCAAAACTATACAAAATAAATTAACTTATTTTACAATTTTCACATGTGGAAAACACTATAAAAATTTAAGGCCCGAGAAAGGATAATATCATTCCAAGGAAGAAATCAACATACCTACATAAAATAAGGGCATAGATATCATAAATGAGACATTATTTGGGAGTCATTCCATTATTACATGATAATTTTCTATGTGAGATAAAATAAAATAATTTTTTTTATTATATAAAAATTGAGCCATTATGGGCATTAGAATCTCATTTTGTATCAATTCCTAGATCAAAAAAATAGTCATTAATATATGTCAATGTTCTAAAACTAAAATATATAAAGATGTTACATTCTACTTAAATTATATAATTTCATCCCAAAATGAATAAAATCCTACTCAAACTGGTGAGGGTATCAGGCTCAAATCTTGGTGTCTTGCTCCAAGTTACTATCATAAAGAGACATATCAAGCCAGCAGACCTTTATGAATAGAATCTCTAACACATGAAGGATATTATCATACCTATCATTGATTACTACTGGGTACTCATTAAAGGAAGATACATATATTATTTCTATCTAGCCCTAATACATATCATGTAATAAATCATGCACATTCCTCTTCAGCCATGACACATGGAAGTAATTGTGTACCAGTTCTTACAAGGGTGATAAGGTCAAGAGCTATTCCACATCACTAATCCAATCAAGTGTTTATAATGATCTAATGAATCTGATAGATAACATTATTAATTGGAATAATATCTATAATCTACATCAAGGGGAGACCTTCAAGATAACATGGTCTCTATTCATGAACATTAATGGCCACCATTGTCTGTCTGTATAAGATATCAGATGGACTTGTGAAGTAATCATAAACTCTTGGATGATTTTTACCTTTTCTACAGTTGATCACTTCAACGATGGGCCCTCGAGTTTTGAATCACTAGGATTAGTCCAACACAGTGGTGACCTAAAGTGCAACACATCAAAGGCCTTGAATTGTGCTATAATAATGGTGGAATGGTAGTATTTATTGTATACAATCTCTCCCATGGGTAGGTGGTCATACTATCTATAGAAAATTTATAAAATGAAACCATACTACTTTTCCTCAAAAAGCCTATTTAGGCCACTCAGTCTAGCCATAAATATGGTCATGAAACATCAAGCTCAAACATTGTTTAGTCCCAAAGTCCTCTTGTAATCCTCTCAATAATCATGACCAGAAGAAAAAATCGTAGTCTAAAATGATCATTAATGGATCTCCTTGAATATGAACTGTCTCTTACACATAAATAAGTCCCAATATCTCTATATAACTCTTTTCTTGGATATCTAAGAAGTGGGGCGACTTGGTTATTCAATCTATGATCACCTAGATCACATTGTGTCCTCTAGAAAATAATGGAAGACTTTCCCTGATGTCTATAGATAATTCATACCACTTACACTCTATTACCATAAGGGGTTGATCTAATAACCCTAGATCCTACTTCTCATATATAATTTCTTACAATTACGACCTTGAGAGACAAATTTTGTTTCACACTTCATCATCCCTAACCACATGAATTGAAACCAAAGGCCCCGATGCATCTTTTCAAGATGGGGATGTGACACTAATTGGATGTATGAAACTCCCTCATAAAATCCATGTGAAACATCTCTAGTACCATCATCCTTCTATTAAAATGGATGTAATGATCCATGCCATAATAAAATCCATCAAGATAATGTATGGTAGATATCTAAGAATTCGAGGTATTATAGATAGTAGCTCCAAGATGAGCCTCCATAAAATGTTTTAGAAGTAGTAAGGTAAAAATAATAGACTATAGCTAAGATACACCATCATCATCCATACTGAAAATAAATAATGTGGATAACTACACAGATTCCTCAACCAACAATTGAAAACATTATCTCTTGCTGAGAGAATATTCCACCATGTATCCCTTTCTAGGAGTAAAAAATATCTCAATGTCATAATACTAGAGTAACTCTATCCATATCCTCTTTCCCAAGATAACGTATTAAATATATAATATACACTATAAACTATTATGGTTAATTTATATGATAATGAACTCACCCATATATCAATTTCACGTGTTCTTTTGGGGAAATACTCTCACCACTTTCTCTAGATCATGGGTCATGTCGTTTTTCCCAAGTAGTCCCATCATTTGTGTCCCATATTTAATAAATTGATACCACTAAATCCTCAAACAACCAGGTATGGTCTCTATGGAATCACAAAATACTTTGTACTCAACACCCTCCACTAGCTCTCTCAATAAGGGATTGATCATCAACCTCTACTACAACTCCTAGAAAGAATACTAGAACCCTTTCATCAACATGAATGTATTTCCATTTTTTGTGAAAATCATCTGATATCCTATAAGAATATATAATTTATCTCTTTTAGTGTCCAACCCACCCATGTAAGCTCTACACCTCCATCACATTGTTGGATGGATCCCAAGTTAACCCTACCCCAATTTTTTTGGTTCTACTATTACACCCTCTACTAATATGAGAAGTACCCAAATGTGAACCTCCTACATCTAGAACTGACACATTAAGTGATTACCATAAATATTTTTCACTCTAATTATGTCTAGGACAATCTACAATTGTCTCACATACTCATACTCAGAGACTGAGTATAATAAAATTTCATTGATGAAGATCACTACAAACCTATCCAAGAAATGATCAATGTTTTGGTTCATGAATCCCATGAAAATTTCATGTTGAATTATTCATTACTAAATGCATCAAAATGTACACATACTTATCATATTAGCATCATAATTCTATCTTTAATATATCCATATCTCGTACTCAGAGTAGTTGATAATCGGACCTGAGGTATTTCTACAAGAACCATCCTCCCCCCTCTCATCTAATAAAATAAGTCAAAAATCCATGGTTGTTGATATATATTTCTTATGGTCACTTAGTCCATGTGATGGTAATTTTCACACAACCTCAATCACTAATCTACCTTCTTGGAATAAAAAATGGGCTGCCTTAGGGGGACCATTGTTCTGAAAAATCATCACTATAAAATTCCTCCAAATACACCCTTGAATCATGAAGATATGTAGGAGATGTCAGATATTACTAAGATTATATAAATGTAATACCTTTGTTCATGTCAATATTTAAATATCTCTTTTTATGTATAGATTGAAAAATAATGTCCTTCAGAAATAAATACACACACACCTCTACCACTGATGAAAACTAAAACCCAATATCATCAACTACTTCAAGGGTAACACTATCAAAATAGTACATGATCGGTTGTATACTCCTATGTATGATCCAATCTTGATCTGTATGTGTTTCCTTCTCACCCATGATGGAAAAAATCATTCTATAACAACATATAAGTAGTATCCTATTCTAAGAATATTTAATATGTAAATAATGTTTGGATAGCCAGATCATACCTAAGATGACATTGTAAGGCCTAATCACTTCTACAAAGAGATCCTATAATAATATCTATCCTCTGAGAGTGTGATCATATTTTCATCTAATGTGTGTAATCATTGAATCTACTACAGTCATAGTATCTATGATCAAGGGTCAATCCAATGTCTAAACTAGAATCTCTAAGTATAAAACATGATATGTTGCATGAAATATGTTGCTCACATATTTTTATAACAGAATGACAGCTAAAGTGAATATGAAAAATATCATACATGTAATATTATCAAGATCCTCAGGTTCATAGGCCTCTATTTCCAACAACTATCCTCATCCCTATAAACTAGCTCCATAAGCCTACCACAGACCACCTAAGCATGGTGGTGAAAACAATTCAAAACATATTCCTCCCCAATGTTCTCTACCCACTATTATACCACATAATCCACCCTACAGACCTCATATCACTTTCCACTGCCTATTACAAGATGGTCTGTTAACTTTCTATCATTTAGTAATACAATAATTATAATAACCTTGTATGAAATTTTCATAAACATCATAAGAGAAACACTAAATATGTCATATCTAACTAAATAATTTATAGAGACTTGGTATCTTGACCCTCTATCCTAGAATATTTTCCTAAAATGTCTTTATTTATTAATACCTATGTAGACCATATAATACTATCCACCAATGTCTCGGCTTCTATGATACCAATACTATCACCTATTGGTGGAATCTGCATGTCCATAAATCTATCCTGTACTAAGGCTAACTCAACCACTTTTTCATAGGTTGGAATGAGAGGAGATATTACACTATCATTGATATTTCTTTATAGGAATTTCATAAAATTCCTTTCGTATAAAAATATATCACAATTCTTGTCCATATAGTATCATGTGAGGCTGATGAACCTTGATGAATACTCTTTCATGGTCGAGTTTCCTATTATATATCTCATAAAATCTAGATGATCATAGATCAAAATGTGCATGTATATAAATATTCCCTTAAAATACACTCAAAATATGGCCATGAGTGGGATTTCTCTTAATCTGTATGAATCGCCAGAGTCCACCATCACACAATGGATCCCTAGAGGAGACTCTTCGTTAGGGACACTAAATGATCTGTAGGGGTCCTCGTAAGTATTAAAACATGGGTAACCTCCTCATTCTAGTCCTTATCTGCCTATGGGTCTGGATATGCCCCAAATGAAGGAGTCCATTGCCTATGGAGCTCATTTAGTGTGGTAATATTTTGCACATCCTCATCATGTACATTCAGTGAAACATGATCCTCAAAATGAGGTAAAAAATTAAAAAAGAGAGGTACCACCTCCTCTACATGGCCCTTTAGTAAAGCCTCACCACATGAAATATCGTCCTCAAAATCTAGTAGTGTAATCATAGATGGTTGTCTTCACAAAGGCATAATGAGATAGAATCAATATGTACCACAGTAATAGAGTATATCTGGGGAGTTGACTACAGGATTTGGAAACCACAACCCTTTCTTATATGATTCATATACAATTTTTCTTTATATCTATTACATACATATACCATGTTTAGAGGTATGCTGTCAGATTTATGGGTATTGAATGAATTTTCTACCACACCAACACTAGACACTCTAGGTTTAATGTAAAACATGAAGCACTTTAACACTATATTTATAAATTTCAAACCAAATCCCAACTAATCAAAATCTAAACACATTTCATTTGGATTAGACTACTATGATAAAAATATGTTGTGATCAAACCCCTCAGGGGCCACCTGTTTAATGATAAGCTGAGAGTGGCACCCCAATCTTGCCTCCAATAAGCGAAATTCTAGCAACTAACATCAATTAGGAAAAATATCATAAATGGGTGGACATAGCCTAATTACATGTATACATTAATACATCTCCATGTAAATATAAAATGTTTAATGTTGAAAAAAATACCAAATTTCATGTTTAAAATCTAACTGACATCATAGTATGGTGAATTTTACTAGAAATAAAAAAGGGTCCTAATAAAAACCAACCAGAACTTGTAAAAATTACAATCTACTAAGAATAAGGTGAATGTTTTCAAATAAACACCTAGTCTAACCATGGTATGTCTATATCACTATAATAAACCCTATCACAGTCCCCTTAGGAATTATTAAAATAGAATTTTTTCTTCATAAGACGTTAATCATGTAGTAAAATCCCATTCTAGGGCGAGTATAATAATACAGACTAGGGCACCCTAAAATAAAAAAAATAAGAATCTATAGAGTAGTCAACAAATAATTACAAGGTATTTCAATTAGTAATGAGATATAATATTAATATAACATAGACATATTCATTATAGTGTCCATGTATCAAAAATAAATCAACAACTATTGGCCTTATGATTTCAGTAATGTCTTCCATGTATTGCTCATTCAGGGAAAATCACACCTACATCTATGTTTTCACAGATGGAAATCATCTATGTGGTCATTATCATTAGACCTATTCAAATATGTTCTCATTATATCCCCATGATCAAGATATATAGATATGGTATAACATCTAGATCTCATGGAATCCCCACAAACCCAATCTTGGATAACGTGCTTTGTAGGGGATCATATGACCAAGTATGTTGGTCACAAAAATTCCACAAATGCTACCTAGCGATGGTGATATTAAAGAGGATATCACTTATAACTCATGTTGGTTTTCTACAAAATTAATCCAATAAAAAACCCATAATAGGGATCAAAATCCAATGCCGATTGTGTAAGCCATATTGTACTCTCATATGAATAGACCATGGGGACACATTCAACTAATAATAGTCTAAAATAAAGAAATGGGGTTACAACCTAACCTATAAAACCTACATGGGGAATACCTGGGGGTATAAAACAAGTCTTTTCATCCCCATGTCTTAATGTGTCTCAAAATTTCACATGAAATGTGTCATGAACAAATCTAAATACCCTAGTAAATTGATACCCAATACGGTTTGTGAAAAGGTGGTATCAATGGTTCTCATTTTGATTATTTTAATGATTTCAATATGAATTTTGAGTTGTATTTGTAGACATTAGGTAGTATTTATGGGGCATAGGCCATAGATGTGGGTGAGTGTCTGGAAAGCTCTCATCGTAAGAAGCATTAAGACTGCATGGGTGTTTTGGAAATGTGTCTTTGAGGAAAAACTAAATCATATTATTCTATTTTCCATACATTTGATTTTATTTTTAGGAAAAAAAACATTGACTCTACCTAATGGAATTGACTAGTCATGTATCCTTGATATGTATTTCCTAGATCTTTGTATCCTCATTATGTGTATTCTTATTAAGGATTTGTTGTTATATATTGATGTTTTGTATCATCATTCCTCTTATGATATATTTAAATAAGATTCACGAAGAATGTATTATTAAACAACAATAGGAAAATACACCATTAGAATATTATATAGTGGAGATAGTGATGCCTATTATCGATGCTCTGGTACATGTACCAACACATATTCTCTTTCAGTGACACAAGTAGAACCTGAAAGGGATTAATATTAAAATAATGCTTCATAATTTCATCCCCAAAAGAAACCATAATTATTAGGTTCTAATGATCCTCAATAGGCTGAGTATTATTTAATAAAAATATATTTTTTTTTGTGTTCTTGGAATTGAATTATTCGATTAATGTGAAATGTGCTACCATAATGCTTGAGGGACATATTAGGTGTTTTTGATATTTAACTGTAATAGAAAAGAGTAATTATTTATTTTATTGGGATGAATTTATAGTTATTTTCATGTATTACTTATATACATAATATATGGTCTTAGTGAAATCCATGTAGCTTCTCAACCTCCAACAGGGTGATTGGACCATAAAACAGTATGCGAACTGTATTTCTGAACTTATTCATTTCTCTCCTCAGGTAGTGATGAATGAGAAAATGAAAGATCAAAGCTTTGGAATAGTTATTTATGATGATATTTGAAACCAATAATTCATGTTAAATCTCACATATTATGATGAAACAATGGATATCGATTTAAAGGAAGATCTTGATCTATCTAGTAGGCCTTGGTTGATGGGATTTTTTTTATGCTAGGTGAAATTATATGAGTTACTTTAAAGGAAAGGGAAAGGGTTTTGATTATCATGGTTGATATATTGAACTAGAATCTCTTATATAGCTTATAGTACTTAGTAGAGTATCTTTCACAGTCTCCTAGTGTGGAATGGTTTGTAATATAAAATAGGGTTTCACTGAGGCACTCAAGATATATAGTTTGTGTAGCTGTTCAGAAAACCTACCAAAGTTCCTCGATATCTTTTATATGATATGAAGTATAATAATATCATATTTACTAAAAATTACTATGGTTAAATGAGATGCTTCTTCAATAAAGGTACCCCAATCATAGTAATCTAGAACAATGCTTCTTTATGTAGAGGAATAGTCTCCAGAGGGAGATGATATCGGTCTAGTGACTGTGATAGGTACCATCACTATATATTTATCTTGAAGAACTATTTTATTTGATACAGGTTAATCATATTAATTTATATTGAATAATATTTTAAACTTTATAGACCCTATTAAAAATATTTTAACTAATGTTCTAGATCTTACTACACTACATCGATTAAAGAGTGATTAGGGTCTATATTGGCCTTTTTGTGGTTTCTCTCTGTCAGATATTGAGATGTCTTGTAATTTTTTTCTCAACCTTAATCCTATTAAAATAATTTTTAGAATAGATTGGTTGATTTATCATAAGTCGTGGATTCACTGTTACATATGGGGATTCTCCATTAATAAGAGGAAAATGGTGAGTTTTTTTTCTAGGGAGAATGGAAACCAAAGTAAAGTTTATTCAGAACTTCTTCTCCATTGTTGGGAAGGGTAATATTGAGGTTCTCTTTTTTACATAGAGTGAACTATTTTATTGATGATCTACATATTGTTTTAATTGTTTTTCACAACATTTCCACCCTAAATTATTTTTCTTTCCACCCATAAGGTAGTTAGAGTTTTCTATTAGCATTGAACCTTGTACTCAACTAGTTTCTATTCATTCTTATTGTATGGAACCTGTGGAGTTCAAAGAGGTGAAATCTGAAATGGATTATCTTAAAGAGAATGGCTTAATTTTCCAATGTTTTTCACATTAGGATGTTACTATTATCTTCATGAATAAAAATTTTAGATAACATTTCCCAAGTGTTGATTAAAAAAAATTGAGTTATAGTAAAGAACAAGTTTCCATTACTACTGATTGATAATATGTTTATTCAATTATAATGGGTAAATTAGTTATCAAAGATTTTTATATGGTTTGGATATCACCAGTTTAGAATTCATGTATCTGACATTCAAATGTAACCACTTTAGAGTAAGTATGGATATTATGTGTACCATGTTATGAATTGTTTCTTTGAAAATTCTCCTATAGTCTTTAGAGACTTAATAAATAGAATATTAAAAGAGTATCTTGATGTATTTATGGTATTTTATGAGAATAAGATGGTTTACTATATATTTGAGGAGGAGGACGTTTTTCATCTGAGTTCCCCTCTACAAATGTTTATAAATAAATAACTCTATGCCATGTAATCAAAATGTGTATTCTGGATATAGGAAGTGAAGTTCATGGTAAAATAGTTCTTATAAGATGGTATTTCAATTAATCTTGATACGTTGAAATCTTTTTTTAACATGGAATAAATCATGTAATGTTTATTATATTCATTTTTTATTATTGTTAAAGAGATATTTCCACTTGTTTGTACATGATTAATCAATATTTTCTTCTCCGATGACTTATCTCTCTTGGAGAGGAGATAATTTTATCTACGATGTGAAATTTCATATTTATTTTTATTTGTTAAAGAATATTTTTAATTTTTCAATAGTGTGGAAACATATATATTCTTGGAGGGGATATGTGGTCTTCTATGGTGCATTAGGTTATGTTGTGGGTTGTTTCCATTTGATGGGTGATCGCATGGTATCCTATGGTTCTCGAGATCTTATTCAATAAAACAAGAATGATCTAAACCATTACATCGAACTCATTCCTATTATGTGTTCTCTTAAATGATAATAGGACTACCATTTTGGGGAATCATTTTCAATTTTTTTTTACAGAAAATCATGAGTTGTATATTCAATTAAAAATATTTTATCCTTTAATAAATTCATAGGGTGGTGTCACTTTTTTATTTAGACAATTTATACACCCCTAACAATGGAATGTTGTTTATGATTCTTTTATCATGATAATTATGAAATATTATCTGATATAATCATCATTATATAGAAATGTTTTTAATATATTATGTAAATGTTATTTGGGAGATAGAGAGGACGTTTCAATGTTTGTTATGATGAACGTTCAGTTGAACTCAACTCTTCTCTGAGAGAGAATTATGGAGTGTTTTTTATCTTCATGCAGGATACTATTTTTCAGGAACCATTGTGTTGTACCCATGGAAGTGATAAAATCCATGATTAAGAATTTCCATAATTCCTAGTGAGTGGTGCACCTAGGTGATAGTGATGTTCTATGATATACAATGATGATTATGGTGTCTTGGTATGAGATGATACATCACTTACTTGGTACCTAGTTGTTATACCTACTAACTGATTAAATCCATGAACTAGATACCTTTGGGTTTTTTAGCAACTTTAGTGAGGACATGGAATTGGGATAATATTTCTATTGATTTTATAGTTAGGTTCCCATGTACCCCTTAATAGAGTAATTTTATATGGTCTATGATCGATAGGATAAAAAATCACCTCACATTATACCCATTTAAGATTCTACCAATGGTGAGGATTTGGGAAGACTATATGTGAATGATTTCATCTGATTTCATGGAGTTATATTGGTTATAGTCTCCAATAATGATCCATTATTCAACTATTGTTTTTATAAAGTCCCTAAATAGTTGATGTGATCATATGTTAGTTTTAGTACAACATATAATCGGTATATGGATGGCCAGACAAAATGAGCCATATATATTCAGGAGGAAGTGTTATGTTCCCATTTCTTCAACTTTGGTGGATCTTAGGATGTGAATTTAGGTCTAGGTAACTTCTATAGAACAATAGTTTATAGTCTTCAATTCATATGGCCCCTTTTCCTGCCTTGTATTACTGGACATGCAAATATTCATTCAGTTAGATGAATATTGGTGAAGCTTCCTTTGTTAGACTCAGTTTTTTCTGAGAGATGAGAATGAATATTTTTTTTCATTATATAACGGTTTCATAACAATTTATGTATAATTATTATGCTGATCTTCATTTTTAACCCTTAGAGTTTTCATTTAGTGACAAGTTATTCAAGATCATTTTAACAATATTTGGTCACTGATGTTTGGGGAAGTAGGAAAAACATACGCCATGGTTCACGGGAATATTTGAGATCACTATGTAGTTTGGGAAGGTGGATTACAATTTTGATCCTCCACCTTAGTTGACCTTGATACATAATTTTTTTCATTTATCATAGCTCTAAAATTAGCTTTTCACCCTTATCATGTCGTAAACTATAAAGATCTTGATCATGAACCTGATTTAATGGTGACTAAGTAGATAATTTCTCTTTTTTGTTTTGAAACAAAGGTTATTTATGGGTTAACCATACCCTTGGTTTTATTTTTATTCTATAATGGTAAGGAATCCCATAATACATTGTGTCATAAAGAAGCTGTGTTAGAATAGTGGCCACACCTTTTTGACTAGGTGTCCCCATTATGGGATTTATGTGGCAAGATATAATTTATATAGTGGAGTTTTTGAAATCATATTTAAAGAAACACTATCTTTTTATGTTTTAGATGTTCTTTTTTTGGATCCATGTTGAGTTAGATGCCTTTAATGATTTCTCATACATGAAATCACAGAGTAATTTATTACAGATAGATTCACACTGTGAATGGAATTCTTGATGTGAATCCATCACTTGGAAGAATCCTTGAATCCAGATTTCATGACATGAAATGACTCATGACATGAAATAGATTTTTGGAAGGAATTTTATTTTCATAATTAAACAATTGCTCGATGAAATTTTTATTCAAGGTGACATCTTTTTTAATGTATAAACGAGCTAAAAAATTCTTGTAATGAACACATGATTCATGATATGAATCCCTCACAAATATAATGTTTCTATATTCAATTTTGTTGAATCTCCTAAATTTTCATCAGGTGCTCCTCCTCCTAAAACCTAGGGTTGACATAGGAGATTTTTCTTCATCCATCATATTAGATCGCCCCAAAGGTGTAATTGATCACTTCTTCCATCATTTTAATTTCATCATGATATTTGATTCCCCACTATTTTTTTTCTTCTACTCCATCACATTAGAAGCTATGTGATTTCTTGTTTCTGATTGGATCATGTTTTTTATTTGATAGTTTCGGATCATAGGATTGATTTCTTGTTATCATGTTCCATTATTCTTCATTAATGATTCAAGATATAAGTGTTTCTATATTAAATTTCTTGTTATTGAGACATATATTTTAATAAATGATTTTGAATGCATTTTTAAATTATTTAAAAATGAATATTTGGGATTTTTTTTATTTTGAAAATGATAGAGAAATTGTGAAAACTACTTATTTTAATGGAATTGAGACTTTTTAGTGGATATTTAAAAATAATAAAGGCCTAATTTTGAACAAAATTTTATTAAATTATTTGATGGTGATCCTTGAGACCAATTGAATAAATTAGTTGATTATTTGAAAATGAATGAACTGATTAAAATTTTAGATTTGGTTTTCAAATGAGAATGGAATTATGAAAAATTAAATTGAGAAATATAAAAGTAATTTTATTTGAAATGATTGATATTATAATGATTTATTTAACCATTTATTGAGTCACATGTGAGATTGGGATGTTAGTATGTAATAAAGACATGAATTATAGGATATTACCCGCAAATAATGGATTGAGAGTGACTATATATAGATAAACTTACTACGTCATGATTACCTCGATGGGGAGTTGTGTATTGACAACCTGTGCCGAGATATGTGTGCACACGTTGAACCAATATCATTGAATGTATAGTGTGAAGATCTTATTTTTAGAATCTATAATACTTATTACATGAGGATATGATATGTTTTCATTTGACCATTATAAACCATTTATTATGACCTGTTTCATTCAATCCTAATGTATTATATTAATGTTTATATAAAATGATAATTTTATCCTATTTTGAAATATGAATCATATTTCTGAATTAAAGACATGTTTTTTTAAAATAATAAATTTCACATCCATTCCTTGTTTTATTTATATGGAAATAATAAGTGGTTTAATTGTTATGGTATTTATTATGGAAAACACACTGAGAACCTACTAGGCTATTTTTCTCACACCCTACCATAATCGTCAGGAATTTTTTGATTATATTAGGTCGAGTCTAAGAAAAGGGAAATACCACTTGGAGGTGGCATGTGTTCTATATCATTGGGAGTAGGTGTGAGAGAGGTTACTGGTGGAGATGTGATCCACCAATTTCTTGGGATTTATCTATGATTTTTTTTTACTTTATGGATATTATGTGACTTGTTGATATACAATTTTCGGTTTTTTTTACCAGTTTGAAAATATTACTTTCTCCTGTAATAGTGTTGGGTATAACGGCTTGTTTATTTTATATTATAATAATTTTTGGAAAAATAATTCCTTTATGACTGAGTTATGATTCCTTGTACTAGTTGTACGACATTAACTTTTATAAATAAAAATCTATTTTTGATTATTTAACTATCTTACTTTGTATTATGGTTATAGAAAACACAATCACATTATTGGATATATTATTTCCTATCATATTAAATATATAGTTAATCATAATAACAATTGATAATATAGTCATTTAATAGTGATCATATGAGTAGTATAAATATAGGTTTTTATCCACTCCATTTAATAGATACAAAGTGATGGCCTCAATGAGTAGGATCATACCTTATGAAGCCCATTTATTAAAACATTGAAGGGAGATAGAATTACTGGACTTTTCAATTGATCAATCCTAAGAAGATATCAAATAATGTAGGAAGAATAGAAACTATTTATGGGAGAAGTTCAAGCTCAATGTTATCATGAACTAAATCATGTATATCTAATAACCCCTGTGAGTCTCACCATCTTTCACCTTACTATTTTGAAATTTTCTGGTTTATTAAAAGGATATGTATTTGGTCCCTAATAATACGACTAAGTATATTCTACTTACTAATGATTATATCTTCAATTTATTATTGTTAACTTATACATGACAATGTTTTTAGACTACAAAAGAGTGTTTATTTTTCAGGTATATTTAAATTCAATTAAGGAATTTATTTTCATGAAGTAATGGATTTTCTAAATAAATAATATTTCAATAAAAAAATATTTATTTAATATAATTTTTCATATAATTTTTGTAAATTCAAATGAAATTTTATAAAGGATTCAAAAACATTTATTGTAAAAAACCCCGCATTTTCAATATAAGTCGATTATTTTTTTATAAGTGAAATTTCACAAATTTAGAAATTTATTTACAAAAAATGAATTTTATTTTTTGGAATCATAACATTGAAATTATGCAGTTGTGAATTTTTCTCAATTTTCTAAGACTATCATTTTTTTGGGTAAAAAAGTAAAAACTGTATAAATACACGATGCAGATATTGAGATTATAATGAAAGAAAATGATGTAATAAATACTATAAATGATATCCATTAAAAAAATATGTTTTACCATTAAAATAATATTATTTTGATATTATTTTATTTTTTTAAATCCATAATGAATCCTCTAAAATTGAAATTATATTTTAAACTATTCAAATCATTTCGTTAAGGTCATGATTCAGATCCACGTTAGAAAGGGTATTATTTTAATAAATTTTTCCCCAAGCCTTATAAATTAATCTAAACCACTCTTCTTTAGTATAAACCATTGTCAAAAACTATGGTATTGTTTTTTGTTTTGGTAATTTTATTATATGGAGTCCAAAACCTATGATCGAGAAATGATAAATATTTCCCCACTCATTTCTTATATAAAGCCACACAATATCACATTTTTCATCAATACTAATTATATTATAATATAATTATCATCATTATTGTATATGGAGTCCTCCCAAGGTGCCCCAAATCTCTCAATAAGCTACTCCCAGGCATTTCGAGTCACACTCTCAAGTTAATTATTTTTGTCTTTATACTCCTTATTCATGTATCATAATTATCTTATACTCTTTTTCTCAAATTCCTAATGATGGGATATATTCCGACATTTCCCTATTACTAATCTTAAGATTTCTAAATGTTGACATACCCCTTATAGGTTAATTTATTTCTTCTATGTACATTTATACATCCGTGTTATGCAACCAAAATTGCTCCATGTTTTTCCATTACAAACAATTGTGTAGTGAATACCCACACCAATTTATTCTCAACAATGTTCACCTTTATGAAAATATACCAATTTATTTTGTACATAAATGTATGTATCTATTTCAACCTATTATAGGAATAAAATATTGTTATTAATGAATCCATGTAGTATTACATATGAGGAACACTTAAGCATGAGGATAAAATGAAAGTGACATGTGAAGCGATAATTATATTATTCCCCAATACATTGGGTAATGTTTTAGTCTCATGAGACATCACAAAATGGATTAGGGAGTGAAACTAATCTATAATGATAATTTTTCCAACTTTATTTATTAGTATATGGCCTTTTCCTATGACCATGATGCATATTTTTATGTTGTTTCAACATTTTACATGTTTACATTTTAATTATCATATTATATCATGCCTCATTGTTATTGCTTTCCATTCTCAATCCTTTAATGCCAAATTTATATCCTTATTTTCTAATATGTATTACCTTTTTCATGGTATACCATTTTTAAACCCTTACTAGGATTTTTAGATCACCCATTCATATATTTGTCCACTAGTTATCCCATGTAGTTTTATGTATGTGCATGTTAATGAAATTTTATATAAAGATGATGTATTTCCTGTTTAATTTTGTTATGTAATGTAACTAATTCAAAAAGAAACGTGAAATATTTATATTTTGGATTTTATTATGCGTAATATTATGTAATAATTCATGAATTAATGTTTAATAAAGTGTAAGGTTGTCATAGTTGGTATGAAAGTAAAAGTTTAGTTATTTTTTTGATTAGTATTAGAAAAATGTAGTGAAATCCTTAGGGATATGAATAATAATAATAAAAAATCCCTATATTTATTTATGTATAGTGTAAGTCTTTTATAAAAAAAATATTTCCCTACATAGATAATACAATTGAAAGTGGATCAAGAAAATATGCACATAATGGTAAAACCTGAAAACATCGCATTGTGCTAGACTCATTTGGGAACAAGTGCATGATAATAGTCCTTACTACACACCTATTTTGAATCACCTCGGGTATATGTTTTGGTTTATTCATAAGCTCATTACATGCAACTATTAAGGGAACAAAAAAGTCCCATAAGAATATATGATATGAAATATATCATGGATAACATAAATTAAATCGTAGAATGTCACATCTTAATAAATAAATGTCATTTTTATGTTAACCCTATAATTTTATTAGATTCCATTTAATTTAATTATTATTTTAAAAATAATCATCCCTAACTTTCCTATTATTTAATAAAATAACTATAAATAAAATGAATTAGGAAAACAAACAATTTGAAGGGGAATTTGATGACAACCCAAACGAGATGCCTAACCCAACAAGAGAAGGTATCGTAGACATTGTGATGATACTCTCTCCATTGACATAGGCCATGAATGGAAACCCTGATCAATATGAGTGACCAAATCACACAAAGAAAGAAGAAGCTACATTTGAGACCTTTCTGTGAAAAGGCCTCTAAAATTCCATGGATCATCTGATCCCATAATCAAGAAACGTTGGATAAAATCCATTGAAAATATCTTCTCCATCATTCAATTTCCCAAGAAAGATAATTTTTATCTGGATGTTTATCATATAGTGGGAGAATATTATTAATGGTGCACATTGATCAAGAATATAAATCCTGATAAATATTTAAAATTGATGTGGGGATGAAATAATTGAAAAAAATCGATATATATTTTCTTAACACTCTCGAACATAAAATTTAAATGGATTTTCTTTCCCTCAAGAAAAAATATAATAAATCTATCAGGGCATACATGGAAAATTTTACAATACATGAATGATATGCCTCTATATTCTTTGTTACCCCTAAATTCATACTTGACCACTTATTTGGTTGGATAAAACCTAGTCTATTAAAATACATGATTATCTAAGACTTTTATATCATTGGGAAAATTTTATAATGTACCCTCAAAAATGAAATGTATTTCAGTGGTTTTCAGGGGTAAAATGGGTATAAGAATCAAACAAGAGGAGTTTAATTATGGTGGTCCAATGAAGAAATCTAACGGTGCTATGAAATTTCAGAATACCACACTTTAAAAGTACATAATGAATTACTCCAGAAATTACCTGAGGGGAATAAGGAAATTATATAGGTTTTGGAAGTAAAGAAACCTAGAAAGCGATTACCAGTGGTAGAATCCCCCAAATGTGTTGGAGGAATGTAATGATCTAGTCCACCCATAGATCATTTTTCATTTTTTAACTTATAAGAAGAAAGAAACAATGAAAACCAATCCACTAAGCGTAGGTTATTTAAAGACAACCAAAGTCATCTAAGGCTACAAAGGCAACATTTTTCCATAACAACCACTGAGGTGGATCTCAATAATAATGTGTTGATAGGTACACTAATTATTCATTCAATAATAGAGATGAAACATTTTAAAGTTCATGCTATGAATTCCTTCATATCAGAAAATTATAGTAAAACTATTAAAAGACCACCACTAATCATGGAAGTAGAGTTGACCATGAAAATATAAAATTGAAAAATTGTTACATCATATATATATATATATATATATCTTCTTCCCCATCAAAATTTTTTCGTTGAACATTAAAAACAACATGTTATACTCCATTTGGTGGAATTTTATACAGTAAAAATTATGTATTAACATCCCCTATATAGAGACAAAATAAATTTCCATGAGAAGGAAATCACTCCCACATCATGAATCGAACTCCAATTATCTACATGTTCTAGGAGGCAAAAGAATATTCTATTGAACCAACATATAAATAATATATATTATTTCCCAATGAGAATGAGTATCTAGAAAAAATTATTTTTCCTAATGAAGAAATCATCATCAAATATATTCCAAATATGAGGTAATATGCTAGTGTTCTTTCTGAATAGTTTGATAGTCTACCACATAGGCAAGAGGTTAAATTTTCAATTGATCTTATACCTGGGACATTTCCATTATCCAAGACTATGTAAAAAATGGTTGTTTTGGAACATTATTAACATAATAAATGACTCTATAAGAATCTAGATTGAGAGTTTATATACCAATGTTCTTCACCATGGGGTGAATCTGTCTACATTACCAAAAATAATAATGAATAAATGCACATTTTCATTGATAATCATGATCTAAACTTGATCACGATAAATAAAAAGTATCATATTCTAGAGATTAAAAACTTTTTCAATTAGATATGTGAAGAATAATACTTCTCTATGATGGATCTGTGGTCTTTGTATTACCAATTCATGGTGAATAATGATGGTTTCTCAATGGATAATTTTCGTACAATGTATTGGAAAAATGAGTTCATATTAATTCCATTCAGTGACAGTAATTCACTATAAAGATTCATGCAATTGATGAACATTTTCATTTGGTATTATCTTGAATTTATTTTTATATTTATAGATTTTATTCTATAAGACTCCAAATTAAATGAGGATCATGAAGAGTATCTGAAAACTATGATAAAGACCATACAAATGAAATATAATTATGATAAGTATAATAAATGTGTGTTATGGTTTATGGAAGTCACATTCTTGGGGAATATTATCTCAATGAAAGGGTTATCTATAGACCCTTTAAATATAGATGATATTAATGGATTTTTTATAGAAACATATATCAAATATGTTCATTGTTTCATTAAATTATATGGGTAATATCATTGATTTGTGGGAAATTTATCATAATATAAAAAACCCTCTTACCATGATAACTCAGAAGGGTTTATAATTTTTTTTGGAATGATGAATGTAAATATGGCTTCAAGAAGATGAAAAAAGGATTATCACTGAAATTATACTCACACTACCTACAAGTGGATAAATTATGTGGTAATCAGGGATGCTTAAAAAAATATCTTGGGCTTTTTGTTAATACAGAATGATAATGTGATATATTGTACCTAAAGGTAACTGAAATTCCATGAATAGAACTACCCATAACATGATATAGTGTTTCATGCATTTATATTAACATTGAAATTATGGAATCATTTTATATTTGGGTAGAAGTGAGAAATATATGTGGATCACAAAGTAGTCAAGTATAAATTCAGATAGAAAGAGTTTAATATGTACCAGTGAAGATTGTTAGAGCTAATCAATGACTATTACTACATAATAAACTACCATCCTTGAAAATAGAAGAATATGTAAGATGGTTAAAGTTGAAAGGATACAAAAATATTATCATTGATTATAATTTAAAAGGATCTTATTTTATTACACATAAAAAGGTTGGAAATATGAATCATAAATGGAGGAACATAATCAATCATTTCCCAAATGATTTCTCAAACATCCCCCTTAGAAAATATTAATTAATCTTTAAGAGATGATGTAGAATTCATAAAATGATAAATCAATAAGAAAATGAAAATCCTCATATTTTAGTTTAATGAAGATGTTATTGTGATACATGGTTCATGACTATGTGTACCATAAAATCCAAGGATAAAGAATGAGTTATTGAATGATTCAAATAGCTCAACCTTCTCTATTAATCTAGAAATAAAAAAAGACATATTGAGATCTATGAGGGCACTATTGGTGAGATAATTTGAATAATGAGATCACAAAATATACATAATGATGTCTTTTATTTTAGAAAGTGAAAGAATAATGGAAAACATCCAATGTGATGAGGCATCCATTACCAATACCTAAATGGAAATGGGAACACAACACCATATAATTTTATACAGGTATTCGAAAGACATCATGAGGAAATAATGATATCTAGGAGTTGTTGGATCGCCTTCTAATGACTAATTGCTAAATTTCCATTTGAGGGTATTTCATAGTCGATCAAAATGCGAGGATTAACATTAGAGAAGTCATGAGACTACATTAAACACCATTACAGAGTGTATCTGATCAAGACCCGCGATTTACCTCTATGTTCTGAAAGAGTTTCTTACATTCCCTAATATTGATATAATCTTTAGAATGGATTATCATCCTCAAACTGATGTCCAATCCAAGCAAACTATCCCAACACTTGAGGAAACGCTCAGAACATGATCAATTCATATAAAATGAAGATGGGATAAACATCTTCCTCAGTATGAGTTCTCATATAGTAATACTTTCTTCTCAATCATCCAAATTGATACATATGAAGCCCTTTATTGGAAATGCTAAAGAACACCTCCATTATGGGATGGTGTTGGTAACATAAATTTCTAGGTCTTGAATTTTTTGATGAAATGGTGGAAAAGGTTAATACCATTCAAGAGTTCATCAAGGATACTAAAATTTGACCAAATATTTATCTTGGAATAAGATTTCCTTTCTTACTAATTCTCATGAATTTATTCCATGGTGATATGTGGAGGAATGAAATGTCTCTTAAGGGGTTATGATTATAATGACCTAAACTTTTATAAATAAAATTCTTAATATGATTTAACTAAATTTATTAATATATATTATTGTTATAGATAACACATGTACTTATTGGGTTTTATTATAAACTGTCTGATTTAAATGACTTTTAAGAATCATAAATATTGATAATATATCCTTTTAATTGTGATATTATGAGTATTATAAATATAGGGATTTAACAAATCTAATTGACAGAGAAAAATGAATTGATGAAATCAACTAGTATAATCATACCCTGTGAAGCCCATTTATCAGAGCTACCAATTAAGATAAAACCACTATGCTTTTCCCTTAATTATGACCAATCAGATATCCAAAAACATTAAAATAAGCAAAACAATTTATAGAAGATGTTCAATATCATCGTGATCATGAACCAAACTATATACGTTGAACCACCCCATAAAGGTCTCATAGTCATGCATATTACTCTTAAATTGTCACATTATATTTTAATGGGATATGCATGAAGAACCTCATATTATGAATGTGTATATTGTATAGAATATGAAAATATTATCATTTTCTTATTTTTACTTTATAATTGATTGTGTTTTGTATACAATAAAATAACAATTATATTTTCAGGTAGTACTCAAATTCAATTATGTAATTTATTTTCAGGAATTAACAAATATTTTATATTAATAATATTTTAATAAAATAATATTTTTATATAATTATTACTATATATAACTGATCGTACAATTTTAATAAATGTAATATGTAATTTTAATAAAAGGTTTGAAATATGTTATTGTAAAAAAACCAATCATTTTGCAATAAATGGTAATTCCTTTTTTATATGTGAAAATTCACATACTTTTAAAATAATTTACATTAAATTAATATTATTTTTGGAATTGTAATGTTTAAATTACCCAATTGTGAGTTTTTCATAACTTTATGTAACAATTTATATTTCGAGTTTAAAATTAAATACTGTATAAATATACATTGTTTTTATTAGATTATAATGACCCAAAATGACATAATAAATAATATAAATAGTATCTACAAAAACATAAATGTTTTTTCATTAAAATAATATTATTTTGAGGTAATTTTTTATTTAATAAAGCCATTATGAATACTCCAAAACATATAATATATTTTAAACGTTTAAAATCATTTCTTTAAGGACATGACTTAATTCCAAATTGGAAAATGTAATATTTTAATAATAATAGTCCATGGTCTTAATAAAAAATAAAAATCACTCCCCTTTGAAAGAAATCATGGTAAAATACATTTTAAAGATTATAGTTGAGGTTATTTATTTATATATAGTCCAAAACCCATAATTTAGAAATGATAAAGAATTTCCCCACTGATTTCCTATATAAACCCACCTAATATCACTTTTTTCATCACCTATAGTCCATTTATAAACTCCATAATATTGTTTTCCCTTTATAAGTCATACTAAGGTTACCCAAGATCTAATGAAGATCCTCCCAATCATTATGAATCACACTCCTTGGGTAAGGGTAATTTTTTTATTTCACTTTATTCAAATATCTTTATTATCTTATGGAAAATTATATTTCCTAATGAAGGGATATATTCTTTCATATCCCCATTAATCTCCCTATTATTAAAAAATATTTATATTCCCCTTACTCTATCATTAACCACTTCCATGAACATTTAAATTCCCCCTTTATACTATATAAAGTTCACCATGTTTTTCTATGCAAAACAATTGTATAGTGAATACCCATACCTATTTCATATGAAGGGTGTTCACCATTTTGATATTATACTTATTAATTTGGAACGAAAATTTTAATATTATAGGATAATTATTTTATGAATAAATTGTGATCATTAATGATTCCATGTGGTATGATATTTGTGGAACACATATGCTTGAGAATGAAATGAATGTGATAGTTCACCCATAATTATATAATTCTCCAATGAATTGGGTAATGTTTTATACTCATGATATGTCGTGCAAATTATTTGGAAGTGATCTTAACCCATAATGTAAATTTTGAATTCTTTATTTCTCTGATGTTATCCTTAACTTATGTTTATGATGCAGTGTTTTACAATGTTTCCACATTTCACTGGTTGTCTTTACAATTATCTTGTTATATCATGCCTCATTATTCAGGTTTTTGATTCTTGATCCTTTTATTCCCCATTAATATTTCTATATTATAACATGTATTTCTATCTTCATGTTATTCCATGTTCATAATTTTACTAGGATTTATATATCACATATTTATTACGTATATCCCAGGGTTATCCATGATGTATTTAGTACAAGCCTGTTAATGGTGTTCTCAATCATGATGATGTATTTAATGTTTTTTTTGTAGTGTACCTAATTACCAAAGACACTATGATTCTCAATATTTTCGAATAAATTATGTGTAATATGATGTAATTTATCATAAATTAATGTGTAATAATGTGGAGGCTTGTTATACTAGGCATCAACACGGGGGGGGGGGGGGGGGGGGTCATGAACACCCTATCAGACATGTTAGAGTCAGATCAACTGTTAGTGTAGCTAATTATTTAGTATGGTTCAATATATCTTTTAATTATCTAAATAAACAGTGTGTTCTCATGGGATTCAAAATTGGTAATGTTCATTAAGAACACTGACTATGAAATCTTCCCTTGTACACCTAATCATTAACATATACTTTTGGAAACTCCCATGTGTCTGGTCATGTATGTACCTGTATACCTCTCTGGTACATGCCCAAACTCTAGTACTGAGTCACATGGAGTGACAAAAATGTCATATAGTGTGTGATATTTTTATATTTGTGAAACCCTATCAACGTACAATAGGGAATATATGTTGTCTGTTCTTCAAAATGCATGGCATGTTGGGAGGAATTTACCCAAAACTTCACAATGATCATGGGTTTTTATCCACACCACTACCACCACCAAATATACTGCCAAAATATGAAATAGAATACCATCATGACCTGTAAGAGTCTATATGTCGCCATCAGCTAGATTATGACTATATATTTGATCAGTAAACCATTGTTATGTCCTCACTCCATCTCCACACACCCAAAAATGAATTGGGGAAACCCTAATCTGATCATGATCTATCACCAATACTTCTCTATTATCGTCACACTTTTATTAGTCCATTGATCATGAAATGAAACATGTCGTATAAATTCATATCACTAAACAATAGTCACATAATGATCAAATATTGGGTATTTTTCAATCCATCATCCATGGAAACACCTGCAATTAATATTTTGAAAATTAGGGGTAGAAATACATGCAACATAAAATAAAAATGAGCTTTATCCATTTTCAGTTTATCTTTGATTAAATTCCATTATAATGATGGATGAATATTAAAATAAATCAAAATTATCAATTTCCCATGACCCAAGATGATAATATTATTCTCCCACAACATGATAAGACCAAAAATTAAATTGATTGATGAATTGGTTATCGTTCATAATAGGAGAGGTAAATAGGGGTAAAAACACATGAAACAACATAAAAACATGATTTTGGATTACTCATTATAGAAGACTGTTTCTATTTCATTACCTTTGGTGAGATCCATGAGCTCTATTATTAAAATCAATCCTTGATCCACTGTCATTTTCTAAACTCCCCTATAACTACTCATCCTCCCAATCTTAATATTATGCAACTAACCCTAGGGATTTTTCTTAATTATACATTTATAGATATGATTATTATACTGTATCAAAAAAATATTTATTTTTTTATTTTTTAATTTTTACCCATGATTGAAATTTTTTAAAACACATGATGCCAATACGAATTATATCACACTTATGATAAAGCTGACATTCTAGATTCAACAGTGGTCTTGAATTTTCGATATGAGACTCCATTTATAATTTTTTTTGTAATTTTCTGAAAAATGGTTTGTTTGTGTGTGTGAAATAATATATATAATATTTTTATTAAATTAAAACATAGCCTCTCTAGGCCATTGAATGTTATGACATCTTTGTGGCTGGCTTCAAAAATATTGTGTAATATATTTCAATGTCTTAGATGAAAAAACAGGGACGTTTTAAAAAATATTATGATAGATATATGTTTAATTATCATTAAAAATAATTGTATTAAGAAATACAATTAGCATAATAATACTATGTATTTCAAAAAATGGAACATTAATAAGGTATATATAATAATATTTCATTATCAAAACTTATATCAAAATAGATTACCAATTTTTTTAATGTTTCTATAGTGTACAAAATAAAATAATGATGGAAATTGTTGTTATTAAGTTTGAATGATTATGAAATATATTACATTACATAAACAAATAGAATCTCTAAATAGGTATTTCTCTTGAGAATTACAATTTGAATTCAATTATTTAGTAACCATATATTTATATATTTTTTTCAAGTACTACCATGACTATTAACAATCTATATATTCAAATAATTAAATATATTGATTTTAGAAATGAGTGTCCACGGTATATGGTGTAAAAATGTTGGAAAACATCGTAAAGTTTTGAATTCCAATGTTTTTATCATTCTCATAAATATCATGAACAATTTACTTATTATCTATTTATTTATGACTTTTACTATTAATTTTTTTAAAAAATATAGAAACATGCATTAAAACAACATAAATTTCAGTTCGAAGGATAAAAAAATTTCCCATTTAAAATCCACCTTCATGAGATTTTTATGCCCATGAAGAGTAAAAAATGCATAAATATAGATTTTATGGTCTTTGTTGAATAAATCATTTCCCATTGAATCTCTCAGTTAATTTTTATTCATTACGTTGGAATATGAAGTGTTAATAGTATCTTCTATAATTAACATAAAAAATATATAGAGGCGTTTTGTGTTCTTCATAGGAACAAATTTCATGGGAAAAAATAAATTCATGATTTAGGATTTGAATAGAATGAGTGAATTCAGTATAATTTAATGTTCTCTATACAAAGATGTTTGTTTTGTATTTAGTTCTTTTATATTTAGTATTGATGTAATGCATTCCCTTTTGGGTTGAAGCACTTTTTATAATATATTTTTGACCCTATAAGGGCCTAGATTTATGTATCACATACCTTTATGATATTTGGTTGTCATAAGCACTCCAAGGAGGATCTAGGGAGTTTAGTGAACTATTAGATGAAAAGTTATGTTCCAATGCCAGAAATGGAATGGTTATAGTTTGGACGGTTGTGCCCCACCTTGGTGCTGGTGTTGTGGAGTAGTGGATCCATTATGGGGAATATTTGAGATCATGGTGTAAAACATGAATACATTATTTTTAGAAATGGATACACCAGATGTGGGTTATAGGGTGTTCCCTTCTCCAGTGGTCGAGTTCTATGGAATGGGCAATCCATGAAATAGTGTACGGGTTTTAGTGGCTACTATGAATATAATATTATATATTCCATGGGTTGTAAGCTACGACATGGTCCCTTTCATAACAGGAGGGGTCATATGGATTTGTTCTAAGGGGATTCCATATCCTCTAGATCCCCATTAATAGGATTTGGTGTTGTATCTTAGAGGGTATTGTGTGAGGGTGGTTATGGCATGGTCTATCAGGTTATTCCATTGAATTCACAATGTTTTATAATGTTGTGGCATAGTATATGGGTTTTCTCAACTGTCTTCAATTTTTTTGGGTATATAAATACATTGAGACCCTTGACCACTGTATTTCTCAAAACTCTTCCACATGACCCCTTGTCACCCATGAATTTTCATCAATGTATAGGAATCCCATTTCAATAGGCATCAATCCTTATCTTTGTATGATTGATCCATTGTGACTTGAGGTGAGTTATTCTTCCATTTTCTTGAGTATTCTCTATAACACCTCGGAATATTCTAAATTTAATTTAATTAAAAATGTGTTTCATTAAGTTTATTTCATTAAAAAAATTATAATTTAAATTATAATTATAATGAAATTAATTATAATCTAATTATACATTATTTTTTATAGATAATTTTATAGTCTTAAAAAAATTTTATTTCATTATATTTTAACATGAATATATTTATTAATAAATAATAAAATTTATCAGAATGGGTTTTTTGATAAAATGTTTTAAATAAATAAATTTCGGAATATATATATATATTGACTATTTCAATTACACTAGATATGATAAAAATTATTACTACAAATTGAATATATTTGGAATTACAAATTTTGATTTTTCGAAAGAATATATATATATATATATATGTATATATATAGTTACAATTATTTTTTATGAATTATGATTATACTTACCAAATGATATTTATTTTAATTATATTTATATTTTAATTATATGACAAAAATTGTAACACCTCGAGCTTCCACGATACACTTCTCTTTCAATAATACAATAGCTTGCATTGTACACAAGTTTGAGATTCTAACACACCACGACCAATCAAAATAGCCATTATGAATAGTAATACCCACTTTTTTAAATTATATATATTTTATATTTCAAAATGGACTTCATTTTTTGATTCAGAATATTGAAATTAGCCTTTGTTGAATTTTTGGTATTTTTTTTGAGAACTTCCAATTTTTATGAATAGTGAAAAATACTTAAAAACAACTTTTTTAATCAAAATAATTTATAGTGATAAATTATACTATTGAGTGGTTTTAAATTTTAATTTGAAAATATTTTTATTATTTTATCCAATTGTTGTAATTATAATTAATTTCACTTTGAAATTGGACATAAACAATTGTCAATCTTTTGATATATATTGTTTCTTAAAAACACGCTATTTGTTGTGACAATGGTAATTAATTATAAAATTAATTAATGAAACTTATAAGTTTGGAATTTTGTAAAATAGAAATAATTTTTCAATTTAGAATATCAATTATAGCTTAGGGTAAAATTTTGGCATTGTTCTGAAAAACTTCAATTTTTGATGAATAGTGAAACCACTAAGTGGTAGTTAAAAACTGATTTTTTGTTTAAATGAAACATTACCACTTTTATGATTTGATTTTAGAAAATCTAACATACATGGTTGTTATTAGGAAGTAAAATGTGGTTAAATGGGATTAAAATAATTTTTTTGGTGAATAGTAACTTTTAAGTTTAATTAATCGCGATTAAAGGTAATTAGTGAAATTAAAGGTAAAAATGGTATTATAAAAATATGAAAATACCCTTACACTTGTCCTACCCCTATTGAATGATTCATGACCGACCATGAAAATCCATGGGTCAACATGGGGACCCCATGGTGCCACATTGGTAGGAAAATGACATTAAAAACGTTTTATTTAATGTTAAAATAAAAATGTCACAAACATGAGTTGTTTTACTAAAAAAATTTGGAAATGGGGTTGTAATAGTCATAATTTAGACTATAAATATTAATTATAAAGATAAAAATATTTCCCACCTCATGATATTTTTTTTATAATTTTTAGACACTAAATAAATTAAATTATTTATGACACCATGATGACGCATCGATTACCTCATTAATTAACGATTTAAATAAAATGAAAAGGTAATGTAAAACCTAAGACATACACATGTAAAAAACTTATTGGATGAGTATATTTCGAACCCTTATCACCTTATCCTAGAAATATATATGTTTGGGACCTTTAAAATCCTAAAATCATTTTATAATAAAGTAACATTTCATTACTTTCCAAGAGTGCCCCTCCTCTCCTCTTATAAAAGGCCCCCACCACTACCACCTTAGTCACACCATCAAAGCCTTCTGGCTCGGCCAAACTCCGCCCAAATACTCTCTCAACTTCCATATCTTACTCCTATAAGCCTCACTTTGGGCATAATTTTTCCCAATGAATCCTTTGGCTCAAATCAAAAAAGAGTTACCTGATTTTAAGGTAACATATTCTCTTATGTTATTTTGTTTTATTTTGCTTCTCCAAACCCTTAAACTCTTTTTATTCATTTGTTTTTGTAAAAAACCAGTATCTTAAATATACTAGGATGCATTTATGATATTTATTTTATTTAAACTTACACACACCTTTGTCTAATGGTTAAATAACATATTGTCTCTGTGGTTGGAAAATTTCTGCCTCACGAAACGATGGTTGTTCAATCTTCTTTTAACACCTCTCATGGTGGACATTACGATGAAACTATTTTTATATATGATATATATTATGTTTTTGTTTTTCTTATGATTCTTTATTTTTCATTTATCACATACCTTTACGATTTCCATTATGGGTAAACGCGATAATTTCATTTTAGGAAGTGCGGACTACCGCCCCCTCAAAGTGATTTGAATCGTTAATGCCATATGTGGGATGTATAAAGGATAGAGTAAATGTTATTATACATTATATTATACTGTAATTATATTATACCTTTATATAATTATAATGTCATTACATTAAATATGAAATAGAAATCAAAGTAGCGTTCATGCGTACGCACGGCTTACCGTCTCCATGAACAGTGCATTTCATTTCTTACCTCTAAATGTTATGTAATATTATAAATGCATGTATATACTGTATATATAGGATATATATGATATCTAGATAATTAATATAATTCTAGAAATAATTGATATTCTACCACATAAACAACTTGTAATTATAAGAAGTTTATTGTTTACTCAAGTACCAAAGATCGACAAAACGACTAGTATTAACTTAAATGACTACATAATTTTTGTTACATTGTAATAAGTGATATAAAAGGGATAATGAACTTGAAAAAGGTTCTTAAGAAAGTATAGATTAACTCTAGTTTATTATTCATGAGGTTAAAGAATGGCCGAGTCAACTCGGACACAAGGTAAGGGGACTTCTCAACCCAATTTCTATTCTTTGGGTTAATCTCCTACTTTCAAATTATGTCATGATATTATTATGTCGTATCTTTTATTTTTACTTTATTTATGTGTACTTATAGTGAATACACATAATAGATCTACTTTATATAAAAAAATGATATTTGTAAGGTTCTTCTTCTCAATCTCCTTTCATTGAGGCATATTTTATTTTATACACAACATTCTTTTATACGGTGTATAAACCCCTTTGACTTTGACTTTTATTCAAAAAGGAATATTTTTTAAAAAGCGTTTTACTAAAAGAAAAAAGGAATGTGCTTGTCTTACGTGTGTGGTGACAACGAATTCTCCACCGCCATGACCATTATTTGTGTTTCGGCTTCCTCTACAAGCCATAACTTTTTTTAAAATGAAAAATAAATACAATGTTTTAACTTTCTTTTATATTGGCATTGAAAATGGTTTTGAAAGTGTTTTTATTATATCAATGTGTAGTATTGATATCTTGTGATTGAAATGTGGAAATTTTATGTTTCCTTTATGCATGTTTTATGTGATACGATTATGTTATGGTTTATGATATGTTTAAACTTGTTCATATGAGGAATGTATTGGACTTAATAAGTGACGGGTGGATCCCGCTATAGCTCCTCGATGCATCGGCAGGTCTCATGAGACACACTAGTGTCTTGGCATGAGTCCTTTACAAATATTATTTGTAGTCTTGGCACGAGGCCTTGGCTACGCGGTTATGATAATCAGGAATTATGCATTCCATCATTATGAAAGTTGTTATTGATATTGCATGTGATTATTCGACCAGTCGAATATCCATGAGAATAAGTAAATGACATTATTTCACTTTACTTTTTCCATATAATTTTGAATTTCATGTTTAAAAGGCTTTCGTTTAGTTATACATTGCCTTAAATGTTTATGTTTATTTATGAATGCTTCCCCTATATTGTTATCCTTACTGAGCATCTGAGCTCACCCCTTTCAATGTTTTATTTTTTCCATGATGTGAAGAAGTATTTTAGGAATGACCTGCAGGGATAGTATGAAGGGGATATGAATGTGGAAAATGGAGACTATGTTATTTTAGTTTTTCAGTTTATGATATAATGTAACATTTATGAATGTATCTAGTGTTTCCACGACTACTAAAATAATCGGTCTTTCGAGACTTGATCTTTTCTGATCATGCCAATGTTACGCAATAATGCACCGACTCTGGGTAACTGGGGTCGAGGCATTACAAAAATATACATATTTATATATTTTTTTAAAACCTGATTTATATCTATATGTATATGAAATGATTTGAATTATAAATTTTGAATATATCATTTCATGAAACTATTTGAAAAAATATATTATTATTAAATATGATAAATTTAAATATATAGTATGAATATATATATAAAGTATTAATTGTTAGTTTTAAATTATAAATTTTGATTGGAACTTTTTTCATAAAATTCTTAATATTGTGAGTTTTTATAATGGTATAACTATATTAATATTAACAGTTAATCTTGTGATATATGTTTTATATTAAACTTATATAATCTATATTAAAAAAATTAATGATATAATTATTATAAGGTAATAAGGATAAATTAAAAAAAGAACACAAATTCTAAAGTGGTAATAAAGATTTATATGAAAATCATGACATGAAAAACAAAGAAAGAATAAAACATGTTATTGACAAAAAAATGTAAAATTAAACCACGCAAAAACGAAAAATAAAAGATACAATAATGTATGTATTTTCAATGATTTAAATTGAAAAAAAGAAAAACGCAATTGAGAGAAAATTGGATGAAATCCTGTATGGGATTTGTGATCCACATAGGAGGGAAACCATAAAAAAATATATAAGAAAATAAGGATATAAAAATATAAAAAATATAATAATAGTAATAAGATCAAAAGAAATAAGATATGAGGATCCTCTTAAAAAGGAGGGCCCCATTTTTTTTAAAACTCAGCTTAGGGTACTTGTATGCACCATTTTGGTGAGTGAGAGTGGAGCGACGTCACGGCGTCGGGGTTCTCGGGAAGGCCCGTGGGTCTCTTTCGAGAGAGGAAGATGGCGCCAATGAAGATCTACCGCGAGTTCTGGGAGGTCTGGTGATGTCCCCGTGATTCCATTAGGATTCTTCCTATGAAGAGGAGGTTCTTAGAGGACCACACTTCAGCCGGAGTCAAGCTCGAAGATCTGTCGCAGTTGCAGTAGTAGACTCCGAGCTAGCCAGTTGTTCAGTGGTTCGGTCTATGCGATGTTGGGTTTTTTTGCGGGTATAGAATCAATATGTTTCTAGTCTTTAGTTATAAGTAAGTTAGGGGTATTGTTTGACTCTGTTTCACATCTCCCTTTCCATTATCAAATCTATCAGGCTGTTTTTTTATTTTTTTAATCGCAAGGGTATTTTTTTAGTTGAATTCATGTTTCCTCATTTTGATTTGCCCAATTTTGTTATCGGCTTTGGCTATTGTAGACCTTAAATTACTTATTTATTTGGCCTGTGAATTTGGTCTTTGAATGTATTATTTAAGTTCAAATTTATATCATTGTTTCCCCAATCATGCGCTGCTCTTTTATAATTTTAACATTGAAATTTTTATTGTTCGGAAACTGTCTATCACCTTGAAATATTATATCAATTTTATTTTTGTCTTAATCTATAAACACATGTTGTCCTGGTTTTGAAAATGGTTATAAATAGCCTTACTTGTTTGAGTAATACAGAAAATAGGTGGGGAAGCCTTATTTTCAGCTCTTTTCATGTGTTTGAGAAATCATAAGTGGATTTACATTTTCACATTTAGGTAAGGGTGATTTTAATTTGTAGTTACTTTCTATTATACACATTTTATCCTCAAAATTTATTAGAGTTGTGAAACCCGTTTGCGTAAGGTGAAAATTAGTATTTCAAAAAATTTATTTTTATATGGAATTCGAGCAGAATGTTGTATCAAGAAGATAACTATTTACTAGTTGTTGGTTATTTGTGTACGGGATATGAAATCTATATTTTTTCATCTTATGTTGTATAATTTATTGTCTTTAATAAGGGAGATAATATTTAATTTTATGGTTAAACTTATTTAGTAAGATATTATTTTCTTCCAGTTAATTTATATTTTCGGTTATATTCTTATATGGGATAAATATTTATCTTGAACATTTATTTGGTTTTTGATTTAGTGTTTTGTATTGGATTTATTAGTTTCAAATTCATTTTTAAGAGTTTAATTAATTTTATAAATTTTGTTGTCGATTTTTTTTACAAAGGTATACATATATCTACTTGTGTATAAATTTTTATATGAATATATATATTTAATTATAAAATATTACTTTCAAATGAGGGTTATGAATTTAAAATATACATGTTGAAAGGGTATTAATTGTTTTTCTTAAACCATGTTGTTATAAAATTTTATACATGTCTATATATATATATATGAAACCATATCTATCTATATAACCTTGAATTTTTAAAATGATAATGGTTTTAATTTTTAAGTAGTTATCTCTGAATTTTATCATTTGGGAGGGTGTCATTTGATGAAATTACCATTGTTAAATGTGTCTATATATATATATATGTAAATATATAACTTATTATTTTATGTTTACATGAGTTAATTGTTATTTTAATTTATAATTATTTTCTATTTTACACTTAGTGTATATTCAAACATACCCAAATAATTTAATTTATTTCTATTTTATGTTATTAAAGATTATTTACAATATTTAACTAAAGACTTGGGTGCGATTGAAGTTTCGGTTTCAAATGGACTGGTATATTTATTATGCATACATCCAAATAGTTTCAATCTCCCTAATTTTAATTCTATCAAGTGTTGGTTTGCAATTTTGTTTCAAAAATATAAGGGAAAATTATTTATTACTTTATAAAATCTCTCTTTTCTGGTTCTGGAAATGTGGTTTATTTTCTTAAAATGTGAATTACTTTTATGATGGTAAGGTTTTTTATTGTTAAACAAAATACATTTCTTGTAAGATGTTAATATACATACAGACACACACACACACACACACACACACACACACATATGTCTATGTAATTTTAGTTTTTATCATATATAATGTAATGGTGCGACATATACATATTTTATGTATATATATGTATATATATAGTTATATATATTCACCTATATGATTTAGTCACAATCCAAATTAACTTGGCCTAAAATAAACTTTGTTGGTTGAGGGATGTTTTTGAAATGTTTAATTAAATTTTAATGATTACATGTGTTACAGAAAACATTTTTTGCATAGAAAATCAATTTGCCTTATTACCTATGGAGCATAAAGAATTTCCATTTATTAAGACATGACCATTTATCAGCGAATGCTTTATGTACAAATGATATCATTTTTTTAAATAAGTCATTTTAAACTATAAATATTCAATTCCATGAATCAAGGATTTTGAAAAATAATGAACTATCATTTTTTATTGTAACTCCGTCCATTAATTAATTGTTGGATTTAAATGAATGTACCATGAATGTGTACTATTTTATGCATATCATTGAGAAGCATGGTATTTAAATAATTACTAACATATTTTGATTTAATCCCCTTCCAATTTATTTTATCAGTGGATGAATTTTCCAAGAATAATGAACATGTACATTAATGCATTAAGAGTTTAATACTTTGGAAGAGTTGTAAGGTTATTAATTTATGAGGCAATCAAAAAATTTATTATTCATGATAATTTATGAAATAAGAATTTATTTATTCAAAGTCTTATGGGACATGTTGAATAATGTAAAATGGGAAACGAAGTAGTATGTGTATTTGAAATTATATGTGATTTAATAAATCAAAGTGGTGTGTGAACTTTGATTTAGAGATATGAAGAATGCATTAGAGTCAATATGTTTCGGGTTGGGGATTAGTAAAATTACGCCCTCCTGGTTGGGGTCCGGTTACTAAAGACCCTCCGGGTTGGAGTCAGGTTATTAGAGGCTCTCTAGGGTGGAGTCTAGTTATAAGGGCTCTCCAGGTTGGGGTTCAGTTACAATTATCCCCTAGGTCATGGAATGATTCCTTGACCCAATCTGGCATATTCACATTCCTGCATATTCATTTTTTCCATTATCGGTATTATTATTAGTTAACCAAATGCATATTTGACGAGTATAATATTCATTTTTATGATCCATTACTTATGAGTATCAGAGAATTAAACAACTTGTGAAATGAAATTTGTATAGCACACAGTGATTTAGTAGTCAATGTATGAAATTTATGGTACTATCATTACGTGAAACTCTAATTATTCATTACTCTTAGCAGTTTAATTTTAGTATACTTATTCTTATGTCATACATGTTTAGAATATATTTTATTTGTTACCCTGAATGAGCATTCCTATAATTGAATCAAGTATCCTTGTAACTCTTTTAGCATGTCTTAATTGGGAACTTTTATGAAATATGTGTTATAGTTTTTCTTTAAGATAGTTTTTTTGTTGAATATTTTAATTGATTTTTTCAAAAGTTATATTGGTTTATTTTAAACCCTCTTACTATGTATTCGTATCCTCATAATACATTTTTGAATGAATTTTTTTCAGGTATCAGCTTTAGAAGTAGAAGCATTGCAGTAGTAGCTGGTTTCCCAAAGCCCAAACTAAATTTGATACACTATATGGCACCAGATCTAGGTATTTGGGAGCAGGGGTGTGATAGTAGGTATTAGAGGATTCAATTTAGTAAACTCTGGATAACTAGAACATAAGAAAGAAAATATTATTTAAGCATTAATAAGTTTGATGATTTTTAGAAAACAAAAACAATATATATATATACCTGCCTTAAGTCTCTTTGGAGACATACGATGAAATTAGAACAATACTAAAAACATGGTTATGTTTTAGTAGGTTGTAGTTTCCTTAAATTTTCAGATGGATGAAACATCACGCATTCTATCTCTCCCAACGGAGATAATTAAAATCATAGTGGCCAAGTCATGTTAAGGGGGCTACAAGGCATTTGAAAACCATCAATTATCTTGTAATCACGTCCATCAGGTGTCGAACCACCCAAACATCCTCCATCTTTAAAAGGGAATCAATCGGGTCTATTAACATATCACATTTGCACAATTTGAAGTATATAGGAAAAGAGGAATGTTTCCTGAAGCCTTTTTTCTATGTTTCACTTTTGCTGATAACTACCGAGCTATAGGTAATTTCTAAAAGCAGCTTTGGATGGTGACCATCGGGCGACCTACCTATTTTATGTCTTGAGTTTTAGTATGCATGGGAACCTCTTTGACATCAGTATTTTAATTAATGACTTGGTGCACGGGAATTATAGGTATTTAGTCCACTCTGAACATTCCGACCTCCAAACTTATCGTGCCTATCTAAGGAAGGTCGAGTGCTTTAGGAACAAGATCAACCCTAGATGTTCATAGTGTGTCTGGGCTAAAGAGATTGAGCAGCTGAATACTACCATAGGAATCCACCTAAGGTCGTCAGCACCCGACCATCGGTGGTGTTCCGGTAAAGGGAACATGCGAGTTATGTGTGTCTAGGGGTTCTGTGGAGGTGTACGAGCATTTTAGAATTGCGAGGATTAAATTCATTTAAGGGGAGAATAATGGAACACCCCTGAATTTTATAAATTTAATTTGTTTTAATATGTGTTATATTAATTTTATTTCCACTAAAAAAATATTATAATTTAAAATAATAAATTTAATTAAATTGATTAGAATTTAATTAAACAATAATTTTTATAAATAATTTTATTGTGTTAAAACAAATATTATATTGTAATATTTTAACATGAATATATGTTTTTAATAAATAATAAAAATTTTCGAAATGGGTTTTTTGATAAAATATTTTAATGAAATAAATATCTTAATATATATATATATATGTATATATACTATTGCAATTACACTAAATATGATAAAAATTATTACTACACATTGAATATATTTGGAATTACCAAATTATGATTTTTCAAAATAACATATATATGTATATATATATAGTTACAATTATATGTTATGAATTATTATTATATTTAAAAAATTATTTCTATATTAATTATATTTATATTTTAATTAGATGAAGAAAATATACACATTTTAAATTTTTTTTAAAACCTGATTATATTTATATGTATATGAAATGATTTGAATTATAAATTTTGAATATATAATTTCCTGAAACTATTTGAAAAAATATATTATTATTAAATATGTTAATTTTAAATATATAGTGTGCATATATATATATATATATAATGTTGAAGTTTTCAGTTTTAAATTATAAATTTTGATTGGATTATTTTTTATAAAATTATTAAAATTATAATGTTTTATAATAGTATAACTATATTAATATTAAATGTTAAGCTTGTAATAGATGTTTTATATTATACTTTATATAAAGTATATTAAAATAATTAATGATATAATGATAATGAGGTAATAAAATTAAAATGAAAAAAAGATAAAAATTTATAAAGAGGTAATGATGACTTATATGAAAAGCATGACATGAAAAACAAAGAAAGAATAAAAAACGTGATTGAAAATAATGTAAAATTAAACCATGGAAAAATGAAGAAGTAGAGATATAATAACTTATATATTTTCAATTATTAACATTGAAAAAAATGAAAAATGGGATTGACAAAAATTAGGATGAAATTCCATATGCGATTTGTGATTCGCTTAGGAGGGAAACAGAAAAAAAGAGAGATAAGATAATAAGGATATACAAATATAAAAAAAATTAATAAGAGTAATAAGATCAAAATAAAGAAATAATGGAGATCTGCTTGAGGAGGAGGTTGCGGTTTTTTTGAAACCCGACTTAGGGTTCTTGTATGTGCTGTTTTGGAGAGGGAGAGTCGAGCAACGTTGCGGCACGGGGGTTCATAGGTATGCATGTGGGTCCCTTACGGGAGATGAATATGGTGCCAAAGAAGAGCCGCGGTGAGAGCGGGGAGGTCGTGTGATGTTCACATGTTTCCTTTTTTCTTCTTCCATAGAAGACAAGATTCTCGTAGGACCATGCTTTAGCCGGTGTCAAGATTGAAGATCTGACGCGGTTGTAACATTACACTCCGAGCTAGCCTTTTGTTAAGCAGTTCAGCCTATGCGAGTTAGGGTTCTGTTGAGGGTACATAATCAATATGTTCTTAGTCTTTAGTTATAAGCATGGTAGGGGTCTTTTTCGACTTTGTTTCACATCACCCTCACCATTGTCAAATAAATCTGGCTTTTTTTATTTGTTTAATCAAATTGGTATTCTATTAGTTGAATTCCTATTTTCTTTTTTTGATTAGTCCTATTTTTTTGTCGACTTTGGCTGTTTTATACCTTAATGTACTTTTTTATTTGGCCTTTGATATTGTTCTGTGAATGTATTCTTTAATTGAAAACTTGTATTGATGTTGGGTAAATCATGTGCCGCTCTTTTATAATTTGAACATTTCAATTTTTATTGTTCCAGAACTGTCTATCACCTTGAAATAATACGACAATTTTATTTTTGTCATAAACTATACATTCTTGTTGTCCGTGTTTTGAAAATGGCTATACAGAGCCTTAAATATTTGTGTAATTTAAAAACAGGTGGGGGGAAGCCTTATTTTTAGCTCTTTTCTTGTGTTCGAGAAATCATAAGTGGATCAACGTTTCTACATTTAGGTAATGTTGATTTTAATTTATAGTTAATTTTTAATATACAAATTTGATCCTCAAAATTTAGTAGAGTTGTGAAACCCATTTTCATAAGGGTAAAATTTTTATTTCTAAAAAAGTTCTAATTATTTTGAATTCAAGAAGATGTTTGTTTCAAGCTGTTTATTATTTTCCAGCTATTGGTTATCTGTGTAAGGGATATATTATCTATAGTTTTTCAGCTTACTTTCTAAAATTTATTATCTTGCATAACGAAACTAATATTTTTTGTTTTGGTTAAACTTATTTATTAATATATTAATCTATTCTAATTAATATATATTTATGGTTTTAGTCTGGTAAGGGTAAAATATTTGTCTTAAACATTTATTTATTTTAAGATTTAATGTTTTGTAAGGGATTTATTAGTTTCAAATTTATTTGTAAGGGTTTAATTAATTTTATCAATGTTGTTGTATAATTTTACAAAGGTATAAACATATATACTTGTGTATAAAATTTTATATGAATCTATATATTTAATTATAACTTATTATTTTTATAGGTGTGTTCTGGTATTAAAATCTATGTGCTGAAAGGGTTGTAATTGTTTTTCTTAAACCATGTTTTTATGAAATGTTATACATGTCTATATATATATATATATAGGAAACCATATATATCTATATAACATGGAATTTTTAAAATGATAATAGTTTTAAATTTTAAGTATCTATCTCTAAATAATAGGTTGTGGGAGGGTGTAATTTGATAAAATTTCAATAGTTATATGTGTTTGTGTTTATAGATAAAAACACACATATATTACTTATTGTTTTATGTGTACATGAGTTAAGGATTATTCTAATTTATCATTATTTTCTATTATAAACTTAGTGTATATTCATACATACACAAATAATTCAATTTATTTCTATTTTATTTTATTAAAGATGATTTATAATCACTAAATAAAGACTTGGGTGTGAATAATGTTTCGGTATAAAATGGATTGGTATATTTATTATTCATACACCCATATAGTTTCAATCCCCCATGTTTTAATTATATCAAGTGTTGGTTTGCAATTATGTTTTAATAATTAAAGGGAAAATTATTTTTTACTTTATAAAATCTCAATCTTCTGGTTATGGAAATGTAGTTAATTTGCTTAAAATGTGAATTACTTTTATGATGATATGGGTTTTTGTTTTTAAACAAAATATATTTCTTGTAATATGTTAATATATATATACACACACATATATATATATATATGAAATTTGAGTTTTTATAATATATAAAGTAAGGGTGCGACATATACATATTTTATGTATATATATCTATATATGCAGTTAAATGAATGCACCTATAAGTTTTAATCACAATCCAAATAAACATGGCCTAAAATAATCTTCGGTGGTTAAGTTATGTTGTTGATATGTTTAATTAAATTTTCATGAATACATGTGTTACATAAAACATTTGTTGCAATGCAAATCAATTGGCCTTATATGCTATGGAGCGTAAGGCCTGGCCATTTATTAAGACATGACCATTTATCAGTGCATGATATATGTACAAATGGCATCTCCCTTATTTCAAAATTATTCATTTTAAAATATAAATATTCAATTCCGTGAATCAAGGATTTTTAAAAATTAGAAACTATCATTTTATGTGGTAACCCTATCCATTCATTAATTTTTTGATTTAAATAAATGTGCAAATGAATGTATACTAATTTATTCATGCCATTGAGAAACGTGTTATTTAAATAATAACTAACATATTATGATTTAGTCTATTTCCAATTCCTATTATCAGTTCATGAATTTTGCATGAATAATGAACATGTATTTTAAAGCATTAAATTTTTATTACTATGGAAGAGTTATAAGGTTATTATTTTATGTTATAATAAAATAATTTATTATTCATGATAATTTATGAAATAATCATTTATTTATTCAAGGTGGTATGGGATAATTTTAATAATGTTAATTGAGAAACCATGAAATATGTGTACTGAAAATGATAAGTGATTTAATAAATCAAAGTGGTTTGTGAAAATTTATTTAGAGATATAAGGATAGCATTGTAATCAGTATGTTCCAGGTTGGGGATCAGTAAAAGTAAGCCCTCTAGGTTGGGGTCTGGTTATAGAAGACCCTCTGGGTTGGAGTCCAGTTATTAGAGGCTCTCTGAGGTGGAGTCCGGTTAGAGGGGCTCTCCAGGTTGGGGATCATTTACAGTTAGCCCATAGGTCTTGGTACAAGGCCTTGACACAATCTATTATATGAAATTTCTTAATTATGACTATGTAATTTAATTTACCATAAAAATATTCAACTAGTAGAATATTTGGTTAAAGAGCTTATGGATTTTTGGCCGAGGCCTTAAATCATTAGACGTCATTGCCAATGCCTTGAAAAAATATTTCATAATGTCTTGTATATTCACTTTTCTCATTATGTTTATGATAAATATTTAACCAAATGGATATTCAAATAGTAAAATATTCATGGTTATGAGCCATTACTGAAGTGTATTAGATAATTAAAAACATATGGCATGACATATGAATATCACACTGTGATTTTGTAGTTTATGTATGAAATTGAAGTTACTATATTTACGCGCAACTCTGATTCTCCATTACTCTTACCTGTTTAATTTGAGCATATATATTCTTATTTCTTACATGTTTAGAATTCCTTTTATTTGTTACCAGGAATGAGCATTCCCATTATTTAATCTTGTATACTTGTTACTCTATTTGCATGTATTAATTGGACACTTTTATGATATATGTGTAATAGCTTTACTTTGAGAGAAATGTTTTGTGGAATGTTTTAAAGAATAATTTCAAAAGTTATATTGGTTTATTTTAAATCCCCTTACGGAGAATTCATATGCTGAACGTATGTTTTTGAAAAAAAAATCAGGTATCAGTTTTAGAAGAAGAGAAATTGCTGTAGTAGTTGGTTTCTCAGATCCCAAAGTTAATTTGATCCTCGATATGGCACCAGCTCCGGGTATTCAGGAGCTGGGGCATGACAGTTGGTATTAGAGGATTCAGTTTAGTTATCTCATGAAAACGAGAACTGAACAAAGAAAAAACTATTTAAGCCTCACAATGTATGATGTTTCTTAGTTAACAATATATATATATATATATACTATCCTTAAATCTCTTCAGAGACATCCTATGAAATTAGAACAATACTGAAAACATGGTTATGTTTTATGAAGTGGCAGTTTCCTTAAAATTTCAGATGGCTGATGCATCACGCCATCTGATTCTCCAAATGGAGATAGTAGAAATCATAGTGTCCAACTCATGTTTAGGGGGATACGAGTCATTTGAAAACCTTAAATTCTATTGTATAAAACTCCATCAATTGTCGAACCGCCCAAACATCCTCCATATTTACCAAGGAAGCAATCCGGTCTACTACCGTATCACATTTTCAGAATTTGCATCATATTGGAAAAGTGGAATGTTTCATGAATATCTTTTTCTACGTTTCACTTTGGCTAATAACTACCAAGCTATATGTAATTTCTAAAATATGCTTTGGATGGTGACTATCAAGCGACCTACCTATTCTAGGTCTTGAGTTTTAGTATGCATGGGCAACTCTGTGACATCTGTATATTAATGAATGACGTGTTGGTAAATTTCTAAAATCTTCTTTGGTTGGTGACCACTGAGAGACTTACCAATTCCAGGTCCAGAGTTTAAGAATGTACGTAGAACTCTACGACATCAATATTTTCAAGAATGACGTGGTGCGTGGGAATTAATGGGATTTAGTCCACTCTGAACTGTCTGACCTCTAATCATCTTGTGTCTCTCTATGGAAGGAAGACTGCTTTAGCCTTATGTTTGACCCTAGATGTTCATAGTGTGTCTGGGACAAAGAGATCGTGCAGTTGAATACTATATTAGGAATCCACCTGAGGTCGTCAGCCCCCACCCATTAGTGGGGTTCCCGGTGAAGGGACCTCATTAGTGACGTATGTCTAGGGTTTTTGTGGTTGTTTACGAGCATTTTAGAATTCCAGGGATGCAATTATTTGAAGGGGGAATAATGTAACACCCCAGAATATTCTTAATTTAATTTTATTAAAAATGTGTTCTATAAATGTTACTTCCATTAAAAAATACTTCATTTAAAATAATATTTTTAATTAAACTCATTATAATATAATTATACAATAATTTTTATTGATAATTGTATATTGTTAAAACTAATATTATATCATTATATTTTAACATTAATATATTTATTAATAAATAAAAAAATTTATCGAATTTGGTTATTTGATAATATATTTCAAATAAATAAATTTCTAAATAAACAAATATATATATTTACTATTGCAATTACACAAACTATGATAAAAATTATTACTCTGCATTGAATATATTTGGAACTACATATTTTAATTTTTTTGAAATAATATATATATGTATATATATATAGTTATGATTATATGTTATGAGTTATGATTAGATTTAAAAAAATATTTCTATTTTAATTTTAATTATATTTTAATAAGATGACGTAAATATACATATTCTAGATTTTTCTCAAAACCTGATTTATATCTATATGTATATGAAATGATTTTAATTATAAATTTTGAATATATAATTTATTGAAACTATTTGAAAAAATACATTATTATTAAATATAATAATTTTAAATATATATTATGCACATATATATATATATAAATTAGTAATTGTAAGTTTTAAATTATAAATTTTTATTGGATTAATTTTTATAAAATTATTAATTTTATGATTTTTTAAAATTTATATCTATTTTAATATTAAATGTTAATCTTGTAATAGTTGTTTTATATTAAACATTATATAATTTATATTCAAATAATTAATGATATAATCATAATGTTGTCTTAATAGTAAAAAAACGAAATTCTAAAGTGGCAATGATGACTTATATGAAAATTGTGACCTGAAAAACAAAGAAAGAGTAAAAAATGTTATTGAAAAAAATGAAAAATTAATCCATTTAAAAATGATAAAGTAATGATATAATAATTTATATATTTGCAATGATTGGCTTTGAAAAATAGAAAACGTGATTGACAAAAAATACGATGAAATTTCGTATTGGATTTGTGATCCGCATTGGAGGGATATAAAAAAAAGATAAGACAATAAGGATATAAAAATATAAATAAAATAATAATAGTAATAAGATCAGAACAAGGAAAAAATGAAGACCCGCTTGAGGAGGAGGGCCCCATTTTTTGGAAACCAGGCTTAGGGTTATTTTATGTGCCATTTTGGAGAGGGAAAGTCGAGTGACGTCACAGTGCCGGGGTTCTCAAGTATGCATGTGGGTCACTTTTGGTAGTGGAAGATGGTGCCAAATAAGAGATGTGGTGAGTGCGGGGAGGTCATGTATAGTCTGAGTGATGCCTTTAGGATTAATCCAATGAATACAGGGTTCTCAAAGGATCGTGCATCAGCCGGTGTCAAGCTCGAAGATCTGTCATGGATGCAGCAGTGGACTCTGAGCTAGCCTGTTGTTTAGTGGTTCGGTCTATGCAAGTTAGGGTTCTGTTGCAGGTATAGAATCAATATGTTAATAGTTTTTAGTTCTATGTAAGTTAGGTTTTTTGTTCGACTCTTTTTCACGTCAGCCTCGACATTATCATATCAATCTGGCTGTTTTTTTATTTTTTTAATCACAATGGCAGTATGTTAGTTGAATTCATTTTTTCTCGTTTATATTGGTCCAATTTTGTTGTCATCTTTGGATGTTGTATACCTTAAATATCTTTTTTTTGGCCATTGATTTGTTCGGTTAATGTATTCTTTATGTGTCAATTTGTATTGATGTTTCCCCAATCAAGCACTCCTCTTTTATAATTTGAACATTGTGATTTTTATTGTTCTTCAACTGTTTATCACCTCAAAATATTATATAAATTTTATTGTTATCATAAAATGTACATTCTTGTTGTGCGTGTTTTGAAAATGGATATAAAGAGCCTTACTAATTTTTTTAATTGAAAAAATGGTGGGGGAAGTCTTATTTTCAGCACTTTTATTGAGTTTGAGAAATCATAAGCAGATCAATGTTTCTTTATTTAGGTAATGGTGATTTTAATTTATAGTTACTTTCTTTTATACACTTTTGATCCTCAAAATTTATTAGAGTTGTGAAACCAGTTTTTGTAAGGGGAAAATTTGTACTTCTAAAAAATTTCTATTTATATTGAATTCTAGTAGAATTTTGTTTCAAGCAATAAATTATTTGTAAGTTGTCCGTCATTTGTGTAAGGGATATACTGTCTATAGTTTTTCAGATTATGTTCTATAATTTATTGTCTTTCATAAGGGAACTAATATTTATTTTTATGGTTAATCTTCTATTGTAAGAGATTATTTTTTTCTAATTAATTTATATTTATGGTTATAGTCTTGTAGGGGATAAATATTTGTCTCGAACATTTATTTATTTTACTATTTAATGTTTTAAAAATAATTTATTAGTTTCAAAATTATTTTTAATGGTTTAATTAACTTTATCAATGTTGTTGTCTATTTTCTTTACAAATTTATAAACATATATACTTGGGAATAAATTTTTATATGAATCTATATATTTAATTATAACATATTATTTTCATAAGTGTGTTATGATTTTAAAATCTATGTGTTAAAAGGGTATTAATTGTTTTTATTAAACCATGTTGTTATAAAATGTAATATGTATCTATATATATAAAAAAAACCATATCTATCTATATAACATTATATTTTTAAAATGATAATGGTTTTAAATTTTAAGTATTTATCTCTAAATATTACGGTTTGGGATGGTGTAATTTGATCAAATTACGATAGATATATATGTATATTTATATACACATATAACTTATTATTTTTTTTGTACATGAGTTAAGTATTATTCTAATTTATAATTATTTTATATTATACACTTAGTGTATATTCAAACATACATACATAATTCAATTTATTTCTATTTTATGCAATTAAAGATGATTTACAATATCTAAATAAAGAATGGGCTGTGAATAAAGTATCTCGGTCAAATGGATTGTTATATTTATTATTCACACACCAATATATATTTAATCCACCCATTTTTTATTCTAGAAAGTGTTGGTTTGCAATTATGTTTTAAAAATATAAGGGAAATTTATTTATTAATTTATAAAATATGTATTTTCTGGTTATGGTAATGTAGTTCATTTTATTAAAATGTGAATTACTTTTAGGATGCTAAGGGTTGTTATTGTTAAACCAAATACATTTCGTGTACGATATTAATACACACACACAGATATATATATATATATATATATCTATATATGTATATGTACTTTTAGTTTTTATTATATATACAGTAAGGGTAAGACATATACATATTTTAGGTATATATATCTGTATATATATATAGTTATATGTATGCACCTATATGTTTTAATCATAATCCAAATTAACTTGTCCTAAAATAAACATTGGTGGTAAAGGTATGTTGTTGATATGTTTAATTAAATTTTCATGAATGCATGTGTTATATAAAACATTTGTTGCACTGCAAATCAATAGGCATTATATGATATGAAGCATAAGGCATGGCCATTTATTCAGACATGACCATTTACCATCGCATGATTTATGTTCAAATGACATCTATCTTATTTCAAAATTAGACATTTTAAACTATAAATATTCAATTCTATGAATCAAGGTTTTTGAAAATTATGGAACTATAATTTTCTGTGTAAACCTCATCCATTCATTAATTGTGTGTTTTAAATAAATTTGCGATGAATTTATACTAGTTTATGCATGGCATTGAGAAACATTTTATTTAAATAATAAATGATATATTAGGATTTAGTCCATTTCCAATTCCATTTATCAGTGCATGAATTGTTCATGAATAATGAACATATATTTTAATTCATTAAAAGTTTATTACTGTGTAATTGTTTTAAGGTTATTATTTTATGAGATAATCATAAAATTTATTATCCATGATTGTTTATTAAATAATAATTTATTTATTCAAAGTGGTATGTGTCACTTTGAATAATGTGAAATGAGAAACCATGTAAAATGTGTACTTGAAATGATAAGTGATTTAATCAATAAAAGTGGTGTGTGCACTTTGATTTAGAGATATGAAAAATGCATTGGACTCAGTATGTTATAAGATGGGGACCGGTAAAAGTAAGCCCACCAGGTTGGGGACAGGTAAATGTAAGCCCTTCGAGCTGGGGTCCGGTTACAGAAGACCCTCCAGGTTGGAGTCCAGTTTTTAGAGGCTCTACGGGGTGGAGTCTGGTTATAGAGGCTCTCCAGGTTGGGGTCCAGTTACAGTTATCCCCTAGGTCTTAGCCTCAGGCCATAACACAGTCCGACATATGCACTTTACTCATTATGACTATTTAATATAATTAACCAGAAAAATAATAGACCAGAAGAATATTTGGTTATAGATTTTATGGATTTTTGGCCGAGGCCTTGAATCATTAGACGTCCGGGCCAAGGAATTGAAAAAATGTTTCAGAATGTCCTTCATATTCACTTTTCTCATTTTCTGTTTGATAATTAATTAACCAAATAGATATTCAACTAGTAGAATATCTATGGTTAATAGAAGTACTTATTAGTATTATAGAAGTAAAAACTTATGGCATGACATATGTATATCACATAGTGATTTAGTATATTTTGTATGATATTGAAGTTACTATCTGTACGTGAAACATTGAATATTCATTTCTCTTAGCTATTTAATTTTTCATACATATTCTTATGTCATACATGATTAGAATGAATTTTATTTGTTACCTTGAATGAGAATGCCTATAATTGAATCAGTAAACCTTGTAACTCTATTAGCTTGTTTTAATTTGGCACTTTTATGATATATGTGTTATAGATTTTCATTAAGAGAAATGTTTTTTTGAATGTTTTAAAGAATTTTTTTAAAAGTTATATTTGTTTATTTTAAAACTTCTTGTTGGGCATTCGTATGCTCACCCTATATTTATGAAATAAATTTTTTAGGTATCTATTTTAAGAGAAGAATCATGTCAGTAGTACCTAGTTTCTCAGAGCCCAAACCAAATTAAAACATTGTATGGCACCGTCTCTGGGTATTCGAGAGCTGGGGTGTGACATTCTCCCTATTTTATTTCATTTCCTCCCATTATCCTTAATATAAGTTGATGTTAGATCTCTAATGTTCTTATAAATTTATTTTTTCATTTTTTATGTGTTTGAAGAATGAAATCCTTGGGGTTCACAGTTTACTCATGGGAGAGGTTATCAAATATTTTCATTAGGGTTCCATTTCCATTTCAAGAACATTTGAAGATTGAGGTAAGGAATTTATTTTTTCTATATTATTTGAGTGTAATTTTATTCTTAATAGGTTTTATCCCTTTTCATGGAAATAAAATTATCTTAATAACGAATAACTATATTGAATAATGGAATTGTTTTTAGTTAGTGACCGCATAATGATGATTCTATAAAATGATAATGATTTTCCTATTTTTTACTAGATATTGTGATATATGTGTTATTCTCGTAAAGGATTATGGGGGTTTTTATGGATTAGAATTATTTTGAAAAAAAATTAATGAAAATAAATCATGAATTAATTGATTAATTAGATTAATAATTGAGGAATATTCATGTTTTTAATATGGTCTTTTCTGTAATTTGATGGTAATAAAATTTATTATGAATGATTGTTCTGTGATGTTTATATTCCATGTGTTGATGGAGTTCATTATGAATGTGAATATTGTTAATTATTATATATTATATTAATAATAAGACATGTTTAATGAGGGCATTTCTTCTCTATGTTTTTTGAATATTTTTTTATTATATATAGATTATTTAACTATTTTAATATCATTTTGCAGTTGATTTCTTAGGATTCATTTACATTGATGCTATAAATAATGAATCTATTCATTTAATTGGACGAAATATAGTGGTCTCATAAAGTTGAAGACATTGGGTCTAAGAATGCCTATTTTTTATTAAAGGTTTGAAACCTTGATTTGGGGGTCATGAGTGACTATTTTCATGTGATAGATTAATTCCATGTTTTAGGGCCTAGTAGACCTATTATTTGTTATTGTTTTCATGATTCCTTATAAAAAATAGGTAATTCACATTGTTGTTTGATTTAGATCAATCTAATGATTTCTATAAATGAATATTTATAATTGGATTTAAATCCAATTATCAATCAAAACATATAAATGAAAAACAATAAAGCACATCATAGTTTAGTATCAACTATTAACGATAAATCTCTAACAATAGATTGTCCATATATGAAGAACCTTCTTTAAACCTGGCATTTGGGATAATATATGACCAGTTTAGGGAAACCATTATTTTCTTCCCATCCAACTATGCCAATGGATAACTACCATTTGCTCAGTCAGGGGGTAATTATACTACCCTAGAAAGATGAAGGTGTATACATGATTCAAGGAATTAAAAAACCACCCCTTTAAGGATAGCTGAATGGGTATACATGATTCATGGAATTATGATCACATCCCTTCATCATAATCTACATAATTAATACCCACTTTAAAATTGTTCAATAAAACCCCCCTTTTATATACTCATTATCTATCAAATTGATAACCTTATCCAATTTGACAATACTATTTATAAAAATCATCATTTTTATCCATAAAAGTTAATAAACATGCTCATGTAACAATTTATTCACAAAAAATAAAATTCTCTACACATTCTGAGATAAAAATTCATAATTAAGCTACATTAGACATCATATAAACACAATATTATTCCATGTTATATATGTTGGTAAAATAAAACTTGAGTAATATATAAACATTAACTTATAGAATCCAAAAAAGAATAAAAATATCAAAAAAATTGTCCATATTATGATATTAAATTATCTTCATAAAATTATAGAAAATATTTATACCAAATATTACTTGAATAGTGAGGATTTATTCACATTAGAAAAATCCTAGACAAAAAATGATTTTTCTCTTGAATACGTAGTAACAAGTGTAATCTAGTAAGATAATAGATGAAGGATCAAATATGGTTTTGATCATGAAAAATACAGGTACATAGTATCATAGATAAGGAACATAACATGTCACAAGTATTTAATTTGAGACAGTATATTAGAAATAGAGTTCTCTTCCAAATGATACTTTCATACTAAAAATAAATTTTAAAGAAGAGATCAATTTATGTAATATAATCCTTGTTTATAAAAGTATTACCTTAAAATATATACTTTATAAAACATAGTTTAAAATGAATTATATAGATAATTTAGTTGTGTGGAATAAGATTAAAATTTCAATGGTTTTTATAAAATTATTAAACCATTCTAAAACATTATATAAAATGAGAATATATATGTTTTAAAATAGTGTACTTTTTTGGATAGTAAATAGGTTGTCGAGAACAAATTTGATCAGGTATCACATCATTAATCTCCATTTATGTTAACTCATATAATAGGTTTCCACACATGAAAATTCTTAACCATGGTTAACTATAAATCATTGAGTTATAACTCAGGTAAGTTAAGGTGGAAGGAAATGACCACCCTGGTTTAATATGATAAGGGATAAAAATATGAATAAAATGATGTCACACATTCCATGATTCTTATTGTAATATAGAATAATTAAATAAAATCAACACGCACTATAATTCCCTAAGTAATCAATAGTAAAATATTGAATTTATGCAAGGAGTCTACCTCACGCAAAAAAGATCACTGATAGCACATTGTCAGAAAATTCATAATAACCATTGATGAATATGTGACATTATCCAAACAAAATTACAATTTTATAAAGGATGCACTTATTTAAAAATATTATTAATTCTTTAATATAAAACACATAATTTAATAGTTTTATTTTCGAATTAAAATATCTAATATTATTCATTGAAAAATGATTACTGAAAACCCATTTTTTCATCTACCGAATTGGATTTAATTTTTGTATAATAAGAGAATGAATCTCCCAAAAAATCATGTATGAAAAGTTTAAACATAATACATATTATTTTAACATTACAAACTTCCAATAATCACTAAATAATCATGTTATGATTTATTATTTATTATTTACTATTTAATATAGAATTCAAAAACTAAATATGGTAATTTAAAAAAAATATCCAAGTAATAATTGATGTTTCCAAGGATTTTTTATAATATTTAATTAAAATATGGTTTTTGTGCTCTATTTTGAATTTAAAATATGGGTGTGAGGGTTTAATGGATGAAAAAAATTTAATGTGAGGATTCAACTTATCTATAATGTGGATTCTTATAAAATACCAAAAATAAGGATTTCGATAAATTATTGAAGAACATTGTATGTAGTCAAACTGTTAAAAATAATGTCACCATAGGATAGAGAACATGATCGTATTTTCGAAATTATTATTCATTGGATAATACTAGTATCTTATTGCATTCCATTATACATTTTTCCCTCTTTTTTTATATTTTTGGAATTTCCCCATGTTTCCACTATTATTTTATTTAAATCTCAAGAAAAATCACAATATTTTTTCATAATGTATAGAGAGATAAGCCAATCTGGTAGAAATAAACCCACTCATAAATTACAGTAGTGATGAGATGTGGAAAGGGGATATTGGATATATATTCCTAAAATAGTGATCCACCTTTATTAGATCATAATTTTCTTAAAAATCAAACCATAACATTCATTGTGATAATAAAGTATCAGTATTTGTGTGGAGTGGTTCTCCACATATTTAGGTGAGAATGTTATGAGGGAACTCCCCATATAATATCTAGAGGGTGTTTGATAATAATTAACAAAGAAATACTAAATGTTTTCTATGTTTTTTACCCTATATAATTTTGATAATTATTTTATATTAGATCTACTGTTAATTTCTTTTCTATAAATTGTTCAATTTATTTTTTATTCAATTTAACTTCTATAATGTGAATTTTGGTCTCCAAGAGTTTTATCATAGTAATAATATTAGTGTTTTTCACCATATAGGGTATTAATTATTCTAAAAAATATTCATATGCACTATGATTTTGAATTGGCTGGTCATTCACATAAGAAAACATTTTCTGAGATTATTAAATACACCATTGTCAAATTGAAGTGGTTTTGGATTCACTATAAAAAAGGAAATTGAGAAACTTTTCTATCTATATTTTCCTAAACCATTAGTAGATATTAAATTATCAATATTTTTTTAAAAAACATGGATAATTTTGAAACATTTTATAGTGGTATTTTGAAATATTCATAAATTTTTATTTCAGTCACATTCTCATAAAAATGATGTCGAGTAAGCTTCATTTTTATCCACATTTTAAAACATTGAGAATACACATTTGATTTTATTGACCATGGCGAAATTAAATAATAAATTAAATGAATTTATTATATATTTATATATATATACAAAAATACATAAACAAAAAAACACATAAGTTAAAATAATTATTATTTATTAATAGTAACTAAATAAATTACCATTTTGAAATATATATATATATATATATATTAATTTATATATTAATTTAATGTCATGTGAATTTTGATCAATAAAATTAATAAATCATTAATAGATTTATCCACAAGAAAAATAAAACTATAAAAATCCATGGAATATATATTATGGTGAAAAATTAATGATATTATATATTTTAAATTTTATAATATTATCATTTAAAAATGAATTAATTTTTTTTATTCCAGATAAAAAATATTCTTAAAGTGAATTTTTCATATTTTCCGAAAATAATGGATATTTATTATATAGTATAAAATATATATTTTGTTAATAAATTCACTTTTATGATATTATCAAAAAAATAATAATAAAATAATTTTCAAAAAATTTATATATAAAAATTTTTATATTTAATTTAAAATAAATCATTTATAATTCAATTTTTTATTTAGTAAACTCATGAGTAATTTTTTGTATAATTAAGTAATATTTTACTCTAAAATTGTTTTTATTCGATCACATAAAAAATCAATTTTCATCACTAGAAGAAATAAAATCTATCTAAATAGATTAAATATTTTATATCAATATGATCATATTATGTGAAATGGCCAATTTCATTTTGGTCTATAAAATTTTGATTAATAAGATTAATGTTAATCTCCATGGAAGTTGTAAAAAATCTATTTTCAAAGAATTTTTTTTTAACATTGTGTAATTTTAATATATTAAAATAATTTAATCACTTATGAAATATTAATTAACTATAATTTTTAAGCATATTTATTAATATATTATAAATCATTGAATTAGTAATCAATACTAAATAACATTAAGAATAGTAAATAAAAAACAACATTTTTTCACAAAATACATATTATATATATTAAATGTTCTATTTTGAATTTTTTTTTCAATAATTTATAAATACAATTTAATTAAATAATGGATAAAATTAGTTTCAAAAAAATAAAATTTTTAAATAGGCGTAATTTTTTATTTTAAGTAAAAAATATAATACTTAGTTAAAAACTAGTTACCTTGGTGAAAATGAAAATTTTAAAATCTAAAAATCTAATGATAAATTACATTAAATATTATTAAAAAATGTGTTAAAATTGTATGTAGTAATTTATAGACATAATACTACCCTAAAAATATTATGTATCACATTTTTACCCGTTTAGAATTGAATAATGTTAGTCCATTATTTCAAAAAAATGGGTTTTCACAGACGTTCTCAATTATTTACTTATAAAAATGGATACATCCTCCCCTTCATGCCACAAAAATTACATAGATTTATATTTCAAAATATTCCATTTTTATCCTTCTATAAAATTATCTCAATTTCGTAAGCTACTGGTCTCAATTAGTTAGCTTAATGTCTTAATTTTAATGGATACTTTCAAGAAAATTCTTAAGGTATCAATGTGAGTATTAATTTATCCCTTTACTTTCGTTCTTAATCATTATATTTCTAACATACAATAACCATAGTAATATTGGGGAATAAATTCCCTTTTTATACTGAATTATAATTATATTAATAGATATACCATTATGTATTCTTTCCTGACCACTAATTAAAATAAAATAATGTCAGTTGTGCAATGTGCAAACTACCACCTCTACGATAAATTTTTTTTTTGATATTCATATTTATTTTATTTATTTAATATAACAAATTGAAATATGATTAAGTGGCCAAATATTATGTAAATAGTATTATTAATATTCTATAATAATTATTTTCTTCCAAAATAAATAACTTTTAAAATCATAATCATCCCATAATTATGGTATGTTCATGTTTGGTTCAGGCTAATAGACTACTTGAATAATTCTATAAATATATATGTTGGATGAATATAATAAAGATAAATACTAATATTATTATAATTTACTAATCATATCATGATTTGTTTCCTGTTTTAAGCCTATATTATGTAATTACCTTATTATTTAAATATTATCTTTCATCGCTAAAATTACAAAAATTTGCTGGAACCAATTTCATTTTCACCCAAAATAAATAAAAAAAATGATATTATTTAATAAATAAATATGAATTATCTATTCATGTACCATAAATTATCTATAAATGATGAAAATTGGGTGAATAATTAATAACAATTCTATTTTTATAAAACTAGTCCAAAATAATCAAGATACCTCACACCCAATTTTGAAAAAAAAGAAACCAACTGATATACATGTAGAGAATAATTTTTAATGAATTTCATAAAATGTTATATTTTTTAGTATGTTTCATAAATATGTTATTATTGTGGTTGTTTTTTATAAATTACATTAAATAAGTTTTTTGGATGTCAAGAAATATGTTAAGGGTTTCTTGAATGAACTAGAATTTCTTAAGACAAGTATTTTTGTATGCCTTATCTTCATTGTAATCATTTATCTAAATCCAATTTAATATTTTATATCATGATCATGTAAATATTAATGAAATATAATTTTTCATTTTAGATCACTTCCTTTAATGGGTTTGGATTCGATAGTTTCTAATGTTGTAAGGGTTTATTGGACTCAAGTTAAAATCTATGAGATAGGTTTGATATTGTGCACCATAGTTTTTATTATTTAATGTATTAACTACCCTATTTTCATCAATTATAATACATATAATTCTTTTAATTATTTTTAATTTTCCACTTTAGGATAAACATATTATTTTTATGTTACCATTACCATAATTTTTTTTGAAACTCAATTCTTGATAATTGAGATATGATGATTCTTCTTGAACATATTTCATATGAATTGTGAAAAATTTTCTTTTTTATATTTATATATTGTATTTTATATTTGTTTTTTATGTATTTGAATTTCACAATATAACAACTTTATAAATTTCTATTGGTTCATGAATTATGGTATCCATAAGGGATTTGGTTAACTAAATATTCCTTTCTCTAGTATAAAATATAATTCTTTCATTATTATTATTCAATGTTTTATTAGTTCTTATTTTTAATTTTTATTAAGATATTTCATATTTTCTCTCTATTAAAAATGATGTTTTTAACATACATATTCTTACTCAATGAATTTCTTTCTCAAAAAAGTGAAACAATTTTAAGAATAGAATTTTATCGAATTAAATGATGTTTTTCTTCTATTTCACTATTAATTATTCCAAAAACATGTTTTAATTTCATATTTTGAAAAACAAATTTCATTTCAATATTGTGAAATTAATATTTCCATTATCCTCATTTAAATATGAAATTTTAATACCTATTATTACAATTTGGTTTTTCAATAATGGAATTTCAGTATACTAAAAATCTCTCCCATCCATTCAAAATAATATGTTTTATCTTCCATTCAGCATTCCTTCTTAGCAACAAATTTGTTTTTTCAAATATCCATTATTGTGGATTATTTTTAAAAAAAATTCCAATGTCATTTTACATACACTATTTTAAATCGTTAAATGTTTCTCAAGTCTCCCCTATTGAATGATACTTTTAAAATATAATAATTTTCTAATGTTTTTAATTCAACTTCTCAAAACTGAATCTTTAATGTAATTATCACTTAATCGTTTACATAATTGACAAAATATTTTTCTAAAAAAAATTTTATATGATTTAACTAATATTTAATATTTATCTCAAAAAGATTTTTATACTTAGAAATTAATTATCATGAATCACTCTATAAATGTTATTATAAAATACAATATGTGTTAAATATATTTTTTGTCTCTATTATTGACAATATTGAGTTTAATTTGGGTAAAAACATTAGGAAATGGTAAGGAACCCATTTTATTTTTATTAGTTATTCAATTTATGAATTATTTTAATTTTTCTATGGAATACATGTATATAGATTTTCATTATGATATTTATACAGTTACATAAATCCCTAAGATGGTTTGGTATAGATGAAACCTTGAGATGGTTAGGACAAATAAATACCTGAGATATTTTTGGGTTAAAAAACCTTGTGATGGATTCAATCATATAAATCCATATGAAATGTTTTTTAAAAAATACCTATAATTAATTTATTAAGGATATATCCTGATATAATTATATTAATAATGAATCATAAAATTTTTTCTATTAATGGTTTTATAATTTTCATTTATTAATTTTAGTTCCAAAGTTAATTATTATACTATATTTCATGGCCTTCTTTTATTTCTTTGTCATATTCCTAAGACTATTCCTCATGGATCATGTTAAACGTATCATGATTATGTACAATCATTCAATGGTTTATGAATGTTCATTTAGGAATGCATGGCATGCTAGTAATATTTATTAATTATTATTATTTTTCCAGATTATTATTAATAATAAAATTAACACATGTCTATGTTTTATCATGTTATTATGATCTCAATATTGATCAAACGTTGAAACGTTTTCACTTAATGAGCATTTGAGCTCACCCCTTTCATATTTTTATTATTCCTAGGTTGTAATGATATTCTTAAGTTATGGGAATTGAAAAAGTAAATATAAAGGACTATGATTATATAAAAAAGGTCACATGTGTTTTATAATAAATTAATTAGGTAACTTGTACTCAAGGAAAATAAAATGAACTATTCTCTATGTTGTGTGATATTATTCAATGAAATAATTGTAATTTTTAATTTATATTATTTAATATTTGATAATCTCACTTAGTATCAAAGTTAATTTGTAAATGTTTTTCTTTTCAGTTGTCCCGGGAGTGTGAATCTGTGGTACCTCAGTTGGTATTAAATGAGTGTATAGTTATTTTTGGGGATTAGTTTAGTTATTTTTTTATTAAGATATGATAACTTTAGTGACAACCATAAGGATAAATATAAGGTGTGGGTATATATATAATATAAAATCCCAAAATTATGGTAATGTAGAAATTGTGAGTTTATCTTAAAAATTACATATAAATATATATATTACAAGTGGATTTAGGATATGGTAGAGATTTAAAAAGGGTTAATAACCTAAAAAATATTGGGTTGTTTATTAACATGATCATCAACAGGTTCATGATAAATAGGCCGAACTTCACACATAGTTTCATACTCTTAGGTTATATGATATGGTTATTTAAAATTCTCTATAATGAAAAACTATGAATGATTAGAGTATAATGTTAACTATTTATGTTAGATAATCTAAGAGTAAATTGACCCAGGATAACTAACATTGAACAAAGAGAGTAATGTAGTTGGGGTTTGGCTTAGTGGTATGCACCCCGTAATCCTACATGAAAAATGGGGGTTCAAAACCCATTGGGCGCATGTACTGTAGCGGTACTGTAGTAGTACTATAGCAGCGGCGATACTGTTCATAAGAGGGTACTATAGCGGTGGCAGGGCACTCTAGCTGCGGCGGTACTATGCAGGTACTGTAGTAGGTAGGTTACTATTCACAGATTGTGAATTGGGCCAAAAATTTGGGCTTACAGTCTATCTAATGGGCTAAAAACCCATTGAGCCTTCGGGCTATGTAATGGTTTTCCCTCTACCCAGTTAAAATAGGTCTTTTCATTGATTTAATAATAAAAGTGAGGCTTTGGCCCCAACCTTTTTTAAAAAAAAGAAAGTAATTGGTCGAACTGAAAGTAACATATGTTAAAAATTAATGTGCTATAGGGGAATACAACTTTATATTTATGTTTTCATGATCTTATTTTGGATATTATCATCACAATTTTGGTTTTTCCCTTTAGTCAAAACAGTATCATTGAAATGATGTTCTGAATGTTATATATCTAGAAACTACAATGTATTATAATTGTATAATGGATAATTCTTAAATGGTTATGAATATTAGTATATACCTTTTATGATAGAGAATGTGAGTTATATAGTCTTACATAAGTTAGTGAGAGAGATATATTAATAAAAAAAAATATTAATACTCTTCGGTATTTTCATTAATGATTTATATTTATCGACGATCACTGTGTTTATTAAAAAATTTATGAGGATTGAAATAGATATCTATGTATTGTTATTTAGTATTTTTTTTTGAAACATATATTAATTTTTATCAATTAGCTTGAAAAGTTATTTTTTGATAACATTACATTTCATGGGATATTATTGAGGAATATAAGACTCTAGGTTGGATAATTCATAGATTTAATATATGATTGATGTTGATAAAATAAATAATTGATCGATTTTGAGAAAAAACAAGATACATAGAAATGATAGCATTGTAATTTATTATTGATTTAAAAAAATTTGTCCATGATATTTTTTGGGATTTTCATGCTATTTCGTGGGATTTTGGTATATATTGGCATGTGTGTGATCTTTAACCAAGAAACTATTTTCATTATATGGTTAAATATAATGTTAATTTTTGGAAGAATATATGGTTTAACAATGGTTTAATAATTAGAGATTCAAGATGTTTTTTGATGTGTATGTCATGTCGAATATATGATTATGGTATATACATATTATGGGATATTATTGTATAATTTATTATCGTTGTTGGAGGATATATGAGTAACTTAATATAGCCAAAGAGAATAAGGTATATATTAGTATTATAAGTTATATCCCAAATGATAAACATGATAAGAATAACCTTTCATACTACCATCAGTAGTTAATAATTAAAATTTATATTGTGAAATATATGTAAAGGTGGTAGAATTTACGGACCTGAGATTTCAGACCATTTAAACTAATATTATCATCAATATCATTATTCATAAGAAATACACAAACTAAAACATGGAATGAAATATTTATTATTAGAAAAATTTAAAAATAATAAAACCATCAGAAACTACAAAAATATATTAGTGAATTCAAATATGAATACAAAATAAGATTATGAACACATAATGTTTTAGAAAGTTATTTTTTATAAAATAGGCTTTTAATTATATATAATTAATTTTTATTTTAAATTAAAATTTATAAAATTTTGAAATTTTAATTTAATTAAATAAAAATATTTGTTTTAATTTCTAAAAAAAATTTTCCTTTTTGTTTTTTTATATTCTCTAAAATAATTCATATTTTATAAATATTAAAGATATACTAATTTGGTTAATACCGTCTCTTTTATGAAATTATAAATATAAAATAATTACATAATTTTTTTGAATCATTATATAGATATATACAGTAAAATATATCATTAAAATATATTTTGTGGAATTTATTAAACCGATTTCTAAAATTTTGTAAAATTAAGTAATATTTTACTCTATAAACTATGTCTTTTTCTTATAGTAAAATTTATTTTCTCATCTAATTTAGAAATTAAATATATAATCATTTATTTCATATTTTATATGAAAATAATCATATTATTTTATAAGTTCAGTTTCAGTTTTGGGCATAAAATGATGATTTCTAATATTAATATTAAAGAACGACATAACAATAAAATTTTCATTTTTCAAAGAATTATTTTATTAACATTGTGTAATTTTTACCTAATTAAATATTTTTATATATTTTCAAAAACTAATTTATTAGAATTTTGAATCTTGTATACAATAATATTATCACTCATTAAATTTTTAATCAATACTAAATATAATTAAGAAAACATAATGGTAAAAAGTATTCTACAGAAAAATTCCCTACATATTAGATTATTTCATTTAAAATTAAAATAATTTTTTTAATTTGATTGGATAATATATAGATTATATTTATGTTAATTTTACAAAAATATGGTTAGATTTATAGTTTTATTATTTTTTATTAAAACATATATTCCTCATTTAAATACTAGTTCCCTAAGTTAAAATGAAAATGGTAAAATGTAATAACATAATGGTAAATGACATAAAATAGGTTTAAAACAAATGTTAAAATTATAGGTATGGATTTTATCATCATTATAGAACCCAAGTCTCTATAAATTTCAGATCTAGAGCCTTTTACACATGAATATTTTCATTCTGTTGTTGAAAAATAAGGGGTGTTCACAAAACGTCCAGTTCTTCACTTATAAAAGGGGTCACATCCATCCCTTCATGCAACACCCATGAATTAGAATTTAATATCAAAATTATCCCAATTTTTTACGCTTTAATATTATATAAATTTCATTCTCCTTGTGTCTCAATTAGTTAGTCTAATACCTTCATTTTCGTAGAGTCTTTTTCGAGAAAGTTCAAGGGTCTAAAGTGAGTATTACATTATCCTAATATTTTTATTCTTAATTATTATCTCTCAGACCTACCCTATCTATATTATTTTTGTTAAATAAATATAATTATTATCTTTTAAATACATTTATAATATTAAAGTGGTTATTTTGGGGTGGTTCTATAAACCACCACTAAACAAAAAAATAATATAAAACGCCACCTTTTGTTGCGATACTTTTTAAAGCATTGGTATTTAGCATCAATTTTTTAAAACTACCATTTTAATTATTTTAAAAATAATTTAAATGTAATATTTAGGAAATCCACCACTATATTGTATAAAATATCATGGGATTACCCCCCCCCCCCACACACACACACAATCTGACACAGCACAAATCCACCTAGACCCCATGGCCACCCTCACCACCACTCAACACTAGTGCCTCCTACATTGCATCGTTGCTCGATACCTCACCCATACTTATATTTTTTTAAATAATCATCAGACTCATTATCTCTAATACATGATTTGGGACCCCTCTAAGACATATCCTTACTGCTTCTCATTACAAGACCCCCTTTAGGCCTCCCCTAGAGTGTCACTCAATGCTGAATCCCACTCACTCTATGCTTCAAACCCTCACAGTGATTTGAGGTTATATTTGTCATATTTTTTATGATAAAATAGTAAGAAGTTAATTTTTTACTCCATTATATGATAGAATTGTTAAATATAATTAGGTAAAGTATTTTTTCTATTATAATTCTCATTCAATTCTAGTAGCATTGTATATTTATGAATTCATTCAGTATAAATTATTTATATAATTTCTAAAAATATATTTCTCATGTTCTATTTGTTATATATATTTTTTAAAATAATGTTTTTTATAAAATTTCTTTTGAATGGATAACTTATGTGTCTTGATATAATTACCCTACATTAAAAAAATTTCAATTTTTTTATTTTTCAATGTAAATGTATTTTATGTTTATATAAATTAATATAATAATATTTTAAATTTGATATTTTAAGACATAAAGTACATATAGAATGATTTTTTCAGGTGTTCCCCTCTCGATGATGTTTATTGACAATTCCGACTCTAAATCATAGTTTTCTTTTTCTCCCTGCATGACATAAGGTACAATATATCACCAACCTTGTAATTTTTTTTTTAAAACATGTTTTCTTATACTAATATGAATGAATATATATGTATGAATTCTAATAATGATGTTTAGGAATTAAACAAGAAATATATGATGGATTAGTCTAGAAATCTGACAGACCGTTAGATGACATTGATAGGATTTTGGCAGGTTACTATGATTTGTACATAAATCAATTTGATAGTATTTATTTGTTAAATATGCATAATAATTATTGATTTTATTTTTTAGAAATATGAAAATAATTATATAATGAAAATGAATATAAATAGTAAATCTGTTTGTGATTTTACTAATGTAAATAATGTTGTTTCTTTTGAAGAATATATGGTTCCCACTGATGATGCAACTAGAATGTTCGGGAAATTACAATGGTAATTATCATGTGAAGTGACATTTATACCTATTCATTTTGGATTGTGGATAAACATTTCATTATCCTAAAAAATTTAGTTATATGATTCCGATATAAAGTTACAATCATTACAATGAATTCATATATGACTAAATTAAACATGTTTGCCTAATATATAAATAATTTAATTCATTTTTTTGTATGTATTTGAATATGATGTTACATTTTAATGTGTCTAATGTCATTTCACATCCATGGACCATAAAAAATTATAAAACAATTGAATTTTTTCATGTGGTTATTATGGAATGAATTAAATAATACATATAAACCCATGATTGGGATAGAGGCATAATGCTTCACATTCCAAAGAGATCGAAGACCCCTAGTCTGCTGAAAATCACTCAAATATCTTCGTCTTCCCCTTGATTTTATTCGCTATGTCTAGCTTCAACCCGAATTGGGAACTCGATGCGGTTCTTCAAAAGCAACATGAAAAGAAAAGCTCTAATATGGAATATCTAGACCCAGGGAATGCCCTTCTGGATTCTGGATCTAACCCTCTAATTAGTGGAGCTCCGTGAGGTATTTCCTTTATTTAAGCTCTTAAAGCATATCTTGATTCCTCTTCTATAGGTGTAAAACCACGCTCAACCATTAAGAGATTGGATGATGGAGGTTTTTCTGTTGAAGCAGATCCTGAAGTGATTGAACATTGCCAAAATCTCTGTAAGTTTTCTTTAATGGGACATGTCTTGTATGCTAAGGGTGACAAACCCTGGTCCTATGTTGAATAGAAACAAAGAATCTTAATCTGCTGGGGTATGAAAAACTGGAAATTGATCCCCTTAGGAAAAGGTTTTTTCATCTGCTTCTTTACTCTCAGGAGGATCTTAATTATCTTTGGAAGATAGGTAACTTATTGGTGAAGCCTGGATATCTTAGACTGTCGGATTGGTATTTATCCTTTAATCCGAATACACAATGAGGAATGTATGCACAAGTTTGTTTTATGATCCATAACTTGAAATGTTTTTTTGGAACCCTAGGATACTGAATGATTTATCACCCTGCATTGGTACCCCCCTCAAAATCTATCAAAGGACCTTTAATGCTGACTTGGGTATGTATGCAAGGGTTTTAGTGAATGTCAATATTGAAACCAAACCTCCTAAAAACATCTATTTTCATGCCAAAGATTACATGACTGTAATTGACCTTGAGTATAATAACATACCTTCATTTTGTGACTTCTGTAAAATTGTGGGACATTCTATTCAGATTTGTAGAATGGTTCATAGAGCCCCCAATCACCATAACCTTTATGATTGGTCTGAAGTTAGAAGAAATAAGAAGGATAGAGTCCACTTCACTGATAAATCTGAACCCCCCAAGTCAAACCTGGAAAATGGATTCCTAAATCCACAAAAGAACTTGGGGTAACTTGGGCTGATCAGGTGGAGAGACAGGATCAGGAAGTACATGAATAGTCCATCAAGGAAAAACTAGAAAATGTCGACAACATGATTAATCAGACCCCTTTGACTGAGTCGCACCACAAAGCTGACCCTGAGTCTTCCCTAATCTTGGGACATGTCTCCTTTCCCGAAGATCCTCCTCTAGTCTCTATAACTCAGACTTACCTTCATAAGGGTAAGTCCTCCTTGACCTAAAGTGTGGTTGTCCCATCTCCTGGAACCGAGCTCACACTCCCCCTTCCCACTTCTGTTTCTAATAGTTCACCTGCATGTCTTCACGAATCATCCTTTTTTGATAAGAAGGATTGAAATAGGCAAGTTATGTCTTCAATACATTGTGATGTTCCCCCTAGGACTTTGGTCAAAAACAGACCCTCCTCTCCAATTAGCCACTCTGTTCGTCCGAGTAACCAATCTGCTTTGTCTGCAGATTGTTCTAACACTGTTTCAATGCAGATTCCTTCCCCTGTTGTCGTTGATGTTAATTCTTCAGCCTCCTGACCTATTAAAACAGATCTAGTTTCTGATTCAGTGGCCCTTCATCATGAGGTTTCTGTTTTGGATGGAAACCCCATGATCTGGTTGTTTCCATGGTTTCATAATTGGATCCCTCGGATCCAGCCCCTATTCGCAATCCTGTAGGCGTGTTGACTAACTATGAAGTTAAGGAAGGAAGAAACATTGCTAAATCTGAGTCTCCCATAGATAAAAAGGATAAAATCTGTACTTCCATCAAAAACACTTCCCCTAGGAAAACTAGAGGTCAATGTGATGGTAATAAAAAAGGGGGGTCAAACCCCAAGAGTAAATAATAATGCATATTTTCTACTGGAACTGTCAGGGGATTGAAAACCCTAGCACCCTTAATGTTTTGAAGCGTTTTATTTTTACCCATCGTCCTATGATGATTTCCATTGCTGAACCAAACGTTAACTTTGCCCCTAAATTCATGCATCTGTGTAATCTTGGTTTTTCCTTATTAGCTTCTTGTAACAATGGTTATGTTGACTCTATTTGGATTTTCTATCACTCTTCTCTACAAAATTTCAAAATTTTTAGTCTCTCTGTTCAATCTCCGACGTGTGATTACTACCTAGATAGCACTCACATGTTTAATACCTTTGCTTGTGCCAAAAAAAAAATACCTGGATCGAAGATCTCTTTGGAATGAGATTTCGGACATCAATACTAAGATTCAAGATCCCTGGGTCTTGGTTGGTGACTTTAAGGCTGTTTTTTCACCCTCTAAATAAATTGGTCACTCATTCTCCACTATCACCGCTATAGAATTCAAATCTACCATAGAAGGAAATAATCTTATTGAGATTAACCTTACAAGTGCTCAATTTACTTGGTACATACATCATTACAACCACGCTGTGGCGAGTAAACATGATAGTGCATTCATTAATGAGTCTTCCCTTGATATATGGAACCAGATCTTGTGTGCTACCATTAATAAACTTGCTTCTGATCATCATCTGATCTTAGTCAGCATTCCTCAAAACTCTCAAAAACCTTCCTTTCCTTTCATATTAAATTTGTCTTGGTCTTCAGACCCGGAGTGTGTCTCTCTTATCAGTTCTTCCTGGACTAATATGGGCAATCACAATGATGCCTTTTCTTGCACCACTAGGTTGAAAAACCTCAAAAACATTCTCAAAAAGTGGTGTTATGATAAATCAACTTTAATCGATAAAGATATTCATGATTTGGAAAAGGATTTGTCTCTCATTCAGAATAATAACACCATATCCAGTTTCAATTCTGATCCCCATGATGAAATAAACATCTATACTAAATTGATCTCTCTCCTTAAATTTAAAGATAACCTAAAAAAGAAAATTTTCAAAACAAAATGGATTAAGGATGGAGATACAAACACCAAATTTTACAACTCTCTTCAATGTGTTAGGAAATCTTGTAAGCCTCCCTCTTGCTCAAGAGTTGAGGGTAATCTCATTGAATTTGAGGAACAGATTATTAATCATGTTGTTTCCTACTTCACGGACATTTTCAATGGCCCTAACATTAAGAACGATATCCTGCCAAACATTATTCCATGCATGGATACTTCTGAGGATAATTGTCTACTCAATAGTATCCCCCTTGATTCTAAAATTAAGGATATCATCTCCGGTCTAAATCCATATAGTGCCCCGGGAGCTGATGGGTTTAACAACGGTTTTTATCAAAAACATTGGGATGTCCTTCAAAATGACGACTGTAATTTAGTTAAATCTTTATTTGAAAAAGGGGTTCTCCCCCATGCTCTAAACTCTTAACTCCTCACGTTAATTCCTAAAGTTGATAATGCTGATGAAATTCACCTTTTTCGTCCCATCTCCCTTTTAAATTCCCTCCTTAAAATTATCACTAAGATCCTTGCAAATATGCTTTCTAATATCAGCAACAAAATTGTCCCCTGGAACCAGTTTGGCTTCATTAAAGGCAGATCCATAAAATATTGCATTTACCTCACCTCAGAATCCACTAATTTATTAAATAGAAACACTAGAAGTGGAAATATTTCTCTTATGCTGGAAATCACTAAAGCCTTTGATACGATTGACTGGACCTTAATTTTTAAAGTCCTCTCATGTTTTGGCTTTAATGATTCCATTGTCATTAAAATGAAAATCATCTGAAACTCAGCCAATCTCTCTATACTCATTAGTGGTTCCCCTAGGGGATACTTCAGATTCTCTAATGGTGTCCGACAAGGAGACCGGCTCCCTGCTATCATTTTTTCTGTTACTGAAGACTACCTTAGTAGATTGCTCTCCCTCAATGTTGAGTGAGGCAGAATCAAACCTATCTTTGCTTCCAGAAATATCCATGCTCCCTCTCACCTGCTCTGTGCCGATGAAATTATTTTATTCCTTCAGGGAGACAAAAGAAATATCAATAATTTTAAATCCATCATTTGACACAATGAAGAGGTTTCTGGATACTGTATTAACTGGAAAAAATATTTTATTTACTTTGGTAAAAACATCCCCTCTAATAGGAAAAATCATATCACCAATGTCTTAGGGGTCATGGAAGGCACCCTCCCTTTTACTTATCTTGGTCTCCCCATCTACTAGGTTCACCCCAAAGCTTGTTATTTTCACCACATTGCTATTCAAATCCAAAAGCAATTTTCTTCTTCGAAAGGTAAATCACTTTCTATGGCTGGAAGAATTTTCCTTGTTAAATCCACTATTGTCTCTAAGCTGGTTTACTCCATGATGGTCTATTAATGGCTTTTGAGCCTGATAAAACACTTAATACTACTATATGAAACATTATCTAGAGTGGAAGCACTCTGGAAACAAAATTGGTCACGATCTCTTGGGCCACTTGTTTAAAACCCATTGAAAAAGGAGGCATTGTTATTAAGAATCTTAAAATCTTTAATCAGGACCTCCAAGCCAAACTCACGTGGTCCCTCATTCATATTAACTCTAATTCCATGAGATTTTTCAAAAATTGATTCCTTGATAAGCTTAAATCTGTTTCTTCTCATTACATTACTTCTTCTATCTGGCCATCAATCAAAGCGTGTTTTCACTCGATCTTGGAAAATTCTATATGGCATGTTAGTAAGAATGATACATTAAAATTCTTGTTTGATAACTGGGTTGGCTCCCCCCTCATTTCGGAGATTCCTTATACTTTTTCCCTTATTCCCATGAACTTCTCTATTAGGGACAAGATCAATTCCCCTGATTCTCAACATCCGAATCCTATCAAAGGAATTATTGACAATTATCATTTCACTTCTAATGAGGATTTTCTTGTCTGGGAACCTGCTCATAATGACTTGTTAGATTCTAAATTTTTTTATAACCATCAATACCATAATAAGGATGAAAATTTTAATTGGACGACCAAATTCAATAAAGCCCGGATCAATCCTTCTCGTCTCACTCTTATGTGGCGCATTGCTCATCAACAAATTACAACTGATGTTTTCCTGAAATCTAATGGCTTTTATCAATGTTCTAAATGTAGATTATGAAATCAGAATCATGAGGATATTAATCATCTTTTTTTATCTTGTGATACTACTATGGCCCTTTGGAATTACATCTTTGACCTTTTTTATTGAAGATGGATTTTAGACACTTTTATTTTCTCACAATTGAAAATAACGTTGGAGTTTCCCAGGTCTCCACAAATCATGAATCTCTTTCTTACTGCTGTTGTGGAGCTTCTGCATATACTATGGTATGGTAGAAATGATTCTTTTTTCAACAATAACTCTTTTAATATTAATACAGGTAAAATAAGGATTCTTTTTTCTATAAAGGAAGAAACTACGATCCAAAAATACTATTGTGACAATTCTATCATAGATTTTGAAACCATCCATCAAATTGGTGTCAAAGGTATCTTCCCGAAGCCACGCTACACTATTGAAGTCTTCTCGCAGGCTCCTCCTCCTAGATGGATTAAGATAAATGTGGACAGAGCCTCAATGGGCAACCCTAGGCTCTCGGGATGCGGAGGAATTTTCAGAGAACATCACCACCGGATCCTTAGATGTTTCTTTGGAAGCTACGGCATTGCTTCTGCACTGGAGGCAAAAATGATAGCTACCATTCATGCCATTTCCGATGCAAAGTCTTTCAACTAGAATAATATCTGGATCGAGAGTGACTCCACAACTATTGTTTTAGCCATCTGGAAGGCTGATGCTCATCTTTCATGATCTCTCACCCCCCGATGGATGGACTGCCTCGCTACGCTCAATGGCCTCAACATTATTTCCACTCATACCTATCATGAGGCTAATATGATCGCTGATGGGCTTGACATTATGGGGGTCTCACATGTGATCACTTGGAGGAATGAACTCCCTCCGGAGTTGACACATTTTTTTATTAAAGACTCTAGAAATTACCCTCTTTCTATTTGTTGTAACTTGTTTGTTTCTCTTTCTTTTTGAATAAATCTCTATGTTATGGTGTTTTGACCAGAACTCACCCTCGAAAAAAATTAAATAATAAATATCTATTTTTGTCATAGATGTATAACAAGGTCCCAGTAGGTGTGCCTACATACCTATGGAAAGTTTCTTTTACCATCATCACACTGAATCTAATAAGGACTCTTATTAAATTCTAGTAGGCTAACAATAATGTTTTAATAACATTTCATGTTTTATTGGTCTATAAATTCTTTAGATCATTTATACAAAAAATTATGTCAATCGAGAGAACTAAATGATTCACCACACTGTTGGTTGACTGATTTTTTCATGGAAACTAAATGGAAATGTGTAATTATATTTATTATATTACATATATATAATGTGATTAATTTTTTTTAAATATTAGTTATTTAATTTTTCAAATATGATAATGAGGTAGGTCATTCTAATGGAAGGATATAATTGTGGTTTGATGTTTATAGAAAAAAATTACAGTTATGTCAAAAACCCTAAAAACATATGGGTGAATGATTTCAACTATTATTTGGTGTTACTAAATACATTATAACATCATTCTATTCAATTTATAATATAAACTCAATGAATCGTAGAACCCAACCCACACATGTTATATGCAGTATCTTCAATGGATTTCATGGCTCATGTTCTTGGAAAAAATAATTCTGGTCATGTCATGGGGTTGGGTTGTGGGATATCTCTTTTGAGGGTGTTTAGTACGGCACACATATCTTCATAGATGATGTACATTGGAAGGGTAATCTTCTTTTGGGTGATCTTTGTGCAAAAAATGAAATTTTTATATCGAATAATTTAATTTACGTTCTTGAATAAATTATTAATAAAAAAATTATTGATTCTTGACATTAGAGAGAGCAATGGAAATTATGTTTTAGTGGATGACCAAAAGTATTCTCGAAGAAATAAAATCACTAATAGAAGTTATCATAATAGTAAATTTAATTTCCATAATCAAGAACCATATAAGTTAAAAGATAAGTTATTGAGTACGATTAATTCAAAAGTTTAATGTTTTTTATTTAATATGTTTTTATCTCATTCATTTTAAACTAAACTTGGTAACTAATGAAATTATCATGGATCGTAGGTTTATTATGAGTCTTAATGTCATTATTTATATTCATTAATTTATTTAACTATGTAGTGGTTATTATGGAATATACAATGACACCACTTTCACATTAGATAATATCATGACCAAAATTTTTATATTATCAATTAATCCCTACATATAAATTCCACGACAGTCCCAATATAACACTAACTTACCCACAAATTCCATACCACCACCACAAAACCAGTCAAAACTAAATTAAATCATCCCATGAGTTTTTTCCATTATAAAAATACCACATAAATGTTTCAATTTCAGCCACAACATCTCACTATTGAGACCACATAATCACAACAAAAATTCAAAGAATAATAATAACAAGCAATATTTAATTAAAAAACATATCATTAATCACCATTTTTAATAATTACATCATATTAATTCAATATATCTCTTTTATGTAATGTCATTTACATTATATATTTCACTAATTTGATATATTTAATTCTATATATGATTATAATTATTTTTAATGGCTATTCCATCATGAAATCACAAACAAACATAATATGAATCCCTACAACAAAATAATTTTATGAAATAACAATAAAAAGACATAAATAAAAAAATCATGATTTATGAAAAAACATGTGAATTACCCATGTATGTTAATTTGTTTTTTAATTATTTATTATATTTATTAGGTTAATGACTTCAACCCCCAATATTAATAAAAATTATATTACCTTCACTTTATAAAAAAATTGTATCCATCAATACATTATATCAAACAAAGCATCACCAACTATTGTGAGCCTATGTTAAAAATGGGTTGATCAGAAGGCCTTGCGTAATAATAGATATTTAAACAACTAAGTAAACATCTATACATGTCATGTTCACATCTTATGTCCACAAAAAAAACACCAAATTGTTACCACATCCTTCTAGTGGATGAAGATGAAATAGTAATGTAATAATGAAATTGACCATTTAAGTAATCTTTAGAGGTAATCAACAATAATTTTAAATTAACCATTAACCTTGAATTAAGAATGTTCAATTTACCTTTTACCTTGAAGTATCCATCTCTGTTTACCCTCTTCTATAACGTAATATTGGAATTTATGATAATTGAGATATAATTTGTCATTTTTATGGAAATATATTTATTTAAATGTTTTATTTTCAATGAAAAATTCTAATATTATATTCAAACAATCATAATTATTTAACAGTACATCTATATTTGATAAAATAATTATTGTGGATTCAATGAAAATTACTCATTATTGTATCCTTTTTTATATTCAATTTAGAAAAAATCATATATAATTTGAGTTATACATAATTAATTATTAATTGAATATTCTCAATACTAATATTTGTTTGACTACATTAAATACAATTATAAGAGGTGGGAGATAGGTAAAGAGGTGATGGGAAATAACAAGAATGACTAATGTAAGGAGATCTACATGTATCTGATTAGAAGAGTCATTACTAATATTTTTCATGGTTTATTATAAACTATAAAATAATTTAATGTTTCATTTTATGCAATTTCTTGGTGATGTAAATTATTTATGGATATTTTTTCAATTATGACATATTTTATGCATTTTTATATATTATTTTCGATTGTTTTTTGGTAAAAGAGGAGGTAGTGAAGTTTCTTGTCTGTTAATATATAAATTAATTGTAGTTTTAATAATCATTAATAAATTTTTGACATTTTTAATTTCTATGAATAATTTAGTGTGTTATCATATATAGTGATGATTAAAACTATTGCTATAATTTTTTTATATAAGAAAACTGTTACTAATTAAATAAACCACTGATAAATTTTTAACTATAAAAATCATCTACTAATATAGCCCAAAACACTAGTAAATATAGATTTAGTCATCTAAAAACAAACCCATTAGGGGAAAACCATCATTAAATTTATAACGACTAACTATCTCTCAGTTGTTTTTTGAAACCCCCACGAAATAATTTAGTGGTAGTTAATACATAATCTAAACCTATAAACAATCAATGATATTTTAAATTTATCCTGTATTTTATGATGGTTTGTAATTATATAAATGTAATGAACATTATTTATTTCAGTCCACCACATATAAGAACAAAATATTTTTGATCATTCGTTGTGTAGACTACAACCTCCATGAAATAATATTTTTTTCAGTTTCCATATTGATTTTCGTTATTATTAAAAACAAATTAAAATAATAATAAATTACTTATAAATATATAAATTTCATTATTATTCTTCTATAATATTTTTCTTATTCCAAAATAAAATACATTTATAACCTAATTCATCCATTATTTATGGTCTGTTTCTGTTTCAGTCGCCCAAACCTCATACATGAACACTGCCATAAAAATATAAAATAGATTGATTTAGGAACAAAAATACTAAAATTTTTATCATTGTATAATTAAATAATGATTTCATTAGTTTAATAAAAATGTTATATTAATTATTTAACTTATTAATAAAATATCCACTTCGATGAATAAAATTACCAAAATAAGTTGATATTGATTCCATTTTCATGAAACATAAAAAAAAATATAAGAATGAGATAATAGATTTATAAATCAAAATATTTACCTATTTAGAAAACATAATGTAAGACTCCACGCTTCTACGGTGTGTTTCCCTTTCAATAATGTAATAGCGTGTGTCGTATGCAACATCGAGTTCTAACACACACCACAACTGATCAAACTAGAAGTTATGAAAAGTAATACCTACTTTTTGAAATAATATATATTTTATATTTCTAAATGGACTTCATTTTTGGATTCAGAATATCGAAATTGTCCTTAGTTGATTTTTTGGTATTTTTCTAAGAACGTCGAATTTTTATAAATAGTGAAAAATACTTAAAAACAACTTTTTTAATCAAAATAATTTATAGTGATAAATTATATTATTTAGTGGTTTAAAAGTATAATTAGAATATATTTTTACCAATTTATCCAATGGTGTTCATTAGAATTAATTTCACTTTGAAATCTGACATAAACAATTGTCAATCTTTTGATATATATTGTTTCTTAAAAACACTTTATTTGTTGAAACATTGGGAATTAATTATAAAATTAATTAATAAAACATATATTTTTGGAATTTTGTAAAATAGACATCATTTTTGAATTCGGAATATCAATTATAGCTTAGGGTGAATTTTTGCATTGTTCTGAAAAACGTCAATTTTTGATGAATAGTGAAACTACTAAGTGGTAGTTAAAAAAACTGAATTTTTCATAAAACATAATTTTACCACATCTATGATTGGAATTTCGAAATTATGAGAGACACGGTTAATATCAAGGTGTAAAATGTGGTTCAATGAGATAAAAATAATTTTTCGTGAATAGTAACATTTTACTTTTATTTACCATGGTTAAAAGTAAATAGGGTAATTAAGGGTAAAAATGATATTAATATTACCCTAACACATGTCCTAATTCTATTTGACAAGTTTATATCGACCAAAAACAACCTTAGGAATAAAATAATATCATTTAGATCCACTTGGATTAGATTAGGACAATTATTATTATTTAATTCAAAGAAGATTTAAAAGCGTTAAAATAAAAGTTTATTTACTAAAACAATTTTAATATAGGGTTATACAAAAGATAAATTCGATTTTAAATATTAATTAGAAAGATAAAACGATTTCCTACATAATTATATTTTATTTATATTTTTTAGATTTTAAATATTTTAATTTATTTATGACACAATGATGATGCAGGAATTACCATAATAGTGAAAAATTAAAATAATTGATATTATAAATACCCAAATAAATATAATTTGAGACTTTTAATGAATTAAACTAATTTAATAGGTTAACATGGCATGTTATTAGTGACTTAAGAAACATTGTTCAAAGTAAGAATTCTGTTATGATTTTCACAAAAATCAATTATTGAATAGTGTCAAAATTGACATAAAAGAAGTTTTAAAACAAATATTATATTACTAATTGATATTAAATTCCTCAAAATCTATGGTTCGGAAAAGAGACTTATATCATTATATTTTTATCATTAATGGACCACTTGGGGGTCGCTTGGATGTATATAGTTTTTTTATTAACCATATAATATAAAAATATAGTGAGACATTGTAAATGTGAAACTATTTAACTAAGAGTTAATACATAATGATTAGGTTAATATAGTAACCTAAACCTATCTAAATTATATTGGTTGAGTGGTTTTCGACTTATCCCCTCCTTAAACTTTAAATAATCCACTTTAGAGCCATTAGAAACCGAATATGAATTTATTATAAAATAATATTTCTAGATTTTCCAAAGGTGCCCCTCACCCCTTTTATAAAAGGGCACTATAACTTCTCATTAACTCACACCTTAAAACCTTTTAGTTCAGAAAAACTCTGACCAAATACTCTATAAACATCCCTCACTTCATCCTATAGGCCTTACTTTAGTCAGAAATCCATTTTAAGGAGCCTTTTTGATCAAATCAAAATGAAGAACCCAAAGAAGAGGTAATGTTTTCACCACCCTTTTTCAAGTTCCTTTCTTCTTCGACTTCATCTTTATTTTTATTCTCATTCTAAAATAATGAATCCAGTATCTTCTATATACTGTAATACTATTATAAATATGGTACAACCATATTCCGTATTATATCCATCCATTGAATGACACGTCACCATACGTGTGTACGTACGGCTTTCCGTGTCCACATCGTGGTGTAATTGTTATTCAACAAATTATTATTTGGATGGGTATAATAATGATGTGTAACTCATGTAAATAATAAATATAACATGATAATGATTCTTTATATATGATATACCATCCAATTATATATTATTTTAATATCAAAATAATGATATTATCGCTTGTGCGTACGTACGGACTACCATCTCCACGAACGCGATGAGATTCATTCTCCATCGTATCCATTCAAGTATAATTCTCATTTGATGATTAAAAATAGTATCTAAGGAATTTATATAATTCTGGATATTATTAAGATACAACCTATCCATGACAAACACAACATACATAACAAAACATATAAAAGAAAATGAGTAAGTTAACACCCGAAACAACGATAATACTAAGATATTATTAACAAATCAATGTTAAAGGATCACATATGATATCATATTAATGTATATGATTCTTGTATAATTTAAAAACAATTATTTCACCATTATACAGGAGGTTAACCTACCCCAACCAAGGAATAGTACAAGGTAAGGGTTTATTTCACAATCTCTTCATTATCCGAGGTTGTTTATACGTAATAATATACTGGGATCTCTTTATCATCCACATCCATGTTTCTTAAAAATGTATTTTAAAACATTTTTACTATTTAGAAGAATATGGGTTAAATTCATTTATACCCTTGTTTTACTTTTTATAAGATTTTTATAAAGGAATCATTCCGTCATTTTCCAAACAAGGTGCTTTTTAACCTTTTCGATAGAATTATGGTAAGAATGTTTTTTTAACTTATACAGCTGGTGCGGATATTTTCCGCCATTATAAAGTAGTTGAAGCTTCACTTACAATCTTATAAGAATAATTTCAAAGACAATGTTTTATTTTAAAAATATACGACTCTTAAATTATTTCAATATAGAAAGAGATATTTCTTTAAAAAGAGTTTTGATTTAATCTATGTCAACATCCTTTGATAGATTTTATGTTTATTGGGAGTTAATTTATTATGATATAATACTTCCATATTGTATTGATGGTTTTGTGATATTTTTGACTGTGGATGTTCTATTTTTATACCATTCATGGTTTATGGTGAAATTATTGACATTTCGTATGCTACTTTTAATACGAATGTTTATGTTATGTTTAAACCTATTCATATGAGGAATGAATTGGACTTAAGATGTGATGGGTGGAGCCCGCTATAGCTCCTTGATGCATCAATAGGTCTCATGAGACAAACTATTGTCTTGGAATAAGGCCTTGAAAAAATCTTATTTGCATTCTTGGCACGAGGCCTTTGCTATGTGGTTATGATAGTCTGGCATTATGCATTCCATCATTATGAAAGTGGTAATTGATATTTCATGTGATTATTAGATTAGTAGAATATCAATGTGAATAATTAAATTGAATTATTTCATTTTATTTTTCCATAATATGTTGAATTTCAAGTTTAAAAGGCCATTATTTTAGTTATACACTGCCTTAAATGTTTATTATTATTTATTAAAGTTGATGCTATATTGTTATCCTTACTGGAAATTTGAGCTCACCCCTTTTCTATGTTTTATTTTTCCCAGGATGTGAAGAAGTAAATTATGAATGACCTACAGGGATATTATGACGGGATAGTAGTGTGGATTATGGATAAAATATGTTGATGTTGTAGTTTTTCACTTCATGATGTAATGTAAAACTTTCTGAATATATCTAGTGTTTCCAAGGCTACTAAACTATTCGGTCATTCGAGATTTGATATTTCTTGTGATCATGCCAATGTTATGTAATAATGCACCGACTCTGGGTAACTGGGGTCGGGATGTTACATTTGGTATCAGAGGAAGATTAGTACAAACCTTGGAAGCTAGATTTAGATAAACTCAGATTAGAGCACGTAGACCTAAGATGAACTTTGAGGATTAGTATAGAAGAACTTCCTATAATTTTGGTATTGTAGAGATTTTGTGAGTTTTCCGAGAAATACATCCATGTCTGGATACGAGTAGGTAGAGGCGGCTCTGGCACAGATGTACCTAGGGGTAAAACCCGAAAACACCGCTTTGATCTAGACTCGAAATGGAACTGGTGCACGACAATGGGCCTTGCTGCACTCTTGGTTATGACAATCCTGGGGGAAATGCTTAAGATAACTCTCATTTTATTTACAAATCATTATGAAGGGTTTATGAGTATATATTTCCTCAATGAATTTTTTTTACGATTATAGATTATATCCATAAATAGTTCAATTTATGTTAAGTGTTTAATAATTGTGGAATTCTATATTTTGATTCATAAACTGATCTAGTTTATGCCATTGTTTAGAAATGGTGCCTAGTGGAAGAGATGGAAACCGTATCAATGCATGCCCTCCATGCATGTATTTCCCTCCTACTCCAGATAATTATAGTGGAGCTGGAGATGCAACTGGTGCCGATTAGCTAATCACCATACTAGGAAAACTCAATCAGGTTATGAATAATAACCTTACCCGTATGGAGAACCATGATCCGCAACATGGAGGATCAATGTTAGATCGATTCATGAGGCAACGACCACCAACGTTCAATGGGAGTACAAATCCCTTAGTAGCTGAGCAATGGATAAATTCCCTATAAAAAATATTAAAGGCTTTGGAGAGTAGTGAAAAGAGAAAAAGTTATCATGGCAGTTTACCGCCTCACTGGAGATGCTGATCAACGGTGGACATTGATTAAAAACATGAAGGAAGATGATGAAGTATCAAATATGGAATGGAGGGAGTTCAAATATCTGTTTTTAGAAAAATACTTTCCTCTTGACCATCGAGCAGATATGGAAAGGCAATTTCTGAGTTTGAGACAAAAGGAGGATGAGAATGTCGCAAAGTATGAGGCTAAATTTAAATGGTTATAAAGGTATGCTGGAGATTATATACGTAACCCCGGAAGTAAGATTGATCGTTTCATTGATGGGTTAAAACCATTTCTCTATCGAGAATTAGTCTCACAATCCTTTTCATCGTACGAAGATAATGTCTCATGTGCTATCAAGACCGAAAATGAATTTTTCTAAGTCTTATGACTTTAAAGCTAAGCAAGAGAAGAAGAGATCTACTGATCAATTTGGGAATGGAAATAAGGGGAATAAGGGAAAGGTTGAATATCCATCCTATGGTAAATGTGGTAAGAAACACCCCGGTACTTGCTTGAAGGGAATGGGTGTATGTTACAAATGTGGTGAAAAAGGCCAGCATGCTCGTGATTGCAAAGGGAAGAAGGAATCTACCAATGTTCAATGCTACAATTTTAGGGAGATGGGACATTATGCATATGAATGTCCTAATCGTCAGGGTAACTTACCTCAGAAAAGTCCAAGGGATCAAGGCCAAGCTTTTTCTATCACTACTGATGAGGTAGAAGCTCCAAAAGATGTGGTGGCAGGTAATTTAATGGTTTCCCCAAGTTTAGAAAATGCATTATTTGATTCTGGATCATCGCATTGTTTCATATTTTCCCAGTTTTCTAAGAAAGTTAGATATTTCTAATTTGATTAAACAAGGGAGTTGTTAGTAAAAACTCCTAAGGGAAGTATCATTGCAACAAAGTTTTGTGAATTAGTCCCCATTAGAGCACATAAATGTGCTTTATCAGCTCATATCATCGTCATACCTATGATTGAGTTTGAGATATTCCTCGGTATGGATTGGATTTTAGATTATGATGCGATGATTTATTTTAAGAAGAAGGAGGTTACGATTTTTGATGATGATGATAATGAACACCTTATCTTTAGAGCAGAATCATCACCACCTAATTCTTATGTAGATCCACCCCCAGTAGCTCAACAAAATTCAATTATTGGGGGGGAAGAGAATGAAATTACTGTCGGTGATGAAAGGAATTTTCAAATATAGGATGTACCTGTTGTGAAAGAATATGTTGATTTATTTTCGAATGATTTACCATGACATCCTCTAGAACGAGAAGTTGAGTTTTCCATTGATTTAATTCCTGGATCAAGGCCTATATCGAAGACCCCTTATAGAGTGGCCACTGTAGAATTAGTTGAACTAAAGAAACAACTAGAGGACTTGAGTAATAATGGATTTATTCTCACTAGTGTTTCTCCATGGGGAGCCCCTATTATATATGTTAAAAAGAAATATGGATCTATAGGGTTATGTATCGGGTATAGGGAGATCAATTCCATAACAATAAAGAACAAGTATCCCCTACCTCACATTGATGATTTATTTGACCAACTGCATGGATCTCAATACTTTTCAAAGATTGACCTTCGATCCAGATACCATCAGTTGTGTTTAAAGAAGGAAGACATTCCGAATAATGCATTTCGAACGAGGTATGGGCATTACGAGTTTACTGTAATGCCTTTTGGATTGAATAATGAACCCAATTTATTCATGGATCTAATGAATAGATTTTTCAAGGAATATCTCAATGAATTTGTGGTGGTATTTATTGATGTTATCTTGGTATACTATAAAATATATAAGGATCATGAATGTCACTTGCACATTATCCTGAAGACTCTAAGAAGACATGAATTATATGGGATGTTTAGCATGTGTGAATTCTGGCTTCAAGAGATTTCTTTTCTTGGCCATATTTTCACTAAATATAGAATCTCTTTTGATCCTTCTAAGACCAAGGCAATCCATGAATGGCCAACACCTACGAGTATAACTGAATTACGCAATTTTATTGGTTTGGCAGGTTATTATCGACGTTTAATCCAAAATGTTGCCCAATTGGAAAACCCATTAACGGAGCTCACATGTAAAGGGGTTAAATTTGTTTGGAAAAAAGAGTGTGAAGAATGTTTCGAAGAAATGAAGAGAAGATTAGTCAATGCTCTTATATTAACTCTACCATCGGGGTATTATGGGTTCGTTATTTATAGTGATTCATCAAAGAAATGACTTGGTTTTGTCCTTATGCAGAATGATAGGTTTATGGAATATGCATCATGACAGTTGAAAAATCATGAGAAAAACTATCCTACTCATGTTCTTCAGTTAGCAGCTCTGATATTTTCTTTGAAAATATGGAGGCACAACCTCTATGGTGAAAAATGTGAGATTTATACTGATCAAAAGAGTTTGAAGTATATTTTCTCACAAAAAGAACTCAACATTAGGCAAATGAGACGTCTTGAATTACTCACGGATTATGATTGTACGATACACTACCTCCCGGGGAAAGAAAACAAGGTGGCAGATGCTTTGAGCAGAAAAGATCATTGAGTTTTGAACAATATGAGAATTGAAAGGGATACAATTTTCATGGATCTAGTGAAGATGGACATGGGAATAACATGGGAAGGAGAAACATCAATTCTTTTTCAAATGGCTGCCAAAACATCTTTACTAGAAGGATTAAGAGTTCTCAGACCAATGATGAAGAATTTCAATAGAATATTAAAGCTATGAATGATGGGATATTGAGAGACATTGTGTATGAAGATTTAATTTTTATATTCTGTAGGAGACTTTGTGTTCCCGATATACCTGATCTAAAAAGGGAATTGTTGGATGATGCTCATAGTTCCAATTTCTCTATACACCCTAGGAGCACCAAAATGTATAGAGATGTGAAGGAAAATTTTTGGTGGGAAAACATGAAGAGGGAGATTGTCGATTTTGTGTCAAGATGTATGGTTTGTCAACAAGTGAATGCTGGAAGGAAACAGCCTGGTAGAGTATTGCAACCTCATCCCATACCGGAGTGGAAATGGGACAATATTACGATAGACTTTGTCATTGGGATACCAAAGACTCCTAGAATGAATGATGAAATATGGGTTATTGTTGATCGTCTTACCAAGTCAGCACATTTTCTTGCTATAAGAGAAGATCTACCACTGGAACATCTAGGAAGAATATATATTAATGAATTTGTGAGACTTCATGGGGTACCCCTGTCGATTGTTTCAGATCGTGATCCCCGTTTTACTTCAAGATTCGGGAAGAGTCTTCAGAAATCCCTGGATACTGAACTTAATTTGAGCACTGCCTACCACCCTCAGACAGACGGACAATCAGAATGGACTATTAAAACCTTAGAATACATGTTGAGATCTTGCTCACTTGACTTTAAGGGTATGTGGGATCAATATTTACCTCTGGTAGAATTTTCTTATAACAATAGCTTCCATTTGAGTATTCAGATGGCACCATATGAAGCGTTATATGGAAAGAGATGTCGGACACCAACCTGTTGGGATGACGTTGGTGAAAGAAAACATGTAGGCCCATAACTGGTGGAGGAAACGATGGAAAAGGAGAAGGTAATCCAAAATCACATCAAAGCAGCTCAAAGTAGGCAGAAGAGCTATGCTGATAATCAAAAGAAGGATTTGGAATTTCAAGTCGGTGATCATGTTTTCCTTAAGGTATCTCCATGGAAGGGAGTCATATTTTTTGGTAAGAATGGTAAATTGAGTCCCATGTACATTGGACCTTTCGAAATTTAGAACAAATTGGGGCTGTAGCATACCGATTGGAAATGCTACCAAGTCTCTCCAAAGTTCATGATGTGTTCCACATATCTCTATTGAAGAAATACATGCCTGACCCAACGCTTGTACTCACCTACGAGGAATTAGAACTGGAACCCGATCTATCTTATTGCGAAGATCCCGCCAAGATTCTTGATACGAGAGAACAAGTACTGAGAAACCAGACGACTCATCTGGTAAAAATCTTGTGGAGAAATCATAAGATGGAAGAGGCAACGTGGGAACCCGAGGAAATTATGATGAAGAACCACCCGAGTCTTTTCTTGCGGTAGTATTATAGAAATTTCAAGGATGAAATTATTTGAAGGAGGGGAGAATGTGACACCCCATGCTTCTACGGTACGTTTCCCTTTGAATAATGCAATATTGTTTGTTGTACGAAACATCTAGTTCTAACACACACCACAACTGATCAAACTAGACATTATGAATAGTAATACCTGCTTTTTGAAATTATATATATTTTATATTTCAAAATGGACTTCATTTTTGGATTCAGAATATCGAAATTATCCTAATTTGAATTTTTGGTATTCTTCTGAGAACGTCCAATTTTTATGAATAGTGAAAAATACTTAAAAACAACATTTTTAATCAAAATAATTTATAGTGATAAATTATATTATTTATTGGTTTTTAAGTATAATTGGAATATATTTTTACCATTTTATCCAATGGTGTTCATTATAATTAATTTCACTTTGAAATTGGACATAAAAAATTGTCAATCTTTTGATATATATTGTTTCTTAAAAACACGCTATTTGTTGTAACAGTGGGAATTAATTATAAAATCAATTAATGCAACTTATATTTTTGGAATTTTGTAAAATATACACCATTTTTGAATTCGGAATATCAATTATAGATTAGGGTGAAATTTTGGCATTGTTCTAAAAAACTTCAATTTTTGATGAATAGTGAAACTACTAAGTGGTAGTTAAAAAAAATGAATTTTTCATAAAAATTAATTTTACCGCTTCTGTGATTGGAATATCAAAAATCCGTGAGACACGGTTAATATCAAGGAGTAAAATGTCATTCAATAAGATGAAAATAATTTTTGTGAATAGTAACTTTTATTTTTATTTACCATAGTTAATAGTAAATAGGGTAATTTAGGGTAAGAATGATATTAATATTACCCTAAAACATGTACTAATTCTATTGGACAAGTGTATCTCGACCAAATAAAATATTATCATTTAGGTCCACTTGGATTAGATTAGGAAATTTATTATTATTTAATTCAAAGAAGAGTTAAAAGAGTTGAAATCAAAGTATATTTACAAAAAAAAAATTTAATATAAGGTTATACATAAGATAAATTCAATTTTAAAAATTCATTAGAAAACTAAAACGATTTTCTACATAATGATATTTTATTTATAATTTTTAGATATTAAATAATTTAATTTATTTATGACACAATGATGATGCAGGAATTACCATAATAGTGAAAAATTAAAATAATTGATATTATAAATACCCAAAAAAATATAATATGAGACTTTTAAAGAATTACACTAACTTTCTAGGTTAATATGACATATTATTAGTGACTTAAGTTACTTTGTTCGATGTAATAATTTTGTAATGAGTTTCAAAAAAATCAATTATTGAATAGTGTCAAAATTGACATAAAATAATTTTTAAAACAAATATTATATTATTAATTGTTATTAAATTCTTAAAAATCTAAGGTTCTGCCAAGTGACTTATATAATGATAGTTTTATCATTAATGGACCATTTTTGGGTCTCTTGGATGTATATAGTATGTTTATTGACCATATAATATAAAGATACAAAGAGACATTGTAAAAGTGAAACTAATTAACTAAGAGTTAATACTTAATGTTAATGTTAATATAGTAACCCAAACCTATCTAAATTCTATTGGTTGAGTGGTTTTCAAACTATACCCACCTTATATTATATGTTATCCACTTTGGAGAAATTATAAACAGAATATGAATTTATTATAAAATAATATTTCTAGGTTATCCAAAGGTACCTCTCACCCCTCTTATAAAAGGGAACTCTCCCTTCTCATTAACTCACACCTTCAAAGCCTTTTGGTTCGGAAAAAATCGGCCCAAATACTCTCTCAAATTCCCTCAATTCATCCTAGAGGCCTTCCTTTAGTCATAAAGCCAACTTAAGGAGCCCTTTTGATCAAAGAAAAATGAAGAACCCGAAGAAGAGGTAATGTTTTCACCACCCTTTTTCATGTTCCTTTCTTCTTCCACTTCTTCTTCTATTGTTATTACCATTCTAAAATAATGAATCCAGTATATTCTATATAATGTAATATTATTATAAATATGGTACAACCATATTTAGTATTATATCCATCCTTTGAATGACATGTCACCATACGTGCGTACGTATGGCTTACTGTCTCCACATCGTGGTGTAATTGATATTCAATAAATTATTATTTGTATGGTTATAATAATTATGTGTAACTCATGTAAATAATAAATAAAACATAATAATGATTCTGTATATATGATATAACTTCCAATTATATATTATTTTAATATCAAAATAATGACATTGTCGCTCGTGCGTACGTACGGACTACCGTCTCCACGAACGCGACGAGATTCATTCTCCATCGTATCCATTCAAGTATAATTATCATTTGATGATTCATAATAGTATCTAAGGACTTGAAATCATTATGTATATGATTAAGATACAACCTATCCATGACAAACACAGCTTACGTAACAAAACATATAAAAGAAAACGAGTAAGTTAACCGCCGAAACAACGATTATACTAAGATATTATTAACAAATCAATGTTAAAAGATCACATATAATATCATATTAATGTATACGATTCTTGTATAATTTAATAACAATTATTTCACCATTATAAAGGAGGTTAACCTACCCCAACTAAGGAAAAGTACATGGTAAGGGTTTATTTCGCAATCTCTTCATTATCCGAGGTTGTTTATACGTAATAATCTACCGGGATCTCTTTATCATCCACATACATGTTTCTTAAAAATGTATTTCAAAACATTTTTACTATTTAGAATAATATGGGTTAAAGTAATTTATACCCTTGTTTGACTTTTTATAAGAGTTTTATAAAGAAATCTTTCCGTCGTTTTCCAAATAAGGTGCTTTTTAACCTTTTCGACAGAATTAAGGTAAGAATGTGTTTTAACTTATACGGCAGGTGCGTCTATTTTCCGCCATTATAAAATCTTTTAAGCTTCACTTACAATCTTATAAGAGTATTTTCAAAGAAAATGTTTTATTTTATAAATATATGACTCTTGAATTATTTCAAAATAGAAAGAGATATATCTTTTAAAAGAGTTTTGATTTCATTTATGTCAACATCCATTGATGTATTTTATGTTTATATGGAGTTGATTTATTATGATACAATACTTCCATATTGTATTGATGGTTTTGTGATATGTTTGACTGTGGATGTTGTATTTTTGTACCATTCATGTATTATGGTGAAAGTATTGACAATTTGTATGCTAGTTTTAATACGAATGTTTATGTTATGTTTAAACCTGTTCATATGAGGAATGTATTGGACTTAATATGTGATGGGTGGATCCTAGTATAGGTCATCGATGCATCAATAGGTCTCATGAGACAAACTAGTGTCTTGGAACAAGGCCTTGACAAAATCTTATTTGCAATCTTGGCATGAGGCCTTGGCTATGTGGTTATTATAGACTGGCATTATGCATTCCATCATTATGAAAGTGGTTATTGATATTGCATGTGGTTATTAGATTATTATAATATCCATGTGAATAAGTAAATGGCATTATTTCATTTTATTTTTCCATACTATGTTGAAGTTCATGTTTAAAAGGCTTTTTTTAGTTATACACTGCCATAAATGTTTATTCTTATGTATTAAAGTTTCTACTATATTGTTATCCTTACTGGGAATTTGAGCTCACCCCTTTTCTATGTTTTATTTTTCCCAGGATGTGAAGAAGTAAATTATGAATGACCATCAAGGATATTATGAGGGGATAATAGTGTGGATTATGGAGAAAATATGTTGTTGTAGCCGTTTTTCACTTCATGATGTAATGTAAAAATTTATGAATATATCTAGTGCTTCCAAGGCTACTAAACCAATAGTTCTTTTGAGAATTGATCTTTCTTCTGATCATGGCAATGTTATGTAATAATGAACCGACTCTGGGTAACATGGGTCGGGGCGTTACACATAAATTATCTATGAATAATTAAATTTATTATAATGACAAACAACAACACCAATTTTATGAAAGAAGTTTTAAGTGATCTATAAAACTCAATCCTAATATTGAAAATAAATAATAAGTAACTAATATATATATATAATAATTATAAATTATTTTTCTAAAAGGTTATAAATATCTAAAAAATAAAATAGGCTCTTAGTTTATTTTTTATATAGGTGATTCAAGTGTTGTACTTGAAATCAAAAATTAATAATAGGGTTTCTTATCTATAATATAATTTATTGAGATATATTTCTTAGTATACATAATTTTTTCTTTGTAATTATTTGTATTCTACCATTTTAATATTTTTGATAATCGAAATATCATTATTCATTATGTATTTTTTTCATTTCATGTCATATCATTCAAGGGGTTCTGGTTAAAATTCTTTTAATATCGTAAAAGTTTCATTATATCATCTTAAAATCCAAGAGACATGGATGATATTCTGAACCATCATTTCTCTTGAAATGTGAATTCAATTCCATTTTTTCCTTTATTTATAATTAATATATATCTTTTCATGATACTTGAATGTCCATTTCATTGTTACCCTCTTTTCAATACATTACCATTATTGTAACTGTATTTAGAGACTCAATTCTTATTAATTGAGTTTTGATAGTTTTTCTTGAACTTATTACATATAAGATGGGCATATTTGTATCTTTATTTTTATGTGGTATTTTTTCTTTTTTCTAGTTAATGATATGTTTACTATATAAACCGATTCTTTTGTCTCTTTCATTTTTAATTATGTTATCTATAAAGGATTTGGTTAACTCAAATATAATTTCTTTATGTGAAAGAGTTATTTAATGATAACCATACTTCTAAATTTTATACATTTTTGAATTAAATTTTTTGTATGATATATCCTATTTTATCTTTATATAAAATGATGTTTTTTAGTCAAATATTTTTTCTCAAAGAATTTCCTTCTCAAAAACTTGTATCTTTTTTAAGAAAAAACACCATCCCCTTCCACGATGGTTTTCCCTCCATTTCCATTTTCATTATTTCTAAAAATTTATTCAAATCTTATTTTGAAACCAAAGTATTTTTTTCTCATGCTAACATAGTAATTCTTGTATCCTTCTAATAAATTATTATTTACTAACTATTTTACAATCTAGGGTTTCAAAAAAGGTATTTAAAAACATTCAAAATGTTTATTATCATCGCAAAATAAACTTTTTTATCTTCTTCTCTGCATTCTTCTTTGATAACCACTGTTTCTATTCAAAGCACTATTATTAATTATTCTTTTTAAATGTAAAATTTTTCTATTTTTATATAATCTTTTTTAAACCATTATATATTTTTCATGTATCTACTATTAAATGTTACTTTTAAAAATAAATCGTTTTCAAATGCTTTCATTTAACCTTTTTAAAAATAAATTTTGAAGTTTTTTTAACATAATATTTTATTCCAATGATAGAATATGTTTATAAGAAAACTTATTTTTGATTTTACAACAATTTCCACTGTATATCTAAAATGTTTCTTTCCTTGGGAATTATTTTTATTAAATCAAACTCAAAATATTTATATAAAATACTATTTGTGGTGATTGAATTTTGGGTATCAATCATTCATATTCTTGAGATCAATTTTGGTTATAACATTTTAAAATAATATGAAACCCGTTTTTTCAATGGGTTCTTCATCATATAATATTGCATTGATTATTTGTAAGCAACACAAGTGTATGGATTTATATTTTAATATGGTTTTGTTGAAATTAATTATTATAAAGTTATCAGTTTTGTATGTAAGGCCCTTATTTTCATTGGTTTGTTCATTTGAATAATTCTAATGATATCTCAGAAATTTTACTCAAGGTTGGTGCTATTTTTTTGGGTGTCAAGGGACCCTTGAATTAATATAATATAAATATAAATATATAGTAAATCAGGAATATAATTTTTTTTGGATGAAATGGTTCTCCCATTGATCATGACCTCATATTAAAATCAATAACAATTATTGTTTTTGAAAAATAGGTTTTACCCTAGTTGTGACAAAAAGTTGGTCGGCATCTAGGGTTTAGTTAAACAAGTCTTGTGGAAAGTGCATTAATTAATGAATTATTTAATTTAATAAATTGACATAAAATTTAAAACCCTAATAACAATATATATATATATATGTATAAAAAATACCAAGGGTTAGTCACAAATCCTTTGAAGATTTCATTAAAGGGGGAGAATTTTTTTGGCATTGGTGACTTGAGAATGTGGGTAGATAATGAGTGATCATAAAAGAGTATGATATAGATAGAGAACATAGTGAGATATTCAATTTCGACACTAAGACGTGAATTCATATTAAATTACAGATATGTTCTTGAATTAATGGTTTTATATTATGGATTAATACCCTTTCATTTATTTATCAAATGTGGACTTTAATCTTCTTTTTATTTCTTATGAATATTGTTCCTCACATGAGACTAGATTTAAATTTAGATATTAATCCTTGTCATTTATTTTTTAATTTTCTTTTTATCACACTTTTCTCCAAAATCTATTATCATTGAACATTTTTTTCATTTGGGAAAATTGTTTTCCCATCATTTTGTTGCTTTTCTCCCATAGTTCATTACTTTCATCATTATTGGCCCATAGGGCTAGCAATTTGATATTGACATGCCATATTCAAGAAAAATCAAAACCTAATATTCATGGTGAATGTTTGGACAACATAAGGATTTGTGTTTTCTATATTGATTGAGTTTTTTTGTGGGATTTGGGTGATGGAATTGGGGATCAAACTCCTATACGGTGATGGGAGGTGCGGTGGCTCCCCCATGGGTAATTGGATTTCACATTTTTGTCAATTGGATGATGAGAATCAATGAATTGAGGTTTCCTCTTAGTTCTTTATATATGTCAGGTAGTAAATTTTTTATTTTTTAAATTTACTAAGTACAATATGTGTAGTTTTAAGGAACACTTGTCATATGGATCATTTCTGAGATAAAAATGGTTTGTGGAAACATATAACAACACACTCTGTGTAGCTAGACCACAAGACATGTGATTTGATATTAGAGGAACGAAAAGTACCCTAGGGCTACATGGGAATGGAAAAATCCATGAACACAGGATGACTGATGTATGTGACCACAGTCATAGCCAGAGTACATGGACATGGATAGCCCATCACGACCTGACTAGAGTACACATGAATGACCAATGTAAACAAGAATGGTCCAAAGTAAATATGAATGATACTTGGGTCCCAATTATACATAATATAGCCAATATATTATGTTTATAGCCCATATAAACCGTTTAATTTAACCAGGGACTTATATAATCTGTATCTCCATATTCGAGACACATATTTAGGCTCATGATTATCATATCCAGATCAGTTTTCCATGTAAGACGCAATGACTGAATTAGTATTGGAATTATAGAAATGAAATGAGGTTTTATGAGTGGGATACTTATTTCAAATACACATGTATATTGGTGGTGGTTATTGGGGTTGATTTTCAGAATGATGTTATGGTTTGAATCCCTATCTCTATAGGCAGTGCGTCCCCCATAACATTCATTCCTGTTGATACTGCACTCCACCACATTAGGTGGAGGACCTCTATCTAACATGTAGTATTATCGGTTTCTAATATCCCATATCTCTCCCTTTTTGGATGGTTCTCCAATATAATTTATATAATTCATCATTGAACTCCCCCAAATTACCATGGGTGTGAGTACTATATCTATAGAGTGGTACTCCCCATATACTAGCTTAGGCAATGAACATGTCCTTCATTAAGGTATTTATCCCTTATTTGTGATATGTAGTGGAATGGTATGGGTTATCGATACTCATTATTCCGAGGATACACATGATTCTTGCATAGGATATAATTATCACTTACCTTTGAAGTGTAGTAGTGAAGAGAAATCCCTCCACATAGATTCTTATGTTGTAGCACATGGTAGTTTCAATCAATGGTGATCCTTTTAGAGCTACAAGTTGACTCATCATTCTTTGTTGGCCGTTGAGGTGGAGATAAACTTTATCTATTCTCTAGGGATTATTTTGATAATATTTATTGATGGGTTCATTTTACTTCCTTTTTTATAGGTTTATATGACTGTTGTTACATCTATTGTTTCCCTTTATGGTTTTTAGGGAATCTTATTGGGTTTGTATATTATCACCCATGCATAGGCTTTAAATACATGTGTCGTGCCATATAAAAAAGAACGACGAATTAGAAGTAACCATGGGAGATCTTATATTAGTGTATATTATAAATACATGGTCATTTTTACCATGATCGTCGGTTGGACTCTGGGATTTTAAGATTATGTATCCTCTTATTTGATTCATTATAGATGTATTAACTTTTTCCCCTCCTCCCTTTTTTCTATTGGGAAATGTAATTTTTCCCTAATACTTTTTATATTATTTTGTACACTAATATGTATCCTAGTGGTTATTTCATGATTTTTAACACTCTAGAGGGTATTTATCTTTTATATATCTTCATTTTTGCATGGATTTGTGTTTGTATGAGAGAGTACATATAACATAGGATAAGACCCCCCCCCTTTTGTGATATTCTTTATCAGTTTTTTATTCCAACACATGACCTATTGTATGTTGGCATGGGATGTCAGACTCAGCTTACAACTAAATAGGTGTTCCTTAGTGGGTTGGGTAATGAAAAAGTTGTATCAAAAGTGGTTCTATCATAGTTACCATGTTTAGAATATACATGTTCTGAAAACTGGTTGCGAAACATTGGGGAATAGTGTTGGAGTGTCTTGAGTTCGACTCTCCAGCTAGGTAACCCACTATTGGTCAGTGGTGGATGTTTTCATACACCAAAACTCTAACAACCTAAATTTTGACATGCCATGATGAGTTACCAATTCAAAGGAAACCTTTGGTACATTGATTGTATAGTCTTAGGATTTTTTACATCTATATACGTTCTTATTCATCGCCAAGATATTATTTATGACCTTGGTATTTCTTGGAAGCTTTCAAAATTTCTCCATGATGATATCCCGTGATAATTCTTAGATAGTGTTATGATAATGTTCATTTGAGTGATGAGGCCTCAGTATAATGATCAATTCTTGAATTTTTTTTCACCAAACAAGCATAGAGTAGTCCATTCACTTGACGAGTAGTGGATTGAGCCGCATCTAGTGGTCCAAGAGGATGATCATGTGCATGTTGAGTAATTTATGGAACTTGATTGATAAGATGATGATAGTTTTATTATTAGAACATTGTGTGAGTTCTAATGATAGAGACCAGTTAGGTTTTGTGGTGGTCCAAACCATCAGGAAGTGGATTATTTTCTTGGGGCATTGGTATAGGTTATCCTACTTGTGTAGACGCAGACAGATTAGATGGTTGCAATCACAACGAAATCATATTTATAGAGTTGTATGGAACTGATTCATTATTTTCATACATATACTTAATGATCTGACCATATCTTTTGATAGAGATATGAATCTCTACATAGAGGAGTACATTACAAAAACCCCATAGGTAATCGATATTTCTTTATAAAAGATAGATTGGGCTTCTCACCTTGTGTGGGTCCCCTCTATGTGAGGTAGTTTTCCTCACATCATGAATTATGAAAATAAAGGGTGTTGAGGGATCCCCATTTAGATGATGATTTGAGACTTCAAGGAAGAGGATGGTTTCCCCTATGATGATGTCTTCTATTTTGATGTGATTTGAGGTCATGCGAGCATGTTGATGATGCCCAAAGAAGATAGTATGAAGGTGTGGTGGATGAGTTACTTTGGAGCATATATTTAAGGCCATTTAAGTGTTTTTAAGGTGTCTAATTATAAACCTAGTTTTTGGAAATTGGTGGTGGAAGTAGAAAGATTACATTAGGAAGTATAGGCTTATGACCCCAAGGTTTTAGGGTGATCTTTTGTATGATATATTAATTTTATATTTTATTTGTATTTTTAGTAAACATAGGATTTATACACTAATTCCATTCCACTTACCTTTCTTGATACATAGATATTCTAGGGGAGACAATATCTGGATCCTTTCATCTAAAGACACCTACTAAGGATATTTTGATGATCACAATTTTTTCTACAAGATTTACATGAATCATGGAGAAGTTATATTTAAATGGGATATTTTTGTATTTGAAATGAGACCCTATAATGTTTTAAATTCTGATATAGGATACATATTACTTGAAGTGCACTGTGTTGCATTTGTTGTCAATGATGCATGAAGTTGTCTTGGAATGAATGGAAGTCAAGGAATGTCAAGATGTGAATGACAAAGGTTGTGATGGTGTTGGTAAAGAATGGAGAATGGCCATGGAACTTAGAGGAATGTCACTTAGGAGATTCACTAAGTGGCATTGGAGAATATGGTTGAAACATTCTCTAGTAACATCTGACGATTGTTGAGCTGTTCTTAAAGTTCTAAGAACATGTATCAACTGGATACAAAGTCACAACAAAGTTAGAAGATCATGCATTGTAGTGACAATGCATGAGGAGTTGAAGAAGCAAGATGATCCATTCACTACTTCTAAGTGGATGAAGTGGTTTAATGAAGTCCATGCACTATCACTTAGTGCATGTGAATCAGAAGATGTTCCAATTGATCTCTGATTAGATCAATGAAGCACATTGAAGAAATCTGTGATTCAGGAGCTCATTTGATGAAGAACGTTCAAGAATTTCCATTCATTCTAAGTGATGAGTAAATGTTGAAGAGAATTGGAGGAATTCTTAAGAAGAAGAATAGAGATGGGAAGAAGAAGGCTTGAAGTGGATTTGGCATTTGATATGGCTTAAACTTATGAGGAACTTTGATTTTAACAAAGTCTTATTTCCATACTTTGCCAAAAAATATGGCCAGCCCGTGGACACCTTGAGGGTTCAAACCCAAGGCACATGTGGGCCTAAGGCGCCACGCCCAAGGGGGAACCCGTGGGGTGAGTCCAGGGCGGCAGGATGCACCCAAGACACCGCAGAGGTGCTGGGGCACGCCCGGAGGAGCGCATGGTGGGCGCATAGCGCGCCCGTGTGTGCATAGTGGGCGCTAGGAGCGCGCCCACAGGGAGCAAAGTGGGCGCAGAGCGCGCCCGCAGGGAGAACACGGTGCGGGGCGGCACCGTGGAGGGAGGAGATTCAACTGGCCGTTCATGGGAGCGCTTATTTGATAAGCCGCGAGAAAACCGGCCACGACTTCGATGTGGGACGCGCAAAAATCACCGGGAGCGAATCCTGGCCGTCCGAGCGATCTCGCGCTTGATCTGCGCCGCACGATTCATCTGTCGTGCGCCGCGATTTAATCCGGCCGTCCGATGTATTTCAAACGCCCGATCCGATGGCTCAGGCTTTATCTCCTTCTTCTCAGGATGACCTGGCTTCTCTCTCCAACTACTGAATACTCAGACAACTGATATCTTTAACTTCAGTCTGGTCCAGTCTCACTTCAAAACAACATCATGCACTGAGTGCATGGCAGCTCTTCATCCTCATGCACTGATAGCATGGCCTTCTCAATTCTTCAAGAACCTCCTGGTCTTGGACAACTCAAATGCACACCACTGATTTGGCTCTGTTCACGTGTGCACGTGCATGCATGCATGCATGCACTCTCCTTCTCTTTCTTCTAGGTGCAATAATCCCACAAAGGGTGTAGTCACTTTAAGCACACACCTTCTTCCTCCTTCACACACTTTATCCAATTTGTTTACACACTTAGAGTGTGTTCTTCTTTAGTGTGGGTCACTCCTTATTTCTTCTAAGTGTATACACACTTCTTAGTGCACACACTTAGGTTCGGCCAACTTGTCTCCTTACACACACTTGTTTCATTTTGCACACACTTGAAACTTGGCCTATTCTCCTCTTCTTGTTTCACACACTCACTTTAGTGTTCTTTTAATTTGTTCTTCGAAGTGTGCACACACAAGGTCACAACCCTCGGCCTCTTCAAATGCACACACTTAAAGTGTGTTCTTCTTTGTTCAAATGCACAACCAAGACTATGGATTATTCAATTCTTACACACACACAAAGTGTGGTCTTCAACTTCACTTGGAACACACCACTTGGTGTTGTTCTTTGTGCACACACATGGCCTCGGGTTCTTCTTCTCCACTTGGCACACACACGAGGCAAGGCCTCGGGTTTCTTCCTTTCCAAGCACCCACAACCCGTAGGGTGTGGTCTTCTTTGTTTGCACAAGGCTACGGCCTTTCCTTCCCTTCTTGCACACACACCCAAATGTGTCCTTCTCCACTTTTGCACACACTTAGCCGTAGGTTCTTTACTTGGCACTTGTGCACACACTTGGGTTCTCCTTTCTTTGCACACCTACTGCCCGTAGGGCCTTCTTCTTTATGCACACACAAAGTGTATGTCTCAGACAAGGGGTGTTCAACCCGAACTCCTACTCAAGTGAGGCGCGCAAGGGGTGCGGCCCCTCCTTCTCTTCACAGCCGAGCTATTGCCACTGGCCGTGGGTCGCGCTATCCACAATGCGCGCAAGTGCACAAGGCACAAAGCGGTGCGCAAGGGTGCTGCCTAACCTTCCCTGTCGCGCAAGCAGTGGCGGGCAGGGGGTCCTCTTCTTGTCGCACAAAAAGGTGGCGCGCAAGGGACTCCTTCGGGCCAAGGATGGCACCGAGGACTTCAGCCGCGCAGGGTGCGCGCAAGGGATCTCACCGCGCAAGTGTGCGCGGGGCTTCGTCTTCGCGAGGCAGAGGTGCACTCACGGTTCTCCGGATCTTCAACAAAGGATCAGCAAGCATTTTTGAGAGCCTCGGGCTATCCTTTTATAGGCGAGGAGAGCCTCTGCCTTCCGCGGAGAGATAACTTGAATCCCCAAGATTCTCAGGTGTTCAAGATTTTCCAAATCTTTATTTTCCTTTCCTGTTTCACCGCAGGTTCTCATTTTTTCTTTCCTTTACGTGCATGCGACTTAGAACGCATGCACGACCTTCGTCTAATGTCCAAACCATGCAAACCACCAACCACGTGGCCTCGGCAGCTTTGCTTGCCTCGGCCGTTCTTTGAAGATCTCCATTTGTTGCATGCATGCATATTTTTATACATGAATGGGTTCGGTTTGGCCATACGAGCACGAGGGAGCCTTCAGTTTCATCAGAGGTGACCGGGAGCTCGAAAACATCTCTCGGGTTTCTCCTGGTTCGACGGAGGCTCGCGGGAGGCTTCGGGTGGCCTTCGGCTGAGCTCGAGGAAGGAGATGAGCCGGGAGCCATCGGATCGGGCGTTTGAAATACATCGGACGGCCGGATTAAATCGCGGCGCGTGGAAGATGAATCGTGCGGTGCAGATCAAGCGCGAGATCGCTCGGACGGCCAGGATTCGCTCCCGGTGATTTTTGCGCGTCCCACATCGAAGCCGCGACCGGTTTTCTCGTGGCTTTTCAAATAAGCGCTCCCATGAACGGCCAGTTGAATCTCCTCCCTCCACGGTGCCGCCCCGCACCGTGTTCTCCCTGCGGGCGCGCTCTGCGCCCACTCTGCTCCCTGCGGGCGCGCTCCTAGCGCCCACTATGCACACATGGGCGCGCTATGCGCCCACCATGCGCTCCTCCGGGCGTGCCCCAGCACCTCTGCGGTGTCTTGGGTGCGTCCTGCCGCCCTGGACTCGCCCCACGGGTTCCCCCTTGGGCGTGGCGCCTTAGGCCCACATGTGCCTTGGGGTTGAACCCTCAAGGTGTCCACGGGCTGGCCATATTTTTTGGCAATGTATGGAAATAAGACTTTGTTAAAATCAAAGTTCCTCATAAGTTTAAGCCATATCAAATGCCAAATCCACTTCAAGCCTTCTTCTTCCCATCTCTATTCTTCTTCTTAAGAATTCCTCCAATTCTCTTCAACATTTACTCATCACTTAGAATGAATGGAAATTCTTGAACGTTCTTCATCAACTGAGCTCCTGAATCACAGATTTCTTCAATGTGCTTCATTGATCTAATCAGAGATCATTTGGAATATATTCTGATTCACATGCACTAAGTGATAGTGCATGGACTTCATTAAACCACTTCATCCACTTAGAAGTAGTGAATGGATCATCTTGCTTCTTCAACTCCTCATGCATTGTCACTACAATGCATGGTCTTCTAACTTTGTTGTGACTTTGTATCCAGTTGATACAAGTTCTTGGAACTTTAAGAACAGCTCGAGGAGCCAGGAGAAGACCCTGTGGGACTCAGGGAGAAGAAGTCTTCAGTGGGATTCTGGAGCAGGCCAGTGGGACTCTGGTAACACTGTGTGAAGCAGTATAAAGACCCTCCTGTGGGACTCAGGAGAGATACAGTGGGAAGCTGTATCGACCATTGTAATTCTAACAAGTTATAATGGGAGAATCCATGCTGGGAGAGCATGGAAAGGATGTATGCCTTTGGTGCCGAACCCTGTAAATCCTTGTGTCCTGTGCCTTTTCATTACTGCATCATTCGGGAAAGGTTGAGAGATACAAGAAGAGTGGATCGAGGCTTTAACCAGCCATAGAGGTTTAATTGATAAGAATCAATTAGTAAAAAGTTTTAAGGGATCACTGATTCACCCCCTCCCCCTCTCAGTGATTCACACTGATCTGGGCACTTCATTACTTCAATATAGTTGAATACTATGAAAAATAGAGTATAGACACTATGAGAATGGTTCCTTTAGACCCAGTCTGTCACCCTTGGGCAACACTAAAATTGATCATGAAAATAGAATATGAATGTTTAAATTTTTTTGTTATTTTTCAGCACATAATTCAAGTGAATATAAACGAAAAGTACCATTAAAAAAATTATTAATTAGTTATTGAAACCATTTTATGGAGGGTGATGGTTCCCTATGTTTTATCTCAGGTTTGGTTATCACCTGTTGAGGGTTTATGAGAAGTGTATATTGAGATAAAACATTCTAGTGTCTTTTTATGCATGATTAGTTCCTAGTGATTCACATTGGTGTGACTAACACCCTAATAGTTTTCATGGATCTTATATAAATGATATCTTATATCCTTATTTGGATCATTGTGTGATTTAATTTATTGATGAAATTCACGTTTACATGGAATCTGATGTGGTGCACACAATGATTTTGAGTATATCCCAATACATACTCCAAGAGAATAGATTATAAATTATTATCATTATATATATATTATTTATTATAAAGTAGTAGTTTTTTGGGTGTTTTGACTAGGTACTTAGTGTATTTTTGGGCCCAATATATTTCTTGTGGTGTTTTGTAGTGAGTCACCCAGGAGTGTGGAGGAGGAGAAAAATTTCCTCAGTTTGGTATGATATTATTAGATCATGGTGATGTAATTTTCCTATATTTCATCACCTATTAGTTCCTTGACATAGAATGGATATCGAATTTATTATCATTAGTTGTTCTAGAACATTTGAGAAGCCGGGATAGAATATGGTCATTGCTCTTCTTTTGAGACATCCAGGGGATGGAGTAGAGTTTATAATGTTTTGTGATTCCTATGGAGCCGGGTTTAGAAAAGTGTTGATGTTGAGGAATTCATTGATTTCATATGGGTCAAGGTATTTGATCCCCAATTAGTAGAATTCGATTAATGATTTGGTATATTTTTGGGATGTCCTAGCCTTTGAGATATGAATATTTTATATTTTGTGTGAGTGATTCATTATTTACACAAACCACCAGAGTCTTTGGTACATATTCACACAAAGAGATCTCAACATGAGATAGAGAAATTGGTTAGAGTTACAACATGACTATGACATTTGAATTGTATATACTCCATGTAAGGGAAATGTTTTTTTTAGATTTCATTATTAGAAAATACAATTATTTCTTGGAGGAGGAGACAATTGTGCATTTCAACACATTATAGTTGATCCTAGTAGAGAATAGGGGTGCAACTTAGATTTGGTTGACAGTGGTTACTCAAACACATATATAGTGTGTGGGAGAGGATTAGATGGGATATATTGATTGTGATTTTATATGTGGACAAATATCATGAGAAGAAGTACCATAATGATTTTTGGAAGAAGGTGAGAATGTCAACCATTTTTAAGAATGGTACATCCAATTTAATGGTGTGAGTGAGTGTTGAGTGAGTTTTTAACCTATCTGAAGGCTATTAATATGGTTGTGGTAATGTATTACCAAGACCATTATCAGCAGTTTTGTTATGATGGTGTGAGGTATGGTGTTTTTGATTTTTTCCTCAATGTTTCAAATATCACAAGGTGAAGGCTGAATATACGGTTCCTCCAGGTTTGACTCAACCTATTTAGATCCCAGAATGGAAGTTGTGTAAAGACCCCCAACCTAGCTTTCTTGGCCCAATTCCTTAATTTATTAAATTTTTAATATGAAATAGTGATCACATCCAAATGTAATGAATACTTTAGTAGATTTGGGAAACCATATACAAAAATAATTGTAACATTTATTCATGAAATGAAATACCACATAGAAAATCCTTTGGAAACATCCATATTCTCCTTGATTATCCATGCATGTCAAACATAATATGCATATTATTATACTTGTATAAAATAAAACATAAGAAATTGGTGATCTTGGATGATCATTAATTATATGAAATACAAAATAATATTTAATAAATATATATAAATAATAAGGAAAGGTGAATAACTAATAACACATTACATTAAAAAATAATATTGAGCATAATATGGTAGAAATAAAAGTTGATTAAATTACTACATATAAATGATCACATGATAAAAATAATTACAAATTGCTATTGTACTATTTGATTTTTCACATGGATTATCAATAAATAATCACATAATGATTTAATGCATAATGTGGGACATCAGAAACATACCATCAAGGCCTCGACCAAGAATTATACAAAAATGGGAAAGGAATTAGCCAAAACCTGGTCTATTTTATCTCATTAGACCTATTGATACATCATGGGGATATAATGGCCCCTAAAAATACATTCCAATTTTAATTAATTATTCATATTAATGGGTAGAAAAATAATCAATATATAACTTCATAATGATACAATCATATTAAATGTAAGTAATTTTCTCAATCAATAAAAATAATAATAAACAATTTATATTAATATAAATAATGGTATCAAGACAGTATATCCCTAGTAAAAATTATTACAACCCATTAAATAAAATATTTTTGATGGTATCATAATAGGTAAACCTAAATTACAAATAAGAATATAACATAATGGTTACCCCTGGAAGGAAATGGGTAACATAATCATGTCATATGAAAAAACAAAATCGTGTATCATAATGATGTCCATAAAATAAGGGATTTAAATTAAACATGAATATTAATAATAGAAAATATGAATATAACATGATAATTTAGGTCCAAATGATGTGAAAAAAACGAGTGTATAAAAAACATCACAAATGCGTCACTTCAATGCGGTTAAAGGGAAAGTATAAATAAGTATTCAAAGTGGAAAAGATCATAATTGTTTTCATAAAATTATAAAGGAACTAAGATATTATTTTAATGGTAAAAAATTATATTTTAGAATAATATTTGTGGATTAAAATATATTATACAGTTTACTTAAAAATAGGTATGAAATAGGGATGTTTTCTTTAATCAGGCTTTCCATTCAGGATGAAATGAAAATGGAACATTTTAAAAATTGAATTTTTCTATGAATGAAAAAATAATTGAGTATGGTAAATATTATTGGAATAAGAAAACATAATTTTTGGTGATTAAATAATAATAATTAATAATTATAATGGGGTATAGAGAGAGAATCATAACTAGAAGGAAAAAAATGATGGCTCAGAGAAAATTTATTTCAATATGTCTGAAAGTATTAATCACTTGTAGTTAATGTAAATTATACTCATTAATTACTTAATTAATAACCTATTAACCAAATATTTTATTTTTTATAACTTTTTTAGGTTCATTTATAGTCATTCTATTGTGTTATATTGTTTAATTTTGTTGTTTTGGGTTCATTTTTTTAGGGTTTCTGGTTCGTTACCATGTGTATAATTATGGGAAATCTTGTAAAATGGGGATAAATTCTCCATAATTGAAATTATATTGTTTTAATGAACATAAAAATATAAAAATAATATCATATATCATTTTCATATAATGAATGAGGATGATTCATTGGGTAAAACATTAATGAAAAATGATTAGATTATTTTATTGTTTTTACGACCATCGCGAACTAGTATCATTTTCTTTTATAAATTTTTTATAAACTAGTTCTAGAACATTAAATAATTTTTAATATACATTATAATCTGAATTTAATAGAAAACTAGTTTTATATCATCCTTCGTGGAGGTAATGAAAAATGGAAACTCCTCATCCATGAAGTCGGTGAATCGACACATCATAGATGGTGTTTTCATTTTTAGAAGAAAAGAATAATAGATAAGGATTGATGATGGATTTTAAATAATAATAACAAAATATAATTATATCTATGATACATTAGTTTAACATCTTCTTTGGATAGGTTTTGTGAGAGAAGGAAAACAAAAAAATGAAATTAAAAGGGAAATAGGGAGGGTTTTCTTATTAAGTGCCATCTCCTTCTGAACATCCTTAAAGAACGTCGAGATGGGTTTTCATGAGACCAAGAAGAGCATAACACGAGGAAGTGGTTTTAAATAGTTAGTTGTATGAATATAATCATCCTCAAAATCTTATAATGTGTGAGGAGAATGTCTATTGAGGGGTTAATTTATAGTGTAGGAGAGGGGTGTTTTTTTATTAATTAGTTTATTTTTCTTTCTCAAGACTATAAATAGTGTTGATTATTATGACTAAATATAGTAACTAGAGAATGTGAGTTCAAGATAATGATATAATAAATAATTCATGACTCAACTATGCCTCAAAAACATTTTTTTTCATAAAATGTTAAATACATTAAATTATTGTATTTAACTATTCATAAAAAATCATATATTTTAGAATAATACAATAAAATCACACTATTAATTTTTAAACTTGTAGATTTACAAAATGCACACTATTTTATGAAAATATTTTTCTAAATAGGATGGCATTAATTATAAATTTAAATCACCATATATTCAATAAATAACAATTTAACAATAATAAATGATTTTTTGAAACCTTGATAAAATAAGAAAGACTCATCAAATAATATTATAATTTTAAGGAAAAAAATTATTAATTTATGAATATATATTTTGAAAACAAATTTTCTTTTTAATAGTAATTTTTATTATAAAATTATAAATAAACATTTACGTTTCTCAGAAATAACAACAATTACTTTATCATTTTTTGAACATTTGTTTACTTATTTAATGGTATAAATATATCATATTTTAATTTATAAAATAACTGTATTGTATTTATACATTAATAGGTGAGTTTATTATTCTAATTTCAATATTAAAATTTATAATGGTTACATCACTATTGAAACAGTTATGCTAATATTTAATAGTATATCATGTTTTTTAAGCTCACTGTTGCATGCAACAAAAGATATAAAAGATTTTGAATTCAAAAGATACATACCACAATATATTTGGGTCATACATTCACCCATCCATAAAAACGTTTTTCCTAAAAATTTCCAAAATCTCACCACATAATAATATTTGTGTAGTATTTCATCATAATTTATTATTTTACAAACATTTCTTCTTCAATTTTACAATTTTCCCAAAATAATTTTACCAGCTGAGTCATATGATACCTTAACATCTTTTCTCTAATTTCCAGAATCTGGATTTGTTCTTCTCATTATGATAAATTAGGATCCAATTCTATTCCTTTAGATGTGAGAACCTGCCTTGGGTCTGGCATGTACTTCTTAATAAATAGATGTTGACTACATCATTTACATTAGAAAGGCTATGTAGAATTTCCAAATGATAAGATATTGGTCCAATTCACTCTAGAATTTCAAAAGGTCCAATGGAATTGTGGCTTATTCTCCCATTCACACTAAACCCTATAGCACCCATCCATAAAAATAATTTCAGAATAACAAAATCTCAAACATGAAACTCCAAATCCATTCTCCAATTTTTGGTATTATTGTTTTTCATACTTTGAGATATTATTATATGGGTTTTAATATTTTTTACTTTTAATTTTTTTCTCCACAAATTTTGATCCTGCATGATTCTTTCACAAACATCATTCCAATAATTCTATGTATGATATCCCCTTATATATAATGATTCAAATTCTTCCATTTGAATAATTCAATGGAAACTATTAATGTAAGAAAATAATACCAGAGGTTAATACTGATCCCTCATATACTGAATGTCAAGTGATTCTGATCTTAATATGTATTTTAATGTTTGGATCGTCCTTTTTGATTTACAATCGGTTTAATGGTGATAAGAAGTATGAAAATGAAGCTCATTACCCAAATAATTCTAAATAGTTTTCTATAATTTAGATGTTAATCATGGATAACGACAAAAAAATTGAAATATGTTCTCTTTTAAGTATTACAACATCATTTATATAGAGTCATGGAAGGTGATCCTAGGGAAAAAACTCTCTTATAGTGAAGAAATAAGCATATTTGTTAAGTCAATCGATATTTAATGAAATTAAATCCTTCGTTCATGTGGATTGGTTAACATAGCGACATAATACGAAGCAATGTTATCCCATTTCCATGTAGAAATATTTAGAGGTTGAATGTCTCCTCAATGATATTGTCATTCAGCCATCACCTATTGAATAACAAAAAGCCTTGATATATAACCAGTAATTTCCAAATTCATATTTTCCTACAAAAATTTCCATTCAAATCACAATAAAAAATAGTGATACCTGGGTTTATAGAAAAATTTGAGCTATAAAAATCATCCAATTATTCTCTTTTTAGATCGTTTATTGGTTAAACACAAACCCACTTCCCAAATTTCAAAATTAAATCTTCTTATACAATGTCTATAATTTTCCCATCATATCTAGAATTGATTATGTTTTGAAAATTATCATCATACTACATCGAACTATTTATCTATTACAATAAAGCTAGTTTAGAAACCATTTGAAAAAGTGTTGATGTTTCACCTTCCATGGTAATTCCCATATCCTTCTTTACTAGATCCATGTACACATGGTACCGATAAATCCTCATTTTGATAAGTACTCCATGATCTTTACTTACAAATGCACCTATTACCTTTTATTTCTTCCCTATGAGGTAGTTTATTGAACAATCCTAATAATTTATTAGCTTGATCTGTCACCTTTTCCTCATATTGATTTCTTTCTATGTGAATGTATATTTCAAACTCCCATGATTGGTATTTGTCTCACTTATTTCACCATTAATATTTTGTATCCACATCATCATAGAATAAATTATAGATGAAAGCTAAAGATGATGAGTTTTATAGTTTTTTTCAGGAGTTTTTAATTTCATTTATTTATAGTACATAACTATATCATTTTTCATAAGGACACAACCAATTCCTTTTCTTGATGCGTCACAAAAAAAATCATCCATTTCTTGATGGTAGAGTAATGATCAATGAATTAACAATTCATCTCAAAAATTATTTAATTATTTATTCACATTCATTTTTTCAAATAATCATTACCCTTTTATGAGTATATTTTCTTATTGTTATTGATAATAAAGAAAAATTATGATAAATGTGCGGATAAATCATTTTAAACCAATTAAACTACAATGGTCAGTTATGTTTGTTGGTGTTAGTAATTTTTGGAATGAAGTTGTCTTCATTGTATCAACAGAGAATCAATCATTAGAGACAATATGGACAAAAAATATTATTTGAACCCAAAGATCACACTTTCTAATCCTTCCATATGGTTCCAATATTTTAACTGTTGATTCACAAATATTCATGGTGATTCATGCTTGTAGACTTGTGTTCCCACATTCTAAAGGTGGTTGGCCTTCATCCATTCATCATTTATGTATGATCCTTGATCAAAATATGATTATGGGATGTCAGTTACACCTTCTGTGGATTCTTCCTCGGAATTTTTGACGAATCTGGGTCACCCTCATATTGTTGAGTCATGTTCGCGAATCTCATTCTCAGTACCATATCATTATGGATGATGGTTAATTATATTTCTTCTGTTTGAACATTCTAGGTGTATTGATAGAGAAGAACCTTCAGTAAAAGTATATGGTATCATCAGGTACCTCAGAGAATCTATGGATGTTGGAACATTGGATCACCTATATTCCTCATCATAAGAGGTCTTCCCAATGTTGAAAAATATCAATCATGGGGTATCATCTTTTGAAGGAATGTATTTGAAGTTTTCCTCAGTATCCTATGTTTAACATAGGGTATGCCGCTTGTTTAATGTTTAGAAGAGATAGTTACACTGATTGGAATACCTTCCGAGGTATTCACCAATCATCTCATGTTTTACATCATGTATCCCTTATTTTTAACATCTTTTGGATATTGTATGATGTTTATCTCAACATCCCATGGAGACAAATCCATGATATTCATTCTAAGGAGGGAACAGTTGGTTGGTTTACCAAAGGAGCATATCAGAACTCCCATTGAGAGAAGACCCGAGGTGGTGTGTCTCATGAAGAAATGGTTTCACACCATTATGGATGATCTTAATACCACTAAGGGTGGATCCGGTAGGTGTACCCCAATTACGGGGAAACCTGATGGATAGATCAAAATTTCCAATGAAAGTGTACCAGATTTGGTGCGTCTCATGAAGAGATGGTTTCACACCATAAAAGCTGATATAGACACCAGTAAGGGTGGATTAGGGAGGTGGGCCCAAATGAGGGAGATATAATGTTTTATCATTGGTTGGGATTGTCCCTTAAAGAGGCTTCCAACATACCCTTTTTCAAATACTAGGATCCAAACACATGTTGTTTGAAGGGGTGATTTGAGGAATACACATGGTTAGTTTCCCATCGTAAGAGGGGAACTCTCTATTTAATGAATATTGATTATGTGTGGATTATTCATGGTTAGATTTCGGTGCAACTCTTGAATAAGTAGTGATGTGGATGGAATTATATCACCATGATATGGCGTCCAAGGTAATAATGGGGATTGATATAGAGGAATTGATGGTGGAATGTATGGAGTGTTCATAGTAATGGGAATTATCCTTTGGGAGACTTCCCGCATATCCCAGTGGATGGTAATCAATGTCCATGTAGTTTCTAGTAGAATCAGGTCTTACAATGCCTTGACCCCCCCTTAGACATGATAGGGACACTGAATGGTCAGTTTCTTAAATGTATTGAGGTAGATTAAGTGATATCACTAGGATAAGTGTGAGGTGGTGGATGTTGTGATTTTGGATGGGTCAAAATACCTTAGGGAGGTATATCCATGGGATGTGTCCTATAATGGAAAAATGTAACATCATGAGGGTATTTCCCTAGGTTGGGTAACCAGATATTACTAGAGGGATGGATTAGAATGCCTATGTAGGTTGATACTAGGTGGTGTGTCCCATAAAGGTATGATTTCACACCATTAAGGATTTTTTGGACACTAATAGAGGTGGATCAGTGAGGGTGTACCCCTTAGAAGGGCACCAAGGATTTCCAAAAGTTGTTATTGACCCTCGTGGAGTTGTCCTACATTCCCTTCCATGGAGGTAGGGATACAATACCATATAGTTTTTTTGTCCCATGTTGTTTAACATCCAACAGTAAGGAAAAAAGTGAACTATTGTGAAACATACATAATGTATTGTTTTTTGGGCTCCAACCTCAAGAAGGCCTCCAATGTAACCTAGAAAAATGGGGATCAATGTCCATGTTGTTCATGAATCTAGGAAATTGGTCTTAAACCTGCAGAGGAAGCCGAATAATGTTGTGCGAGGCTTACGCAATGAAGCTTCCCAAGTGCTTCTATGTAGTGTTGATACTAAATGGGTGTTACACATAAAAGTTTCCCAAGTGTTGTTATGGTGAGGCAATGGTGAATGGATCTTACACGTGGATGTTTCCTGGGTTTCTCTATGAAGTGATGGTTTTAAATGGGGATAATGCATAGAAGATGCCCAGGTGCCACTATTGAGTGGAAACATGAAATGGTTCTTAGGCACAGAAGCTTCCGATAATGTCTTCCTCGTGTCTATCCATGAAGGAATCTCAACGTGATGATTGTTTGAGGGAAAATGGTATTGTAATTTCACCTTATGAGTATCCCCATAGTATAAGTCCCCAGCATTAAACCTTACTTAATCTTGAGTTATTACAAGATTACACATTGAGGATCTTTTCAGGTTTAGTGTTTTAGAGAATTAGATCATGAAACTTGCATTACATTCCACATTTATACAAAGTGGTTACATAAAAGATAGTATTCATTCTTCCCATCAAAGGAAACATATTTAAAATAAAACATGGATTCTTTCTTGACACATCCTTGACACTATCATCACATCATGTACCCTTCCCTTGACCTGTGAAAAACATTTCAAAAACTTGGGATGAGCATAAAAAGCCCAGTAATGGATATAAAAATATGGAAAGGAAACATGAGTACATGTATACATAAGAATGAAATCATACTTTACCCATAAAACATAAGCACTTTAACATACCTCATAAAATCATGAATAAATCATAGAAATCATAAGACATAAAAGGTAACTTGAAGCATTCGTAACATTATTACGTAGGCAGTAACCCTCTTGGTTACGTTTGGAATACCCACCACAGTATATTCCCTAAATCTCTTTGGAGAAACCTTAATGTTTCACTCTTTCCAGGTACCCAATGCATTGGAGAGCTATATCGGGCTCACCAGCCCTTAGTTTATAACGGAACCACCCATTTTCATAACAATTCTCAAGAACCATAACATAAACATATCACATAAAACATGCATAAAGGAAACATAACATTTCCATATTTCAATCACAATATAACATTTTAGTATATTGATAAAATGAATCCATTCAAAAAGAAACCATATCCAAAACCATTTAAAACATTTAATAAAGAGATTTTTGAATCAAAGTGTCCCATAACACCTTGAAGATTTTAAAATATTAAAACATTAATATCCATATAAATAAATTTTTAAAACCATTTTGAAAACATGGATATTAATAAGAATAAATATTTAAAACATTTAAAGCGATATTTTGGTTAAAGGGGTTTTACCAAAATTAGAGACAGTTGAATACAATAATTGAGGAATAACATTTAGTCAGAACTTTATAATATCATGAGAATAAATGGATTCATGATATAATATTCCAAAGGACAGTATATAAAACATATAATAGTGAATTGGTGCATAACAACAATGAAGTCTCAATAGAAATGTCAAATGTGATGAAATCCCTTAAAAAGAAGGTATCCTTAAATTAAGGATAAATCAATCTCAAAATTATGTGTGAAAAATATAAATACACCCAATATAAGTGGATATTAAGTGAAAAACAATAAAAGGTCAATCACACATATTCAAAGCATGACATATTCAATAACTACATGTTTAACCCAAAGAAATCGAAATTGGGTTAAAAAGTTCCCTTAGTAAAATTCGACAGCCTAATGGCATCACTTAAAAATTCATAAAATGAGTTGATGAGAGATAAAAAGGGCATCTAATCACTTGGACATAAAATTTACATCAATAAGGATATAAAATAACATATCCCAACATGATAGTATGTGAATTAAAAGACATAAAAGAAGTCTTTTAAAAAGAGGAGGGTGAAAGGTCCCCTTGCCGAGTTGGGTAACTTTCGAAACGTACATCCCATGGAAGAAGGGTCATACAATGAATATGCGAATACCCATAAATGAAATTATACTACACAAAGTGTATAATAATGGGCAGTACATACACCACTCAAAGAAAATTGTGGCAAATGTAGCATAAATCTCACGGGAATAAAAGTGAGATGAAAAACCCCTTACGAAAACTCGGCAACCTAACGACGCCACTTAAAACTTCTAAAATGGATTGATGAGATGAAATAGGGACTCTCATAATATGAACATAAAAATTTCAGTAAGAATAATATAAATTAACATCCCAATAACAAGAAATATGAGCTTAAAAGGAATGACATAAAAGGGTGTACTTAAAAAGAAGGAGAGGAGTATGATCCCTTACCTCAAGTCCAACCTGTCTTGTTCGTTTCATTATATTCCTGAATAATAAACTTTGTTCAATTAATAATTGCCTAAGTAACTCCTTTAGATATTATTATTCAGTTCATATCACATATTATAATGTTATAATAATTGTTTAGTAATGTTAGTTCATATCAGACGTTTTTGCCGATGTTTGGTACATGAGTCAAAAATGAACTTGTTTGAAAAAAGATTGCCCATGTAGTTATAAGTAAATAATTTCCAGAATAGTATTAATGATTAAAATATCATATATATCCAGTAAATATTCATTTCATACTATTCCATATCATTTGGAGATAAAAAAACGAAAAGCACCGTTCATGGAGACGGTAGGCCGTACGTACGCATGAACGCTACTTTCATTTTTTTGTCATATTAATGAGAGATATATATATATGTTATAATTCCAGAATGATATCCATAATTTAGATGTAATATATTACATATATATCCATTATATATATGTAATTATAATATTACATAACATTTTGAGATAAGAAATGAAATGTACCATTCATGGAGACGGTAAGCCGTACGTACGCATGAAGGCTACTTCAATTTCTATTTAATATTTACTGGAATTAAAACATAATGATACATAATAGTATTTTAATTCCAGTATGGTATAATATATAATATCACTAAATATATCCTTTATACGTACCACATATGGTATTAACGAATCAAATCACTTTGAGGGGGTGGTAGTCCGCACTTCCTTAAATGAAGATATCGCGTTTACCCATAATGGAAACCATAAAGGTGCGCCATAAATGGTAAATACAGAAGCTTAAATAAAACATAAACATATTAGATATCATATATAAATATAGTGTCATCTTAATGGCCACCTTTTAAGGTGTTAGAAGAATGTTGCACAATCATCGTTTCGGGAGACAGAAATTCTCCATCCACGGAAACAGTAGGTTCTTTAACCATTAGATGTAGGTGTGTGTAAGTGTAGCTCAAATAATTCTTATAAAAAAATCCTAGTATATTGAAGATACTGGATTTGTTACAAAATAAATGAATAAAAAGATTTTACGGGGTTGGAGAAGCAAAATAAAACAAAAGGACATAAGTGAAGACATTACCTTAAAATCAGGTAACTCCCTTTTGTTTGAGATCAAAGGCTTCCTTGAGAATACTTCTGCCCAAAGTGAGTCTTCAAAGAGTAATATATGGAAGTGGAGGGACAAAATGGGTATGGGTTGGCCGAGCCAAAGGCTTTGGGAGTGTGGGTAAGGAGGTAGAGGTGGGGGCCTTTTATAAGAGGAGAGGAGGGGCACTCTTGTAAAGTTACAAAATGTTACTTTATTTTCAAAATATTTTCAGATTTTAAAGGTCCCACATTGATGTATTTCGAAGATAAGGTGATAAGGGTTCGAAATCCACTCATCCAATAGGTTTTGGACATGTTTAGGTCTTAGATATTACATTATCTTTAGATTTTATTTAAATCGTTAAATAATGAGGTCATCGCTGCATCATCATGATGTCATAAATAATTTCATTTATTTAATGTCTAAAAATTAAAAAAAAATACTATTATGTAGGAAATAGATTTAGATTTCCAATGACTATTTATAGTCAAAATTATGACTTGTATAACCCCATGTAAAAATTGTTTTAGTAAAACATCTCATGTTTGTGTCATTTTTACTTTAACATTAAATAAAAAGATATTTATGTCATTTCCCAACCAAAGTGGCTCCATGGGGTCCCCAAGTTGACCCATGGATTTTCTTGGTCGGCCATGACACATCCAATGAGGGTAGGACATGTTTCTAGGTCATTTCAGTTTATTAAAACATTATTCTTACCATAAACTACACTAATTACCTCTAATCGCTATTAAAAACATAATAAGTTACTATTCACCAAAAAATTATTTTTATCCCATTGAACCATATTTTACTTCTTAATGACAACCATGTATGTCGGATTTTTGAAATTCAAAACACAAAGATGGAAAAGTATCATTTAAACGGAAAAATCAGTTTTTATAAGTACCACTTAGTGGTTTCACTATTCATCAAAAATTGAAGTTTTTCAGAAAAATCCCAAAAATTCACCCTAAGCTATATTTGATATTCCGAATTCAAAAATGAAGTATATTTTACAAAATTCAAAACATATAAGTCACATTAATTAATTTAATAATTAATTCCCGCTGTCATAGAAAATAGCGTGTTTTTATGAAACAATAAGTATCAAAAGATTGACACTAGTTTAAGTCTGATTTCAAGTGAAATTAATTACAACAACAACTATTGTATTTAATGGTAAAAATATATTCTATTTTCACTTTAAAATAAATTCAAAAGATAATCTAATCATATAAATAAATTTTATTAAAAAGAGGTTTTGAATTAAAATACAACATTTTACACTATTCATTAAAAAATGAACTTTATCGGAAAGATACCAAATATTTACACAAAGTAAATTTTGATGTCCCAATTCTTAAGAGGAGTTTTATTTGGTACAATAGAATGTATAAGAGTGAAAAAAAAAACTATATTTAATGACGGTTCGCCATCAAAAGGCGATAAGTGAACCTTTAGTGAAAACTTGGGCATATACACCTAAAATTGAATTCTTTCCGTATTTTAATCCTTTATCTTTTATTGGATAAATGTAAAAACATTTAAAAACATATATAATAATATTTTAGTTATTTCTATCCATTCCCTCCAATACAACGGCTACATGTTAACTACCATTTAAAATAATATTATTTTATTATTAGAGTGCAACGTAAGATTCCCAAGAAACTCGTTGTTGCGTGTTGGGTACGCCATCGAGCATAGCGTCCCCTTTAAAGTCATATTAATATTTTATTCAAAAATATGGATAAATATGAAAATGTCATATTATTTATTTACCTGGGGTGTTACATCCTTCCCCCCTTTTGGGAATTGCGTCCTCGCAATTTTTAAAATTGAGCTTGGAAACATCCTTGAATGTCCCACATCGGAACAAGAGTCGGTAAAGCAATCACTTTAAAATAAAGGAAGATAAATACAGAGGTCACCCGAGTTAACCCATACTAGGATTCCATGTGAAAAAACATGGACATGGAAGAAAAGAAAAGGGTCATGTTCTTGAGGGAGATTGATAGTAAACATGTCTATGAGAATGTTAACCATAAGAAAATCACAAACTTGTGATGGGTTAAACGGTATTTGATTCCCCAGTAGGAAAAGTTAATAGACCACATTTTTGTTTTAAGTTACTTATTATTGAGGAATTTATTCATAAGGAAACATAATCACTTATCATGTTGGCTTTCAACTTTTACTAGATTCCTAATTCAAAATTATTTTTTTTCAAAAGATGAGTATTTAGGGAGACTTGTTCTTGTTAAGAGTACTATATTCAACTTCTAGAGAGTCACCTAATCCACAAAAGAGAACTATATACTTTCCATGTCTTTAAACATTAACCAAAACCAAAATCAAAATGGTTTGTACAAGATCAGATAATCCAGAAAAGGATAACCCTTTATAAAAAGAAAATCTATTCTTAATCTCCAAAATTTGTCCAACAAAACCCAAAGATCAACGAGGACCATTCTATAATCAATTTGTCCATAAACTTTTTCAAAGTAAACCAAACTAAGATTGAAACCCAAATATTTGAAGGATTTAGTCACATAGTCTTCCATGTTAAATCGTAACATTTATCTCCAAACAACATCAGTTGCTCCTAAAGTCTCGTATTCAAAAGTAATTAACCAAATAACATATCCTCCATGATAGGTTAATAAATTTCATAAATAACCCGAGATAAACTTACTATTAATACATAAAATCATTTAACTAAAAAGAATCAGTCAAACTAAATAGGGACTTCACGTAGTCCAGTGGTATGCAATAAATATCAGTCGCACTTTGGTTGTGGGTTCGATTCCCGCAGCTCTGTCCTACGTGACGGGTATTCACATGGTATGCATGTTGTACTTTTTCCAAATCTATATAATTCTCAAATCATTCCCCAAAAAGGGATAAAATCATAAAAAATAACCATAACATAATTTAACCTCAAAAGTAAGGATCATATAAACCCAAATGGTTCTTTATAACTATGTCCACAAAAGAAAAGATAACTATTCCTTGTATAAAATTTTCATATATTAAACATCAGGGTTACACATAATATAAAAAGTATTCTAATGTAACCCCATCATCAAAAGAGACTTAATACTCTTAAGAATTTCACCATAACTCTTGAAGCCCTTATATGTTGACATCTTAATCATTCAACATTCTTCATGATCCATTAACCATTCCTTTCCAACTTATTCTGAAATACCACTTTTCTAAAAACAAAATTAGGAATCATATCCAAAGATTCCAAAATAGGAAAACAATAGTCATGAAATAATACATACCTTTGATTGGTCATTGTCAGTTTCTTCATCCTCAATCGGAATGGAATTAGGTATTGGTAAACGAACATTTGTACGCTCTTGGTGATCCCATTCACGAAACTTCTTCATAGGACATGTGTTTGCATAATGACCATGCACAAAACATTTAAAACCTTCAATTGATCCCTCAGAAAGAACTTCATTCCCTTTCATCGAGTCAACTGGATGCTTCCTTTTTCCATGGAAGGTTCTTTCTTTATGACCTTCATTTCCACATCTATATCATATTTCTGTCCCTTTGAAACATTTTCCTAGGTGTTTCTTTCCACATCTTTGACACATAGGTTTTTGAACACACTTACCTTTATGATTATTACCTATACTTCCGTAAGGATTTGTTTCTCGCATATATGATGCCTTAGAGAAATCACCAAGGTTTAGGTGGTCAATCATGACTCCAGATAGTAGGTTGATGATAATCACAGGAGTTCTCATTGCAGCTCCCATATCATTCAGTTTCTTGCACAAAAAACTGTCACAGTTTCCTTCACATCCACTGTTACTTTGGTGCCTACTAGATCCAGTCCATTTACTAAAACCAAAAAGGTCAGTGTGAGTATATCAACAAAACCATCATGTACTAATGAGGACGATAAACACTAATATATACTTACTCATTCACTTTGTCTAAAACTAGGACTCTTTCTGAAATCTTAACTGTTATGGTAATGTCACTTATGCTTAAAGAATACCCTAACCACTAAAGTTATCTAAACCGACCTCTGATACCAAATATAAGGCCCCAGCCTTAAACCTTACTTAATCATGAGTTATTACAAGATTACACATTGAGTATCTTTTCAGGTTTAGAGTTTTAGAGAATTAGATCATGAAACATGCATTACATTCCACATTTAAACAAAGTGGTTACATAAAAGACAGTATTCATTCTTCCCATCAACAGAAACTTATTTAAAATAAAACATGGATTCTTTCTTGACAAATCCTTGACACTATCATCACATCATGTACCCTTCCCTTTACCTGTGAAAAACATTTCAAAAACTTGGGATGAGCATAAAAAATCTCAGTAAGGGATATAAAAATATGGAAAGGAAAGATGAGTACATGTATACATAAGAATGAAATCATACTTTTCCCATAAAACATAATCACTTTAACATTCCTCATAAAATCATGAATAAATCATCGAAATCATAAGACATAAAAGGTAACTTGAGGCATTCATACCATTATTACGTAGGGAGTAACCCTCTTGGTTACGTTTGGAATACCCACCACAGTATATTCCCTAAATATTTTCGAAGAAACCTTAACGTTTCACTCCTTCACGTTACCAAATGCATTGGAGATCTATATCGGGCTCACCCGCCCTTAGTTGATCACGGAACCACCCGTTTTCATAACAATGCCCAAGAACCATAAGATAAACGTATCACATAAAACATGCATAAAGGAAACATAACATTTCCACATTTCAATCACAATATAACATTCTAGTATATTGACAAAATGAATCCATTCAAAAAGAAACCATATCCAAAACCATTTAAAACATTTAATAAAGAGATTTTTGAATAAAAGTGTCCCATACCACCTTGAAGCTTTTAAAATTTTATACTATTAATATCCATATAAATAAATCCTTAATACCATTTTGAAAACATGGATATTAATAAGAATAAATATTTAAAACATTTAAAGCGATATTTTGGTTAAAGGGGTTTTACCAAAATTAGAGACACTTGAATACAATAATTGAGGAATAACATTTAGTCAGAACTTTATAATATCACGAGAATAAATGAATTCATGATATAATATTCCAAAGGAAAGTATATACACCATATAATAGTGAATTTGTGCATAACAACAATGAAGTCTCAATAGAAATTTCAAATGTGATGAAATCCCTTAAAAAGAAGGTATCCTTAAATTAAGGATAAATCAATTTAAAAATTATGTGTGAAAAATATAAATAAACCCAATATAATTGGATATTAATTGAAAAACAATAAAAGGTCATTCACACATATTCGAAGGATGACATATTCAATAACTACATGTTGAACCCAAAGAAATCGAAATTGGGTTAAAAAGTTCCCTTGGTAAAATTCGACAGCCTAACGACATCACTTCAAAATTCAGAAAAGGAGTTGTTGAGAGATAAAAAGGGCATATCATCACTTGGACATAAAATTTACATCAATAAGGATTTAAAAGAACATATCACAACATGATATTATGTGAATTAAAAGACATAAAATAAGTCTTTTAATAAGTGGAGGGTGAAAGGTCCCATTGCCGAGTTGGGTAGCATTCGAAACGTACACCCCATGGAAGAAGGGTCATACAATGAAGATATGAATACCCATAAATGAAATTATACTACAAAAAGTGTATAATAATGGGCAGTACATACACCACTCAATAGAAATTGTGGCAAATGTAGCATAAATCTCACGGGAATAAAAGTGAGATGAAAAACCCCTTACGAAAACTCGGCAGCATAACGACGCCACTTAAAACTTCCAAAATGGATTGATTAGAGGAAATAGGGTCTATCATCATATGAAAATAAAAATTACAGTAAGAGTAATATAAAATAACATTCCAATCATAAGAAATATGAGTTTTAAAGGAATGACATAATAGAATGTACCTAAAAAAGAAAGAGAGGAGTAGGATCCCTTACCTCAAGTCCAACTTGTCTTGATCGTTTCTTTATATTCCTGAATAATAAACTTTGGTCAATATAAAATTTCCTAAGTACCTCCTTTATAGATTATTATTCAGTTCATATCACATATTATAATGTTATAATAATTGTTTAGTAATGTTAGTTCATATCAGACGTTTTTTCCGATGTTTGGTACATGAGTCAAAAATGAACTTGTTTGAAAAAAGATTGCCCATGTAGTTATAAGTAAATAATTTCCAAAATAGTATTAATGATTAAAATATAATATATATCCAGTAAATATTAATTTTATACTATTCCATATCATTTGGAGATAAAAAACGAAAAGCACCGTTCATGGAGACGGTAGGCCGTACGTACGCATGAATGCTACTTTCATTTTTTTGTCATATTAATGGAATTATAACAAAATGAGAGAGATATATATATTTTATAATTCTGGAATGATATCCATAATTTATATGTAATATATTACATATATATCCATTATATATATGTACTTATAATATTACATAACATTTTGATGTAAGAAATGAAATGTACCGTTCATGGAGACGGTAAGCCGTACGTACGCATGAACGCTACTTCCATTTCTATTTCATATTTAATGGAATTAAAACATAATTATGCATAATAGTATTTAAATTCCAGTATGGTATCATATATAATATCATTAAATATATCCTTTATACGTACCACATATGGTATTAACGAATCAAATCACTTTGAGGGGGCGGTAGTCCGCACTTCCTTAAATGAAGATATCGTGTTTACCCATAATGGAAAACATAAAGGTACACCATAAATTATAAATACAGAAGATTAAGTAAAACATAAACATATTAGATATCATATATAAATATAGTTTCATCTTAATGGCCACCTTTTAAGGTGTTATAAGAATTTTGAACAATCATCGTTTCGGGAGGCAGAAATTCGCCATCCACGGAAACAGTATGTTCTTTAACCATTAGATGTAGGTGTGTGTAAGTGTAGCTCGAATAATTTATATGACAACATCCTAGTATATTGAAGATACTGGATTTTTTACAAAATAATTGAATAAAAATAGTTTAGGGGGTTGGAGAAGCAAAATAAAACAAAAGGACACAAGTGAAGACATTACCATAAAATCGGGTAACTCCCTTTGGTTTGAGCTCAAAGGATTCCTTGGGAAGACTTATGCCCAAAGTTAGGCTTCAAGGAGTAAGATAGGTAAGTGTAGAGACAAATGGGAAGGGGTTGGCCGAGCAAAAGGCTTTGGGAGTGTGGTTAAGGAGGTAGAGGTGGGGACCTTTTATAAGAGGAGAGGAGGGGCACTCTTGTAAAGTTACAAAATGTTAAATTATTTTCAAAAGAGTTTCGGATTTTAAAGGTCCCACATTGATTTATTTCGAGGATAAGGTGATAAGGGTTCGAAATACACTTATTCAATAGGTTATGGACATGTGTAGGTCTTAGATATTACATTATCTTTCCATTTTATTTAAATCGTTAAATAATGAGGTCATCACTCCATCATCATGATTACATAAATAATTTAATTTATTTAATATCTAAAAATTATAAAAAAAATACTATGATGTAGGAAATATTGTTATCTTTCCAATGAATATTTATAGACAAAAATATGACTTGTATAACCACATGTAAAAAATGTTTTAGTAAAACATCTCATGTTTGTGTCATTTTTACTTTAACATTAAATAAAAAGATATTTATGTCATTTCCCAACCAAAGTGGCTCCATTGGGTCCCAAAGTTGACCCATGGATTGTCATGGTCAGACATGACACATCCAATTAGGGTAGGACATGTGTCTAGGTCATTTCATTTTATTAATACATTATTCTTACCATAAACTACACTAATTACCTCTAATCGCGATTAACAACTTAATAAGTTACTATTCACCAAAAAAAATATTTTTATCCCATTGAACCACATTTTAATTATTAATGACAACCATGTATGTCGGATTTTTGAAATTCAAATCAGAAAGCTGGAAAAATTTCATTTAAACGGAAAAATCAGTTTTTATAAGTACCACTTAGTGGTTTCACTATTCCTCAAAAATTGAAGTTTTTCAGAAAAATCGCAAAAAATCACCCTAAGATATTTTTGATATTGCGAATTCAAAAATGAAGTCTATTTTAAAAAAATTCAAAATATATAAGTAACATTATTTAATTTAATAATTAATTCCCGCTGTTAGAGAAAATAACGTGTTTTTATGAAACAATTAGTATCAAAAGCTTGACACTAGTTTAAGTCTGATTTCAAAGTGAAATTAATTCCAACGACCACTATTGGATTTAATGGTAAAAATATATTATAATTTCACTTTAAAACCAATTAAAAATATAATCTAATCATATAAATAAATTAGATTAAAAAGAGGCTTTGAATTAAAATACAACATTTTACACTATTCTTTAAAAAATGAACTTTATCGGAAAGATACCAAAAATTTACACAAAGTAAATTTTGATGTCCCAATTCTTACGAAGAGTTTTATTGGTCCAATAGAATTGTATAATATCGAACAAAACTATATTTAATGACGGTTCTCCATCAAAAGGTGATAAGTGAACCTTTAGTGAAAACTAGGGCATATACCCCTAAAATTGAATTCTATCTGTATTTTAATCCTTTATCTTTTATTGGATAAATGTAAAAACATTTAAAAACATAAATAATCATCTTTTAGTTATTTATATCTATTCCCGCCAATACAACGGCTACATGTTAACTACCATTTAAAATAATATTATTTTATTATTAGAGTGCAACGTAAGATTCCCAGGAAACTCATTGTTGCATGTTGGGTACGCCATCGAGCATAGCGTCCCCTTTAAAGTCATATTAATATTTTATTCACAAATATGGATAAATATGAAAATGTCATATTCTTTATTTACCGAGGTTGTTACACATAGTGTTTGTTTTTTATTCATCTTGTGATGAGTAATCTTATGAATAATTCATAAGGGATCATATTCTTGAATGGTAGGGTGTGATATAGTTTAAAGTTTTGTAGTGGGGATTGTTTCCATTTTATGATTGACGCATAAGGATTCTCTTATTTATAACAATAGGCATCATATGCTTGTCATATAGTGTGTACTATAGTTTAATGTCATTTAGCGAGGACTGTTAATTACAAGATTCCTAGACATTGTAGGTGTTGGGACATACGCTAGAGAATACCTTTCTTGGTCAACCCAACATTTAGAACTTGGTAATGAGGTTTGAGGTGTTTTTGAAGAATGTCTCAATACAAGGTACTCAAGGAATCCAAGAGAATGATATCAACTGATGACATTGGAAAGGGATCAAAAGGAGTAGAGTCAACTCAAGGTGTTTCATGGAGTGCAGATGAGTATCTCAATTCATGGTTTTCCTAGCATGGTAGTAGGGACTACATAGGGATGCAGCAAAAAATTTCATTGATTTTGACAAAAAAGTTCATGTTGTGGATCATGATTTTTCATGGGGGTTAATTATAATTGTAGACGGACCGTCCTAGATGACCAGGAACATAGGACGACACCGATATTAAGCTAGGTTACATGGGTACATCACATTCGGTATAGACCGGTCGGAGAGAATGAATGTGATTTTGTGAAGGTGATTCTTGAAGCCCATGGTATCATGGAGGATAGGGATTCAAAGAGCTGAGTGCCTCATGAAGTATAGGGCTTCATGGAGTTTATGGTCTCAGAATGAATATGTATTCTTGGATTTTTGGGTCTCGCGAAGGAGACGACTTCATGGAGCTTAGGGTCTCAAGATGTATGGGACCCATTCCTTCGTGTAGAGTTTATCGGAAGAGTTCTCCATGTAGGATCATTGAATTTCAGAGCCTCGAGAAACCCAAAATTGATACCTCCTTCATGAAGGAAGAAATCCTTCCTGATAGGTATCCCTTTAATAGGTTGGGGAAATTCATTTTCTCACTGGTTTGTGATACCTAGGAGCATCGTTAAATGGGATATCGATATTTGAAAGGGAAGTGGGAGCATTCATTTGTTATGATAGGAGAAACCTATTTATAAGAAACATGGCTCATGATGCTCACAGATGCACCATGAAGTATAATGACACTGTTAATAAAAAGGATGCTTCGAATCAAATATGTTCATGTGGCTGTAGATTGAGCTTTAGAAACTATGATGCTCAAAAGGGAGATGCAAAGGGAAAATGATACTATAAAGAAAATAAGTTTGTTTGGAAATGGAAGTATATGCATGAACTCTGATTATTAAAGGTGATCCTTGAAGGAAAAATCACATCTTAAATAAAATAAATTCATGCTACCTTAGATGGGGATTCGTGAACCACGATGCTCAAATGAGACCTACAGAAGAAAAAATTACGCCACAAAGAAAAAACATTCATGAATACTTGGACGGATCTTCATGAAATGTGATTCGAAAAATCTATCTATGAATGAAAATAACATCATGAAGAAAATACATTCTTGCGTTTGTGGAGGTAGCTTCGTGAACTGTGATGCTCAAAAGAAAGCCACAATGGAAAAATGACTCCGAAGAGCAATTATGTTCATGTGGATGTAGAGAGAGCTTCACAAACAATGATGCTAAAAATGAGATACAAAGAAAAAATGACACCACCAAGAAAATACATTTTGTTTCCATTGAAGGATTATCATGAACCATGATGCTCAAAAGACAGTTGTGATGAAAAAATGATTCCACAAAGCATATAGATTCGTGCATCATTAGAGGGGGCTTTAAAAACTGTGATGCTTAAAAGAAATTTGTGAAGCAAAAATAACTTTTTGGATAAAATATGTAATTGAACCTATATAGAGAGAATCATGAACTATGACAGTGAAAAGTGATCCTTGATGAAAAAATGAATCCCTGATGTAAATACCTTCATACTACCATTGAGGGAGCTTCATAAACCACGATTTTCAGAAGTTAGCAGCGAAACAAAAAATGATGCCATGAAGTAAATATGTTTGTGCGGACATAGAGGGATATACATGAACAATTTTTACTGCCTTATATAGGATGACAATAACTTCCCATCCATAATTTTGTTTCGGCTCTACGACTAGTCAAATATAATCTTGTAGAATGTGATACTCTAGGAGATCATATTTGGAAGCATTCAATGAATCCAATTGATAAATTTTATGGTTCCAACACCATATAACACTTTTCTTCTAATAGTATCTAGAATTATCTGTAAGTGGTTCTCATGGTCCTCAAATATTTTTATGTACACCAATTTATAATAAATAAGAACATAAAAACAGTTAATATATTCTTTGAATTCACTATTCATTATTTCAATAAATATAGAGAGTTCATTAGTAATTACAAATGGAATTATTGTTAACTCATAATGTTATACCTTTTGCGAAATGATGTCTTTAGAATATATCCTTTCTTCACATGAAATTGATGATCTCTATAATGAGGATCAATCTTTTTAAAAATATTAAGCTCCATGAAGTTCGTCAAATAAGTCAACAATGTGAGGAAGAATATACTTATTCTATATGGTAATAGAATTTATCTCCATATAGTCAATTCACTTCCTTATATATAAATATTTATTCATAATGAAATGAACATGAGATCCCCAAGGTGAAACACTAGGGTGTATAAATACATTATCACTCATTTCTTCTAATTATTTTTTAACTCTATTAACTCAATTATGGTCATTCAATAGGTAGTATTTGATATAAGTATCACATCTGTTATCAACGTAATATAAAAATAAATCTTTCCCTCTAGAGTATGTCCTGGTAAATCTTTTGTAAATACATCAATGTATTATTATAAAATAAGTACATCTTCAATTTTAAGATCACCATTCTCATCAGTATGTTTTCTCATCTCTTGTTCTCCAAAAATATCATTTAGAAGAGATAATGTAGGTGGATCCATATATGACTCATCTGATGATGTATCCCAAATAGATATGAGAAATTTAATATCTTCTATTAGGACATGGGTGGGTTTTGGTTGTATTTGTTGTTATAATATTTGTATGTTGAGAAGATTATGGATGCAAATATGGATTGAATAAAGTTATCAGTTATATCCAGATTATAATTTGATCTAGAATAATAGCATGATAATCGGATCCATAACATATGTAAGAGTCAATATGATCCATCAAATTGTCATGTTGATAAAATGTTATAATCTGGTGGAAATTAGATTCACCATCATATTCCAAAATATGTTTATTGGGTATAGGTTTTGATTCCAAAGTGGAAAATGAAATCACGTCACATTGTAAAAGATGGTGATCAAACTAAAAAATTGTATTATTTTGGAATTCATCATATTCATAAATTCATCATATACAAGAATTCAAATACATGGTATTTATGATATTCCAACATATTCAGAATTTGTTTATTGAATGAAAATGGTCCTGGGATCTACCATGGGTTTGATCAATGAAAATATAATCATAATGTGTATTAGAGTTTTCATGGTACATTATAAGTGGGATGATGACTTTCTAGTCCTAGAGTTATAATAAATCAAAATAATTCTACAAGACCAATGATTCATGCTTGATAAATGAAAGGGGGAAATGAGATGGAAATCATATTTAGTCTGATCATAATTATATAAATCATAATTATCTAGATATGGAAAGAATAATGTTCATTGGAAGACCCAATACACTCTAGTGAAATACATATGGTACTAAATCTAATATTCATCATAATCAATGTCATGAAAAAATCATGTTACAAGATGAAGTCTGTGAAAGAAGAAAGTGGGTGAATCTATTTTTTTGTCTCTTAAGATCATTGTATTGAGTTTGATGCATATATATTTTTTTACTAGATAAGAAGGATTATCGAATTGCAAAAAATAAAGATGATTCTAATGTTGAATCTGATGACACCAGTTCATCATATTTGGTAGAAAATCATATTCATCAAATGGATACTAATATTGTTAGATCTGATTCAAAAATATGTGTTTGAGGCCAATCCACAATGTAGTTAACTATTCATCAGGTTCAATTGTTTTAATTTCAAATTGTTCAAGAGTCATCATATTATTTTGACTATGATTGTGTAAATAAATGAGTTACATATACGAATAAGTGACCTGAAAATTTTAATGTAATTATATTCCAGATCATTGGCCTAGAGAACGGAAGTAGAAGTTGAGTCTTATTTAATGACTTTTTGAAAGTGTTAAAAAAGGGACCAAGAAACATAAAGGTTTTGAAGTAGAATATGTTTGATTTTAATTAGTCTAGTGAAATTAATTGATATATCATCAGTTATAATTTTTTTGAAATAGGGTAAAGAAAAACGAAGTGGACAAATGACAACATAGTACTGATGATATCATATTGAAAATTCAGAATGGAGAATCATAATCAGATTGAGGTTTATGAATAAATTCATAAGCGAGCTGATGATTTTAAAAGATTTAAAAAAGATTGAGAGGGTTTCTGAATAGTTGAGAAATGTTTTTCAAGTCAAGGTAAACTTGAAATTCCAATGAAATGAATGTTTCTAAATTTTTTTATTAAGATGGATATTTTTATGGAATCTAGCCAAAAAAAATTTACAATAAGTATAAAAATAAATTTTCATTATACATTCTGATATTGGTTATATTCTTGGAAAATTAGAGAGATTATTGAGATCTAAATAGAAGAAGGGTTTCAAAATTGGGTTTTTCTTAAGGAATTTATGTCGAATAGAAGATAAATGAGAAGAGACATGATTGCAAGGTATTTAGTTGATTATCATATCAAGATATATAATATTATTAGTTAAACGATATGGGTTTTCAAAACTAAATAGGAACGTGTTGAGAATTTTCTTAACTGTATACTATTTGATATATGTTTTTGGTATAATGCAGTTGGACTAGGAGAGTCTGATTAAGAAATATTACTGAGTTTTATTACAATGTCTAGAAATTTATTAAAATATTATGTGTATTAATGTGAATATTTTCTTAAGGAATTCATTTTTGAAAGTTTATAATGGTCCACATTAACATTTTTTAATAGAAAAAATATTATTACATCATTTCTGATAAAAATATTGCATGCAATATTGGGTTTTTTACATAGTGTTTCATGAGTGTAATAGAATATCATACTCATTAAATTCCACACAAAATTATTTTATTTCTAATGGATTGTGTGAAATTGGATCGTTTCCAGACCATACTATGGAAGTAGTTATTCTTTTTGAATAGTGATCATTTTAAATACTTGTGTTCATGTGGATGTGTGTTTGATTTTTTCCAATACAGAATGAAATATATAACATTCTGAAATGGATGTTTCATAATAAAGAAAATTAAATGATGAATGATATCACAAGTTCACTCCTCCCCCACTCAATGATACAACTATCCTGAATGGGCACATAAAACTTGTATAAGGTCAGGTTCCCATCATTTATACATTGAGGATGTTTTAAAGAAGATGTTTTGATAGATAATATGAGTTGTGTAAATATCTAGGGGATTCCAAACATAAATTATATGAATTATTATATCTAGAAAGGAATAATTCGTCCATATCTTATGCCCCATGGGTAAGATGTTTCAAAATCCATTTTAAATTGTTTCTCTCCTTGTACTGAGAATACTCTTCTTACAAATGCTAGTTAGGAAAAAAATTAAAATGATGGAAGAGATAAGAATAATTTTAACTCATTACATTCTAAAAGTGAGTTTATATTAGTAAAAATAGTTTCCAATGGGAATGATATATGGGATAAGTTGAACAAAATTAATGAAGGAAATAAAAAAGTGATAATGGAAAAATTAAAAATTTGGAGACAGATGTATGAAGATATCAAGATGGTTGATTATGATTCTGTTTGTGACTTATTTAACAAGGTGAGGGAAATTGATAGAACTATCAGAGTTCTTAGTAAAAAGTTATAAAATTCTAATATTTCTGCAATTATTTTGAGGACTCCCCTTGATAATTTTTATGCCATTGTTTACTCATTGGAAGATAGATATTCTGATACATTATCTATATATTATTTTTATATTACTCTCACCATATATGAGATAATAAGGGAATTATGTATGACAGAAAAGACACAAGCTGATAAAGATATTTCTTTCAATACCTCTAAGAATGAAAAGGTTAAGAAGGTTTCTAAGGAAGTTGATATTGTTGAATTTGACACCAAAAATGATGTATGAAAAAATCATGATGAAATTTTATCATTTTTTATAAACATTTTAAAATTGGTAAATCTAAATAGAATGGGAAACTCCCCTTAAAATTTTTTTCGATGGGGATCCTTTGGGATCATTAATACAAATTGTTCTCAAAGAGGTGATGAAGACAAAAGTGATGAAGAAGAAAGTAATGAAGAAGAAATAAGGTCAATAAGATCTTGGAACAAAATTGGTGATAAATAAAAATCATATAGTAAGATTAATGGTAAGAATATATCCAAATAGAAAAATGATATTCTTTTGGTCTAACGATGATGATAATTACATGGTTATAAATGGTTCTTAAGGTAACATGTTAATTGTTGTAGTTAATGAATAAAATTTTTCAAGAAATAAAATTAGTTGTTATGAAGAATAATATTTAGAAGAAGAAATTGAAACTCAATTTAAAACATCTATTGAGCATGTTGGGAGAATAATTTTGATGAAATAAATAATAATTAATAATTTAGAAGCAGAAGCTCTAAAGAGGATGATGAAGAAGAAACACAATTATAATATCATTTGAATGTAGAATTGAAATAATTTCTGAGGAAAATACTGAGACGTAAAAAAGATATTAGGGATTTGACAAGTGAAAACTCTTCAAAAAATAATAAATAATTCATTCTTGAGGATAAATTGAAGATTATTAAAGTGATTTATGATTTGATGAAATTTCATGAGGAAGAAAAGAATTGTAATGATCCTTCAATACTAGGTACCCTATATATATATATAGTTGGTTAGTTAAAGGATCATTTTTAATCAACTAATGTGACATTTATTTTGAATAAAAGTTTACATATTAAGAGAATAAATTTTCCAACCCCTAAAAATGGAGATAATTTTTCAATAAGTGAAAATAATTTCATGATGGCCCATTTTAATTTGATTGTAAACAAGGGGGATGGATAAGAAATGGGGGGAGAGAAAATAAATATGGGGGGGGGATGAAAATGTTGGAGAGAAGAAAAAGTGAGAAAACAAATCAACCCCGCTTATTGTTTTGAAGTGGTTGACATATGTATTGAAAAAAACACAAAGGGGGATATTCATAGGCCCATGTTTTGTAATAGTTATATTTGTTTTCAATAGATCAGTATATTGAGAAGATTATGGATGTAAATTTGAATTGAAGAATGTTTTTAATTGGATCCAGACAATCATCATTAGTCTTGGATAGAGAAAACATGCATTAGTGAATCTGATACCTAATATTTGGTCATTTTTAAAAAGATAAAAGCTGGTAAAAATAAGATTCACCATTTTAATCAATTATTTTATTATTGGTTATTGGTTTTATTTCATAATAGTAAAAGTAAATCTCTTCACTTGGTAACAAGAAGTTAGTGGACTAAAAAATTATATTAATTTACAATAACTTGAATTACAAAATTCTAACCCATGGTATATAAAAAACTCATTCAAATTTATATTTTTTTTTTCTGAAAGAAAAGGATCATCGGATCCACCATGGGATAGATTAAGGAAAATATGATCATATATATTTTTGGAGATTTTATGAATAGTAAAGGTGATGATGATTTGCTAATCTACAAGTTATCATAAATCAGAAGTATTATGTAAAACGTGTTCTAAAATCTTGAAAAAATAAAGGGGGAGAAAATGTTATGGACATCATATTTAGAATGATGATAATCATATGAATTATATTGAGGTTGAAAATGAAATAAATATGTTGATTGGGATTTCAAAATACATTCTGTTTAAAGACAGATTATGTTGAATTTGTTAACAAATATAATCAATGTCAGGAATAAATTCATGATTCAAGATGATGTTTGTGAAAGAAAAAATTTTCTAAAGATGATTTTTTAGTTCTCAAGATCATCGTACTGAGTTTTTCAGATGATATTTTTTAAAGGCTGAGATAAATGATTGTATTGATGAAAAGAAATAATTTTCCAAAGTCGAAGCTAATAACATCGGTTCATCATATGGATTCTTCCAACATTTTAATTAGAGGAATAATTGACATTGTTAGAGTCAATTTAGAAAGAAGTGGCATTGACTGATCAATAATGTAGAAAAATATCCATATATTTGATTTTTTTTTCAATTTTAAATGGGTCAAGATCCAAAAAATTTATGTTTACATTGATTTTCAGAATTAAGTCAACACTGATAATCAATAGTAACTAGAAATCAATAAATTAATTGGATTCAAGATCATCGACCTACAGGTAAGAAGAATAAGAATAATCTTGATTAAATAATTTTTGAAACGGTTAAAAAAAGGGTCAAGAAACAGGATGAGTTTGACGAAAAATATGTTTATATTGAATTGGTCAAGATAAACATAGTAAAATATCCTCATTTATAATTTTTTTGTAAGAGGTTTTAGAAAATTAGAGTGACAAATGCTCACATCAAAATGAAGATATCGTATGGAAAGATTGTAATAGAGAATCAGAATCAAATGAATGTTTGTGATGAACGTCAAAAGCAATCTAATATTTTATGAAGATTCATGAATGATCAAGAAGAAATGAGAATAGTTGAGAAACATTCAATATGTCAAGATGCACATAAAATTACAAAGAAATGTATGTTTTGGAAAATATGATTGAGTGGGAATTTTTTATGAAATGTAGACCGATCAATTTTTGGGGAGAGTATAAAATTGAAATCACTTTATACATTTTGACATAGGTAATGTTCACGAAAAATAAGAGGTAAGGAAAATCTCTAAATATATGAATGGTTTCTAGATTCTGTTTTTCTTGATGAATTTTTTTCAAAAAAATTAGGATATGGGAATTGATTAAAACATATTCAGATGATTATCGTATTAGGCTGGATAATCAGATTAAGAAAATTGTATTGGTTTTTTCAGAAAAATGATGAAAGTGTGCAGAATTACCTCAACCATATTCTTATAGAGGTATATTTTCCTTATTGAGTAATCGGACTAGGAAAATATGATAGGTAAATCAGATTGAGTTTTATTACATTGTATGGTATGTTCTTACCATATTATAGGTATGAATTTTTATATATGATTTAAAATAAATACATTTTTTAATGTTGATAAATAAGAAAAGTAATATTTTTTATTACAAAACATTTTATTAAATAATTTGTCTAGGAAAGAGAACACATATAATTGGATTATTTACATAGTTCTACATGAGTGTAGGGGAATATTATACTCAATATAACCTACACAAATGTATTTTTTTTGGTCGTATTGGATCATTTTCAATACATACTAAGGACATACATATTTTTGTTGAATAGTTAATCTTGTAAAAAACTTTTATTCCTATAGATAATGTTTGATTTGTTGTCATAATTAAAATAAATAATTAATAGGATGTTAATTTTGTTTCTTATGAAAGAAACATAAAAGAGAAATGATACCCCTGATTCACCCACACTCTCAGTGATAAAACTATATTGATTGTGGACTTACTTCATAATTAAGAATCATAATTATCTTCTCTTTTTAATAATGTTTTTCATGATATTTATAAATAAAATATATTATAAGGTGTATATAAAAATAAACCATATGCATGATAATTAAATTAGTAATTATAGTACATTTATGTGTCATGATTGGATATTCTTGACACATTATTTAAATAAGGATTCCACTATAATTTTTTTCTGACACCTCCCTTTTTATGGTGAATTGGGAATATCTAATTTTTATTGAAAAAGGGGTATATATAAAAAATGTGATGATCCAGAATAAAATAAATATTTATATAAATTTGAGGATACACTTAATGTACCTACCACTAAATCATTACGAACATCATCCTCTGTATTTTTTAATTCATAAACATGGCCATAGTCCCATGGACTTTTCTAAGGGAATATCCCTTGAAATATAGGACATTCATGTAAATAGTTTCCCCTTTCCTTATTGTTGAAGATTTTTAAATTTATTAATTCTTTCATTCTCTATCAATCATGGGCTTGGTGGAATTTTTATCCATAGTTGTAAAAAACTCTGATTCCAAATAGGCTTGTTTCAAGATTTTTCATTCCAAATTTATTTCAAGTAGGAAAATATATTATTCTATTCTTCCCTTTCACATTATTTTGTTTCCAGAGTAACAAGTATCCCTCTTCTTAGCTTAACTCCCCTGAAAGTCGTATGACTTGAAAAATACATTCCACAGTTTGATGAAATATTATATTATATCCTCGTGTGATAATAATGTTTGGGTGACTAGTTTCCTTCATAGAATTTTATTAAGACCATAAAATAATTGGTCAATATTTCTGCTTGTATTTAGTATGTAGTCCACAAAATCCCTTGAAAACCTTGTAATTTTGGAATCAAACATTGAAATTTTTTCTTCTTCTTTCTCTCTCAAACCTATGAATTGTATCTCTTTATTTGGTAGTTATTTCCTCAGAAAATATTTTTCCATGAAAAGTTCCTTAAAATTCATCAATTCTATATTTTCATTTTCCCATTCCTTCTTAGTGTTTTTAATCAATGACCATCATTGATCCTCATCTCCCGATAGACAGTAAACATCCATTATAACCTTCTCACTTTCATTACTTCCCAAAGTGAAAATTACCATCTCTAAGGAACTTATCCATTTCTCAGCTATGAATGGAATTATTGTCCCATTGAATAATGGATGTTATTGTCACTTAAAGCGATGTCACAATACAAAACCATGTATTGGATTAGGATGATCCATGTGGGTGATGTTATTTTTCATAACTTGAGTTAGTTGTATTCGTATAGTTATAAGTTATGTAGATCCAGTTTTTCTATGGGTCAAATATCATTATCCTTCATAGGATGGAAATATTTACATGAAATACATGAATTGATATGGATTGAATTCCCAAAACATGGAAATTTTTCTAAACAATGGAAGACACTATATTAGATCATAACATAATGAAACATAACATATAATCTAAAACAAGTAAAACACTTAATAAAAATTGAAAATTTAGGTATAAAAAATCTTTAAATACTTATATTGGTTAATTTGGGAATATTATCAATGTCAATTATAGGGTTATAATTCCTTAATCAATGTTTTCCTAAATCTAGTATCCAACGTTTCTACTAAACACGCCCTTATACCAAATGTAAAGGACCCGACCCCAATACCCAAAAGTTAATTCCTTACATTATTACATTGGTAGTATGAAAAAACGATTTCATCCTAAGGGAATGAATATTTTTTTAGATTTGGAAAACCAGAAACAAACATAATTTTTATATTACAACTTGAAATGATATACAACATAGAAACTCCATTGGAAACATACATATTATCCATGATTATAAATTCATGTCAAACATAATATACATCATGGAATCCAAAGTAATGATAAAACATAATAATGTTGTGATATTAGATGCTCTAAAATTGTTTGTAATATATTGTAATATATAATAAATAAAAATAAACAATATGGTACAGTGAATACCTAAAAACACATTCCATTAAAACATAATATTTAGCATAGTATGGTAGAAATAAAAGATGATTTCATATGTTCATATAAACAATAAAATGAGAAAGATACCTAACCATGGATATTATACTAGTCTACTAATCAGAACGACTATTATTAAATAACCACATAATGAGGGAATTCATAATGAATGACTTTATAAACATTCCATCAAGGCCTCAACCAAAATTTTTACATAAATGGGTAATGCCTTATTTAGAAATCAAACTAGTCTGTCTCATGAGACTTACTTATGTGTCATGATTCAATTGAAGGACCCACTAAAAACATAATATTTACAATTAATTCTTCACATTAAAGGGTTGAAATATAATCAATATATAAATTCATATTGAAACAACCATATGAAGGGTGAATAATTTCCCGAATAAGTTAACATATCCATAAAAATCCAGGGTAATATAGAGAGTGGTATCAAGATAATAAATCAAAAAAAAAGATTATAAACCATTCAATAAAATATGCAATATTGTATAATAAAAGTTCAACCTCATTTAAAAAAGAAAATTTAGATAATGGTTTCCCAAGGAAAGAAATGAGTACTGTAGTCATGTCATAAGGCATAAAAAAATTGGTGTATCATAATAGCATCCATGAAAAAATATATATTTAAATAATACATTGAAATTAATAAGGGAAAATTGGCATATATGAGATTAATTATTCTTCTAAATGAATTGAAAACATATAAAATATTTGTATAAAAAACATAAAAAATTAGCCACATTAGTATAGTTTTAGGGATAATATAAATGAATCTTTGAAGAAAAAAAGTAATAATTATTTTCATAAAACCATAAATTCACTAATATATTTTTTCATCATAGAATATTTTTTTTAGAAAAATATTTTTGGATTAAAATATATTATGGTGTGTACTTGAAAAAGGATAAAAAATTTGGAATTTCCCTTTAATCGAGATTTCTTTTCGGGTGGAAATAAAAAGGTAACATTATAAAACATGTATTTCCCCATCAAAGAAAATAATCGAAGTAGGTAAACATGTTTGAAACATTAAAAAACAAAATAGGGTGTTATAATAAGGAAAAATAATAAATATATTGTGATAGATAGGGAGAAAGTGTAAACTGAAGGGAAAAATGAGTATTCGAAGAGAATCCCTTACCTTATGGTCAAAAGTATTCTCAACTCATGCTTTATGTACTGGATGATAAAATTACATCCATTAATTAATTAATTTAAAAAATAAACAATATATATTTAATTTTATTGTTTCATTATGTTTATTTATAAACATTTTTATGTGTTATATTATTCTTTTTCATTAATCCGGGTGAATTTGGTTTGTGGTTTTATGGTTGATTCTCTTGTGTGTATTTATGACAGTTCTTGCAAAATTGGAATAAATTATCCATATCTGAAACTATATATTATTAATGGAATTAAAGAAGTGATGATGATCCCATATATCATTTTTTTATATGTTTTGAGGATGATTCATTAAATAAAACGTTAATGGAAATTTTTTGGTTTATTTTGGATGTTTTTACAACCATCACGAACTTGTATCATTTTATTTTGTAATATATATATAAACATGTTTCATAACATTAAAATTTCTTAATACAAGTATTATAACATATTTTTACCAAAAAAAATTATGACTTTTATTGAATAAGATAATAAAAAATGATAACTCAACATCCACCAAGGCAGTGAATTGATACCTCACAGATGATGTTTTCATTTTGAGAATAAAAGGAGAATAGAGGAGAATTTATTATGGATATTCCATTCAAATAATAAATTTACATTATATGTATGATACTAGAGTTTACATACCACTTTTTATAGTGTCTTTTAGGGAGGGATAAGAAAAATAAAACAAATTAAAAGCAAATGATGGGGTATTTTACCTCTTGAGTTTCGTCTACTTTAGAACCTCCTTAAGGGACATGTAAATGGTATTTTGGTGAGACCAGTAAGATAAGAGAAGGGGTAAAATGTTTTAGAGATTAATTTGGTATAATATAATAAATATACAACTCTTAGAATGTTTGAGTATAAGGGGTGGTATTTATAGTGGATGAGAGTGGTGTTTTTTAATAATTATATTCACTTGTTTTTATTTTGGATAAAAAAGAACAATATTATTGATTTTTGTGACTAAATACATTTTTTAGAGCATGAAATTTTGAGATAATGGCCACATAAACCATCCATTACTCATTCATGTCTCAAAAATTAATTTATTTACATATAATGTTAAATACCATAAATTATTGTATTTCACTAATCACCAAAAAATCATCTATTTTAAAAAAATACCATAAAAATCACCCTAAATATTTTCTAGCATTTAGATTTAGAAAATAGAGTCTATTTTATAAGAATATTTTCCTAAATATAAAAATTTTAATTCATTATAAAACTATTCATTTATTTAAGAAATACCAATTTAAAATTTATAACTGATTTTTGGATAGATTGAAAAAATAATTTAGGTCTCATAAAAATATATCATATTTAAAAGAAAACAAAATAATAATTTATGAATCTATTTATGAGAATAAATTATTTTTAAAATCATTATATTAATTATAAAATATAAAATAAACAATCAAATTTCTAAAAAAATACCAATAATTAATTTATCAGTTTCAAAACATTTATTTACTTATTCCATTCTATAACTACATCATATATTCACTTATAAGAAACTGAACATGTATTTAAAATTTCATTGGTGAGGTTATTATTCTAATGTACATATTACTATTTATAAAATCCTCATCACTTTTAAAATTATTATGTTAAAATTTAATAGTATATCATGGTTCATATTAGCTCAGCAATTCATGCAATTCATGCTATCAAATATGACAAATTATAATGAGTTATACTGTAAATTATTGGGTCGTAATAAGTGGGATGATATATCGATGTATTTTTTGATTGGGCTTCCACATATAGTGGGAGGACATGATGTTATCTGGGTTATTTTTGAATAAATCACCATGTCAATGAATATTTTTTCAACTGATGATAGAGAACAAAAAAATGTTTGTGGTATTATTACATGCATGAGGTAATTTATAAATAAGGGGTACCCACAGTGACCATATTTGTCTATGATACTCAGTTTATGTCACAGTTCTGGATGGTCTTACAAAGGGCTTTGGGGACCTAGTTACAGATGAACACAATGATTCACCCACAGCTGGATGGATAGAATGAGTAGACTATACATGTCTCTAAAGATATAATGGGAAATTGTGTATTAGTGTTCAATTAATGATAAGAGGATCACTTTTCATTGTTAATATTTTCTTATAATAATATTTATCACTATATTATATATATGGAACCTTTATATGTCCAATAAAAGAGTCCTTTCATGTCACCCTTATGCTAGATTGAGATTAGTGACACATCACATGTTGGGACGAAGCTAATGTAGAAAAGAATAGATAATGATCAATTGATCAATGGGAATGTGAGGATAACCTAGATGTTATCTAAATCATAAAAGGATCAATGTCATAGACCATTGTAGTTTGAGTAAAGAGACCATGTCATTATAAATGTCTCACAATGATGTGGAATGTGATGTTTTGTTTGGGATATTTCCTATGGACCGTCAGGTTATATGATTTTTCATATGTGGTTGGTGAGGATTTATTTCATGTATCCTTAACCAGGAAGTGGGATTGAGTTCATGTTGTATTTCATGTGTCGTATCTGAGTACTTACATTCTCAACCCATATCACATTATCGACTTTGATGAGCTATACATTTAAGATGGATTCACCATCTCAATGTACTCATTGGAGATATAGTGTAGACATGAGAGGAACCTGTGTGAAAAAAAAATAAATTTGGGTTGAGTTCTTTAGTAGTATGGGTACATGCAAGAGAGATCCTTGGAGCATTATAATCAGATGCAAGTTCAGTACCCCCAAATTTTTTATTTATTTTTTTAGGTGAAAATACATGAAGGAGGGAAAATGTAACAACTATAGTTACAGTGGGTCGATCCATTAAATATATATAAATATATGTAATAATTTTTTATTGGTGTTAGCTCTACATTTTTTGGAATCATAGGACATTAATATTATTATATTATAAAATATTAATATATATATATATATATATATTAAAACATTTTTGTTCATCTTTTTCATATATATTTTTCCCCACTAACCAGGAACTCCGATGAGAAATCTAATACCATAGTTATTTCTGGAACACGAGGTTTATCCTTATCGCAACCTAAAGTTATTCAGTCTCAGGAATTTGGTCAACGACAACCGTTGAATAATGCGTTAATTAATTAATTAATTTAATTAATTAATATAATTAAATTCTTGACCCCTAATCCTTATTAATTTATATGTATTTATGGAAAATCCCCAAGGATATCCACATAACCCTAAGATATTAGTGATTTTGATGTGGTCTTAATTTTCATTATTGACTCAAGAACATGAATCGAGGATTAATGATTTTATAAAAGCATGATATGAATGATAAATATAGTGGAATCATAAAAATATTTAATTGAGGTCACATTATTCAACAATGATAGATCATTTATTTATTTATATAATTATATTTCATGGATTTTATCCCTTTTTATTTATTTTTCATGAATTAATTTTAACATTATTTTGATTTATAAAGATGTCCCTTCTTCACATGTGCCTATATTTACATTAAGTTCTTGAACTCAGTCATTTATTTTTTCACCTTTTTCTGAACCATGTTATCATAACCTAAAATATTTGTTCTCGGTATCATCATCCAAAATGATTTTACACTTTATTTTTCTATTTCCCCAACTATTCTCTATATTCATCATCATTACCCATGGGGCCTACGATTCAACATTACTGAATTGGATTACAGAACATTCAAACCCACTAGATTTTTGGAATATTCAGGAATGATGTGAGAATTAGTGTTTTGTGGATGAATCTTGATGATTTGTTAGATTCGAGTGATGGAATTGGGGATTTTATCCTAGTTGGAAAATAAGAGGCACTATGGGTCTCCCATGGGTAATCAAAGTTTCTATTCCCAACTATCGGATGTTGTGAATTGATGATCAGAGGCCTCTTGATCAGTTTTGATGAATTTAGGGTGGTTAAAAAATATTAAATGCAACTGATATGGTGTATCTAAGATCCTTCATGAGGACAAATGTATTTTAGAAATTTTTAATGTTCACATAATTTAGTTTAGATGAATCCACTTTTGGCTAGACCACATGCCATGTGATTCAATGATGGAATATCGGTATATAACCCAAGGGTACATGGCCATAACAATGAGTAGGTACATAGTCCTGGCTATGTTTTATGTAAATAAACATAACCATAGTATCCAAACTCAGCTATAGCACTCAGCCATGGCTAAAGTATACAAGAGCTTCTGAAGTATAATAACATTGGATAGAGGGAACGAGTATGGTACATGGTACATGATAATACATGGATAGCCTAGAAACACCATGTATACTATATACACATAGGTTACTATTCCCAGGGGCATCTAACATGTGTACATTCTTCTATAAGACTCAAATTTTTCAATGAGGGCATATTATCATGAATAGTTTCCACATATAATGTGATTATAGCCTTTGTTTCGGAATCATAGATAAGAGACAAGGTGTTATGAGTAGGAATCTTTTTTCAGTAGTTCTTGGGAGATTGATGTAATTAGGATTTATTTTAATAATGATTTTCGGGTCCGTACTCCCTAGTCTCTCTATTGTAAGCTTCATATATTCAATGATGGGACTCCCCCACATCGAGTGCGAGTCCTCTATCTGTGTATTGTGATTCCTAGGGTCTGAGCTCCTCTATCTATGACTAAGTGGTGGGTCCACCAATATAATATATACATGCAGATTCATAGCTCTCCCAAAATATAGAGGGTTTGGCCCCTCTACATTTAGAGTGGAACACCCTTTATCAGAACCCCAGGCAGTGAGTGGGTCCTCCATTGGGTTTGTGCTCCCCCGACTACGCTACAAAGCAGTGAGGTTTGAGTCCTCTATAATCATTCTTTAGAGGTTTTGAGTGATTTCTGGATAATAGATAGTGATCCCCTGTTTGTGGATAATTTTATAATGGATTAGAAACCCCGCCCCCTCCCCCAATATCCTTATGAGGTTGTCCATGGTGGTTTACATTAAATACATTAAATTGGGAACTGTGTGATGACTCTTCATTCGTAGCTCACTCTGGAGATTGAGATTCTCTATCTCTTCAATTGGGTTTTGTTTGAGCATATCATTTGATGGGTTATTTTACCATCTTTACGTATGGATTGATCTAAATAACATTTTATATATGTCCTCCCTTTTTATTTTTCAGGTAATTATAATGGGTTTGTATATACTCACCTCTACAAGGGTTTTTCCTGCATGTGTCATGTCTTATATAGATGAAATATATAGAAGCAGTTACGATGGTGGTCCTAATATCAATAGATATTATTAGTACATTGTGGTACGGACCATGTTTGGTAGTCAATTTGTGAGATGAGAATATAGGATCTCCCAATCATTACTTCTTTATAGTTGTTTTCAGTTTGGGTTCTCAATGTATTTCTTGACTGGCATGTATTTTTTACCTTACACTATTGTATACTCTGTTGTACTCTGATATGAATCCTTATGGATGATTAATGCATTGTTTACACTATAGAGTCTATTTCTTTCCTTTATCTCTACACTATTTCATGGAGTTGTTTGTGTCTGCATGAGTATATATACTTTAGAATAAGACCTGACATTTCATTGATATGTATTCTTGGTTCTGGTCTCCAACATCTGACATATTAGAGGTGTGATTGAGGGGTCATACTCAGCTTACATCTAACCATATAACACTATGACCCAACACTTTGTGGTTTTATTTTTTTATTTTCGAGTACCAATTTAATTTTATTCTCTTTTTGAGGTTTTTATAAAAAACTAAATAAATTGAAATAAATTAAAATATAAAATAAAATAAATATAAAAATAACCTAATATAATCTCTCTATCCCAGATTAGCTCATACCCTCTCCTGACCTCTTGTTCCATGAAGTATAACCCCCTAGATCCACTCCAACAGCACTCATGACACCCTCCGACAAGCCCCTCTCTACCAACTTCTTTTACCTGATTTCTTCTGTTCTCTTTTCCATTTTGTTGAGGTATAGTCTCTACATAATTATTCATATATTTTTATGTAATGTTTTTCTCCTAAATCACCCTGTTCATTTCATCTTTAACCTTAGGTAATAGATTATTCAAGTTTTTTATTTTCATCAATTTTTATAGCACATGGTGGTTTTCCAAGACTTCTTAATTCATTTTTCAGCATTATCCCTCAAAGGAGAAGGGCTTCAGTATATTCTAGCTATTCCAGCATCATTAGGGGGAGTTGGTTCCATGCCTTACCTTTTTTAAAATATTTTACCTGTTTTTAGGGTTAATATTAATGTGGTCTAAATTTTATTTGGGTGGTGAAAAGTGTTATTTGGTAATGTTTTAATAGTATTATGGGTTATAAATGAGTTTTTTTATAATAAATTTATTTGGTTTCTACTTATTGTATTTTAATGTTTCATTAAAAGATTTGTATGCTTTGTTTGGAAATGTAGAATTATAATTTTTGAGGCACTTGAGGTGGGTATTTTTTTTAATGAGCTTTTATTTATTAATGTAGTAGTGTTGGCATATAAGAATTGTGGTCTATTTATAGGAATGAATTGTAATTTTTTTTTCATAAAAATGAATGTTTTGGTAATGATATTTTTTTGTGTGGATTTAAAAAAACGGGCTTCCTATGGAATTGGTTTAGAAATGGTGTACTTCATATGGTTGTAAAATGGGAAATTTTATGAATAGTGTAGGTGATGGTAAAAGTGTTTTAAAGGGGTTTTGGTGTGAGTAAAATGGAAAATGGATTTGTATTATTATACTGGCCTTTTGTGAACATTTTATAATGATTTGTGAATTGTTTATATAAGGGAAGTTGTTTTGGAAATGAACTTGTTTTATTTGTGGATTCAAACATGGGGTTTTTGCCCATGGTTTTATGTGAATCATTGTGTGCCTTTCTAGTATCTTTCTAAATTGAATTTAATGATTTAAAAATGTTCTTGCAAAATAAGTTTGGTGTTTTTTCAGTGAAATGTGGTTTTTTCATGAAATTGATGATTTTTTTGTTCCAAATTGGTTAATTAGACTAGTCAGTGGCTCCATAAATGGTTGTACACACATACATAGGTACGCATATATATATATATACTCTTTCACATATTTCCTCATGGTATGGGGAATATGTGCATTGGATTAAAGGGTATATATGACAGTGTATATGCTTGAAAATATGGAGTGGTCTTCATTAATTTCAAGGAGTGTTGAACTTTTTAGCCTGTTTTTCTCTGTTTGAGGTAGGATCCAATTTCATTTTCCATTAAAATAATAAATCATTGGTTTCATTCTTTTCAAATATATATTTAATGTTAATTAGTAATTTATAAATTTCATAATAAATTCTTGTTGTGAAATATAGTGACTTTATATGTGTATTTTAATTTCATGGAATTGTTAGTTAATTGTTTTTACTATGTGTTTGATTAAATTCCCCTTTGGCCCTTATAAACGGGAATTATATTTAATGTGGTAAATTGTGTCTCAGAAATGGGGTTTCCATGTGTGTTTTTTGTTTTAATAGTGTTCTTCATGTGATTCTTTAATAAATTAATTGAAAAGAGAAAGTCACGTGAGGACTCATTGGCATTTTTAAAAAACTAGTTATCTTAAAAACTCTCTTTTGAATGGTTCCCCACCTTGTTGGTTGAAAAAATATGAGAGTTTTCTTGGTTTGGGACTTCCCTTGTGAAATGATGGTTTTATGGCGAGGGACTTGTTCCTATGGATGACTCGGGGTGTCCTTGTGGCGTGTGTTCATGGTGTGTGACGAATATATATGTGACTGGAAACTTTTTTGACATTGTTATCTCACCCCATTATATACATGAACAAGGGAACCTAGAATACTGAGAAAATAACAGTGAACAGTTATTGTAGTAGTCAAAGTTATTTAACAACATATTGCCCATATTAGAGTGATGTGTTGGTAATATTTCTATGGGATTGTTCCCCTCAATCATCCAATGGACGGGTGACGATCATGTGTTTTGGAATTATTATGTCATTGGGTAGGGAATTTCTTCAAAATGATTCCCATGCATAGTTCATTATAAATTATTCACAAGCTTCTAGGTTCTCTCATGTATTTTGAAAATTAGTTATCTTTATTGGATTATTATGGTGTATTACTTGGTTGGTCACTCATGTGTGATAACAATCCATTATCCTTGTTTTATGAATCTGGTACATACATTTAGAGTAGTGTGGATTTATATGAAAATATGGATAAAATGTTTTCAAATTTATGTGGATATTGGTTTTAAAATGGTCTTATACATTTTTATTCTCTATCCCTCTTTCTATAAATACGTAAATATAACTTCATGGAAAAGAAACTGGTATAAATAAAAAATTGAAATGGACTGGGATTTTCATTTACTTTAATATATGTTAAAAGAATACTTTTATATATTATAGTTTAAACTTGAAATTGGTGATTATTTTTTAAATGAAATTTCATTTTGGAATAGATAACATGGGTATGACTACTCAATTTTAATATTCATGCCTATACTTATTGTTGTTTTTATTCTTAGGTGCAAGTTTCATCTTGATATCGATCACAGTGGGTGATGTTGAGTCTTGGGATTGATGTTTGACACATAGGGTTACGTAGAGTTTTAGTGTTCAACATGTTTGTTTAGTTTAATTTTTCAATTGTTTCTTATTTTTTAAATTTTTTTTATTTATTTTGGGTTGATCATTTATTATTCCACTACTTTTTATTATTTATATTGGGATATATCATTCTCATCATCACTCTGCTAATTCCCTTGGATCATGTCTCTAACTCGAGAGGATCAGGAATGCCTCTCATGCCTTGTTGCGAGCTGGATCGAGTGATCTGTTCAGTTTCAACCCGGGTTGGATCATGTAAAATGGTATCTGATGTAGGTTATTTTGAGGATCTAGCATTCAGAGAACCCTTTGTTATGTTGGTATTCAAGTTAGATGGATTAGGACTATCATAGCATGGGGTATAGATCTAATAGAGTGTTTGGACCACACTTTCTAGACCAATCCTCGAGTATCCATGGGAAGTCTAGTTTTTCATAGTGTATGGTTCTTTTTGGATTCCTAGATTTTAGGAAAATAAAATTATAGTTGGGATAATGGTCTCAAAGAGATGACCTGGCCTAGAAAACAACGTGGATCTAGGGATATGTTCCAACAAGACTCTCGGTGGTGGTTGATCAATTGCTATATAGAATCCAACCATATGGCCAAGAAACCCATCAACACTAGTTTTCCTTCCTATGTTTCTTTTTATTTTACATATGGTTTTCCAAATATGGTTGTTTAGTGTTTTTATTTAGATTATTAAATGATGTTTGGTTTGAAAATAATGATTATTGGTTTATCAAATTTAATAATTAAAAACCAAAACACTGAATCTTTTTGAGAGTGATATGGGTTGTTTTGAAAATGGGAGTTATTTGGGAAATTTTATTTGGGGGTTTATTAATGGGTTGGTGAATTGTAAAATTGGAATATGAAGGTGGATTTTGAAAAAAAATCATTGACAATAAGGTGGTTTTAAAATTGGTTTGGGTAATTTTAATGTTATTTTGAAAGTAATAATGTTTTTTATCTAACTCTTTTTATTTCTATGAGTTATGACATATAGGTATATGGATTCATGTATGTTTTATGTGGATGGGTGCTTGAGCATGAAATTGAATGTATATAATTGAGTCTAAAAAGAATACAAATAGAGGGTGTTTGTATCATAAGGCCTATTATGTTTTCAGAAAATGTTCTTCTCTAATGGTGATTTCAATGATTCAAAAATAATGGGAGCCTATGATACTACCTTTTTATACCTATATTTTTTCTTTTTCAGCCTTGAATTTTATTTTTTCATGTTTTATTGAAATTTTGTTTTGATATTTTGTTGTTGATTTGAAAATGAGATATCAAATTTTGATTAATGACATGTTTTGGTTTGTTTATGTTCTCTATATTCTCAGAATACATCCCCAGTGTGTTCTAAGGGATTCTTAGAAGCATATGTTTGGGGTTATTTCATCATGTTTCTTTCGGTTGATCATGTCTTTATTTTGACATTCGGTTTAACCATTAATGATATGGATCTGGGTGGTTCTCAATCTTAGTAGATCATATAGTGGTTCTGAGTGTCGAACCATCCTCAATTATTTGGGAATCCAAAATAAATAAAATTCAAGGAATCGTAGTGATATATTAATAAGATCTTTTTTTAGATTGATTCTATTGAAACACGCAAGCCTGAGCTTGTGACCTTCAGGTTGGAATGCCTACATTGGAAATGGTGGAAGTTTGATCTTCAGGTTGAACCACAAAACAATTACTCATGGGAATGATTTTATGATTTGTTCATCCTTCCATACATAGCTAATGATGTGAAAATACCATTGGCATCATGATTGTATGTCCTCGATCCAGGTGATTCAATAGTGTTATATTACGCTATGAACTTCACCGAGTTGGTGTCGAGTATCCAAACCATTTTCAATAATGAATTTTTTAAAGAATTATTCCTTGAGTGGGGACTTCGATATGAATTCATTCAGGCAATTTCTTCATTCCCTAAAGACTATGAAGTATTTTTCAGGTTGGTTGTTGAGATCAAATATGATTTAGTAGTGTCTGGTCTACTGAGAAGCGGTAAAAATGAACATTATTTTCAACCTCACCAGATTCATCCGATTAGTGGTTTTTGCTATGTTTCCCGTGTGGGATGTCTGGGAATAGGAACTATTCATGTATCAAAGAACCAAATATTTTTCATACATATTGTCGTTATGGTTATTTGAAACATTTTCTCCCAGATGGTACCAAGAATTGTCATAGATCTTGATTCATTCTTTTATAGAATCTTCTGGATCAGCTCAATTAGAAGCTTCTTTTATCATAAATTTCCTTTTTGCTGTAATTAATGTAATATATGTGGATGTTTTTTTGGGTATGGATAATTATATTTTATTTCATTTTGTAATTTTGTTTTAATAAGAATTCCATTCTATTTTTTTAATGTTGTTGCTGTATAAGTTTTGTGTTTTTTGTCCCATGCTTCATTTTATTAGGGTTTTTCACCTTTATAGGAGTTTAGAGTTATTCAGTCTTGAGAAATCAATGTTTTTATGGATATAGAATATGGTTGGGAGTCCACCGTGGGATGAAATAGTGATGAACCCAACTTCTATATGTTCTTAACGAAATACTTTCTTATTTCTTTTTTGCTCGACCATTATCATTGTTGTTGGTTGTTTTGAATAGTGGGTTGTGTAATAAATGAATTTGTAAAATCATGAACATACCATGATTAGTTTCATTGATGGTTTTTGCATTAGGGGTAGTGGTATTCCATTTTGGATTTTTTTATAAATTTTTTTGTCTCCTATTTTTAATCTCATCATTTATAGTTCTTCCTCTTTGAGATTCTGGGATTTTTTCCTTGGATGATGGATTCTTTTTAAGGACGGTGTTGTAGTTTTTTTGTTAATCTATAGTTCTTGGTGTTTAATAGAAGAGAGTGCTGGTTCTTTATCCTTTTACTTTTTCAGGTTTTTATGTGGGTTGTAGTTCATCTTTTCTTTGGCCCTAAGAAATTGAATCTATTAGGACTTTCTGGGGGAATAAAGTGTCATTGTTAGAAGAATTGTAACACCCCAACCTAAAACTATGGAGTTATTTTTTTTTTATTTTTTATATTATTATGTTCCATTCCAATTGTTCTGTAAATATAAAAATTTAATGATAATAAAAATAAAAAAACATAATTTACCCCCCCTCTACATTTACCTTGCATGCCCCCCCCCCCCGATTTTATCTAGTTGTGTGCATGACACCCTTCGACGAGTAGCTCTTTTTCCGCATGTTTCACCATATTTTCCTGGTTTTCTTACCCAATTCATTGATGTATGGTCTCTACTCCCCTCATCTCATGATTTCTGGTGATTATATTTTCTCGTGTCACCCTATTCCATTTTTTGAATCCATAGGTAATGGACTGACCATGTTTATTATTTTCATTTGTTTTTAGAGAATATAATGGGTCTCTCAGACTTTCTCATGCGTGTTTCGGCATTGGCTACAAATGCCGATGAATTACAGTCAATTTTGGTTCTTCCTTTGTCATTTTTTGTGGGTTCTTCCAGGACTTATAATTTTTTTATGATTTTACTTTTTTCATAGTTAAATTAAATATGTTCTAAATAATATTTGGGTGGTGTAAAGTGTGGTTTTGTAAATTTTTAACATTATTATGGTTCAAAAATGTATTTTCAAAAAATAAAGAGAAATTTTTTGTGCATATTTCAATGGATTGTTTATTGAAAAGTTTTTTATTCCTTGTTTGGAATGTGTGATTTTTAATTTCAAACTAACTTATTATGTTTATTTTTTGGTAATGAGTTTTTATTGAAAAATGGAGTAGTGTTGGCATATAGGCCATATCGTGTATTTTTAAGTATGAATTATAAATTTTTTAATCATATAAAGAAATATTTTTTGAAATTATTTTGGGTCGTGTGTGGATTTAGTAAATGGGGTTTTCCTAGTAATTGTATGAGAAATGGTGTTCTTATTATGGTTGTAAAAAGGGGAATTTTTTGAATTATGTTGGTGATGGTAAAACCATTTGAAATGGGTGTTTAGTGGGGGTAAAATTGAAAACGGATTAGTATTATAATTTAGTCCTTTTTGTTGGGGTTTTAGTATGATTTGGGAATTGTTTAAATAATGGGAATCTTGTATTTGAATTGAACTTTTGTATGTGTTGACTAAAACATGGGGTCGTAGCCTATAGTTTTCAGTGAGAAATTATGTGTCATTATAGTGACTTGTTAAATAGGGTTCTATGACTTTCATATGTTTCTTAAAATGGTTTATGTCATGTGTTAAATGAAAAGTGGGTTGTTGATGGAATTAATGATTTTTGGTTCCCAGTATGTTAATTATATTGATCAGTGTGTCATAAAAGGGTTCCACATACATAAATAAGTACAGATATATATATATTTATTTATATATATCCTTATTCCACACATTCCATCCTGGCATAGAGAATATGAGTATTAGATTAAGGGGTGTATATATACAAGAGTGTATGTGTGTTCAATTTTGGAGGGATCATTGTTAGATGTATCGAGGGATGAATTGTTTGTCTTGGTTATCTCTTTTTAAGGTAGGATCCCATTGCATTGTCCTTTAAATTAAATAATTATTAGATTCTGTATTTTCTCACTTTTATTTGATGTTAACTAGTAATGTAAGAAATTTATAACAAAATCTTGTTATGAAATATGGTGATTTTCAATATGTATTTTTATTTACATGAATTTTTTTAAAATGTTTTTACTAAGTGTTTGATTAAATGACCATTTGGTCCTTATAAATGTTCTTTGGATTTAATGTGGTTAATGGGGTTTTGAAATGGGTTCTCCAAGTGTGTTTTTAGTTTTCAAAGTATTATGTGTGCGATTCATTAAGAAATTGTTTGGAATGAGAAATTAATGTGAAGATTGGTTGGTATTTTTGTAAAATTGGTTATCGTAAAAAATATGTTTGGAATGGGTCCCCTCCTTTTTTTTTTGATGAATGATGGGAGTTTCCATGGATTTGGAATTCCCTTATGAAATGATGTTTTAATTTCTAGGAACTTGTTCCTTGGGGTGAATGAGGGGTGACCTTATGGTGTGTGTTGATAGTGTGAAAAGAATTTACTAGTGATGAGATACTTGTTTGACATTGATGGATCACTACATTTTTAGTCTGAGTATGGGACCCTAGTAGAGTGAGTGAATTTTTTTGAATGATAACTTCACTAGTCTAGGTTATTTCACTAACTAGTGGCCCATAGTATAGTTATATTTTGTTCTTATTGTTGTGGGATTGGGCCCCTCTGTCAGGCTAGGTAGGGAGACGATCAGGAAATTATGAATTATGATGTCATTGGTTAGGGAATGCCTTCAGGATGAGTCACCTGTATTGTACTTTCTACATTATTCACAAGCTATTAGGTTATCCCATGTATCTCGGCACATATTTGCCTATGGAAGATGACCGCGGTGCATTGTTTGGTTGGTTTACCTTGTGTGAAATCCTTCCATTACACTTGATGTGTGACTCTTGTTCTTACTTTATTAGTAGCGTGTCCTTACATACCAAAATTGATTAAATGTTTTCAAATGCTTTTGGAATTTTTTTTAAAAAATTCCTTACACTTTATACTTTTCTATCCCTCTTTCTATAAATGTTAATGTTTCATTCTTGGAAAAGAAAATTATTTAAATAAAAAGGAAAATGGACTGTGATTTTCATTCACAGGAAAATGTCTGAAACACTACTTTTATATATTATAGTTCAAACATGAAATTGGGGATTCTTTTTTTAAATCATATGCATTTGGGAAAAGATTACTTGGTCTTGCCTACTGAGTTTTAAAACGCACGCATATAATTGATCTTGTTTCTAGTACCAAGTGTAGGATTCATCTTGATCTCAATCTCAATGGTTGATGTTGAGTCTTGTGATAGGAGTGTGATCCATTGGGTCGGGTAGAGTTTTAATGGTTGTCGAGTTTGATTTGTTTTATTTTTCAGTTCTCCCATATGTATTCTATTTTGTTTATTTGTTTTGGGCTGATCTTTTATTATTCTGCTATTGTTTTTATTTATATTATGAAAAATCATTTCCCTCATCACTCTATTGATGCCCTTGGCACTTGTTGCCTTCCCAGGAGGACCAGTAATGCCTCTCGGGCCATGTCACGAACTGGATCAGGTGACCAGTTCATGGTAAGCCCGGGTTGGTTTGTGAAAGAACATGAGGATTCTAAGGGGTCTGTTCATTAACTGATTAATCCCTATGATGGTTAGGTTATGATAAATCCCTATGATGTGTTGGGACTGATAAATACACATTATATTTTGGGTTCAATAATCCCAAAGATAGTTTTGGTCTATTGAATCCCTCTAATGGATTTTTTAATGATATATATCAATTGCGAAAAAAAATTATGCATGGAAATTTTTGTGTTCATAACTAGAAAGACGAACATTTTTTATCCTCACAACATAAAGCATGGACATTTTGTTTGATCATTAGGTTATAATTTATATATACTAATTTTCAGGCCAAAGATAAATATGTGTTCTATGTTTCATGGTGTTGGGGTATTTTCATGCAACATTTGCATGATAATTGTCCATGAATCATGTTATCAACTCAAAATTAAGCAATTTTTTTGTTTGATTATCTAATATACATGTTTTATATCATGATTTATGAAAAACTATTATAATTTTATATACTTATTAATAAGAATTGTATATCTTGTTCTTGTTTTCTCATATACTAAAGAACTAACCATTGCATACTTATTGATATATTATCCATTAATGAGCAATTGAGATCACCCCTTATGTTTTCTTTGCATGTGTTTTTAAGATAACTGTAACATGTGGGATGTCTAGAAGGAAATAAAAAGTGTTTTATTATGGATAAATATTCACATGTGTTGTAAAATATATTTCTTATGTATCACTAAATTATATGACACTTTTTCAAGTCCTATAAATTGGATTTATCTTTGTTAAAACCATTTTTAATTGAATATTCATTAAAAAATATCCTTTATCAGTAAAAAAACACAAATAAAAGATATGTTTATCATAAATGGTAAAGTCCCTCTTTATCAGTGCTCAAAAACAATGATTAAGGGTACTATTATCATCAATTTTTAGAAGTTATAGAATATGATGAAAAAATTGGATCACTCTCCTAAAACCATTGTCGATGCTTCCCTCCCCTCTCCCATTTTTATCACCTTTCAGCCACTCGTCCCACACCCCACCTGGAACCTATGTTTCCCACAACCCCAACTATGTCGGTGCTCATAATGTACCTTTGTTAGTGTTTTTCCACTACTCGACCTCCTGGTCTCCTGCATGCGCACTAGGATTTGATCATTGGGTCTCCATTTTTCAATTTGAATCCCTTTACAACTATATCAAACATTTTTTATATATATTTTAGGATATTATTATTTATATATATATACATACATATTTTTATTGAAATATTTATATAATTATTATTAAAAAAATTAATAAAATTTATGTTTTTGTGTGTGTGATATATATATACATATATTTATTTCAATATATTATATATTATTATTTATATCCATATAATTGAATATAAAATAAATATATATTCATTTATTATTATACCCTTATGTATATAAAAACATTATATATACAATTGTATTATAATATATAAATATATATATTAATATATTTTCATAACGTAAATTTTTTTTACATATTGTTTTCAAAAAAATGGACAATAATTATTTCCATATGATTTATAGAACTATTTTAAAACACATTTTTAAAATTTTTCTATATAATTAAAATTTAGATAAAAAATTTATAAATTACATATATATTAATATACCTATATATTTACATACATATTTATACATATTTATATATAATTTTATTTTTAGATATAAATTTCTTATAATGTATTTCAGAATATTTATTGTAAATACATTTATATACTATATTTAATTATAATGGTAAATATATATTTATAAAAATACATTTATATATGATTTTATTTCATCATATTGACACACAAACACACAAACACATATTTTCACAAACATTAATATTTATATTTCACGCATACACTATTTTTTTGACATATACGTATTGATTTAGATATTTTATAATGTACACATAAATAATTTTTTATAAACACATAAATATTTATAGATTAAATTTCTTTTATAAGTATATATAAATATATTAATTCATTTTTATATGGTAAATAAAATTGATTATTATTCATTTTAAATAAAATAAATAAGAAATATTTGTTTAAATTTGGTTTATATATTTAAAAATTCATTTTTATGTACATATTTTAAAATATTTTGTTATACAGCTGATTTATTTTATTTCAAGATAAGATAATATTCATATATTTAATTATAAATAAAATTAAAATATGGAAAAAAATATTTTGAATCCATAACATCTATATAAATATAATTCCTTATAATAAATTCCATCTCCCCAAAAAATGACAAAAAACCCCTCATAAATGAAGCAAAAATCACATCCAATATTAAAAAATATTGTATTCCAACTAAAAACTCAGTTTTGAAGGCCTTTCAGACCTTTTTCGAACATGAAGAAATAATTACTACGGTTCTCCCTTGATCAAAAAGGTGTAAATTTTTTCACAGCCTTCGATTTGTTATATGGTTCAACACAACTAGACACAGGGATCAAAATGTTGGGTTGTTTGAAGTTCAAGTCAAATTTTAACCTTATCATAAATTGCTCATTAATATATTTAATTTCCATGTAATATAATTATTATTAAATGAATATTCTTTTATAATAATTGGAAAATTAATAATTAATATGTAGTTAATTAATTTATAAGTCATTTAAACTGAATATCTCATATATTAATTCTAAATTCATATTTAGTCTTCTATCAAGGATATTTAATAAAATTTATTATATTTATATCAATATAAGTGTATTTATATATTAATGTATAATTTTTAATGTTAAATAATTAATTTATGAAATATATATTTTATCTGCGTTATAGAGAAGCACTGATAAAATATGTCTTTTATCATCACAAAAAAACTCATAAAAGTATTTTATGAGTTCTTTTTTTAGATTTTTTAAAAGACAACCAATATCCAAATTTTTTTATACCATTTATAAAGACAACATTTATCTATGATATTTTAGTACGGATAAAATCAACCTTTGTTCAAGTTAAAAAAAGAGCTAATAAATGTTGGGTTTATCAACATTGATAAAAACACTAAAAAGGGGGGATATGTGCCTATGATGGTGTGTTAAGGATGTTCTGGTTACAATATTCAGTGTATGTAGTTTTTCTTCATGGAACCCATACCCCCTAACCTAATATAATTATAATTGCTAAAAATAAACTATGATAAAGAAGGTCTTTTATCAGAATTTTTTAGTGCTGATAAAATTATCTTTTATTATCACATTTATATTTCTGATAAATACACCCCCTTATTTGCACCTTCATCTTGCACTAATAAAGGTTAAACCATAATATTTCCCAATCTATATTATTTTATCCATCTCTTAAAGATATAAAATTTTCTCCGAGTTGTGTGAGACTGTTATGTGATGTAATAGTAATGTGAAATTTGTACATGTTTATCTTGGATAATCTCACTTGGTATCAAATTCAATTTTTAAGAGTACGTGTTTTTAACATTGGACCTGAGAGTGTAGGTATGAGGTGAAAAAATTAATTTATATATGAATATATAAATTGACATGTATATTTATATTAATATATATATATATATATTCTTAATATTACATGTATGATTATATTATATAACAATAAAATTAAATGTTATTAATATAAAAATTTATATACACCTACATACATAAATTTAAACACAAACCCAAAAGTTAAAAAAATATTAATCAGTTAATTATAAAAAAATAAATGAAATTAATTATAAATTTTTTAATATTTATATACATGTACATGTATAAAAATTTACTTGTATATTTATATAATTTAAATATATAAATATATTGATAACATTACATATATATAAACACATATATTGAGAAGATACAAAAAATTTATAATTAATTAACAATACCTAAATAAAAGATCATTAATGTATAATAAAGTATATATATATATGTGAATAATTATTAATTATTTTATGAGATGTGACCGGGTAGGATTCACAGGATGAATGATTCACAGGATGGAGCACGTGAGATTTGAATGAATGTGAGCCAGGATGTTGGGGCAGCACGTGGGTGAGGCCATTCCAAGTGCATAAGAGGATAAGTAAGTAGAAATATATTTAAAATTAAATAATAAATTACATATTTTGGGAAAATGTGTAAACCACAATTATAAACATGTATAAACGTAAACAAATGCAATTAAATTCAATTTTTTTAGTGACGAACAATGTGTCCAAATAGCTATTAAATTTGAAATTAAAAATTAAAAATGGATAATTTTCTATTTTATAATATGATAATGAAAGCGATGTTCTGGATTTTTATTTTTTGAACTAGAAATTTTATAAAACGGATTACTGTGATAGAAAAAAAAGATAGCATGAATGGGAATTATTTTACCATCATCAATTTTCCCTTTCTTTTGGAGTCCATTCAATCATTGTAGAAAAAATGATAGTATTTTATAAGCGAAGCTCTAATGAAACTATATGAGGCTGGTAATTAATGAGATTTTATTTAAAGGTAAGTTGATAAAATGTTTTATTGGTGTATTCATCCTTAATTGATGCCCACATTAGAAAGCTAAATACGTTATTCACATAGATCATGATATTGGGAAAAAAATAGTGGATTTTAAAATCATAGAGATTTAATTATGATAATTTTAAAACTCATATTATCAAATAATCATCATCCTCATCCAAAATATCCTAACCTAAATTTTTCTCTTCAATTAAATTTTTTTGGTGGCTCTTGAAGATGAAATTTGATGCCTTTACACATAGTATAGATAAAAACCATGACACCAAGTATAATATCTATCCATAGTGAAAGTAAGAATTTTGGAGTATAGGTCTATTGAGATCCAAGATATTATAATGTTCAAATAAAGGATTAATAAGAAAAAATTCCGTTAATATATTTATTTATAGATGGATAATTTTACGGAGGACTATTAGAACAACAAGTATAGTGGAAATAATTCAAATTAAAATGTTGTGAGTACTTATGACAATGATGTTTAACTAGTTAGTGAAGCGATGTTTTCTATTGGAGGTAGAAAACACCTCAATAGCACATGGATAATAGACCCAGGAGTAATTTTGAAAATAAAGACTCAAAGGGAGTTGTTTGAGTTGTATGATCTAGTATGAGGGCATATGTATGTAAGAAATGATAATAATATGAATACAACTGGGTTTGGTACCATTAGTGTGATGATGCAAGATGATATATTATAAACCATCCAATGACTGTTCCATGTGAAGGGTCTAAAAAAGAATTCATTGTCCCTTGAGATAATTGGATTACATCTAGTACAATAATCACTTAGAGAAAAGGATATGATGATTTAAAATGGTGTGTTTGTAGTGATGATAAAATAAATTATCGGAAAGAGCTTATAAGATGTCTTGGTAAAATATTCAATGAGGAAGAGTTAGATTCCACATTAACTATATATAAGAAAGCATTAATAATTAATGAAATTTAAATCTTGGTCATCTATTTTATTGAACCATAAGGATTTATATCGATTAAATGTTATTATATATTCTTCTAAAGGTTTTGTTTCTATTTTTTAGAATGTTGATTTCAGAATGAAACAAAATTTGATGACCAAAACATTAATAATAATAAATAATGTAGATGATATACATATAACCTATTGATATTTTAAAATAATTTAATATCAATGGGATGAGCATGATACTATGGAATCCCGCCTTTTTATTACACAAGATTTTATTTAATTTTCAAAAAGAGAATCCTTAATTAATATTGTCTTTGAAATAAGGTACATAAATACAAGAAAACAAAATATGTTTATCTGTTTGAAATGATTCTTGAAAATTTTATCCTAAAAAGAATTACTGCATCTCATAACCTGGAGACATACATCAAACTAAAGGGTGAGAATAAGGCCCAGTAATAAAAATAAGTGAAATAGTTATATGTGAACTTGGGCGATATCAATAAGAAAATGGGCATTATCATAAATCCATGATAAATAGGAATATCATAATAAAAATATCATGAAACAGAACTTTAAATTTTTGATAAAAAATTTAATTTAGACATTCAAAATCATATGACCAAGGTCTATCCCCAATGAGTCATAAATATTTCCAAGGTTATTCCACAGGGTATCATAAAACTTTTCAGCTCTAGAGATTAATTTCTTTACCCAATAAATTAGAGAAAAATCATGTCGCACCCTTAATATGACTTTATATTCATGTTATCCACATATATCATAATCAGACATTTCAAAATTATTCGAAATAAAATAAATTAAATGGGTTTCATATCCTAATCGGTACATTTTAAAAAGTTCTTAAAAACATGATCATTATGTTATTTATAACCCATGTAAAGGGAATTAGGGTTTTATATATATCAGTAAGCGAATAAAATGTATCATTTTTATTTCATGACCAATACCGCAATATATGAAATTGATTTGGGTATTCAAATAAATATAATAATATATTTCCTAGAGAAAAAAGAGAGATTCGGAGACAAAAATTATATGGCATAACAACTATGAAACATGGTTTTATAAAACATTAAAAAGGGAGGGGAAAAGGGTCTCTAATCAATAAATGACTCATAATACAGTTGAGTAACAAAATAAAATGTAAATAAGAAAATGTATGGAATCTTGAACGTTATACAACATAAAAGATAAATTTAAAATAAAAAAGAGAAGTTGAGAATACCCTTTTGAAAATTCGGTAGCCTAACTACATTGATTAAAATTCATAAAAAACGTTTGATGAGAAAGAAAATGGTATCTAATCATTTTGACATAAAATTTAAAAAAATTAGGATATAGAATAATATAACCCAACATTATATAATGACATATTGATGACATTCCATAAAGGAAGTCTTGACTAGAAGAGGAGGGTGAAAGGTTCCCTTACATTGAAGAGTAACATAAAAACCTCAATGCTTGATACCTTGGAGAGATTGAGGGAACATTGTAAGGACTCCATGGGAGGTGAGAGGCCAGATATTAGTTTAGGATGAATTTGGAATGAATGTAATTATGTAATGGGTTGGTTTTTATAGAAAAAGAAGGGGAATATTTTACAAATTTCCATACAACACCACATTAGTGGTATTTTCAATTCCATGGACATTCCCATGGTATTTTTCATTTCTTTTGACACATGGGACACCTTATATAATATTCCAATCAAAATGTGTCACATAAAATTTTAAATTTCCTAATATATCATTATGATGTCATAAAACACACCAAAATTGAAAAACTGTATTTTTACTACTCACCAAAAAAACCAAAACATTTTATCAAATCTCATAAATTTATCATAACCTAAAAACGATATTTTGAATAGAAAAATGAACTCCATTTTATGAAAATAATTTTCTAAATAAGGGATATTTATTTTTTATGTAATGTCACATTTTACATGAAAAATACCACTACATAAAATATAATTTCTAAACCAATTATTTAATTTTGCTGTTATATCATATTACCATTCATGTTTTCCAAATTATATTTATAGTTAATTAAGTGAGGTTACTTTTCCATTTTTCACATTACAATTCATAATTGTAGTATTACTATTCATTAATTATTATTCACAAAAATAAAAAGATGATCTTATCAGCCACTAAATTTCATACTAACCACAATATTATATGTCCCTCTATTGAAAATAATTTCACATTATTAATTATTTAAATAATATAATAATATTTTAAAATACTTCATTTCTCCCATATTCATCAATAATATGAATCTTCTAAAAACTAGTTCTATATTTATTTAGACATTTGAAATTCAAAATTTTACTATAAATAGAAATATAAATTTTTTTATACATAAGGATTCTAAAATGTAACTAATGCCTCATTAAATATCTCATTTTAACACATGTATGTGACATAATAAAATAGTTTGAAATGGTTATGGAATCTTACGGAGGCTCGGACTACATTTACAGAGTGGTTATTTCTCTCAGCTTGAAATTCTCTCATAGGAGATTTCGTTCGAAATTCCCATGATGAAGCTCAGCTTGGGCTTGGTCTAGAGAGTAGCATAATGGCGTTACCTCCATCATAAGATCTGACAGATGGTATTCATGTGCCCTGAGTTTACTGGATGATTTCATTGACTCCACTTTCTGTATTAATTAACCATGATCACTTGTATTTATTAGAAATAATGAAAATGATAAGAGTTTATTTTCCAATTGTCATTTGGGCAAATGGTCCTAATTATTCAATGGTTTTATAATTGTCGAAACTTGAAGGTCCCATTTCAATTATACTCACTTCATTAATATAAGGATATTGTTATATTGATTATAAAATAATATTAAACAAATTTTTTTGAAACAAAATATTATTGAAAATTTCAAGTAATAACAGTACTTTGTGCTATTTATTCACAACTATTTTTTAATGTTTTGGGTGTACATTATAGTTGATTATAAAAATGATTAAAAATTATTTAAAAAACTCAATGTGTTGAAGTATATTGAATATAGAAATAAGATCATGTGTTTTACGACTAATAATGGTGGAAAATATACAACTATGGAGTTTGATACTTTCCATCAAAGATATGTAATCAAGAGAGACATTACAATGGAATAAACTTCTTATAATTATGGTTGGGTCAAGAAGATAAATGTAAACATGTATTAAATAAAAGGGTAATGTTTAAGGTTTTATGATTCTACAAGAAATTTCATGTGGAATTAATGATGATCACATGTTATGTGATCAACTGGTATCCTTTGACGGATATTAATCTAAAAACAGTGATGGATATGTGGACTAGTACACCATAAACATATTCTTTCTTTTACACATTTTATGTGTTTTATATTCATCAATTAATGACCAAAAAATATATGTATTCAATATTATGTGAATGTATCTTCTTAGTATATGATAATAATATGAAGGGGTACCATTCAGGACCCCCTAATTCCCATAAAAAAATTAGCAGCAGAAACATTTTTTTTATAAAAGTCGTGGTTAAAATGATGATTGATGGAGATTTGTACAAAAATAAAAACAAATAAAATAATTAAGGTATGATATAATGTAAATGAGGATCTTCATTCCAATATAATTTTACTAGTGCATGGTGATCAACTAACGGTTGAGTATGGTCCATGATAATGAATTATATAGAAAAGATCATTGTTATGGAAATCAGATCACATCACTATGAGTAATATAGCATTATAATATTTTATATAGGATTTAAAGATGTATATATTTTTTTTGTTTCCTCGAGTACATATATTCCATCTTAAATGGAAGATTTATAGGAGGAGCATAAAACCTTAAACTAGATTAAGACTTAGGATCTTATTTTACCACCTCATAAAATGAAGTCTATCAAAAACAAAATAAGTCTTTTAGATCAAGAGGAATTAAAATCTCATGGTGTAACTATGTATTGATAAACAAAAAAAATTATAATCTAAAATATATTTTGTTTATTGAAGTGAAATATTTAATTTAGTTGTTAAAATAATGACTATCATGTAGTTATTATGATGTGTGATTTATATTGTTTACATCTACATCAGCTATATGTGAATATATATTTTCTCTATTGTAATAATGATGGATAAATATATACATTATATTTAAAACATTTTATATTAAAATTCATGGATTAATTTTTTTACAAGCCAACAAAATAAAAGTATGATCTCAAGTATTAACCATGATGTTTCCATAAGAGATTTGATTCCAATATAACAATCCTTGGTTACATAGACTTAATTGAGATCCTTGTGGATATTTCATTTGAATTTACTTCGTTTATAGTTTGTTTAGTCTATTAGACATTTCTGTACGTAAATATGGATTTTTCCCATGATTCGACGATGTGTTTGGGTATCATATGAAAAAAAATTGATATATTAAATAAATTAATATATATTAAAGAACTCACAAAAATAATTTAATTATAATTGGGATTTCCTTTCTTCAGAACCATATATTAGAGATCTGATGCCATGGTTGATTTTGAAATGTAGTTTTTACACCAAGCATGATATAAATTGGTCTGCATTGGGAATTCAATTAGAGGTGATCATTGGTGAGTATGTTGAGTTATTAATTTAATTAATTTAATTAAAATCCCAAGACATAATTAACCAACTATAATTTATTCTTTATAGAAAATTTTCAGAGATATTTATATAAACTTTTGGGATTTTAAAGTTTCCAAGGAGGGCCTTCTATAAAAATCAACAAGATTGTAGAGTAGTGATCATTCATTAAAGGATTATTTTTTCTACATGGTTCTTTGATCTCACCTATGAAAAATGAACATATATTTTCTTCATCATCAATAAATCCAAACATATTTTAAGACATGTTATATCATGGATTTATACCATTTTTTTATTTAATTGATAAACACTATTTTTATCAGCATTTTTTCATCAATTAAATACTCAAATGATCCCCATATATTTTTATATTCTTAAACAAAATTGTTATCCTTGTTGAACATATGATTCAAAAATCAGTTTTTTCTTCATGTCGTGGTTGTTGGATAATATCACATTGGGTAGTGATGATTTCACTTCGTTCTACTGTATTTCCCCCACTTTTCATTGTGTTCTTCACTGTTGGACCTTGGGTTCATAGTTTAAAATTTTCGATTCAGATTCATGTGCAATAAAACCTTTATATTCATGGTGGGTGCATAAAAAATGTATGGATCAGTGTTTTAGGAAAGTATCATCATGAAATGTGGGTTGCAGGGGAGGAATAAATTATTTTGATTACATATCTCATTTCACCTTCCTAGGGAGAGGAATAATGCAATAATAAGTATCAAAGAAGGTTTGGGGGGACAAAATCCTGCCACTAATGATGGATCAGGCGTGGTCAGATCCAAATACAAATCCCACAACATGATGGGCAGTAGATTTAAGGATGCAGGTGATATGTATAAATAATTCATCGCATTATAGAAAATCATATCATACATGAAATTTACTCTATGGTTACATTCCATGTAGTCCCTAGACTACAACTATAAGGGGTTCTGGTGGTGTAAAATATCACATGTCATGTTTAAACCATACATGTTGTGGGCCTTGATATTGGCATCATGACAACTACTCTATGAGTATACAGGAATGAAAGTGTCCATGTACATGGTCAAAAATAGAGTACATGGGTATGAGCATGTACTTAGACATTACCAAGATACCCAAAAATGACTAGGCACATGGGCACAATACAATGTACACATACATGAGAAAAAGTACTTGTGAATGGATCGAAAGACATGAGAATCCCCTCAGTAGTCTAGACACATCGTGTATAGTATGCACACACATTATAGTTCATTATGGCCAACCAATAAATGTGTAGGAGATGACATTACCATGTTTCCATGTGAGGATGTAACGCCCTGACCCCAATTACCCAGATTCGGTGCATTATTACATAATATTGGAATGATCCAAAAAGATCAAGTCGCGAAAGACTGATTAGTTTAGTAGCCTTGGAATAACTAGATACATTCATAAAGATTACATTACAACATAATGTAAAAACTACTACAACAGCATATTTTCTTTATATCCCCTCATACTATCCCTGCAGGTCATTTATAAATTACTTCTTCACATCCTGGAAAAAATAAAACATTGAAAGGGTTGAGCTCATATTCTCAGTAATGATCACAATATAGCGGAAACTTTCATAAATAATCATAAACATTTAAGGCAATGTATAACTAAAACAAAAGCCTTTAAAACATGAACTTCAGCATAATATGGAAGTGATAAAATGAAATAATTTCATTTACTTATTCACATGGATATTCTACTAGTCGAATAATCACATGAAATATCAATAACCACTTTTATAATTATGGAATGCATAACTCCAGACTATCATAACCACATAGCCAAGGCCTCATGCCAAGACTAAAAATAATATTTTTTCAAGTCCTTGTGCCAAGACAATAGTTTTTCTCATGAGACCTACCAATGCATTGAGGAGCTATAGCAGGCGCCACCCTTCACTTATTAAGTCCAATGCATTCCTCAAATTAATAGGTTTAAACAAAACATAAATATTGGTATTAAAACTAGAATATGAAATGTCAATAATTTCTCTATAAACCATGAATGGTATAAAAATAACACATCCACAGTCAAACATATCACAAAACCTTCAATAAAATATGGATTTATTGTTTCACAACAAATCAACTTCAAATAAGATTAAAATCCATCAAAGGATGTTGACATAGATGAAATAAAAACTATTTGAGAGAAATATCTCTTTTTTTGAAAAAATTTAAAAGTCACATAATTATAAAATAAAACATTTACTTTGAAAATTTTCTTATAATATTGTAAGTTAAGCTTCAACGATTTTTTAATGGTAGAAAATAGCAGCACCCGCTATATAAGTTAAAAAACATTTTTACCTTTATAATGTTGAAAAGGTTAAAAAGGACTTTGTTTGGTAAATGAAAGAAATATTCCTTTATAAACTTCTTAAAAATAGTCAACAAAGGTATAAATGACTTTATCCCATAGTCGTTAAAATTTTAAAAATGATTTGAAATACTTTTTTTAGAAACATGGATATGGATGAAAAAGAGGTCCTAGTAGATAATTACGTATAAACAACCTCGGATAATGAAGAGATTGTGAAAATAACACTTTCATTGTACTTTTCCTTAGTTGATGGTATGTTAACCTCATGTATAATAGTTACAAAAATTTTATCAAATTATACAAGAACCATATAAATAATTATTATATCATATATGATCTTCTAATAGTGCTTTGTTTATAATATTTTAGTATTATCATCGTTTCGGGTGTTAACTTACTCATTTTATTTTATATGTTTTTTACATAAGTCGTGTTTTTTATGAATTGGTTGTCTATTATTCATATCCAGAATGATATAAAGTTCTTATGAATTACTTTTAATCATCAAATGGTAATTAGTTTCGAATGAATACGATGTGGAATGAATCTCATCGCATTAGTGGAGACGGTAGTCCATACGTTCGCACGAGTGACAATATCATTTTTTTGACATTAAAATAATATATAATTGGATGGTATATCATATATACAGAATAATAATAATGTTATATTTATTATTTACATGAATTAAACATCATTATTATACCCATACAAATAATAATATTTTGAATAACAATTACACCACAACATGGAGACGGTAAGCCGTATGTACACACGTATGGTGACAAGTCATTCAATGGATGGATAGAATACTGAATATGGTTATACCATATTTATAATAAAATCACAGTATATAGAAGATAATGGATTTATTATTTTATAATGGAAATAAAAAATAAAGAAGAAGTTGAAGAAGAAAGGAACTTGTGAGAGGGTTGTGAAAACAATACCTCTTCTTCAAGTTCTTTCTTTTGATTTGATCAAAATGGCTCCTTATGTTGGCTTTTTGACTAAAGGAAGGCCTCTAGGATTAAGGGAGGATATTTTATAGGGTATTTAGGCAGAGGTTGGCCGTCCCAAAAGCTATTAAGTTATGAAATAGAGAGAAAGGGGAGTGCCCTTTTATAAGAGGGGTGAGAGGCACCTTTGGAAAAGCTAGAAATATTATTTTATAATAAATTCATATTCAGTTTCTAAGGGCTCCAATGTGGATTATTTAATGATTAAGGTGGGGATAGGTCGAAAACCACTCAACCAATAGGTTTTAGACAGGTTTAGGTCACTTTTTAACCTTATCTATTATTTTTAACTCTTAGTTAATTTGGTTGACCCTTACCATGACTCTTTGTATTTTTATATTATATAGTCAATAAAATACTATAAATTTCCAATATATCTACAAGTGGTCCATTAATGATACACCTATCATTATTTATTTCTCTTGGCTGAAACATAGATTTTCAGTAAACGACTAATGATTAATAATATAATATTTGTTTTAAGAACTTTTTATGTCAATTTTGACACTATTGGGTATTTTGTTTTTGATAATTTAATAACAGCATTATTACTACGAAACAAAATTATATAATCATTCCTAATGTGTCATATTAACCTAGAAAATTATTTGAATTCATAAAAAGTATAAAATTACATTTATTTTTATATTTATAATATAAATTATTTTCATATTTCATTAATTAGGTAATTACTGCATCACCATTGTGTCATAAATACATTAAATTATATAGTGTATAAAAATTATGTATAAAATACCATTATGTGGAATTTTTTTTATCTTTCTAATTAATATTCATAACCGAATTTATCTTATGTATAACCCTACATTAAAAATGTTTTTGGTATTAAACATTGATTTTATCTCTTTTAACTCTTCTTTGAATTAAATAATAATAAATGTCCTAATCTAATCCAACTGGACCTAAATGATTATATTTTTTTCTTAAGGTTGTTTTTGGTGGAGATATACTTGTCCAAAATAATTATGACATGTGTTAGGGTAATAGTAATATCATTTTTACCTTTAATTATACAATTTACTTTTAACCGTGGTAAATAAAAGTAAAAAGTTACTTTTCACCAAATATTATTTTCATACTATTGAACCACATTTTACTCCATTATATTAACCGTGTCTCTTAGATTTTCGAAATTCCACCCATAAAAGAGGTAAAATTATGTTTTATGAGAATTTCCAAATTCTCCTAGGAGGTGGGTAAAAGACGGTGAACAGTTCATTAAAATTTTTATATATCTAAAATTATTCTAAACTAACTCCAATGAATTACATTGAACTTATATAGGTATTATGTATCAATTTTTTCATAAATTATATTTAAATAAAAATAATAATTTTTGAAATAAAAAATTAGTTTTAATCAATAACTCAGTGTTTTTCACTATTCATAAAAAATTGAATGTTTTCATAAAAATACCAAAATTTCACCCAAGGATAATTTCGATATACCGAATCCAAAAATGAAGTCCATTTTGAATGATAAAATTTATAAAATTTAATAAAGTGTGTATTACTATTCATAATGGCTAGTTTGATTGGTTGTGGTGTGTGTTAGAACTCAAAGTTGCATACAACACACACTACTATATTATTCAAAGAGAAGCATACTGTGGAAGCTTGGGGTGTTACATTCGATCCTCTTTTAAATAATTCCATCCTTGAAATTTCTAGAATACTACTACATGAAATGACTTGGGTGGTTCTTCATCATATTTTCCTTGGGTTCCCACATTGCTTCTTCCATCTTATGGTTTCTCCACAAACCTTTTACCAGACGAGTCGTTTGGTTTCTCAGTACTTGTTCTCTCGTATTAAGAATCATGAAGGGCACTTCGCAATAAGACAGATCGAGTTCCAGTTCTAATTCCTCATAGGTGAGTACATATGTTGGGTCAGGCATTTATTTCCTCAGCAGTGATACATGGAAGACATCGCGAACTATGGAGTGATTTGTCTGTATTTCCAAATGGTAAGCTACAACCCCAATTCATTCTATAATTTCGAAAGGTCTGATGTACCTGGGACACAATTTACAATTCTTACTGAACAATATAACTCCCTTCCATGGAGATACCTTCAAGAAAACACGATCACCTACCTGAAATTCCAAATCCTTCCTTCGGTTATCGGCATAGCTCTTCCGCCTACATTGAGCTGCTTTGATGTGGTTTTGGATTACCTTTACCTTTTCCATTGTTTCCTCCACCAGTTCTAGGGCTACAAGTTTTCTTTCACCAATGTTATCCCAACAGATTGGTGTGTGACATCTCTTTCCATATAACGCTTCATATGGTGCCATCTGAATACTGGAATCAAGCTATTATTATTGTAAAATTCTACCAGAGGTAAATATTAATCCCACATACCCTGAAAGTAAAGTGATCAAGATCTCAACATTTTTTCTAAGGTTTGAATAGTCCATTCTGATTTTCCATCTGTTTGAGGTTGGTAGGTAGTGCTCAAAGGTAGATCAGTATCCAAGGCCTTCTGAATTCTCTTCCATAATCATGAAGTAAAATAGGGATCATGATCAGAAACAATCGATAGGGGTACTCCATGAAGTCTCACAACTTCATTAATATATAGTCTTTCTAGACATTCCTATGTTAGATCTTCTCTTATATCTAGAAAATGTGCGTACATGGTAAATGATCAATAATTACACAAATTGCATCATTCCTTCTAGGAGTCTTTGGTGGTCCCATGACAATGTCCATCGTAATATTGTCCCATTTTCACTCTAGAATTGGAAGAGGTTGCATGACTCCTCCAGGCTGTTTCCTTCCATCATTAACTTGTTGAGAAACCATACATCTTGACACAAAATCAGCAATCTCTCACTTCGTGTTGTCCCACAAAAAATGTTCCTTCAAATATCTTTACATTATGATACTCCCTCGGTGTATAGAGAAATTGTATCTATGAGCATCATCGAAAAATTCCCTTTTCAAATCAGTTATATCGATAACACAAAGTCTATTCCAGTATTTTATAATTCCTTCTTCATACACAATGTCTCTCAATCTCCCATCATTCACAGCTTTAATCTTCTTCTGAAATTCTTCATCATCGGTTTGAGAACTTGTAATCCTTTCGAGTAATGATGGTTTAACAACAATATGAAATTTCATGGATGTTTCACCTTCCATGGTTATTCCTATGTCCATCTTCACTAGATCCATGAAAATTGGATCCCTTTCAATTCTGATATTGTTCAAAACTCCATGATCATTTCTGCTCAAAGCATCTTCCACCTTGTTTGTGTTCCCCGGGTGGTAGTGTATCGTGCAATCATAATCCTTGAGTAATTCAAGCCATCTCATTTTCCTCATGTTGAGTTCTTTTTGTGAGAATATATACTTCAAACTCTTGTGATTAGTATAAATCTCAAAGTTTTCACCATAGAGGTAGTGTCTCCATATATTCAAAAAAAAAATCACAACTGCTAACTCGAGATCATGAGTAGGATAGTTTTGCTCATGAATTTTCAAATGTCATGATGCATAGGCAATAACCCTATCATTTTTCATAAGGACACAACCAAGTCCTTTCTTCAATGCATCACAATAAATTATGAACCCATCATTCCTCGATGCTAGAGTCAATATAGGAGCATTGACTAATCTTCTATTCAGTTCTTCGAAACATTCATCACCCTCTTTTTGTCCAAACAGATTTAACCCCTTTACGTGTGAGCTTTGTTAATGGGTAATAGAAACTGTAAAAATTATGGACGAAATGTCGATAATAACATGCTAAACCAATAAAACTGCATACCTCAGTTATACTCATCGGTGCAGGCCATTCGTGGATTTCCTTGGTCATATAAGGATCAACAGAGATTCCATATTTGGAAAAAATATGTCCATGAAAAGAAATATCTTGATGCAAGAATTCACACTTCCTAAAATTCCAATATAATTAATGTCTACTCATAGATTTAGGATAATGTTCATGTGATTTTCATGATCTTCTTAGATTTTGGAGTATACCAAGATATCATCAATAAATACCACCACAAACTCATCGAGATATTCCTTGAAAACTCTATTCATTAGATCCATGAATACAGAGGGTGCATTAGTCAATCCAAAAGGCATTACTGTAAACTCGTAATGCCCGTACCTGGTTTGAAATGTTGTCTTCGGAATGTCTTCCTTCTTCACACGCAACTGATGATACCCAGATCAATGGTCAATCTTTGAAATGTTTTGAGCTCCATGATGTTGGTCAAATAAATCATCAATGCGAGGTAGGGGATACTTGTTCTTTATTGTTATATCATTGATCTCCCTGTAGTTGATACATAACCTCATAGATCCATCTTTCTTTTTTACAAAAATAACAGGGGATCCCCCTAGAGAAACCCTATGGTGAATAAATCCCTTATTTCTCAATTCCTCTAGATGTTTATTTAGTTTAACTAATTCCACCGTGTCCATTCTATAAGGGGTCTTCGATATTGGCTTTGATCCAGGAATTAAATCAATGGAAAAATCAACTTCTCATTCTAGAGGATGTTTAGGTAAATCATCCGAAAACACATCTAAATATTCCGTCACAATAGGTACATCCTCTATTTGAACATTCTTTTCCTCAACCACAGTCATTTCATTATCTTCCTCCCCAATAATTGAATTTAGTTGAGCTACTGGGGGAGGATCTAGGTAAGAATTAGGTGGTGATGATTCCACTTTAAAGATAAGGTGTTCCTTATCATAATCATAAAAAATAGTAACCTCCTTCTTCTTATAATAAATTTTTGCATCATGGTCTGAAATCCAATCCATTCTAAGGATTATATCATATACAATCATAGGTATGACGATGAGATCTGCGGATAAAGAACATTAATGTTCTCTAATGGGGATTGATTCACAAAACATTGTTGCAATGATACATCCCTTAAGATTTTTAATAGAAAACTCCATTGTTAAATCAAATTAGAAATATCTAATTTTATTAGAAAACTTGGATGATATGAAACAATATGATGATCCTGAATCAAATAATGCATTTGTTAAACTTGAGGAAACCATTAAATTACCTTCCACCACATCTTTTGGAACTTTTACCTAAGCAGTAGAGATATCATAAGCTTTTCCTTGATCCCTTGGCCATTTTTGATGTATGTTCCACTGACTCATTGTATATTCATTTTCATAATGTCCCATCTCCCTACAATGGTAGCATTGGACATCGGTAGCTTCCTTCTTCCCCTTGCAATCACGAGATTTGTGGCCTTTTTCACCACACTTTAAATAGACTCCCATTCCTTTTAAGCAAGTACTATGGTGTTTCTTCCCACATTTACTACATGATGGATATTCAACTTTTCCCTTCTTCATTTTATTTCCATTAGTAGAGTGATCGGTAGATATCTTCTTCTCCTATTTTTCTTTAAATTGATATGACTTAGAGAATTCCTTTTATGTCTTGATAGCAGATGAGACAATATCTTCGTACAACAAGAAGATTTTTGAGACTAATGCTCGATGGAGAAAAGGTTTTAACCCATCAATGAAATGATAAATCATACTTTTTAGGTTACATATATATTCTCCATCATACTTTTCTATCCTTGTAAAGTTAGCCTCATACTTTGTTACATTCTCATCCTCCTTTTGTATCAAAATTAGAAATTGCCTTTCCATAACTGCTCGATGGTCATGAGGAAAGTATTTTTCTAATAAAAGTTCTTTGAACTCCCACTATTCCATATTTTATACTTCCTCTTCATCCATTGGTTTTTGAATCAAGGACCACCATTGATTAGCATCTCTAGTGAGGCGGTAAACTATCGTGACAAATTTTTCCCGTTCACTACTCCCCAAAGCCTAAAATATTTTCTCTAGGGAATATATCCATTGCTCAGATACTACGAATTTTTACTCCCAATTAACGTTGGCGGTTGTAGCCTAATGAGGAAATCTAACATTGATCCTCCACGCTGTAGATCAGGGTGATCTATACGGGTAAGGTTATTATTCATAACCTGAGTGAGTTGTCCCGGTATGGTGATTAGCTAATCAGAACCAGTTGCGTCACCAGTTACACTATAATTATCTTGAGCAAGAGGGAAATCCCTACATGGAGTGCGTGCATTGATAAGGCTTCCATTTATTCCACTAGGTGCCATTTCTAAATAATGGCATAAACTAGAACAGTTTATGAATCAAAATACATAATTCCATACTTGTAAAACACTTAACATAAATTGAACTATTTATGGATATAATCCATAATCATAAAAATGTTTTCTTTGAGGAAGTATATACTCATTAACCCTTCATAATGTTTTTTAAAGAAAATGAGAATTATCCTAAGCATATCCCTCGGGGGTGTCTTAACCAAGAGTGCAGCAAGGCACATCGCCATGCCATATTTCCCCTTCGAGTCTAGCTCAAAGTGGTGTTTTCGGGTTTAACCCCTAGGTACATCTATGCCAGAGCCGCCACTACCTATTCGTATCCAAACAGTGATGTATTTCTCGGAAAACTCACAAAATCTCTACAATACCAAAATTCTATGAAGTTCTTCTTTACAAATCCTCGAAGCCTATCTTAGGGCTATGTGCTCTAAACAGAGTTTATCTAAATCGAGCTTCCAAGGTATTTACTAAACTTCTTATGATACCAACTATAACGTCTTGACCCCAGTTACCCATAGTAATGCATTATTACATAATATTTTCATGATCACAAAACATCATGCCTTGAAAGACCGATTAGTTTAGTAGCCTTTGAATATCTAGATACATTCATAGAGTTTACATTGCATCATAAAATGAAAACTACTACTACAACAACTTGTATTCATATCCCCTCATACTATCCCTGTCAGTAATTCATAAATTACTTCCTCACATCCTGGGAAAAATAAAACATTGAATGGGGTGGGCTCATATGCTCATTATGGATAACAATATAGTGGAAACTTTCATAAATAAGCATAAAAATTTAAGGAAATGTATAACTAAAAGAAAAGCCTTTTAAGCATGAACATCATAATAATATGGAAAAGATAAAATGAAATAATTTCATTTACATAGTCACATAGATATTATACTAGTCAAATAATCACATGCAATATCCAAAACAACTTTCATAATGATGGAATGCATAATGCCAGACTATCATAACCACATATCCAAGGCCCCGTGCCAAGATTACAAATAATATTTTGTCAAGGCCTTGTTACCAGACACTAGTTTGTCTCATGAGACCTACCGATGCATTGAGGAGCTATAGAAGGCTCCACCTGTCACTTATTAAGTCCAATGCAATCCTCATATGAAAAAGTTTAAACATAACATAAAAATTTGTATTAAAACTAGAAAAGGAAATGTCAATAATTTCTCCATAAACCATGAATGGTATAAAAATAACACATCCACAGTAAAACATATCACAAAACCTTAAATACAATATGGAAGTTTTATATCATAATAAATCTACTTCAAATAAGCTTAAAATCCATCAAAGGATGTGGACATAGATGAAATCAAAACTAATAGAGAGAAATATTTCTATTATTAAAATAATTTAAAAGTCAAATAATTATAAAATAAAACCATTACTTTGAAAATTTTCTTATATAATTTTAAGGGAAGATTCAACGATTTTATAATGGCGGAAAATAGTTGCACCCGCCATATATGTTAAAAAATACATTCTTACCTTAATTCTGTCAAAAAGGTTAAAAAGGAACTTGTTTGGAAAACGACAAGAAATTATTTTATAAACTTCTTAAAAAAAGTAAAGAAGGGTATAAATGACTTTATCCCATAGTATTTAAAATATTATGAATGATGTTAAATACATTTTTAAGAAACATGGATCTGGATGATAAAGAGGTCCCATTGGATAATTACATATAAACAACCTCGGATAATGAAGAGATTGTGAAATAAACATTTAACTTGTACTTTTCTTTAGTCGATGGTATGTTAACCTCCTATATAATAGATAAATAAATGTTATTAAATTATTCAAGAACCATATATATAATTACGATATCATATATGATCTTTTAATAATTCTTTGTTAATAATATTTTAGTATTATCATCGTTTCACGTGTTAACTTACTCTTTTTCTTTTATATGTTTGTTTACATAAGTATTGTTTTTTATGGATAGGATGTATCTTATTCATATAAATAATGATATAGAGTTCTTAAAAATTACTTTTAATCATCAAATTAGAATTAGTCATGAATGTATACGATGGGGAATGAATCCCCTCGCGTTCGTGGAGATGGTAGTCTGTACGTACGCATGAGCGACAATATCATTCTTTTGATTTTAAAATAATATAAAATTGGATGGTATATCATATATATAGAATGGTTATCATGATATATTTATTATTTAAATGAATTACACATCATTATTATACTCATCCAAATAATACTATATTGAATAACAATTACACCACGACGTGGAGACGGTAAGTCGTACGTACGCATGTATGGTGACATGTCATTAAAAGGATGGATAGAATAATGACTATGGTTGTACCATATTTATAATAATATCATAGTATATATAGTATACTGTATTTATTATTTTATAATGGAAATAACAAATAAAGAAGAAGTTGAAGAAGAAAGGAACTTGAAAGAGAGTGGTGAAAACATTTCCTCTTCTTCAGGTTCTTCCTCTTGATTTGATTAAAAGGGCTCCATAGGTTGAATTTTTGATTAATTGAAGGACTCTAGGATAAATGGAGGATTTTTTAGAGGGTATTTGGCTAGTGGTTGGCCGAGACCAAAGGCTATGAAGCTGTGAAATTGAGAAAAGGTCGAGTTCCCTTTTATAAGAGGGGTGAGGGGGACCTTTTGAAAATCTAGAAAAATTATTTTATAATAAATTCATATTTGGTTTATAATGGCTCAAAAGTGGATTACATAAAGGTTAATGTAGGGATAGGTCGAGAACCACTCATCTAATTGGATTTAGACAGGTTTGGGTCATTTTATTAACCTTATCTTTTAGTTTTAACTCTTAGTTAATTAGTTTGACACTTACCATGTATCTTTGTATTTTTATATTATATAGTCAATAAACTTATTATAATGTTCCAAGAGACCCCCCATGTTGTCAATTAATGATACACCTATCATTATTTAAGTCTCTGGGATGAGAATTATATTTTTAGGAATATAATATAAATTAATAATATTATAATTATTTTAAAAACTCTTTTATGTCAATTTTGACACTATTGAGTATTTGGTTTTTGATAATTTCATAAAAACAATATTAATTCGAAAGAAATTTATATAATCAGTTCTAATATGTCATATTAACCTTGAAAAATAGTGGAATTCATAAAAAAGACTCAAATTACATTTATTTTGATAATTATAATATCAATTATTTTTATATTTCATTAATTAGGTAATTACTGCATAACCATTGTGTCATAAATAAATTAAATTATATAGTGTCTAAAAAATATTAATAAAAGACCATTATGTTGGAAATTTTTTAGCTTTCTAATTAATATTTATAATCAAATTTATCTTATGTATAACCTTATATTAAATTTTTTTTACTTATTAAACATTGATTTTATCTCTTTTTACTCTTTTTTGAATTAAATAAAAATAAATGTCCTAATCTAATCCAAGTGGACCTAAATGATAATATTTTATTCCTAAGGTTGTTTATTTCGAGTTAAAATTGTTCAATAGAATTAGGACATGGGTTAGTGTAATATTAATATCATTTTTACCCTTAATTACCCTATTTACATTTAACCGTGGTAAATAAAAGTAAAAAGTTACTATTCACCAAAAATTATTTTTACCTTATTAAACTAGATTTTACTCCTTGATATTAACCATGTCTCTTGGATTTTTGAAATTCCACACACACAAGCAGTAAAATTATGTTTTATGAGAATTTCCAAATTCTTCTAGGAGGTGGGTAATAGACGATGAAAGGTTCAATAAAATTTTCATATATCTAAAATTACTCTAAACTAACTCCAATGAATTAAATTGAAAATATATTAATATTATGTATCTATTTTGACAAAAATTAAAATTAAATAAAATAAATAATTATTTAAATAAAAATTTCGTTTTAAACTATAACTTAGTGTTTTTTCACTATTCATCAAAAATTGAAAATTTTCAGAAAAATACCAAAATGTCACCCAAGGATAATTTTGATATTACGAATCAAAAAATGAAGTTCATTTTGAATGATATAATTTATAAAATTTTAAAAAGTGGGTATTACTATTCATAACCGCTAGTTTGATTGGTTGTGGTGTGTGTTAGAACTCAAAGTTGCGTACAACACACACTACTAGATTATTCAAAGAGAAGAATATCATGGAAGCTTGGGGTGTTACATTCTCCCCACCTTAAAATAATTTTGTCCTCAAAATTTATAGAATACTACTGCATGAAAATACTCAGGTGGTTCTTTATCATATGTTCCTTGGGTTCCCACGTTGCTTCTTCCATCTTATGGTTTCTCCAAAAAACTTTTTCTAGTCGAGTCATCCGGTTTCTTAGTACTTGTTCTACCGTATGAAGAATCCTAACAGGCTCTTCGCAATAAGATAGATAGGGTTTCAGTTCTAATTCCTCATAGGTAAGTCCATGCGTTGGGTCAGACATTTATTTCCTCAACAGTGATATGGGGAACACATCGTGAAGTTTGGAGAGTCTTGGCGGCATTGCCAAACGGTAAGCTACAACCCCAATTCGTTCTAGAATTTATAAGGGTTTGATGTACCTGGGACTCAATTTACCCTTCTTACCAGAATGTATAACTCCCTTCCATGGAGATACCTTCAATAAAAAATGATCTCCTACCTGAAATTCAAAATCCTTTCTTTGGTTATCGGTATAGATCTTCTGCCTACTTTGAGCTGCTTTGATGTGGTTTTGGATTACATTTACCTTTTCCATTGTTTCCTCCACTAGTTCTAGGCCTACTAGTTTTCTTTCACCAATTTCATCCCAACAAGTTGGTGTGCGACATCTCTTTCCATATAGCACTTCATATGGTGCCATCTGAATACTAGAGTGTAAGCTATAGTTATATGAAAATTCTACCATAGGTAAATATTGATCCCACGTTCCCTGAAAGTCATGTGAGCAAGATTTCATGATGTCATCTAAGGTTTTAATAGTCCGTTCTGATTGTCTATCTGTTTGAGGGTTATAGGCAGTGCTCAAATGAAGTTCAGTATCCGAGGCCTTCTGAAGACCCTTTTAGAATCTTGAAGTAAAACAGGGATCATGATCGGAAACAATCGATAGGGGTACTCCATGAAGTCTCAAAACTTCATTAATATATAGTCATTCTAGATGTTCCAGTGGTAGATCTTCTCTTATATCAAGAAAATGTACTGACTTGGTAAGACGGTCAACAATAACCCATATTGCATCATTCCCTCTTGGAGACTTTGGTAGCCCATGACAAAGTCCACCGTAATATGGTACCATTTTCACTCTGGTATGGGAAGAGGTTTCATGACTCCTCCAGGCTGAATCTTTCCTGCTTTCACTTTTTTACAAACCATACCTCTTGACACAAAATCAGCAATCTCCCTCTTCATGTTGTCCCACCAAAAATGTTCCTTGAAATCTCTATAAATTTTGGAGCTCCTAGGGTGTATAGAGAAATTAAGCTATGAGCATCATCTATCAATTCCCTTTTCTGATCAGGTATATCAGGAACAAAAAGTATCTTCCCAAATTTTAAAATTTCTTCTTCATACACAATTTCTCTCAATCTCTCATCATTCACAGCTTTAATCTTATTTTAAAATTCTTCATCATCGGTCTGAGAACTCTTAATCCTTTATAGTAATGATGGTTTGGAAACCATTTGAAAAAGATTGTAAGTTTCACATTCCATGGTTATTCCCATGTCCATCTTCACTAGATCGATAAAAATTCGATCCCTTTCAATTCTCATATTGTTCAAAACTCCATGATCTTTTCTTCTCAAAAAATATACCACCTTATTTTCCTTCCCCGTGTGGTATTGTGTCGTGCAATCATAATCCTTGGGTAATTTAAGCCATCTCCTTTGCGTCATGCTGCATTCATTTTGTGAGAAAATATACATTAAACGCTTATGATCAGTATAAATCTCACATTTTTCACTATAGAGGTAGTGTCTCTATATCATCAAAGCAATGATCATAGCTACTAACTCAAGATCATGTGTAGGATAGTTTTGCTCATGAATTTTCAACTTTTGTGATGCATAGGCAATAACCCTATCATTATTCATAAAGACACAAACAAGTCCTTTCTTTGATGCATCACTATAAATAACGAACCCATAATTCCCCAATGGTAGAGTCAATATAGGAGAATTTATTAGTCTTCTATTCATTTCTTCGAAAAATTCTTCACACTCTTTTGTCCAAACAAATTTAACCCCTTTACGTGTAAGCTTTGTTAATGGGTTAGCCAACCAGGAAAAGGTCTGGATGAAATGTCGATAATAACCTGCTAAACCAATAAAACGACGTAACTCAGTTATACTCATCGGTTCAGGCCATTCGTGGATTTCCTTGGTCTTTGAAGGATCAACATAGATTCTATATTTAGAGAAAATATGGCCAAGAAATGAAATATCCTAAATCCAGAATTCACACTTGCTAAACTGTCCATATAATTCACGTCTTCATAGAGTCTTCAGGATAATGTGAAAGTGATTTTCATGATCTTCGTAGCTTTTGGAGTATACCAAGATATCATCAATAAATACCACCACAATCTCATCGAGATATTCCTTGAAAACTCTACTCATTAGATCCATGAATATAGAGGGTGAATTAGTCAATCCAAAAGGAATTATTGTAAACTCGTTTTGCTCGTACCTGGTTCGAAATACTGTATTCGGAATGTCTTCTTTCTTCACACACAATTGATGATATCCAGATCGAAGGTCAATCTTTGAAAATTATTGAGCTCCATGCAGTTTTTCAAATAAATCATCAATGTGAGGAAGGGGATACTTGTTCTTTATTATTATAGCATTGATCTCCCTGTAGTCGATACATAATCTCATAGATCCATCTATCTTTTTAACAAAAAATAACATGGGATCCCAATGGAGAAACACTTCGGAGAATAAATCCCTTATTACTCAATTCCTCTAGTTGTTTCTATAGTTCAACTAATTCCACAATGGCCATTCTATAAGGGGTCTTTGATATAGGCCTTGATCCAGGAATTAAATAAATGGAAAACTAAACATCTTATTCTGGAGGATGTCCCGATAAATCTTCTAAAAACACATCTACATATTGATTCACAATAGGTGCATCCTCTATTTGAACATTCCTTTCCTCACCCAAAGTCATTTCATTATCGTCCTCCCAAATAATTGAATTTAGTTGAGCTACTAATGGTGGATCTAGGTAAGAATTAGGTGGTGAAGATTCCTCTCTAAAAATAAGGTGTTCCTTATCATCATCATCAATAATAGTAACCTCCTTATTCTTACAATAAATTTTTGCATCATGGTCCAAAAGACAATCCATAATGAGGATTATATCAAATTCAATCATTGGTAGGACGATGAGATCAGTGGATAAAAAACATTTATTTACTCTAACGGGGACTGATTCACAACCCTTTGTTGCAATGATACTTTCCTTCGATGTTTTAACTGAAAACTCCATTGTTAAATCATATTGTAAATATCTATTTTTCTAAGCAAAATCGGAAGACATGAAACAATGTGATGATCTAGAATCAAATAATAAATTTTCTAAACTTGAGGAAACAATTAAATTACCTACCACCACGTCTTTCGGAGGTTCTACCTCAGCAATAGTGATAGCATAAGCTTGGCTTTGATCCATTGGCATTTTCTGAGGTAAGTTCCCCTAACGCTTATGACATTCATTTTCATAATTTCCCATATTCCTGCAATTGTAGCATTGGAAATCAGTAGCTTCCTTCTTCCCCATGAAATGACGAGCTTGGTGGACTTTTTCACCACACTTGTAACAGACTCCCATTCCTTTTAAGCATGTACCAGGGTATTTCTTCCCACATTTATTGCAGGATGGATATTCAACTTTTCTCTTCTTCCCCTTATTTCCATTCCTTGAGTGATCAGAATATATCTTCTTCTTCTTCTTTTCTTTAAAGTCATAATACATAGAGAATTCCTTTTCAATGTTGATAGCACATGAGACAATATATTGTACAACAAGAAGGTTTCTGAGACTAATTATCAATGGAGAAATGGATTTAACCCATCAAAAAAATGATCAATCTTACTTCTTGGGTTACGTATATAATATCCATCATACCTTGCTAACCTCGTAAAGTTAGCCTCATACTTTGTGACATTATCATCATAATTTGGTCTCAGAATCATATATTTTCTCTCTATATCTACTCGATTGTCATGAGGAAAGTATTTTTCTAAGAAAATTTATTTGAAATCCCTCCATTTGATATTTTATACATCCTCCTCATTCCTTTGTGTTTTGAATCAAGGACCACCATTGATCAACATCTCTAGTGAGGCAGTAAACTCCCGTGATAACTTTTTTCCTTTCACTACTCCCCAAAGACTGAAATATATTCTCAAGGGAATTTATCAACTTCTCAGCTACTATGGTATTTGTAATCCCATTGAACGTTGGTGGATGTTGCCTCATCAAGATATCTAACATTGATCCTCCACGCTGCGGATCAGGGCACTCTATACGGGTAAGGTTATTATTCATAACGTGAATGAGTTGTCCAAGTATGTTGATTAGCTGATCAGCACTAGTGTCATAACCAGGTCCACTATAATTATCTTGATTAGGAGATCAATCCCTACATGGAGTGCATGAATTGATACAGTTTCCATTTCTTCCACTAGGTTCAATTTCTAAACAATGGAATAAACTAGACCAGTTTATGAATCAATATACATAATTCCATACTTGTAAAATAGTTAACATAAATTTAACTATTTATGGATATAATATATAATAATAAAAATATTTTCATTGAGGAATTATATAGTCATAAACCCTTATTAATGTTTTGTAAATAAAATGAGAATTATCCTAAGCATATTCCCCAGGAGTGTCGTAACCAAGAGTGAAACAAGGCCTGTTTTCGTGCACCAGTTCCCCTTTGAGGTCTATCTCAAAGCGGTGTTTTCGGGTTTTACCCCTATCTACATCTGTTCCAAAGCCACTTGTACCTTCTCATATCCAGACAGGGATTTATTTCTCAGAAAACTCACAAAATCACTACAACACCATAATTCTAGGAAGTTATTCAATACTAATCCCCAAATTCTATCTTAGGGCTATGTGCTCTAATGAGATTTTATCTAAATCTAGCTTCCAAGGTTTGTAGTAAACATCCTCTGATACTAACTATAATTCCCCAACCCCAGTTACCTAGATTCGATGCATTATTACATAATATTGGCATGATCACAAATGTTCAAGTCTCGAAAGATGGATTAGTTTATTATCCTTGGAATAACTAGATACATTCATAATGTTTACATTACATCATAAAGTGAAAACTACTACTACAACATCTTGTCTTCATATCCCCTCATACTATACCTGAAGGTCATTCATAAATTACTATTCACATCCTAGGAAAAATAAAAAATTGAAAGGGCTGAGCTAAGATGCTCAGTATTGATAATAATATAGAGGAAAATTTCATAAATAAGCATAAACATTTAAGGCAATGTATAACTAAAAAAGCCTTTTAAACATGAACTTATGAATAATATGAAAAATATAAAATGAAATAATTTAATTTACTTATTCACATGGATATTATACTAGTCTAATAATCACATAACATATCAATAACCACGTTCATTATGATGGAATGCATAATTCCAGACTATCATAACCACATAGCCAAGGCCTCGTGCCAAGACTACAAATATGATTTTGTCATGGCCTTGTGCCAAGACACTAGTTTGTCTCATTAGAACTACCAATTCTTCGAGGAGCTATAGAATGCTCCACCCGTCACATATTAAGTTCAATTCATTCCTCATACGAACAAGTGTAAACATAACATAAATATTCGTATTAAAACCAGCATACGAAATGTTAATACTTTCTCCATAAACCATGAATGGTATAAAAATTAAACATCCATAGTCAAACATATCACAACACCTTCAATACAATATGGATTTTTTGTATCTCAATAAATCAACTTTAAATATGCTTCAAATCCTGCAAAGGATGTTAACATAGATGAAATCAAAACAATTTGAGAGAAATATCTCTTTTTTTTGAAATCATTTAAAAGTCACATAATTATAAAATAAAACTTTTAGATTGAAAATTTTCTTATAATCATGTAAGGGAAGCTTCAAAAGTTTTATAACGGTGGAAAATAGCCGCACCAACCATATAAGTTAATAAAGACATTCTTAAATTAATTTTGTCGAAAAGGTTAAAAAGGACCTTATTTGGAAAACGACAAAAATATTCCTTTATAAACATCTTATAAAAAGTAAAAAGGGTATAAATGACTTTATACCATAGTCTTTAGAATATTAAGAATGATTTGAAATAAATTTTTATGTAACATGGATGTGGATGCTAAAGAGGTCCCAGTAGATAATTACGTATAAACAACCTCGGATATTGAAGAGATTGTGAAATAAACCCATACCTAGTACTTTTCCATAGTCTATGGTATGTTAACCTCCTGTATAATTTTTAAAAAATTGTTATTAAATTATACAGGAACCATATACATAATTATAATATCATATATGATCTTCTAATAATGCATTGTTAATAATATTTTAGTATTATCATCATTTGAGGTGTTAATTTACTCGTTTTCTTTTATATGTTTTGTTACATAAGACCGGTTTGTTATGGATAGGTTGTATCTAATTCATATATAGAATTATATAATGTTCTTAAACATTAAATTTAATCATAAAATGGGAATTAGTCTTGAATGGATATGATGGGGAATGTATCTCATCGCGTTAGTGGAGACGGTAGTCCGTACGTACGCACGAGCGACAATATCATTATTTTGAGATTAAAATAATACATAATTGGATGGTATATCATATATACAGAATCATAATAAAATTAGTTTTATTATTTACATTAATTACACATCATTATTATCCCCATCCATATAATAATATATTTAATAACAACTACACCACGACGTGGAGACGGTAAGCCATATGCACGCACGTATGGTGATAGGTCATTAAAATGATGGATAGAATACTGATTATTGTTCTACCATATTTATAATTAAATAAAATTTTACATAATATACTGGATTTATTGTTTTATAATGGAAATAACTAAGAAAGAAGAAGTTGAAGAAGAAATGAACTTGAAAAAGGGTGGTGAAAACATTACCTCTTCTTCAGGTTCTTCCTTTTGATTTGAGAAAAAGGGCTCCTAAGGTTGGATTTCCGACTAAAGGAATTCCTCTAGTATGAAGGGAGGATATTTAATAGGGTATTTGGGTAGAGGTTGGCTGAGACCAAAGGCTATGAAGGTGTGAAATTGAGTGAATGGGGAATTCCCTTTTATAAAAGGGGTGAGGGGCACCTTAGGAAAAGATAGAAATATTATTTTATAATAAAATAATATTCAGTTTCTAATGGAACCAAAGTGTATTATTTAAAGTTTAATGTGGGGATAGGTCAAAAACCACACAACCAAAAGGTTTCGGACAGGTTTGGGTTTCTTTATTAACCTTATATATTAGTTTTAACTCTTAGTTAATTAGGTTGACACTTACCATGTCTCTTTGTTTTTTTATATTATATAGTGAATAAAATTACTATAAAGATCCAAGAGACCCCCAAGTGTCCCATTAATGATTCAAAAATCATTATTATTGTCTCTTGGAAGAACCTTATATTTTTAGGAATATAATATAAATTAATAATATAATATTTGTTTTAAAAACTTTTTTATGTCAATTTTGACACAATTGGGTATTTTGTATTTGATAATTTAATACAATCATTATTACTTCGATAAAAATTTATATAATCAGTCCTAATATGTAATATTAACCAATAAAATTAGTATAATATTTAAAAATTCTCAAATTACATTAATTTGGATATTTATAATATCAATTAGTTTAATATTTTATTAATTAGGTAATTACTACATCACCATTGTGTCATAAATAAATTAAAATATTTATTGTCTAAAAATTATAAATAAAATACCATTATGTTGGAAATATTTTTAGATTTATAATGAAGATTTATAATCTAATTTAGCTTATGTATAACCCTATATTAAAAATGGTTTAGTTATTAAACATTGATTTTATCTCTTTTAACTTTTCTTTGAATTAAATAATAATAAATGTCCTAATCTAATCCAAGTGAACCTAAATGATAATATTTTATTCATAAGGATATTTTTGGTTTACATAAACTTGTCCAATAGAATTAGGTCATGTATCAGGTTAATATCAATATCATGTTTACCTTTAATTACCATATTTACTTTAAACCATGGTAAATAAAAGTAAGAAGTTATTATTCACAAAAAAAAGTATTTTTATCTTATTGAACCACATTTTACTCCTTAATATTAAACTTATCTATCGTATTTTTGAAATTCCACTCACAGAAGAGGTAAAATTATGTTTTATGAGAATTTCAAAATTCTCCTAGGAGGTGGGTAAAAGACGGTGAAAAGTTCAGTAAAATTTTAATATATCTAAAATTACTCTAAATTAACTCCAATGAATTACATTGAAAATATATAGGTATTATGTATATATTTTGACCTAAATTAAATTTAAATAAAATAATTAATTAATTAAAAGAAATTCGGTTTTAAACAATAACTCATTGTTTTTTCACTATTTATCAAAAATATAAAGTTTTCAGAAAACTACCCAAATTTCACCCTAGGATAATTTTCATATTATGAATCCAAAAATGAAGTTCATTTTGAATGATAAAATTTATAAAATTTCAAAAAGTGTCTATTACTATTCATAATGGTTAGTTTGATTGGTTGTGGTGTGTGTTAGAACTCGAAGTTGCGTAAAACACATGCTCCTGTATTATTTAATGAGAAGCGTACCGTGGAACCTTGGGGTGTTATGGAGGAAATGTGGTGTGTGACACTAGGTACATTCATGTGACATATATAAGAACATATACATTGTGAGACTCCTTATTCAGGTCTTAGATTTGGGATCATTAGTGACCCATCCTAAAGATTTTTTTCACATATAATGTGATGCTGATATTTGATTTAGACATAAAGAAATTAATCATGGTGTTATTATCATAATTCTTCCTTTAATAACACTTAACCAATGACATCAATCAGGTGTGATCATCAATTTATTATTGGGGTTGGTAACCACTTGTGATTCTAGGGAGTGGGTCCCCCACACTCATTATATAGGTTGATGTAGAAACCCTTACTAATTAGGGTGTCAGTCATCTATATTTTTATTAGTACCCCCCCATCTTTGAGCTCTGATGGAAATATGATCCTCTACATCCCTAAGGAGTGGAGTGTAGTGGCGTGGTTTGAACCCTCCCCAATGTGATTGTGTGGTTACACATGATTTTGGAACTCAAAAAAATTACTTTTTGAGATATAAGATACTGATCATTCTTAGATAGTCTATGGCGATAGAGATCACCAATCTCCCTCCTTTAGGAATGATTATGTGAATATATTTGTATCAGTTTATGTTTCCATCTTTCTTATGGGTTGAGTAAAATGTTGTATCTTTTTATTTCCCCATTAGTTTGTTAGAAAGAATCATAATGTGTTATATATACTCACCCATGCATGGGGTTTTTATTATCTTGTTGTATGTTAAGATGATTATATATAGATCGATTGTGATATTGGTCGACCTTGTTTTGGAGGTTCATTGTTATAACTAGCAGATATGACAATGTATGATGGTTAACCTTGATTATTGTAATTCATATTATCCTTAGTCACCCTTGTCCCAATTAATTTAAGGTTGGGACCTCATTTCTAAATGAGTGTGTATTTTTTCCCTGAATAATTTTTTATCACACCATTATACTTTGTTGTTTTCCCAATGTTTGTGGCATGCATGGTTTACACACAAGATGTTCAGTCTTTTAACAAATATATGGACCATTGTATGGAGCTATTATGTGTGTGTGTACATGTATATAGGCTAACTTCAACCATTTTATTATTTCTTACTCATCACTTTTCTCTATCTCCAAGAATATTGGAGGTAATATTGGTGTGTCTCACTCAGTATACCATAAAAATGCAGTACTCAATGGGTCTAGTTATGAATGACTTGTATCTATGTTTTTTTCCACATAGGATGGTGTATGGAGTTTGAAAATTTTATGAGGACCAGTTTTGTAAATTGTAGACATTGTGTTAAATTGTGGGAAGTGTGACTTTTAGGGTAGGGAACACAATGTTGGTGTGATGAAAAAAATTTCTACTCACCAAGACACTAACTAACATGTTATTAAGTCGGTAGAGCATGACATTGGATGAATGGAAAATTGTACATTTATCATATATGATTTAGACTCTTGAAATTCATATACTTATTGAGTTAGCTCGCAATATATTTCCATATAAATGTGGGACATCATGATAATTTAGAGTATACCTCCGTGATGACAACCAGCTAGGATGTTTATATAAGATCACTATGGTGATTAGTAGAGTGAGGGGGCCTTAGATCAGGGACCTACACATGAGGGGTTTCCACAGTGGTTCAAGAAGATGATTGATTTCTGATGGTATAGTTGATGGCCCTTGAAAAAACTATGATTATGCATGTATAATTATCACATTGTGTGAATTTCCATGACAATGCATGCCATGGTTTCATAGTGAGATGGACTCTCAGGAAATAATAGATTGTCCTGAGTCCAAGAACAACGTTTTTTGGATTTCTCAAACCCTGACTAATCAGATGGTTGTTCATGAGGAGTAGCATTATCATGTAGCTATAGGGCGCCACTGTAAAATGATAACCCAGACTAATGATAAGATAATTCACTCATGGGGATACGTCCAGTAGTTGTTCCATGATGAATAATATTAATCATCCCTATTCTCTATATGGATTCATAAGATTCTTGAGTAGCATCACGGTTATATGCCAATTTCTGAGTACTTTGTGAGTTTTATAACCTATCACATTATTCTCTCGATATGGAGAGAGATTTTTAATCTTTGGTATGTAATTTTAAGAAGGAAATTCATAGATACATTAGTTCCATTGTAGTCTATTTATGTATTCCTACTTATGCTGGAGTTTTGAGCATGAAATGATAATAGATATCTTACTAGAAGAGGGAAACAGAGTGGTGGGAGATGAAAATGTAAATCAGGGGTCTGAGTCTTCTACAATAGAAATAAAGCATCAGTCAATATGGTTTTGGAATAAGAGACATCCCCATAGATGAATTAATAATAACAGTTCTATAGTGTAAGTTTTACACAAACGAACTAGTCATCCATTATAGGCGAAATGTTATGCCTTAGATGGTTGTTGTTACACGGATCATGATATACCTACCTGATTTACTGAGGATATTAGATATTTGGTGGATGTATCATCATGTTAAATGTATCTTATTGATTTGGGATCTCCCAAGTGTTGTCATAGTGGCCCCTAGAGAGGCGGTACTGATAGAGGACAAGGTGCAGTTTTAAATGGAGTAGTTATTAGTGGAGGGAGATGCAATGAGATACTTCCACAACCCCCACATGGAAATAAATACTAGGATTATAAGTAAGGTGGTCATGAATGCATGTAGATAGAATATATTGAGATAAATGGCTAGGCTTCTCATTAGATAATTTGCGGTATGATCTGTGTCTTTTCTACTCTTGCACCAATACTCTTAGAAATTGGCATGAGACATTACAAGATATCCATATCCCTTATGTGAGAGATAAACCTTATAGTTGAGAATTTAACCTATAATCTATGTATAGTGTTTCTAGAGGTAGTAATTCTTCTATATCACAAACCATTTAGTAGTGTGAGTTGGTTTTTGTTGGAGAGAGCTTCTCATGGAATCTCATATCCATTATTATGAAACATTATGATGTCATGTTGGTTATGGAATGGATATCCGCAATGCATACCTATATTGACTATCATAAAATCATATTGAATTTTATTTATATAGATTGGTCAACATTATCCTTCATGGGTGAGAGAGATATTAAGGTTGGGTTGGTAAGGATTACGAGCAGGAAGCTGCATCCCATCACCCATCGACATGTATTTTTATCCCTTTATGTAGAAGTAACTATAGAAATATGGCTTCCAGTAGTAGTGGATAATTATATTGACTTCTTTCCTGAGGATTCTCTAGGACAACCATGGATGTTGGAAATAGACATATTCATCGAAATTCATCCTATGACCACACCAATATCATCTATAGTATATCAGATGGGCCCAACCAAGCTCTATTAGTTGAGAGTGATGTTGGAAGACCTTTTAGGAATGGATTTATTATACCCAATGTTTCCACTTGGGAAGCTATATTTTATTTCCTGAAAAAGAAGATAATAGTTAGAGGCTTTCTGTTGAACATAATTTCCTGAATCATGTAATGATAAATAAAAATTACCCCTTTCCAAAGAATGATAACCTTTTAGAACAGTTGAAAGGTGTGAGATAGTTCTCAAATTTTAATCTTAGTATTGACTATCATTAGTTGAATGTTCATGTGTATGATATTCCAAATATGGAATTACAATGTTGATATAGACACTATGAGTTTTTAATGATGCCTTTTTGTATCACTAATGACCCACTATTTTCATGGATCTTATGAATTGGATCTTGCAACCATACTTGGACCAATTCATTGTTTTCTTTATTGATGACATACTCATTTAATCATTATTAGACTAGGAGAATGTAGTGTATTTAAGGATGGTCCAAGACTAACTCCCTGACCATTGACATTATGGTAATCAATTGAAGTTCTAGTTTATGATCCATGAGGTTAACATTATAGGGTATTTCATTTTTTATATATTTTTATCTATGTATCAATAAAAAATCAATGTATTTTTTTCTTAGGATCCACCTAATAATGTGTCAGAGGAGTGGCGTTTCCTGGGACTTGAAGGGTAAAATAGGATTTTCTATGAATATATTTTATGGCAGTAGCCATTTTGACTTCCTTAACTTGTAAAGTGAATATTTTGAGCTGTATTGAGTAGTTAGAGGGTGCCTTCAAGGAGTTGAGGGTGAGTTTGACTTGTTCTCATATTTTGATACTATAGAAATATGGTGTCAAGTATGTGGTTTTTTAGGAATTTGGAGCTAGTATTGGTTGCTAGTTGATGAAGAGGCATGTACTAATTTCTTATGTTTTAACGAAGTTGATACCCTATGAGTATAATTATGTGACCCACTACTTAGAGTTTGCATTGATAGTATTCACTTTGAATATATAGATGCTTTTTATTCTAGGTGAGCATTTTTTAATCAGACCACTAGAATAACTGGTATATATTCACTTAGTGATATATCAAACTACAAAAATGCGACTGGATAATGTTCTTAAAATACTATTACTTCACGATAGTATATACTCTTGGGAAGGGAAATGTGGTCAAAGATTCCATTAGAATGAAATCGTATTCTCACTTGGTGAAGGGTGCATCTGATCCATTACATTTATTACAAATGAATATGTTGGGGGAAGGCGTGAATATTGTATTTACTAAATAGTGTCAACAGAACTGCTTCTTTTGTATGTGAGATAATCTCATTTGGGATAGATCAATTGTGAGGTTCTACAGGACTAGATATCATTAAGAGATCCCCCAAATGGATTTAATGAAAGAGGATAGAACATCATAATTTTGGGGTGATTGATGGTGGTTCCTATCATATAACATGGTTATGTGTTTTCGGAGTTTCATAACCCCTGGTTTTAGAAGAATTTGTGGACAATATATATAAGAATAATCAGTTTTGTTTTTTGTAGGCTGGCATGATATGGAGTATTGCTGAGTTTATCACTATGTATCACACATGTTAATAGCTAAATGATTAATAATTCGATCCAACAGGTTTGAATAAACTTATTATGAATATGAAATGGAAATGTGATGATATATCGATGAATTTAATGATAGTTATTCCATGGATAGTTAGGGGAAAAGTACCTTTTGGGTGATTTTTAACGGACTCACCAAGTCAACACGCATTCTTAGAAATAGGGGAAGATCCTAGATGAGAGAATAAGGTCGTTTTATATGTATTGGATCATCTTTATTAATTATATAGCCACAAATATTAATTATGACCATGTTTCTCGGTTCATGTTTTGATTTTGGAGGCACCTGTAGGAGGATTTATGGATCATGTTATGGATAATAATGAAATTTCATCATCAAAAAATGGAAAAACTGCGTAGATTATCTAGGTACTAGAGGATATGATGAGAGCCTGTGTGATGGAATTTTTATGGGTTGGGTGGATCAGATACCACTAGAATATTTTTATATAATAAATTATATCACTCTAATATTTATGTCGCACCTTTTGAGGCCTTATAAAGGATACCATGTAGGGTCACCCTTATGATGGACTCTGATTGGAGAGATATCCCTTATTTTTTCAGAGATAACACAAGTGATAATAGATATGGTTCAGGAAACACGTGAGCATATGATAACATCCTGGAGATAAAATAATTCTTACACATATTTTTATCATAGGCTTTTTATGTTTGAGTTGGGAAACCATGTATTCCTGAGTGTCTCCCCATAATGAGGGTTTTAGTGATTTGGTAATGGAAGTAAAATATACCGGAGGTTCATTAGTAAAATCAAGATATTATTGGTGATTGGTGAAGATTATAACCCCTATGCCTTAACTCTATGGTTGGACCATGTTCATGAAGTATTCCATGTGTCTCAAATTAAGAGATATATACACGAATCTACACACACTATTGACTAGGTTGAGATGTTCATCGAGGACTGGTAAAACCTTTCAATGTACATAGTGACAATCAAGGACCATCAAGAGAATATCCTTTATAGATAAAAAATTCATTTGGTTTGGGTACTTTGGAAGTAGAAGAGAATATATGTTTTCTCCTAGGGGATCTTAGTGGGTATATAACAAAGATCAAATGAGTTAAGCCAATTGAAAGATCATGATTGAAAAAATTGCTCCTAAAATTAATATTTGTGATGCGTGAAAAAATATAAATGGCTAGGTAAAAGAAAACATTGTATTATAAATTTTAGGATTTAATTGAAATTTTTTATTTCATTATGTATAAAAATATGATTTCTACATTGGAAGGATTTGAAATTTTAACGATCATGTCTGTTTTATGAAAATGTTGTGAAAATATATTTTAATGTTAGTTTTTCATATAAGTTTTAAAATAAACTACATGAAAAACTAGCATTTAAGATCAATTTTTAGATAAAATACCTAAAAACTACATTAAATTGCAATTATCAAATCATTTTAATTAGAAAAATCATGATGACATAATAAAATTCTCATTTTTCATGTTGGTTTTATGATAAATAAAGTGAAATATTGGATTTTCAAATCATGTATTCAAAAACTGATGATAAAATACATTTTTCCATCATTTTTTAAAAAACAAACATTAATAATGTTTATAAACATATAGTTCATTTTCCAATATATAATTTGACTAGTCATTGAGGTTAAATAGAGTTACGAATCAAAACTTATGGTCATCGAAAGCTGGACTTCTCTAAGATAACGATTAGAGTTGATCAACTTACTAGGTCCATAACATTTGAACTTTAAGTTCATTTATGTTCATAGACCACTATAATATAAATATAAAAAATCAAATAAAATTTTTATAACATATTTTGACATTGGGTTTCTGAAAAACGGACATGAAAAAATGACTTTTAAAGTTAGTTTTTGATAAACCCGTCCTTAAAATTCCCTATATAAGTCTTTTAACATCAGTTTTTTTTTCAATAACTGAGGTTAAAATTTATTAGTTATCTAATAATTTTAGATAAGAGATCTAAAAAATGTTTAAAATTTTTTATTTCGTTTTCCATGTTTTGATTTGAGTGGTCTTGGATCATAAACAAACTTGCAGACCAAAATTTATGGACGTCAGATATTGATCATCTACAAATGAAGTTCTAGTGAATTTCAACATCCAAATTCCATAACATTTGATTCGTAACATTGTTTGAGCATCACGAATTTTAAAATAAATGATTTTAAAATTAGATAAATTTCTCTTAAAATTATTATGAATGTTTTTTTTTGAAAAACTGATGTGAAAAATGACTTTAAAAATTATTTTTTGAAAAAACTAAATTAAATGCTTGTTTGACACTTGGGATTTCATAAAACAGATGTAAAAATTGAATATTGTAATATATTTTCATTATTTTAATCCTAGAAAAGACATTATTGTTAAAATCAAATATCCCCTAAATACAGAATTCCAATTTTTTAATGTGAATCATCAGAATTTTAAATTGATGTCTATATTTTTTCACATCTATTATCATAAATACAACTTTAAAAGATTGTTTTTTATGTCAGTTACTAATTAACCATCATATAGATCCATACATGGGTATTTTTAACAATAGTATTCCAAGATAAAATATTAATAGTGTGATTTTATGATTTATTTTACTAAATTATCTATGTCAAAACACTAATGTATTACTTTTAATGTCGGTCTTGAAGATCAAAAATTAAAATGTTGACATTAAAACCCATTTTTCTATTACTGGAATCATAGGTTCACTATGGGTTTTACGAAAAGAAAAATTTCCCATTTGGTTGAATAATTTATTTTAATTGAGTATTCCAAGAATGGTGTATGGGAACACAGTGAAGATAATCATAAGATATATCATGGAGATCTTTTATTTTATATTACATTATGGAACATGAGTGTTCACTACCAATTTCTTGGTTTATTTATATTTTACAAGTTATTCTGATAGAATAAAATCCAATATTGGTTATCTATTTACATTTATTGGAATATTTTTTATCTATATTTTAAAAACAAAGTTAGTTGTGGCTGTAACCATGATTGAAAAAAAATTACATTAAATCCATATTATATCGATGATATATTATTTATAGAAAAGTATTATTGGAGGATCTTAGTCACTGATATGATCATATAATTTTTTTCATAAAATTCATGAAACTTTTTTATTGTAAGAAATAAATCTTTCCATTATAGAATGAAGATAATTAGTGAAAAGTATAACATTGAGTGAGATGTGGTGTAAGGAGGAAGTATGAAAATGGTGAAATTTAATAATGAAATGCAATTTAGAATATATTATGATGAAGGAGATTGATTTTTAAATGTTTATATAGTTAAAATACTCAATAGTCCTTATATATATGACCAACATGTTTAGAATATTGAAAATATGTGTGGATATATTATTGATTACAATTAAATTTAAATTTTGGAAATATTTTTTAACCACCTTTATTGTGATAATTTCATTATCCAACCAGGATAACTTCTTTATTAGATTAAAATGGACTGGACAACCCCCTCAATTTTCAAGAGGGGAAGGAAGATGAGTGGCCAAAACCCACCCATTTATTCTAATAGGTATAAGAGGTATTGGGGAACATGGGGATGTATATTTATATAAAAGTGATCTTCCCCTTAGTTTAGAATCATATTAAGAAGAAAATAATATCCTTTATTATTTTATTAGATTGTTTATATTTATAATGGGGGTTTCAACACATATTCAATTGATATTTTTATGAGGGTATTATTTATATAAAAGTAAGGGTGTGTTTGTCTCCACATTTTCCATAAGGATACTTTTATTTATCTATAATTTTTTTAATCACAGCTCATTTTTCAAGCGTTTCCATATAACTTGCAATGCTGATATATTTTTTATAATTATTAAACCTTATTGTTATCTCATATTTAATGTTATACTATGATATTTTTATTTTAGTCTCAAGGATTGATCTTACCCCCCATAGACCATCTGCTCTTCAACATGGCATAGAACCTAATGGGTTTGTTAATGATTTCATCCACTATATCTAATGCATTAATAGTTGTGTAACATCCATTTATGGAACCATGACTCATGATTTTTGGGTTACTGCATTTTATAAAATATACTTTTTACCCAAAATGGTTGGTAAGGAAACTTACGGTTTACACTAATGGTTTTTATCAAACATCCATGTTATAGATTTTATGGAATAGGTTTGTGTGAACTTTGATCACTCCCATCATAAGGTATGGAAAAATATTTTCCTCAATCTACTATAGAATAATGGTATTAGGATCTATCCATATTGAAAAATATAAGAGTATGTCCCCAGGATTTAGTGAGTTTCTATTAGTTATATAGTTGATGAAATAGTGGGGGAAAAGAAAATAGTAAAAAAATAATGGAAAAAATGAATGTTTGAGGAGAAGAAATGAAAAAAAGGATAACTAATATTAGAGAAAAGGTGTTTTGGTTTCAATTGCAATAATTGATAATTATAAAAATCATCCATCAGTTTCTTTAATTTTTGATAAAATTAATTTTCCAGGGGTATTTAATTTAACCATCAATTCATAGGATGATAATGATTTATTTCATTCATTAAGACGTAATCCCTTAGTCTAGTGATTAAATTTTTTTATAAACCTATTCTCAACTCAGAAAATAATAAAAAAGTCCCAATGATATTTTACAACAGTCATGGGATCTCACAATATAATATTTTTCCCCCAGTTTCATTCTTATTGGTCTGACACAACATAATAGGTGAATTTGAGTATTAAAAACAATTATGAAATTACAAAATATAAAACCAAAAAATTGAAAATATACCATAATTCTAGTTAAAACTCCCCAAAAATATCATTACCACACCACCACTAAATAATTACCCTCATATTACCAATTTAATGGTGTAATTATTGAGTGGAAAATCAATCGTTCCCTTGGATATATAAATTTAATAGAGAAAAGAGAGAAAATAAAAAAAATAAAAATGAAATCAATTGAAAACACCTACTTGCAAAGAGGGTGGATCGAGTTGGATGATTGGAAACACCTACCCTATGAATAGATAAATATTATTTTGGAGTCCTTCCTATGTATTTCTAGAAAAATAATTCACTTTGTGTGTACTCAGGTCAACTCAGATATTCCCCACATTATAGTACTATTAGGTGATTAATTGAGACCCCTTTGAATTCTCACATGATGGTTTTTGGTAAGATAATGTATACAGAGTGTGGCACTGTGTTACATCGTGTTTATTATATAATGTTTCATGATCTAATTTGATATTAGGAATAAATGATGTTCTTAAATGTAAACATTTCATGGAACTCCCATATGGAACATGAGAATATACTCCTGCTAGTTGAGTCATGCCACGTTCAAATGCACACAGCTTGTAATTATTAATAGAAAGTCTTATTATTACCAATATTAAATCAAAACATATCTAATGTGTGCATTCAATTGTTAAATCCATAAAATCATACACAATCATAAAATTGAAAATTTTAAACAATATAATAATTTTTATTAAATAAAATAGAATAAATAGTATGCATAGTTTGTGTGCCTCAAACTCCCCAACACATATCCATTTTCGTACCCTAATGAAAAATATTAACATAAAATTTAGAGGACTCCATAATCTAATTTTAGAGACCCTCAATAAATTATACTTATAAGAAAAAATTCATAACTAATAATTTCAAAAGGAAAAGTAAGTATTCAATTTCAATGTATTACAATTATTCCTATTATATAATTCAATTGAAGATATTTTCATTATTTCTTTCAGAGTTTTCATCTTTTCAAAAATAAAAATGCCATTTATGATATACAACATTGTAAAAGTAATCCACTAATCACTTAATATCATTTAATTAGAGTTATTCCCAATCTCATGTATATGATCTCAATCTATAGTCTTGAAAGTAATATAAATATCTAATTTGAAATAAATTCTCTATAATCATGTCGACATTCATTAATGTAATTCTAAATATTTGTTTGATGATTAGTGGATAATGATGTGTAAATTCAACCAACAGTCTTAAAAAGGATAAAAAATTCCTTAAAAATAAATAAATATATTAAATATATATATTAATGAAATGGATCACCTATAATGTGTCCTCGTGAATAAAACATATCCACTTCCTTATTTTATTTCTCGGGTTGAAAATATACTTTGACTGTAGTGAGATAATTTGATCCTCTTTTCATTACATTCTATTTTTATAATACTATACAAATGAGGGCACATATATGAATAATTATTGATGGTGATTGAACATTTCCCCAAATTATAACATATACGTGGCCCACACTCACTCCATGGTATGATCACATAATTGAACCATGAATCACCATACTCTCATATTCACAATCAAATAAAAATTATACCATAATATCAATTATTTAGTGTAGAAACGGAATGTAATCGAGTAATGTGACTTCCTACTAAGGTAACTCCTTGTTTCTATGTTTTTTTAATAATTATTATGTATAATGAATGTATTAAATTTAAATTATAATTAGATAAATCAATCAAGTATCTAAATAATATTTATGTGATTCATAATGATCATATCATGAATGGAAAACCTGAATGTTCTAGTATTTATTCATAGCCTGATAATCTCTCAAGAGAGAAGGTATACAAATTAAAATTTCAAAAATTATTATAATACCTCTTTGGAATTTGGAATAAAAATAGTTGTATAACTATGTAGTGGAATGAATAAAGATAATCAATCTATTAAATAAATAATTCAACGAACTAAAATAAATAAATATTATTAGTAATCATTTTATCTTTTTCTGAAATTATAATATAACTCATAAAATTTTCACATATTCCATTATTATTTATATACATAATGAACCTAAACATTTTAACATTCTAGGATATTTCTTCTAATTGATTATTATTTCTACATTTTCCAACGGGAAAATGACCAGTGTAGTGTCAAGAAAATCACTCCCACATTTAATATGGACCAAGGTCCCCCATGTAAAACACAAGTTTAGATAAATTAAATACAAAATGAAACAATTAAAATCATAAATATTGAATTAATGAATGAATTAAGTTAGGAAAATAATAAAAATATCTTTAGGCACTAAATTAATAATACAATAAGTTGTGGATGTCTCAAAATGTTGAAGGTGATGTGGAAGAGGTATCCCTAATGTACATTCAATAATAGAGTATGAAATAGCAGTCTTTAAAATTTGGGACTAACGATGAAGAATGACAAGAAGTCTGTTTGAAATCAATGAGTCACATATATACATTAAAAGTATATATGTAAATAATAAATCGTGGTTGAAAAAAGAATACATTATGCGGCCTCATGGGAGGAAAATTCTAGAATATAGGGGGTCCTGAAATAGGAGTCCATAAATAATAGGAGAGTTAATAATGGAAACTAATATTTGAATATATGAAATCTTCAATTTTTTTTGAATAAATATTTCATGGTGCAGAAGATCTATAATCTCAAAATAATTTTCATGATAAAAAAACCACATTTGTGGGGGGGAATTGTGTGGTCTGAGTAGCTAATAGTTATAGATCTATAGAAGATTATTAATTATATAAAATCACAAGGCTCAAATTATAAAGTGGATGGACTATGCCTTCCTGACGGTATGCCAATAACCCCTCCATTTGATCGATTTTCCAGTATATAATGTCTATTAATAATAGGGAAAAATATCATTCAATGGTAACGGTGGTTATGGGGTTGTGGATGGGTGTGATGTGGATGGATTATTGGTTGGTACAGGGATGTTGTGAAGACCTAGTATTTTTCATTCAAGACAGGGAAATATTTTTATATATATTTCTAGATCTAGGGGATGAGATGGTGTGTGATTCCAAGGCCTGGTGTGCTTTGAAATTATTTTATAAAAATGTTAAATATATTTTATATTACATGTGAATGATACCCCAATGAAAATAGGAAAACCCTTAAACAGTTGATTTGATCATAAATCTAAGACTATGGTTGGGATAAAAATTCATTATTTACCTTAGAATCTAAATAAAATGAGTTGTCATGTGGCATTTGGACACTACGCTAGTTGTAGGTAAATTAAGTGGATTAATTATTTTGATTAATTTAATAAATTGACTTATTTAATTGATATATAAATGTGATAAATGTATCACCATGGAAAATAACCCATGGTTGTATCATAATCCAATGAATTTTAAAAAAGTTATCCTTCCTTCTTCTTATATTCTATCTCAATGAATGTTGTGGAAACAACAGATCAAAAGAAATCAAGATGAAATTAATGAATCATATCCTTCCAAATCACTGATGATTTTTATAATCATCAGTGATAAATCCAAAACATATGTTGGATTCATTATATGTGGTTTTCCTCCTTTATAATTAAATGATTAAGTAGATTTATCTTAATTCGTCAATATGCACCCTGTTTTGGCCCTTGCATGTACCAAAGTATTAAAATATTGATTTATTTCTTTTGTTTTCTAACCTCATATCATGTTTCTTGATCATTGGAAAATAACCATTATCCAATGATGTTTATATTTTTTATCTCTTTTTTCCTAATTTCTATTCACATTCCTCACCGAATGGACCCCTTGGTCCCATTATGACCTTGTTGGGATGTTCCATGTGTGATCAGACCCCCAGATACATGGAAGGTCGATGAAAGAAGATCAAATCAGCAGTAACATCATCGACATGAAAACCTTGTGGGATTAAGATGCTTGATTTGTTGGTTTATGTTCATGGAATCAAACCTAGAAGCTATAATAGCATGCAGAATGAGATGTGAATCCTTCTATGGATAATATATCTATTTTTTAGTGAACAAAGTTGGAGAATATGTTTTTTAGATTGATCCATCAATTTCTACTAGATATAAGGCCAAAATAAAATCCAGATCAATCAGAATGGAATGAAGAATGTTGATATGGAAAACTAATAAAAACCTGACTACATGTCATGTTCAATGAAGAACACAAGATGTGTATCCACCTTAGAAACTACAATAGGGTTTCATATAAATTATTTATGAAACTCTATGTATACCCTTTTCATATACCATGTACCCTATCCTAGTTGGACAACCAATGTGATGGGCCACAAAGAAGGGATCCCATGAAGGAGTATATAGGATCCAATACACTGTCATGTACTTTGGTACATGTACACGGTGTGAATCACACAAACCTTGTACCGGTTCAACATGAAACACTATTTAGTACACCAATATGATATGCACTACTACACAGATAGGAAACCATGTACTTATAAGAGACATTACCAAGCTATGAAGAGGTTTTACCCACTGTGTGAGCCCCACTCACACGCCGTTTACCCCCTAGGATCATTTTTGTAACTCTCCAAACATTATATAAACTTTTTGGAACATGGATTTGGTACCATGAGTACCATCTCATTACTGTTTGTCTATATAGAACATTATGGTTTCCACTTTTGTTGATTTTGAGATATAATGGGAAATGATCTGGGCACAAAACCTTTTGAGGTGATAGTAATGAATACTGTGATTAGACAAGATGACCAGATTCTTACTCCTAAGTGGAACCCTCCAGCTAGGCCGTGCATGGTTCATCTGTGGATTCTAGAGTGAAACCCTCCAGTCATGCTGGGAATGGTTCCTCTAAAAAATTGAATGGAACCCTATAGTTGTTCTAGATATTGATCCTCAACAACTATTAGAGTGGATCCCTCTAGATTTGATGGGAATGGGACCTTGATGATTATTTTAGTAGAACAATTCAAATGGGATTGGCATGGGTCCTCGACATCCCAGGCAGAGCCCTCCTTCTGTATCATTGCTTGGGACCTCATTGACATACAGTGGAACTCTCAAACTACGCTAAGAATGGGTCATAGACCATAAGAATAGAAACCATTTTCTCAGTAGGTCAATGGCCCTCCATCAACTATCAGAGTAGAACCATCCTTTTGAATAATATAATTTCCCCTCTATTTTGAAATAGTGGTCCATCAACTGCATGGAATAGTGATGAGATTTGGTTTTATGTAGCTTTTGAATAATAATAAAGATGAATTTTCCCCACTAAGATGTGTTTTTAGGGAACCTAAAACAATTCATACATGATAGTGCTGCCCAATGAAAATAAAAACATGGTTCGGTGATCGAGTTCATTACACTTATGTTTTCACTAATGACATGTGTGGTGTTGGGAATCATTTTTTGACTTCTGAACACTACTGGAAAATGGGTCTTTACCCATGATTCTCATGAAATGTGGTTTTCGGTGGCATTTTCTAACCTATATCCATTGTTCATGTTAAACTATGGGTACTGGGTACCCGTGTAAGAACAGGAAGAAAAAACATTGCATAGGAATTCCATAGGAAAATATATACCCACATTTTACATTGAGTTATGGGTATAGATTCAATTTATACACACAATTTTCAAAAACTGTGTGTATATCCTTCGGTATATAATCCAATACCCACGGTTTATTAACAATGTGGGTATATTTTCAACATATACACATAGTTCTACTAAATCGTGAGTGTAGAGTCCCTTAGTATTTTAGTGAATAAATAATTATAAGATAATATATGTATATATAATTATAATTTCAATTAGTTTAGTAGTAAGGGGTTCAAGCGATAGAACATAGACACAAGTTCAAAACTCTCGTGGGACATTTTATTTATACACTATATTATAAATATATATATATAAGATAACGTATATATATATAGATAACTATGATATGTGTAGTTATAATTCACTTTAGCAGTAGAGCAGTGACGCATGTTTGAAACCCGCACATACCATTTTATTTATTCCCATTTTTTATAAATATATAAATACGATAATATATTCATATATGAAGATAAGTTCAATTGGTCTAGTTGTATAGGAGTTATGCGGTGTAGCCGAGGTTGGGGGAAAAAACTTGTTGAAAACATTTTTCCTAATAACGAAGATTCCTATTTATATAATTTTGTAAATGTAAATTTATAATAACATGTTTTCTATAGTTCGAGTAGTCAACCACTGGATATTTGATGAGGAGGTTGTGGGATCAAAACCTGAAACCATATTTTTTTTCCAATACAGATAGAGAGATTAATATGTTATGATCAATTTTGATACATACACATGTAAGTGAGTTTCCTATATTGTTAAGGTTTAGTGTGGTTTAAGAGTAGATAACAGGTTTGAAATTGGTGCTTGTTTTTTTTAATATTTATACCAATGGATTTGAAACCATGTTTATAGGCATATGAAATGGTTGCAAGTGGTTATAAATCCATGACATGGTGAAAAAATTATATAACCATGATTTTGACAATCGTGGGTATTGGTTGTGGACCTATAATAATGCTTCATTTACCCAAAGTTACGCAAAAAGTTGCTATATCATATACCCACGTTTTTGGGGGATATGCCCATGGTTTTGAAGCATGGGTATAAGTCATTTTTTCAGTAGTGGAAACTATTGTTTACTATTTTTCTTCATTTGATATATGAGATGGGGATCCCTTTACTCAATCATTTTGGAAACTTTGAATAAGTAAATATATATTTATATACATCCTTTTTCAATATCCAATTAATGTATTTGGACACTCTTCTTATAGGAAAATATACATGGGGTATGACCTGTCCACTCTATGTCTAGATTCTCATGGTTGGATGAATCAACTCTCTTATTATAGGTGGTGAAGGCTTGATGGATAGTTCATCTAGTAACCATGTTTATCCCCTTTGGTTTAGATGATATTACTTTCACAATTTTTGGGTTGAGATGTACTATTTCACTATACCTTTTGAATATACTGTATTTCTCTTCTATCACATATCATACTACTCCCCCTTCATCTTTTGAGGCATCCTTCTGGGTATGTTTATACTCACCCCAAAATGGTATTTTCCCACATGACTTGTGTCGTATGCCAATGGTGGATAAGATTACCGCGACGTTAGAGGAATATAGAGACACTAAGTTCTTGGACTATATAAGATGGTCATAACATGTGATTCATGAGCCAGGATATCTCATATATTTAAATTTTATAGATATATATTTATTTGGGGCTCATTTCTAATTGGTAATGTATATTCCCCTTTACATTTTAGTTTATACTTCCAATCATTTGTGTTGTCTAGACGTTCATGCATTCTTGGATTACATTATAGTAGTGTTGAAACTTGTATTATTTCCATATACACATTATCATTGATTTGGTTGTGTGTGTGCATAAAGGTAGTTAGGAAAAAACCTCCCCAATTTCGCTATTCATTCATCTCTTTTCTCCTCCCCCTAACCTATAGAGGTGGGCTAGGTGTATTTTCCACTCATTCCCCTACATGGGTTTGGCCACGAAATATTTGTATTCGAGTAAGTTCTTTTTTGGGGACATTGTCCGGACATATCTTCTTAAAATATTTGGTTGGGTTTAGGGAAACAATGTCAATATGTATGTAGTGAGGCACATTGTCTAGGGAATCCAGTGATGGTGTGTCAACCAATGTAGCCATTCATCAGGAACATGAATTTCTTCTTGTCGACTCGGCATATCGAGACATTTTTTTAGGAGTTAATTGTACATACTTAATATAATATTGATTCTTTGATTTTCCTTCTTGAGTATAATACATATTGTTGTTGATATATATATATATATTCTCATCTAACATTATTACTCTATGATAACTTTTATGATGCCGCAACGATGACAATCATCCCACATATCATCTAAAGTTCATGACGACGTTCAGATAGCAACGAGGCCTCACTTCAGGGACTATCATGCGAGCCCCTTCCTCTTAGTATGAAGGTAGAAACACCTTCCACTATCATGTAGTGGATCATCCTACCACAGTGGTATTAGAATTCGTATAGTATAAGCTCACTCTTCATGTTCCAGCATTACAGACAACTAAGGTTACACAAAGATCAAGATCCTTAGGAAATAGAGGAATGGATAGAGTAAGTGGTATAAAACATCTGGCTTGTTTGGACCCCAACGGATTAGGTCGTGTCATTGGTATCCATCCATTTCAAGAAGCATTTTTCCATTGGATGGTCCATGTTATAGAGATTCATGATTAGTTGTAACTCAGATGGGACATATTCTAGGAGACATTTCATGATATGTAGATCCCTTAATTCCTAAACATAGTTTGGATCTAGGATATTCTTGTTAAATAAATGTGGTATGATGGTGGATATATACATGGAGAGGATCACAAACCGTATTTGTTATACCCATGTTATGATTTTTTATTCCTACATCCGAACAAAAAGGATTTAGTAGGGACATCATAGAGAAATATGAGCTAGGGTTGTACCGTTTTTCATCCCCACCTATGATGGGGGTCCATAGTGGGTAATTGTGACAGAGAGATTTCAATAATGGGGATACTAGGTGGCTAGAGATGGTATAGGGTATTGTAGAGCTGTGTATTATGTAGAATTTAGTGGATACTAGATGCCAAGATCTCGATATAGGATTTCATATCACAATGACACTCATGCATGTGGTCTAATGCAGTGTTGACTATCGGGGAATCCCTGAGTGGGGTGGTGATATACTTGTGACAGGTGTGGTCACATGGAACAAGGCATCTTGAATAGACATCAAGAGAAGACTAGGTAGATAATTGACGGACCTACATTGAATAGGCAGCGCCATAATCAGGGATCTCCTAGACAAAGACATGGTGGGTCCTAGAGAGGTGGATTAGCAGAGGAGTATGAGGATCTATGGGTGGTTAATTTTTTTGTGAGTACCTTCCACCACCACGACCTGGTGGCCCACATTAGGCTTAGGGAGATGGCTGTTGGGTTTATGGATAACTTTGGACATCAGAGGATTATGACCCCGTAATGCCCAAGATGATAAAGGGTATGATTTTTTTATTATACCCTTTCTTTAGTAATAGTATAAACAAGTACCAATCATTGTTTTATATCCATACTCCTTGTGTGAGAGCTATACGTTCTCTTAGAGGTTCTAGAAAAAAACATTGTCTTGAGGTTACTACATGGAAAGGATCTTCTATATCATTAATCTTGAAACAGTGTGGGACATTTCATAGAGGATAATGGTTCATGTGGGACCTTTTTGTTTTTCACAATGGAACCCTATATCATCATCATGGGTATGGAATGACTATCCATGGCCTAAGCCCAAATTAATTGCCACTACAGACAAGTCAGAGTCCTATAGAAATATGGGAGGAGATTATTATTTTTTGGAAAGAGAAATCTCATGGTATGACATGTGGATACCATGAGAAAGTCCCTTTAACCCATCAACCATAAGTTGGTGAGTATAGCACTTTGTGCATTATTCCTTTTAGGAATCCATGTTCCTTTATTTTTTAAGGATTATATGGATGTATTCCCAAAATTCATTTTCGGACAACCTCCTTGATGTGAGAAAGATTTTCCATTGAATTATATTCAAGTATTGACCCAATATCATCTGTAGTATATCAGATCGAACCTACTGATCATTAGTAGCTATGTTAATAGTTAGAGGATCTTTGTGAGAACGGTTTTGTCAGACCCAATGTGTCACGCTGGGATTTTTCTGTCCTATTTGTAAAAAAAGGAAGATAAGGGCTTGTGGAATTTTTTGATTATCATCACCTAAACCAGGGAACAAAATATAAAATGTTCCCTTTGTTGAGGATTGAGGACCTCTTTGACCAGTTGTGAGGTGAGATATCATTCATTAAGATGGATATCAGGTCCGACTACCACAAGTTGAGGGTTAATAAGGATAGTATTACAAAGTTTCCATTTTGATGTTTCTATAGACACAATGACTTTCATGTGATTCCATTTAGTGTGATGAATTCCCCTCTGTGTTTATAGACTTCATGAACCATGTGTTCTAGCCATATATATACTATTTTGTTGTTGTCTTCATTGATGAACTACTCTTTTATGGACAATACCTTTGTTTCACATTCAATGTAAGCTCATAAACATGTAGGAGGGTTACTAGGATTAGGAGAGCCATATGTGGTCTTAGTATCCGGAGTTGTTTTCCTATTTTTGGTATTATGGGATGAAAATATTGATGGATAGAATTATTTAGAGACCCATTTTTCCCTTGTAATACATTTAAATAAATATATATATATTTCCAGATATAGGGGTTGAGACAATGTGTGATTACAAGGTCTGGTGTTCCTGAAATTTATTTTATAAAAATATTAAATATCTTTTATATTGTGTATACATGATATCTTAAATAAAATAGGATATATCTTAAATGATTGATTAGATCTTAAATCTGAGACCATGGATTGGTCCACAATGCCGAGTATACACTAGGCATAAAATAAAATGATTATGCATTGGACATTCAGAACCATCACTCGATTGTGGTATGTTAAGTAGATTAAATTAATTTATTAATTAAAATAATTCTTTATTTGACTAAAAATGAAAAGTCATAAATGTATTTCCATGGAAAAAATCCAAGGGATGGCTCATAATCTTGGTAATTTTCGAAAAACTCTCATTCATTCTTCTTCTAGAAGTTCCTGACGAACAATGGAAAATTGCCAGACCAAATCAGATTAGGATGTAGAGAACATAATAAATCCTTCCAAATCATTGAATAATTCATTATTCATCAAATATTGATCAAAAATAGAAATAAGACTCATAATATGTGTTTTTAAAAACTTATAATTAAATTAATTATTATATCACTCTTTATTCATCGATCTGTGCCCTATTTTAGAATTTTTATGTTCCTCAGCACTGAAAAAATTATTTGGTTCATTTTTTTCTAACCACGAATCCATTATCAAGATATTTATCCAATAAATCATTTTCATTGATGTTTAAACATTGGATTTTTGTCTTTATTCCAAATTTATATTCATGTTTTTCACTAACCGGACCCCTTTGTCCCGGTTTGACCTTGCTGTGATGTGCCTAGCGTAATCAACCCCCTAGAGACACAGAAGATAAATGAAATAGGAATGAATAAGTGAGAAAAAAATAGATCTTGAATGGTTGTGGGATGGGGATTCAGGTTTTTTTGGTTAGTGTTCATCAACATGAACATGTAAGCTCTAGAGGCATGTTGACTGAACGAGGAAAACATCGATGGAATCCGAAAATGTTTTCCAGTAAACTGTGGTAGAGATCAATGATTTTTGGATAGACCCATCAATTATGGTTGGATATAATGTGGAAATTGAATACAAATCAATCATATTATTTCAAATGAAGTGGATTTTGAGAACTGGTGAAAATGTGGCAACATGCCATGTTAAATAAACAACACATGGTCTGTAGACACCTCAGTGGAAATGCTAGGGTTTTATAAAAATTAATGACCACATGACATGAATAACCTTTTCAGCCACCATGTACTATATCATAGTATGAAAACATGAGTGATGGGTCACATTGGTAGAACCCCGTGTATGAGGAAAAGGGGTACAAAACATGGTTGTGTGCTTTGGCACACTGACATGGAGATAAGTACAAGACCGTTGTTCGATTGAGCCAGGACACACCGTGTAGTCCACCTATACGACATGTATTGTTGCATGGATAAGAACTCATTTTCCAATAAGGGACATGAAAATACTATAATGTGGGGCCATATGTAGTTACCGACCCCTCAGTTTGTGTACCACCTTGATTCCTTTGAAGAAACATCCATGATTCATATCTCTTTCATTTGAAATAGTATTTTGAATTGTTAGTATCCAATAATTAGTGTGTTTCTGTGTAAAATGAAATGGTTCCCTCAGTAGGGCCTTTTGAGATACGATGAGAAATGTTCATGTCAAGAAACATTCTAAGGTGACCTTGATGATGGTAGTGATCAAGAAAGTTCACCAGTTTCTTACCCACGAGTGGAACCCTCCAGGTAGGATTGTCATGGGTCCTTGATTGCTTATATAGTGGAACCCTATAGCCAAGCTTGGAATGAGTCCTCTATAGACTCCCGAGTCAAACCCTCCATCTAGTCCAGGCATGGTTCCTTAACGACCATTAGAGTGGACCCTCCAATTGTGCTGAGCATGAGTCCTCATTGAAAATTTTAGTGGAACCCACCAACTGGGTTGTGTATGGGTCCTCGACATCCTGAGTAGAGCCCTCCTATAGTTTTAGGGAATTATTCTTCATTGACTTAGAGTGGAACCCTATAGTTGGGTCGGTCATGGGTCTTCAACCATCAGCATGAAACCCTCGTTGTAGGTAGATCATGGTTCCTCCATCGACTATCAGAGTATAACTCTCTTGTTTTACCTTGGCATGGGTACTCTATCTAGAAATTGTGGCCCCTTGACTATGTAGAATATTGATGAGACAAGTTTTGATGTAACTTTAGACACATGAATAAGTGGAATAAAATCCCCACTGAGATTTTTATCATGATTATACATAGAACAACATGGGTGAGACAGTGCCTCCTAATGTGTAATGTATAAAATAGTGGTAATTGATTTCCTTAGACTTGTGTGTTTTGGGTAGACATGTTGGATGATAGGCATCTTAGTTATACATTTGGAACTCTAAGAAAACTTTTTCTTAGGCGGAGTTGGGAAATGAAAATTTCTTTACTCTCTTGTTTAGGCTTCTTTGACTATATATATATATAGAATTATTCTGTATCTAATTCAAGGATTTGGAAACCCTCCTTCCTTGGATTGTGAAGACACACAGGTTATTCCATGTGAATTTTGTGTGTATATTCTAATGGTTGGATGTGTATAATCTCCTGCTATAGGTGGTGAAGGATCGATGAGTAGTTCATCTACTCACATTGTTAATCCCCTTGTGTTTGGATGAGATTAATTTCATTATTTATTTGGTTGAGTGGAAAACTTTAACCATACATTACGAATCTTCTATCTTTATATTCTATCATATCTCTTACTTCACCCCCATCATATTTCAGGGTGTCATATATGGTATGTTTATACTCACCCCTATATTTTATTTTTTCACATGACTCATATCTTCTGTAGTTGACAAATAGGATGACATTTAATTTAGATATTTTCAGATATACTAGGTTCTTGGACCGCATAAAATGGTTGTATCATCTGATTCTGAATCTAGGATCTCTAATATATTCACTTTTTTCAGTTTTTTTCATTTTAGGAAAAATTTCTGGTTGGGTGTGCATTTTTTCACATTATTTTTTTATTTAAACAATAATAAATTTTTATTGTCTATAGGTTCATTAATGATTCATTTATTTTTAAATGTTTTTCATCTTTTATTCTTTCAATTTAAATTTTTTCATTAAGTTGGTTTTGTGCGTGCATACACATACATAGGAATAGGCATCCCCGAGTTAGTTATGCATTCATAACTTGTTGTTTCACATTTCCTATGAATGCGTTTCTTGATTAGTAGTGTCTTGATCCCCAAATAGGGTTGGGTGATGAAAGATAGTGGTATTATATTATATATTAGAATAACAAGTAAAATGGATGGAAGTGGGTTCCATTGAAGCAGCTAGTGGAGTTACCAATGTAGCAGAACCCTGTGGGAATGTAGGGTCTACTCCCACTAAAAATAATGATTGGAACTCCTGCACAAGAATGACAGTTATATGATAATATTAATTCATATATTTATTCTTTTTCAATTCATTTTTCTTTATACTTGTTTTGTACTATTTTTTTGATTTATGGGTGATTTATTTAGCGTATTGATGATGAAGTAGATAAAGGGGTTCTACAATTTAACTTAATAGTCTCAATAATTATTTGGCATAAAAATTTATTTATGGTGTAAATCCATCAACACGGGATAATTGCAGACCATACCATAAAATCAATTTAGTCCATAAAAATTTTTTAGATGAATAAGTGTTATGACGTAAAATATTTTTATTTCCCCATAAAATCTGAGGGTATTAAAGACCCATCAATTTCAACTCAGCCCACTAAAATTGGAGATATAAAATAAACTATTACTAAAAAGTATTTATTTTTGGTATAAAACTTTAACTTATGATGTAAGAGTACCTGATAGATTTCAATTAAAGAAGAAAATCATCGTAAAACATATTTATGATATAGGGTAATGTAGACTATACATAATTTTTGAATCCAAGCATTTTAATGGGACATATATTCATTTATTCCATTATTAGATTTTTGTAGCCAACTCATTAATTATCTTTATTTTTCATCATCATTCACTCTGGTGTTTCTATTTTTGTTTAGTTCTCTAAATTTTTAATTTAGGTTCAGAATTTTAAATTTTTTCTTTTCCTTTTCATCCACAGATCATTGTTTTTTTCATTTTATATCTCAGTTCCATAAATTATTTTTTTCTATTACCATGATTTGATTTATTTAATTCATTAAAATTCTCATCAATTACATAATTTATTATTACACAATGTTAATTTTTGAATTACTTTCCTTGATTGTATGAATGTTTAATACTTTCTCATCTATACATGTCCAAAACACCTAGGGTTAGAGATCGATATTAGAGTAAAAAATGACATAATAAACATCTAAACAAAAACCTATTTAATTTAATGGATAAGGAAACAGTTTATTTTTAAAAATAATTCTCTTTTCCATTCATGAGCAACAATAAGAAATTGTTTGTTAATAACCCCAACCTAAATAGAATGAATCAAAATAGGATGAATTTTTTGAATTGATACCAGATTTTATTGTTTAACCTAATTCATATTGAATAGTAACCAAATATACACCATGGAGTGGTATTATATCTATAGAGATACACTTTTCTAAACCAAAGAAAATTGGTGACTTTTGAATGACTATGCATTCTGATCCAATTGACCAACCCTTGATATATTTAGGGCTATGCAATACATAATCTTCTCACAATTGATCACAAACCCTTTTGAAATGAACTGAATTTCAATAAATATTCTTAGTTTAATAAAGAGATTCTTATAATCAAGTGATAAATCCATTTATTGGTTACATTTACAAGGAAAACATCCATTGAAATATCATCCTTGTGGGTTTGACCCCAGATTTCCACTATTCTACATATATTCATTGCAGTGATAGTTGGGGTTTATAAATTTATAATCAAATATTACCAATTTAGAATAAAAAATGTTGTGTGGGATGGCCAAATTTGGTTTCATTTTTGGGGAATTTTTTTGACATTCTATCCTTTGGAATGAACGTCGGATTTCCTCACACTTTAATTTATACAGATTTTTTACAATTTTCTTGCATAGAACAGATCCTTCATCCTTAATTTTATACTTGTGCATGAGCCAAAACACTCATACCCATTCATGTATCTTAAAATGTAATAAACCAATTTCTTTTGAATGAAAAATTAACTGGTACCTCTTATAACACCATCATTTAAACCTAGAAGATCACAAAAATCATGTGGAAATCAATCACTAGAATTCACAACATGTTCTATCTGAATAAAAATGGAGTTACACTTTTTCTATATGATCATGTTGTAATGGAATATAAATTTTTTTCATTAGTTGGGTTGAATCCAACAATGTGCATCCTACCATCCAATATAATTACTTTGATATCAATATCAGACTCATTCATGTGATCCAGAATACATTATTAATCTATCAACATCACAAAGAAGATTAAAATGAAAATTTATCAAATTTCCCAAATGTATGAAAGACTTTCTTGAACAAAAGAGTATCATCAAATGCTACTTAGATTAGGGTCTTTGTCTTATCATTTCATTATAGGGACAAGGATTATATTAAAAAACAATATCTCGAGTTCATCCCTACAAATTATTGTTTATCCAATACATATTTTGGAAAAACTTTCCCATAGATACAAACCTAAATCTCTAATATATAATCCACAATATCACCTTATAAGAAGGTGAAATACCCAATGTTTCATAATATTTATTTAAACAATTTAATTGAATGTTCCCACATCATGTACATGTTGAGTGGAAACAAATACATACTTTCTATAGGGTCCTCCAACCCATTTCATGGACTATGGTAGATTTCACCGCTGATTGGGGACTTATTCTCAAGACAAACAATGTCCATTGAAAAATTTTATATAAGATAACATATAATTTAATTCTTTGGAAGAACAATCAAGGAACACCTCGATGCAAAATTCACCAAGTAGTAGAATCCACCCAACTTACAAACCAATTTGTATCTCTTAAAATAACCTAAAAAATTTCATCTTCCTTCACCACCAACACCACTACATACTCCTCCTATTGTAGTTTATGCATGTGAAATGTGTGTAAAATTTCAACCATACTGGGTATATCTATAAGTTATGGAAGAATCCTAGAGAAATGGTTTTATATTTTTAAATTAAAATCAATATGTTTAATAGTTTCTGCAATAACAAATTTTTTAGCAACAATTTTACCCAAAATGACAAATTCCAAAAAATAAATAAAAACCAAATCAATATTATTTTCAATAGAAGAGTGGTAAGTAACCAAAATAGAATTACGGACCCCCTGGGTATACCCCGAAAAATCTATCCCCTCAACCAGAAAAACCAATACCACAACAACCCTTTCCCTCTAAGACTCATCATTTTCTATCTCCTTATCAACTACACGTTCTTGCATCTCCACTATGGAAACAATAACAAGAACATCCTAAATAGTAAAATCTTGATACTTTTCACACCAAATGCATTCAAAAAGTGGAATAACACATGAATACTCAAGTGAAAGAGTGGAGAAATCAATGTTCATCTCTCCACAAAATCAATATCCATGTAAAGGAAAATATCTAAGACTCCTTCAGACCGATTACTGGTTACATTAACTACTTCTACTAAAACACATAACATAACTGAGGATAAATATATAGTTATTTATTATGTAAAAATGATGAAATTTCAAGATCCATAAAAAGGTAAGGGATATAAGATATAATAACTTGAATCATGTGAAATAATGAATAGAAATGAAGATGATAAGAACACACACAAATCTGATGAATCCGTTTCTTAGATGATTTATTTTTCAAAATTCATTAAGGATACACTTTCTAATATGATAAATAAGGAATAATTAACAATTATCAATTTCAATGAATAATTATCTACAATTTTGTGGTGGGTTATCCCCCCAAAAAATGAGAGACCTTGGTTGTTTCTTGAACCCCTTCACTACAAGAAAATGAAATTTCAGAAATCCTTATGTGATATCAGTGAATATATGAATATCATTCCATTGTGTTTCTTCAATACATCACAACTCACAGAAATTAAAACTTCAAGATTGGAACTTCGTCTTTAATACTGGAATATTAAATATCCATATGGTCTTCTTGATTATTTTTTAGTAATTTTTCAAAAATGAATATTCCCATCTTATTTTCTTATACCATATATAGAGGAAGAATGTGATTAACCGATAATTCTAGATATATGATTTATTTTATACATAAAAACATAATATATTTGTGCCAATGTAGACTAATTTTTAGATTTTTTGAAGAATAAGTAGTGTTTGATCTAGTGAAACATTCGTTAAAAATTAGGGAATCATTTTATAATCAAGAAAAAAAATACTAATGGAAAAAATTCTTTAATTGTTATTGAGGAAGAAAAAGATACTCTGTCTCCTGATAAATAAAATTATAGTGAATATAAAGAGGTAATTTACATCGAATATCCACTAGGAGACACCATTCAATAGTTCATACCATCTTTCATTGAGCCACCTACTCTAGAATTAAATTATATTATGAGAAAATTGAAGTACAAAATATTTGAAGATAGAAATAAACTTCTAGTTATCATATGATTAGATATAAATAAAGTGAAATAAGAACAACTGATTAATGTCTGTAAGAGGCATAAAAATTCAGTTTCTTGGTGTGGGGATGATATTAAGGGGATTATCCCCATGATTTTCACCCATAAGATTCTATATAAAGAGGGTTATAATATAAATTAAAACACCATATGTGACTCAACCCACAAATAAATGATATTTTTATTAAGGAAGTTCTAAATATTCAATATTTTGGGATTATATTTTAAATTTATGATATTTAATGAGTGAGGACTATATAAGTAATAACAATGAAAGGTTGATTGAATATAATAAAAAATAATGAAAATAAAAAAAATTACAATTCAGACCATCACTGGATTGTATGTGTATGTGAGATATTGAAATTTCAATGAAATAATATAAAAAGACTACTTACCTCTACCATTCATGGGTCATATACTTGAGATATCTTTTGATCATGAATTATATTTTTTTATTGAATATTCATAATACAATAAAATCATCACTGACCTTAATGTTTAATCAAATACCACGTTCACAAGTCTATTCAGAGTATTTTCCCATCGAGGGATTCCATTTGGGATGTGCAATGCACTAGAAATTTCCCATAGGTGTATGACACATATATATCATGATATTAATGAAGGGTTTTTAGAAATTTTCTTGGACTATTTTTAAATGTACGGTCTATTCATTGAAGTATCGTTATGAAATTTGGAAGTCATTTTACAATCATGTGAAGAAAAATTACTAGTTCTAATATGGGAGAAATTCCATTTCATGGTCCATTAAGGCATCATCTTCATATATAAAATTTTAATGCATGGTATGGAAGTTGACCAAACTAATATAAAATTAATCTAAGAAATATTTGAACCCAAAAAAATTGAAATGAATAAGTATTGTTATGTTCCACATAATATTATATCTTTGTTTCATTAAATAATTCGCAAAAATAACCAAAACAATGAAAAACATACTATCGATGTATTTTAAATTTGAATTAAGTGAAGAATTTATGAGGAAATTTTATACATTAAAAAATATCTCAGTGGCCACTCTTGAGTTTATATCACCTTATTGGGACAAATATTTTAAAATGATGTGTTATGTTAGTGAAATTTTTGTGGGTGTTCTTTTAGGAAATCAGGATGGACAAGTATTTCATCTAATTTTTTAAGCAAGACACACCCTAAGTGATCTCAAATGAGTTATTCAACCATGAAAAATTATATTATGGAAGTAGTCTACACATTTGATTGATTTTGATCATATCTCATACAGTCATGAATTATCGTTTGCACTGATCACACATCACTAAAATACCATATGACTAAAAATAATGGAAAACTGAAGCTGATAAGGTAGAACCAGAAGTTTCTTAGTCAGGATCCAAGTATCACTAAGAGGGAGTGGGGTGAATCTTTGATATCTGTTTATATAATGTTTCATTTTTTTTAAATAATCATTTCACCACTTGTTTAATATTTATCTCTTTACGAAACACAATCAAAACACCCATCCACAAGAACACTAGATTTACAAGGTTCACTACTCAAAAAGAGTATCTACATCCTTAATTTTGTATGGGAACAATCCAGTACCAGAAAATACAATAGAAAACAATCATTTTATTTGTAATAAATTGAGTAGGATAAACCCTTGCAAACATGTATCACTTGTAAAACAATTATCAAGTGTGTGTGAACCCTCTTAGAAAAAATATGTTAATGTATTTTTTCTGTGCTTCATGAAATGCTTTCAGAAATATAATATCATAAAACAATTATTCACTTTCCTACCCATAAGCTGGTAGGAAAATATTATAATTCATAATGATACATATTTTTATACCCTAGTCAAATCATGATGTACATAGAAAGAACTTCCCACTTAAATTGGGTACTCAAATATTTAACTCGAACAACTCCTTCATAGAGCTCCTTCACGAAGAACCCACCATTGCAGAGCACTCAAGTTCATAGAGATCACTAGTTCATAGAGCTCAAAATTTTTCATACAATAAGGTGCACATTAAGATGTTCAGTTCCTTCACAAATCTCTTCGGCCCAATGTGAAACACCTTTCCTCTGCATATCTTACTACCTTCATAGATCTAAATTACTTTGCGAAACATATTTTCTACTTGAGAGTGCTAAAATTATTAGAGTCTCTGTAATATTCTCATGTTTTAGGGTACTTTTTATAGAAATTTCCATCCAACTTCAAAACTTTCCTCACCTCATCTGTGCCACAGAAGCTCATTTCATATAGTTTTAAAATTTCATTCGAAATTATCTTACTTTTGTGAAGCTCTATGGAAATTTTCCTATATCGGAATGATCGTCATTATCATGGAGGATTTAATAAAATACTTCACTCCTCCATGATTCTTCTTTATCCGTTACACCTCAATAAAAATCATCGGCTTCAGTTCTGCAATATTCAGCCACAAAGCGCTATTCATCTTGAATTTATGAAGCTCATCATACATGAACAGATAATCATCATAATACTTTAATATATTGTTATTCAATCTTCATAAAGTACTTTTTCCCTAAATTCCTAACTCTTCCATGTTATTATGGTATATTCAAGGAAATACACTTTTAGAAATTCTCACCAATAACCAGATTTTAAACCCAAAAATTATTTCAAAAACTATAAATCTATGTAACCATGGACACCTATTTCTGAAAACCTAACCATATTGATTGAAAAATAAATTTCTCCCAATGTCATTCGTAAATAATTCAATGAAATTTCTCAAAACTACTTATGATATTTATGAAATACATACCAGAAAAGCATCCTCAAATTTACCATGGAATGTATCGTATCATACTTATCTTACTTATTCCACTTATAAAAAGTGAAGTTATTTCCATTATTTACAATATTCCTTGAAAAAAATTGACAATACCTAAAAAAGATACTATTTATTATCATCTTGGTCCACAAAAATCATACATATGAAATTATTGGATATCATTATTAATGAAACAATATGGATTAAAAATGTCATTATCGACCTTCTATCGTGACTTCCACTTCCCATTATTATGGATAATTAAGAACTAATTATTAAATATTATTTTCTTGGTGAGACACTCTTTCAGGTGAATGTGAGAGCATGAACATGGTTCTTTTATATAGAAAATAATGTGTCTATTGAATCCCTCATCCCCACTTCTCCTATCATCAATGGAAGAAGATAATTTTCTATTATTGACATTGTTACTTGGAGGATCCTCAAATTTTTAGGTATTGAATGGATGGATTAATGTGATGCTACATTCTAGAAGAGGAAATTCAATGTGTAATAGAATTATATCATACATCACTCACGATATGTAATTATGGTTTTGTGAGATCCATGGATAAAATCATTTAGTTTGGATTCCTTTAGCAATCACTCCATTAGGACACAATATGTTTTTCCAAGTGATGAGATCACTTCTAGTGAATAAACACCATTAGTAAATGTCAAAAAATTATAGGAACCCAATCATTGATGTAGAATTCTTTGATGTCTAGGGGATTGATTTCATAAATGCATTTCTGAATTCAATTTGAATGGTTTATAGCTCGTTCGGTGTGAAATTATTATCTACGTGTTTATAAGGGAAAGGCACCACCCATGACACAACCAATATGGTCATGCATTTTTTATTGAAAATTAAATTTTACTAATTTGTATCCCCTCCTATACTCATTGATTTTCATGGGAAGATTTTCAAAAATGATTTTGTGAAAGGGATTCTAAAAAATATAGGATTCAAAGAAACATTCGGACACCATACTCCCCACTAACTATAAGACACGGGTAATTGTCTAATAGGTATATCTAGATGATACAGAAAATGAGATTCAATATAATGGGAAGGAATGAAGTCTTAATTTTGATGAGGCACATTAAGTGTACCACCCAGATTATAAAACACCCATCAACACTACTCATTCTTGACTTGTTTGCAAAAAACCCTATCATTTTCTAGTGGAACTAGAACACCGGTCATAATAGGGAATCAAAAAGCTAAACATTGGTTCTAAAAAATATAGTCAATGAAGATTACTAAAAAAAATATTTGGAGGATATTAAAACGGACGATTACGAAAATTCATATATATATATATATATGGAGAGAGAAATTTAGTGGCATAAAGGGCACATTAAGAGATATATATATTAACCAGGGGACAAGATCTATTTCTTAATTCACATAATCAATTATTCCTTTGGAAACTGAAATACCAATGGCTGGGTCCACAAAATTTAGTTAAAATATCTCCCTATAAGACATTAAAGAATAAATTTGGAGAGGGCCCACCCATCAATATGAATATAAAATGAAGGAAAATTTACCAAAAGTTTTTCATGAAGAGCGTGTTTTAAATTTCAAATTCATATTTCATTAGGTGGTTTCTATTTGTAGACATAAAATGAAGTTTTTATTAAATGGTACAGAAATTTATAATCATTTAAAATCACTGGAATAATGCTGAGAATACACATCAATGTATATATATATATATATTATGGTGTATGAAAATACCTTTACACTATAAAAATTTATGGTAAAAAAATTCCAATGAAAATTATATTGTAAATTCTAAATTTATGCTGTAAATTTCATGGTGGTAGATTTTTAATCCACAACCTTATGGATTGTTGAGTACAAAACCCCATTCCACCGCTTCTCCCATCCACTACATTCTAGACACCTATCTTCCCCTTTTTGGTCTTTATCTATGATCATCACCCCCAAATTATCTTCCTCACGCCCCTTCTTACACTATGGTTTTCCTAAAAGGTGGTAGCCTTCCTTAATCTAATCACACAGGCTAGGGCTCGCACCCTCTTATAGCTAAGCACGAGGTTCAAACTCCAACTCCACCACCTCCTCATTTACCACTAGCATCTCCCACCCCACAATATTTCCCTTCCATTTTGGGTTTGTGTTACAAAACCTAGCATTCAAAAGGTGTGAACCTACATACCCATATCCATCATTTTATTAATGTCATAGATCATGGGCATCATAATTTCTTTGGTCAATTATATCCCAATATAAATAATTAAATTAAGGCATTGGATTTAGCTATTCTGAACAAAATCCTTAAAGATGATAAATTTTTAATTTCACTTCAGAAGATGAACCACTTATACGTCATCCTGGTGCATGAAAAAAAATATTGAACACTTTAAGGAGATCTTGATTAGATTTGATATTTACATATTCCATTAAACATTATATTAAGGTGGAAAGGATTTGTAGTTGACATTATGTGAGTTAGAAGATGTATTGGGGGTTTATTCATCATATTTCACTTCCTCTTCCACTTATTTCACCCTATGTCTTTATCCAATCCTGATTAATATTCCCTAGATCTAGGAATGGATATCTCATGACCCCTCCCGCATTCATGATTCAACAATGTATAAGAGGACCCATAAAATGGGTGATGATCTTAAGATTATTTAACATTTTTATCCCACTCATGGATCACATTGGGAAACTCCCATGGGACCGTCACACAGATAGAGGGGTCCATCATTTATACCACCATGTGACCTCCCGTTCTCAACATGGCTGATTTTTTTTACCTATACGACGATATTCAGGAATGGTGGAGGTAAGACCTACCCCCCACTAGGCATGAAACCATAGTGTAATCGACAGCTACCAAAATCTCCTTTATCATTGACCAATGGAGTCAATAGAACTAAAAATACCATATAAAATGTGATTATTTACATGGTTATTGACTTCTACAACTAGGTATTGATGTTTTTCACATATACTGATGAGTCCCCTACTCTTGTGGTATTAGTTAACATACCTATTCATGTTGAATTGGTTGTTGCTACCAAACTCGAGGCATCTATATCTTCCTAACCCCATAATCCATTAGAGATATAGAAGTTGTTTTACAACCCTAATCTCCTTATCCAGTTCTTTCATGAGAAATATAGTCATATATTCCAATATTTATTCATCCCATTCATGGATTCTTTCTCTACTACACCCCTAGACACTACATCTACATACACTTAGAATACATCCACCAGAACATTTTCTAGCTCCACCGCTATCCCTTCCTTCCTATTATCAATCATTACCTCAGTCCTTATTCCTTAATAGATTACATACACATCATATCAGATATATTTCTTCATAAATAAAGCCATATAGGAAAAAGGCCCTACCATATTGGCTCCACTAGTGGTCCCTTTTATCTATCAAATTACAAGATAGATGGGCATTGCCTAGATCTGCTACTCACCCCACCACCTCTGACCAAGTAGCACCTATAGTGACCGACCATGCTTATAACACCACAAAACCTAATCCAGTAGTTGGATCATCATTTCTCACCGCTATCAATAATATAGGAATTCTGGTATAGATCAATACACCAATAGATAGAGTGGAGACCCATGATATTGATAGTAGAGAGTATACCTACACTATAAATTCTATTCCATTTATACCACTCCCATGATTTTCTCTATTTTGGGATGTATTTATTTATTCATCATATTCCATGTACTAGGTTTTATTGTTTATATTATCTAATGGAGGGATATAATTCTTTTGATGGAAAATACTTCATTCACACTATCCTTATTAATTTTTCATTGAATTTAACATGTCTCGTTCTTTATTATCTTCTATCGATGTCAATACACATGATAAGAAATTATACGGCCATCCCCATGATGTATTTCCTTATGTAAATTACATATAAGGATATCTCTGTGATATCTATCTGTGGCATACATGTTTCTCTATCTTCCACACAAGATGGATGGTATGACCATTTCTGAGAGGGTTAACCCCACAAGATGACCATTAGTGTTTTGGGAAACTTATATGCATTCCTAGAAGTCATAGAGGATGGCTTCGGCTAATGGATTCTTCAATTGATCTATGTGTATCTGTCTGGATAATGTCTTCTTGTTAACGCTTTACGGTGGAAATGCATATTTTTTTATTTTTAATCTTATTTGATTTTGAGAAGGTATTTACTTTTCTTTATATATTGGTTTGATAGATATTTTATTCTAATTCATACTTTTTATTATAGTCTATGTACATATACCTGAGTTGATATCCATTTCTGGTTATTGTGTTCCCCTACCCGATATTCATGTTACATATTGTTTGTATCCTATGAACTTGTCATTTATCTAGTAAATGTATATTTTGTTTCTAACATTTTATTTGGTGTCCAATTTTATAGAAATATCCAACATTTTCACTCGATACATGAAATGTATTACAGAGGGATTTCAATTTTCGTCTCATTTATTATTCTTTTTATTTAAAAATTATTCTTATTTTATTGATATCTCTCCCAAATAACATCTCACAAAAATGATGTCATTATTCACTTTTACATTTGAGTGGGAGGGATTTAATCCTTTTTTCATAAACACATGAATTTTTCATTTTTCACATCAAGGTGACAATTTCCCTAAATCATTATTTAACTTAAAATATCACTAAAAAAGTGTGATGAAAATAAGACATTTTGATGTGGAATATTAAAATCTATTATTTACCCTATTTTAGAATTTTATCATGATTTCCGAGTTGAGTAATTTAATTTTGACAATAAAATTTTGAAATTTTTTTTGATTGAGTTATTACTAGTTACTAGGACCGAGCTAATTTTTCTATTTATAAGTATTCCCATCCCCATGAGGATTCTAGATCATATTTTTTCCATAATTTTCTATGAAAATTTCTTGAGAGAATCCTGTGAAAAATATACTTATTCAAAAAATTCATTGAAATGTTTTCAAGGCTACGAATAAAAAAAATAAAATATTGACATAATTGAGGCATGTTTATTGTTAATCCATTTTCCTGAGACCCACAAGTACATTTTTCTTATAAATATTGTATAATTCATGAATAACCTTGTGAGGTTTGATCCATGTTGCAATACCATTGTATCTTTTATTATCCTACTCATTGGAATGATTTCTTGTTTTTCTTATGAATAATATTATGGAAGATGGTCATTAATGAGGTACATGAGATTCTTATTATTAAGGAGATATATAGTGAAATTTTTACCCAATCTATGGGATGTGGTCTATTGTCACATCTAATGTATATTGTAATTTTCTCGTTTCTAAAAAAACAATATTTTTTTATTAATATGGTCAAAAATCACTATTATGAAATTGATGAATGTTATGGAATATTATATGTGGTAAAGTGATGGATGTGAGATCTGGCCAAGAAAGGATATTTGAAAAAAGAAAAATAAAATTAAAAAGATACATGATATTTTCATTATATTTTTATGCCAGATCCATGGACCTAAATTATCTTGGGGAAGGGTGGAGATGCTACATTTGGGAGGAGGTGATTTATTTCCCTATTCCTAAATATCATGAATTTTACTTATGTGTTTTCCATCCCTTTTGAGATTTATTTTTATCATCTTACAACCTTCGCTATGACTTAGAGTCATTTTAAACTTATTACTGAATTATTCATTATTATTTGTGTATTTGTCTTTATGGAGTGGAGATATTAGAACCAATTCAACCATGTAGTTAGTAACATGGATTTAGTGAATGAGAATAAATGTAGTATCATTTTATATTGAGTTATGATAGAACATTTATGGTGAGATAAATTAAAACATTGGTATATCTTCTAAGGAAAAGTTTAAAAATTAATATTAAAGGAAAAAGTAAATTGATTAATGTTCATGACTATAGGGCATGACTGGATCTTTTTTTTGGGGTAAATTCTTTAGGACTCACATTTTCTTCTAACACATTGTTTCTTTTTTTTGTAATGCACATTTCCTTTTTTTTAACATTTGGTATAATTTTTTTGGCATTTTTTTCTCAAGGATATATAATTGTTCTTGTTTCGAGGAATTTGATATGCTTAACTCAAATATAAAAATTATATTTATTACATTATGCTTCATACATGTTTTTTAATTTATTTTCATTGATTTCTGGACTGTTTTATGAAGTTATTTGGAGTAGATGTTAAAAATGGGATTTTTCATTAATGTTTTTAGATAAAGTCATTTTATTCAAGAAATAGTATTTTATGAGGTAAAGCCATCGAGACAAGACAATTAATGACTAGGCCATAAAATATTTCAATTGCTAAAACTTTATAGAAGTATAATTATTATAGAATAATATATTTTATTACAATATAAAATCCGCGGGTCTTAATGCCATAAAAATCATACTCAAGTCATAAATTTTAGAGATATATAATCACCAGATAATTCAATGTTTTCCTTTTTGGTGTAAAATAATGTCTGCTGGTTTAATTGTACTATAAAGTGTGTGATGAAAGAATACTTCTTCCCTAAAACATGTTTACATCTTATAGTGATATAGGATAAAAATATTTCATGTGGATAACTATTTTTATGGGATATTTATTCATTCATTATATATTGAAATTTTATTAACCGAGTCTTTTATTCAACTGGTTTTTCTTCAAATTTTACTCATGTTTTTATACAGCGGTTTCATTGAAGAAAATTTAAATTCATTTTCTATCTCTAATGTAGATAATTTTCTTCTTCAACAAGAATTCCTTACATTGTTTTTTGCGACGAAGGATCAAATTTTTTCATTAGTCTAATGTTATTATTTGATATATAATTTCATTAAAATAAATTTCAATTTTATTTTGGAGTGTTATACTTCATCAATGTCTGGTTCAATTATGTAGATTGTTTGCATGTTTAATACCACTTTTTCCATGCATTGCTAATTCACCAAGGGATAAGGATTGAGAGTGGGGGTAAAAAATCACTAAATAATTTCTTAATAAAAACTAGGTAAATTTTGGACTAAGGTATTGAGTTGTTTTTAAAATCACATATCATTCCCTTTTATGATACAAACTAGGATACCTCAAGGGAATGACCCCAACCTAGTTGGAATTAACCGAACTATGATCGATACTTTTAATTGTTTCTTTATTTTGTAGTTTCACCTAATGAATTTGTAATAGAAACCAAATATGGAAGAAATATTGGTTTCCTATTTAGGTAGGTCCAATTTTCTAGAAATAAGCTAAATTGGTGACTTTTAAATGACAACACAGTCCAATACAATAGACTCTCCCTTGTTAGGTGTAGGGTTATCTTAAGTGTAGGCTCCATGAACATGATCCCAAAATTTTTTTGAATCAATTGAATTTCAATCAAACTACATAGATTAATACCCAAATCCATATAATCGTGTGAGTAATCCACTATTAGGATTTAATTTCAATGTCAATATCCACCTCCAGCTCATCCATATGGGCTCAAAATTAATCTTCAACTATTTTACATGTCATTATAGTAGTTTTAGTTATGTTTTATAAATTTATTATTTGACCATTCCTATATAGAATCAACGATTTTGTGCAGACACGTCATGCTCTGCAACATTTCAGACCATACCCAGGTGAATATGCATGATATATTCCGTCATCAACCCCTCTTTATTAAGATACCGCAATGAAGGGAGAGAGATTGTGATCCCCGTGTCTCACCTCTAGTAGGCCCCAGGTTGGAGTGTAGCACAGAGGGTATACAAATCAAATTTATAAGAATAATTTCCATTAATAATATAAATAAGATCACATAATAAGATTAATCATCCACAAGAAATTCCTTAACATAAAATAAAATTAAGCCAAACACCATCCAACAATGTATGTATAAAGAAACCCAATATAGAGAAAAGTCTCCAAAGTAAATAAAAAAACAGAAAATGTGAATAATCAACAATCCAAGGTCTGAGTTATTAATGACAAGAACATTCCAAAATAACTACTATGAAATATGAATAAATTTTTATACTTGTATGATGAAAATATAAGTATAGTCAATTGGGAACCAATGTCTCTCATGCATATGTGAAAATACCAAAGTAATTCATCAGTGAGAATATATTAGAACCAAATAGATCCTATAATGATACAATAACCAACCCATAATCAATTTGGATCACTCAAAAAAAATTACATGTCAAATAACATAATATAAAGCGTATAGATGAAGGGTACATCACACTACTTTTCCACTAATTTTCTTCTCTCACACCTCAACGTCTTATGTCCTAGCACTCCCACCTCTCACTTATCACCTGAATGGACATAATGCCTTCTTTTTTATTGATTATTGATAGTACCCCTTTCAAGGGATGAGGGGGAAACCATAAAAGTCCCTTAGGTTTTAATATTACATAACCCATAGGCTTGGAGATAGTAAATGACTCGAAGGTCTTAAGGAAATCATACTGACTATGATAGCATGAAACCTCTCCCTCGAGTATCTTCATCGTGATAATCTCCCCACATATGCATGGTTTTTGGCTAGCATTCTTGTGTAGTGATTCATTGGCTCAATAATTATGGAAATTCCTTACCCTCTCATTTTTCCAAATCTATATAGCCATGTTCTGGTGAATGTGCCATGCTCTAGAATCATCTTCTAGAGATATGTCCTTGTCGAATCTATCTGGGCTTCTACATATCAGGCTTACCAAAAGCCTTGAGGAGTCATAAAGGCCTTATAGGTGTCCTGAATGCCTTACTAACCAAATGACTTGGGTGGCTCGACAGACATAAGAACTCCAAGACAAAACAGGTGGCCCAAGGTGAATAGATTCGACTGTTATAGTAACTGCTACATTATCTGCTATAGTACCCACAAAATACTGCAATAGTGTCCACTATAGTTACTGCTACAATACTGTTGTAGTACCCCAAAATTATGCCTTCATCTTCTTCTGAACCTAGGTCTCTTGGATTCACTTAGATAGAGCTCACCAACTGGGCTGATGCTCATGTGCCTCAACCGTATCACATCACATCACATCTCACCCAAAGACACCAGGGTGATGACACCATATTAAATATCATTTCTAGTGTAGTATGGTTTCATGAACATGAATGATATCATCATTTTACCCTCATAGTACCATGAATTACCCCCACCATAATCTATCCCATCACATCTCACTCGAAGACACCTCGACTATCACATCTCATCACATCACATTTAAGAAATTGTATATTTCATTTTTGTCCATCACATACTATGCATATCACCATCATCCAGAAGAGTGAGTGGTGATCATATTGTATCCATCCATTCATTCTCCCACCAATATATTAGGAAAAACACCTCCAAATATATATATATATATATATGTGTGTGTGTGTGTGTGTGTGTTTTGGAACATGGTTCTTGACGTGGGTGGGAAAAATATAGAAATCATCAGGAATATAAAATGAGAAGATATATATATATATATATATATATATTCATAGAACAAAATACTCATCCTAAGGTTCCACAATAAAGGCATAATTAATCTAACAAGAACCTCAACTACTTCTTCCAAAACTAGATTCACTACCCCACACAAGAAAAACTCAAGATGTAATTCATATTTTTGTGTTTAATTCTAATTAATCTATTTTACAAATTTTCCATCACTATCCCCTTCAATTATGTCGTGACCATTGTTTCAAATTTTCATACCATATTTTTATATTAAAACATGATACATTCAAACAACATATCCCATTGAAGATTCATACACTAAACATTCAAATTTAAAATCAATTTCATGAATTTATTTCCATTACTACATAGGAAACCTTCACAAAAATGACACAAAATTGGAATCACAAATCAATATAAGATCAATAAAATACAATTCCCACCTTCTATAACAAATATACCTCTTTCACATCACTATTAAAAAACACACTATAACCACTATCTGAGCCCCGCTGCATAGCCACATCACATTCACTTCCCCTACACACATCACAAAAAATCATCGGGACATGCATCACATTAACAAAACCCTAACACGACCCCAAAATTCATCCACAAATATGTTACAACACCCAAAAAGAATTTTCCATGTCGGGAATAGGGGATTTAATTCAATTCCAGTTATTTATTTTAGGTTGTTATCACAAAATCCATATATCCTGGTGGAACCAATTTATTTACCGAGTATTAGTGGTTAGCCATTTATTTACGGTTGTGTCACAAAAATCACACAACATGTGCATCAAATTATATATAAAATTTGCAAAAGGGTCTAAAATGACCATGAATTCTAATGATACACCAATAGAGATAGATCCAATATTAAAATAACAAAATTTTATAATAGCATTCAAAGCATTCTCCTTTAACATACCAACTTGATTTGACCAATTTATTTTCTTTATCAATTTATATGTATCCATTTACACATAGTTAAACATAATCACACCTCCTAAAAAGATAAACATAAAGGATAAGTGAAGGAATTTTCTACTAGGAAGAACAAAGATTTACACCAACAAGTTGAACTAGAAACTAGGCATGGACAGACTGGAGGAATCCTCTTTTAGGGGAAAAATCAAACCAAAACTGAAAACAAGGATCCAAAACCCCAATGGAAAATCCCCCCCAAAGATAGTTGTCTTATTTGAATGATTGAAAGAAATATAGAAGGAAGGATATTCACATTAGAAATATGAAATTAGAAACTAGTGGGATAAATGTTTTTTAATTGGTTATTAAAATAATTTCACAACAAAACCACAGATTAAAACCTTTAAAAAGTGATCAGATATTTAATAAATATAGGTTATAATTAAAATCCTTTAAAAGGATTTAAAATTCATTAATTAAAGAATTAAAACCATATTCCATCAAAGAAATGTTAAAAAAAATTAAATTTATAGAAAACCAGATTCACTAGAGAGATCTAATGTATGATATCTACAGTTTGAGATATAAAATCAGTTCAGATATATTTTTTTGGTGATACACCATTTGAGGTCTACCTCTAAAGATCCACCATTGGAGATCCATCGTTAGTTCGGAGATCTAGTATTGGATATCTACCATTGGAGATATACAATTGGTGAACTACCATTAGAGATCTATCCTTAGTTCAGGTATATACTATTGGATATCAACTGTTAAATATCCACAGTTGGATATCAACCTTCGGAGATCCACTGTTGGATATATATCATTGGTTCTCAGATCTATTGTTAATTTAGAGATCTAACATTAGTTTAGTGATCTAACATTAGTTAAATGACTTAAAACACACCTTCCTACTCTAAAAAACTTTTGTACCATAACCAAACACATCAACCATAATATTTCAAATAATATAGTAGGTTTGATGGTCTGGGATGTTATGTTAATTACCCTTGAAAAAATTCTCGTCATTGAGACATTAAAACCAAACTAGAAGTAATGAGAGGAATGTTCTGAACATCCATACCCCAAGATACCTTTCATGTATATCATTACTTATAAAACACTAACACTAATATATATTTTCAATCCATGATCCCACAACTTCCCAACACACTATAATAAGCCAAACATTTGAATAGGGAAATTTCATCCTCAATGTCATGATATTATAAACCTCGGGTTGCACTAACTATCCAAAATGGATTTAATTGTATCATAGTATAATGTGTATTAATTAGAAATTAGGTCCCCCAAAACCTTTAAATATGCTGTAAATATTTAAAAATCACACATCAAGAAGGAAACACATCTCACATAAAAAAACAAGGTCTGAACGACACATCAATGCACATTAAGGTAATATAATCATAAAAAAACATTGGGTACTAGGATATCATGTATGTATCATTCTCCAAAGTAATTTTCTTTAGGACACGATTCCACTAATGTATAAGAACTAAAATAATGATCCATACACACAACACCTTCTCTCGATGATTAGGGATTTCCATAATCTACTGCAAGAATGTCGCATCATCCTCAATATCTGACTCTCCCCAGTCAATGATACGGGATGCATCATGAAGATATTGTTAATGTTTTATATGTGTAATATGTCATGGAATCATCCTATTAGATAATAAATTTCAAACTCATAAACCACCTCACCAATGAGACAAAAAACCATGAAGGGTCTTACAAACTAGGGAGAGATCATACTCCCACTGTCTAACCTCTATTTCACATTTCGGGGGGAAACCATCATGAAAACATGGTTTCTAACTTCAAACTATAATAGAACCTCTTGATATCAGTATTATACATCTTTTGGTCTAGTTTATTAATACTATCTCAAATCAAGTGAACCTTCTCTACCATTCATGGAAATACATCAGTTTTTAGAATAACTAACACCATAAGCCCACCCCATCACAACCGAGAAAGACGTGTCTATTCATATAAATTATAAAATGAGGGCATGACAATAGATCAGTAACATATATTATATAAAAAAAATCATCCATTGTAAGGAGTCATTAACATAATATTTTGAAGTCCAAGACACATTACCACTATATGTTCTCTAATTTGGAGATAGTTTTCTCCTTTGGAATGTACATTTGAGGGTGGAATGTAGTGATAAGGCATAACTAGATACAAAAAGAATGATGTTGTACCCCCCAGAATCATGTGGAATATTTTTCATCCAAATACAAGAGAGAAAACCTAGGGACTTCATGAATCTTTCCCACATAATCCAAATACCTCTTAGTCAAAACATTTACTGTGCCTAACTCCTTGACCAATAAAAAGTTGGTCAATTTCATCAAATGATCCATGGTCATCTATATAACATCACATCCTCCCTGATCATTGGGATAAACCAATGAAAAAATATTTTTATATTTCATCCTATTTCTACTCAAAAAAATTAATAAGGTTTTAACAAACCTCCAGGAACAGGATGCTCTTCCTTTAACTATTGTCAAACCAAACACCTCTCTATGAACTCCCCCACCATGTGTTTCATCCTGGGCCACCAAAATTGAATACTCAAACCATGGTATATAATGGAAACTCATGGGTTTAATACCAAAAGATATAAATGAAACTCAATAAAGAATATATCTATCATCACTACTAAAAATAAGAATCTCTTGTGAAACAACATTCAATTCAAAACATCCTCCGACTATCACTTAAGAAAATCACCATGGCCAAGGTGAATGTTCATCGCATATTTCTATAAGTATCCCCTTTGAGAATCCTCCCCCTTATGAAATAGGGAAAACAAGACCATCATGTGAAAAAAAGATAATTCATAAAACACCCTTATATCTATGTGAAAGGATTCCAACTCATCCATTTCATTATAAGAATTATGGGATCAAAAAAAATCATTCCAAGACTATCACATGAATGAAATGGAAAAAAATCATATTTTCCCCATGTGTAAGAGACATAAAATTCATAATAAAAAATAACTCTATCCGCCACTAAGATAACAAACATAGATCACGTTGAGAAAGGATATACATCTTGCTCTGTGGGTTTGTGAAGACCACAAAGCACTCCCATATGATATAATGCTACCACAACATCAGAACAAACATAAATGATACTAGATCATGATCATGTGTGGATAGTTATTCTCATTAGGATGTAACTAAATATACTTTTAAGTGATAAATTATTCTGTCTTCGTCAACACACACCCTAATCCTAAACAAGATGTATCCCAAAACACCTCAAACATCACACCATCCTCAGGAAACTAATCCACAAGAGCACTGTGAAAATTTTATTTCAGGTAATTGAATGTTTCCTAGAAAATATCAATCAATAGAAAATATTTTTCATCATATTAAATGATATCAAAAGGACTAAAACTTGAGCAACATCAGCCAAAAACCTCATATAATATCATGTGAGACTAATAAAGCTATGAACCCCTTCCACATTCCTGGTTTCTTTCAAGAATAAACTACCTCATCATTTGATGGTTCTATTTCCACACCCAATAGAGACACCACATACCTGAGTAAATGAACCTATTATTTCCAAAACACACACTAGGAAAACATTCCATATAAATGGTGTAAAATATAAACAATAAATTAGTAATACGAGGCTTTCCATGATCCACCATTGACTTTGAGGAAATAAAAATGTCATTGATGGAAAAATCGTGAATTGGTCCAAGAATACATTTAACATAGAGTTAATGATACCCATGAACATATATGAAATATAAGTGACACCGAAGGGAATGACCCAGAACTCAATGTTCCTTTACCTTCATCTAAAGGTAGTCTTCCAGATGTCTCCATCATTCACATTCAATTACTGATATCCAGACCACATATAGATCATAGAGAACCAAATATCCCCCCTAAACTGGTTGAAAATATCATCAGTACTTAGATGAAAATATCGATTCATGATCATCACCATGTTCGACATCAAATAGTCTACACAAAACCTCGGACTTCCTTATGCCTACATAGCGAATAACACTAGAGCACCCCATGATGACACACTAATTCGAATGAAAACCCTCTACATAAAATAATCTCTCTGAATCATATAATACCTCAACTCAAAAGGATATATCCAATATGAATCCATTGAAACTGTAGAATCATCAGTATTCAATTATATCCTCAACTCAACATCATTTAATTGGGTTACTTCCACCACCTCCTCAGGGAAAACATCCAAGAATTTACTAACAAACGTAAGAGAATACTCTACCCCTGTGTTAACTAACACCACTGAAAACATTAATATCATAGATATAAGTGGATCCCCATGTATACTTACCACATAACAACACCAATCTAAAAAAAACAATCATTGGCAACCCACATTCGATAACATGACTCTCATGTGGAAGAATTCGATAACACGAAACACATAATACAACATTTCGATGTAATGGATGACATTGTATTAATATATTTGATATAATAAAAGATCTTAATGAGAGTATTGTTTCTCCATAATCATCCTACACCCCCGACACACATCAAACAAGATTTTATGGCCTCTACCTAGTGTAGTAAACACAAGGAGAACAATAATCCATTCTAAATAAAGTCAGGGAGTACTAAAAATAGAGGATGAAATAATGGAATGAAAAATATAATGAACCAAAAATGGCACAAACAAGGGTACAAGAAAAATTTAGCACACCTTGAATGGTCTTTGGACCCTCCAGAGCTGCTACATATGTTTTCTGTAACTGACCAAACCCAACTCTTATGCCTCTTTACTAACATCCACCTCGATGACCATACACCGATAGATGACCTGGAGGGATAGGTATATATTAATCCCTCCCTCCACCGACCACATATTCTCTCTATGGGGTATATTTTTAATTCCCCTACATCTATAACAAATTCAATAAAAACTACTGCTAAGGGTGATGCTAACCCTGTCCACCCTTACGAAAATATTCGTGAGAATCCAATGGGAACTGATCCCAATATTAGAAATGAGACCCCAAAATTAGAAACACTAGTCTAAATTCATCCAAAATAGTATATATTCCACTGTCCATAGAAATAATTAATGGAAGATTATGTGGTGAAATCCCTAATGATCAAAACCTCAATGGCCCTAGTGCCTGAGACCTAGCATTAACCACTCTACTGCTCATGTAACCCTACTAATTAACATGTCATGATAAACCTCATCATGATTTAATCCTCTCAATCACTTAGTCCATATTCGGTACCAATAGATACATTTTAAATGTAAATGGAGTAATTACATACTTGATCAATGGATAAAGTGCCTCCTCATGATGTCTCGCATGAGATTACTCATTTGGAAAAATATCTTGGGAAAAATGAATAAGGTACTTTAACCTGATGACATGATACTATACAAACAAACTCTCTTGCTAAAGTGCGTATATCTCTTGTTCCTTTAAGTCCTTATTGGTTGAAAAAAAATTAAATCTACATGAAACCCTTTATGAATGTCGACACACAAAACATCTTCCTCATTCTTATCCGCAAGGTACAACATCCACCACTGACACATTGCTCCTCACACCTGACTAATTAATATGGGGACTTAGTACTCTGTTGAGGCCCAGATCAAACTAAATGAAAAATCCAAATCCTCTATATAAATCTATGTCTTCATATCAAAAACACTACCCACATACATTTATAAATCTTGCAATTGAATATCTCAAAGCATACTCTACCACTGATCATCATTCCTAATCAGATCAAACCTCTACGGATCAACTAGGTCATAATGTTAAACATCCACTACCTAAGCCACACTCTGATGAAGTCCACGATACATTACTAAAAAGGAAAAAAATATTTTTGAAGATCAATAGTATGGATTTTTAGTTAGATACATTTTAATTTACTTTATTCATTTTAGCCTTCCCAAAACAACCCAACTTAATTAGTAAAAAAATTAGCATGATGAAAATAATTCAACCAAGAAATTACCCTAAAAATTGATTCACATCAATTGTTCATTAAATAAAATCAAATTCCATCCACTAGATCATAGGTGGAAATAAAATCCCAAGTCCTAAATGGTATCATTGCCCTATGTATCCCATTAAGGATAGCTGAAAAATTTTACATTCCAACCCATGAAATAATAATTGTTTCTAACTGTAAACCTCATCTTCACTCTCAACCGTTATACTTTAACAACACTATGTCATTAACCCCTCTATCTAATGAAACCAAATTGGGGGCAAATTGATAATAAGCCCTAATTCCCACCTACAGTAGGACATAGGTTGGAGACTATCAGCCAGGGTATAACAATCACATGTACGAGACCCATAACCCTCTATAGTATAAATAGAATCAAGTCATATAATGAATCATCCATAAGATAACCCATGATACAAAATAAAATTTATCCAAAAACCATCCAAAAATGTATTTATAAATAAAATTAATATAAATAAAAGTCTCTAAAGTAAATATAAAAACATAGATAAAGAAGGGACCAAACACTTGTCCCATGTTTGAACTAGTAATCTCCAACATGGTCCATGTAATTGTAGAGACCCACAGCTTAACGTACATAGACATTACATTACGTTTGTGGAATACTTAATACATAACAAAAACAAACACCAAAGGATCGTAATAGTTTAGTGTCTTTGAAAACTTGGAACACAATCTTCTAATCATGGTGAAAGATCTTAAACATCTCCCATATAGATATTCCCTTTTTTCATACCTAAAACCTTTCTATATATCCTGGGAAAAAACATATAAAGGGTGAGTTCATATTCTCAGTAAGGTTAATCATGGAGAAAATAAAACAAACCATATACATTTGAAAATAAAAACATGAACATTATTATTAAACATAAAATTCTTGAGCAATGACATAAATCATGGAAGTACGTAAGGAATAGATCATAATGGACCATAAATAAGATAAAATATCTTGGAAGTAAAACTTGTAATTGTGGAAAAACATTAAGCACATGATATGATTTCCACAGTATCCAAGGCATTGTTGCCAAGACCATCATAGTGGACAATGTCCCTTACTGAACCGAGATCACTCCTCGTTCCAATCCTGTATCACTGAACCTGATTAACATGCAGTTCTAGCCATGTCAATACAATGAGATATAAATCATTACCCAATGCATTGGAGGAAGATATGGGTCCCACCAATCTCATAATGAATACATTCTTACTTGTGCCACAAAATCAACACAAATCATTCTTCATAACCCAATGAGTAAAATGGGTTTCATAAACATCATCCCATCATAACATAATCCATATAAAAAATGGATAACATTTCATCATAAAAAAAGTGAAACCATGTAAATCATAGAGACATTATACTTGAAACATACACATATGAAATAATGTCATCTTAGATGGAAACTGGTTTTGATAAAACACTTGAAATAAATTCTTGAGGAGAATACCCTTTCTTCTTCAAAATCATTTTCTTTTAACAAAATTCCATTCAATTTTAAATTAAAAGGACTTTTTTGACAATAATCATGAAATCTTATAGAGTAATATACATAAAAATAATGTGTTAGGAAACCGTAAAAATACGTTCATGCCGTATAAGTTGAAAAAACATTCTTCTTATACTTTTGTTGAAAAAGTTTAAAAGTACCTTGTATGGTAAAAAAAGAAATATTCCTTACATACCATGTAGTAAAAATAAAAAATGGTTAAAAATGACTTTAATCATACATGAAATTATTTTTATAAAATAGGGACGTGGATGATAAATATAACCCCTTGACAATAATTACGTATAAGCAATCTTGGATAAAAATGAGATTGGAAAATTATCCCTTACCTTATATCCAATTTCATACATATCTATCCAAGACTCATTTATAGTGGGTTTAAACATATTATTAACATGTAACAGAACCATAATAATATTTATTATGTCATATATTATTCATTTACGACTTTATATTATCCGTTCATTTGTCAATTCAATGTTAAAGAAGTATTTTGGGTAAAATAGTTTCATTTATCGTCCGTGTTTTGGCTTGTAATTATTAATATGATTAATTAGATCATGATTCATTAATTCCATACAGTAAAACATGATTTATATATATTATATATTCAGTATATATATATAATAGATTGATAAATGGAAACAAATACACCGTTCATGGAGACGGTAGGCCGTACGTACGGATGAACACTGTTTTTCGTTTCCTTGTTGAATTGAATGGAATTAAGTAGATGACATAAATATATATACATAAATCCGGTAGCATTATTATGTCATGTATTTCATGATTACTTATTATATATACTTTATAATAATTCTTGAATTTTTAACATGGAAAATGAATCTCATCGCATCGTGGAGACGGTAATCCGTACGTACGTACGAGCGATGATATTGTTCCCATATTTATTGAATGGAATTGGAGTGGATTATATATTATCCTAGAATAATTATGATTTTATAATAATAATATATAGTAATTATGTAAGAAATTATAACCTTCCAACTAAGGTGGTGGTGGAAAAAACTGATTACACCACGGCGTGGAGACGGTAATTTGTACGTACGCACGCGCGATGATTTCATTTTCTGTAGGATGGATATAAGGTGAAATAGGGTTGATTTATATTTATAATGACATATCAGTATATAATTAATACTTATGTTATTACTTTATAATGAAAAAACTAATTAAGAAAAAGTAGAAGAAGAATGAAACTCGAAAGAATAGGTAGAAGAGATTACCTCTACCTCGACGTACCTCCTTTAAACTCCTTCTTAGGGCACAAGAGTTGGTCTTTTGAGAAGACCAGGACCTCAATGATAAAACTAGAGTGGTTGAGAAATGTAATTGGCGGGTTTGTCCGAGCTTCAAGGATCGAAAGGGTTTGAAGAGAAGGAGGAGGTTCCCTTTTATAAGGGAGGAGAGGGGAACCTTTAGAATGTCTGAAAATATTATTTTATTATAAACATATAATCAGTTTAAAATGTCCAAAATTCATTAAATATGAAGATAAGATGACTCATAGTCGAAATAAAATCATCCAATCATAATTGGACATGTTTTCGATAATATTTTAATCATTACAATCTTATTTATTTAAATCATTTATTAATGTGGTAAATACTACATCATTATTGTGTCATAAATAATTTAATTTATTTGATGTCTAAAAAATTAAAAAAAAACACCACAATGTTGGAAATATTTTTATATTTTCAATGAATATTTATAGTCTAAATGATAATTTATATAACCCCTTATAAAAATTAATTACTAAATGATTTTTGTTAATGTCAATTTTGTCAATACATTAAATTAATTAATCTTAATTGTCATTATCACTACCAACTAGTTCAATGGGGTCCAAAAATTTAACGAAGGATTCCCATGGTCTGCCACTTCTCATACAATAAGGTTAGGACAAGTTTTATGGTAATTTTGAATTATTATAAATTTTTTTTTTCCTTGAATTACCCTATTTACCTTTAACCGCTGTAAATAAAAGTAAAAATTACTAGTCACCAAAAATTATTTCCATCTTATTGAACCAAATTTTACTTCTTGATAACAACCATGTATGTCAAATTTTTGAAATACAATTCACAGAAGTGGTAAAATTTCATTTAAATGTAGGAGTCAATTTTTTTAACTACCACTAAGTGGTTACACTATTCATAAACAATTGATGTTTTCAGAAAAATACCAAAAATTCAGCCTAAGATATATTTGATATTCTGAATTCAAAAATGATGTCTCTTTTCCAAAATTCATAACATAGAAGTTGAATTAATTAATTTTAAAATAAATTACCGTTATCAAAAAAATTGTGTGTTTTTAAGAAACAATTACTATCAAAAGATTGACACATTTTTATGTCGAAATTCATTGTTAAATTAATTCCAATGACCAAAATTGGATTAAATGGTAAAAATATATTCTAATTACACTTTAAAACAAATTAAAAAGATAATCTATCCATATAAATTATTTTGATGAAAAACTTGTTTTTAATTAAAATATAGCGTGTTTTTAATATTCATTAAAATATGAAAGTTATCCGAATAATATGAAAATTTTATCCAAATTAAATTTTTATATACGGATTTCAAGGAATAATTGTTTTGTCAAATTGAACTTATAAACATGTCAAAAACTATATTTAAAGTGGGAACGCCATCAAAAGGTGGAAAAACTGCATTTTGTGAAAAATATTTATTTCACCCAAAAAATTTATTTAGTTCTCATACCATGTCATTGAAAATATGTAAGATTAATAATAATGTTATAAAATTCAAAATGTAGTTAACATTATTCATAACTTCTAGTACGTAATAATATTATAACAATGTAATGTTGTTTAGTAAAACCTGGTGTTCTATACTACACACACGGTCGAGGAAGGTCGTGATTGCATATAATGCAAGCAATGCCAGGGTTGCGTGTTGTGAAAAGTATATTTGGTGTTGCGTATAACATAATAAAAATTTAATTCATTTATACATTAAAAAAATCTATACATAATCATTCCTAGAATAATTTCCACAAAACGAACGTGAAATTATGTGTAACACGAGCCAAGAATAGTGTTTTGTATACTGCAAGCTAATACGATGTTGTGTATAGTACAAGATAATATTGGTGTAGTGTATAATAGAAGACATCAAAGAAATTAAAAATAATATATCTCATAAAATCTTGGGGTGTTACATTCTACCCCCAAGAAATTGAATATCACCCTCAAAATATGTCGGGGTTATAAATTGTTTACTACTTGAAAGTTTCATTCATAGAAAACCACATCATAAAAAAGAATACTAAATAATCATTTTAAAAAGGAATGTTAGAAACAAAACGGATACACAAAGTAACTCATCATTTGGGTTCCCACATAGGAGAATATAGGTGAAAATATGGATATGGAAGAGAAATATAACCGTAAAGTTATAATGGAGAGTGGTAGAGAACATAGCTATAAAAAAGACAACAATCGCAAAGCCATAAATTTGTGATGATCTAATGTACCATCTGATTCATCAGATATGAGAGTACTAGGACAACATTTTTGGTTTCTAAGATCATTTCTGTAACATCGATGAACTTTTACATAAGGGGAAATACTTACTTGATTTTAGTGTATTATCATTGTTGGTTATTCCATGAATAGTTTTCACTTCATCTCTATTTAAATAAATGAAGCTGAATTTTTCTTTCATTAAGTATGAATAGATCATGAGATAGAATGAAAAGTCATCCCATTTCTTTCGATCATAAAAAGGTTAGCATAAGTTATTAAATATACATAAGTCCATATATGGTGAGATTAATCGTATATGATTAAAAAAATGGACTTATAATTCATCTATCATACCACTTAATAAAATAAAACTAGTTCCTACTAACTCGGTACATCCTTTAGGCTAGTGGTAGGTGATAAAGGCATGTTGCACTTCGGTTGTGGGTTCGATTCCCGAAACCTTGTCCGACGTGATGGGTTGTCGCCCGTTTTACAGGTTGTCCTTATTCTGTAACTATACTATTATAAACATCAAAAAATAATATCAAAAAGTTCTATCCTTAAACAATACTATCTGATGTCTGATTTAATCTATTCCAGTCTTCCAACTTATCCAAAATACATCTGTCCAATCTCATAGTATAAAGAAAACTATTAATAGAAATGTCATTAACCAAGAATGTGAATACCATCATTTATCCACCATATATCATAATATATTTCTTCACGATCACATTCAAAACATGTTAATAACTTAATCTTGAATTCTCTTGAAACATGAATTACCATAGAACCATAGTGAAAACAAGCTTGCTGTCAAAAGGTAACTCTTTCCACAAACCAAAATCCCAAAATTTCAATATACTCCAACCATTATATCACATTGTCCTTATAGCAATCATTAGTTCATTAATATTATTTTCTCCTAATCCCTTCATTATGTTCATCTCATATTCTTTACAAAAATATTTCAATCACTTTTCATGATTATCGGTACCATATAATTATTGAAAACTAATACATAGATATTCCAAAATTCCACGATACCATAAATGAGATTCCATGATACTATTTTGAAATTCGATTACATAAACACTTTATCATTACACAACATCATTTTCATACTCATCATCACAAATAGTGATCACAAGTTACTTCCCATTATCCTTTTCCTTAAGAGGTTTCTCATGTTGATCATCATTAACCCTTGGATTTGGGAATTGATTAGCATAATTTACCATTTCCTTTCACTTGAATCATTGAAGTGTTGGTGGTGCATTCTCTACCGTATTTTCTTTATTCAAATTATTAGAAACCCTTTTTCCATTACATCAACACTCAGCATCTTGATGACCTTCCTTTCGACACATAAAACAGTTTCTAGTCCCTTTAAGACAATCTCCACCATGTTTCTTTCCACACTTTGAGCATGAAGAAACATTTATCTTCTTTTCACCATTATTCTTAGATTTCCCCTTGAACTCTATATTTTGATTATTTTAAAAACAATGAGATGTATAAGTGACACAATCTTCCATTTATACCTTGATAGAACAACACACAATTTTTTCATAGCTACATAAGTCTTTTAAAGTTAATTCCCTTCGAAGACTTGGTTTTAATCCACTGAAGAATCGATCAACTTTACTTTCAAGTTGGATTATAAATCCAGATGCATACCGTGAAAGCCTTGTAAAATTTGCTTTGTATATACCAACATGTTCATAATCCTTTTTCATAAGCTCAAAGAAATCATTTTCCATATTTGTTCTAAGAATACTAGGGAAGTACTTATTGAAAAATAAGTTTTTTAACTCATCCCACTCCTTAGATTCAATTTCATCTCGGGGCGTCATATTCTTAATTAGAGTCCACCATTGATCTGCTTCACCTTCAAAACGATAAATATCCAGATTGACTTTTTCATTTTCCGAATAGCGAATTATGGAAAATATCTTTTCAATGGTATTGATCTATTGTTCCGCAACAAGTGCATCAGAAGACCCACTAAAAGAAGGTGGAAGTTGCCTCATGTAGGACTCAATAAAATATTGTTCCCTTCTCTACTCATTTGGAAGTCTAGAATGATTCATAGCTTGTGTAAGTATAGTAATATGATTTTTCAATCCATCTCCCACAACATTGGTTTGTTCAAGAGGTAAATCATTACATTTTCCATTACATTGATCAACATGGTTCCTTGGGGTTCCAGCCATCGTCTAAAACCCAAAAAGAATAGTGTGAGAGGCAAAAATAATACTAAGTAATACAACATAATAAAGGGGGGTACCTTCAATATCCAACATCATAGGTTTAATTCTAAAATCATTACTGTAATTCTAGAACTATAACATATACTTATACTTATCCTTAGGAATATCCCAAGACATACCTTATAAATATCTCTAGGTATTTTACTAATGTTTTCGCATCCTAGTTTCCAATGGTTAAATAAACCATTCCTCTGAAACCAACTGTAGATACCCACAACTTGACATACATGGACATTACATTAGTTTTTCAGAATAATTAATACATAAAAAATAGACTCCAAATGATCATAATAGTTTAGTGTCTTTGGAAACTCGTAACATAATCTTTTAATCACGGTGAAAGATATTCAACATCTCACATAACGATCGTCCCTTTTTTCATACCTAAAACCTTTCATTATATCCTGGGGAAAAGAAAACATATAAAGGGTTAGCTCAAATGCTCAGTATGTGTAATCATGGAGAAAATAAAACAAACCATATACATATGAACATAAAAACATGGACACAATGTTTAAACCTCTAAATCTTGAGAAAAGACATAAAACATGGCAGTACGTAAGACATAGATCATAACAGAACATCAATCATGATAAATATCATGGAAATAAAACTTGTAATTGTGGAAAAACATTAAGGACATGATATGATATCAATAGTAGGTAAGACATTACTGCCAATACCATCTTAGTGGATGAAGTCCCTTACTGAACTGAGTTCACTCCTAATTCCAGTCTGGTATCAATATACCAGATTAACATTCCATTCCATCCATGCATATCTCATGAGATATAAATATTTACCCAATTAATTGGAGGGAGATATATGTCCCACCCATCTCAAAATTAAATCATTCTTACTTATGCCACAAAATAAACATAAATCATTAATTATAACCCAAAGAGTAAAATGGGTTTCATAAACATCATCCCATCATAACATAATCCATATAAAAAATGGATATCATTTCATCATAAGAAAATTGAATCCATGTAAATCATAGAGACATTATACTTAAAACATACTCATATGAAATAATGTCATCTTAGATAGAAATTGTTTTTGATAAAACACTTGAAATAAAATCTAGAGGAAAATATCCTTTATTCTTCAAAAATGATTTTCTTTTCACAAAATTCAATTCAGTTTTAAAATAAAAGTATTTTTTTGAAAATAATCATGAAATATTATAGAGGAATCTTCCGGAAAATAAGGCATTAGTAACCCATAAAAATCCGTTCATTCCGTATAAGATAAAAAAACATTCTTCTCATACTTTTGTCAGAAAAGTCAAAAAGTACCTTGTAACACCCTGATATTTTATGAGAAATATTTTTTTCATTGATGTCTTGTATTCTACACCAAGATGAACATGTGCTATATGCAACACCGTATTAGCATGCAGTATACACAAACAATATTCTAGGATTGTGTTGCACGCCAGAGCAGCCTTCCTGGATAGCGTGTGTAGTACACAATACCGGGTTTTACTAAACAACGATATATTGTTATAATATTATTATGTACTATCCATTATGAGTAGTATTAACTAAATTATGAATTTTATAACATTATTATTCATTTTACACATTTTTCAAAACATGGTATGAGATAAAAAAATGAGTAAAATAATTATTTTTCAAAAAATGTAGTTTTGTCGCCTTTTGATGGCGTACCCACTTTAAATCTAGTTTTGACATGTTCATAAGTTAAATTTGATAAAATAAAATTCTTCCATGGAATTAGGATATAAAAATTTACTTTGGATAAATTTTTCATATTATTTTGATAACATTAATATTTTAATGAATAGTAAAAAGATGGTATATTTTAATTAAAAAAACATTTTCATCACAATAATTTATATGGTTAAATTATCTTTTTAATTGGTTTTAAAGTGTAATTAGAATATATTTTTCCCATTTAATCCAATGTTGGTCATTTGAATTATTTTCACTTTGAATTTGGACATAAACAAGTGTGGAAGTTTTGATAGTTATTATTTCTTAAAAACATGCTATTTGTTTTGATAATGGGAATTAATTTTAAAATTAATTAATGCTAGTTATATGTTTTGAATTTGGAAAAATAGACATCATTTTTGAATTATTAATATCTAATATAACTTAGGCTGAATTTTCGGTATTTTTCTGAAAAACATAAATTTTTGATTAATAGTGAAACAACTTAGTGGTAGTTAAAAAACTAACTCTTTCATTTAATTGAAATTTGACCACTTCTGTGAATGGAATTTCAAAAATACAACATACATGGTTGTTATAAACAATTAAAATGTGGTTCAATAAGATGAAAATAATTTTTGGTGAATAGTAACTTTTGACTTTTATTTACTGCGGTTAAAGGTAAATAGGGTAATTCAAGGTTAAAATTTTTTTATAATAATTCAAAATTTTCTTAACACTTGTCTAAAACTTATTGAATGAGTAGTGGCCGGCAATGGGGATCCTTGGGTCGATTTTGGGACCCCATTGAGCCACATTGCAGTGAAAATGACAATTTGGATTAATTAATTTAATGTAAAGTCAAAATTGACATTAACAAAAATATTTTAGTAATTAATTTTTATAATGGGTTATATAAATTATCATTTCAACTATAAATACTCATTGGAAATCTAAAAATATTTACTACATTATGGTATTTGTTTTATAATTTTTAGACATCAAATAGATTAAATTATTTATGACATGATAATGATGCAATATTTACCTCATCAATAAATAATTTAAATAAATAAGATTATAATGATTAAAATCTTATAAAAAACATGTCCAATTCTGAATGGATGATTTTATTTCTGACATGACTCATCTTATCTTCATCTTTAATGTTTGTTGGAAATTTTGAAACTGAACAGAAGTTTATAATAAAATAATATTTTCACACTTTCAAAAAGAGCCCCTCCTCCCCATTACAAAAGGAGACCATTTCTATCCAATTACTTAGACCTCTGAAGCCATTTGTCTCATCCAAAATCAGCCCAATTAAGCTCCATACATCCCTCTACTATCCCTAGAATCCTTAACTTAGGCAGAAGGCACTTCAAGAAGTCCTTTTGGTTCGAATCAAAGGATGTTACCCAAATTAAAGGTATTGGTTTCTCTTAAATTGATTTCTTGTATTCTACTTCTCCAAACCCTAAACTCTTTTTAATCCTTTCCTTTGTAACAAAACTAGTATCCTCAATATATTAGTATGTTGTTATGAGAAGTATTCTTACTACACTTACACACACCTCCATATAATGGATGAAGAACATAATGTTTCTGTGGATGGAAAACTAACGCCTCACGGAACGATGACTGTTCGATTTCTATCCTACCGCCTCTCATGGTGGCCATTATGATGGAACTGTATTTATAAATGATATATATTACGTTTATTATTTCCTTATGCTTCTTTACTTCCCAATTATAACAAGCCTTTATGGTTTCCATAGTGAATAAATACGATAATCTCATTTGAGGAAGTGCGGACTACCGGCCCCTCAAAGTGATGTGATTCGTTAATGCCTTATGTGGGATGTTTAAAGGATGATGATAATGATATTATATATGATATTATACTGGAATTATAATATAACTATGTATTATTATGTTTTAATTTCATTAAAATAAAAAATAGAAATGAAAGTAGCGTTCATCCGTAGGTACGGCTTACCATCTCCATGAACGGTGCATTTTATATCTTACCTCCATATGTTTTGTACTATTATAAATACATGTATATTGTGGATATATATGATATATATGATATATAAATCATGAATATAATTCTGGATATTATGAACCTTTGAACACAAGAACAACATGTAATTATAAGAAGTCCATTTTTGACTCAAGCACCAAATATCGACAAAATGAACGTTATTAACTTAAATGGTTACATAATATTTATAACATGGTAATAAGTGATATAAAAGGAATAATAAAATTGAAAGAGGTTATTATGAAAGTATAAATTAACATTGGTTTATTATTCAAGAGTTTAAGGAAAGATCGAGGAAAGTCGAACACGAGGTAATGGAACTTCTTAACCCAAATTCTGTTCTTTGGGTTGATCTTCACTTTCTTTTTTATGTCGTTCTCTGATAATGTGAGAAATAAATTTTTATTTCTTATCATGTATTTATACTTTATTTATGTAACCTTATAGTGAGAACACATAAGTGGTCTATTTTATTTACAAAAATATCTTTTTAAGGGATAATATTTCCAATCTCGTTTTTATCGGAGATTGTTTATTTTTAAGTATATACTATGGTCATATTTATCAACCAGGTCCCTGTTTTCAAAAAATCGTACCATGTATGTTTATAGTAATTTTTACCAAGTTTTTAATTTTACTACATTGTATGTAAGGAATCATTCTTTTTTTCCCATACGATGTACTTTTTAACTTTTCAGAAAAAAGTACGAGAAGAATGTTTTTTATCGTATATGGGATGAACGTATTTTTACGGTTTTATAAAACCTTATTTTTATGATGATTACTCTACAAAATTTCATGAATATTTTCAAAAAAATTATTTTCTTTTAAAATTGCATGGAATTTAGTGAAAAGAAAATTATTTTGAAGTAGAATGGATATTTTCCTCAAGAATTCATTTCATGTGTTTTATCAAAACCATTTTCCATTTAAGATGACATTATTTCATATGTGTCTGTTTCAAGTATAATGTTTCTATGATATAAATGGTTTCAATTTTCTTATGATGAAATTATATCCACTTATTTTATATATATTATGTTATGATGGGATTATGTTTATTGATCCCATTTTATTCTTTGGGTTATGATGAATGATTTATGTTTATGTTGTGATACACATAAGAATGATTTCATTATGAGATGGATGGGACATATATATCTCTCCAATTCATTGTATAAAGATTTATATCTCATGAGATAGACACGTCTCGAATGGTATTTTAATCTGGTTCAGTGATATAACACTGGAACGAGGAGTAAACTCAATTTAGAAAGGTACTTTGTCCACTAAGATGGTGTCGGCAGCACTGCGTTGGCTACTATGGAAATCATATCATGTTCTTAATGGTTGGACACAATTAATTGTTTTATTCCCATGCTATTTTATCATGATTGATGTTACTTTATGATTTATGCCTTACGTACTGCCAATATATATTTCACAACTCCAGAGGTTGATGTTTAAAATTTTTGTACATGTTTTGAAGTTCAAATGTATATGGTTTGTTTTATTTTCTCCATGCTTACCCTTTCTATGAATTTCAGCTCACCCTTTATATGTTTTGTTTTCCTGAGGATATAATGAAAGGTTTTAGGTAAGAAAAAAAAGGGAAGATCTTTATGGGAGATGTTGAAGATCTTTCACCAAGATTAGAATATTATATTCCGAGTTTCCAATGACACTAAACAATTACAGTCCTTTTGTGTCTGTTTTTGTTATGTATTAAGTGTTCCGAAAAAAGTAATGTAATGCCCATATAAGTCAAGTCTTGGGTCTCTAAAGTTGGTATCAAAAGAAAAGATTAGTTAACCTTTAGAAACTAGGATGTGAAAAAATTTAGTGAGATCCCTAGAGATATTTTTAAAGTAGTTCTAGGGATGTCCCTATGGTTAAGTATAAGTATAGGTTTTTGTCCTAGAATTATGGGAAATATCATAGAATTTTACCTAAAATGTTATATATTGATGTTAATCCCCCTTGATTATGATTTTTTCCTCTCACACTATTCTTTTTTAGTTTAAGAAAATGGATGGAAATAGGAACATTCACGATAATGGAGGATACGATGGAAAATGGAATGCTATTCATTATGAGAAACCAAATGAAATTGTATCTAGAAGTCCACGTATCATTATTATGCATAATCATCTATTTTAAAATATGATCAATAATATCAAAATTGGTAAGTTTCCCGACTCAGCTAATAAGAGAAAGATGGAGTTTCATGATGATCATAGAGGAATGAATGTTCAATTTCCCTCATGTAAATCATGTGGGAAGAGGCATCAGGGAGAATGAATCAAAGGAATTGGAAGATGCTTTGGGTGAGGAAAATAAGAAGACAAAGCCAGTAATTGTAAATGAAAAGGTTTATGTAACACCATTGAAAAGGATAATGGTATTTCTAAGACATCAACAGTGGTAAAATGTTTTAAATGTGGAATGTACGGGCATTATGCAAATTAATGCCCTAAGGGAAAATCTCATAGTGGGAATCAGTTTGGTCAAATGGGCAGTATTTATGTGGATGATGATGAAGAGAATACAAATTATATATGAGATTAAAGAAATGATGAAGCTCAGTCGGTGGTTTAAGAAGGTAGTGGAATTATTGTATGTTTATCAAGAATAATGCTTGGCACTATGGAATAAAGAAAAATCTAAAGATTGCTACACTGTTGTCTTTCCTTGAGTTTTTGAAAGTATATGATGAATGTTTTCGGTAACCATGAAAGGATCTTAAAATATTTCTGGAAGGTAGATTATATGTGCATAATGAAATGATAAAGAGATAATGAGATATTTGATTGTATTAATGAGCTCATGACTGGTATAAGGACAAAGTGATATCATGGTTTGAGTATATAGAATTTTGGGGTCTTGGTATGTGGAAAGAGTTAACTTTTGACAGAATTCCTGTTTTCACTATGGTTCTATGGAAATTCTTGTTTCCAAAGAATACATGATTAAGGTATTCACATGTTTGGAATGTGAACAACAAGATATATCTTATGATATACGGGGGATAAATGATGGTATTCACGTTCTTGTAATGTGACATTTCACGTAATCGTTTTCTTTATACTATGAGATTAGACAGATGTTTTTTGGATAAGACTAATGATTGGAATGGATTATGTTGGACATGAGATATTATTATTTAAGGATAGAACTTTTTTTCGATATTATTTATGGAATGTTATAATAGTATAGTTTTAGAAAAAGGACAACTTGCATGACAGGCGACAACCCGTCGCGTCGGACATGGCTGTGGGAATCGAACCCACAACTGGAGTGTGATAGTAATTTATCACATACCACTATCATACTAGAAGTCCATGGTTAGTATAAATTAGTTTTAATTTATTAAGTGGTATGATATATGAAGTATAATTCCATTTTAGGAACCATATATGAATAATCTCACTATATATGGACTTATGCATATTTAATAACTTCTGTAACCTTTGTTTGAGATAGATGGAATGACCTATAATTCTATCTCATGATCTGCTAACACTTCCCGAATGACAAATTCAACTTTATTTCATTAAGAGATGAAGTGGACATTGTTCGAGGCATAAACAACTGTGAGATTGTACCAAAATCATGTATGTATTTCTTTTAATTCATTAATTCTTTAAATTTAGGGAAATGATCTTGAAAACCAAAAATTATATACTAGTGTCCTTATATCTGATGAATCAGATGGTACCATAAATCATCACAAATTTATAGCTTTATGATTGTTGGATTTTTCCTAGCCATGTTATCTACCACTCTCCATCAGAACTTGACAGTTAGATTTCTCTTCCAAATACATATTTTCACCTATGTTCTTCTATATGGAATCCCAATGATGAGTTAATTTGGTTAACCATTACATTTCATACATTAGATTTTAAAATTATGTTTTAATATTCCTTTTTACGAGGTGAGTTTCTATGAAAGAAACTTACAAGTAGTAAATGATTTATAACCCCGACGAATTTCAAGGGCGAAATTCATTTTAAGGGTGGTAGAATGTAACAACCAGAGATTTTATGAGAAATATTTTTTTCATTGATGTCTTGTACACTACAGCAATATTAACTTGTGCTATACGCAACACCGTATTAGCTTCCTATATACGCAAACAATATTCTAGTCTTGTGTTGCATGCAAGAGCAACCGTCCGCGATAGCATGTGTAGTACGCAGTACCAGGTTTCAGAAAAAAAAACGATATATTATTATAATATTATAACAGACTAGCCGTTATGAATATTATTTACTAAATTCTGAATTTTATAACATTATTATTCATCTTACCCATTTTATAGAATATGGTATGAGAAAAAAATAAATTTTTCGAATAAAATAAGTATTTTTCAAAAAATGTAGTTTCGCCACCTTTTAATGGTGTACCAACAGTAAATATAGTTTTTGACATTTTTATAAGTTAAATTTGAGAATATAAAATTCTTCCTTGAATCGTGATATAAAAATTTACTTTGGATAAAATTTTCATATTATTTTGATAACATTCAAATTTTAATGAATAGTAAAAAGAGGCTATATTTTTAATAAATACGACTTTTTCATTTCAAAAATTTATATGGGTAGATTATCTATTTAATTGGTTTTAATGTTTAATTATAATATATTTTTACAATTTAATCCAATGTGGGTCATTGAAATTAATTTCAATTTGAATTTGGACATAAACAAGTGTCGATCTTTTGATAGTTTTTGTTTCATAAAAACACCCTATTTGTTTTGACAATGGGAATTAATTTTAAAATTATTTAATTATACTTATATCTTTTGAATTTTTAAAAATAGACATCATTGTTTAATTCATAATAATAAATATAGCTTAGGCTGAATTTTTGGTATTTTTCTAAAAAACATCAATTTTTCATGAATAGTGAAACCTCTTAGTGGATGTTAAAAAAATGACACTTTCATTTAAATGAAAATTTTCCACTTCTCTGAATGGAATTTAAAAAATCCGGCATGCATGGTTTTTATCAAGAAATAATATTTGGTTCAATAAGATGAAAATAATTTTTGGTGAATAGTAACTTTTGACTATTATTTACTGTGGTTAAAGGTAAATATGGTAATTCATGGTTAAAGGAATATTATAATAATTCAAAATTAGCTTAACACTTGTCCTATCCTTATTGGATGAGTAGTGTCCGACCATGGGAATACATAGGTCGATTTTGGGACCCAATTGATCCACCTGGTAGTAATAATGACAATTTGTAATAATTATTTTAATGTAAAGTCAAAATTGACATTAACAAAAAAAAATTTAGTAATTAATTTTTATAAGGCGTTATATAAAATATCCTTTCGACTATAAATATTAACTATAATTCTAAAATTGTTTCATACATGACGGTATTTGTTTTATAATTTTTAGACATCAAATAGATTAAATTATTTATGACACAATAATGATGCAGTATTTACCTCGTTAATAAATGATTTAAATAAATAAGATTATAATGATTTAAATATTATCCAAAACATGTACATTTCTAATATGATGATTCTATTTCGACCATGATTCATCTTATCTAAATCATTAATGGTTTTTGGACCTTTTGAAACCTAATATAAGTTTATAATAAAATAATATTTTCACACTTTCCAAAAGAGCACCTCATCCCCCTTATAAAAGGAGACCATTTCTATCCAATTCCTCACACGGCTCAAGCCATTAGGACCATCCAAATTCTACCCAATTAATCTCCCTACATCTCTCCCCTCCCCTTAGGATCCTTACCTTAGGCAGACGGCACATCATGAAGTCCTTTTGGTTCAAACCAAACGAAGTTACCTAAATTAAAGGTAATGATTCCTCTTAAATTGTTTCCTTTTATTCTACTTCTGCAACCACTAAACTCTTTTTAATCCTTTATTTTGTAACAACACCAGTATTATGAATATACTAGGATGTTTTTATGATATGTATTCGAACTAAACTTACACACTCATCCATCTAATGGACTAAGAACATAATGTTTATGTGGATGGAAAACGTACGCCTCACGAAACGATGATTGTTCGATTTTCTCCTACCACCTCTCATGGTCGCCATTATGGTGGAACTTTATTGACATATGAAATATATTATGTTTATGATTTCTTTATTCTTCTTTACTTTCCAATTATATCATACCTTTATGGTTTCCATAGTGGTTAAATACGATAATCTCATTTGAGGAAGTGCGGACTACCGCCCCCTCAAAGTGATGTGATTCGTTAATGCCCTATGTGGGATGTATAAAGGATAGAGTTAATGATATTATATATGATATTATAATGGAATTATAATATACCTATTTATCGTAATATTTTAATTCCTTTAATATAAGAAATAGAAATGAATGTAGCGTTCATGCGTACGTACGACTTACCGTCTCCATGAACGGTGCATTTCATTTCCTACCTACATATGTTATGTACTATTATAAATACATGTATATGATGTATATATATAATATATATGATATATAAATCATGCATATCATTAAGGATATAATGAAACGTTGACCACATGAACAGCATGTAATTATAAGAATTCCATTTTTGACTCAAGTACCAAATATCGACAAAACAAACGTTATTCACTTAAATGGTTACATAATGTTTATAACATTGTAATAAGTGATATAAAAGGAATAATAAACTTGAAAAATGTTCTTAATCAAGTATATATTATCTTTTGTTTATTATTCAGGAGATTATATAATGACCGAGTCATGTCGGACACGAGGTAAGGGAACTTCTTAACCCAATTTTCGTTCTTTGGGTTGATCTTCTCTTTCTTGTTTATGTCATTCTTTGATTATATGAGAAATGAATTTTTATATATTATCCTGTATTTATAATTTATTTATGTTTTCTTATCGTTAATACACATAATTGATCTATTTTATTGACAAAAAAATCTTTGTAAGGGATAGCCTTCCCAATGTTTTTTTTTTCTGAGATATTTTATTTGTAAGTATTTATTAGGGTCATATTTATCATCCATGTCCCTATTTTATAAAAATGGTTTCATGTATTTTTATAGTCATTTTTTTCCATTTTTGACTTTTACTACATGGTGTGTAAGGATTCTTTAATTTTTTACCATACAAGGTACTTTTGGACATTTCCGGCAAAGTACGAGTAGAATATTTTTTTTACAAATACGGCATGAACAGATTTTTACGGTTTTATAAAACATTATTTTCATGATGATTACTCTATAAGAATTCATGACTATTTTAAAAAAAAATTAAATTTTATTCAATTTTGTGAAAAGAAAATGATTTTGAAGAAGAAAGGATATTTTCCACAAGAATTCATTTCAAGTGTTTTATCAAAACCATTTTACATTTAAGATGACATTATTTAATATGTGTATGTTTCTAGTATAATGACTCTATGATTTAAATTGTTTTAATTATCTTATGATGAAATGATATCCACTTGTTTTATATAGATTATGTTATGATGGGATGATGTTTATGAAACCCATTTTATTCTGTAGGTTATTATGAATGATTTTTGTTTATGTTTTGTCACACATAAGAATGATTTCCCTATGAAATGGGTGGGACCTATATCTACCACCAATGAATTGGGTAAACATTCATATCTCATGAGATAGACATGGCTGGATTGGTAATTTAATTCGGTTAAGTGATACAGGACTGGAATGAGGAGTGAACTCGATTTAGAAAGGGACATTGTCCACTAAGATTGTCTTGGAAGCAATGCCTTGGCTACTATGGAAATCATATCATATTATTAATGGTTGGTCATAATTAAATGTTTTATTCCCATGCTATTTTATCATGATTGATGTTATTTTATGATCTATTCCTTACATACTTCCAAGATTTATTTCACAACTGAAGATTTTGATGTTTAAAATTTGCGTTCATGTTTTGAAGTTCAAATGTTTTTGGTTTGTTTTATTTTCTCCATGCTTACCCGTACTGAGAATTTGAGCGCACTATTTATATGTTTTATTTTCCCCAGGATATAGAGAAAGGTTTTAGGTAAGAAAAAAGGGAAGATATTTATGGGATATGTTGAAGATCTTTCACCAATATTAGAAGATTTTATTTCTGAGTTTCCAAAGACACTAAACTATTATAATCTGTTGGTGTCTGTTTTTGTTATGTATTATGTATTCCACAAAAAGTAATGTAATGGCCATATATGTCAAGTCTTGGGTCTCTACATTCCTTGTATGGTAAACAAAATGAATATTCCTTACATACCTTGTTGTAAAAATAAAAAATGGATGAAAGGGACTTTAAACAAACATGAAACCATTTTTTTAAAACAGGGAAATGGATTATAAATATAATCCCAGTAAATACTTACATATAAGAAATCTCGGATAAAAATGTGATTGCAAAATTATCCCTTACCATATGTCCAATTTCTTCCATATGTGTCTGACACTCCTATATAGTTGTTTTAAACATACTATTAACTTGTAAAAGAACCATAATAATATTTTTGATATCATATATGATTCCCTTACGACATTATATTATCCGTGCATTTGTCAATTCCATTTTAAAGCAGTGTTTTGGGTAAAATCGTTTCATTTATTGTCCGTGTTTTGACTTGTAATTATTAATATGATTAATTAGATCATGATTACTTAATTCCAGAATATAAAACATGATTTATAGATAATATATATTCAGAATATATATATATATAATGGATCGATAAATATAATGAAATACACCGTTCAGGGAGATGGTAGGCCGTATGTACTCATGAATGTTGTATTTCGTTTCCTTATTGAATTGAATGGAATTAAGAAGATGAAATACATATATATATACATAAATATAGTTGCATTATTGTGTCATATATTTCTTGATTACTTATTATATATACTTTATAATCAATCTTGAATTGTTAACATGGATAATGAATCTCATCGCGTCAAGGAGACGGTAATTCGTACGTACGCACCAACAGTGATATCATTCTCATATTTATTGAATGTAATTAGAGTGGATGATATAATATCATAGAATAATTATTATGTTATAATAATCATATATAGTTATTCTTTACACCATTATACCCATCCAAGTAAGGTGGTGGTGGAAAACCCGATTACACCATGGCAGGGAGGCGCTATTTCGTACGTACGCACGCGTGGTGATTTCATTTTTCGTAGGATGGATAGAAGGTAAAATGGAGTTGTTTCATATTTATAATAACAAAATATTATATAATTAATACAGATGATATTACTTAATAATTAAAAAACTAAATAAGAGGATGTATAAGAATAAAGAAACTTGAAAGAGTCGGTAGAAGAGATTACCACTTCCTCGACGCACCTCCTTTAAACTCCTTCTTAGGGCACTAGAGTTGGTATTTTGAGAATACCAGAACCTCTAGGATATAACTAGAGAGGTTTAGAAGATGAATTGGTAGGGTTTGGCCGAGATTCAAGGCTCAAATGGGTGCGAAGTGAAGAGGGAGGAGGTTCCCTTTTATAAGGGAGGAGAGGCTCACCTTTGGAATGTGTGAAAATATTATTTTATTATAAACTTATCATCGGTTTCAAAAGGTCCATATATCATTAAAGATGACGATAATATGACTCATGGTCGATATAAAATTATCTAATCATAATTTTACATGTTTTGGATAATATATTAATAACTATAATCTTATTTATTTGAATCATTTATTAATGAGGTAAATACTGCATCATTAATGTGTCAAAAATAATTTAATTTAATTTATGTCTAAAAATTATAAAAAAAAACCACCATGTAGGAAATAATTTTATCTTTCCAATGAATTACTATAGTCTAAATAATAATTTACATAACCCCTTATAAAAATTAATTACTAAAAGATTTTTGTTAATGTCAATTTTGTCTTTACATTAAATTAATTAATCCAAATTGTCATTATCACTACCAAGTTGCTCAATGGGGGACCAAAATCGACCCAAGGATTCCCATGGTCGGCCACTACTCATCCAATAAGGTTAGGACAAGTGTTAAGGTACTTTTAAATTATTATAATATTCTTTTAACCTTGAATTACCCTATTTACTTTTAACCGCAGTAAATAAAAGTCAAAAGTTACTATTCACCAAAAATTATTTTAATCTTATTGAACCACATTTTAATTCATGATAACAACCATGTATATCATATTTTTGAAATTAAATTAACTGATGTGGAAAAATTTCATTTAAATGAAAGAGTCACTTTTTTTAACTACCACTAAGTGGTATCACTATTCATAAAAAATTGAAGTTTTTCAAAAAAATACAAAAAATTATGCCTTTGTTATATTTGATATTCCAAATTAAAAAATGATGTCTATTTTTTCAAATTCAAAATAGAGAAGTGTAATTAATTAATTTTAAAATTAATTCACATTATCAAAACAAATAGCGTATTTTTAAGAAACAATAACTATCAAAAGATCGACACTTGTTAATGTCCAAAATAAAATTGAAATTAATTCCGGTGACCAACATTGGATTAAATGGTAAAAATATATTATAGTTACTCTTTTAAACCAAATAATAATATAATCTAACCATATAAATTATTGCGATGAAAAAAGTAGTTTTTAATTAAAATATAGCGTGTTTTTACTAGTCATTAAAATATGAATGTTATTAAAATAATATGAAAAATTTATCCAAATAATATTTTTATATCCTGATTCCAATGAAGAATTTTATTTTTACAAATCGAACTTATAAACATATAAAAAACTAGATTTAATGTGGGTGCGCCATCAAAAGGCAACAAAACTACATTTTTTTTAAAATACTGATTTTACCCAAAAAAATTATTTAGTCCTCATATCATGTTCCATAAAATATGTAAGATAAATAATAATGTTATAAAGTTCAAAATGTAGTTAATACAATTCATAACAGCTAGTCCATAATAATATCATAACAAAATATCGCTTTTTTGTGAAACCCGATATTGCGTACTACACACGCTATTGAGGAAGGTCGTGATTGCATGTAATGCAAGCCAAGTCAGGGCTGCATGTAGTGAAAACTCCTTTTGGTGTTGCATATAAAATAATCAAAACATATTTCATTTATACATTATACAAAATCTATACTTAATGTTCTGTAGAATAATTTACAAAAAATGAACTTGAAATTGCGTGTAAAACAAGCCACGAATAGTGTTGCATATACTGCAATATAATACAGTGTTGCGTATAGTAAAAGCTAATCTTGTTTTTTTGTATAATAGATATCATCAATGAAATTAAATATAATATAACTCATAAAATCTCGGGGTGTTACAGTAATCCTCCTAAAAACGTGATAACAGTTTTTTATATGTTGGTTGAGAAAATAGGTTTACTCAGTATGAAAACCTTCATATCTTATTAACATGTGATAAGATCATACTAATTCACCTGTTAGAAAATAGTATTTGAAAACAATACCAATAACGATATAGTAAAAACCCATCCTCTATATGGATCACTCAAAAAATAACACATCCATGTATAATTACATAATATAATGAATATTGATGAAGGGTATGTTACACAACATCCCCATTGATTTTCCACTATCACACCCCAACATCATAGATATTGAAGCTCCCACCTCTTTTTTATCACATCAAATGACATATCAATCAATGTCACCTGGGCCATAACACCACATCACATCTCGTAACCGGTGTAATTGGGTATCGTGAACATGAAGGACATAAACCTCACGACCTCCTCCTACAATGGACCCCCACAAATTATTATTCCATCACATCTCAATAAAAGTCACATGGTACAACATGTATCATCAAATAACATGTATATAGTAGCACATTTTTAATGCAAGCCACCATAACCCTTGCATATCCCCAATGCCTGGAAAATGAGCATGGATGAGTGGGTAGTCGGTCATCCATCCTCCCACTAGGATATTCTAAAACACACCCCCAAATATATATATATGTGTGTGTGTGTGTGTGTCTGTGTGTTTCAGCCCACTGGGGTCGATGTGGGTAGGGTGAGTATATAAATTATTGGGAATATACAATGTATATATATATAAAGTCAAAACATAGAATCCCCATCCTAAGAGTTTAAAACCAAGGAATAATCCATCTCACAGGTTCCACTAATACCACTTCCAAAAATAAATTCACAAACCCAAATAAGAAAAAAAAATCCATAACTCATATTTAAGTAATTAATTCCAATTAATCCATTTTTTAGATATTTTGTTACCAACCAAATCCATTAAAACATTAACCTTCTTTGGTATTTCCAGACCATTGGTTTATATAAAAACCTTATAAATTTAAAAAACATGACCCACTGAAAATTAATTCATTAAACATGATTATTTAAAATTATTTTCATGAATTTAGTTCCATTACTACTAAGGATACTAGCACAATACAACACAAAACATTCATCACAACTCATCATTCCAACAACAACATTCAATTTAGACCTTCCCTCAAATCGCAACCTGCTTTTCCTCCCCACTATACACCCACACTACAACCACCATTACTGACCCAATGCACACACACGTAAAATTAACTACCCCCACACGCATCAAAAACATCCACCCCCGTGCATCACATCAGACAAACCTAACCACGGCACAATACCACATCCAATTCATTATTTAAGGGAGTTATCACACAATCCATATATCCTAGTGAAAATAATTCATTTTCTAATTATAAGTATTTTACCACTTATTTATTATGGTTTCACAACAATCTCTCAATATGGAAATGAAAAAATTTATAAAAACCATAAATATAGGTTCCACTAATGAATATGATTTTTAGTGATACAAAAACATAGACATATCCAATATTGAAAAATGAATATTTTGTAGAATCATGAGAAACATTAGTCTCCCCCTTACCAAATTCATTGAACCAGTTAATTTATATTTATTAATCCATATTAAACCATTTAAACATAGATAAACATAATCAACCATCCCTAAATGATACAAATTAATAATAAGTAAAGGCGTCCCTTTCATAGAAGAACAAATCATTAAACCAAATTTGTGCACCAGAAATAGGGGTTGCACATATAAGAGAAAACACATTCATGGAAGAACTCATACCAAAAATAGAAACAGGGATCCAAAAAACCTTTGTAAAAGCCTCTAGAACATATCATCTCAATAGAATGAAATCATTAAAGAGAAAAAGACGAATCTTCATTTAAAAAATTTTAGGACTGAGACTAGTTGGGTTAGTTATGGGTTTTAATTGGAAATTAAGCATGTATCTCATCAAATCTACATGCTTGAACCATTTAAAATGTCTCCTGACTTTAAAGAAATATATAATATAAATATCTTCCATCAAAATGGATTAAAAATTCATTAATTAAGGAATTAAAACCATTATTCATCAAATAAATTTCAATAAGGGAAATATGTAAATTTCTAGAAAATTGGATTCATTTTAGTGATATATTGTTTGAGAACAACCCTTGGAGATCTGTATTTAGTTCAGAGATCAACCGCTTGAGATATACTATTGGAGATTAACCCTTAGTGATCTACCATTAGAGATCTTGCATTATTTCATAGATCTATAATTGGAGATTCACCATTAGAGATATACTACTAGATATCCACATTGTGAGATCTGCTATTAGTTTGGAGTTCATCCATTGATTATGTGCCATTAAATATGTACCATAGGAGATACTCTACTGGATATCTACCATTGGAGATCTACAATTAGTGATCTATCATTTGAGATCAATTGTTAGTTTAGAGATCTACAATTGGAGATCTAATTTTGTAGATCCAAAATTGGAGATTAACATCATAGATCTATCATTACTTTAGAGATCTACCATTATTTACCAGATCTACCATTAGTTCAAATATCTACCATTATATTTTTATGATCACAACCATTCGTGGAGGTATGTAATTGTTTGATTTCTATCCAAGTCACTTTTTCTGGTTATTAAATTGATTCTTTGGTGTATGGAAAACATATCAGGTTTCTCTAGGGCTCACTAACCAAAAAGGGAAGAAAGGATTCCAAAGAGTGTTCATCTCATGGTTAGTGCATGGTTAGTACTAACTATGCGCCTATACAAGGTAATACATGTGGACAAGACTCCTCTAAAATAAAGAATTGTGAATATGATCCTAATGGTTTTCCAAATCATGCAGGTTCTCCTAGAATACCATGTATCTTGTCTCCTCATAGATAGAGGGAGTCGTAGGGTTGGTGTACTATTTGGATAACCATGTTGCCAAACTGTGGGGGCCTTATAAAGTGGGAGGATCCCATATTTTATCTTGGTATTATTTCTTTATCCCACTAATTTATCCCCCCTTAGGATCTCTATAGCTAGGGAGATGAACCATCCACCCCTCCTCTTCCATGGGTTATTTTGCATTGATTCTTGGCCATTTGGAGTGACTTTTAGTGAGAATTGAATGTCAAGGTATGTTTTTATCTATTTTTCCTTCAATTTTTAGGAATTTTCTTTGTGTGTGGTTTCCTAACCTTATGAATCCAAAAAACTATTTTTCTAGTAGATTCTTGGATGGGGATTTTATGGTAGTTTGAGTTCGAATCAAGGTCTAGGTTTAATCAAGAGGTTTTCTATACACATGAGGCTTGTGGTCTTAAATCTTTTTTCCCATAGTCTCATTATTATATATTTGTATGAGAACATTACATTCTACATCATTGTTTCATTTTAATGTGATTGATTATTAAATGTGATTTGGGATTTATATCGGGATGTGAGGCCCTTTATAAACATTGTTGGGTTTTTTGATGATGTGATACCAAATCTATGGATACCCTTGGGGTTTGAAAACCCCTTAAAATGTTAAATGAGATGTTAAAAGTTTAGATAGATTAAATATATAAATAAATGTGTTAATAATTTTTTTGTGGTATGTATTATTGGTTAATATGATAGTTGGTTTGATTACATGTTAGTTTCATATATTCCCAAGGCGATTTTGAAATGTTATAATTGATGTATTTTTAATTTTTACCCGATCATGGTTTTCAGTGATGGAATTAAAGTTTGAAAGTGAGTAATGGTTGGAAATGATGTGTTATCATTAAATAATTTTAAAATGGGTTCTTATTAATGGATTTAAAATCATTATTTGAAATGGGTATGTGTCCCCTTTTAGTGAAAATTATTAATGATTGTATTGAATTGATTTAAATAATAATGAAATCATTGGGGATGTTTTACTTTTCCACATATAAAGACCCATGTTTTAAATTTTGGCTATATGAATATTTCAAATTATTGTTTTCAATTGTTTTTTATGCCATTATGTACTTTTAAATGTCTGTTAGGACCATAGTAATTTAAATGACATGTGTGATAGTGAGATAAAACCCATAATTATTATGTTGGAATTTTAACATGTTTATGAAATGATTTAAATGATTAATGTAATTAGTTGATGAAAAAACATAAGGGGGTGTTTTGAATAATGGCACATCCCTTAATGGGGTTTTCCATGTATGTTGGATATGTATAATGAGTTACAATTATAAATAATACATGTGTTTAATGGACATAGTTTGTGGTTTGTAAAGGAGTTATGGGTAAGACACATGTTAAAATGGATTAGTGGTATGTGGGGTATTGTCTTTAGGTTCTATGTATACAGGTTGGGTTGTACTAAGGCTATAATCCTCACCCATATAATTCAGGGGTTAGTAAGTCAGACTTCAGCTCTATGCCGATAAATGATGAATTTGATAAGACTACATGGACATAGGCTCAATGGTAAGTGTTCTTAATTTATTGTTGGGATGTCAGACTAAGGATATATGACTCCCAACATATGGACATGGTGTTGGTTGGGTTATCAGATTGAGGCTCTATGCTTTCCAAACACATGGACATGTCTTGATTACTAGACAAATTCTCTGGGGTCTGTTGATAAATATTGATTAGTGAATGTCACATGTGATTAAAAGTGGGTGTAATCCCTTTTTCCATAAGTTAGATATCTGGTTTGACCAGATCTAGTTTAGTTGGTTGTTCCCACTTGAGATCATAATGAATAAAACAATAACTGGTTAGTTTCATAAACATTATAAATAGTTATATTTATTTAGTTTCATTGAAACTATGCACTTTTCTTATCTACATACACTATTATATTGACAAGATAATACTATATACACTATTGTTGGTGCCTTGATCAGTTGTACTAACACCCTGTTCTGGATGACATTGTACATGGGAACCCAATTAGAAGTTTCTTGTTTATATTATATGTTCATGACCGGGGCATGGTATTTGGTTTATACACATGTTTTTGGGTTGGAGGATGAGATGTTAGGACTAGTTTGGGACTCAGGTCCGTGTCCATGATCATTTATGGTTTTGGTACTAGACATTTTATTTGTATCGCTGCCCAACATATATTGTATTCATCATATTATTATAACATTTTATATATGGTTACATGTTGGAATTTGTCGCATGTTTTCCATTTATTTTTTTCTAACTTTTTATTAGATCTATGATATTATTTCTTCTATGGAAGTACCCTAATAATTTGGTGTATATTCCCTAATGTTTCTCCATAGACCCACACTTTTAGCGAGAAGACTCTGGAATATAGGGAGGTATGACTAAGGTCATTTGATGAACCGGATTGGAGAACTAAATATAATAGACATCTAGTCATGGATGTTAAAATGTGGTATTAGAGTGGTGTCTTTTGTCTTACTATTTAGGTAATATTAGATAAGAGACTTGGATCATGTCACAAATTGGTTTTGAGCATGTGTCTGGGAGCCATCAGCCCAATGTATGATGGAAACTAAATATTTCTAGGGGTCAGAATTATTGTTTTGTTTTGAGATTTTAAGGTTGATTCTTATTCCAAATCATGTGGTGCACCGAGATGTGATGTTACTAATTTATTAGGTTTTATCCCTTGGGACGATATGGAAATAGATGGTGTGTGAGTTCATGAATCTTGCTAAGATCATTGTATTGATAGGTCATATATATGTTCATTGTGATTGTTTTTCCATGGTATTCATGTGATCATAGTTTACTTTTCATCTAGTATTTTATGCCTATTTATATTCCATTGATGATGGGTTATAATGAAAGACGTTTTGGAAAATCAATTTAAATGAAGCTTGTTTTTTTGAAGTTTTGGCTTATAATAATTTTTTAAAAGTATAAGTACTTTGGGTATTGAAAATGGAATGTTTTTAAATGTAAAAAAATTTCTATTAAATGTTAATGATTAATTAATAAGGGAAATGGGAAATTATGTATCCTATAGGGACCCTTGAAATGGGCATCCTTATTGTTGGGATCAAACCCTGTGTATCAGTTTTTTGGGCCACATGAGTACCCTAGTTTGAAACCTTAGTTGTGGTTTGTGATGAATTTTTGTTCCATGGTGCGGAATATAGAATTTTCATTATTTTACCCTTAGTAGTGTGTTTTCCCTTTTGTTAGGAGATTTTTTCTGGTAATGTGGGTTTGGTAACCTGTATAAATTGTGATCGTGAATGTTTTCTTTTGGACCCTAGAGTTTGTGGTTCTCTCACTGTGATTATTTTTGTGTGAAAGTATCCTTAGTGTGAACCATAGAGTAAGTGTTTCATTCATGTGTTTTAGATGTTATTTCATTTGTAATGGAAGAATTATTTCCACCGGTGAGCAGCAAGTTGTTTGAGGTTTGACATGTGTGGTATAGAGGGATATCTAATGACCTTTTCATAATGTGACACAATTTTCAGGAGTTTTTACCCTTTAATAATGGATGTTAAATTATAGGAGAGGTCTACTATGGTTGCAATTTATTTTGAGTGATTATGAAATAGGAGAACGTTTTTAACTTTTGATGTGTCACATAGAAAGTGTTTCCTAGTCAAGATTTAGCCTAGATGAATAATTAGGAAGGTTATTGGTTTCAAAAATGTTACTCAAGTGTTATTTATGAGATTAATGTTTTGTAAATTGATTTTATGCTCAAGGATGTTGGCCTATTGTTGAAGGTACCTTATGATGTGAAGCCTATGTGGTTTCTTTAGAGAAAGAATTGATTCATGATTCATTCAACTGAATGTGGTGAAAGATCATGGTTATGCCATAGTTTCATTGTCATTGAGGTATCTGAGTTTTTCTAATTGGTGTAATGTCAGTTTTAGGAAGAGGAATGGTCATTAATAGCCTTTCATTTTGGCTTTTATGGTGTTGGATGTAGGAATTGATGTTGGTTTTGGGCAAACAAGACAAGGGTGAACAATGGGTGGATGGACTCGTTTGTTATAGAAGTGACACCCAAGGAGGTTTTGGTCATGTTTTGGGGTTTATTAGAAGAATGGATGGTTTTTTGGATGATAATTTTGAGAATTCCTCATGTTCGATGAAGATGATGAACTTGGAGACATGGTCAGATGAGTGAGTGGGTGTTGGGCCTAGCTTTAGTGATGTATGAACCAAGTGATTTGGAGTCCAGATAAGTGTGGCACTAGGAATTAGAGGTGGCACATCTGTGGGAATGTTTTTGAAATGAATATTTCTATTTGGGATGGTTGAAAAGGTTGATCGATATTAGAGCATGATGTAATTTTTCATTATCATAGTGGGAAGTTCATGTTTTGTGCAAGCCAGTTGAGTTATCGATTGGTGTGGTGGTTGTTTTGTTCGCCATTAAATCAACAGTGTCATACTACAATAACTCTTGTTGGTTAATAAATGTGTTGAAAATGTCAATGTTGGCTCACAATCTCCTGAAAAAGGGTCATGAAGTGGAATTGAGTTTTGGTGGGAATTACTTTTCAAGTTGTGGTTATTTAGTGTTAATGAGACATTGGCAAGCCTAGAATCCGACGACATTTGAAAGGATAATATTTCCCCATGGTGGGAGGTGAGATTAGTGATTGATAGTTCATAGTGGCATTCATCTACTAATTATTATCATAGTTTTAGAAATTTACGATCAAGAACAATATCTTGACATCATATCGAGTAACTGTAGTAGTTGAAATTGCTTGAGGAATGAGGTGAGATTGATACTCCAATGGTGGGGAGTATTATTTTAGTCATGGATGTGTGGAGAAGATAGGGGAGTAGTTGTGGGGGAATCAAGATTGCAATGAGAGGCTTATATGGTACATGTTTGGGTTCCTTTAGGAAGTCCAGGTGGGACTTGGATGTGGTGGTTGATCGAATTGAGTGATGGATTTGGGCTTGGGTGGGTTTTAGAGATAATTTGAGTTATTTAACTAGTGAAGTTATGGTGGGTTCAATATATCCTGACAATGGTTTTCAGAGTAAGGAATTATATGATGGTGAAGTTTTGTGAGAGGTTAGGAATAGAATCTTGTAGGTTCATGCATTTATTGGAGGAATTCTATAAGTGAGAAGGGATCATGTCCATGTAGAGGGGAGACATGTCAACATTTGATTATGGGCTACTACAGAGTGATTCAGCTTGAATGACCTAACTCGGTTGGAAAAAATGTAATGGATGTGTTGGATTAGAATCCACTGTTGGTTAATGTTGGGATGATAAGTGCACACTGGTATTGGTAATGGTCTTGGATGAAGAACCGTGTTTTATTTAGTTTAGATATAGAAAACAATAGTGTTACTAATTTGGATAGTTTTGATTGAACGAATGAATTGTAGTGTTTGATAGAGTTCCCATCGATGTTCAAGGATAGTGAGTTGGGAAACATGTTGGGTTAGTTGCAAAAGTTGATTTGAGGTTATATTGATCTATTTTTCGATGGAGGATTTTCCCGACACTGAGTTATAGTGGTGGAGGAATAAAGTGTATGGTGGGGAGATACATAGTGGTAAAGTTGTCAGTTCATGTTATGATTGGTAGTATGGTATGGATATGATATGATGAGCATCATATATGTTTTTCAGTTTTGGTTTTAATCATTGGCTCAGGCATCGACACGTTGAGTACCTAGAGGTGAAGGTTCTTCTTGGGTTGTTATATGAATGTTCAGATGTTGTTTGAGGTTATTAGGCCTTGATTTGCATATTAGAGTAGGTTGGGAAATGTGGTGGGAATCTAGATTTTTTTTCGGGTGATGCCCAACACGAGTCATGAGTATATATTTTATGGAGAATAAATGAGGAACATGAGAATGATCTAGAGTACAGAAGAATCAAAGAATTATCAAAAAACATGTTCCTTATAATGATGCATAACTAGAACACCCTGGAAAAAAAGAGAGTATAATGATAAAACCAAATTACATGAGAACCAGTCAGAGTATACAAGAACGGGATATAGTACATGGGTATAACCAGGATAAACAAGACATTCTACGTATACCCTTTACACACTGTATACTTTTCTGAGGAACTTATAACATGTGTATATCATTTTTTGAGCATCTGATTTAGGCAAGTGGGTATCTTATCTTGAGTGGGTCTCCATGTAACACATGACGATGGACTTTGTTTTGGAATTAGTGATAGAACACGTGGTGTCATAAGAAGGACACCTTTTCAGTAGTTATTGTAAAATTATTGTGACCTTGATTGATTATTAGTCACATGTCACAGTCTATCACACTACAGAACTCAAAAGGACAGCTTTTTATTTGATAGTTTGTATGAAACACATCACCAATAATATAAGGGAATATTATATCCCAATACCCTACTATATATTTAATATTTTAAATAAATTTAATACATATCATAAAAGTCACACAACACTGAGTTAGCTTGTGTTTCACTCAAGAGAGACCTTCCATGATAGCTTGAGTTAAACGCATGTGATACCTTCCTCGATTATTGCATTACACAAAAGATAAACCTATCTGGATAGTTTGTGTTATACAAAATATTTAGTTTCACCGAACAATGATATATTATTAACATAATTTTATTTAATATAATATGATATTACCTAGCCATTATGTTCGTGGTTATGAATAATATTAATTAAATTATGAAAATTTATGGTTTATATAAATATGAAATTAATTCATTGGTTGCCAATTAATTTTATATTTAAAAAAGAACCAATAGGATATAAAAAGAAATATTATTATATTTATGCTTCCAAATGAGAATTGTATTAATTAAAATAATTCATTACAATTAGAGAATTATTTTAATGAAATAAAAATGTTAGGTATTCAATAAAATATTTTTTTATAGTCATATATTATGTTTTATAGACATAATATAAGAACAAACACTATATTAAACATAAAAACATAAATTTTTATAAAGGCAATTTTAATGAATTTTAATGGAAAACCGATTTTAAATTTAAATGTTGAAAAATTAATTGATTAAATATGTAAAACTATCCTTATTATTTTAAATTTAATCATAATAATTAGGTTTTGTTTAATTTATAAAATTTTCTTGAAACGTTTCTTTTTTAAATGAATATTTACAAATACTAAATTTTAGTTCTAAATTTATTTTTCATCTAATTAATTTATAAGGTTGAATTATACTATTAAATAGTTATAAAGATTATTTAAATAATATTTTAATCAGTTAACACAATTTATTTAATGGGAATCTATTTAAAATTGGATGAGAAAATAAAAACATAGCAAGCTTTCAGACGTTTTTCCTTAAAACTAGTATTGTTATCCCACATATGGCATGAGTTCTATTTTAAAATTTTCAACTTACTATATTGAGATTTGGAAAAATGGATTCTATATATGGATTCATCATATTTTATAATTTATAATAGTACCAAAATTTTTTCACCAAAAATACTAGTTCATGTAATTGAAATTAATTATATCGATGAAGGTAAAATAATGTTTAACTAAGGACCGAACTTAATCATTAAGGCCCAAATGACATATAATGTTTTCAAAAGGCCATCTTATGAAAATATACAGATGGTACCATATATTTTATATAACTTTTTCTATTATGTAGCCAATTGAAACAAGAAAAACAAACATGGAATTCCCTTATAAAAATATTACAACAGTGTCACTCCTCCTGCACTATAAAATGACATCCCCTCATCCAACTTCCCCAGAAATTTAAATCCACATTGGTTCAACCATGATCTGAAACAATAAATCTTAATAATAAATCCCCTCATCTTATAATCCTCCCCTTATAAATAGAAAAACCCAAGGATAATTTTGAATCAAACATAAAAGAGTTACCCAATTAAGAGGTAACAAACATTCTTAATCTTTTATGTTTTATATCCATTCTCAAAAGAAGAAAATTATATTATATTATTATTGTATAAAAAACAATTTACTCAATGTAATGTGTTTTTTAGGCTAATTTTTATACCTAAAACTACACACTCGTCCGTCTAATGGTTATAGAACATACTCTTTCTGTGAACGGTTAAATACTGCCTCACAAACGATGATTGATCGTTTTCCCTTTACTATCTATCATGGTGACCATTATGATAGAAACAATATATATATATTAAATATATTATGTTTATAATTTTTTTTATTCTTCTATAAAGTTATTTATAACATACCTTTGTTTCCATATTGTGTAAATAAGATAATTTCATTTGAGGAAGTGTGGACTACCACCCCCTCAAAGAGAGATGACTCATTCATACCATACATGGAATGTATAAAAGAAGTATTTAAAAAACCAATTTAATATACATAGAAAATATATTATACTGTAATTATAATATACATATTTATCATTTATCATTCATTATTTTAATATGAAAAAGGAATGAATGTATTGTTCAGGTGTATGTATGACCTACTGTCACCATGAACAGTGCTCTTCATTTCTAATCTTAAAATGATATAGACTAAAATAAATACATATTTACTAGATATATATTATATTAAAATCATGGTTTACATATATAATGAATAATAATAATGGATAAAAATTTAAAACCTAATTGAAAAACTAGGAAATTAACACCCGAAATAATTAAAATAATGAATGGTTAACAACAAACGGGTAATAAGATATTATAAGATGAACATATATTATATAATAATTTTTAATATGGTTATATTATATGTTATTAACATATTTATACCAGTTATACATGATGTTAATAAATGTAAACTGGAATAGAAAATCAAGTTAAGGGATTTTGTCTCGGTTTAAATTCCTTTGAGACTTACTTGTTTATATGCACATAGTTTATTTTTTATGGTGTATATAATTCTCTATTAAATGATATATCATTAATATCATTACTCCAATAATATAATAGCTTTTATATAATTTTGTTTCTACTTATATTTTATGAATTAAAATGTTTTAATGTGGTGTTAAACACATTGAAATGTTAATGATTATTTTCCTCAACAATAACATTAATGATCATTCAGTGGTATTTCCATGAAATGATCTTATATGAAAATTGTTCAATATAACCTTAAATTTTATATAATATTGTTTTTCAGGACCATTCTTATGTATCAGTACCATTTTCAACTCTAAAGTGCTCAAAAATATTTTAGAAAATGATTTTATGAAAACCCAACATTGTTTCTCTCTTTAGTCAGAGAACATGTTTTCTCCTAAAAAAAATGTTTTATTAAAAAATTCGAAAAAAATTATAATATTATTTTGTATATAAATTTTTACACTTTTTGTATTTTTACAATGTTTTCAATGGAATATTCGTGTCTTTTTCTGAATAAGGACTATTTTTATCCTTTTTACCATGAATAAGGAACGTTCTTTTTACCTTGTATGACATGTATTGATTTACCCTACGTATTTCCTTTGATGCTTAGTTTTAGTGTTTAAATAGTTAATTTTTATTATATTATTTTAATTTATTCTAAAATATTTTTTTTCAAAATTCTATTCAAATAAAAAATATGATTTCCTGATGAATGTTTTTAAAATATCGTTTATAATTTTTCTATACATCAATGACAGAAACCCTTTAATTTACACTTCTTAGTGTGTGTTCAATAAATACCATCCATATCCTTGCTCAATATGTTTTTAATTTATTTTTTCAATAATAATATGTATATCCACATCCTTGATTCATTATTGAAGTCCCCTTGAAAAATTCAATCTCGTATCATCATTTAATTTCCCTTCATTATCCATATCATCTATCATGGACATGACTATTGCCAAAACCATAAATCATTTAACATACGGTTTATATATTTAATGTTATTTGATTATTTTGGTAAATATTTTCAAATCTCTACAAATTCTTTTATATTTTTATTTGATAAGGAACATTGATAAATTTATTATAAGATATATGAAGAATGCTTTGGATTAGTAAGATATGGATGAGTCATAGATTCAAATAGCCCATAGGTACATAATTAGTATCATGGGATGAGTCATTTGGATAGCTTCCTTAGATGGTTTTTTACTCGATATTTTGTTTATCTTCTTGTGAAGAGTCTTGATTGTAAACTTACAATGTACCTAGGAAACATGGCGTCCAAAAATAATTCATTTCCCTAATTTTTTTTCAGTTATAATTCATCCATGAGATTTGGTGTCGATATATCTGTGGATACATTTCATTTTTATATCACTAATTAAATGAAATTATTTTTAGTTTCATAACATTCTATATTGATTTTTCTGTATCTACTTATTTGAATGAAATGTGGGTTTAGTTTCATAAATTTCCATAATATTTACTCACATTATTATCTATTTGTTGATTAAATCGTATGTGTTTTTAGATATTTACAATTACATAATTATTAATCTAATTGGTTAATTATATCTTGTTCTATATTTTCCCCTTACTGAGCATTTAAATTCACCCTTATAATGTTTCCTTCCATATGAATCCATAATGTTTACTAGGAATGATATGTATGGATATGCTAGACAGATTAGAGTTATTCTTAACTTTAATTATTTGGAAATAATTATAAAAATGTGTTGTAATTACTGTATTCTTATTTCATGTATTTATTAGGTTTACTAGGACTAGTAAACTCAAGATCATTTTGGATTGGATTACATGAAATCATGAAAATTTAAGTTATCGAGGAAACCAGATCTCAGATACCTGGGTTCAGGTAACTACAGTTTATGTGATAGGTAGTTTTAGTAGAAACCGTTTTGAATAGATTTAGTAAAAAATATATTATAGAACATGACCCTAAGGTATAATTTAAGGACAATTATATAAAAAAACCCTTCAATTTTCATAAGGTATAGATTATGTGGCTATTCAATGAAAAATATCCTTGAATGGATACTAAAAGTGTAGGTTATTCTCACATAGTTGTGCATAGGTGTAATAACTCCAACAAGGTGTTCTAGGCCTGACTCGAGGTAGCCTAAAACACAAAAGCAGGCCTTACTATGCACTTTATTTAACACTCCTATGGTATGTTATTAGGATAATTCACAATCAAAAAAGAAAACATTATGATGGTTTTTGATATTTGTAAAATTAGAATAAAACCAAGGTGTTCTATATTAAAAATAAGGTTTCATTATTTAAGAGACCTAGAAATGTTATTATGGATATTCCTTCGACCAAGGAGGGGCCTATGTTGAAATAAATGGGTGACGTGTTTATGTATTGTGGTTCTATTAGAAACCTAGTTTTAATGTTTATTTTTTGATAAAAAAATATTTCAGGGATGTACATCATATATATTTTGTAAATTATATCAGCTTTGTGAGATAAAATTACAACTTGTATATTGGGTGACAACCTATCAAGTCCGACTAGGTTGTTGGTCTTAAACCCATTACTAAAGGATGATAAATGTTTCACACAAACCATTTACCTACACAATGTCTTGGTTAATTATAAATTGTTTTTAGTTTAAAAAATTATGAATAAATGTTAATAATGATGTAGTATTATCACTTTTGATTAATAGATATTAATATTGTATCCATATCTATAATGGAAGAAAATTAAAGAAAAATAGTTATACTTGTCACTGTTTTATAGGAACGATCCTTTAAAAGTTTATTTTAGTGATTCATACATAAATAAAATTCATTTTTGGTAATTATTTTCTTATAGTAGAGGAATGAATAATTATTTTATTGAAGCACAAACAAAAGTTAGGATTGTTCATATGAAATTAAATCTAATAATGTAAGAATATTTCCTTATATTCTTGGTCATTTACTTGTTTGTGTTTTATGACCACATTTACTCCCTCTACATATTTATTATTTTCCTCAAAGTATGTATTTTTACATTACACTAATGTTCACTCAATTAAAAACCTAGTTACATGGTATTCCTTATCACCTTTTATATTCCATTATCTCTTTCCTATAAGATTTTTTATGAACCCATCTCACGATGAGGGATTTTAAAATAGGAAATATCATCTAACCTATTACCAATATCATGATTAAATTATAAGGACATAATTTAATTAATTTTGAGAGAATGTAACACCCCAAAATTATAAATTCTAAATTTATATTTGATTTTTTGTGTGACACACATAACAAAGTGCATAAGGCAACATAATATAACAAGACCCTACTATATATTGACTATTTTAAATAAATTCAATACATAGATTTTAATGCACACAACATCGAGTTAGATTGTGTTAAACATAAGATATACCTTCTGTGATATCATGTGTTACACAAAATATTGGCCATAAATGATATATTATGTTAAAAACACGACATACCTTCCACACTAGCTTGTGTTATACGCAAGACTGAGTTTTACCAATCAATGATATATTATTAAAATACCATTATTTAATATAATTTTATATAACCTAGTTGTTATGTTTTATTCTATTAATTTTATTAAATAACTTATAAAAAATTATGGTTTATAAAAATAAAAAAATTAATTAATTTGATTACAATTAATTAAAAATAAAAATAATGACCAATTGGATAAAAAAATATTATTATATTTATTCTTCCAAATGATTTTTTTCTTATAAAAAATTAAGTACATAAATGTTATGAGTTATTTTAATGAAATATATGTGTTATATATTCAGTAAGATATTTTTTATATTAATCCATTTATTTTATTGACATACGATAGGAAAAAACCTATTAGCAACATAAAACATATATTTTGATAAAGAAAATTTTAACACCTTTTAATGGGAACACATTTTAAATATGAATTTTGAAACATTATATAATTTAATAGGTTAAAATAATATACATATTTGAAATATAAACATAATATTAGGTTATGGTGAATTTATTTCCTTTTTCTGACGTATTTCATTTTTTGTGAATAGTCAAAAAAAACTAAATTTTAATTCGAAATTGCTTTGGCATCTAATTTTTTTATTGGGTTAAATTATAAATTTATTTGTGGTCAAAGTGTAATTAGAAAATATTTTTATCAATTTAAACAATTTATTTCATTTCAATCAATTTCACTATGAAATTAATTATACAAACATAACAAACTTGTATACGTTTTTTTATTTTAAAATCATTCATTATTGTCCCGCCTACTGAATGTATTTTAAATTAATTTTTTCTAATTATATGATCGTATTTTTTAAAAATTAATTACATATTTTGAATAAAAATAATTTATAATGCATAATTATTCCATTTATTCGACAGAAAATATTAGTGAATGTAATTAATATTAATTACATCGACTATGGTATAATTAATATCAACTAATGACTAAACCTAAAAAATAAGTCCCAAATGACACAAAAACATGTGAAAATGACATTTACATGAAAAATATATACCCTATACTATCGTTTATCAAATCATGTCCATTATTGGCGAATATTGAAACACGGAAAATGTGCATGGAATTCACTCGTGAAAATATTACAAGAGTGCCACTCCTCCTCCACTATAAAAGGACCTCCCCTCCCCCCACATCCTCACACATATCAAGCCACATAGGCTTGACCATGATCTATAAAAACACCTCCTAACGATCCCACCATTCATCCATGAAGCCTCCCCTTTGGAAGAAGTCATACCAAGGAAGCTTTTGGTTCAAACCAAATGGTGTTACCCGATTAAGTGGTAACAAGCATTCTTATTATTTTTAGTATTACATCCATTATCTACAACCTCAACTCTTATTATTATATTATTTTATAAAATACCAGTATAATAAAAATTATAGGATTTTTATGCTAATATTTATACATCCAATTACACACACTTTCATCTATTTGTTAATAAACACGCGGCTTCTGTGTTCGGTGAACTACTGCCTCACGAAATGATGATTGTTCATTATCCCCTGCTCACCTATCATGGTGGAAATTATGATGGAAAATATATTTTTATATTTTTTATATGATATTTATAATTTATTTATTCATCAGTGATTTTATTTAAATCACACCTTTAGGGGTTTCATATTGTGTAAATACTATAATCCAATTTTTGGATGTTTGGACTATCACTCCCTCAAAGCGATATAACTCATTCATTCCATACATTAAACATATAAAGGATTGTTTTAATTAAACTTTGTAAAATATATATCACGGAAAAAATACATGAATTATAATAGACAAATTTATCATTTATCATTTTTTATTTTAGTACAACGATGTAATGAAAGTAACGTTAACACGTACATACGACCTACCGTCTTGATCAACGATGCACTTGATTTATAATGTTAAAACGTTATAGACTAAAATAAATACATATATAATGGTTATATATGATATTATAATGATGATTTAAATTCTATATATGGTAAAACTATTACATATTGAATAATAACAATGAATAAAAAGATAAAACATACTCGAAAAACAAGGTAATTAACTCCCAAAATAGTAAAAATAAAGAATGGTTATTAACAAAAGGGTAATATGATTTTATAAAAATAAAACATATTATATCATAAATATTAATATGGTTCTTTTATAATTTATTAACAAGTTGAAAACCCTTATATATTATGTAAAAAGAAGTTAACCCGAATGGAAAAACAAGGTATGTGATTTCATCTCAATTGACATTCCATTGACACTTATTTAATACCATGCACCTTTATTATTTTATATGGTGTATATACTGAACTTTTAAATGATATGAAATGAATATCCATAATCTAATGATATTATAACATTCCTTTAATTTTACTCCACGAGGTTTAGGATTTAAGATGATTCAAAGTGGTATGAGACATTTTGGAATGTTTAATTATTATTTTCCTCTGAAATACCATTAATGGTATTTTCATGGTATTTCTATTAGAGGAAATTATATTACCATTATTCAATAAAACATTTAATTTTATCTCCTATGGTTATTCATGAACATTTTAACATTTTCGTAGAATTTTCCAAATCATTGGAACTCAAACTGTATAAGGATATCTCTCTATTAAAACCCTACTTTGATTCTATCTTTAGTTAGAGAACCTATTTACTTCTAAATAACATGTGTTTCAAAAATAAATTAATTTTTTTTTAAAATTATTTTTTATATCCATTTCACCCTCTTTTCATTAAGCAATGATTTCAATGGAACCATATTAGTTCTTTTGGATTAAGGAATATTTCTATCCTTTTTACCATACCGAAGGAATGGTTTTTTTACCTTGTAAAAAATATAAGGATTTACTCATCCAAATTACTTTTATGCTTCAATTTAATGTTTAAAAGTTTATTTTTTAAATAATTTTTTTAAAAATGTATTTTGAATAAATTTTTTAAAATATTTTTAATATAAAAAAGATATTTTCATTTAAAAATTTGAAAAGATATTTTTATAATATTTCCATTCATCAAATAAAAAACCCTTTAATTTACACAACATGATATATGTTGTTTGTATACCATCCATATCCTTCATATAAATTATTTATGATTGATTTGGTAAAGGATAATATTTAAAATCATATCCTTGATTGATTTTTTAAATCCAATTGAAATATTCATTCTCCAAGGATCATTGTATTTCCCATAATTATCCATATCATCTATCATAGATATTACAATTTCCTAACCCCTATACATTTTAGATTCTCTATCTAAATAGACTATTATTGGATTTTTTGGGAAAATATCGATAAATCTGTAATCTTTATTCAATACAATTATTTTATAAGGCATATTGTTAAATCCATTAATTGATATATGTGGAATCATTAGGATTGGTACCACACAAGTATGTTCAGCTTATAGATATCCCCTCATTGCATCGGTAGTCTCATGGAATGATTAATTTGGCTAGATTACATATATAGGTTTTTACCTGATATTTTGTAAATTGTCTTACGAAAGGTCTTGACAGTAAAGGTACCATATACAAAAGAAACATGACATACAATAATCATTCATTTCCCTCTTTTATTTTCAGTTATTATTCAACAATGAGATTCTATATTGACATCTCTATGAATACATTACATTTTTAGTTCATTGATTAAATAGAATTTTTTTTAGTTTCATACCTAGCCATATTTATTTTTCCTTGTCCAATTATTTGAATGGAAGGTGTGTTATGTTATTTACATGGGAATATTATTTACTCACTTTCTTATCAAATATTTGATTATATGATATGTGTGTCTAGTTATTTTCCATGCCAAAATTATTACCCTAATCGATTCATTTTCACTTCAGCTATATGATTCCCTTACTGTGAATTTGAGATCACCATTCTTATGTTTATTTCCCTATGAATTTGTTAAGTGTACTATAAAATATATGGATAGATATATTATATGTATTAGAGTTATTCTTGATGTTATTTATTTATAACGAAAATATATATATTTTTTAATTATTGTATTGTTTTATAATGTATGTATCTAGTTTACCAAGACTATTAAACGCTTGTTCTATTAGTGTCTGATTCATTGTAATCATGCTAATGTAATTGATAGTAGAAACTGGCTATAAGATACCTTAGGTCACATTGCTATATGGAATATACTCAACTATATATCCAGGTGGTGGGTCCCCTATAATGTTCATATAAGTGGAGATGGAACACCATCATATTAGGCATGAGACTTTTGTCTATGTTTTATTATTATTAGGTTTGGTACTCCCATGTCTCTCTCTAGGTGGGAGGTCCTTCTATATTATTTATATAGTTAGATATAGAACTACCACATATTATAGTTTGTGTGGGTCCTCATTTATTAGAGTGGTACTCCCCATATTCAAACATAGGTGGTGAGAAGGTCCAACATTATAGTTGTGTTCTATTAGTTTATATATACATTGGTGAGTTGTAGGTCCTCTATAGTCATTATTGTGAGTTTACATGTGATTATTATCTTATAGATCATGCTCCCTCAGCTGTAAAGCATAGTAGTGAATAAAAAACCCTCCACTCATATTCTTATGAGGGTGAATATGTTGGTTTACATCAAAAAAGATGAATCTCTAGATGCTGCTAGATGAATCATCATTATTTTATTGTTATACTGATTGAGATACCCTATATCACTTCGCATGGGTCTTTTTATCATATGTTGCTAATGGATTCCTTTACCCTCTTTACTTTTTGGATCAGCAAACTATTTTTATATTTATTTCTTCTATGTTTAATCGTAATGGAATCATAATGTGTATGTATATACTCACCCCTACATGGACATTCTCTACATATTTCATACCTTATACAAAAAATAATAACAATAACCATGGTAGACCAAATATTGGTGGATCTTTTAAGTACATTGTGTTACTGACAATGTTTAGTTGCTGGACATTGGGATCTTGAGCAAGAAACTCCCCTATTTAAAACCTTATAATTTCTTTCATTTTGGGTTTCTTCCCTGTATTTCATGTTGGGCATGTATTTTTTTACATATACTTTTGTATACATTATTGTATGATAATATGAATCCCAAATGATTTTTTATGCATTGTTTACACTATATAGGATATTTTGTTCTTATATTTGAACAATGTTTCAGGGATTTATGTCAGATCATGTGTACAGGTACCTTAGGATAAGGCCTCCCTTTTCAATGATATTAAACCTCGGTTCTTGTCACCAACCCTTGTCATATTGAATGTTGACATGGGGTGTCACACTCAGCTAACTGCTCGCTAGGTGGGACCTATTGGGTCAGGTCATGATAGAGTTCTATCAAATGTGGTTATATTATATTGACCATGTTTTGAGTTATAAATATTGTGAGTTTTTGTTTGGGAACATAGGAAAATGGTGTTTCAGTGACTCAATTTCAGATCTCAAGCAAGGGGGACAATGATGATGAAATAACTACAGTATCCTTACTCCAAGAATCTAACTACCTATATGATGACACAACATACCAACGAATTTTTTTATAATGAACTAATTGGTACATTATTCATATATGATTGGACCTTTTGAAATAAATTTCCTTTTTTATTCAGAACCCTAAATATTCTTTATCACTATAGTACATTTTGATAAATTTTAAGATGCCTTCGAGATAAAAACCTTATAGAAATAAATTTTATTTTCTGGAAGTGGAGCCGTTTGATTATGATGCCTCATTATAGGGACATATTAAAGGATTTATCCCTCAAAAAAAACATAGAGCGGTTCTTTCACCAAATAAATAGCACAATGACCCTCCTTTAGCGGTCTAGTAAGATGGTATTATTCATGTTGAGTAGCCAATGGATATTGTAGGACAAGAAAATGATACATATAGTATTATCACATTGCATGATTTTCATTGATAGATAGAACTCATGTTTCATAGAGAACTTGACCCTTAGGCATTAGAGGATTAGATCAAGTTGTTGGTCTAGGTTTTCTGGCTTGGCGGGACCCAACCAACTAGATGGTTGATCCCACAACCAATCTTATTTTAGGAGTAGTAGGTCACTGATGTGTTCCTAGTGATTACCTTTGGTGAGACAATAGTATGGTGTCATTATATTGATGATGAGTTCCTAGTGATTTCCTTATGTGAGACTAATTCCCCCACATTTTTCATGGATGTTATATGGACTAGATCATCTAAATATATTTTGATTGGTTCAAGTTTGAAATTATTAATGACATTCTCATATAATATGTGTTTGAGATGGTGCACAAATAGATGATTAAAATGGTCATTTAATTTCTCCATGATCACAAATTACTTATTAGAATCTCAAATAATTAGTTTTTATTTGATAGGTTTAATTTTTAGGGTGTTTCTAATTGAATCTTGTTTTATTCATGGTTACAAAAAGGTTAATGTAGCTTCTTATTATCAACCGACCAGGAGTGTGGTGGAGGTGTATAATTTCCTTAGTTTTTCAGGGTACTATCATGGTTTTGTGATGGAATTTTCTAGGGTTAAATCCTATTTTAATTCAATGAAATCGAATGGTTAAACAATTACTTGACCTCTGAAAATCTATATTCCTTTAGTTGTTGTGAATGATCTTGGTTAATACTCTTGTGTTATGACTGCTAGAGGAGGGATTCGAGTGTTTAGTGTTTTTTGATGCCTTTTAAGAATGGATTGGACACATTTTGATGAAGTGGAAGCTAGTGATTTCATATAGATAGAAGAATTTGAGACCCAATGATTATAATTACATCACTGACTCATTATTTTCTAGTGGAAGTATTGACCATTGAAAAATGGAGATGTTATATTCTGAATGAGTGTTTCTGTTTTTACTTATACAAAAAGATTATAAGGATCATATTTACTATAATAGATCTCATACTATGATAGAGGAGTTTTTTAGAGTCCCTGTATGATTATGGATCTCAGATATTATATAATCTAGTGAAGGGTAACATGGTGGTATTTGACCATAACATGAAATCTTGTTATCTCATGACAGAGGAGGTGACTATGAAATTTTCCTCATTGTAGATTACCTTGGCTTAGGAGTGGGGTGAAATATATCTTTAGTCAATGGTGGTTAATCCAATGACTCTATAACATGTGGGAGAGAGTCAATTAGGATACATCATGTGTGATGTTCAATAATAACATAAATCATTAGAAGATGAAACAAATGGATTTTCAGAAGAAGGGAAGAACATCAATCTTTTTTATGTAAGGAGAGTAGTTCCAATCATGTAGCAAGAAGACGTATTGAAGTAGATTTATACCTCTCCATTGTCTTTACATACGGGTGTGGTAATGATGTACTATGACCACTATAAATAGTATTTTTTAGGTCGGTGTGAGGAAGGGTGTTGAGTTTATTCCTCAATATGTATTATGTGAGTAGGTAAAGGCTGAACATGAGGTTCCAAGTGGTTTAACTTGACCTATTGAGATACCATAATTGATTTTGGATGAAATATAAATTCATATTTTGATATGGATTCCATATTCAATGGGAGGCCATGATGTTATCTAGAATATTTTTACAAACATACCATGTCAATAAAATTCATTTTTATATGAGGAGACAGCTTGATCGAGACATTGGGGTAGATGTATGTGAAGAAGACCATTTAGAATCATAGGTTTCCCACAATGATCATCTTATACTGTGATTTCAAAATCATGTAAATATATTGGAGGGTCCTACAAGAATATTTTGGGAACCATTTACAGATGAGCATATTATTTCCCCCCATAAAGGTAGAAAGAATGAGTATAACTCCCATGTTATATGGGATATGTTGATATCTTGAGTGTTAGTGGTATATAAAATCTAATAGGATCACATTTCATTGATATTGTTTTCTAATAATAACTGATATAATTATACTATCTATATATATCCTTTTGAGGCCCTATATAGGAGGCCCTTCAAGACACCTTTGTGTTGGATTGATATTGGGGAAACATCATTTATATGGATAGAGATGATCTAGAAAATTATAGAGAAAGATCGGGTGATCCATGATCATATGAGGACATATCAGATTCCATATATATCGTATACAAATTGATTTCATAAACAATTAGTGTTTGAGTAGGGAGACCGAGTCATTATACGTTCTCTCCATGACATTGAATGTGATGTTTTGATCACAGAGTTAGATTTTAAAAAATGTACAGGAGAATGTATTATTTTCTACAAGGGGTAAGGATTTTTTATATCAATTATCATTAATGATCTAGTGGAATTGAGTGCATGATGTATTTACTGTGTTGTAGTTGAGTAAATATGTGCTCAACCGGTAGCAAATTGTTGACTATAATGAGATGGACATTGGGGATTGATTCACCTTCTTAGAGTACTCGGTGGTGAATTATGATAGACATGATTATATCTAATGGGAATAGAAAATAGATTTGGTTCATGTTTTTCCGAAGCATGGGAGCATGTAAGAGATCTCATATGAGAATTCGAGCTTTATGTGAGCTCAGTACCCCCACCTTTTTATATAGATTATGATTTTCTGAGTGAAAATACATGAGGAGGGGGGATAATTTAATGACTCTGGTTTCAATTGTATTATTCTTTGAATATTTATAAATATATGTAGATATTATTACTCATAGATTGAACTGTGCTTTATGGAATGTATGACCCCATAATTAATGTATTAAAAATATTAATATATATTAAACTAATTGATTGAATTTTTTTGGAATAAATAGATTCCCCATTAATCCAGACCTCAGATATAAAATATAATAACATGGTTATTTTTGGAATATAGGGTTTAACCTAGGCGCGACAAAAAATTATTCAGCATCAAGAATTTAGTTTAAGGTTACTATGGGATATTATGTATTGTAATTAATTAATTTATTTATCTAATTAACCTAAATTACAAAAACAATAATACATATTTATTTATATGTCATTATTGTAAATATCTAAGGTTATATACATAACCCTATGAGAATAAATAGTAATAGTAGATCTTCATTATTGTTTGCAACTCAAAAACAAGGATTAATAGTGAATAATAAAGTAGAAGCATGAGACGAATGAAAAATAAAATAGGATAATCAATATCAATGCTTGAGGATGAATTCTTCACTGATGATAGATCTATTATTCATGTAGGGAATGTTATTTGACATATTTCCTCCCTTTGATTTGTTTTCCAATCCTATATTTTAACAGTAATTTTATTTCCTATGATTTTTGTTATTCACATGATATAATATTTAAATTATATACTTTAAAAAGATCATTTATTTTGTAGAACGTTTTTTAAGCCCTCTATATGAAATATATGATAATTGGTCAATATCACATCATCCAATGATGTTTTAAATTTTTTTTTCTTTTTCCCAGCATTCTTAATGTTTTCATCCTTGGCCTATAGGTTCTGTGATTTGACATTGCTGGGATAGAATAGAGCACAATCAAACCTCCAGATTCATAGAAAATGCATGAATGATGTAAAAAAATGGTGTTATCTGGATATATTGAGGTGGATTTTGGGATTTGGGTTCGGTACATCATAAGAAAATTTGGGGTGGGGAGCCTTCCTGAGAGTAATCAAAGTTTTGATTTCTTGTCATCATAGGTTGGGAACCGATGACAAGAGGCTTTCCCAATTCAATTTAGGTGAATTTTTTGTGGTTTAAAAATTATATAAATGAATGATATGGTGTATCAAATATTTCATGTGAAGACCTTGATATTCTAATTTTTTTAAAGTACATTTCATGTACATTGAATGAACACACACAAAGTCGACCCTTGTAATAGAGGCATGGGTTTACTGGGAAATAAAATATCACACACTATGTTGGCAGACCACAATCTATGTGATTCAATGATGGTGGATCAGTGTGTACCAAAAGAGTACATGAGAATATACACTACCAAGTATAGGGTCATGGATTTGGTATATGGGGATAGACAAGAACCTTGTACCCGAACACAACCAGAGCACTCTGGCTTGGGAAAAGTACATGAGGACTGTCAGAGTACATGAATATGGGCCAGAGTACATTGAGACATGAAATACTATATGGGAATACTTTATATATCCAAGACAATCCTAAATACCATATACACATTGTTTCTTATTCCTAGGTACATTTACCTTGTGTATCTACATCTTTAAGACATAAATTTTGGCCCTAGAGCAACCAATCCAGAATTGTTTTTCATTAGAATGTGATACAACATTTGTTTTGGAATGATATATATGAAAAAATATGTTATGAGTGGGATTATTCTTTTAGTGGTTCTTTTACTATGGATGTTTTCAATATTGATTATCAAAAAAATGTTAGGATCAGTACTCCCATATCTCTCAAGATGTCGGGTCCCCCATTACTTTTAAATAGGAATATATGGAACTCCCCCATAGATTGCATAGATCCAATATCTGGTGAATAGTATTCCTGTGTTTGAAACTACATTGTCTCTCTCTAAGTAGATTTCCCCCATGTTATTTATATAGGTATATATATAACTCATCCAAATTAAAGACAGTGTGGTCCCTTTATCTGTAGAGTGGTGCTCCTAGACTTCTAGATCAGGTTTTGAGTGGGTCCTCCGTTAGAGTTATGCTACCTTGTCTGTGATATGTAGTGGTGAGGTTTAAGTCATCCATACTAAATATTTTTATGTTACACATCACTCTTTTATAAGAGACATTTCACCCTCATTTTATGAATGTTTAAGTGTGGAGTGATCCCCCCACTTATATTCTTGTGATGTTTGACTTGGTAGTTTGCATTAAATATGGACCTATGGGAGCTATAGGCTAACTCTTCATTCTAACGTGGTTGTAGATATGGAGATCCCAATTTTATCTTTACTAGGGTTTATTTTTATTATATATACTGATTGGTTCTTTTACCCTATTTCCTCATGTGTTTATATAACTATTGTTATATATATTTAATCCATTTTTTTATTATCAGGGCATCATACATGGTATGTATACACTCACCCATGCATGGACTTTTCCAACATGTTCCATGTCATAAAAAATTTACATATTGATTATTAGTAACCATGGTAGAACTAATATCTATGGATCATAGATGTAAATGTGGGTGTTGATCATGTTCATTGGTGGGACTATGGGATATTGAGACACGATTCCCCCATCATTACTTGTTTACAATTGATTTCTGTATGGATTTCCAACCCTGTATTTCTAGTTGTGTGTGTATTTTACCCACTTTCTTTTTTATACCTTGTTTAACTATAATATATAAACTAGAGGTAGTTTCATGCATATTTAATCTCTACAAGATATTTCATTCAATATCTATTCTTTATTTCAGAGAGATGTTTGTGTTTGTGACAATTTAAAAATTTGTCTAAGGCCTCCAGTTTTAGTGATATTAATTATCAAAGCTTTTTGAATACCCAAAATGTATTGGAGGTGTGATTGAGGTGTCAATGTCATCATAACACCAGACAGGTAGTCTCTTATGGTTCCGGTCATGAATTGATAAAACCCTAGATAATTTTAGTAGGATAAAGCCTTGAGTTGTTTTGGGTCCAATAAACACCCTAGACAGTATAGCTATAATAAATCCCTATTATTGTTTAGGGATATTAGATATAACCAATGCATCAGTTAATTAATTATATATTTTGAAATAAGGATATTAAAAATGGACATTTCTGTTGTTTACAATTAGATGGGTGGTGATTATATTTGTTCAGAATAGGAAGTGTGAACATTTTGTTTCTTCACAACATAAACAATGGACATTTTGTGAGTTCATAATGTTGTAATTTATATTATTTAAAGTTTATCACAATTTTATTTATTATGATATGATCCATGGTATTATGGTATTTTCATGTCTTATGACTATGATTATGCTCCATGAATTATGTTTATCATATCATGATTATCCACTCTTTATGTTTTTTAATTTGAGATACATGTACTTATATCATGATTTATATAAAACTATTATTATTCAGTTTACTTTTAATTATAAATTTCAGTCTTTTCCATGTTTTATCACATGATTAGGATCTAACCCTTGCTGGCATGTTGATATATTTTCTATTACAAAGTGTTTGATCTTACTCTTTCCTTATATTTCATTTCCCCATGTTTTGAAGACAATAGTAACATGTAGGAAGTCTAGAAGGGGGTCTATAGGAAATCAATTTTAGATAAATGTTCACACGCATTGTAAAATTAATTACTTATCTATCACTACAACAAATCATACTTTTAAAAGAGCTTGAAATTTTCTTTATCAGTGCAAATAACACTTTTATTTGAAGCGCCATTTAAATCCAACCTATATCAGCAGAAAAAAATATGATGATAGAGGGGTTTTCTATCAAAACTAATAAAAGAACCCTTTATCAATGCGAAAATAATTGACTATTGTTACCTTTATCAAGACTATTTTTTAGCACTGATGAAATTTGAAAAAAAAATTGCAGCACTCTCCCATCCCCTTTTTCTGTGCATCCGCCTATTTATCGGTGCTTCCCTATATAAGCGCTATTCATCCACATCCCCAAAACAACACCTAATATTGGTGTTCCCCCAACCCCACCTTCCTTGGTTATATGAATTCCCCTTTGGAAGTGTTTTTCCACTATCCATCCTCCAATTCACCGACACGTGCACAAGGTTTCGATCCTTGGACCTCCCTTTTACAATTTGAATTCCATTACCACTACATCATGTTTGTTTTATTCTATATTTTATGACTTTTATATGTATATTTATATAAATTTAATTAAATACATTTTTTATCATATATTTTCATAATTAATTTAAATACATTAATAAAATATATGTTTATGTGTGTGTATAATATATAAATAATTATATTAATTTAAATATAATATATATTTATATTTATTTACTTATATTATAAAATAAATATATATATCCATTTATTAATACATATACATATGTAAATAAAAAAAATATATAAAAATTTGTATTATTTATATATATTCTTATATTTTTACAATGTAAAAATGCTTAGATATCATTTTAATTAAATTTTTTTAAATTATTTCCATAAGGTATATAAATTTATTTTAATAAACATATTTAAATTATGTATAAGTACTATATATTTTGATATAAATTTTATACATTACATATATATTTATTAGTCTATATATTTAGATATATATTTATTCATATTTACATAAATTTAAATATTTAGATATAAATTTTCTATAATGTATTAAAAAAAATTTGTAAATTTTTTTTATATTTAACATTTAATGATAATGAAAATGGTATATTTATAAAAATAAATTTATATATGCAATATTTACATAATATTGACACAAGCATATACACACATATTTACATGCACACCTTCACAAGTATATATTTTACACACACACACACACAAATATTCACATATTTGTATTTATTTACATAGGTTACTATATACAAATAAATATTTTTTATTGAAACTTATATATTTACATATAAAAATTTCTTGTATAACTGTGTGTGTGTATATATATATTCATTTTTACAAGTTAAATAAAATGGATATTTTTTTAAATAAATTTAATAATAAATATTTACATACATATGGATTATATATTTATGTATTCATTTTTATGTAAATAAATTTAAATATTCATTTTTAAAATCTATTTTGTATAGCTAAATACAAGATAATACGAAAATATTAAATTATAAATTAAGATACAATATGAAAAATGATAAATTTTAAAACCATGACATCAATATGAATATAACCTCTGGGAATAAATATATTATCCCTTGAAAAGTCACAAGAAGACCCTCATAAAGGAAGATGAAATCCCATAAGTTATTATAAAATTACGGTATCCCATCTAAAAACCGATTTTTTGAGGACTTCCAGACCCTTTTTGACGACATAGACCCTTGACTGTTGCTCAATATTGACTAATATAGAGTATATATCTTCCCATGCATCAAATTTGATATGTCGTAGAGCTTAAATGGAGAACCAGAATAAAATTTATTGTTATTTAGTGTTCAACTCATGTTTTCAACCTATCTTATACTATTCATTCAATTATTGAATATTTATGTCATCCAATTAATAATATATGACTATTAGTCGATAATAGTTAGAGAATTATTAATTGATATTTTTAAAAAATATTTATAAGTCAGTTTTCTGTAAATAAAATATAAAATAAGTTTAAATTCATGTTTATTCATCAATAAATCATAGTAAAAATATATTACATTTATATTAATTTAAATATAAATAAAATATATATATATATATATATTATTAAATTGTTTTTAAATATATATAATCCTTTTATGAAATATACCATTTATCAGTACTACAAAAATTGCTGATAAAGGGTACCATTTATCATTGAAAAAAACACCAATAAAAGACCTCCTTTATCAGTAGTTTTTTAGCTATGAAAAATTAATCCTTTATTGACACTTTTTTTAGTATGGAAAAATCCCCCATTTATCTGTGATATTTGAGCGTAAATAAAGGCCATGTTTATCATTGTTAGAAAAAAGAATTGATAAAGGGTGTGTTTATTAGGTTGTTTAAAATAAAAATGGTCTGAAAAACCATATGTAGAACATTTACACACTATATAAAGGGACTTTACATCTTGTAATGTAATATTTTTTTAATAAAATAAATCATAGGTGATTGTTTTTTGGTGTATTCCATTTAAAATATTTACACAACATATAATTACATTACATGTTGTATAAATCCCTGACCTACTATTTTAAAAATATTTTGCAGCTGAATTATATTCTATTCTATTTTAGATCTTCCCTTATCTACCCTTGGTCATCTTCTAGGATAATTTAAAGTCCAAAAATACATTTTGGGAATCCGGTTTTTGTGAGGAATCCAAGGTTGGTCTTTTCGGTTATGTTTCTTCCTTCTCTACCTCTTCTTTAAACAATTATATTTAAATACACTAACCAATCATTTTGGTTGTTTTTATCTTGATATATTTTGATCTATGAACCTTTTTTTATCATCCACGCCTCCTTCATCATGGGTTTTTCCATTAGATGCATAGTTGGATCATCAATTAAAGGTAGGGGTCTAAATATTAACTTATTGTTTTCATAATTTTTGTGTTTTTGCAATATTATTATTGCACCGATATAGTGTGTGTCCGAAGAAATTAAATAATGAATGAGGTTATTCCTTTGAGTTTTTTGCTTCTATTTTCTTCTTACCTACCTTATGGATACTTATTGGGTGAGAAAACCATGAAAATTATTGAACTAGATAGTGGTTTAAAGTGTGCTTAAAATGACATGAGACCTTAGCTGATTTCATGATATATAATCCCCATGTTTTATAATAATATATATATATATATATATATTAATAAATTTTGTTTTAAATTGAAATTTGAATATGAATGATAAATGGAAATTAATAAAATTAACCATTGTTATTTATGATTTTATATTTTGATATCCATGTTGTATGAAATGAGTTTTGTTCCATACTATTCTTGTATATCAGCCATGACCTTGGCACTTGGGAAATTATATGATGTAATAATGATATTGAGTAGGCTCGACCCACTCCCATGTTGTAATGCTTATAGGGAGTGGGTAATTCCATGACTTATATGGAAATACTTATAGGATTTTGATCTTGATGTTTTAATGCTTATAGGACTTTGACCTAGACTATTGTTATTATACTATGGTTATATGGCGGTGGTTGGAATGGTTTCAAGACATGATAGGAGATATTCTATCATGAAACCAAATATGGTTATTTTAACATGGTTATATGGTCTTGGTTGGAATGGTCCTAAGATGTGTTTAGATATATTTTGGCACAGAGCTAGAGTTGGTGGTTATTTTTTTATTAATTGTTTAATTAATTAATATACATATATATGGATTTATTACATACAATTTTTAATATCATACTTTTTTTAGACACATTGGTTTTGACCTAATGAGTTTTTGTCACGCCCAATTTAGGCCACATTTGGTACCCATGAATATTATGTCGATGAATGATTGGACAAGGTAAAAGGAACATGTTATTGATTATTTTCATGCTAGATGGGTTATAGTTTCAAAGTGGTCTAACATGGGTCTCAGTTCATAGGAAATTTTGAGGCCTTCTCTGAGACCTCTACGATTTTTCTTGTGTTGTTTTCATCCTGAATTTTAGTAACATAGTAGATCATCAAAAAAATTATCCTTATTATATATTAGACTATTCATTTGGATATTTTTTTGACATTCTCTATGTTTATAATTTAATTTAATTGTGTTATATAGTTTATTGTTCTTTTTATGACACATACTACGAATGGTTATAGTCTCCCAACTATACTTTTCACCACCCCGCTGTTATTCGGCAGCCTTTGGAATACATGGAGGTGCACATGAGATTTTATTATCAATCATTTTTGGCTATGTGAGAGAGTACATTATTGAGGAATGATACAAATTGGTATTAAAGGACCATGTTATCATTTCTTATACATTATTATTTGGTAAAGGTAGAAATGACACCGGGATATGCAAAGACTTGGTAATGAGAATGTTCATGAGAGTAGGTAACCATAGTATGTGGTAAAATATGAGTGACCGAGGATTTGATTGTTGTTTGTATTTTTTTCTTCTTATGTTTGATGTTATTTCACCTTGGTTGATTCATGTGATATGTGAGGATATTTTGTTATGAAGTTACCGATTCTTAATATTTTTACTAATAGACTGGTATGGCATGATATGAGAATAAATTCATCGTAATATGCACATAAAGATATAATGAGTTTCATTTTTCACGACATGGGAATATATATTTTTTAATTTGATATATACTTTATTATTGAACTATTAAATGAGGTATTTGTTTCCCTATATAACTTGAATTATTTGACATGTCATGATAAAACACATTAAATCTACGTTTAGAGAGGCCAGGAGTCAATAGATCTCTATTGTAGTCACCTGTTGAGGTTTTCCTATTATTAACCAATACTCTAAGTTGTTCATTTTTATTTTAGAGAAAATGACTTATCAATGTCTTCGACTTGATAGTGAAGAGAGTGGGAACTTGCACGATCCTAACACAACTGAACAATAGATTTTAATAGGTCATGTGGAGCATATGGATGTTCATATTTGTGAAAAAATTTCATGGTCATTTTATCTATATAAATAGAGACTATTAATACCATTCCTTCGATGTCTGAGATGATATGAGAGTTTTAGTGTCATCATATACCATTGTTTAGTAGGTAAGGGGGGCCTCGAGAAACTGAGTATTGCGTCAAGTCTGTCTAGAAGATCAATATTCATCTTGACACACCCACATATATAAGGGTGATTATTTTTGCATATATAATTCATAGACCATCCTAGATGTGGTGGGTTATACTGAAGGGTTCTAGGTAATAAGATGATATATCATAGGAAGAAATCAAGATGATGTTCCTGATCATTTTCTATCCAATGAAGATGTGGGATGAAAAGGATCATGAGTTTTTCTATCTATCCTAGGATGGAATATTATTGATGTACTACATTGGACGTTTCACTGACCTACATCATTTTTTACAATATTTAGCAGCTAATCAGATCTATAGGGAGGGACGTTTTCAAGATGGTATTCGATATGTGATTAGTATGAATGAAAATATTTTTCACATGAGTGGATTAGTGAATTTTATGAACCAAGAACTCATCATAGAAGGAGATCTAAAATATTCCTAGAGAATCGAGTAAGATATTTCAGCATGATGATCTGGGATCTCTTCTTCGAGTAGAAATAAGTGCCCTTGGGATAGTTTCATAAAAGGTAGCAGTGGGAAGAGTATTTAAGGTAGTGGAAAACCATATTAATATTGTGTTGTGTTCTATTACTATTAGTGTGTAATGTTTAGCCACAAGAACCGATAGTGTCCTTATCCCATTGTTGAATGTTATATACGTGGAAGGTTGGGTCATCAAGAGAAGTTAATTATGGCCATTACATAGAAAACCAGTGGAAGGGGATTATAATAGGCACCTACGACAGATGGGACTCAACTACCCCCCAACTGGTTGGTAGCTAGAGTTCCACTGGCAATTCAGGTCAAGGAACGAAACAGTTTACCACAGTGCATGAGCAGCAGTACCAGAAAATTAAAATATCTCAAGGTAATCAAAATCTATCCCAAGGAAGATGGATAAGTCAATTGCACGATATAAAGACTAATTTTTCTATCATAGATTCATGAACTTCTATAGTTAGAGGTATGATTATTGAATAATCCCCCTTCGTTTTCATTTCATTTAATATAGGATAATTTCATTCTTTTATATCTACTCCATTTTTTAAAATACATTGGTCTTGGATGTGGAAATCATGATGGAAAATTAATTATCAACAGACAATTGGGAGTGTGGCCATAGAATCTCAAACTTTTCAAGGTGTATTCTCTAGCTATTGGTGGTGTCCATTTCTTTTTTGAAGGGTTTGTTCTAGAAATAACATGCTTCGACTTGATTCTTGGTACAGATTTGTTAGTTCCATATCAGGCTCATATTTACTACTATAAGAGGAGATATTTCTTTTTTATCTCTAGAATAGGGCTCCTATTTTTAATAACATAAGTGGGATCTTCAGTATGGTCATGAAAGACCAATTCAGTGTAGATTGGATTGTATCATGGCTCAGATATTGGGCCTTGCTCTAAAAAATTATGGAGTGTAGTAGGATTATTTTCCTCTTATGGTAGACTATATTCCTGATATTTTTTTGATGAGTTTTATGGATTACATCCCAAGAGAGTGATGGAGCTCATGATCGGATTGGTGTAGGGAGTACATCTAGTTTCTATCATTCCCTACAAAATGGAAGTAATAGAGTGCTAGGAGTTGAAACTTTTGTTACAAGATCAAGAATCTAATGTCTTTATATGGCCTAGTATATCTCATTGGGTATCACTAGTTATCTTAATAAAAAAACCTAATGGGTATTTGTGGTCATGTTTGGATTATCATTGGATGAACCGGATTCAGAATCAAGAAACAATATTCTCTTCCATGAATTGATAATATTTTTGATAAGTTTAGAGGATTTATGATCTTCTCCACGATTGATATGAAATTTGGTTACCATCAATTTAGTTTGAGACCATCAAACAAAACTAATACTTATTTTAGTATCTGATATGGCATGTATGAAGTAGTAGTGATGAGGTTTCGGTTGAATAATGCACCAATGGTATTTATGGACTTAATGAATATGAAATTTTATCCTTTTTAGACCAGTTTGTGGTGGTTTTATTCAATGATATCTTTATATACTCTCAGTCAGTAGACGATCATTCCAAACATCTTGGAATCATTTTAATTTCCTTGAGATACCATCTATTTTATGGAAATCTAAACAAATGCAGTTTTAGGATTAATAAAGTGATCTTCATAGGAGATTTCATCTCAGAGGTAGGAGTGTCAGTGGGCCCATAGAATATTAAAACCATGGTTTCATGGGATCATCCCAACAATTTCATTGATATTTGGATATTTTTGGGGTTAGTAGGTTATTATCAGCACATTATCTATGATTTATCCTATTCAATAATTTTAATGTCTGGGATGTCCAGGAATGGGGTGTAGTTTCTTGGAATGATGCTTCCGAGAATGTTTTTAGGATCTAAATGATAAACAATCCTCAGAACCTATCCTCGCTATAAATATGCTAGGTAAATAATATATTATGTACTGCGATGCATCTATAGATTTAATTATATAAATTATAATGTGGGGGGGATCAAGTGGTTTGTTGTGGATCAAGGAATCTGTGAACCCGTGATAAGAATTACCCTACACATGATCTAGATTTAGCAGTAGTGGTACATGCCATGTGATGTTGGAGACTCTATCTCATTGGCAAAAGGTTTGTGGTATACACAGACCACAGGATCATTAAGTACAAATTTTCACAACAAGACCTGATCCTTTGACAGAGGAGGTGGGTTTAGTGTCTGTATTCTTTCGACATTGAATTAGATTTTACCCTAGTTAAGGGATATATCATTGTTGATTCATTGAGTTGGAAGAAACTTATAGAGTAAGTACATGAGTCCTGTGAAGATTTGGGGATAGTAGCCCATTTGGAAGGCATGAATCTAGTTTTTTAGGAGTCTATGTGATTTGTAGCAATAACTTGGACATCTATTATACATGTGATTTTGGATGAGATTAAGTTCAATATGTTCTCTAATTTGGAGGGTTTAGTTATGAGAGCCAAATTATATGGTGGGTACACCATCAGGATGGTCCCTTAGCCCTAGAAATTAACTTATTTTCTGTGTATGAGTATGGGTTTCTACGGTATTACATAAGTATTTGATTAGGGAGTTCCATGATTCTATATGGGTAGTGTGTCTTGGTCTATCAACGATGTGTAATGAACTCCCTAAATTGTTACTGGGGTTTGGAATGAAGATGGAGGTGACAAGATTCACGCTTAGATTCTTCACATGATAGTTGGGGATATCTATGAATCAGAGGTCATCCATGTGTTTTTATCATTTTCCCATTCTTGAGTGGAAATAGGATGATGTCATAATAGAGTTTTTAATATGATTACATAGTTCAACCAATAATTACAACACTTTATTGGTTTTTCTGGATCAACTACTTATGGTATCCCACTTCTTACCTGTTTGGGAAACAATCACCATTGATGATTTGGGTAGTATTTATGTGTGGGATGGGGTTCTGATTCATGGTGTTCTAAAGAGAATCATTTAAGAAGGAGATCTTCATTTAAAATTTCATTCGTAGAATGCTATTCATAATTCTATGGAATCATAGGTTATTTTGAGAATGTCGTTTCATACATAGACTGATGGTTGATTTCAGTAGAATATTTAGGTTTTGGATGATATGATTTGATACCCTGTTTTAGATTTCAGGGGTTCATGGGAGAAACATACGACACTCATAACGTTTTCATATAACAATAACATCCACAAATCGATCCAAATGGAACATTTTGAGTCTTTTTTATGTCAATCAATGTTGTTAACTTCTTTTTTGGATAGAGGAAATGTAAACCGCACTTGTTTATCATAGACTAATGTAGGTGATATATGAGCATGTTTTGTTGATTAGATAGTTGTTAGTAACTATGAAGATATGGAAAAACATATACGGGCCATCATAGAAGACCAATGGAATCCATGGTTGGTCATCGTTATTTCCTTTAGGCATTTCCTAGGTTGTGGTAATGCCATATCAGGAAATAGAGAAAGCTACCACCTAGGTTTTTCGGGTTTTTTGAGATATTGGAAAGGGTTGGTAATGTGATGTAACGTTTAGGCCTACCATAGTAGTAAAATTACATGAATGGTGTATTCCATGTTTCATAACTATATAGATATCATCCTGGACCTTCCCATGTGATATATGTGTTAAACGTTGTTCTTTTTATTCATGCATTCATTGAAGAGTATTCAATATGGGTTATGTATCATAGTGAGAGATATCATTGGGGAAAGAATATATTGTTTCTTTGAGTGTAGTGGAAGCATGTGTGAGTTCAGAAGGAGACTTAGGTGAGGGAGTTGGATCTAGAAAAACAATGTCCATTTTTTTCACTGAGACCTCATAGTTATTATTATACCATCTCGAGGATGAGATTTTATATGATGGGGAGGTCGTAAGATACCATGTTTTTTCTAGGTATGTCTCTCTGAAATTATTCATTAATTTTTATTCTGGTCATGTTTTTATTGTGGATTTATATCATTTTTATAGAAAATGTAGTATATTGTGAGAAAACATGAGAAACTTTGAGTGGATCAACATGGAAATATTTGATGGGGGAATTTTCTTAATGTTCAGTGATGTATTCTAGTTTAAATTAATAGATACTGTGTATAAATGAGTTAAGTGATAAAACATGTTTTTTCTAGGTTGAGAATCATTAATTACAGTGATGGTTGTTTATAGGAAAATGGGATGAAAAAATATATATATATATATAGCATTTCCAACTATTTAATGTGATTTAACCACTTGTAGTGTTCAAGTTTTTTTAATAAAATAAATTTTTGGTGATGGTTTTTTTAGCATATTCCATTAAATATATTTACACGTTTTGTAACTACATTACATGATGTATAATTACCCAACCTACTATTTAAAACATGATGCATGGATGAATTCTATTCTATTCAATGGTATCTCTTCTTGTTTGACCCTTGGGAATATTACAGTAGTATTTAGAGTTTAAACATCTCTTCTGGACATCCAATTTATGTGAGAAATCATAGGTAAGCCTTTTTAGATAGGTTTATTCCTTCTCTCCCTCTACTTCCCATCGTTGTGGTGAAATCCTTTTACCAATCATGTTATTGGTTTTTTATCTTGATCTATTTTGATATAGGATGCTCTTATGGACCATCCACACATTCTTTCTGATGGGATATTTTTTTGGAAGAATTTTTAGATCGATAGTTGGAGGTAGAGGGGTATAAATCATAACCATATGGTTTGATAATTTCCAAGTGTATGAAATATTATTATTTTGACAATATAGAATGTACCTGAGTAAATTAAATATTGAATGGGATTATTCCATGGATTACTTTAATTAAAATTAGATTCTAACATGGCTCAGGGCTACACGTTCGGAGAGAAAACTATGAAACTAAATGAAATGGATAATTGTTTAAAGTGTGTTTAGAAATATAGGATACCATAAGTGATTTATTTACATAGATTCCCTATGTTGTTTCATATTTATTATTGATATAATTGTTAATAAATTATGTTTTAAATTGAATGTTGTATATTAATGATAAAAGGTAATTCACATAATTAACCATTAAGATATATGATGTGATATTGTGATATCCATGTTCTATGATATGAGTTTTGATCCATGATGAAATTATTATATATTATGATCAGCCCTTGAACTGGAACAGTTATATGATATAATGGTGATATTGAACAAGATCTGGCCAAACCCATACTATAATTCTTATAGGGAGTGGGTTATGCATAGTCCCATATTGTAATGCTTATAGGAATTTGACTCAGATGTTTTAATGCTTTTGGGGATTTAAACAAGATTGTTTTCATTATACTATATTCATAAGGTGGTGGTTGACATGGTCATGATACATAATATAAGATATCCTTCTGTGTTGCTAAAGTATTTTGGTTTACCATAATTATATGGTTTTGGTCCAAATGTTCATAAGACATGCTCAAATATATCTTGGCACAGAGACGATACAGGTGGTTGTGGTATTATATTAATTATTTAATTAATTAATACACATGTTTATCACTTTATTGAATATAATTCTTATTATATTGGTTTGTTTTGACATGGAGGTGTGGACCAACTGGGTTTTACTCATACCCTATTTGGGCTGCTGTTTGTTACCCAATAATATTATGTGAATGTATGTTTGGACAAGGGAAATGTCATTGTTTTTTATTGTTTTCTTACTAGATCAGATGGATTTTGTAGGTGGGACTAACATGGGGATTTGGTCCTGGGACTATTTATTATTCCGTTGAGTCTGTGAGTCTTTTAATTGTGTTGTTTTCATCCTGACATTTAGTTACATTTCTGAACACCATTAAATTATTTCTTATTTTTTATTGGAATATATAGTTGTAACTTTTTATTGTATTATGATATGTCTATACCTTGATTTTCATTTGATATATAGTTTATTCTATACTTTTATAACACTTCCTACCATGGGTATAGTCCCCCCACTATACATTTCACACCCTTATACTAGTATAAAGACTCTAGAATAGGGCGTGTTTTTCTCAAGGTCACATAACCAACCATTTTTGGACATGTTAGAGTGTTCAAGATTACATGATGTCACACCTAGTATAATTATCAATGATAAGAGATTATTTGAAAAAGACAACATATTCATTGTTCTTTTTTTATTATTGATAAAATGATATTTTATCAACACTTTTGTCTATCACTGATAAGGGGTAGTTCCTAATATTGTGTGATCTGAGGTTATATAACTATTCCTTAAATACACTAAACAAAATAGTTCTGTATGTTGTGTAGTATTATTGTGTTATTTAATAATAATGTGAAATTTTTACATTATTGTCTTGGATAATGTCACTTTGTATCAATGTAAATTTTGAAAATAATATTTTTTTAACATTAGACCCGAGAGTGATGGTTTGGGGTGCCCCAATTAATCTTTATATGAATATATATATTTATAAGTATATTTACATTAATATCAATGTATACATATAAATATGTTAATAATATTACATATACGATTATATTATTTTAAAATAAAAATAATTCTCATATGTATAAAATTAATAATCACATACATTCATACATACAAACATTTAAACACACAAACCCAAATAATAAAACGTAATTATAAATACTTAATTATAATTGATTAAATGAAATTGACACATAATTTAACATATTTATATACATATACAGGTATATATATTTTTATGTATATAAAAATTTATTTATATATATTTATATTTGTTTATATAATAAATATACACACATATATATAATGAAGACATTACAAATATTTACATTAGAAACTAATATTATATAATATATATATATACAAAAACATTCATATAGTAACTAAAATATGAAGCATGGTGGATTCATGTGCTTTAGTGCGTAGAATCAAGGGGTTCATGGGGGTGGGATTCCTGGATGTGTTGAGTCGGATTCATAGGATGGAGCATGCCAGATTCGTAGGATGGATCACATGAGATGCAAGGGTGTTCCAGGCGGGATGTTGGGAAACATATGTGTGAGGGAATGCAGAGTGTTTAGGAAGAAAAAAATATATAAATATATTAAAAACAAAATAATTATTTATACTCATTGGGTTAATGTGTTAGAAAAAATTATAAACAAGTCCAAACGTAAAAAAATGTGACTAAATGAGATTTTTTTATTGTGAATAGTGATGTGTCCAAATGGAAATTAAATTTGAGATTAGAAAATTCAATATGAATAATTTTCTATTGTATTTGATGATGAAAAAAGTGATGTTAATGATTTTTAATTTACTATAAGAAATTTTTTAAAATGGATGGGACTGATAGAATAAAAAGAGAGCATGGAAGACAATATTCTTGCCAAAAGTCTTTTTGTCTTTGGATAGAAGAATCCTTTCAATAATTGATGAAAAAAGTCTAGTAAATAAAAGGGGAGACTTCAAAGGAAACTATATAAGGCCATATTACTACACTAGAAGATTTTATTTAAAGTAATGTTATAAAATTTTCTATTGGTGGAGTCATCCTTAGTTACTCCCACATTAGAACCCTAAATACACTATCCATACATCTCATAACGTTGGGATACAAAATAGTGTGTCTCAAAATCATGGAGATATTATAATGATGTTTTTAAATTTCATATGATCATCTAATAATAAACCTCAACCATAATATCCCAATAGATATGTTTCTCTTAAATGAAGTTGTAGCACTGATTCATGAAGATGGAATTTGATGCAACAAAATAGAGGATAGATTGAAAACATCACATGAAGTATTAGATCAATCAATAGAGAGAGGATTAATTATGAAGACTGGTTCTAGTGGGATACATAGTAATAGAGGGTTGAAATCATGAAGTATGATGACAAAAATACCTTACTATAGTTATGGAATGAAAAATAATTTTACAATGTACTACTAAATAAAAAGTATAGTGGAAATAATTTCCATGAATATGTGGTGAGTAATGGTAACAATGAATAAAAACTAGTCAGGGAAGAAATGATAGTTCTTGGAGGTAGAAAAAACATCAACAGAGCATAGATAGTAGATTCAGGAGTAAGATGAAAAATAATGACTCCAAGGGAGTGGTTTAATATATATGGTCTTTAATGAGGACATATATACCTATGAAATGATCACAACATCAAAATCAATGGGTTTAGTAACCTAAATGTGAATATAAAATATGGTATAAAATAAAACATCTAATGAGTGTTCCATAAGTTGCATCTGATGACGAATACATTGTTCTTGGGATAATTGGTTAACATCTAGTACAATTCTCACTTTGAGAAAAGGAGGATACTTATTTTAAAGGTTATTTTTGTGGTGATGGAAAAATAAATGATCTCAATGAACCTATATAGCCATCATGGTGAAAATTAAAAGGGGGAAAATATAGTTGACACATTAAATTCCTAGAAGAAAGAACGGATAAGTCATTACATTCAAATCATGGCCATATTTTTTAATGAGGCTTAATGATTCATGTCGATTAAATGTTATTGTCTATTATTAAAAAGTTATCCTTTCAATTTTTTGAGAATTCTATTTTCAAGAAATAATCATAGTTTGATGTTCAATGCATTAACAACCACTACTAAACATTTGGCCATTCACAGCGCAAAAAATTGGGCATTAGTAGTGCTAAAAAAGAACTGTTAATTGCAGTGATGCTAAAGGGGCCCACCTTATTAGCTCTAAAAAAGATTTGATATTGGGGGTACTTTATATGTGATAAAAAAAGCATTGATAAATGCTTAAAAGACCACAATTTTTTGTTTATATAAATCACCACCCAAAAAACCATGTAACATAAATAACACTACTAGATGAATATCTACTATATAAATTAATTTACGTGATGAATAAAACATTTACACCCCTAGTATATACAAAAAAACACTAAACATTACATTTCGAAAAATATTTCTTGTATAATTACATTTACAATTTTCCAATAGATATTCTAAAACATTAATCTTTCATATTTTGATGTCTTTGATCCCCTTTAAAAATGTCCCCCAGGCTATTAGTTACTGAAAAAATCATCTCAATTAGAGAAACAAATTCCACCTATATAAGAAAAAAAATATTATGTTAATAATAATATAAATTAATTAATAAATTATTAATATGGAAGAACACCATTATAAAATGTTAATATTTAATTAAAATGACACATTTGGAGTTATACCAGTCACACCATGTGTCATACTGAGGTGATGTTGAGTCCTGCGCATGACAAATGAATTATGGATCCTTTTCATAAAATATCACAACAATTAGAATGTGTGTTCTTGGTTTTGAGTATGAAAACTATTATTTTAATAAAATTAATTTCTATTTTAAATAATGAATCATTTGGAATTATATTTTCCACACCATGCATCTTATTAAGGGTAAGATTATTCCTACCTATCAAAAATTATTAATGTATAATTATTATTATGTATCAAAACAATATGAATGAATTTGATTGATTTTTATTATATTGGTTGTGCTTTTTTCATAAAATGTAATTTCAAACTAGAAACATATATTTTGAGTCATAATGGTCACATCATGCATTGGATTTACATGATACTTCTTTCTACATGTCACAAATGACTTAATAATTGTTTTTTTAAATTACCAAGATAATCGGAGAGAATTTTCTAGGTTATTAGTGAGTGACACGTTTTGAACTAAAATATCAATTTTAAACTAATAACAAAAACATTGAGTCATTCCGGTCACATAATTTGTCATATTTAGGTGATTTTGACAACTACACATCACAAATGACACATCTAACATTTTTATAAATTATCAAAACAATCCTAATTCATTGGATCAATTTTCATTATATCAAATATTGTTTTTTACATAAATTAAGGTCAATTTTAAATAAAAAGATACACTATGAGTTATACCAGCCACACCATGCATCTTATTGAGGTGAATATGATACCCACACATTAAAAATGACTAATATATAATTTTCCTAAAATAAAAAAAAATAATCTTATTGAGTTTTGTCAGTTATAAAATGTCACTTGTTGTTTTCACATAAATCAATGTCAATTTTATATAAAAAGACACACATTGTGGTATACCTGATGTACCATGGTTTTTTAAGGTCAAGATTATTCTTAAACATAAAAAATGAAGAATATTCCATTTTCCAAAAATATAAAAACAATCTGAATGTGTTTTCATGGTTTTGAGTATGTCACTTGTTGTTTTTATTTAAATTAATGTCACATTTAAATAAAAAGAGACACAATGAGTTACACCGACTAAACCGTGAATTTAATTTAGGTGCATCTAATACCTACATGTCAAAAATAACAAAGATATTATTTTAATAAATATTTAAAAAAATTGTTTGTTTGGCTTAGTTTTCAGTGTGTCACTTGTTGTTTTTACATAAATTAATTTCAATTTAAAAAAAAGAGACACATTGAGTGATTCCAGATAAACAATGACTCATATTGAGGTGACACTATTGCCTACACATAGAAGATACTAATGTATCATTTTACTAAAATATAAAAAAAATCATAATGAGTTTTCTTGTTTTTCAGTATGTCACTTTTTGATTTTACTTAAATTCATGTCAATACTAAATAATAAGAGACACATCGATAGTTACCAGCACACTGTGCATCATATTTCAGTATGGATGAGTCTGACACATTAAAAAAGACTCATGGATCATTGTCAAAAAATGTCAAAATAATCTGAATGTGTTTTATCAATTTTTAGTTTGACACATGTTCATTTTACAAAAATAAATGTAATTTTTAAATAAAAAGAAACACTTGGAGTCCTAATGGTCAAAAAATCTATCGAATTCAGGTGTGGTTAACTCCAAAACGTGAAAAATGACACATGTAAAATTTTCATAAAATATTCAAACAAACCAAATGTTTATTCTTGGTTCTTATTAAGTCACAAGTTGTTTTTTACTTAAATTGATGAAAATTTTAAATAAAAAGAGACACTTGAAGTTATGTTAGCCACACCATGATTCATATTTAGGTGAAGATGATTTCTACACATATAAAGTGACATATAGATCATTTTCCAAGAGTATCAATACAATTTGAATATGCTTTCATAGTTTTCAGTGTGATATTTGTGTTTTTTACTAAAATTTCATTTCAAAATGAAAACACGCATTTTGTGTCATAATGGATGCATCGTATGTCAGTTTTATGTGATACTACTTATTTTCCAAACAATATGACTTATGAATCATTGTTCTCAATTATTAAGACAATTAGAGCACATTTTCATAGTTTTTAGTGAGTGGTATGTTATGAATTTAAATTTAAATTTTAAAATGATAAAAGAATGTTTTTGTCAAATTTGTTACACCATGTGTTGAATTGAGTTGTGTTAGACTATTACACATGAAAAATGTCTCATGGATCATTTTCATAATGTATCAAAACAATATGAATTCATTTTCTCATATTTTACTCTATCACTTGTTCTTTTTTCTCACATTAATGTCAATTTAATATAAAAATACTCACATAAAGACACACCATCCAAAATGTGCATCAAATTGATCTGTGATTGATTTGTACAAATCAAAAATGACTCATGGATCATTTTTCTATAATATTAATACAATACTAATGTTATTCACAGTTTTTAGTAAGTCACTTGTTCATTTTTACAAAGAGTAAGGTCAATTTTTATTAAAATGACACACTTTGTGTGATACTGGTAAGTTTTTTTTCAATTTTGAGTAGTTCATTTGGTCTGATTCCAACAACATTGACCTAGAAATTTCATACATACGTATTAAATAATATTAGATTCATATTAATTACATAACATAATTATCCATGTTATAATATTTAAGGTATACTATATCTGGAAATATTAAAACATAAATAACTAGAAAATATGAGTCTCTTATTATGTTATTGTTTACTAGAGTCCTTCATAGACATATCAGTTCAAAAACCATTCTGAATTACCTAAAGATATGAATCATAAGAAAGTGAGATCATATATGTGAAATTAGTGTAAATAATGGATATATTAATGATCATATAAGGATAAAATTATTATAAAGCTATTAAAAGATGATATTTTCATTTTAAATTATTACCCTATATATCATAGATCTTAATCATGATTCATGGATCAAATCATGGAAGTTTAAAAGAAATGAATCATAATGTTTCAAATAATATTATAAATTAAAAACATACACATTGATTCATACTGATCACAATGTGTAACAGATGATGTGAAGCTACATAAGATGAGGATGGTTAGTACATTGGTTAGGAAAATAGTCCTGGAATATCTTTTGAGTAGTCATACATTGTATTAAACTATTTTGAATCCATACTTTTCTTTCAGCATGTCTTATCTTTTCTTGTTTAATCTAGATGGTCGAATGGAAAATATAACTTCCCCAAAGATCTATAAAAAATAAATACATATTATCTAAAAAGGATAAGTAAATTAACTTACAAATAGTCAATAAAATTATGAAAAATTTAATAAATTTAATAATTAATAGGAATTCACCTCTATACATTATTGACCCATTTCCTGGTTTCCATTATCTCAATTGCAGCTTTGAAGTCCAATCTCTCACTAGCATGAGATACTTTGAAAAAACAACCCTGACATAAACAAAGGAGTCCACCTCTGTAACAAAAAAATTCATAGGGGATTAATATTAAATATATCTAAATTAAGAAAATATCTGAAATAATACAGTACTTCTATAAAAGTAATATCTTTATGATATTATTGTACATTCTTGAATCAGGTATACTGCCCATTTGTTTCGGAGCACATCAATATCATCTTGTGAATGTGAGTCCTTTAGAAATACATATCACTACTAGAAAAATATAAATATACAAAACATTAAAAAATATTTTAAATGAAATTGAAATTATCTTCAAAAATACCTCTTTAGGGATGCTAGATTGTTCATGGAATATGATATCTCTCGTAAATTTGAAATCATAATAACCACAATATTTTCCATTCGTTTTTTTGTGTAAACTAAAGAAACATTTAGTATAATAAGTACATTGTTCTAATATGTGTTTGGATAGTGAAATATTGGTATATATACCCTAATAATTATCCACTCGTAGAAATTATATTCGTCTTTATCCTTATCTGGTAGCCTCATTTCTTTTTTTCATGATATGGAGGCACCAATGTATCATAACAGAATCATAATCAAAAGATAAACAAAATTATTTAATAAGATGTTTAGTTCTAAAATGTTGGATGTAGTTTATTAAAAAAAATATGAAAAACTCCATCATGAGTGGATAGTTTGGTGGCTATCCATGCATTAACTATAGGAAATAAATCATTGGAGTATCCAAATTTACTGCAATGAGTATCTATTTTTGTCTAGAAATACAAAAAAGAATATGTAATAAAAGAAATGAAAATATATATTATATTGTAAAATTGTAGAGCCTTACCCCTACATCATTTCTATTAAATAGAGTCTTTTATACAATATTTTTATTTAAAAGGATTTGATCAGACTTGACACTATTTCTTCCATTTTTTGGGTTCCATTTTGTCTTGTTCTATATAGGTGACATGAAGACTAATGGGTCCAATATTTCTATCACAGAAAAATCCATTCAATTTTTTATAATATATATGTCTTCCAAAAATATAAAATGTATATGGTTATAATTAACACAATATATCATCATTTCGAAAATAAAATCATTAAAACATACCTCATGTATACATTAAAAACAAAGCGCATAGCCATTCATAGTCGAGGATTTCAGTTTCACTGTCAAAAAAATGATGTCTTGATATTTCCCTCAATACATATTTTCTTCAAATTAAACTATGCAGTTTCGACCATCCATTAACATTGTATCCCCATGAGCCATTAATGATAGTAAATGTGGATATAGAATGGGTGGGTTAATGTTGATTTGTGTATATCTTTTTTATTAGCTGATTGATCCTATTGATGGAATTGAGGTGGTTTTTTGTTTCATCCCATTCTCTTTGTTCATCTGTAATTACGTTTATCTTAGTATATATTTTTTCATTTTTAATGGTTTAGATTGAAAACAAAATGGAAATGAATACCTCTTGGTCGGAATGTTTTTTAAAAATATGTGACAGACATGTGATGAATGTTCCAATAGACTATTCAACCATATTAATACCGTCATAATGAATTGGAATACGTATCTATGCACTTGGATCATAGGATCCACTGATGATCACTCACACATGACTTGTTCGATGTGGTCTGTTGTGTATCATGCCCTTTTGAATATTGAGCACCATAGCCCTCTCCACATGGTTATGGGTGGGTGTTTCAAGATATAAATCACATATATTATCACCCTATAGAATATATATGAAGGAAATGTGTCAGTTTCTATCTGATTCACATTACAAACAAATATTTATTATAACATTTATTACCTATGCCAATATATATCTTTAAGGGGAATGGCTAGCCTTAATGCTAGTGTGGGGTGGGGCGGGATCTGTACATTGTGTCTATTCTTTAATTTCTTCTTTTCTTTTCTTCTCCCTCGGTAATGAATATCATATCTCTCTACTGTTGAAATTTTATTTCAATGGTATATATTGTGTCTCTCATCTATTTTATTAATTAACATTAATCATCCTCTTGTTTTTTTTTTCTCAAAATATGCTCGTGGTGTCATCAAGAAACCCAATCCTCTGATGTGGACATACAGTTCATGGTGCTTTAAGGCCACTGATTGTTTGTGTTCATCTATAATAGGTGTTCCATACTCCTATTAATATATTGGATAGAAAATATAAGACAATATTTTATCATTGTTATGTTATAGTGATTTAACAAAAAACAAATTTTTATTTTGTAGTAATTATATATGATTCCCCACTTTTTGTGTGTTTTCATCTAGTAGTATAATGTATTTATTAACGTGTGCCTCCTTCCATAGCACATGGTGTGGGATTAAAGTGTCCTTGGATTTCAAGTCATCGGTCATCATATAAATAGTGGAATATAATTATATTGTTTTTTCATTTCATATAAATATATTACAGTTGATTTAAAATAGATACGCTTTTTTCATGTGAAGTGTACCCCATCCATGATTTATGGTAGGGTTACGTTATTTTTTCTGATTGTTCCTTTTTTCCATCACTCATTTGTTGTTTAATAAATAAATTTTTTTCAATCAATGTGTTCAATATAGGTATTTCCAAACAACATATTGCTGGAAACAATATACCTGAAATGAAAAATCCACATGAAGACCAATAAACACAGCCCATGATTCATGGATTATTAGGTGTTTATAGATAATCGGGGAGTGTGGGTTTATTTTCATTTCATCCACTTTATGATGATGAATTGTTATGATTGTGAAATATCCTATATGTATCCTTCAAGAAAGCATTATTACATACTGATTATGGGATTAATCTACTATAAATTTACTCAATAATGGATGATGAAGACTAATTAAATGATTAATTATTTTAGTTTCTAGTAAAATAAATAAATGAAATCATAATGTCATTGTAATCTCTTCCAACAATAGTGTATTCATCCTAGGAACAAAATGGTACCAAGAATATACATCAATATTCAAGTTTTTCAAAGGGAATATTCCAATATAACTGATAATGATGGCCTAGTTGGGGTTAATATGTTGACCCATCGCATTTCATCCCACCTAAAATTTGATTCCTTTGACTGTCCCCCAAATGATGGTTTTCGGACACCATCAAACTACGTCACTCTTATTTTTTCTGTGATGTCGGTCTCTTGTCACCTACCATTTACCTAGAATCCTCATAATTAATATGTTCCTCTAAAGAAATAACATTGTCATGTGAAGATGGTTGTTGTAAATCTACATTTAGTGCATCAAAAAGTTGATAAACTTATTATTCCATTGGAATTGGAGCACCAACAGGTGCATAAGGTCGTTCCTCTAAATTGCAAGTAATATAAGGTTGAGAGACCTATTTTTCCTCAAAATTGGGAGTACCAATATGTGCAGAATTCATTATCTGTAGAAGTGGTTTAACATTTAATTTATAGTACATAAATTTATTATCGAATGGATAATAACATGACGTAACACGATGTATTTTATAAAAATTGTAACATGTTTATTGAACACAATTTTCTTTTTTAATGGTTGAATGAATATAAATCCTCCATAAACGATCCAAACACCTTCATTATGGTCTCCTCTAGAATAAAAAATTTCATCGACATTGGGACCACTAAAAAATGACGATAACCCCACAATGAAAGTGTCCAATTCGATTTAATTTTCATATGAAACTTCTGTTGTTTGGGCCGATAACAGAACAATTGACCACATTTTGTTTGTGAGATTTGGAATATTAAATACTTGTACTACTTGTGATGCCATTAGAAATGGTGTATCATTATATCCTTCCTTTTTGAAATCAACATTCATGTATTATAATTCATCTATTTTAATAGTAGACTTGTTATCATCCCAATTTATTTATATAATAGACACTATTAATGTTGTATAATCAATCCAAAATTTTTGGATGATTCTAGAGAATGACATATTCATATAAAATGGATTTCTATCCATAGTACTGGAATCATGCATCACTTCAACCCTGAGTGTAACACCATTATCTTGAATAGTACTGTATTTATAATTCTAATTTTTATATAATGTATAACCAATAATTACCTAACCATTGTAAGATAATACATACAAACTTGTTCCTATTGCTATACATCAATGTCATTCTAAAATTGAATCCTGATTTTCATCTGACTCTTCAAAAATATTGTCATGAAACCATCCAATAAATTACTGATTATGAGTATTTGATATCCATATTTCATATCTTGATGGATTCAAATTATTTTTAATTTCATTGTGGGTTTCAACATTTGGGGAAACCACCAAACTATTATGAATAATGTGAAGGTAGGTCTACTCTTGTTCTATTATATTGAATTTGAAAACATATCTTATAGAAATTAATTCACCAGTAAGCCACCCAGTTGGATGCGATTTAGGTATACCACTCTTTTTTCACACAAAAAAATTAATCATACAAAATATAATGGTTTCCTCAATATTATATCACTCTGCAATACAACTCGTTTTCCATCTTTGATTATTGAAATACCCTTTCAAAAAATTCATATCTCATTTAGTGGGGTAAATCCATATATAGTATACATTACAATATAGTTGAATCTCTCTCACTAAGTGAACCATCAAATTAACCATCATATTAAAGAATTTTGGCAGGAATAAAATCTCCAATTCACATAAGATGACAACAATTTCTCCTTCCTTAGTCAGAAATTTCATTGGGTATATAACTTTTCATCATATAGCATTGTAGAAGAAATGGGGTTTGGATAATGTATGACATACAGTCTTTGAAAAAATTCAACGTAAAGCTATAGGAATTAGATCTTGCATAAAAACAAGGAATTCAGGTTATTTAAGACCCTTTTTCTTTAAATAAATAATTGACATGATGCACTTGATATTAATAGAAAATGCCTCTAGAACCATTAAATCATTCATGAAGTTGAAAAATTGATATCTCTCCTTCCTAGAATGAGTGTAATCAGATGGAGAAAGAAATGTTCTATTTTCACCCTTCATTGGTGCCAACTCTTCTCATATTCCCATGTTAACCATTTCTAACCTATCCTTAATTCCATCATTCATTTTTATGGGTTCATTTAGAAATGTTCCAATGAAACTATCACATACAAATTTTGCAACATGAATAACAGAAATAAAATTTCTAATGTACAAATAATATCAATAGAGTAATTAAAAATGGATCTTTATTTGGAAAAAAAATTCAAAAGTTTTTTTGAAAATGGATTACCAAATGTAGTGTCAAATAGTGTACGTTCTAAATCATTTTTTCACCTTTTATTGGAGACGATTTTATACATTCTTATGAAATTCCATTGAATTATGTTGTTTGAGATTGGTATTTATGTCGTCTGGGTAATAATATGTGATTTCATATAAGTATGGTTTTTGATGAATGTTTCAACATAACTGACTATGTACCCAATTCACAAATAGAACACCCTTGAGTTCCTTTAAGTCAATATCCTCAAAAAATTTCATAATCAAGAATGTCATTTATCATCTTGTACATCATGGCTCTCAATGTGAAATATTCATTTATACAAGAATCATACAACATATAACACAAATCCCACAATAATTTCAATTCATTGATCAATTGATCCAGATATACATCAATATAATTTCCTGGTGTTTTGGTCTTGATATATGCATAGATAAAACGATGGTTTTTTGATTTTTTCATAACTATGGTGGAAAGTTATAATTTACCAACATAACAGAGTATGTAATGTGAGTTATACTTTGAAAATAAGAAGGATGCACTCCATCAATAGATAACGTAACACAAGTACTTCTCGGCTTGTTTTTAGATTCAGGATAGTCCTGATCAATTCGCTTCCACTAAGGAGAGACTTTAAGGTAATGTAGTTTCCCATTTTTATTTCTTATGTTTTTAGGACATGTAAACTTCTTTGTAGTATCATATCTTCTATATAGGTTACTAAACCATATAACAATTTTAATGTACCATAGAAATTTCATATTATTGGATTCATCTTTCTTGTGCCGAGAAGCACAACACTTTGGGCATTGTATATGTCATTTTTGGTTCTTACAAAATAGTACACAATCATTAATGAAGAAATTTATTCTTTCAGAGATCATATACTTGTGAGGAACTATATAAGGAAAACATGAATAAAAAATATCCAACATTTTATAAAATATAATTCTATAAATGTGACACCCCAATCTTCTATGGTACACTTCTCTTGAATAATGCGATATCGTGTGTTGTACACAACATCGAGTTCTAACACACCACAACCAATCAAACTAGCCTTTATGAATAGTAATAACTAATTTTTGAAATTATATATATTTTATATTTCAAAATGGACTTCATTTTTGGATTCAGAATATCGAAATTATCCTAAGTTGAATTTTTGGTATTTTTATGAGAACTTCCAATTTTTATGAATTGTGAAAATACTTCAAAACAACTTTTTAAATCAAAATAATTTATAGTGATAAATTATATTATTTAGTGGTTTTAAATTATAATAAGAATATAATTTTACCATTTTATCCAATGTTTTTCATTAGATTTAATTTCATGTTGATATTGGACATAAACAATTGTCAATCTTTTGATATATATTATTTCATAAAAACACTCTATTTGTTGTAACAGCGGAAATTAATTATAAAATTAATTAATGAAACTTATATGTTTGTAATTTTGTAAAATAGACATCATTTTTTAATTCAGAATATCAATTATTGCTTAGGGTAAAATTTTGGCATTGTTCAAAAAAAATTCAATTTTTGATGAATAGTGAAACCACTAAGTGGTAGTTAAAAATCCAAATTTTTCATAAATCATAATTTTACCGCTTCTGTGATTCGAATATCGAAAATCCAAGAGATACAGTTAATATCAATGAGTAAAATGTTGTTCAATGAGATGAAAATATTTTTTTGGTGAATAGTTACTTTTTACTTTTATTTACCACAGTTAAAAGTAAATAGGGTAATTAAGGGTAAAAATGATATTAATATTACCCTAACACATGTTTTAATTCTATTGGACAAGTTTATCTCGACCAAAAACAACCTTAGGAATAAAATATTATTATTTAGGTCCACTTTTATTAGATTAGGACATTTATTATTATTTAATTCAAAGAAGAATTAAAAGAGTTAAAATCAATGTTTATTTACAAAAACATTTAAATATAGAGTTATACATTAGATAAATTAGATTTTAAATATTCATCAGAAATCTAAAATTATTTCCTACATTATGTTATTTTATTTATAATTTTTAGACATTACATAATTGAATTTATTTATGACACAATGATGATGCAGTATATACCATAATAGTGAAAAATTAAAATAGTTGATATTATAAAAAACAAAATAAATATAATTTGAGACTTTTAATGAATTAAAATAGTTTTCTAGGATAATATGACATATTAGGATTGATTTAATTTACTTTCTTATAACTAATCATTCTGTTATGATTTTCACAAAAATCAATTTTCCAAATAGTGTCAAAATTGACATAAAAGAGTTTTTAAAACAAATATTATATTATTAATTGATATTAATTTTCTTAAATATCTAAGGATCGTCCAAAAGACTTATATCATGATAGGTGTATCATTAATGGACCACTTGGGGGTCTCTTGGAGGTATATAGTATGTTTATTAACTATATAATATAAAAATAAAAAGTGACATGGTAAGTGTCAAACTAATTAACTAAGAGATAAAACTAAAAGAGAAGGTTAATATAATGACCCAAACCTATCTAAATCCTATTGGTTGAGTGGATTTCGACCCATCCCCACATTAAACTTTAAATAATTTACTTTGGAGCCATTTGAAACCGAATATAAATTTATTATAAAATAATATTTCTAGCTTTTCCAAAGGTGCCCCTCACCCCTCTTATAAAAGGGCACTCTCCCTTATCATTAACTCACACCTTCAAAGCCTTTTGGCTCGTCCAAACACTGCCTCAATACTCTCTCAACATCTCTCACTTCATCCTAGAGGTCTTACTTTATTTAGAATTGCATCCTAAGATCCCTTTTGATCAAATAAAAAGGAAGAACCCGAAGAAGAGGTAATGATTTCACCACCCTTTTCCAAGTTCCTTTCTTCTTCCACTTCTTCATTATTTGTTATTACCATTCTAAAATAATGAATCCAGTATCTCTTATATACTGTAATATTATTATAAATATGGTACAACCATATTCAGTATTATATCCATCCTTTGAATGACATGTCACCATACGTGCGTACATACGACTTACCGTCTCTACGTCGTGGTGTAATTGTTATTCAATAAATTATTATTTGGATGGGTATAATAATGATGTGTAATTCATGTAAATAATAAATATAACATGACAAGGATTCTTTATATATGATATACCATCCAATTATATATTATTTTAATATCAAAAGAATGATATTGTCGCTCGTGCGTACGTACGGACTACCGTCTCCACAAACGTGATATGAGTCATTCTCAATCGTATCCATTCAAGTATAATTCTCATTTGATGATTAATAATAGTATCTAAGGACTTGATATCATTCTGGATATGATTAATATACAACCTATCCATGACAAACATGGCTTACGTAACAAAACATATAAAAGAAAACGAGTAAATTAACACCCGAAAAAATGATAATACTAAGATATTATTAACAAATCAATGTTAAAAGATAATATATGATATCATATTAATATATATGATTCTTGTATAATTTAATAACAATTATTTCATCATTATACAAGAGGTTAACCTACCCACAACCAAGGAAAAGTACAAGGTAAGGGTTTTTTTTGCAATCTCTTCATTATCTGTGGTTTTTTATACATAATAATCTACTGGGATCTCTTTATCATCCACATCCATGTTTCTTAAAAATGTATTTCAAAACATTTTTAATATTTACAAGAATATGGGTTAAATTCATTTATTCCCTTGTTAGACTTTTTATAAGTGGTTTATAAAGGAATCTTTCCGTCGTTTTCCTAACAAGGTGCTTTTTTAACCTTTTTGACAGAATTAAGCCATGAATGTTTTTTTTACTTATACGGTGGGTGTGTCTATTTTCCACCGTTATAAAATCTTTGAAGCTTAAATTAAAATATTATAAGAATATTTTCAAGGAAAATGTTTTATTTTATAAATATATTACTCTCAAATGATTTCAAAATAAAAGAGATATTTCTCTAAAAAGAGTTTTTATTTCATCTATGTCAACATCCTTTGATAGATTTTACGCTTATTTGAAGTTGATTTATTATGAAACAAAACTTATATATATTGTATTTGACGGTTTTTTGATATGTTTGATTGTGGATGTGTTATACCATTTATGGTTTATGGATGATGTATTTACATTTCGTATGATAGTTTTAATACGAATGTTTATGTTATGTTTAATCCTTTTCATATGGGAATGCATTGGACTTAATATATGACGGGTGGAGCCCGCTATAGCTCCTCGATGCATCGGTAGGACTCATGAGACAAACTAGTGTCTTGGAACAAGGCCTTGAAAAAATATTATTTGTATTCTTGGCACGAGGCCTTGGCTATGTGGTTATGATAGTTTGGCATTATGCATTCCATCATTATGAAAGTGGTTATTGATATTGCATGTGATTATTCAATTAGTAGAATATCCATGTGAATAAGTAAATGGAATTATTTCATTTTATTTTTTCCATACTATTTTGATGTTCAAGTTTAAAATGATTTTGTTTTAGTTATATATTACCTTAAATGTTTATTCTTATTTATGAATGTTTCCTCTATATTGTTATTCTTACTAGGCATTTGAGCTCACCCCTTTTCTATGGTTTATTTATCCCAGGATGTGAAGAAGTAAATTATAAATGAACTATAGGGATATTATGAGGGGATAATAGTGTGGAATATGGAGACAATATGTTCTTGTAGTAGTTTTCACTTTATGATGTAATGTAAAACATTATGAATATATCTAGTGTTCCCAAGGTTACTAAACCAATCGATCTTTCGAGATTTGATCTTTCTTGTGATCGCACCAATGTTATGTAATAATGCAATGACTCTGGGTAACTGGGGTCAGGGGGTTAAAGTTGGTATCAGAGGAAGTTTAGTACAAACCTTGGAAGCTAGATTTAGATAAACTCTGAATAGAGCACATAGACCTAAGATGGAATTTGAGTATTAGTATAGAAGAACATTATAAAATTTTGGTATTGTAGATATTTTGTGAGTTTTCCGGGAAATACATCCATGTCTGGATACGAGTAGGTAGAGGCGGCTCTGGAACAAATTTACCTAGGGGTAAAACACAAAAACACCGCTTTGAGCTAGACTCGAACGGGAACTGGTGCACGAAAACGGGCCTTGCTGCACTCTTGGTTATGACACTCCCGAGGTATATGCTTATGATTACCCTCATTTTCTTTACAAATCATTATGTAGGGTTTATGAGTATATACTTCCTCAAAGAAAACATTTTTATGATTATGGATTATATCCATAAATAGTTCAATTTATGTTGTGTGTTTTATAAGTATGGAATTATGTATTTTGTTTCATAAACTGATCTAGATTATGCCATTGTTTACAAATGGCGCCTGGTGGAAGAAATGGAAACTGTATCAATGCAAACACTCCAAGTAGGTATTTCCCTCATGATCAAGACAGTTATAGTGGAGCTAGTGATGCAACTGGTGTCCATTAGCTAATCACCATACTGGGACAACTCACTCAGGTTATGAATAATAACCATACCTGTATGGAGAACCCTGATCCGCAGCGTAAAGAATCAATGTTAGATCTCTTCATGAGTCAAAAACCACCAACGTTCAATGGGAGTACAAATCCATTAGTATCTGAGCATTGGATAAGTTCCCTAGAAAAAATATTTCAGGATTTGGGGATTAGTGAAAGGGAAAAAGTTATCATGGAAGTTTACCGCCTCACTGGAGATGCTGATCAATGGTGGTCATTGATTCAAAACACGATGGAAGATGATAAAGTATCAAATATGGAATGGAGGGAGTTCAAAGATCTGTTTTTGGAAAAATACTTTCCTCGTGACCATCGAGCAGTTATGGAAAGGCAATTTCTGAGTATGAGACAAAAGGAGAATGAGAATGTCACAAAGTATGAGGCTAACTTTACAAGGTTAGAAAGGTATGCTGGAGATTATATACGTAACCCAAGAAGTAATATTGATCATTTCATCGATGGGTTAAAACCATTTCTCCATCGAGCATTACTCTCACAATCCTTCTCATCGTACGAAGACATTGTCTCATGTGCTATCAAGACAGAAAAGGAATTCACTATGTCTTATGACTTTAAATCCAAGAAAGAGAAGAAGAGATCTACTGATCAATATGGGAATAGAAATAAGGGGAATAAGGGAAAGGTCCAATATCCATCCTGTGGTAAATGTGGGAAGAAACACCCCAGTACTTGCTTGAAGGGAATGGTTGTCTGTTACAAGTGTGGTGAAAAAGGCCACCAAGATCGTGATTGCAACGGAAAGAAGGAAGCTACCAATGTTCAGTGCTACAATTGCAGGGAGGTGGGACATTATTAAAATGAATGTCTTAAGCGTCAGGGAAACTTACCTCAGAAAAGGCCAAGGGGTCAAGGCCAAGCATATGCTATCACTAATGCTGAGGTAAAAGCTCTGAAAGTTGTGGTGGAAGCTAATTTAATGGTTTCCTCATGTTTAGAAAATGCATTATTTGATTCTGGATCATCGCATTGTTTCATATATTCCCAGTTTTCTAAGAAAACTAGATATTTCCAATTTGATTTGACAAGGGAGTTGTCGGATAAAACTCCTAAGGGAAGTATCATTGCAACAAATCTTTGTGAATCAGTCCCCATTAGAGCACATAAATGTTCATTATCTGCTGATCTCATCATAATACAAAATGAAGGAGTTTGATATAATCCTAGGTATGGATTGGAATTCGGATTATGATGCGACGATTTATTGTAAGAAGAAGGAGGTTATGATTTTGCTTGATGATGATAATGAACACCTTATCTTTAGAGAAGAATCATCACCACCTAATTCTTATCTAGATCCACCACCAGTAGCTCAACTAAATTCAATTATTGGGGAGGAAGATAATGAAATTACTATGGGTGAGGAAAGGAATGTTCAAATATAGGATGTTCCTGTTGTGATAGAATATGTAGATGTATTTCTGGAAGATTTACCTAGACATCCTCCAGAACGAGAAGTTGAGTTTTCCATTGATTTAATTCCTAGATCAAGGACTATATCGAAGACCCCTTATAGAGTGGCCACTGTAGAATTAGTTTAACTAAAGAAACAACTAGAGGAATTGAGTAATAAGGGATTTATTATCCCTAGTGTTTCTCCATCGGGAGCCCCTGTTCTTTTTGTTAAAAAGAAAGATGGATCTATTAGGATATTTATCGACTGTAGGGAGATCAATTCCATAACAATAATGAAAAATTATCCCCTACCTCGCATTGATGATTTATTTGACCAACTGCATGGAGCTCAATATTTTTCAAAGATTGACCTTCGATCTGGATACCATCAGTTGTGTGTAAAGAAAGAAGAAATTCCGAAGACAACATTTCAAACCAGGTATGGGCATTACGAGTTTACTGTAATTCCTTTTGGATTGACTAATGTACCATCTTTATTCATGGATCTGATGAATAGAGTTTTCAAGGAATATCTCGATGAATTTGTGGAGGTATTTATTGATGATATCTTGGTATACTCTAAAAGCTACGAAGATCATGAAAGTCACTTGCGCATTATCCTGAAGACTCTGAGAAGACATGAATTATATGGGAAGTTTAGAAAGTGTGAATTCTAGCTTAATGAGATTTATTTTTTTGGCCATATTGTCTCTAAAGATATAATCTCTGTTGATCCTTCTAATTCAAGGAAGTCCATGAATGTCCAGCACCTACGAGTATAATTTAGGTACGTAGTTCTATTGTTTTGGCATGTTATTATCAACGTTTCTTCCAGAATTTTTCCTGATTAGAAATCCCATTAACGAACCTCACACGTAAAGGTGTTAAATTTGTTTGAAAAAAAGAGTTTGAATAATGTTTCAAAGAACTGAAGAGAAGATTAGTCAATGCTCCTTTATTGACTCTACCATCGGGGAATGATGGGTTCGTTTTTTATAGTGATGAATCGAAGAAAGGACTTGGTTGTGTCCTTATGCAAAATGATAGGGTTATTTCCTATGCATCACGACAGTTGAAAATTCATGAGAAAAACTATCCTACTCATGATCATGAGTTAGCAACTGTGATCTTTGCTTTGAAAATATGGAGGCACTACCTATATGGTGAAAAATGTGAGATTTATACTGATCCAAAGAGTTTGAAGTATATTATCTCACAAAAAGAACTCAACATGAGGCAAAGGAGATGGCTTGAATTAATCAAAGATTATGATTGTACGATACACTACCACCCGGGGAAAGCAAACAAGGTGGCAGATGCTTTGAGAAGAAAAGACCATGGACTTTTGAACAATATGAGAATTGAAAGGGATACAATTTTCATGGATCTAGTGAAGATGGACAGGGGAATAACCAGGGAAGGCGAAACATCAATTCTTTTTCAAATGGTTGCCAAACAATCTTTACTAGAAAGGATTAAGAGTTCTCAGACCGATGATGAAGAATTTCAAAATAAGATTAAAGCTGTGAATGATGGTAGATTGAGAGACTTTGTGTATGAAGATGGAATTTTGAAATTTGGGAAGAGACTTTGTGTTCCCGATATACCTGATCTAAAAAGGGAATTGCAGGATGATGCTCACAGTTCCAATTTCCCTATACACCATGGGATCACCAAAATGTATAGAGATTTGAAGGAACATTTTCGGTGGGACAACATGAGGAGGGAGATTCCTGATTTTGTGTCAAGATGTATGGTTTTTCAACAAGTGAAAGCTGTAAGGCAACAACTCGGAGAAGTCATGAAACCTCTTCTCATACTGGAGTGGAAATGGGACAATATTATGATGGACTCTGTCATGGGTCTACCAAAGACTCCTAGAAGGAACGATGCAATATGGGTCATTGTTGATCGTCTTACCAAGTCATCACATTTTCATGCTATAAGAGAAGATCTACCACTAGAATGTCTAGAAAGACTATACATTGATGAAGTTGTCAGACTTCATGGAGTACCCCTATCGATTGTTTCTGATCATGATCCCCGTTTTACTTCAAGATTCTGGAAGAGTCTTCAGAAATCCCTGGATACTGAACTTCATTTGAGCACTGCCTACCACCCTCAAACAGATGGACAACCAGAACGAACTATTCAAACCTTATAAGACATGTTGAGATCCTGCTCACTTGACTTTCAGGGTATGTGGGATCAATATTTACCTCTGGTAGAATTTTCCTATAACAATAGCTTCCATTGGAGTATTCAGATGACACCATATGAAGCATTATATAGAAAGAGATGTCGTACACAAACCTGTTGAGATGACGTTGGTGAAAGAAAACTTGTAGGCCCAGAACTGGTGGAGGAAACGATGGAAAAGGTGAATGTAATCCAAAATCACATCAAAGCAGCTCAAAGTAGGCAGAAGAGATATGCTGATAAACGAAGGAAGGATTTGGAATTTCAAGTTGGTGATCATGTTTTCCTGAAGGTATCTCCATGGAAGGGAGTCAAAAGTTTTGGTAAGAAAGCTAAATTGTGTCCTAGGTACATCAGACCTTTCGAAATTCTAGAACGAATTGGGGTTGTAGCTTACTGATTGGAAATGCCGCCATGTCTCTCCAAAGTTCACGATGTGTTCCACGTATCTCTATTGAGTAAATACATGCCGGACCCAACGCATGTACTCACCTATGAGGAATTAGAACTGGAACCCTATCTTTCTTATTGCGAAGAGCCAGTCAGGATTCTTGATACGAGAGAACAAGTACTCAGAAACCGGACGACTCGTCTGGTAAAAGTCTTGTGGAGAAACTATAAGATGGAAGATGCAACATGGGAACCCGAGGAACTTATGATGAAGAACCACCCGAGTCTTTTCATGTGGTAGTATTATTGAAATTTCGAGGACGAAAGTATTTGAAGGAGAGGAGAATGTAACACCCCAAGCTTCTACGGTACGCTTCTCTTGGAATAATGTGATAGCGTGTGTTGTACGCAATATCATGTTCTAACACACCACGACCAATCAAACTAGCCGTTATGAATAGTAATACATAAATTTTGAAATTATATATATTTTATATTTCAAAATGGACTTCATTTTTGGATTCAGAATATCGATATTATCCTAAGTTGAATTTTTGGTATTTTTCTGAGAACTTCCATTTTTTATGAATAGTGAAAATACGTAAAGACAACTTTTTTAATCAAAATGAATTATAGTGATAAATTATATTATTTAGTTGTTTTAAAGTATAATTAGAAAATATTTTTACCATTTTATCCAATGGTGTTCATTATAATTAATTTCACTTTGAAATTGGACATAAACAATTGTCAATCTTTTGATATATATTGTTTCTTAAAAACACGCTATTGGTTGTAACATCGGGAATTAATTATAAAATTAATTAATGAAACTTATATGTTTGTAATTTTTTAAAATAGACATCACTTTTGAATTTGGAATATCAATTATAGCTTAGGGTGAAATTTTGGCATTGTTCAGAAAAACTTCAATTTTTGATGAATAGTGAAACCACTAAGTAGTAGTTAAAAAACTGAATTTTTCATAAATCTTAATTTTACCACTTCTGTGATTGGAATTTCGAAAATCCGAGAGACACGGTAAATATCAAGGAGTAAAATGTGGTTCAAGGAGATGAAAATAATTTTTGGTGAATAGTAACTTTTTAATTTTATTTACCACGGTTAAAAGTAAATAGGGTAATTAAGGGTAAAATGATATTAATATTAACCTTACACATGTCCTAATTCTATTGTACAAGTGTATCTCGACCAAAAACAACCCTAGGAATAAAATATTATCATTTAGGTCCACTTGGATTAGATTAGGGCATTTATTATTATTTAATTCAAAGAAGAGTTAAAAGAGTTAAAATCCAAGATTATTTACTAAAAAAAATTTAATATAGGGTTAATCATAAGATAAATTAGATTGTAAATATTCATTAAAAATATAAAACTATTTCCTATATAGTTATATTTTATTTATATTTTTTTGACATTGAATAATTTAATTTATTTAGGACACAATGATGATGCAGTAATTACCATAATAGTGAAAGATTAAAATAATTGATATTATAAACACCCAAATAAATAAAATTTTAGACTTTTAATGAATTAAACGAGTTTTATAGGATAAAATGACATATTAGTATTGATTTAATTTACTTTTTTCGAACTAATAATTCTGTTATGATTTTCACAAAAATAAAGTTTTCAAATAGTGGCAAAATTGACATAAAAGAGTTTCTAAAAAAATATTATATTATTAATTGATATTAAATTATTAAAAATCTAAGGATTGGCCAAGAGACTTATATCATGATAGGATTATCATTAATGGACCACTTGGGGGTCTCTTGGAGGTATTTAGTATGTTTATTAACTATAAAATATAAAAATACAAAGTGACATGGTAAGTGTCAAACTAATTAACTAAGAGTTAAAACTAAATGATAAGGTTAATATAATGACCGAAACCTGTCTAAATAATATTGGATCAGTGGTTTTAGACCCATACCCACCTTAAACTTTAAATAATACACTTTGGAGCCATTAAAAACCGAATATGAATTTATTATAAAATAATATTTCTAGATTTTCCAAAGGATCCCCTCACCCCTCTTATAAAACGACACTCTCTCTTCTCATTAACTCACACCATAAAAGCCTTTTGGCTCCACAAAAATCTTCCCAAATACTCTCTAAACATCCATAACTTCATCTTAGAGGCCTTCCTTTAGTCAGAAAGCCATTCTAAAATCCCTTTTGGTCAAATCAAAAGGAAGAACCCGAAGAAGAGGTAATGATTTCACCACCCTTTTCCAAGTTCCTTTCTTCTTCCACTTCTTCCTTATTTGTAATTACCATTATAAAATTATTAATCTCGTATCTACTATATACTGTAATATTATTATAAATATGGTACAACCATATTCAGTATTATATCCATCCTTTGAATGACATGTCCCCATACGTGCGTACATACGGCTTACCGTCTCCACGTCGTGATGTAATTGTTATTCAATAAATTATTATTTGTATGGGTATAATAATGATGTGTAATTCATGTAAATAATAAATATAACATGATAATTATTCTGTATATATGATATACCATCCAATTATATATTATTTTAGTATCAAAATAATGACATTGTCGCTCGTGCGTACGTACGGACTACCGTATCCACGAACGCGACGAGATTCATTCTCCATCGTATCCATTAAAGTATAATTCTCATTTGATGATTAATAATAGTATCTAAAGACTTGATATCATTCTGGATATTATTAATATACAACCTATCAAAGACAAACACGGCTTACGTAAGAAAATATATAAAAGAAAACGATTAAGTTAACACCCGAAATAACGATAATACTAAGATATTATTAACAAATCAATGTTAAAAGATCTTATATGATATCATATTAATATATATGATTCTTGTATAATTTAATAACAATTATTTCACCATTATACAGGAGGTTAACCTACCCCCAACCAAGTAAAAGTACAAGTTAAGGGTTTATTTCGCAATCTCTTCATTATCCGAGGTTGTTTATAGGTAATAATCTACTGGGATCTCTTTATCATCCACGTCCATGTTTCTTAAAAATGTAATTCAAAACATTTTTACTATTTACAAGAATATGGGTTAAAGTAATTTATACCCTTGTTTGACTTTTTATAAGTGGTTTGTAATGGAATATTCTCGTCGTTTTCCTTACAAGGTTCTTTTTTAACCTTTTTGACAGAATTAAGGTAAGAATGTTTTTTTAACTTATATGGCAGGTGTGGCTATTTTCCGCTATTATAAAATCTTTGAAGATTCCCTTACAATAATATAATAATTTTTTCAAAGAAAATGTTTTATTTTAGAAATATATGACTCTTAAATGATTTCAAAATAAATGAGATATTTCTCTAAAAAGAGTTTTTATTTCATCTATGTCAACATCATTTGATAGATTTTACGCTTATTTGAAGTTGATTTATCATGAAACAAAACTTTTATATTGTAATGAATGTTTTGTGATATGTTTGACTGTGGATGTGTAATACCATTCATGGTTTATGGATTAAGTATTTACCTTTCATATGATATTTTTAATACGAATGTTTATGTTATTTTTAAACGTTTTCATATGGGAATGCATTGGACATAATATGTGACGGGTGGAGCCCGCTATAGATCCTCAATGCATCAGTAGGTCTCATGAGACAAACTAGTGTCATGGAACAAGGCCTTGACAAAATATTATTTGTAGTCTTGGCACGAGGCCTTGGCTATGTGGTTATGATAATTTGGCATTATGCATTCCATCATTATGAAAGTGGTTATTGATATTGCATGTGATTATTCGATTAGTAGAATATCCCTATGAATAAGTAAGTGGAATTATTTCATTTTATTTTTTCCATGGTATATTGAAATTTATGTTTACAAGTCTTTTTTTAGTTATACATTTCCTTCAATGTTTATTCTTATTTATGAAAGTTTCCGCTATATTGTTATTCTTACTGGGCATTTGAGCTCACCCCTTTTCAATGTTTTATTTTTCCCAGGATGTGAAGAAGTAAATTATGAATGACCTGTAGGGATATTATGAGGGGATAATAGTGTGGACTATGGAGACAATATGTATTTGTAGTAGTTTTTCACTTTATGATGTAATGTTAAACATTATGAATATATCTAGTGTTTCCAAGGCTACTAAACCAATCGGTCTTTCGACATTTGATCTTTCTTGTGATCATACCGATGTTATGTAATAATGCACCGACTCTGGGTAACTGGGGTCAGGGCGTTATAATAAATGTTTTATCAGGTATCTGATAATGAAACAGTACCAATCTTATATTTTACTCTTGTAATGTTACTGAGGAGTGAATAATTGATAGATAAATATATAAGTGTCACTTCAACATATAGTCACACCTCTTCATTGTGGGAAACCATCTTCCTCCTGATGCTTTAATCATGTACTACCTAAACATCATCCTTCCAATAAAATATATTATAAAAAATGTTCCGCTTCATGAGGATATACATTAGATCAATATTAAAAGACTATAGGTACTCAAGCCTTCCCCACAATCAATGTTTTATTTCAATTTCTGATTTAATATATTTCAAAAACTTTTTATTTTATTCCCAAGACATATCAATGTAATGATAAATCAATAACAATACATGGAAATAACCACTATTTAAAAATATAGGGAAGGATTTATGAAGTTTTTCTTAGGTATCATCAACTATATGGACCCATAAACAACCAAATTACCATAATGGAATGGAACTACTCAAATCATAACTCCTGATACATCAAAATATAACCATTCTCATTACCCACCATATTATTGGTTATTATTGGTGTTTTCAATAATCAACCATAGAAATATTAGAATGATACCAGATAAAAATATTTAATAAATGGAACCATTACACACTCTTTTCTAAGCCCTTCTTTGAACTTCCAGTCAGGAAAATTCCTTATAGACCCTCTAGTAATAAGTAGAAATTACCAACTAATTCCACAGTGTCTCAAGAATCATTTACCGAATTAAAATCACATTAGAGTTGGTCTTAAATACTACAATGTATCATAGAGGCTTCCCATATATGAATTTTGGTTATAGGGTGATGCATCGATAGAAAATCCATAAATAGGGAATCAGTTGGTGAGATGGATTAATACTCTCTATGAACTATCCAAATTAATTATCATGGTTATAGGAAGCTTCATGGGGTAGGTTAACCATATACATTAACATATCCTCAGTTATGACCTTTTAATCCCAGAATAAAGAATACTTATTCCAAATATTGGTTCCTATAGTAATGAATCTATGCTATAAATGGAATTATTGAAGAATGATTGGGTTAGGCTTTGAGTTGGGATCTAGGCCTTGGAGGTGTTTCTGACATGGACTGGGGCTGGACCTTCAAAGTGCACAGAAAACATATATATTTTTATTAGAGCCTAGGGTACTTGCATTATATTAATTATTCTAGGTATTATATTATTTCTTTTTGTTTAATAAGAAATTCATATAAATACCTAATCAGTATGTGGATCTAGTAAATGAACATGTTTTACCAGGTGCATGAAGTGGTCATGATATACCTCCAAGAATAGTTTCATCATCCCTTCATTAATTGTTTCCCTAATTTTTTCCAACAATAATTCCTCCCCTTTTGACTTATTATGTTTCTCCAAATACCTCCATTTTCATATTTTTTGTAGTGTCCTATTTTTCATTATTATAATACTCAAAATCCTATAGATTATATTTTTCATGCGTTGGGGATGGTGGAATAGTAGATGAAATTATATTACTATATGGGGTAATTCCTTTGGAAGATGAATAACATTGTCGATTATCTATGGCTATAATGTTATCTATAATATACTCCTCCAACATGGACATGAAATTTGATGATTGTGGGGGATTATATGATGAGATGCGGGTGATTTTATAAAGACCCAATCTCAAAATAGATGAATTAGTTCACTACTACCCCGAGATTGTACATTGATTCACTAGGGATGGTTCCAATCACATAGTGTATCAGTTTTATATGTGGAGAATAAGTTTCCCAAATTGAGTATATTGAAAATATAAAATTTAAATATCATAAAAATAGACATGAAACATTCATATGATATAAATTCTCAAGAAAAATAAACAATATATTCCTATATAATTTAATAAAAATATTAAAGATAAACCAACATCACTATTTGAATGCAGTCAGAAAAAATATATAATATCAATATGTAAACAGACAAAAAAACATGTGAAAAACACTAAAAACATATCTAAAATTAGTTGGGTTATATTCCATGGAATGATATCTTATGAAATAAGGGCTCCATTTTCAAAATTTCTAAACAAACAAACCATTTCAAATTCCACTAAACATAAATTGAGCCTCAAGCATCAAATAAAAAATGATATACATATTAAAACAAAAATGTACTATGAGAATTACAAGAATACTCATAGTGTTAGAACCTTAGTAGATGGGTTTTCTGTATAGGTGGGTTCACAGAGGAGGAGGGATTTTCAGTAGAGGTGGGGTTCAGTGATAGATGTGGGGTACATAGATGTGGGATTCATGGTGGAAACATTCGGTTGAAGAAGAAGAGGATGAGAGCTTTGCGATGATAATACAAGAGGTGGAACCGTCGAATGTCGAGGGGGATGAAGAAGAGGATGTAGAGGAGGAGGAATAGGAGGGATTAGTAGAGGAGGTAGTAATGGATGAGGAGGAGGGATTCACAGTGGTGGTGGTGTAGGAGGAAGAGTAGTTGGCTGAGGAGGAGGAGGAGGAGGATGGATTCATAGTAGCAGAGGAGGGCTTTGCAGTGGCAACAATGGAGGAGGAGGAGGTGGTGGTGGAATGGTTCGGCTTTTGTGATAGTTAGAGTCATTTGATAGGAGGAGGATACTATTTGGATTTTTTTATAAAAGCCGGAAAACCTTTTATCGTCGCTGGCAAAAAAATTTCGATAAAGGTCTGTTTGATGAGCACTAAAATAGAATGTGATAATAAAGGCCTATTGTTATCAGAACTAAAAATGTGAAAATAAAACTCTAATTATAAAAAATTAGACATATATATATATATATTTATATGTAAAATTAATATAAATTATTATTAATTTATAAAATAAATTATATATAAATATAATTTTTTATTTTTATATAATTTAATTAATATATATATTTATAATTATAATTTTTTAATAAATATATTTATTATATTTATAATTATATATAATTATTATTTTTATTAAAATTAAATAATAATTTAAATATATCTATATATATTTAGAATTATATTTAAATATATCTATTATTATTTATTACATATTAATATATATAAATATATTATAAATATATATTTATTACATATTTATTATAAATATATTATTATTAAATATATATTTTATTTATATTCTTAAATATAGATATATATATATATATATATATATTTAAATAATTATGAAATTAAAATAAATATATTAATTATATATAGTGATAAATTTAAATATATATTTGAATACTTATGAAATTAAAATAAATATATTAATTATATATATATTTTAATATTTCATAATTATTTAAATAAATGTAATTTTATAAGTATATACATATATATATTAGGTGGCTGGAGGTAATATCAAATTCAGACATACACACAACACACACAGACATCCCTAAAAGGAATGCCATAACCCCCAAAGGAATAACCCACCTACCCAAACAGTTTTTATTACATCATATATTTTTTCTTGAAAGCCTAGTTGGTATGAAGCCCATTACATTGCCTCTAGGTTCCAAATTTTGGCCCAAAAACCCATTCTGTGAATTGTACCCCATCTACTATAGTACAATCTAAAGTACCACAAGTATAGTCATTGATATAGTACATTCTGCTGCGAAAGTGTTTATTGCCACTACTACAGTGTTGATCAATTCAATAGTACACGCTGCTGCTACAGTAGTGTTACAACACCTACACCCAATGGGTTTTGAATCCACCACCTCATATATTATTACAGGGTTGATTTACCACTAAGCCAAAACACACACTATAATATATATTTATATTTAAATAATTATGAAATTATAATAAATATATTTATTATGTTTATAATTATAATTATAAGTAAATATATATTTTTTTATAGTCATAAATATATAAATAGATATAGATAGAGATCTATTACTATAAATATAAATATAAATATAAATATAAATATAATAAATATATTTATTATAATTTTATAATTAATTAAAAAAATATACATTAATTTAAATAATTAGGAAAATATAGAACTATATATAATTAATATATTTATTTTAATTTCTGAATTTTATAAATATATATATATTTATGAAAATATATAATTATTATATTTAATTTAATTTCACAAGTATTTAAATATATAAATATATATATAATATATAATAGGGTGGAGATCTCAGAGGGGAGAGAAGCTCTTGAAGATGTAGATCGAGTCGTTGCATCACCCCTTGCATCTGGAAAGATCTAGGAGTCAAATTGCCTACTACCGATACCATTTTTGACCAACATACGTCATCAAAATAGGTGTTTCTTTCTTGATATAACACTTACGACAATATAGATCATGATGACGGAGATCACGACTGCCTTTATATGAGGCCTTCATTCTCACATAACTCTGGTTCGGCTAGGGATGATTTGCCTCAGTCAGTTCATATTCTGTCCTTTTATCCCACTACACAGAGAACTGGGGTTTTTTCAGGTGATTGTAATGTTTCTTCTATGAGGGTTTCAGATCTACACATTTGAAATATGGTGTGGGAGAGTGTGGATGCAGTGGTTGCGCGATAGATCTCATCTAATATCGTGGATGCAAAACCATGTTCCAATACCTCATATTCTCATCTAACTAGTGATCTACAACATGACCGAATGAGGATCCCTAATTATAGTGTAATGAGTTTGGATAAGATACTCACCTATATTTCTAGGAGAACTATGAAATGGGACACCTCCTTCATTGAAGCTAATCGTGGTCTATTCTCGGTAAGATTGCATGTGTGTGTGACTTTATTATTGTTCCTCTTTATCTGAAAAGGGACAATTGTATGGGAATCCCGGATATCAAGAATCTATAGTTGGATTTTTGGGTCATTGATGTTCAGAGTATAACCTCTATTGGGATTGGATTTTACCACATTAACTACTTATCCCTAGATCATAAATCCAATGATTGTTGTTAGGTATTTCTGAAACATAATACTGGAATACTATATATCCAAGATTGAGATCTGAATTTTGACCTTCATAATATTAGGAACTCTATTACTCATTTCTGGAGACAGATCATAGGATTAAGCAAGTTCTAATGGTTTATCAAAATCCTCTGGTAAATTGCTTACACAATTGGTGTACCGATAAATGTGAATAAGGATACTAAAAACCAGGGAATGGTCACATTACTCAGGTTCTTTTTGAAGTTGAATTTAATACCCCCCATTAGCCCAATTATCTTATCTTCTAATGGAAATGAATTCAATTTAGTGGTTGAAAATGAAAATGTATATGATTATTATTCCAATTAAATCAATATTGGTCCTAATATCGACAATTTTTTAGGAAGGGGGATTTGTCAAAATTGTGATCTTATTGGGAATACTGGTTATACTTGATGAAGAAAGGGGGAAATTCCCCTTAGCACTATCAAGAAGGAATTTTCTAAGGGGAATTTCATTGATACGGAGGCTGGGATGAAACCTCATATGGTGGGATCCTAAGGACCATAATAGAAGAATGAAGTTAAGATGGATATGCCTTCACATCAGATGATAGGAGAATCCACATTTCAACCTCCATCGAAAAAAGTTCCTTCTTGACAAGCTCTTGATGGGAGTCGGCCTTCTCGTAGTAATTCTATTGAAAAAGTGTCCCTTTGGTAGATATAAACATGATGACCCTATGGTTTCTTCATGTAATAACAACATAAGAAATCCCTATAAGTACATATTTCATGTTACCTATGGTTGTGGTTCATCAGCATAATACTCAAATGGTGTTTCCAACACTGATTCTCATAAAATTATATTTGAGGTGGAGATACTGAAATTGTATATCTTATTAGAAATTTTAGATAAATTTTATAATGTCTCTAATGATGATAATGTAATGTATAGAACTACCATTCTGCCTATGGAATCTAGTATGCACCTCATTGTGGATGTACAGATTCATAATTCTCTTTCAGTGTCACATGATTTGTAATCCCCTATTTTTGTTCTGTATCCATCAGCATGCACTCAGAATGAAGTGGAAGAGGTGAAGGAATATTATAGTTTGAAGGTAAATGATTACTATGTTGAATTGCCTGGTATGGATGACCCATAAGGGGCTTTGCAGTAAACAATGTAATAGATATGAGGACGTCATCCAAAAAAACATTGAAGACTTCGTGGTCATGCTAAATGGGATAAGGATGATATGAAAATAGAGAGTAGGAAACACGTATTTTGTGACAAAGGTTGTCGAGTCTTTGGAGGCAATAGGCGAGGACGTGGTCGTGATCTCACTTTGGATCACAAAAAGATTAAGAAGTACCTAGATCTCTTCAAGCAAAATAACTCACATTTAGAATGGGAAACCACTAATGTTAATGATGATACTATTCACGTCTTTCTGAATTATCATGTTCTTGAGCATTATGGATGATGGCATGGTTTGTGTGACCCCATTCATCATTTTCTTTTCTTTGTCTGTTATATATTTTTTAATTTTTTAGGAGAAGGGTTTCTTGCCTATGAAACCTTTTGAGTATATATTTATTTATATTTATGACTATAAATAAATAAATATAATTTATATTTATAATTATAAATATAATAATTATGTTTATTATACTTTTATAATTATTTACACACACACACACACATATATATTAATTATAATTATAATTTTAAATATTTTTATATATGTATAAATATAATTATATATTTACAATTATATTTCTATAATTATATATATTTATGAAATTATAATTATTATAAATATAATTATTATAATTTCATAATTAAATATATATATATATATATATATATTTATAATTATAAATATATATAAAAATATTTATAAAAGTATTTATATACTTTTAAATATGTTTATATGTATATTTATATATAAATATATATATTTATAAGATTATAATAAATATATTTATTATAAATTTATAAAAAAAGTATATATAATTATAAATATAATAAATATACCTACAATATAAAATAAATAAATATATGTATTTATTTTTAATTATAATTTTAAATAAATATGTTTAAAATGCCTTTATATATAATAATAAATAAAATAAAAATATTTATCATTTAAAAACATGTTGTGATTTTATAATTATTTTAAGATATATATATATATACTTATATATATTTATAATTATAATTATTTTTTAAATATATTCATCATGATTTTATGTATATCAATGGGAACATAACAGCTTAATTTGAATATGAATGAATCATATACACCGAGTGTGTAGATCTCATCAAAATGAGTTATCATATATATGGAAAACATGAATAGTAATGAGAGTTTAACTTATAAATGAACAATCATGTTGAATACATAACATACGAACGTTAATTATATTCATGCATCAATTGACAAAATTCATTGGAAACATATATTTATTTAATTATATATATCTATTTTTATTTATTTATAATTATAATTATGAATATACATATTAAAAAAGAATATATATAAAATTATAAATATATATATAATGTATTTATATATAATTATAATTATATGAATATAATAAAAATATTTAACATTAAATAAAATTAAATATATATTTATTTGAAATATTAAAAAAAATTATTTATAAACATTCTATTTTTATCCAATATATACAAATAAGAATTCTTTTTGAATACATATATAAAAATGTTATATAAATTAAAAATAATTTTTATTAAAATCTTTTATCATCTCTAAAAATACCACCGAGAATGGGTATAATTATCAACACTTTTTTCTAGAACTGATAAATTCCCCCTTTTATCAGCGCATTCTGATTAGCACTGATAAAAGTAGGCACATCCATTTCCTGGATCTGTGGTAGTGAATTATAAATAATGGAGATCCCAGACATAATATCTTTTGATGTTTAGAAATAATTATTATATCATTGGAATGAGAATCATACATTGTATCATGTTTTGATAGCTATTCTATGATAAATTGGTTGTACCAAATCAACAAAAACAAAAATGTTTATGATGTCATTAAAAAATTCAATGTGTTGAAGGAGATTGAATATAGAGATAAGATCAAGTGTTAGAGGACTAATAATTGTAGAAAATAAACATTTAAATAGTTTAAAACATTCCATCAAGGAAAAGTAATCATGAAGAATATTACAATAGCATAAAATCCATTGAATTATTGATTAGTAGAGAATATGAAAAAAACATATATGAAAAATGGGGGATTTTTAGGCTGTACAATTTTCCTAGACATTCCAAGTGGAAGTAATGGGGATACAATGTTACATGATCAATCCATATCTTTCTATTGATATTACTATAAAAACATTGATGGATATGTGGTCTATTAAAGCCTCTAACTATTATTGATTTTACACATTTTATTTCTTGTATATTCAAAAATTAATTACTATAAAATATAAGTATTCAGGATCAAGGAAATGTGTCTTCTTAGAATAGGCTAATAGTATGAAGGGGTATCATTCAAGGGCATGTGATTCCCATAAACAATTGATTAGTAAAGACATTTTTTATAGATGTAATGTTTAAAATTACGATTTTTGATGGTGTGTATAAATATAATATAAAATAAAATAATTAATGTGGAAAATAATGAAAACTAAGAGCTTGATTCCATTGAAACATTAACAGATCATCGTGATCGAGTACCGGTTGAGTCTGAAACCTGGCAATAATTTCTATAGAAAATAGAACAATTATATCACTCAGATCACATCACTGAGTGTAATATATCATTCAAAATTTTTATATAGGATGGAATGATGTACTAATTTGGTAATGTGACCTCAAGTGCATATATATCATTATAAATGGAAGTGGTACAAGAGGATCATAAACCCTTAAATAAGTTTAAGACTTTGGATTTTATTCAAATTCCTCATAAAAAAAGTCTATCAAAAACATGAGGGTCTTTAATATAAATCGGAATGAAAATTTCATGGTGTAAAGATATTCTATGAAGACTACTAATCAAAGTATAAAATCAAAAATATTTCTTTGATTTAAATGAAATATTCTATGTGATTATTAGACTAATGATCAATCTGTTAGTTATTATCATCTGTGATTTATATAATTTTCATTCATATCAACTAAATGTGAAGATATATTTTTTCTATAGTTATATAAATAAAAAAATATATGGGTTTTATTTAAAATATTTTATATTAAAAGTCAGGAATAAATTGGTTTACTAGGTAAAAAAATCTCTATATGGTCTCATGCAGGCACCACAATGTTGGTACACGTTATTTTATTTCAATATAACAATCCTTCGTTAAAAAAGAATTTATTCATATTATATTGCATATTTCATTTTAAATGACTTCATTTTTGTTGGTTTAGTCCATTGGATATTTCTCTAAATATATCTGAATTTTTTCATAAAGTCATCACTATTTTTGGGAATTAATGGACCCCAAAATCAAAATATTAAAAATTTTAATATATATAAAAGCACTCTAATACATATTTTTGGAATAAATGGTTACAACATTGTTCAGAATTATTGATGGATGATCTGAGGCTTTGGTTAATTCTGAAGCGTGAGGTTTTCCCTAAGGATGATATAAATTGGTCAGTGTTTGATTTTAGGTAAGAGGAGACCATTGTTGATTAAATTATGTAATTAATTAATTAATATTAAATAATCACCCTTAACCTAATAATCCATTAAAAATTATTCATTATATAAAATCATAAGGGTTAGCCACATAATCTTGTGGAATTTGAGAGGATCCAAGGAGGAATGTTAATGAATGATGAAAAGATTGTGGAGAAATGATCATCGTTCAAATGATTTTTCTTTTCTAAAAAGTGTTAGATCATAGGTTTTAATAAAATGTCTGAATCCCTTTTATTTTGGTTTAAATTCATATTTATGGCCTAATATGAGTACCCATTGAGGTTATTGGGGTATCAAAATAAGTGCTTGTTCATGGATCAGAACCAAAATTTTTGGAAGGAATGTAAAATCCACACAGTTAGTAGAAACCAAGTGGGACATGATACATGGTTACTACTAATCGTTCCAGGCTATTCAATCGGTTGGAGGATCCATCATGATTTTTCAAACGGTGTGGATCGAGGCGCACGCCCCTACCAGTGCATCTATAGTATTTGATAGTGGGATGAGACATTTTTTCCACATGGTTAGTCAGACCATGCATGAAAACTATTGGAGGTTCCCATTTTTATAGTAGTGACCACATATTTGGTGGAAAAAATGGGTACTAGTGTGACCAGACTATGTGAACTAAGGATTTATTTGGAAATTATAGATTTTCCATTACTAAATGTTATAACCTAATTTTTCTATTTATTTTCTCCCAAGGACTATGACTTTATATGGGAAGCTATACATTGAGAGGATTTGTAGAAATCGATCCCTCTCCTCTATCTGATCCTGAAATTGTGTACCGATGATCTCATTGGATCTATATTAGTGAGTATTCAATTCATTTTTAGTCATTAATCACACTTCATGGTATCAACAGCACTATATAGGGGAAATATAATATGACCTATTTCAAGGTTCTTCATAATTTAATAATTTTTCTTAAAATCTGTTTCAAATCCCACTCTAATACAAGATGAAAACACTACTACGGACCTACGGTAGGTGGTATATACGTTTTTAGGTGGTTTGGCGCATTATTATGAATGTTGTCAATATGCTGCCCATCATAATTTTCTAGACAACTTAGAAATTTAATTTATTAATTAAATAACATGAAATAAAAACATTTCGGGATTCCCCTTGTTTTCCTTGTGATGTTTTGGTGGTGTTATCCCCAACCAAGACCACCCATGGGGCGTTACATGCGAATGGCCTTTTTCAATGCCTTGTCAAAACTCCCACATGGTGAGTTAGTTCTTTCATTATTAGTGGAATCATGTTAATTAATTTTTTGAAAGTAAATAGTTAATTTAGAGATGTATTTCATCCCTTTACATATTTTGACATTTTATTCCATGCTTTAAGTGATTAAATGTATTATATTAAAATGTTTTATGAGTGGGTATACTCATGGGACATGAATTTCTTGAATGGTTATTTAGGAATTAAGGAAATGAGTTGGTAATATCATAGAATGGAATTTGAATGAAAATTGTGTTACGAGGTTTTATACAAATTGAACATGAATGTGATTTGATGAATAATTACATAGGATTCAATGTGTGTACCACAACCTGGGTCAAGGAAATAGTAGAGAATTAATTAGACCTATATGCTCATTGGATTCTGATTCCAGGGGATGCCTTGTGATTTTCTACCCATTGGATTTAGTTTCTTTTGTATTTGAAGGGAAAAGTTTAGTATACATACTCCTTAGACCCCAATTCAATCCTAACCAGGATTCCCTCAAGATTCTCCCAGGAGTCAATGATGATTCCATGGTCAATTATACAATGGAGTAGGGCTTGTGAGGTCTGTCTCTATGATTATACGACATGACCATGATGAAAATGATATTCCGGATTATAAATCTCAACTAAAGTGGTTTCGACACTTCTTCTTATACAGCACGACCGTGTTTGATTCGACATATAGAATATAAGTCACAGAACTGGTTGATATGATATGTATGGATGTTTTGAGAGGCCTTGTTAGTTTTTTATAGATGCATTATTATAGGATATTTACCAAAGTATTTCAGAGAGCCTTGTTGGTCTATATAATATCTCTTGATTTGTAGTATATATTCCACGTGGGAATTAATTTTATTATTGATTACCTATGAAATTAATTGCACACTACATTATATTGTTATATTGCATAGCCAAGACATATTATAGACCTTTTATTTGTTACCTAATGGGGTTGTTTCTCACACCCTATTTGGGCCGCAGTTGGTTACCCAAAATGACTATTTGAATGTAGGTATCTATCAGGGCGAGCACTCATAGTTAGATGATTGATTTTGTTCCAGGATTAGGAGTAGGGGAACATGAGATCGAGATGAGGCTCATGATGAAATCTGGAGATAGAACATTTAGTGTTTTTGTATTTTTATACATGTATTTTATTTTCCTATTGTCTAAATATTTTAGATGATTTGATGAGACTTGACATGTTTCATCATCATCTCCATAGGATATTACTGTTGGCTTTATTTTTATATTCTTGTATTATTTTTTATCTTTTGTCAGGATTTTATATCTACTTCTATTGTTTAATGTTATTTCTATTCTATTTTGTCACACTCTAGTATTTTTGGCATGTCTCCGCACAGATAGACCCTATGCCTTTATAGCTATTCAGTTGCATTTGGGATTCAGGGTGAATTGCTTGACGCCTTGTGGCCAATCGGATATGAGTCACTGTTGAGTTCCTCAGAGTCTGGGGAATTACGAAGTGGTATCCATGATAATATTTTCTATTTTTCTTTACTATTTTGTGACAATTGACCTAGATAAAAGGAAAATAATTTTTTTAATGAGTTGTTCATGGGAATATCTTACCCATGTATAGGAAAAATCCATATTTCCTTAAATGGAAATTGCTATTTTCTAGATTTTGATCATTACAGTTGATTTGATTCCATAGTTGGGTGATGCAGTTGAGTTGTATTGTTATTATTGATTTTATTTTTGGTCATATTATCTTGAAACCAAATTAGATGAGGGTATTATATCTCATGCATAATTTTAGGAATTATATATAAATCAATCATTACACATTATGACATACCATATAGGATGCATTTCTTATTGCTATGATGTTTCAATAGGTACTGTGATATATATACCTACAATTCTGATAGTCTTATGTGATGGGAATTTAGAAAAATGGGTAGAACTCAGAGTGAATAGAATAATCTAAGATGTTTTTTCCAGACCATGGTACAACATACCCCATGAGAAACAAATTATGGCATGTTGAGTCAAAGACCACGAGATTGATGGATCATGATATGTTATGGTATTTATTAAGTGGAAGAAATATTTTGATACATAAATTGTATGGGTCTATATGGATAAAATATGTTGGACCATTGTGTTCAGACATTTTGAATAAAATGTCAAATTATAATGAATGTTCAAATGGAAAATTAAAATGATAGACAGATTACACAACATAGACCCAAATTTTGTTATTGAAATAGGTTGTGCCACTAGTTAATTTTGTTACTATTTCATTTTACAGTCCATCTTTTAGGAGAATCCTTTGTGGTATGACCTAGTTATAGGATTGTTTTTATATTTCCAACAATTTTGGTCTATGAATTTTGATATCATTCATTTCTATGGTGTTATATCAACATTGTAGAGGAATTACACTATAATGACCACCTATTGCAGGGAAAAAGGGTTGTTGGACCCATGCTCAGTTGGTGGTTTTCCTTTGGATTCATTGAATCCCCTTATAGTGATATCTGTAGCAACATCTATTTTATAATAAATTGGTGATGAGGAATATTTCTATTAGGGGTTTTATCATTTTATGTGTATTTTTTAGGGGGCATCGCAACCTGACATATATATGGATAAGATAATGCATGTGTTCCAACAATATCATCGTCCCATGTTTTTGTGGGATAGTGTTCTATTGTGTATTGAGATGAGGATTGTGACTAAACTATAGATTAATGAGTATCTAGAGAAAACTCTGGATAAAAGAGTGAATGTCACTACATATATTCTATAAGGAGAAGAAATGTGATTGTGGGCTATGTTGAACCCTGATGATATACTGTGATATATTGTTTGGGATGATTTCAAAACCAACTTCTATGACTACTTATACCCCTAGACTCTGAGGGAAGAACAAGCTAGCGAGTTTATGAATTTGGAGTATGGTTCTATGATGTTTATGGAGTACTCAAAATGCTTTATTAATTTGTAATGCTTTGCGCTGACATACCTTTTTCAATAGTTATGTAGGGTGATACTATTTGAGGAAGGCCTATTATATGACAATTAATATTAGGTTAATATTTTCTGATTGACCTCCATTACATGAGTTGTGAATCAGACAGTAATTAAAAATAAGAACATGATGGTTGTTAGGAAAACAAAGCATAGTAGTGGAGTCCCTTGACCCAGTACTTTGACTTCCAATGGTAGGATGTGATGTTTTGAGGCTTCTCGGGAGATAATTACTAACTAGGACGCTAGTTCTGGTAGTGAATGTTTCTATCATCTATGTGGAATATGGTGATGAGTGATAAATCACTGAGATCACAACCCCATCGTTCTTTAAATTTGAAGTTGGATGGACCACATGTAGTGTTTCTTCAAGACATTCCCTATAGTAATGAGGTGTTTGGGACATCTCCGACGCTAGGTTTGAGAGTGGGTTTCTCATATCCATGTTAGGTAGGGATCTGGAGTAGTACCATTTGATTTGGTTGATGTGGTTCTGGTTGTGGCTGAGGCAGCTAGACACTAGTTGTACTATGAAAATAATCCAATTCTACTATGTGGGTGACGTTCTGTCATAGGGATGCGGTTATGAACCGATATTTTCTTACAAACTCCCCCTAAAGAGTAGGTTTCTAGACTATCTTTGGTGAGATGTAAGATCTCGGTATCCTAAACTATTGTATATTATTTTTTTGACATAGGTTTATCAAATTGATTCATATTTATACCTATTATGGAAAGCCTTGAGATTTTTATACTATTTTTTAGGGTTTTATGATACTTGAGACTCTATTTGGGGTATGAATGGAAGAAGTATGTTAGTTCATGGAGTTCCCTCTTATGGTTGGTGGGTTTGACTTTTTATGGAATATATTATTCCTCAATATTATAGGGTTTGAAATCATACTATGAACAGACTGTCAGGTAGATTATCGATCTGACATTGACTATTAATACGAAAGGGTGACTTCGACATCAACAGATGGTGAAATATATACTCACAAGGTTTAATGGTATGTCCATGTGAACTAATAAGGAACATAATATCATGAGCTATATGATATGAAAACACTGATTTCTAGTTTATTGTTGGATGATCAAGTATAATTTCATACAAATATTCTTCTATTGGCTGATCATTTTTGGGTTGTTTTCTGAGATGAGTTTTTTATGTTACCTATTGAGAGGGACATGTCTAGTTATCCATTGATCTAGTGCTCGAATATGCACTAGTATCCATTCCACTTTATAGGATGGATACTATGGAGTTATAGGAGATCAAGAGGAAGTTATAAAGGTTTTTTGGAAATGGGTTTATCAAAACAAGTTCTTCACCCTGGGGTCCATCTGTCCTTTTTGAGAAAAAAGAGAATGGTACCCATAGGATATGTTTAGGTTATAAGAAATTGAACCAGAAAATGGATAATATCCGCTATTCCATTCCATTGATTGATGATCCTTTTGTTCATCTTTGAGGAGATCAGGTGTTCTCAAAAATAGATTTAAGGGTGGGATTTCCCCAGGTATGTGTCCAGCCTTCAGAAATACCTCATAAAACATTTCAAAGTAGGTATTATCAATATGAGTATGTAGTTATTCTATACGGTCTCAAAAATGCGCTAGAAATTTTCATGGTGCTGATGAACTATGTTTCCATCCTTATCTATATTCCTTTGTAGAGGTTTTCATGGATGATATCTTGGTGTATTCACACAATCGACACGGCCATTCCAAAAATGTTGAGATCATTTGGAATACACTAAGAGAGAACTATTTATATGAAATACTCACAAATTTCCTCTTCGGGATGGTTAAAATTCACTTCTTGTTTTCAATTATATTAGAGAAAAGAGTGTCAGCAGACCAAGAGAATATGAGATCCATATTTTTCAAGGAGTAGTTCATGAAATTTTTTGACATAAATGGTTTCTTAGGGTGATATAGATATTACAAGAATTTCAAAAGGTACTTATCACACTTATTAGAACCATTCATGGGACTAACTAAATATGTTGTGATGTTTTTGTGGTTACATACCTATAATACATCCATTGAACAACTAATAGGTAGATTAACTTCAACACCAGTACCAATTCATCTAGACCAGGGTAGAAGCTACATTGTGTATTGTGATTCCTGAGGAATCAGGCTTGGAGTTTTTTCAATGTATGGGGATAGATTGCTGGTGTACAGATCACAGTGGTTGAGGCCACATAAGAGGAACTACCAAAACCATGATCTTATGTTAGCCACAGTCATTCATGTTTTCCACTATTGGTGCCATTACTTATTGGGTGGTTGTTTTTTTTGATTTTATGGAACAAAAAATCCATTAGTACATATTTACACAATTTTATTTGAATTTGAGGTAATAAAGGTTTTTTGATTACCTATATTTTTTTTACTTTGAGATTTCCTACATGCTTATAAAGGAAAATACAGTGGCTGATGCACTATGTAGGAGGGCTTAGATATAAGCAGTTCAGGAGGCTAGCATAAAATTATTGATTAAGGATTTATTTTCTGAGATTCCCTTAGAGATGTAGGATATTTAGGGGTAGAATTTTCTTTCATCATTATCTATGAATTATATTCGACATGATAGACTGAGGATGATGTATCTATCAGATTCCAAGGGCCTAGTACTACTAGAGAGTGTGCCCAGTGAGGAAGCACCTTCTCAAAGGATGTAAGGATAGGATGAGATCCTACATATTCAGGATTGTGTTTTGATTCGAATGGACATACATGGGGGGTTGAGGAGAGAGTTTCATGCCTTAGGTTTTGCAGTGCATCTCAGTGTCACAAAAATTTATCATGAAAAACACTATCAATATTGATGACATTGTATGAAGTGATACTTATATGGTTTTGTTACAAGTTGTTCCACCAATTAGTCAGTGAATTTTGAACATTAGAAACTAACTAGACATTAATTATAGTTAACTATTCCCAATTAGAAATGGGATTATGTCACAATGGATTATATGATCGGTTTGATGGTGTCAACTCAAGGTAGATATGACATGTGGGATGTTGTTGAAAGGATCATATAAGTTTCATCTTTCCTACCAATCAAGAAAATATTAATTGTATATGAGATGGAGAGGTTATATATAAATGAGATAGTAATCTTCATGGGGCCCTACCTACGAACATTCCAAATAGTGAATCACGATTTATGTCACATTTCAGGATGATTTCTTAAAGGGGATTGGGTATATTGGAGCTTCGAATCATGACACAAAACCCTCATACTGGTGGCCTATTAGAGTGTATGATACATGTTTTTAAGAAATAATTTTGAGAATGCGTCCAGCTTTTTGGGGGCTCTAGGGAGATACATTTACCCCAGTTGAGTTAACCTACAATAATTTTTATTAGGTGACTATACATATGGATCCTTATGAGGATTTGTACTATAGGCCATGCTGATCACCCCTAAGCTGGTTAGAGGTAGGAGAGCTAGATTTATTAGGACAACATCTCATGCAAGATACATCTGAGAAGGTCTAGTTGATCAGAAAGAGTTTGGGTGATACACAGTCTCTGCACAAATCATTCCTTAATTTCCACAGACTACCTCATTAGTTTAAAGTTGAGGATTGAGTCTTTTTTACCTATTTCACTGAGGCTTAGACATAGACTGATTAGAAGATACGATATGTTTTCACCATAATATATCAATCCTTTTGAGATTCTAGATAGTGTTTGGCCGATAGCCTCTTAGATTCAGTTGCCAATAAGGTACCAAACTATGCATGATGACTTCCTTATATCTCAACTACAGAATTATCATTCTAATATGTCACATTATTTTCAGCCTTAGGAGGTGGAGTTACTGGTAGATGCGTCCTTTGAGTTACATATGATACATATAGTTTAATGGAAAATGAAGGCTCTCCAAGTATAATTAGTTCTTTATGAAGGGGTGCTATGGAACCCTATATATTTATATGAAAAGCCATTGGAATGTGAGACTAATGTATATTTTTAGAGGATTGACTTTTTCTTAGAAGAATATTGGCCATCCTTGAGATGGAAATTCCGAGACAACTTTCATTCAGGGAGGGATATTGTGAGATCCCATTTTTTTACAAGGTATGGATCACTTTTATTTTATATTAAATTCTTATTTATGGACTAGTGTGAGTACCCTTTGAGGTCATGAAGATATCATATTTGAACAGGGATTTTTCAGAGCCTAAAAACTATCTTTTTGGATGGAAAGGACAAGTCGAACAGTTACTAGAAAACATTTGGGGTTGGTTGTATGATTAATACTAATAGTGCGAGGTTATATAATGGCATGGAGAATAACACATGGTTTATCCAAACATGCTGATCGAGGAGAACCGATGTTAAGGTTTTTCTAAAAATTTTGACAGTGGTAGGAGACACAATTTGTACATGGTTTGTAAAACCATGTAATAAAACCATGAAGCATGGTTTGGACCACTGGGTGGTCATACCATGAAACATAGGGAATACTGGGAAAATGAACAATATACCCTTACTAATTTTAATATCCTATTTTTTTCCTATTAATTTTATCATAGGGATATCCGCTTGATATGTGTATATTTCATTTGATCCAATTAGTAGGATTTTATCCCACTCCTCTATCTTATTTGAGAATCAACAATCAATCTTTTCATTGAATCTACATCAGTTATTAATCAATTAATTTTTATCTATTATTTTTTCATCTTTGTATTAGTTATGTTATTTATGTGAAAGCTAATATTCCATATATTATAGTTCTCCTTCTGTTCTGATTTGAGTGGAATCATAAGATGATACTAAGAACGAACTCCAAAATGGACCTACTGTAGTTGGTCTATACTTTTCTTGGGCAGTTTGGAAATTTGTTATGCTTTTTTCTGTAATTCCACCCATCAGGCATTCCGGTGTGGAAAACAAATCAATTTATTAAAAAAATTATATTAAATAGAACATGATAGGGATTCTCTTTAGTTACTTTTTATGTGTTGAAGGTTGTTTCACCATCCAAGGCCACCCATGGGGTGGGCCATGTGAATTTTCCTTTCCTATGAATTTTTAAACCACCCAATGGGTGAGTTAGTTCTATCACAGTTATATGAAGCTATTTAATTAATAATTTGAACTGAAATGGTTAATTATGAGATGTATGTCCTTCGTTTCCATGTGTTAACATGTTATTGAACACCTAAATTGATTAAATGGAATTTATTAAAATGATTTATGAATGGGTATTCTCATGGAACTTGAATTTCTTGAATTCATTTCTATCAATTATAGAAATGAGTGGGTGAACTCATGGAATGTGATTTTAAGGTAAATTATGTTATGAGTGTGATTAAAAATGGAAATTGAATGTGAATTGATGAATGGATACACTGGAATCCATTTTTGTGCTACACCATGGGTGATGGGAACAATATACAATGATTTGGACATGTATGCTTCCTGGATTCAGATTCCACGGGTTGAATTGGGCCTTTATTCCCCTTGGATCCAATTTTGATAGGCTCATAGTTGATATGGTCGATTTAAATTCCCTATGGAACACTCTTCAAGCCTAGAAGAATTTACATCAAGGTGTTCCTAGGAAATGATGAGGATTATTTGGTCTACTATACCTTGGATCTATCCTTATGGGGTCTAACACTATGATTATACTGAATTACTATGAAAAATGTGATATGTTTGATTATTTGTCTTGGTTGTGGTTGTTCTAAAACATCTATTTACACTATGTGGATATGGTTGATTTGATTAATAAATTACAAGGAAACGTCAAGGTTGATATTATATATATGGATTTACAGTGATGTCGTGATAGTTATTTTTATTTTTTAGATGCCTTGTTAAAGAAGTTTTACCCACAAATTTCAGGGATCCTCGTTGTGATATACACTATTATTTGACTTGTATAATATGGTCCATGGGAACATTTATTTTATTTTTACTTACCTATGATATGTATTGAACTCTTCTTTAGCTATTTTATATAGTATTTCTAGGCCTTTTACTGACTTTGCGGTGGTTACCTACAGTATTGTATATCACACCCTTTTTAGGAACTCATTGGGTACCTAGATAGAATATTTTTATGTATGTAGGGACTGGGGAAAGCTCCAATAGTTCAATGCTTGATTTTGGTCTATGTACAGGAGAAGGGGAGAATATAACCATGTTGATTCTGGAGATTCTATCTAGTGATATATTTTCTGGTATTTTTAGTATTTTTATATATGCACTATATTCGAATACTATCTACCTATTTTGTATACTTATTAGATACGCGACATGTAATATTGTCATCTATATATGAGATTACTTATAACATTGTTTATATATTCATGTATTGTTATTTATCTTTTGTATAGATATTATATATGCTTCACCTCTTGACTCTTATTTATATCCATCTATGTTACACTCTAATAATCAGGGTATAGTCTCCCAAAAAACACACCCTATCCCTCAATTCTAGTCATTAGTCTCAGGCATTCATGGAGATGTGCTTGAGGCATTGTGACAAACCAGGATCAGGGCACCATTAAGAGGTATCTGGGTCAGCGATGTTACAAAAAGCATTTTAGCTCTCACCCAAGGAAAATTCACATATTTTTTATTTTTCATTGATCAATCTAAACATATGGAAGGGAAAATAATTTCATGAATTTCAACCATATTTGAATTAATTGAAAATTATGGATGTTATCTTTTTATATCCTATAACAAAATTCTTCAAATGAGCCCCATATATTATGGATTTCTAAAACCAAATTGTTATCTTTATTTCACATATGTTTCAAACCATTGTTTTTTCCACAATTGATGGTCATTGGTTATGATTACATCAGACAAAAAAATATCAGTTCATTCTTGTGAATTTCATCCACTTTTATTCGTGTTTTCCACTACGGGCCTGCAAGGATGCGGTTTGACATTGCATGGTCGCATTCAAGATCAATAGAACCTCCAAAATTGATAGTGGGTTAATGAATGATGTATGGATGTATGATCTATCGATTAATATTCATGAAATGATGGTTTCATGTTTTGAAGAAATGGATTGGAGTCTAGATCTCACATCTTCATCGATGGGAGTGGTGCGATGAAATGAGATGTATCGCACAAGGTTTAGTTTGCCTAAATAAGGCTACATAATGTGGATTTCAAAAGGTCGAATCCAAATATGACATTAAATATGTGATTCACAGTGGATTCAGTAGTATGGGTGAGATGCATAAACAGTTAGTCACTTTCTAGAATATCCAATCATACCCAACAAATAGTCCAGGGTCACATTCAATGTAGTCCCTAGGATATGATGGCTCAGGTATCAGGTAGTGTTCAGTATCATATGTCATGTATGAAAAAGACAAATTTTGGGACCCAATACTGGTGTCTCAATGTGTACAACACGATTACACAGGAATGAACACAATAAGTTTCATAGGCATGACCAGTTTTCACTAATATGACAATGTACTTATACATTGTCAGGATACTAAAAATGGATAGGTACATTGGCATAAACCAACTTACTCAATCAATAGATAAAGTACATAGGCACATGTAGAAAGACATGGGTAGCCCCTAGGTAGGAAAGGAACACCACGTATTTAATGTAAAAAATGTATAGTTCCTTATGTCCCACCAATTTATGTACAAGGGAGGACATTCTATGGTGTCCATGCAAGGTCACATGTTATTTGAACCAAGGTACACACCGTTTACCTTTTTTAGGAACATCCATATTGTGTATCTCCCTCGTTGGGACTCATATCTGGGCTCATGATTATCCCATCCAGTAAATTTTTCTGAATATTAGGTTATGGTGATAGTTTTTTTTTCAATTAGATAAATGGAAGAAGGTTTTATGATCATGATAATTCTTTTAGAAACACCTATCTAATTACTGTGATCAGGTGTGATCATCAATGTGTTATTAGTGTTGGTAACCCCATGTCTCACCTGTGAGAGGGTCCCCATACTCCTTATATAGGTATAGTTGGAATCTACCATATAAAATAGGGTGTGATGTTTTTTATCTAGGGAGTGGAACCCCCCATCTTCATGTTAGGATGGGAAGAAGGTCCTCTACTAGAGATTCCTACCCTAAGTAGTGGAGCATAGTTTCAAGGTGAAGACAATATCTTGGGATTAATTTGTGGTTACACATGATATTAGGCATCAAAAATAGTTCTTTTTTGATATAGGTTACTCATCGTTTTAAGTTGGTCTATAGAGATGGTGATCCCATTTCTAAATCACTATGGTTCCTTTATAATCATATATGTTGTGTTTTATTTAAATAATTGTTATGGTTTGAGTTGACAATTTTATAAGTCTATTTATCCCTTCTTGGATTTTTTAAAATCCAGATGGGTATGTATAGAGTCACTCGTGCATGGGATTTTCCCATACTTTTTGTGTCTTATGCGGATGATACATGTATTGATAATTATATTGGTGGACCGGTTTTTGGTGGAGAATATTTATACATAGTGTTTCTAACAATGCTTGATTGTCAACCATAGAGATTGTGAGATGATTTCTCTTCAGTCTCCCTAATTCCTATTATTTTTATGTTGGGACCTCATTTCTCATTAAGTGTGTATTTTTGGCCTTATATTTTTTTATTATTCTTTTTTAATTTATTGATTTCTATATGTTTGTTGCATTCATGGTTTATACACTAGATGTGCAGTCTTTTATAACAGATTTCAACCATTTAATTCAGCTATTCTATTTGGGCATACAAGTACATAGGCTATGTTCTATATTTTTATTCTACGTGAATTTTTTCTCAACCTCTTGCCCATTAGAGGCGATCTTGGTGCGTCTCACTCATTTATCAACTGACCAGGTGGTCCACAATGGGTCAGGTCATGAATGTGTGGAATAAAAGGTGGTTTTCTCCTAGGTTGGTGTAAGGAGTTTTAACTATTTGTGAGTATTGGGTTGAGAAATTTGTGAAACGGAGTCAAAGTGACACAAGTGAATCATTAATGATATAGAACCCAGTGTTAGTGTGATGGCCGACTTTTCTATTCACCAGAACTCTAACTACATAATTATTGACTTGTATACCAAGACATTAACTAAAGGAAAAATGGTACATGAATCAATTATGATTGAGTCTTCTGACATTAATGTCCTTCTTGATTTAGATCGTCATATATGCACAAATGAATGTAGTACATATTGATAGTTTTTAGGATTCCACATTGATGATATCGATCAAGGATTTCAATATAGGATCATGATAGTGATTGGTTGAGTGATGAGTCCATAGTTCATGGAACCACTCACGAGGGGCTTGTCCAGTGGTACTGGTAGACAATTTTTTGGGATTGAGATAGTAGATGGCCCTAGAATGAAATATAAGGATGCATGAAAGATCAACACGTTGCATGAGTTACAGTTACAAGGCCCACATTTTTTCATAGTGAGTTAAACCCCCATGTAGCAGTGTATTTTATTGAGTTAGTGATCCATGTTTTTAGGCTTCATTAGACCCAAAAAATTCATATGGTTGTTCATGAAGACAATCTTATTCATGTATAGGTATTATTCTTATAGATTCTGATTTACTAGATTCCATAATATATGATTATATCACAGTTATACATCCAATATTTATTATACAATGAGTATTACCATTCATTCTTGTGCTCTGTGTGGATTCAAAATCCTCTCGAGAAGAAACCTGGTGATATATCCATTGTATATTATGTCGTGAGGTTTAAAAACCTCACTCATTACTGCCATAATATTGTGTGAGGTAGTTTCTAGTGGGAATGAATGTTTGATCAATGTATTTATAGAGACATATATTCCCACACAATCTCCTTCTGTTTTCATACTTATGCTAGATTTATGGATCCTCCTATGGTTATAGAGAGCTTCTTAGAAGTGGTAAGACGAGTGCTGGGAGCCGATAATAAACATCATGGGAGTGATTTTTTTACAATAGTTTTTCAGTTTCAGCCAACATGGTTACATAATAAGAGACCTCCCCATGACTAAACTCTGAAAATTGGATCTGTAGAGCAAGGTTCGTACAGTAGATATGGTTATCCATTATATGGGAAATGATATGATCCTGATGGATGTTGTCACATGGTTTGTGATGGATCACCCTGATGTGTAGATGATGGTAGATAAGAAATCGATGATTCCTCATGGTATAGGTAGTTTCATGACTAGGTTTCTCCCATGCATGGTTGGAGTGGACCCTAGAGAGGCAGTGGTGATAGAGGAGTAGGTGGGGTTTTGATGGGAGGAGCTACATGTGCAGGTAAATTCTATGTGCTACCTAAAAAACTAACACTTGATAATCCATTCTAGGATCATACGGCTGTCAGTAATGGGAGTGGGTAGTAACATGCATTGGAGAGAAATGTATAGGATGATCACGATAAGATTAAAGGAACAATATATATATTTTATACTCATTCCCCTATACTTGTATCCATAGTCATGAGTCATTCCACAATTTACATAACCATTGTGTGAGAGATAGAACATCTATTTGATATTGTATCATTGCATTTATGTTTAGAGGATCAAGAGGTAGTGATTTTTCTATATTGAATTCCAATTAGTAGTGTGAGATGGATTTTTTTTAGAAAGAGATTCCCATGGAATATATTGACCATAATGATGAAACCTTATGATGAAATATTTACTATAGAATAGTTTTTTGTTATGAATAACTAGATTGACTATCATAAAATTGGGTTGATATGACTTCAAATGGATGATATGATATTATCCTTCATGGGTGGGAGAGATCATATGGATGAGCATCTAGGGCTTGTGAGTAGGAAGATGCAATGTTTCTCATCACCCATCAGTTGGTGAGTATATCCCTTGACCTAGTAGACTCAACAAGTATTTGGATTCTATAATTTGTGGAGGATTATAAGAATATCTTTCACAAGGATGCTATGTCACGACCATTAAAGCTATAAATAGGCATCAATATCGATATGAACACTAGGACCACTCAAATATCTACCGTATCTTATAAAATAGAACCCACAAAGCTCTAGGAGTTGAGATCAAATATGGAAGACCATTGATATAGTGGTTTTTTTATACCCAATGTGTCCACTTGGGAATCCCCATTTCTTTTTATGAAACTAATATAAGAGTTTGAGGCTTTGTTTCAACTATCATTTCCTGAATCAGTTAATGATAATGATCAAGTACATGTTGTAGATGATTAGTAAACTTTTAGACCGGTTTAATGGTCTGATTATGTTCTCAAATATCAATATCAGTTCCAACTATCAATAGTTTAAGGTTTGTGAGGACGATATTTGGAAGATGGAATTCAGAAGTCACTATATACACTATGTGTTTCGAGTGATTTCTTTCAGGGTGACTAATTCCCACGCCGTGTTCATGGATCTCATGAACCATATATTCCACCCATACATGGACTGGTTAATAGTAGTCTTAATTTATGGCATACTCTTTTACTAAACATGGATTATGTGGATGAAAAGTATTTGCGGACTGTTCTAGACTAACTCCAAGACCACCAACTTTATAGTAATCTCTTTTTGTTCTAGTTTATGATGGATTTGGTTCACTTTATGGTGTATTTTACCCGTATTATTTTTTTAACTGTGAATTAAGTAATGAATTATGTAGTTCATATCTAGGAGTCACCCAAGAGTGTCTCTATGGTGTGGAGTATCCTTGGATTGGTATGGTACAATATGAAATTAATTTATGATTTTCCAGGTTAGTAGCCCCTTTTACTTTCTTAACATGGAATGGGTTGTTGTTTGACTAGTCAGCGAAGTTATACAGATCCTTCAAGGAGTTGAGGTTGAGGTTGAAAAGTAATCTTATTTTGAGACTATGGAAATAGGGAATTGAGTGCATGGTATTTTTGATACCATTAGATATTGGATTGGTTGTGTGTTGATGAAGAAAAATGTACTAATTTATTATGGGTTAAGGTAGTTGATACCCCTTGAGTATACTTATATTACCCAGAACATATATTTGACATTATCAGTCTTATCTATAATGATGTTGATGCACTATATTATTTGACAGTATTTTTGTAATATAATTATACCATAAGAATCTCAAGTACATTGTCACTCAGATAGATATGAACCTGATAAAAAAAATTTGGTTGATATTTTTTAGAGACTATGAATTCGAGACAATCAATAATCCTTATAAGGGAAACAAGGTGGAATATTTCCCTAGACATAATTCTTTTACTCAGATGGTGGAGGAGGCATCTGATCTATTAAATTATTTCAACTTAATATGGTGGATGCGAGGGATTAATATTATCTTCAGTCAATGGTGGAAACACAACCAATTCTTCAGCATGTGAGGGAATCATAGTCGGGAGACATCGACTATGCTGTTATACATGATCATATATCTTTAGGAGATTCACCAAATGAATATTATAAATGAATTGATCACATCATCCTTTTAGGGATGTGTAGTTTTTTGGTTCACATTGTGTGGGGAGGTATATCGGGATTTCCATACCCCCCTTGGTTTTACATCCTACTGTGGAAAATATGTACAAGATACATCAATGATAGTTTTGGAGAGATTTCATGAGGTGGAGTGTTGTTGTGTTTGTCCCTTGGTGTCTCAAATGTATGTAGGTAAATGATAAATAATAGGTTCTAATTTCATTGACTCAACCTTTTGAGAATCTTAAATGGTCATGGGATGATTTATTGATAGATTTCATGAGTTGGATCCCAAAGATAGTGAGGTTCCAAAATACATTCTCTGAGATAGTTAACCAACTAACCTTGTTGGCACTCTTTCATGGAACCAATGTGAAGATATCAGTTGAGAGTTTATGATATTATTATATATTTAAGATCATATGGATTCATGGGTCACCTACAACTATTTTTTCTTCCCATGATTCTCAATTCATGTTACGGTTGTGGAGGGGCCTTCAAGAGGATTTTGCGACTTTTTTATTGATGATAATGACATTTCATCCATAAAAACAATACAGTCTAAACATAATATCCCTATGTTGGATGATTATTTTTGAGCATGTCTGTTGTACATTGGACAATTCTAGGAGATAAATTTCATCTGGTAGAGTTTTCATATAAGAAATGTTTTCGACCTAATATCAGTATAGAACCATTTAAGGTACTTACGGGGGATATTATAGGTTACCATTATTCTAGATTGATATTGGTTACATATATAATATAGGTCCAGAGATTGAATAAGCGATGAAAAAGATGGTTCGGGTAAGCCATGATAATATGAGAACATTATAGATTTTAAAGAAGCCATACACGTATTAACGTTGTAGGATTCTGGATTTTGTTTTGGGAATCCATTTTTTCCTAAGTGTCTCCCCATAAAGAGGGTTAAAATGATTTGTTTAGCGATTTATGTTTTCTCTATGGTTAATCTGGAAGTTCGATATCCTATAAAGGGTTCATGGGGATTCTTACCACTGGGCCTTACCCCCAATGGTAGACCAAGTGCATGAAGACTTCCATTATACATAGATGAAGACGTATGTACATGACCCCACACATGTTATTGATAGGGGAGGTCTATATATCGATTAATGATTCACTATTCCAGAGTACGTAGTGTCCAATAGGGATTGTTAGGAGAATATCCTTCATTGAAAGACCATTCCTTTGAATATATTACTTTTCCAATATAAGATCATTAAAGACGGATCTTATGGGTGTGAAATTAATATGTCTCCTTAGTACCCCACCAATTTGTGTATCATATATTTTTTTAGGTGAAAATATATAATTGATGGGAGAAGGTAACAACTCTAATTTTTCTGTTTTGGTCCTCTAAACATTTCTCTATGTATATCTGGAGTTTTCAATAGCATATGTTTGGGTGTCATAGGACACCTAAAATAATGTACTAAAAATATTAATATATATTAATGTATACACACACACACACACGCACAAATTTTTGGTTTAAATGGTTTTCACTTTGTTTGGTACCTCATACAAGAGATATGAGACCATGGTTGATTCTAGAATGTGATATTTACACTTAGTGTAATATAAAGTTGTTCAACATTCGATGATTGGATAGAGTTGACCATTAGAGGGTTCATTAAATAATTATTTAATTCATTTAATTAATTTACATAAACACACAAAAATAATAATCTCCTCTAAATTATTTAGCACATAAAATTACTAGGACTATCTATATTACCAGAGTGATTTTAAAGTATCCACATAAGGCCATTGATGAACGATGATAGATCATAGAGAAGATACCATTCATCAAAGGATTCTTTTTTACCAATATGGTTCCTGGATAATTTCAATTATATGTAGAAAACCTTGTACTTCCTCTATTATTAATCCCAACTCCAGGTAGGGAATGATATTTCATGGATTTATGTCCTCTTTGATTGAATTTATATGAATGATTTTAATATACTTATTTAATACAATCAAATTATTATCATGAGACCCATATATATTTGTATTGTTAAATAAAATTATGACTTGTTTTACATATGATTAACACCGTAGCTATTTCCATAATTCATGTTCATTATCCAGGATCTCATCGATGAATGGAAATATCACTTAGTTCATTCACATTTTCATATCTTTTCACCACATTATTCACATTGGACAATGGGGATAGTGTTCGACATTGTCAGGTCAGATTCAAGAGAAGTAAAAAACCAAAAATTCATAGACGATGTTTCCATAATTTATGAATCATTAGAAGATTTGGGTTTTGGGTTTTCCTGACATGAATGGCAAGATGAATCTTTTTTTTCCATATGAGAGGCATGATGTAAAGGGATGTACCAAACATGGTTTTGGTCATAGAAATCCATCCATCTATGATGTATTAATTGAGGTAAAACCCAGAACCAACTTCCTTGATGTGATTTGATGTAGATGTGGTGGTGTTCGAGAGACACATGAAGGGTTTATCACGTTCTAGAAAATAATAACATTCATAATGTGAATTCTAGGAATACATATTGTGTGGTCCCATTAATGTGGTGTTAAGGAATTTAGTTAGTGTTAAATATCACACAACATGTGTGACACATACCTTCCATGTGATCTGATAATGGTAGAATTGTGTGTACTCCAAGATTACATAGTCATGATTATGACTAGGTACATTGTCACATCGAGAGTACATGTAAAAATCCATGCACGCAAACATGACCTGGATACCCGAATATGAAATTCTACATAAGAATAGACCAAATTATACAATCATGGGACAAAGAACACCAGAATAGGTTGTATGGGATGAGAATCCCCCGAGAATCCAAGACACGCCATGTACTATATGTATATTCAATGTAGTTTCATATGTCCATATAAATGATGTCTATGGAATGACACTCCTAGTTTTATAAGAGTGGTAAGACACTATGTGAATCTAAGTATATATTATGAACCATCCTCCAGAAATTCCACCTTATGTACCCCTTTCTTTGGGATTATATTTGTCTCTAAGAGTATACTATACTGATTAGTTTTCCACATTTAACATGATGGTGACATTAATTTTTTCATTAAAGAAATTTCCATGGGAAGTATGAGTATGAAAATCCTACCAGCAATGCTTGACCAGTGGAAGTGATTGGGTTTGATCATCAAAATGTTACCAGGGTTGGTAATCGCTTGTCAAACCAGGGTGAGAGTCCCCTATAATCCTTAAATAGGTAGAGTTGGAAACCTCCTTACTATAAAATGTGTGATTCCTCTATCTATAGAGTTGAACTACCCCCATATTTGGGCTTTGGCGGGGTGAGAATCCTCCAATGTAGATTATCCTCCCCCCCCCTCAACTTTGGAGAGCAGTGGGGAGGTGCGAGATCTCCTCGTGGATTCTTCTGTAGTTATACGTGATGGTGGGAATAATATATGGACCTTTAGGGATATAGGATGACTTGTCATTACTAGATCATTTGTGGATATGGATATACCCTCTATCTCTTTCTTTGTATTATTTATTATCATATATGTATGGTTTTTTTCTATTTTTCATATGGGTTGAGTTCACTATTTTATATTTCTATTTATCCCTTTCATTATTTTTGGGGAATCCTATAGAGTTTATATATACTCACCCCTAATTGAACTTCTTCTATACATGGTGTGTCTAATTTAGAATACTAAATGATCAATAGTGATATTAGTGGATTTATTTTTTGAGGAGAATAGATGAACCTAGGGGATCTTACAATTTTTGGTGGTTTCCCTAGGAGATTTTGCTCTAGGATGTCTTTGGTATCACTTATTTTACTTGTTTTCAGGTTGGAACCTCAATTTTAGTCAGGTTTCTATTTTTATCTTAATAATTTTATATCATTATATTGTACGTTGACGATTTCTTAGAGTATGTTTCATGAATCATTTAAACTCTAGATGATCAGTCTTTTATTATACCTCATTAATATCTCTTGGATATGTTGTGTGTGTGTGTAATTACAAAAGCCAGGACATACGATTTCAGTATTTCCTACTTGGTTTTTAGTTTAATCATATACCATATTGGAGATAGTATTGGAGGGTCTTACTCATCTTCCCAATTTACAGGAAGGCCCTTTAGGGTTTGTTCAACACATCCTTGATTTAAATTTAAATTATTTTATCATTCATGTGTCGTATTTGGATGACATATTGGTTGTTGGACCTGGAAACTTCAAACCTATAAAACAAAGTGTTATATAGGAAAATTTAGATGAAGTACATGGGACCATAAAACATGATTCTTTGGATATTTGATTAGCATGATAGAAATAGTAGGAATATTTAGTAAAACAAAATTAATTTATTGAGTAAATTTTTTAATCAACTGAACATGATGGAATGCTAACCAATCTCCAACACAATTCATGTCAATTGTAAATTATTATCTATGATGAGTCTTAATATTAAAGTACGGATGATGAATATTTCTTGATTAATAAATAAATTAATACATGGGAATCTTAGGTTCACAATCGTTTTTAAAAGAAGTTACATCACCCATGTGGTAGAAGATTTTTTTTTCAATTTAATTATGTTAGAATGGAGCAAGGAAACACACTGAATATTATCCTATGAGATGTCGTTGATATCATATATTCGAAATTAATTTATAGTGTATTAGATTTTACTACGAAAGCCTATGTTTATTTAAATTTTATAAGTGATTATGAGAGAATAAAATCCATTAAATATTACTATTTACTTTTATATGAAGGTTTTATTTTTATATTTAAGTCATATTATGTTTTATCTCTCAACATGAAGGAAAATATTGGAACAATAAATGTTTAAAAATATGAAATTTAGAGAATAACATTATTAGAGAATCTTATTCACTGATATGATCATAATAAAATATTATATGAAGCCTTGCACATTCTATATTTTAAGAAATACATAATTTCATTATAGGATGAAGAACATTAGTGGAAAATATATCATTTATTGCGACGTGGTAGAAGAAAGAAGTATGTACATGATCAAAATTCAAAAAAAATAATTTATTTTGCATTTTAATGTAGGATATTTATTTTGAAATTTTCATTTGATTAAAATCCTCAAGATTCCTTATATATATAGCCAACATGTTTATAAGATTGAATAATTGTGTCTAGATATGATTGAATATAAATTAAATTTCCATGTTTGAAATATTTTTGTTTCCCATTTATTGGGATAATATAAATATCCAACCAAGATACCAACTTAATTAGATTAAAATGGTGAAGAAAATCCCCTCTCTTTTCAATATGAAAGTGAAGTTGAGTGGAAAACCCTACCCAAAGAGTCAAGTAAGTAGAAGATTTATTAAGGATTGTTGGAATGAAAATTATTATAAAAAGTTTTCTTACCCCTTAGTTTGTAATCATTTTAGGTAAAAAATCATATCCTTTATTATTTAATATATTGTGTATATTTATAATGAGATTCCAAGTCCTATTCAAGAGTGAGTTTTATGAGGTTATTCTTCCTTCAAACATTAGTGTTTTTGTGTTTGTGTATGTGTCCAAATTTACCATAATGATATGATTATTTATCTATCATTTTTAACCACACAACATTTTTCAGGTGCTTACATGTTACATCCAAGGTTAATATTTATTTTATAACTTTTACACCATATTTTTTATCAAAAATTTCGTGTTACACTATGAGTTAATTATTTTATTCTCATTGATTTATCTTCCCCACCACAACCAATTCTCTCATCATCATGGCATGGTAAAAATTGGATTTATTAATGAATTCATCCACTATATACAATACATTACATTGATAGGAACAACAATTCATGTAACTATGGGTCATTATTTTTGTATTTTTACATCTGATAAAATGGGCTTGTTTCAAAAACCGGTTTGTAATTGAACTTATAGTGTTGATCAATGATTTTTATTTGACACCCATATTATAGCTTTCATGGATTAGGTTTTTTTGAATTTTCACCACTCCAATAATAAGGCATGGAAATTTTGTTCTCCTTCACACTATTATTGATGAAATGTATGAGAGTAAATCTATAGGGAATAACTAAATATGACGTAGTCACGAGTTAGAGAGTTTCAATAGGTTATCTAGGCAATGAAATAATGAGGGAAAATTATATAGTAAAAAATAAATTAATGAAAATATTATTTTTTTTGAAATATAAATGAAAAATAATATATAAATTATTAAAAAATGTGTCATGGTTTCAACTTTAACCCTGGTTAATTGTAAAAATCATTCGCTAGTGTCTTTAATTATTCATGAAATTTATTTTCCAATGGGATTTAATTTTACTATCATATCTTGGTTTAAGAATGACTTGTTCCATAATTTATGAATTTATTCCCTAGTCCAATGTCTAAAATATTTTTGTATGTATTTTAAACTCAAAACCCAATAAAAAAGATTCAATGGACTCTCCCAATAGTAATGGGATCTCCCAATGTAATATACTTTGTTGTCTCCAATTTTATTATTATTAGTCCAGAACAACACAATTGACAAATATAGGAATTAAAACTAGTAAAATAATTACAAAATATAAATACAAATAATTCGGAAAATAGCCAAAGTATAGTTACAAGACTCCCACAATTTCAGTACCACCCAAATGTATATAAATACCATCTTATGACCATGGTAATGTTGAAAACCTTGATTGAAAACTCAATCCTTCCCATGGATATAATAGTTTGACAAAGGATGAATAGATAAAATAAAAATATACAATGGAAATGAAATATAAAACCTACTAGAAATAGGGAGTGATCAGGTTAGAACACTTGAAACACATCCCCTTATATAATATCTTTCCATTATTTTAGAAGAAATCCTCTATAATTATATGAAAATAAATCACATTATGAGTTCTCAAGTAAACACACATTTTCATCATCTTTTTTTTCATTGGTAGGTGAAAAATTGATCCGCCATTGAATTATCACACTACAGTTATTTGTAGGTTAAATTACACATTGTGTGGGACCGAGTAACATGGTTTTTTATGAAAATATTCAACCATGTGATTTTAGATTAGGAATACATGAAATTATTGAATACAGACATGACATGTGAACTCTGGTATTGAAAATGGGCAGGTACTGTAGCCTGTCGAGTGGTGTCTCTTTCAAATATAAATGACAATTGATTATTAATTGTAAGTATTATTATTTCTATCATTACAATAAAATATCACTAAAGTGTGAATTCAACTATGAAATCCCAAAAATCATGCATTAACATATATCTAATTCATTTAAATGATTTTATAAATTATATTAAATAATGGACACCAAAATAGTATGCATGATTTTAGGGTATAAAAACTCCCCAACATATATCAGTTTCCTCTCCCTCAATAAAAATCTGAACGTTGAATTAAAAAGAGTCAATACTATAATTAGGGAGGAATTCTATAAATTATACTTATAAACACAAATTCATAAATAATATTTTCAAAATAAAAAATAAGTATTCAATTTGAAGGAAATCCAATTATGCACAATAAATAATTCAATTTACGATATTTACTTTCCTTCTTTCACAGTTTTCAACATTTCATAAATACCCAATCCATTTTTTATATACATCACTCTAAAAAAATCCATTCATTACATAAGATCATTTAATTAGAGTTACAGTCAATCTCAAGTATATGAACTCAATATATTTTCATGAAAGTAATATAAATATCCACGAAGAAAAAAATATCAAAAATCATGTGGTTTGAAATTAATGTTATGATGAATATAATACTGATGTTTAGTAGGCAATGTTGTAAAAATTCAACTATGAGTCCTTAATGTGGAGGTAAAATTATTTAAATATAATGTAATATATTCATAATAAATCTCATGGAAAAGGATAACCTATATAGTGTCCTCATGTATACAACATTTTAACTTCCTTATTTTGATGATTGGGTTCAAAACATAAATTGATTGAATTGAAATAATTTGTTTCTCTTTTCATTCCATTTAGTTTTTATAAAAATTTTCAACTTAGGGACCATATAATAAATTTTTTTGATGGTGTTTGAACCCTATCCAAAATTATATGAAATGATTTCCCCATACTCATTCTATGGTAAGATAAACTAATGGAACCATGAATCCAAAAACACCCTTATTAACACTCAAAAAAAATCATGCAATAATATCAAATAATTAGTGTGACAGGGGTTAGTAATCCGGTAATGTGGCTTCTTGTCATGGAAAAAAGGGATTATATGGGTTTCACTAATGATTAAATATATGGTAGGAATCATGTGAAATTGGAATTGAATAAAACAATTTCATGTCTAAACAATTTTAATACCATTAAAAATAATCAAGTTTTGAGAAGAAAAACACGACCATTCTAGATGTTATGAATACCCTGATAATCTCTCTAGAAAGAAGGTATAAAAAATTATTTTGAAAAGTCTTAGAATACCTCTCTGGAATGGGAAACAAAAATTTGAAGAACTTGGTTATGGAATGAATAATGATATTCAATAGACATAACAAAAATTCCATGTAATTAAAATTATAAGTAAAAAATTATATCATCAATCATTTTAGCTAAATATAAAAATAAGAAAATAACCCAAAAATTCTTTGCATATGCCATTATTATTTACTTACATAATTAATCAAAAACTTCCAACATGAAAAAATATTTCTTCAAATTAATGATTTATTCTAGATTAGACAAAGGGAAAATGACCATTATTTATATCAAGGGACCCTCTCTAAGACATAATATAGAATAATACCCACATGTAAAAGAAAAATTCTGATAAATGTAATGAAACATTAAAAAATACAGAACAAAATCAGGGAGTAATGAATTAATTAATTTTTGAAATGAATAAAAAAATTGAGGTAATAAAATAATTCTCCCTTAAGAGGTGGATGTTTAAAAATTTATAAGGTGGTGTGGGAAAGGATTACATTAAGTAGTATAAAAGTTCTAGTAATAAAAAACATTCTAGAAAACCTACGACTATTAATGGGAATGGATATAGTGTCTATTTTAAAGTAATGAGTCACATATGTAAACTAAAAAAATATATAAAAATAATAAAGATATGGTTGAAAAATAAGTCAATATATTCCATCATAAAAAAAATGTCTAGAATCAGGGGGGCTTAAACATTGAGAACATATATATGAGGAAATTAAACAGTGGTACATGAATTTTTATGTTATAAACCCTTCTATTGTGTTAGTGTAAAGTGTTCATGTTGAACAAGATCCATAGCCTCACCCAAATCAGTGAAAGTGATAAAGAAATCCCCATTCGTGGAGGTGTAAGGTTTGGTATCAGTTTTTAATAGCAATGGATCTAGAAAATATACCAAACAATATCAAATCATAAGGTCTAGATTCTAAATCTAATGGCCCATTCCTACATAATGGTATTCCAACAACCCCTCCATTTTATTGAGTTGATTGTTTATATGGTATGGTCTATAGAGGGGAAAGGATCAATTGAGGGTAATGGTTATATTGGGTTTGTGAATGGGTTTGATGTGGAATGCACAACTGAAGGTGGTGGGATGGTGGTAGTAAAATATATATTATTATAAGATATTGTAATTGATGGAAGTGATGGCTCCATAGATAGAGCTGGTGGAGGTACTAAACCACCAAAACCCTTAGGGGAAGTTGGGTATACTTCCACCATAGTTGGATTTCAGAGCTCCTACACAAGAAAATAGGTTCTATTATAAGATTATTTATTATATTAAATTTATATTCATTTCATTATGCTAAATAATTATTTTGAGCAATATTTACTTGATTTTTGGTGGGGTTTGTAGTGAATTAGAGATAAAGTTGATAAAGGGGAGATACTATTAATTATTTTAATTTCAATCAATTTATGAAATGAAAATTCATTTTTAAATTAAATTCATCATGATGGGACAATTGCATATTAGGTCATAAAATAAGTTCATGCAGTAAAACGTTAATAGAAGAAGAAGACTTATGACGTAATATATATTCTTACATTGTAAAAACCGGGGGTCTTAATGACGCGTCATTTTTCACTCAAGATAGAAAATTTGGAGAAGTAAAACCAACATATACCAAGTATTTTTTATTTTAAGTGTAAACCCATAACATATGACATAATAATTCTATATAGAGTATTATTAAAAAATACTAATGAAATAAAACACATATCTATTTTAATGTGATGTAAAATATAGATATTTTTGTGGCCAAGAATTTTGATGGGATATTAATTATTTCATTCCATTTTGATATTTTCTTAAACTAGTTGTTTATTCTCTATTTTTTTCTTCATCTTTCACTGTACTATTTCTGTGCTGAATTAATTCAATAAATTTTCATGTTTTGTTCTTTATTAAAAAAAATTCTTTTCTCTTTCAAATGTCAGTTATTGTTTTGTTCATTTTATATCATTATTCAATTTCATTGTTTTTATTACTATAATTATATGATTTATAAATATAATTCAAATAAAATACAAATGAAAACCTGATTATTACCCAACATCCATTTCTAATTAAATTGTACTGATTTTTTTCATGTTTAGTACCTATTTTTCAACACAAGGGTAAACTGCCTACAATCATGGATATAAAGCTGGGGTAGAAAAGAATTAATGAATTCGTAAACCAAACCTGTTGTAATTTATTGTATAATTAATTAGTTTTTTAATTACATATCATTCTCTTTTCATTATATAGACCATGATATTGCAAGTGAGTGGCCCTAACCTAAATGGAGTGAACAAAACAAGAACAAATATTTTGAAACGGGTTCTGATTTTATAGTTTCACCTAATTCACTAGTGATATAATACATATTTGGACCGACATGTGGTTTTTTATCTATATAGTGATGATTTTTTGAACAAAGTATAAATTGGTGACTTTTGAATGACTATACAGTATAATTTTGTAGCACTACACATGTTATATTCAGGGTTATCCTATGGGTAGGATCCCTGAAATTGATCCCAAACCCTTTTTACATCAATTAATCCACTATATCTACTAAATCTTGGTATCTCTATGCCTACGTGTCACCTCCACATTGCACCACGTCACCCACTTTGCCAATCCATTTACCAAATCACCCTCCACAATCCAGTTGAACCCCCGCAATACCCATCACAAATCGACTCCCACCGACGCATCACCGCGATTCATCTTCGACATTAGGGTTCCGCGCTTCTGGCTTCTTCCGCCCGAGTCCACTCGCACTGCACCTATCCTCTCTGTATGCCTAGGGTTCCCGATATGGTTACCCATCCCGATCCTGCATCGACTCCGACCAACGCATCGCCACGACCCATCTCCCACATTACGGTTCCTTGCTTCCAGGTTCTTCCTCCCACGTCCACTCACGTTTCACCTATCTTATCAGTATCCCTAAGGTTCCCGATATGGGTACCCATCCTGATCCTACTTCTACTCCTGCAATCCAGTGACCGCATCTATTGATAAGGTAATCATTCTTCTACATTGTCTAAACCTAGACGTACTGCAAATTCACCTCCATATCATTATTAGTTTTCCATATATATATGGTAATCATTTTTTCTGCTGCTACACCCACCTTCGGCTCGCGATTACTTCTAATTATATTTCATGTTTATCTTCTTTGCATCAATGCGCTGCTCACCAAGTTATAGTTCCGAGGAGGCCTTCTATCCCCATGTCAAGTACACTTTGCTTCGCCATTATATCTATCTATTCCATCAACAATGTTTGATTGTGTTATGATTTATATGTTGTTGTAGTGAATCGTGTCTTTAGTTGTTTCTGTGAATCATATCTTATAATTTTTTTCCCTCAGTCGCTCCTTGGTTCCATCGCCTCTTCCTACTGTTTCTTCAACTACACCTGCTCCGCCTTCGCCTCCATGAATTCATGGAACCGCTTCCTAAGCCTGAGCCAACATCCCTGCGTCAAGAAATCAATTCCTTAAAACCCAATCCCACATCACTGCTTCACGATATCCATGCTTGATTCTGTGAGAAACATCTGGTATGTCTAACTATCAAATTTTCTGATTCATATTCACATAGTTAGATTCATATTTCCATAGTTATGAAACCAATTTGGGTTGTAAAAATCTATGTTTATAATATGTTTTAAGTTATTTTTTTGGTTCAGATATGTTTCATTGCAATCTTCTTCATCAAGAATTTGTTCTCCTTGTTACTTATAACTCCATACACACATTTTAGGTATGTTTCATTTCAATCACTTGTGTACTAGAGACTATTATCATCTTTCATTTCCGGGTTTGAATAATTTATATGTGTGCTCATGTGTTCATATTAATGCAGGTAATTTGTTTTCCCTATTGACTACACCATCTTTTATTTATGCACTAAAATCATACAAACTGAATGAATTATAAATTTCCCACATTTTTTCCATGCAGGTATAGGTTACTAGGATGCTGACGTAGATATGTTCTCGGATAAGATAGAGCTCAATATAGAACAACACTGGAAAATGTGGCCTTCAGTTTTATCTGGAGCTTAGAAAGGATAACTTCACTCTTCAACAGATTGGTATGTTATCTGAATGTTATATGAAAATCGAGAGTTCACATACTGAGTTAGATGTTGCATATGTAGTTTGTGGATTGCATATTTCTTTTTTCAAATTAGTTAATTCTGTAATTCTGTAATCCTCTATCATCAAGAGTATTTTTTTCTACTTCCTTGATGTTCACAAACATATTCCTTAGATGGAAGATTGTAAACCGTAATGTATGATGGTCTCCTATGAAACCATTAAAATATTACTTGTACGGGAGACTCAGAACAAAAACGCCTTCCTTTCCGGGTTAGTAAATGAAACAAAGAAACCATCTTCATATGTATTTATTTTTTCTTTATTTTGGGTTGTAATCTGGGAAAAATCGTAGGGTATTATTTCATCTTCTTGGTGGGTAGTGTTTGGTAATTTGATATTTTTTTTCCAAAACACTATTCATTCTATAATTGGTATGTCGTTATGTGGATTCTCTTCATTCTTTAACTTTCAGTTCATTAAGATGAATACTTAATTGCAGTATATGGTGTCTTAGCCACCTGGATATCTATAAACTATTCCTTTCCTGACACAACCACAGGCTGTTACCAAAATATTTAACACCACCAAAAAGGTAATTCCAGACATTATTAATTCTCTTTTTATTAAGTGTGAGTTATTATTTTTGAAGTTTTAATTATAATAAAAGATGCTTTCTATTTTTGGTTTTCCTTTTCTATTGAAAATATATTTCTATTTTTTTATAAACAGTCTCAATGTTACATATTTTCGTATTAATGAAGTTCTTATATATAGATAACAGAACATGTGTTCTGTTTCAGTCTGTTTAGTTCATATACCAATCATGTTTTCTATTTTGATTAATTTGTTTCCAAATAAAATTTCAATTTTAACTATTGAATAATAGTTCATGTATGGAGAGATGATAATTACATGGAAACTTTATGGTCAACTATGCATGGATGTGACTGAATCCAACTTGCAAATCCAAGACAATCAGTTTTATGTTTCACTAAATTGTTGGCAATGATATGATATTCATCTACAATTTTTAACATTGGCCATCTGTTCATTGAAAATCAACATGTTTTTGACACATTCTTGGACTGTGGTTATAGGTTTGTAGTAGGAAAAAAAGGGAATGGACCTATATCCAGTAGTCCTACGGATCCATGTCAAACCTCTGGCTGACTCTAATTCCCTATTTGTTAGGATTCGGTATTAGAGGTAGGATATCCCAATTCTTCAAATCTAGGCATATGTACTTATTTTCATGGGTATATCGTGTCTTCCAGGGACATTTCTTTTCATAAGAACCAACCAAGTTGAGTTTTGGTTGTGTTCAACACAGGTTTTTCTGTAGTTTAAAGTATTTTAATCATACATTGTCTTCGGAATCACTGATTAATTTTAGTTTTGGTAAGTCGGTCTAACTTTACTTTCCACCATCCAGTGATATTAAGAATAATCATCCAGAATTCTCAAAACATCACATTTTGTTCTGTTTCCCATTAATTTGGAAGACATATTAAAGAATGTGAGCAGAAATGAGTTTGCATTTTCACGTATCAGTAGATCATTTTGATCTATTTTATTATCTTATTATTTTTTAGAATTCAATAATGATTTACTTTATTATTTACTTCTACCTATATGATGTCACACATTTGTATATATCATATCTAATACATCCATTATCTATACCCATTATATAGAATATTTTTCTCTTTCCATTTATTTTTCTGGGTCTTTTGTAAATAACCCTTTTCATTAGCTTGATCATTGTGGCGGATTTTGGTTATGATTTTGAAAGTTAATGTTATCATCAATAGTTATTTTCTTTCTGTTCGTATTTCTTATGTGCGGCTAACAATGGACTGTTATGAGAATCCCTAGATATATTATGTTTTTCATCCTTTGAATTTTCAATTTATAACATTTTATGAGATATTCTTTACACGTAGAAAATTCTTTTTCCTATTTCATCTAGGGATCTTAAATTTTTTTATGTTTTGATTCTTGGATACATGTACTACCATGTGTATCATCATTATTTCCAAGATGATTTTGGTTGCACCATTTCTATGCAGTGAAATGTTTTCAACATATTCTATGAGCCTCATTTCTAAGACTTGTGTTTAATGATCGATATATATACTCTCATTGATGGTTATTTACGTAGGTATAGGTGTAAAAGAAGACAATTATTATTTCCTCTTAATTTCAGAGACTGTTGACAATACAATTGGGTATCATTAGATGCAATGCAAGATTAATTTTTCTTAAAATATGTTGAATTTCTGTAACTTTCTGCCTGTAACTGTAGCTTTTAACTTTTATTTTTTCCCACTTTCATTTCCATCATATATTATTTGATCTTTCTTTATGATAGAAATAGCAGTATAACCGCCTATAAACTTATTGAGTATTTTGTTCTATAGCAAGGACAACTTTCCTCTTAAACCGTGAGCATGCATCTCTGAATGCTTAATTTTTTACTTTCAATTATGAATTAATGGGATCTTTTTCTCAGTGAAGCCCATGATCAAGGACCTGCCTTTCTTCATGAAGGAATTGGTTTCCAGGATGCTGAAATAAGGATGTTCTCGGATAAGAACGAGATGATGAATGAACAAGACTGTGTAAGGTTGCCTTCAGTATTATTTAGAGCTCTGAAAGGACAACTTTCCTCTTGAACTGTGAGCATGCATCTCTGAATGCTTTATTTTTGTTTCAATTATGAATTAATTGAATCTTTCTTCACTTAAAACCATCAGTAAGGACCTGTCTTTATTTTAACTTCCAAATATGGAAAAAGTATAGACACAAAAAAGCATTTCGGATAGTTTCAGATTTTTGGATTAATTAGCTCTGGTTTTATTGACTGATAAATTCTTATTTTATAATCTTCTATCCATGATTAACCATTGATTTATATAGTGTTCTCTAATATGAAATTATAGTATTATATAAAATATATGTTTAACATTTTTCAATATCTTGAATATGGATGAAATTGTAAAATTTGTATTGTAATCAAACATGTTTCTTGTGAACTGATCATGTTCAAAGAGAGATTATTTTTCTTTGGTGTGGGGGGTGATTATTTCAGTATAAAATTGTTTTTTAGAGTAGTGGAATATGTTTTTTCTTTGACCGGTGGCTCAAGAATTTTTTTACTTCTCTATATCAATTTCTGATGACGTGAAATTGGTAGAGAAACTGATGCTGAAATCTGATGCAAGGTATATAAAAAATGTGTCGTGCACAAAAACATTATTACTTTTCCTGATCCCACTCGATTAGTTCAATTGTTATTTTAACTATTGTAGGGAATGATTTTACTATCATCTAACATCCAGAAGTGTAGGTCCACTGTAGTGACGAAGAAATACTCTACTGGCAGTTGATAACAAATGAGAAATGATTAATGGGGTCTGCCTCCAAATGGAACACCATCTTCTCTTAAAAAACATTAGTTTCTTTTACAGTTTTCACCGATTTTTGTTAATGTAAACTTTCTGTTCTATTTCTTTATTTCAAAACAATATCTATTCTGTTTTTTTGGAAATTTAAAACTGCATGTTTTATTGTTTTTGTTAATTGTTCTTATTTTAAATGTATGATAATTTATATTTTTTATTTTTCTATATTGATAACAAATTTTCATTTATTTTCAATTATAATTTATTCTAAATTATATTGTGATGAAGTCTGAGAAAATTCTACAGCTATTCCAGATGGAATAAGTGAAAAAGTGGTCATCAGGAGTCATTTTCACACTTCCTTGCTGAATTATAAATGTCACAGGGGATTTGGAATGGCTTTGGTGGATTCACAGGTCTCCCATATTAGATGCAGCGGGGCCCCAATGTTTTAATTGTTGGTTTTAAGGTTCCAATAGTAACATCTTTGAAAGGTATATGAGAGCGTTCATTTTAATGGTCGATTATTGGTGTATCTGCTTGGAAATGAAGAAAGCTCTCTTAAATGGTATGTGAGAGTGTTCATCGTTATGTAGCATGACATCTCACTGAAAGTTTCTCTTAATTGTGTACTGTTATATTCAAATTCATAAATTTACCATTCATATATAATCATATTGATGCAGTGATTTTCACCCTGCAGGTTTAGTTGACATTATTTGTAAGAATAGATGAGAAAAGAACATCTATTACATCCTACTCATCCTTCTCTATGCAAATGGTATACTAAAATGTGGAAATTCCACATTTGATGCAATGTGTATATTCAAGCATTTTTATTTTTTGTTGATTTATATATTTTACTGTTTCTGTATTTAGGGGGTGCTCTGGAACCAACAATTTTTCTATCAAGGGATGATTCAAATACCACCTTGTCCCATAATCACCCTCTTCCTACCAAGGTATCTTCAATTTTCACCACATATAAAAATATGGGAGATTGTATTATCATATCTCATGAAGTTCCTAGAAAATCTACTATAGAAGGGCCATCTTCAGCTGCTAGCACGAATGGAAATGTATCTATTGATGAATTTTAAAATTAGAAGAGAGATTTACAAATGCAGAATGAATTCATTGAGAAGATGAAGAAAATTCCAGTGGTGTGTGTTCCCTTTTAAATCATTATGTGATCTTTGAGGGAAACTTTTAATTCATTATTTTTATATGTATGTTATGCCCTATGTTTGGTGGTAAAATGATTTCTACTATGTTATTTTATGATACTGTACTCTCTTGGGTCGCTTTCTTTCTTGTACTCAGTTCTATTTGTTTTAACCAGGGGAATGTATTCTCATTTAATGCCTTATACTGTAAGGGGTTAGGCCCAAAACACTTCGGCCGGAATCTCCACCTATTATGGTACTTTGCTACATTTCAGTGATAAGTACATGATAATAGGACATTCATCTTTCTATGGGATTTTTATGAGCAGGAATTTCAGGGTCTCCACTTGGTATTGAACCCAATTCTCAGGCCCGCAAAGCCATGAGTACTGTTTCCTTGTCGCCTGCTGGTATGGATTCATCTCATCAGCATGACATACAGGTACCCAAACCAACTGATTGTGTTTTACTTTTAATTTCATAGTTATAAATTTCAACTCCCCACATGGGTCAAGCGGCTCCAGGACACAAGGACACAACACCATGGGACCGCAGTTTGGTAGGAGCTCTGGCACAGGTTTACAGAAGGATGTAAAACCAGGAGTGGCAGTTACATCAGCTTATATTTTCATATCAATATTGTACTGAAACATTATTTCATACTGAATTGGGATGGTGCTTCTATTATGCATTGGTTATAACCCACCAGCAGCTGGGTTTGCTGATTTATGAAACCAAAAGAATGATTTAATTGCATTGTAAGTGATAATCAGGCATTATTCATTTATTTTCAACATTGTTTCTTAATTTTCTTTTCCTCTATAGTCAATAATGTTAATAGATTATGTGGATATTCTTAACATGTTTTATTCACATTTTTTGTGAAACTGTTATTCCTTTCAATGAATTAATTCCACTAAATTTAGGTTAGTAAATACTAGCCATTGTACAGTTAACAAGTTTCCCAGTTTCTTTTATTTTTCAAAAATATTTTATTGCCTCTATAAAAGTAGTGAACCATATCGTCATGAGAATTCATGAAATAAGAATTATGTTTTATCACCGTGCAAATGCACGGGTGAGTACTAGTTTTAATTAATTCTTATTATTTTAATAACTGAATTATAATAATAAATTTATTAATCAGCTTCTTGGTACTAATTTCTAAGTCACATGGCTTTATCAACTCATCTCGGTGGGTTTGACCCAAGACTACTACTATTCAACATATATTCATAGTAGTTATAGTTAGTTTTAATATATTTATAATTTATTCAAAAACATGGAGAATAAATTATTATGAGGGGGCCAATCATATTTTGGTGTCTTTTATGTGGAAAATTTTCAATATGGTGACCTTGGGAATGAACCTAGGATTGCCTCACAATTCTTTTTTTCCCCATTTATTTTTTCAGTTTTTAAACACATACTAGATCCTTAATCTTAATTTTATACTAGTACATGATCCAAGAAACTCTGACCCATTCAAGTAACCTAGATTGTTAATAACCAATAACTTATTAATTTGAAATTAAGAGGTACCTCTTTTCACACCATCATTTAATTGTGGATGATCACAACACTGTTGTTACCATCAATCACTAGAATGCTGAATAAGTGACATCTGAATAGAAAAGTGTAACACAATCAATAAAAGATCACCCCATCATAGAATAAACTTTATATACATTACTGTTTTTTATGAAAACATTTTTTGGACTACAAAATAGGATAATAAATTTGATATCAAGCCTTGACTCATTCATATTATCCAATAATGTGACAATTTAATGTACTTCAAAAAGAAGATTCTGATGAGAATATATCCAATTTCAGGGAATTATGAATCACATTATCTTGAAAATATTATAATCATACACAATCAATATTATTGTATTTCCTTCCCCATGTCTGATATATCCATGTATTATCTTAAAATACAAGATATCGAGTCATCACTACAAGTGATGATATAGTTAAAAAAATAGACAAATATTACCCACCCAAAAAAGGCTAGAAATTTAAAATATAATCCAAACATTACCATAGAATATGGTGAATCAGCTTGAGAGGCATATGATCACATTTAGTAATCAACTTGTGTAGTTACACAGCATATATTTATGTGTGGCTTGAAAATCAAACATTCAACAGGGTCCTACAACCCATTATACGGATTATGGTAGTTTTCACCACTAATTATAGACTTATTATGATGAGAAAAAATTATTTCTGGACTATAGATGATGTATTACATAATGTTATTATTTGGTATATAAATCAATGACCACCTCTATGCATCATTCACTAAGTATAAGAGACCACCCACCTTGCAGACCATGTTCAACCCCTTACTAAAAAGACTGAAAATTTTATGCTTCCTTCCCCACCACCACCATCTGCTCCTACAATGGGGGTTTAGGCATGTGAAATGTGTGGATTCATCCAACCATACAAGTACTATAACTAATAGATAAAATAAACTTAATTGAAAAAAATTATTCATGTCAATTACAATAAAAAAACTCCAATAGTTTCAATAACCACAATATATTTAGTATATGTTTTACTTAAATATACTGATTCAATAATAAGAAAAAACCAAATATATGTTATTATCAATAGTTTAGAGGTAAATAACCATAATAAAACCTTGTACCATCTATATACCCACCTTAAAATCCATATCCTCAATCTGATCAACCATTAACACAACAACCCTTTTCATATAGGACCCATAAATTTCCATCCCCTTATCAACAACAGTTTAAACATGCTCAACTATAGAAAGCACAACAAGACCTTCCACAAAGTTCAAATCATTAAAATATTATTTCCAAATTCACTCAAAAAATGGACTAGTACATTACTACTCAAGATATAGATATGAAAAAGAAGAGGGATTATCCCTACAACCTCAAGCTAAGGTATATAAATTTTATAAGACTCTTCTAGATATATTATCTAGTACATTTCAAATCATACTAATATACATAAAATATAGGAGTCTAAAGATGTAGTTCATAGAAAATTAATTGTGATCAGATTTAAATATCCAAACAAAGGTGATAAAAAATTATTGAAGAACTAGAATCATGTGTGAAATCTTCAACAATGATAGTGATGAGATCACAAAAAAATCCACTGAAAAAAAAAATATAGAATCATACAAAAATGAAAAATCTCAAGTACCAAAGAAACTCATTAAAGAAAAAATCTATGTAGAACTAAAACCATACAGACCACATTTTCAATTCTAGAAATAATGAGCCAAGGAAGGATAGAGGGTTAATATAATAATATTTTGATATATTCATACAACTCCAAATTAATATCCCCTTTTTATATTCATTTCGTAAATACCCACCTATTATAAATTATTAAAGGTGATTCTCTCTGATAAGAGAATGATAGACTGAGTAAGAGTTATCAAATTGAATAATGAATTCTCTGTAATTGTGTACTGGTATCTCCAACTAAAAATGAGAGACCCAGGTAATTTCTCACCCCCTTCACTATAAGAACATGCAATTTCAGAAAATCCATGTGATATCTTGGTGAAAGTATTAGTCTAATTGAAATGTGTGTCTTTGAAAAATAGAAATCCATGAAAAGAAACGTACAAGATTGGAAATTTAGATGGAAGAACAATATTTTATGTATCCTAAGGGACTTATCATGTATGTTTTTATCAATTATGGAATATTAATATTCCCTATTTATTTTCTTATTCCATATGTGATGAAATAATTTATTGTCCCCATAATTTAAGGAAAAAAATTTATTTTTTACATAAAACTATAACAGATGTGAGATAGTGTTGAATAAATTTTAGATTCAGTAATGAATATGTTCCATTTGATTAAGTGAAATATTCCATGAAAATAAGAAACTCATTTGATTGTCAAGACATTTTTCTGACTGATTAAAAATATTATTTCATGAATATTGTGGATGATAAACATACCATATCTCTTAATGAATAATTGTTCAGATTATACAAGGTGGTAAGTTACATAAAATCAATAATGAGAGACACCATTCCATAGTTTATTCCCATAGTTATTGATCCACATACATTAGAATTAAATATCTCACTGACTATATTTATGTAACCATAATTTGAAATTGAATATTCACTTCCAGTTATCATAAGCTTGGAGCTGAATCAATTTCAAGAAGAACAACTGATTAATATCCTCAAAAGGTATATATATTCAATATAATGGGGTGTGTTTGATATTGAGTGGAATGACCCCATGATTTTCATCCACAAGATTATACTAAATTAAAGTACTAAGTAAAAATAAAAACCTCATTGGTGATTCACCCCATAAATGAAATAATTCCTAAAGAAAGACGTTTTAAACATCTAGATTCTAGGATTAAATTTTCTATTTATATTAGTGAATGGGTGTTCAAGATTCATGTTATAATAATGGAAGGTAATATGAATGTAATAAAAAAGAATGAAAATGAATTAATTACACCTCGAAACGCTACAGAATGGATAGTTTTCATTGAATGTATAAATATAAATACTAAAGCATAAAAATAACACTTCCTAGTACTATTCATGTATTAGATGCTTCAAATATTAGATGGGAATGAATTATACTATTTTTTGATTGATATTCAAGATATATTCAAATCATTTTTAACCAAGTTGATTATTAAAAAACAAAATTCACATGTTTGTTTAAGACCTTTTTGAATCGAAGGATGAAAATTTGGATGTCCAATTCATTGTATATTTTTTAAATGTGTATTAAAAAATAATTCTGTATTTTTTAGAATCATTTAAAGACATTTAAAATGATTATTTTTCAATGTATATTTGATCATATGATGCTTATTTAAAAAATTTGGAACTATCTTTACAATGATTTCAATAGAAATTCCCAATTTTGAATTTAGAAGAATTCCATTCCATGGTCTACTGAAGAATCACCCTCATATATAAAATATCAAATCCAAGAATGTATATCATCCAAAAATATAAAATTAATTAATGACTTGAATGTCTTAAGTGTTTTCTTGGCCACACATGATTCTATATTTGTTTCATTAAATAATCATGAAAAAATGCTCAATCATTGTAAATCTACTATAGAATGATGTTCAATTTGAATTTAGTGAATAATGTTGGTGGACATTTAATAATTTAAAAAATAACCTAGGGGACCCTATAAATATGGTATCACATAATAAGGACATTGAATATGAAATGTTGTATAATGATAGTGACTCCACTATGGGTGCTGTTTTAGGACAAAATGATGGAAATATCTTACATCCAATTTATTATGCTACCCATACTATAAAGTAATATAAAATTAATTATTCAACCATGTAATATGAGAAACTGGATGTGTTACTAACATTTGATAAATTTCAATCATATATCATAATTTCAAGATTCATAATAAAGACTTATTGTGATATATTAAAATACATTCAATTAAAAAGGAATATAATCTAAGTATGATAAGGTGGATCCTACTACTAAAATAACTTGATATCATCATTAAATAAATAAAAGGGAACAAAAATATCATTATTTACCATATTTGAGAACTTCCACTTCCCAGTATCGATAATAGAAATGAAGTGACTATTGATTATTATTTTCCCAATGGACACTCGTTAATTTGAAGGTGCAAGAATGACCATTGTTCATTGGTATAGAAAAATATCATGCTACTGAAACCCTCTTCCCCCACTTCTGTAATAATCAGAGGATGATGTTCCTTTTATATGATTCACAATATTACTGGGATGATCCTCAATTTTTAGGTTCTTCTTGAATTGAATATTGTGATGCTTCATTTCATAGGAGGAAATTCATTGTGTACTATAATTCTATCACAAGTCACCAACTAGAGAGCATCATGTGAAAGAGTGAACCATGTCTAAAATACATTATATTTGATTTTATTGCCTACAATTTATTGGGATAAAATATGTTTTCCCGTAATATTTGATCAATGTCATTGAATAAGAACCATTGAGAAACATCATAAATTTCTATAGAACCCTCCCTCGGCTGTATACTTATATTATGTCTAGAGGATATAATTCATGGGATCGTTTCCAATTTACAGGAAGGCCCTTTAGGGTTTGTTCAACACATCATTGATTTAAATTTAAATTATTTTATCATTCATATGTCGTATATGGATGACATATTGGTTATTGGACTTGGAAACTTCAAGCCTATAAAAAAAAGTGTTGTATAGGAAAATTTATATGAAGTACATGGGACCATAAAAAATGATTCCTTGGATACATGATTAGCATGATAGAAATACTAGGAATATTTAGTAACACAAAATTAATTTATTGAGTAAATTTTTTAATCAACTGAACATGATGGAATTCTAACCAATCTCCAACACAATTCATGTCAATTGTAAATTATTATCTATGATGAGTCTTAATAGTAAAGTAGGGAGGATGAATATTTCTTGATTAATAAATAAATTAATACATGGGAATCTTAGGTTCACAATGGTTTTTAAAAGAAGTTACATCACCCATGTGGCAGAAGAAATTTTTTTCAATTGAATAATGTTAGAATGGAGCAAGGAAACACACTGAATATCATCCTATGAGATGTCGTTGATATCATATATTCGAAATAAATTTATAGTGTATTAGATTTTACTACGAAAGCCTATGTTTATTTAAATTTTATTAGTGATAATGAGAGAATAAAATCCATTAAATATTTCTATTTACTTTTATATGAAGGTTTTATTTTTATATTTAAGTCATATTATGTTGTATCTCTAAACATGATGGAAAAATATTGGAACAGTAAATGTTTAAAAATATGAAATTTAGAGAATAACGTTATTAAAGAATCTTAGTCACTGATCGGATCATATTGAAATATTATATGAAGCCTTGCACATTCTATATTTTAAGAAATACATAATTTCATTATAGGATGAAGAACATTAGGGGAAAATATAACATTTATTGCGACATGGTATAAGAAAGAAGTATGTACATGATCAAAATCCAAAAAATTAATTTATAATGCATTTTAATGTAGGATATTTATTTTGAAATTTTCATGTGATTAAAATCCTCAATATTTCTCATATATATATAACCAAAATGTTTATAAGATTGAATAATTATGTCTTGATATGATTGAATTTCAATAAAATTTCCATGTTTGAAATATTTTTGATTCCCCTTTATTGAGACAATATAAATATCCAACAAAGATACCAACTTAATTAGATTAAAATGGGGAAGAAAATCCCCTCTCTTTTCAATATGAAAGTGAAGTTGAGTGGAAAACCCTACCCAAAGAGTCAAGTAATTAGAAGTTTTAATAAGGATTGTTGGAATGAAAATTATTATAAAAAGTTTTCTTACCCCTTAGTTTGTAATCATTGTAGGTAAAAAATCATATCCTTTATTATTTAATATATTGTGTATATTTATAATGGGATTTCAAGTCCTATTCAAGAGTGAGTTTTATGAGGTTATTCTTTCTTCAAACATTAGTGTTTGTGTGTTTGTGTATGTGTCCACATTAACCATAATGATATGATTATTTATCTATCATTTTTAACCACACAACATTTTTCAGGTGCTTACATGTTACATCCAATGTTAATATTTCTTTAATAACTTTTACACCATATTTTTATCAAAAATTTAGTGTTACACTATGAGTTAATTATTTTATTCTCATTGATTTATCTTCCCCACCACAGCCAATTCTCTCATCATCATGGCATGGTAAAAATGGATTTATTAATGAATTCATCCTCTATATACAATACATTACATTGATAGGAACACCAATTCATGTAAATATGGGTCATTATTTTTGTATTTTTACATCTGATAAAATGGGCTTGTTTCAAAAACCCATTTGTTATTGAACTTATAGTGTTCATCAATGATTTTTATAGGACACCCATATTATTGCTTTCATAGATTAGGTTTTTATGAATTTTCACCACTCCAATAATAATGCATGGAAATTTTGTTTTCCTTCACACTATTATTGATGAAATTTATCAGAGTAAATCTATAGGGAATAACTAAATATGACGTAGTAACGAGTTAGGGAGTTTAAATCGGTTATCTAGGCAATGAAATAATGAGAGAAAATGAAATAGTAAAAAATAAATTAATGAAAAAATTATTTTTTTTGAAATATAAATGAAAAATAATAAATTAATTATTAAAAAATGTGTCATGGTTTAAATTTTAACCCTGGTTAATTGTAAAAATCATTCGCTAGTGTCTTTAATTATTCATGAAATTTCTTTTCCAATGAGATTTAATTTTTCTATCATATCTTGGTTTAAGAATGACTTGTTCCATAATTTATGACATTATTCCCTAGTCCAATGTCTAAATTATTTTTATATGTATTTTAAACTCAAACCCCAATAAAAAAGCTTCAATGGACTCTCCAAATAGTAATGGGATCTCCCAATGTAATATTCTTGGTTGTCTCCAATTTTATTCTTATTAGTCCAGAACAACAAAATTGAAGAATATAGAAATTAAAACTAGTAAACTAATTACAAAATATAAATACAAATAATTCGGAAAATAGACAAAGTATAGTTACAAGACTCCCACAATTTCATTACCACCCAGAAGTATATAAATACCCTCTTTTGACCATGGTAATGGTGAAAACCTTGATTGAAAACTCAATCCTTCCCATGGATATAATAGTTTGACCAAGGATAGATAGATAAAATAAAAATATACAATGGAAATGAAATATTAAACCTACTAGCAATAGGGAAGGATCAGGTTAGAACACTAGAAACACATCCCCTCATAGAATATCTTTCCATTATTTTAGAAGAAATCCTCTATAATTATAGGAAAATAAATCACATTATGTGTTCTCAAGTAAACACACATTTTCATCATCTTTTTTTCATTGGTAGGTGAAAAATTGAACCCCCATTGAATTCTCACACAACAGTTATTTGTAGGTTAAATTACACATTGTGTGGGACCTAGTAACATGGTTTTTTATGAAAATATTCTACCATGTGATTTTAGATTAGGAATACATGAAATTATTGAATATAGACATGACATGTGAACTCTGGTATTGAAAATGGGCAGGTACTATAGCATGTCGAGTGGGGTCTCTTTCAAATATAAATTACAAGTGATGATAAATTGTAAGTATTATTATTTCTATCATTACAATAATATATCACTAAAGTGTGAATTCAACTATGAAATCCCAAAAATCATGCATTAACATATAGCTAATTCATTTAAATGATTTCATAAATTATATTAAATAATGGACACCAAAATAGTATGCATGATTTTAGGGTATAAAAACTCCCCACCATATATCAGTTTCCTCTCCCTCAATAAAAATCTTAACATTAAATTAAAAAGAGTCAATACTATAATTAGGGAGGAACTCTATAAATTATACTTATAAACACAAATTCATAAATAATATTTTCAAAATAAAAAATAAGTATTAAATTTGAAGGAAATCCAATTATGCACAATAAATAATTCAATTTAAGATATTTCCTTTCCTTCTTTCACAGTTTTCAAAATTTCATAAATACCCAATCCATTTTTTATATACATCACTCGAAAAAAATCCATTCATTACATAAGATCATTTAATTAGAGTTACAGTCAATCTCAAGTATATGAACTCAATATATTTTCATGAAAGTAATATAAATATCCACGAAGAAATAAAATATCAAAAATCATGTGGTTTGAAATTAATGTTATGATGAATATAAGACTGATGTTTAGTGGGAAATGTTGTAAAAATTCAACTATGAGTCCTTAAAGTGGAGGTAAAATTATTTAAATATAATGTAATATATTCATAATAAATCTCATGGAAAAGGCTAACCTATATAGTGTCCTCATGTATACAACATTATAAATTCCATATTCTGATGATTGGGTTCAAAACATAAATTGATTGAATTGAAATAATTTGTTTCTCTTTTCATTCCATTTAGTTTTTACAAAAAATTTCAACTTAGGGACCATATAATAAAATTTTTTGATGGTGTTTGAACCCTATCCAAAATTATATGAAATACTTTCCCCATACTCATTCTATGGTAAGATAAACAAATGGAACCATGAATCCAAAAACACCCTTATTAAGACTCAAATAAAAAATCATGCAATAATATCAAAGAATTAGTGTGACAGGTGTTAGTAATCTGGTAATGTGGCTTCTTGTCATGGAAAAAAGGGCTTATATGGGTTTCACTATTGATTATATATATGGTAGGATTCATGTGAAATTGGAATTGAATAAAACAATTTCATGTCTAAACAATTTTTATACCATTAAAAATAATCAAGTTTTGAGAAGAAAAACACGACCATTCTAGATGTTATGAATACCCTTATAATCTCTCTAGAAAGAAGGTATAAAAAATTATATTGAAAAGTCTTAGAATACCTCTCTGGAATGGGAAACAAAAATTTGAACAACTTGGTTATGGAATGAATAATGATATTCAATAGACATAACAAAAATTCCAAGTAATTAAATTTATAAGTAAAAAATTATATCATCAATCAGTTTAGCTAAATATAAAAATAAGAAAATAAACCAAAAAACCTTGCATATGCCATTATTATTTACTTACATAATTAATCAAAAACTTCCAACATGAAAAAATATTTCTTCAAATTAATGATTTATTCTAGATTAGACAAAGGGAAAATGACCATTATATATATCAAGAGACCCTCTCCAAGACATTATATAGAATAATACCCACATGTAAAAGAAAAAAATCTGATAAATGTAATGAAACATTAAAAAATATAGAACAAAATCAGGAAGTAATGAATTAATTAATTTTTGAAAAGAAGTAAAAAATTGAGGTAATAAAATAATTCTCCCATAAGTGGTGGATGTTTAAAAATTTATAAGGTGTTGTGGGAAAGGATTACATTAAGTTGTATAAAAGTTCTAGTAAGAAAAACCATTCTAGAAAACGTACGACTATTAATGGGAATGGATATAGTGTCTATTTTAAAGTAATGAGTCACATATGTAAACTAAAAAAATATATAAAAATAATAAAGATATGGTTGAACAATCAGTCAATATATTCCATCATAAAAAGAATTTCTAGAATCAGGGGGGGCTTATTCTTGGAGAACATATATATGAGGAGATTAAATAGTGGTACATGAATTTTTTTGTTATAAACCCTTCTATTGTGTAAGTGTAAAGTGTTCATGTTGAACAAGATCCATAGCCTCACCCAAATTAGTGAAAGTGATAAAGAAATCCCCATTCATGGAGGTGTAAGCTTTGGTATCAGTTTTTAATAGCAATGGATCTAGAAAATATACCAAATAATATGAAATCATAAGGTCTAGATTCTAAATATAAAGTCCCATTCCTACATAACGGTATTCCAACAACCCCTCCATTTTATTGAGTTGATTGTTTATATGGTATGGTCTGTAGAGGGGAAAGGATCAATTGAGGGTAATGGTTATATTGGGGTTGTGAATGGGTTTGATGTGTAATGCACAACTGAAGGTGGTGGGATGGTGGTAGTAAAATATATATTATTATAAGATATTGTAATTGATGGAGGTGATGGCTCCATAGATAGAGCTGGTGGAGGTACAAGACCACCAACACCCTTAGGGGAAGTAGGTTATACTTCCACCATAGTTGGAGTTCAGAGCTCCTACACAAGAAAATATGTTCTATTATAAGATTATTTATTATATTAAATTTATATTCATTTCATTATACTAGATAATTATTTTGAACAATATTTATTTGATTTTTGGTGTGGTTTGTAGTGAATTATAGATGATGTTGATAAAAGGGAGATACTATTAATCATTTTAATTTTTTTCAATTTATGACATGAAAATTTATTTTTAAATTAAATTCATCATGATGGGACAATTTCATATTAGGTCATAAAATATGTTCATGCCGTAAAACGTTAACAGAAGAAGAAGACTTATGACATAATATATATTTTTACATTGTAAAAACCGGGGGTCTTAATGACCCAACATTTTTCACTCAAGATAGAAAATTTGGAGATGTAAAACCACCAAATACCAAGTATTTTTTATTTTTAGTGTAAACCCATAACATATGACATAATAATTCTATATAGAGTCTAATTAAAGAATACTAATGAAATAAAACACATATCTATTTTAATGTAATGTAAAATATAGATATTTTTTGTGGCCAAGAATTTTGATGGGATATTAATTATTTCATTCCATTTTGATATTTTCTTAAACTAGTTGTTTATTCTCTATTTTTTTCATCATCTTTCACTGTAGTGTTCTTGTGATGATTTTATTCAATAAATTTTCATGTTTTGTTCTTTATTAAAAAAAAATTTCTCTTTCAAATGTCAGTTATTGTTTTGTTCATTTTATATCATTATTCAATTTCATTGTTTTTATTACTATAATTATATGATTTATAAATATCATTAAAATAAAATACAATTGAAAACCCGATTATTACCCAACATCCATTTCTAATTAAATTGTACTGATTGTTTTCATGTTTAGTACCTATTTTTCAACACAGGGGTAAACTGCCTATAATCATGGATACAAAGCTGGGGTAGAAAATAATTAATGAATTCGTAAACCCAAACTGTTGTAATTTATTGTATAATTAATTAGTTTTTTAATTACATCTCATTATCTTTTCATTATATAGACCATGATATTGCAAGTGAGTGGACCTAACCTAAATGGAGTGACCCAAACTAGAACAAATATTTTGAAATGGGTTCTGATTTTATAGTTTCACCTAATTCACTAGTGATATAATCCATATTTGGACCGACATGTGGTTTTTTATCTATATAGTTATGATTTTTTGAACAAAGTATAAATTGGTGACCTTTGAATGACTATAGAGTATAAGTTTATAGAGCTACATGTGTTATATTTAGGGTTATCCTATGGGTAGGATCCCCGAAATTGATCCCAAACCATTTTTACATCAATTAATTTTAATTCAATCTTATTATTTTAATAACTGAATTAAAATAATAAATTTATTAATTATCTGCTAGGTACTAATTTCTTGGTCACATGGCTTTATCAACTCATCTCGATGGGTTTGACCCAAGACTACTACTATTCAACATATATTCATAGTAGTTATAGTTAGTTTTAATATATTTATAATTTATTCAAAAACATGGAGAATAAATTCTTATGAGGGGGACAATCATATTTTTGTGTCTTTTATGTGGAATAATTTTCAATATGGTGACCTTGAGAATGAACCTAGGATTGCCTCACAATTCATTTTTTTCCCATTTATTTTTTCAGTTTTTACACACATACTTGCTCCTTAAACTTAATTTTATACTAGTACATGATCCAAGACACTCTGACCCATTCAAGTAATCTAGATTGTTAATAACCAATAACTTATTATTTTTAAATTGAGAGGTACCTCTTTTCACACCATCATTTAATTGTGGATGATCACAACACTGTTGTTACCATCAATCACTAGAATGCTGAATAAGTGACATCTGAACAGAAAAGTGTAACACGATCAATAAAAGATCACCCCATCATAAAATTAACATTATATACATTACTGTTTTTTATGAAAACATTTTTTGGACTAAAAATTAGGATAATAAATTTTATATCAAGCCTGGACTCATTCATATTATCCAACAATGTGACAATTTAATGTACTTCAAAAAGAAGATTCTGATGAGAATATATCCAATTTCTTGGAATTATGAAACACATTATCTAGCAAATATTATAATCATACACAGTCAATATTATGGAATTTCCTTCCCCTTGTATGATATATCCATGTATTATCTTAAAATCAAAGATATCGAGTCATCACTACAAGTGATGATATAGTTAAAAAAATAGACAAATATTACCCACCCATAAAAGGTTAAAAATTTAAAATATAATCCAAACATTACCATAGAATATGGTGAATCATCTTGAGAGGCATATGATCACATTAAATAATCAGCTTGTATAGTTACACATCATATATTTATGTGTGGCTTGAAAATCAAACATTCAATAGGGACCTACAACCCATTATATGGATTATGGTAGTTTTCACCACTAATTATAGACTTATTATGATGAGAAAAATTTATTTCTGGACTATAGATGATGTATCACATAATGTTATTATTTGGTATATAAATCAAGGACCACCTCTATGCATCATTAACTAGGTATAAGAAACCACCCACCTTGCAGACCGTGTTCAACCCCTTACTAAAAAGACTGAAAATTTTATGCTTCCTTCCCCACCACCACCATCTGCTCCTACAATGGGGGTTTAGGCATGTGAAATGTGTGGAGTCATCCAACCATACTAGTACTATAACTAATAGATAAAATAAACTTAATTGAAAAAAATTATTTATGTCAATTAAAATAAAAAAACTACAATAGTTTCAATAACCACAATATATTTTGTAGATGTTTTACTTAAAGATACTGATTCAATAATAAGAAAAAACCAAATATATGTTATTATCAATAGTTTAGAGGTAAATAACCATAATAAAACCTTGTACCATCTATATACCCACCTTAAAATCCATATCCTCAATCTGAACAACCATTAACACCACAACCCTTTTCATATAGGACTCATCAATTTCCATCCCCTTATCAACAACACTTCAAACATGCTCCACTACAGAAAGCACAACAAGACCTTCCACAAAGTTCAAATCATGAAAATATTATTTCCAAATTCACTCAAAAAATGGACTAGTACATTACTACTCAAGATATAGATATGAAAAAGAAGAGGGATTCTCCACACAACCTCAAGCTAAGGTATATAAATTTTATAAGACTCTTCTAGATATATTATCTAGTACATTTCAAATCATACTAATATACATAAAATATATGAGTCTAAAGATGTAGTTCATAAAAAATTAATTGTGATCAAATTTAAATATCCAAACAAAGGTGATCAAAAAATATTGAAGAACTAGAATCACGTGTGAAATCTTCAACAATGATAGTGATGAGATCACATACAAATCCACTGAAGAAAAAATATAGAATCAGACAAAAATGAAAAATCTCAAGTACCAAAGAAACTCATTAAAGAAAAAATCTATGTAGAACTAAAACCATACAGACCACATTTTCAATTCTAGAAATAATGAGCCAAGGAAGGATAGAGGGTTAATATAATAATATATTGATATATTCATACAACTCCAAATTAATATCCCCTTTTTATATTCATTTTGTAAATACCCACCTATTATAAATTATTAAAGGTGATTCTCTCTAATAAGAGAATGATGGACTGAGTAAGAGTTATCAATTTGAATAACGAATTATCTGTAATTGTGTACTGGTATCTCCAACTAAAAATGAGAGACCCGGGTAATTTCTCACCCCCTTCACTATAGGAGCATGCAATTTTAGAAAATCCATTTGATATCTTGGTGAAAGTATTAGTCTAATTACAATGTGTGTCTTTTGAAAATTAGAAATCCATGAAAACAAATGTACAAGATTGGAAATTTAGATGGAAGAACAATATTTTATTTATCCTAAGGGACTTATCAAGTATGTTTTTATCAATGTTGGAAGATTAATATTCCCTATTGAATTTCTTATCCCATATGTGATGAAATAATTTGTTGTCCCCATAATTTAAGGAAAAAAATTTATTTTTTACAGAATACTATAATAGATGTGAGACAGTGTTGAATAAATTTTAGATTCAGTAATGAATATGTTCCAATTGATTGAGTGAAATATTCCATGAAAATAAGAAACTCATTCGATTGTCAAGACATTTTTCTGACTGATTCAAAATATTATTTCATGAATATTGTGGATGATAAACATAAAATATATCTTAATGAATAATTGTTTAGATTATACAAGGTGGTATGTTACATAAAATCACTAATGAGAGACACCATTCCATAGTTTATTCCCATAGTTATTGATCCACATGCATTAGAATTAAATCTCTCACTGACTATATTGATGTAACCATAATTTGAAATTGAATATTCACTTCCAGTTATCATAAGCTTGGAGCTGAATCAATTTCAAGAAGAACAACTGATTAATGTCCTCAAAAGGTATATATATTAAATATAATGGGGTGTTTTTGATATTTAGTGGAATGACCACATGATTTTCACCCAAAATATTATACTTAATTAAAGTACAAATCAAAAATAAAAACCACATTGGTGATTCACCCCATAAATGAAATAATTCCTAAAGAAAGATGTTTTAAACATCTAGATTCTAGGATTAAATTTTCTATTTATATTAGTGTATGAGTGTGCAAGATTCATGTTATAATAATTGAAGGTAATATGAATGTAATAAAAAAGAATGAAAATTAATTAATTACACCTCGAAACGCTACAGAATGGATAGTTTTCATTGAATGTATAAATATAATTACTAAAGCATAAAAATAACACTTCCTAGTACTATTCATGTATTAGATGCATCAAATATTAGATGGGAATTAATTATACTATTTTTGGATTGATATTCAAGATATAATCAAATCATTTTTAACCTAGTCGATTATTAAAAAACAAAATTCACATGTTTGTTTAAGACCTTTTTGAATCGAAGGATGAAATTTTGGATGTCCAATTCATTGTATATTTTCTAAATGTGTATTAAAAAATAATTCTGTATTTTTTAGAATCATTTATAGATATTTAAAATGATTACTTTTCAATGTATATTTGATCATATGAATCATATTTAAAAAATTTGGAACTGTCTTTACAATGATTTGAATAGAAATTCCCAATTATGAATTCAGATGAATTCCATTCCATGGTCTAAGGAAGAATCACCCTCATATATAAAATATCAAATCCAAGAATGTATATCATCCAAAAAATAAAATTAATTAATGACTTGAATGTCTTAAGTTTTTTCTTGGCCACACATGATTCTACATTTGTTTCATTAAATAATCATGAAAAAATGCTCAATCATTGTAAATCTACTATAGAATGATGTTCCATTTGAATTTAGTGAATAATGTTGGTGGACATTTAATAATTTAAAAAATAACCAAGGGGACCCTATAAATATTGTATTACATAATAAGGACATTGAATATGAAATGTTGTACAATGATAGTGACTTCACTATGGGTGTTGATTTAGGAAAAAATGTTGGAAATATCTTACATCCAATTTATTATGCTACCCATACTATAAAGTAACCTAAAATTAATTATTCAACCGTGGAATATGAGATACTGTATGTGTTACTCACATTTGATAAATTTCAATCATATATCATAATCTCAAGATTCATAATATAGACTTATTGTGATATATTAAAATACATTCAATTAAAAAGGATTATAATCTTAGTATGATAAGGTGGATCCTTCTACTGAAATAACTTGATATCTTCATCAAATAAACAAAATGGAACAAAAATATCATTATTTACCATATTTGAGAACTTCCACTTCCTAGTATCGATAATAGAAATGAACTGACTATTGATTATTATTTTCCCAATGGACACTCATTAATTTGAAGGTGCAAGACTGACCACTGTTCTTTGGTATAGAAAAATATTATGCTACTGAAACCCTCTTCCCCCACTTCTATAATCATCAGAGGATGATGTTACTTTTATATGATTCACAATATTACTGGGATGATCTTCAATTTTTAGGTTCTCCTTGAATTGAATATTGTGATGCTTCATTTCATAGGAGGAAATTCATTGTGTACTATAATTCTATCACATGTCACCAACTAGAGAGCATCATGGGAAAGAGTGAACCATGTCTAAAATACATTATATTTGATTTTATTGCCTACAATTTATTGGGATGAAATATGTTTTCCCGTAATATTTGATCAATGTCATTGAATAAGAACCATTGAAAAACATCATAAAATTCTATAGAACCCTCCCTTGGGTGTATAATTATATTATGTCTAGTGGATAGAATTCATGGGATCGTTTCCAAATTAATATGTAATATTTTATATCCCTGTCGATGTGGATAACCTTTCAATGTTTTTAGAAGAGAAAGACACCACCCATGAAAAACAAAAGTGGTCATTTAATTTTATAAGAAAAATATATTTTATAGATTTATATTCCCTTTTCTACTCATCAGTGATGGGGGAAATGTTTCAAAAATAATTCCATGAAAGGTATTGTGAAAAAACCTTATAATTGAAATAAAATTGGAATCCCCTAACTCCAAAAAACTATCAGAGAAGTGGAACTTTATAATAGGGAGATCAATAAGATCCTGGAAAATATATTAAATAATAATAGAAAGGACTGATGTCTCATGCTTGATGATGAACATTGGTTGCACTATAAATATTATAAAACACCCGTCTGTACTAATAATTTTTAGTAGTTTACAAAAAACCCTATAATTTACTAATGAAACTGAAATAAATACCATAATGGGATGTCAAAAAGATAAAGATGGATTCTCAAAAAACTACACAATAAAAATTACTACAAATGGATGAGTTAGAAAAGATTATAATGTACAGTAATGAAATTTCCAAGATTTATAAAGAGTGAAGAAATTAGTGTCGTTATTGTCACAACAAGTGATAGATATATACAATAGCAGATAAATTTTTATTATTTAATTCATGCCTAAAATTAATACTCTGAAAACTAAAATCAAAATAGTTTGGTCCATATAAAATTGTTAAAATCATAACTTTTTGAACATAGTTAATTAAAGTAGGATATGTCCTATACATTAAAGGGAATATACAGTTGGTAAAAATTTATCAAGATCTAGTTCACGAAGAATGAATTATATATATCAAATTCAAATGAATCAGAGGAATTTTTATTTCAACACATAAAATAAAGATCTAATTGAGAGGAAATGAAAATTAGGATCATTGAAAATCATCATACTAATGATGATTTTACACTTCAATAAATAAATAAATATATATATTATAGGGTAATAAAATCAATTTACAACATAAAAATTCACAGTCTAAAAATAAATTATCAGTAAACATAAACAATAAATTTAAAATTTATGGTTTAAATTTCATGGTTACAATTTTTAAACTACAACCCTTGGGTTTTCGGTGTATGAGCCCCCTTAAACTACTTCACCGATCAATTTGTGGACTCACCTCCCTCTTCCACTTTATCCTCCTCATTCATCATCCTAACCCTTAAAATTCTCTTCCTCACACCCCCTATTATCTACATGGTCATAACTAAAGGTGGAAGCCTTCCATCATCCAAGTACACATACCAAGGCTTGCACCATCATGCATGTAAGCACCGAGCTCAGAATCCAAATCCACTACCTCTTCCTCAAACACCGACATCTCTTAACCTACCATAGTCCTATTTTTTTGTTTGGTTTCAGGTTATAAATATCAATATTAACAAGGTGTGAAGCTACCTTCCCATATTCACCCTTGCCTTCGATGAATGGATCTTGAGTGTTGGATTTTCTTGGATCATTTATATGATAAGATGATGTGTGTAAACAAGACCCTGTATATATCTATTTTGAACAAAATACTCATGGATGATAAAGTTATAAAACTTCATCAGTAGATGAAAATATCTCACATCTTCAAGGTGTGTGAGAATACATTTTATTAGATATTTTTGGATTTTATGATGAACATTTATCCCAAATCATCCACATAATAGACCGGTTTGGAGGCCCAGATTTTGAGCTAATAGTTTCTGATTTTGAAGAAGGGATTTGGGTATATTCTTCAGATTTCACTACCTCTACAACTTATTATACCCTATTTCATGATTCTAACAAGATTAATACTCTCGATATATTTTAATGGATAGGTCGATACACCTCCCTCATTCATGATATAATGATGAAAAAGGGTGCTAATATGAAGGGTAATGATATGATAGTTATTAAACATTCTTTAACTCACACCTTGATCACAAGGGGAAAATACCATGGCTAAATCACATAGTCATAGGTGGATATCCTTTCCACCACTATGTGAGCTCATTAACTCATCATTGACTTCCAATTTTCCCTCTACTATGAGATTTAGGCAATGCATACGTGTTATACTCTTATTAGTGGATCATTCACCACCCACTTAGCCTAGATCATTGGAGTTTGTGATAGCTCACAACCAATATCTTATATTATATCAACGTTTTCGATGGACCTAAGCATGATCCATATGATGGGGATGCTTTGGAAGGTGGGTGAACACTATGATTGGTCACCTGTTTATTCTGAATCTATTTATGAGGCCCCAACTATTGAGGTTTGTGTTTCCCTATACATTCATGCTTATTTATCTATTATTGCCATACCCAATGCATCTATATCTTCTAAACACCATACTCTCTTATATGTATGTTAGGTGGTTCTATGTAATTATCACCATCTTCATCACATTCTAGAAAACCAAAATCATATCTTTGACCATTTATTCATCCCATTTGTTGAAAATTTCTCCACTCCACCTCTAGACACTGCATCTACATATCCTCAGTAAACATCCACATAACTAGATTCTATTACGATGCCAATCCCATCCACCCATGCCCTGACTATTACCTCATTAAAAATACCTCTATAGATTATAGACACTTATTCTTAGAGATATTTATTTGAAAATTAGTTTAGAAGGCGAAAGGTCCCTACCATATTGACTCCACCAGTGGTTCCTTTTATTGATGCAACTGGAAGACAGATTCCCACTATCTGGATCGTCCCATCACATACCACAACCTCTGACACACTAGAAAATTTAATTATTGGCCATGATTACAACACCACAACACATACTCATGAAGTTGAATCATCTCCCCATCCCACTTTCATCGATATAAACATTCCTGGGTAGATTATGACACCCTACAATAGGAAGGGGACCACTGATATTTATAAAATAGATTATTCCCATACTATTTATTTTACTCCCTATACATATCCAACGTATTTAAATTTTTTGGGTGTATTTATTTATTCACAGTATTCCTTGTACTCAGTTTTATTTTATATATTATTTAATGGATGGGATATGATTTCATCAATTAATAATGCATCCTTCACACTATCCTTATTAATTGTGCATTTATTTTACTATGTATCAATTTTATGCCTCTGTTATGAATATTGATACACCTAATTTGATTGTATATGTACTTACCTATGAGGGATTCCCTTATGTATATGACATACATGGACATCTCTAAAATATTTATCAATGACATGCACAGAAGCCGTAGCTGTCGGACGAGATGGTTGGTCGGCCCATTTATGAGGTAGTGAAGACCACCAAGTTATTTTGAGACCCTGTGGAAACTTATTCATGTTCCTAAAATATGTATAGGATAGCGGAGCTGATGGAATTATTCCATTACTCATTTTTCATCTCTCTGGATGATGACATATTTTTATTGCTTTATGGGTGGAAACCAATATTTTTATATTTTGATTCATTACTAATTTTGTGCAGGTATTTTCATTTCATTTTCAATGTTGGTTTAATAAATATTTATTTTTGGTGCCTTCTTTTTATTATACACCATACACACATCTTTGAGATGATATCCTTTTTTGTATACTTTGTTGTCTTATACATTTTTCTACTTACATATTGTTTCTATCTGTTGAACTCATCATGTATCTCATAATACAATATTTTATTTCTATTTTTAGGTGTCTATTTTCATACAAATAAATATCATTTAACTTATGGAATGTCACTTATTACTGTGATCTCTCAATTCCCAACACTTAATTTATTTTTCTAAATATAAATTTGTCTTCATTAATTACTATATATCATACATCACACCACAAAACACTGTGATAATTTATTCATTTTATGTGTGGGGGGATATTCATGATCATTATTTCATATACCCGTGTACCTTATTTCTCATGTAGGAGTTCTTTTTTATTAAATCATGATTTAACATGAAATATATCTATGCCCATATAAATAAAAAATGTTTTAATAGAAAATATAAAAATTTATTATTTATCCATCTTTATAATTGTATTATGATTCTTGATTTGAGAAACATACTTTTGATTCTAAATATTTATAATTTTTTATTGACATATTATTGGATACTATGACCTATGTGATTTCCCCTTTTAGATGTATTACCTTTCATGTGAGGATCCTGGAACACCTGTTTTCCATTCTTTTCTAATCATATTTTTTGAGATATAATTTGGACATGTCAACCTATCAGAACATGAATTGAAATAATATAAATGGTATCATTAAATAAATATATTATTAATATGTTTGAGGAATTTTGATTGTTAGTCCATTTTTTAAAGACATACTAGTACATTTTTCCTACATAAGAATGTAGAATCCATGAATTACCTTTGTCGGTTTTATCCATTCAATAATCCTGTTATATCTCTTCCAACCCTAAAAATACATTTCATTTTGTGGAATTCATTTGAATTATCATGAATTATATGGTCATTATTGATATAAATTACATTCTTATTACTAATGATATGTGAGGTGGAATTTTCACTTGATCTTATGGGATGTGATCCATGTCCACTTATGAAGAATTTTATTGATTGTCTAGTTTTAAAAAAAACATGAGTTTTTTATTATGATAATGAAAAATTACTATTATACCACTAAGGAATCGAATGGAATTTCATATATGGTTATGTGATGGATGTGATATTTGGAATAGACATGACATTAAAAAAAATAAATATAAAAAGGAAGATACATGAAACTTGCATTACATTTTTATGGAAAATCCATAGACCTAACATGATCTTTTTAGAGTGTGGATATGCAACATTTTGTAAGAGGATAATCTTTTCAATATTCCTAACTATCATGCATTATTCATTATAATTAACATTCCCTTTTTATCATGTTTTTTATCATATGAGAACATATCCTCATCCTTAGAGTCATTTATACCTTATTACTAAATCCCACGTGATTAATTATGTATGTTCCTTTATGGTGTGGAAATGTTATAACCAAGGAAATCCTAGGGTATGGTACATGTATATAGGGTATGACCACAAATAAAATTTAAATCTACATTGATTGATGTGATAAAATTTATGGGGAGGTAAACTCAAACGTGGGTATAACATATAAAGAACAATTGAATGAAGAAAATTAAATGAAAAATGTATTTTATTAAAAAACATGATTATGATGTTAGATTGATTTTTTATATAGTGGTGGTTTTTAAAGATCATTAATTTTCTTATAACACTTTGTTTAATTTTCTTAGATGTCTGGAACATTTATAGTTAATTAGAGTAGAAGTTGAAAAGGGATATTTGGTAATAATGCTTGTAGTTTAAGTCATTTTATTCTATAAAAATTAATTTAATGTGAAAATACATTGAGGAATTTCATTTACATACTAGTACATAAAAACAGTTCAATCTATTAAATTTTATATAATAAGTATAATTACGATAGAGGATATTTTCCTACACAATAGAATCTTCAGGTCTCAATTCCTCAACAATTTTCACCCATGTCATAAATTTCAAAGATATAAATTCACCAGAGCATTCAATGTTACCATTTACAGTGTAAAACCATTCCTTAATGTTTAAGAGTATCAGGATTTGTGTGATTAAGGAATAAATAGAGTGTAAAACATGTTTACAATGTATAGTGATCTATCCTATAAATATATTAGGTTTCTAGATATATCAAAGGGATATTTTATCATTATTTATATTTTGATGTTTTATTAACCTAGTTTTGTATCTTGTTTTTTATTTTTATTTCACTCATGTGTTGATACAGTGGATTCATTCAATAAATTTTTAATTATTGTTCCCACTAAAACATGATTAATTTTATTCTTCAACTACAATTCATTTCATTGTTTTTTGTCTATAAATTTTAAATTTATTTCTTTAGTCTATAATTGTGATATTATTTATTAATTTTATTAACATAAATTATACAATATTTTTCATTATTATGTACATCCATTTTTTATTCAATTTGGATGATTTTCTCACATGATTAAAACTAACTTCTCCATGTATGTATAAATATCATAGAGTTAGGTATTGAGTGTTATGGTAGAGAAAATATATGAATTTGTCAATAAAACCAATGTAATTTATTGTATAAAGAATTAAAATGTTTTTAAATTCATATATCATTATATTTTATGAACTAGACAAAGATATTTTTAGGGAATGATCCCAACAAAATTGGAATGAATGGAACTCTGATCAATAGTTTGAACAGTTTCATACTTTGGTAGTTAAACAAAATGAATCTATATTATAAACCACATATGGAGAAAATATTGGTTTCCTATATAGGTAGATCCAATTTTCTAGAAACAAGCTAAATTTGTGACTTCAAAATGACTACATAGTCTAAGATAATAAACCATTCCATGTTATATTTAGGGTTATAATATGTATATGATCACTGAAATTGATCCCATCCCACTGTCCATCAATTTATTTTCAACCAAAATACTCTGTTTAATACCCATCATATTAGAATTGAGTGAGGAATCTACTTCTACGTTCTAATTTATAGTTCTCCATTCATTCCTTGCTCATCACTATGGTTCGACCCAAATCATATACTATTATATATATCTTCATTGTAGTCCATGTTGACTTTTATAAATTTCATTACTTGATCATGTCCATGCATAATCAATGATTCTGCATCGACAAGTCTTTCTCTCCCTATTATGGACTATACCCATGGGAATAAGCATGAGATATTCTATCAAAACCCCCTCCCTCCAAAGATACCACAATGATGGGAGATAGATAATTATCCACGAGTCCCACCTCCATTAGGACGTGGGTTGGTGACTAACACATGGGCAATAATAATCCAATCTATGGGATGTATTACCCTTCATAGGTTAAATATGATCGTGAGATAAAATGAATCATCCATAAGAAACATCGTTAAATTATATAAAAGTAATCCAAAAAATTCCCATAATATATGTATAATGAAAAATGACATTGGAAAAATGTTGTCAAAGTAAAAAAAACAGATAAAGTAGTTCCACATCATAAATCCAAGACTAGAGAATGTAATGTCCATAATGGTCAACATAAACTTCCAATAAACATGAAAATTGATTATATACATTGGGTGAGCATAAAAGTATACTAAATAAGATAAATATTCTATCATGCATATGGAAAAAGAGCATATTAATGCAACTATGAGAATATAGTATAACAAAATAGCACCTACAAAAATATTCTGACTAACCCATCTTAACTATGGACCACTCACCAATTAACACGTCCATGTATAATAATACAATATGAAGCATATCCATAATAGTCACCCTACATCGCTCTGCATCGATTTTATGCTCTCACACCACAATTACACACATCATGGTGCTTCCACCTATTTTGTATCACAACACATTACATATCTCTTGATGACCCTTGAGTGATCATGCTACATCACATATCAAAACTAGTGTGGTATGGTATCATGAAGATGAAGGAAATCAACCTTGTTCCCTCCTCATACCATGAATGGCCCCAAAAAAAATCCAACCCATCACATCTCAGCTAAATACACCTAGGCTATCACATATCATCACATCAAATATAGACAGTAGTACATTGGAAATAATTCCATCACAACAATGTATATCACCAATCCCTGGAAGAGGGAGTAAGTAAGTATAGGTATACATCAATCCATCCTCCCACAATGATTTTTGGAACCCCCCCCCCCCCCCCCGCGAATATATATATATATATATATATATATATATATGGGTGTTGTCAGATAGTGCTCAACTGGGGTTGGGATTAAATATAAATCATAGGTAATATATAATGTATATACATATAGAGTCATGTAACAAAAGCCTCATACTAAGGGTTCACAACCAAGTCATTATCCACCTCATAATATCCACCACTACCACTACAAAATATAAATTCACAACCCCATACAATATAAACACAACCCCAAATTCATATTTTAGTATTTATTTCTCACTAAGACATTTTTCAAATTTTTCATTACCAACCCCATCCAATATGACATGCACCATAGTTTATAACTATATCAAATTATTTTAAATAAATACATTAACCACTTAAACAAAAAAACCCATCATCAATTCATTCAACAAAAATTACCATTTAAAATATTTTTCATGTTTTTATTTCCATTACTACTCGAGCTACTAGCACTACATGACACACAAATGGAATCATAACTCAATATAACAACAACAATATATGATTTCCACCTTCCATAATATCAAAAACTCTTTCACATCCGCACTGAAAATCCACACCAAAACCACCATTAAAACCCTACTACACACCCACATCACATTAATTTCCCCCACATGAATCACAATAAATCCAACACCCATGAATCATATCCACACAACCAATAGACAACACATAAATTCATCTACAAACATGTTAGAACACATTGATTCCCTTTTCCATATCGAGCCTAAGAAATTTCATTCAATTATCCTTCTTTATTTATGTTTGTTATCACATAAGCCATATATCATAGTGAAAAAAACATTTTTTAGTATAATTGGTTAACCATTTATTTATGTTGGTGTCACAACAATCAAACAACATGGGAATCACATCATATATAAAATAAAAAAAAATTCTTCCAATAACCATGAATTTTAGTTATATAAAAATAGAGATATATCCAATATTAGAATATCAAAATGTTCTAAATGTGTATGTACTATCCACTTCCTCTTAACAAATTCATTTATCCAATTAATTTATCTTTTTTAAATTTAAATGCAATAATTTACACATAGACAAATATAGTCACCCCACCCTAGATGATAAAAAAATACATTAAATAGAGGAATTATATATGCTATACATGAACATGTTGAAATAGAAATAGGGGGTTCATGCATTTGAGGAAACCAACTTCAGGGAAGAACTCAAACCAAAACCAGCAACAAGTTTCCACGCCCAAGGGAAAGCCTCCAAAAACTATATTCTTAGGAGAAAGAAATAAAAAAAATAATGAAGGAAGGATCATTACATTATAATGATCATATCCTAAACAGGTTTTATTTGATATTGTTTTTAATTGTCCATTAATGGAAGATCTCATCAAAACCACATGGTAAAACTATTTAAAAATTATTCAGATATTCAATAAATAGCAGATATAATAATACTACTTTAAAATGGTTTCAAGATTCATTAATTAAGGCATTAAAATAATTTTTTCAAATAATAAATTTCAAAAGGGGGAAATCATTTAATTTATAGAAAATTTAATTTACTATAATGATCTACTGTTGGGGATTTACAGTTAGAGATCTACCATTAGATCAGATATCTACCATTGGAGATCCACAATTGGAGATATACAATTAAAGATAAATTATTAGTGATATACCAATTGTGATCTACTATTAGTTAAGAGATACACTGTTAGAGATCCACCATTGGAGATAAACCATTAGAGATATACAAATGGAGATTCCCCATTGGGGATCCACAGTTAGTTAAAATATCTTATTTTGGAGATCTTCTATTAGAGATCTTCCATTAGAGATCTACTATTATATTATAGATTAACCATTTGAAATATAATTATAGACATATTACTTTGAAGATCCAAGATTATAGATCAACCATTTCTGATCTATTGTTGTATATATACTATTAGATGAGATATAGACTGTTATTTCAGAGATCTATCATTACATTTGATATGTACCATTAGATCATTGATCTAAAAAACTCTATTATCTTCCATTAATCTTCTAGACCTTCCATGTACACCTCAATACTCATATTTCCCACAAAATAACCATTCAAAAGGTCTGGTCCATTATATCAAATACCTCTCAAAAAATTATCTACCATTAGATTTTATAACCAACCTATAAGTAATGAGAGGAAAGGATCGGACATACATCCCTTTAGATATCTCTCAAGGATATCGTTACATCTAATACACTTTCACCAACTAATCATTGCAAACCAATTGCCCATAATAGACTAATAATCTATAATACCCCAAATATATGAACTACGAAATTTCATCGTTGATGTTAAGATACTATCCACTCTGTGTGGCACTAACTCCCCCATACAAGATTAATAACATCATAGTATAATTCCTCTCAACTAGGACCAGGTCATCCCATTTTCATATGCAGAAATCCATTAAACAAATCACACTTCACGAAGGAAAAAAATTTCATGTAATAAAACAAAGGTCAAAACATCACATCAACTATCTGAAAGGAAATACAACATTTAAATGTCTCAAATAACTCTGAGTATTGGACACAAATATATATCTCACACTCCAAATTACTATCTTCCAAGCCACCATGCCTCCACAATAAAATAAAAAAAATTAATGGATCTTCCTCATAGAATATTCTCTCGATGATCTTGGATCTCCAGAGGCTACTCTATGAACGTCACATAATCCTAGATGTCCAACTCTTCCTCTTCAATGACATGGTAGTCATTATGAATATACTAAAAAAGTTGATATATATATATTCAAGATGTCATGGATGTGACCTGGTCGACGTGGAACTAGAAACATGTAACCCATCCCACCAATTTTCCACAATACACTAATGTGTCCTATAAACTGGGGTAGGATATAATTTCCCTAGAAAAACATATACTGCCCATGTCAAGGAAAAATCTTCAAGAAATGGTTTCTAAATGTAGACCCTAAGGGACTAATTCTATTATCAAAATAAGATTTCTTCTTGTCCTATTCATTCATATTCTCTCAAGCCAAATGAACCTTATTTTTAATGAATTTCACCATATCAAGTCCAAGAACAAAAGACTCCACAACCTCACCCCATCAAGATAGGGAAATGAATTTCCATCTGTATAGAGCTTTATATGGTTCCATTATAATGGATGAGTGGTAGGTGTTGTTATAAGAAAACACAGAAAAAGGAAGGAGTTATTCCCATGATCCACCAATGACCATGATGCAAGCATGCATCATGTCCTCCATTTTGTGGATTGTTTAATCATTCTGCACATCTCTTAGAGGGTGGAATGAAGTGCTTGGGGAAAACTAAATTTGAAAAGCTTGATGTAATCCCCAAAAAACTCACAAGGTAAAACATGAATCCTAATCCAAGAAAATTGACATACGGACTCCCTGAAAATGCACCACCTCATCTATTAAACTCTTATCCAAATAATACACTACACCTGACTCCTTGATTTCTATGAAGTGGGATGAATTCATCAATCAGTCCAAGATAAGAAAGATAACTTCACAACCACCCTGATATCGGGGAATAATATGATTAAATAACTTGATATTTTTTTCCACTTTGAAAGATCCAAATGATAATATAATCATCCTGTAGCATGATTCTAAGCTTTTACCTTCTGGAAATCCAAACACCTCTCCATGAACTCCACCACTACCCATTTCATCTCAGGCCAAGAAAAATTGCATTCTTAATCTATTACACATCATAGAAACACTTCAGTGTATTTAAAAAAGTGAGATATGAATCATATAATAGAATCCATCATGAATTACTACTAGGAAAAACATCCTCCTAAGAAAAAAACCAGTTCTGACAATCCTCATACCATCACTTAGGAGCATCACCATGGATAAGATGATCATGCATCACCTCTACATCTATGTATCACCACAATGAATCATTTATCTACCACATAATTGATGACCACATTGTTATATGAAATAATAAACCTTCTCTTCCATCCACATTTTCATATTACTGTAAGAATTCTTACTCCTTCATTTCTCTTTATGCATCCTTAGGCTACTAAATAGCACCCTTCTATGAATTTTTATTCAAAAATCAACCTCAAAATTACATTTTCTATTGGTTTAGTAGATATAAATATCTCATTTCTAAAGAAACTCAAACGGAATCTATTATCTCATATTCAGATGACATTGAGAAATGATATACCTCAAACTCTTTTGTAATATGAAGATCACAAAGTGCTCCCCAGTCAGTTAATATTTCCACAACATTAGCACAGTCATAACTGCTGCTAGCTCTATATCATGGGTTTCATTATTACACTCATTAGGATGTACATAACCTAACATTTAAGATATCATCACCTTATTTTGCATCAATAGGAATCCCAATATTAGAGGAGAAGTATCACAAGATACCTCAAGCATCACACACTCCTCATAAAACTGAAGCAATGGGGCTCTAACTAACCCCTCTTTTATGTAACCAAACATTAACTAGAACTGATCCATCCACACAAAATCTTTGTCCTTACATGTAAACACTCTAAATAGGGTTTAAAATTGATAGAAATATTCCAAAAAAACTCTGATAATTTCTTGTTATTCCAAGGAAGCTACAAACCTCTATCATGTTCTTGGGTGATGCCCAAGAAAAAACATCATCAAACATTATTGGGATTATATCCAAACCCTACTTAGACACCATATAACCATGTAAATGCAACTCTTGCATCCAAAAAGTAATAATGGAAATCTTTTCATATTTATGATGGTGAAAAATAACCTATAAGATATCCATGAGATTCCTGACATGTCCATCCTCTAAATTTGAGTAGATAAAAATGAAACTGATGGATACAATCAAGAACTTGTCCATTTATTCATCGAAAATAGAGCTCATGATCCCCATGAACACAATTATCATTCTAGATACCAAAAAGGTCATGACCACAAACTCAATGTGTATATACATTCATTTAAATGAAGTCTTATGGATATCTCCTTCCATCACCCTCAACTGGGGATATCCAAACAACATATTGATCTTGGAGAACCAACTAGATCCCCTCAAATATACAGAAATATATGCAATCTTTGAAAGTGGTTAGTGATTATTGATGAATACTTGGTTTAACTTTTCATAGTCTATGGATATGATCAGACTATCATACACCTTCATAGATAATAATAATGGAGTACACCATGGTGAACACTTGTTCAAATGAAAACCCAATCCATTATATTATTTATTTGAATATAAAAATACCAAAACTCAAAAGGTTTCATCTAATAATGATCCAATAATGTTATAGAAGAACAACACTACAATTCTACCTTCCACACTAGGTCAAATTGAGGGTTAGTACCACAGCCTCCATGGGTAAAATAACCAAGAATTCCTTGACCACCATAGGGGCCTCCACTACCCAGGTGTCCACTAACTCAACTAAAATCCCACTATCATGGAATGTGGGGTCTCCACACACCTACTACCCACCTAAATGCCCCTCTCACCAATGAAAACCACTCTTTAGACATCCTCATCTGAATTCATAACTCTACTCTGGATGAAGTCAATAGCAGAAAACAGATAATACTACTAGCCGATGTTGAGAATCACATTTAATGACATAATCTAAAGTAATAAATGGTCATTGTGGGACTGATGTGGCCCAATTATCATTATACACCCCCATCAGAATTTGAACAAGATAGTTTGGCCTCTAATTGGAATAGTAAACCCCAAGGGAATGAGAAGAATTTCTAAATATAGTCCTAGAGAATATAATATATATGGTGAAAAAAATGGATGAAAATATCCTAAATAGAACAATACACAAAAAGGAAATAAGGAAAAGTGAGTGTACCACAAATTATCTATGGTCCCTCTAGTACTTCTACCTCCACTACCCATAACAAACCACTCCCAACTCATATGACTCTCTATAGACATCATCCTCCATGACCACACTCAGGCCGAGGTCTGTGAGTAGGAGAAACATCCTGAGGCCTCCCTCTACCTTCCAAATACTATCTCAGTGGAACAAAAGTTTTATAACCCTTTTGTTGGGATAACTACACTAGAAACTAATTCTACGGATAACCTCGAAACTCTCAATCCCTACCGAAATAAGCTCAAGATTCCAGTTGTAATTGATTCTGAAAATGTCAAGGAAGCCCATTGATTAAACACGCTGGTCTGAAGTACCCAATAAAATCATGGAACTGACTAGCCCCATAATATTAGATGTGACGTTGTTGAGGTTGAATCTTTGTTGTTCAAAACCATGATGGCCATAGTGCCTAAGTCCTACCATTGAAAAATCTACTCCTCATGAAACCCTAATGGTTATACCATCATAGTAAACCTCCATGTGGGTGCATCCACTAAATCACCTCTACCTTGTTCTAGACATCCAGATACATTGGAAATGTAAAATGAGTTTATATATATCAGAACAAATAATGCATTTTCTCCTCAATATATATCACAAGATACTCTTCATTCAAAAAAATGGTCTTGGAAAAAATGAACAAGGACCTTGAACATAATCCCAATCTTTTGCACTGATAGCCTCCTCTACTAAAGAGAGAGTATCTCCCACATCATTAAAACTTTTATTGGTGACATAAGTAATTCTACATGAAACTAATTATAGAAGGCATCCCCTGAAACATCATCCTCCGTATATCACCAAGGTATAACCTCCACCACTGACGTGTAACTCCTCACATCTGATTAACTACTTTGGGGACCTAGTACACCATTGAGTATTGGTTCAAACTGAGTGACATATCCAATTCATGTATCCATATATATTTATCCAAATTAATGAAACTAACCTCACACTTCCCCAAATAATTCCCAAAAAGGCTTCACAAAATCCTCTACCACTAATCATCATCCTCAACTATATCAACCCTCTAACGATAAACTGTGTCAGTCGGCTGGACCTCCGCTACCTGAGCCAAACAAAGATGATGATGATGAGAAATAGATAATGTGGGAAATAAATTTTTCTTAATCCAAAAAACATTTAATATTATTTAATTCGTTCAATTTAACCTCCCCAAAAAACACAACTAAAATATATTCAAAATTCATAATGATGTATGTTCCTCTCCTATGTATCTAACCTAAAAATATTTTTAGCTCACATGGTCATTCAATAATCTTAGAATTTATGCAGTAGATCATGGGGGACCCTAAAATCCTATGTCCTAGATAGTCACCTTAGAATATGACACCTGACAAGGTTACCTAGATATATTTCCACTCTAACATATGAAATCCTCACTATGACTATCTCTAAAATTTACCATATATCTCAACCATCAACCTTTAAAATCACTATCACGACCCCCCCCCCCCACCAAAGATACCATAATGAGGGCAGATAGATAATGACCCCCAGTCCCACCTCCAATAGGCCCCGAGTTGTCTACTAGCATTGAGGAAATATATAACACATATATGGAAGTAAATTATTTCTATAATATAAATAGAATAGAGAGATAAGATAAATCATCAACAAGTAATAACATGGCATAAAATACAATTAAGACAAATAAGATCCCAAAATGTATGAAAAAATAAAACTAATACTAATAAATACCTACAAATAAAACACCAAAAAACGATAAAGATAAACCAATGAAACAACATAAATCCATGCTTTGATATAGAAATCTCTAGTATGGTCCATCTAATCCTCCTGAAGACCTGAACATAGTTCCTTATTAGTAGGGTGGGAAAACAAGTATACTCATTAAGAAAACATATGTTTCTCATTAACATGTGAAAAGAGCACAATAATGCACCTCTGTGAAAATAGTAGATCCAAACAACACATATATAGGTATACTAACCAACCCATCATCACCTTGGCTTACTCACTAAATAACAAAACCATGTATAAAAATAAAATATAATTAATTTTGATGAAGGGTACTCATACCACTTCTCCACTATTTGTCTACCTTCAGATCCCATCATTGTACATCCTAACACTCTTAAATCTTTTGTATCATATCACATCGCTTTTTCCTGATCACAATTAGTCCATCACACCACATAACATATCATAACCAGTGTAGAAGGGTATCATGTTTATGAAGAGCATCAACCTCGTCCCCTCTTCCAACCATGAATGACAACCACCACAATCTATCCTATCAAATCATGGAGAAGACACTTGTTCTATCACATATAATAAAATCACATATAGAAAATGTCACTTTTTTACTCCATGACACCACATCTCGTACATATCACAAGTACATGAATGATGGAGTTTGGAAGAGTGAGTTTATAGTCATCCATCGTTCCATCAAGATGCTTGTAAAAATGTATCATCTCAATATTTCATTGTTTTTGTCTTTTTATATTTAATCTATTTGATATCTTGTGTTACATGGAATACCAAGATTAAAAAAATGATCAAATTTTATTATTTAATTATGACTTTTTGTCATCTCATCGATGGAATGGTGTAAATGAATGAGATTAACTATATTATGAAAATAGATCTTACAAATTTTTATAAAATTAATTCCCTGGATACCAAATAATTAGAAATAAAAATTAAAACATATTGACAAATAAATGATGTGTTTTTATAATTTATGGCAAAAATGAAATTTTATCTTAATAAATTAAATAATTCATTATTAGTGAAATATATAAGGAAATTTATATTTTATATATTCTATAATAAATCTATAAATTAAATCAATATGTTTTATAGGATTAAGGCAATAATAAATCCAATATATTCATAATAATCTTTTTTTAAAGCTGGTTTTTGTCGCCATTTGGTTGAGCACATATTTTAAATATAAATTTTAGAAATTTTATATTTTTTTATCTTAAAAAATTATTTTCAGTTTTTAAATATGAATATGAATGTTATCGTGGGGTGAAATTTTGGTTTTTTTGGAGAAATTTCATTTTTTATGAATAGTGAATAATAATGAATTTTAATTTAAAACTGAGTTTTTATATAATTTATTTATAGAGTTAAATTATTTTTTAAAATGGTTTAAAATTATAAATAGATAAATTATACATAAATAAATACAATTTAGTTTATTTTAATTAATTTAACATTTAAATTGCATATAAAAACATTTCAATATTTTGAATTTTTTCACTTTAAAAATATGCTTTCCCATTGAGTATGAGGGACTAATTTTAAAGGTAACTTTAATTTTTTTTGAATTAAATAGAGTAAAATGGTTTATTTTCTTTAATATAACTATCCAAATAATTTATTAGTCCAATTTATTTTTTTTGTATAAAAAAGTTGTGTTGGTAAAAAAAATTATAGTGGTGTAGGTAAAGAATAAAACACGATAAATTAAAAAAGGTAAAGGCTTAAAATAAAATAAAAATATATAATTTAAGAGTTATATGATGTATTTAATGAATCTTACCATCATATAAACTATTGATTTTCATTTATATTCCAGTAAATTAATTAAACCTCAACACATTTGTCCTTAAATATGAAATAATCATTGTTTTAATCACTTAAACTCACCTCTCCTCAAGTATAAATATCACAATTCACCATCCTATTTTGAATACAAATACTTTAGGAACCTAAAATATCTACCAAAAAGTCTCATCCTCACTCTATCAATATCCTAGTTCTACTGGTCTAACAGAAATAACAAATCTATGGTTCTCAAAGGTCTCTTAAGGATGTGATATTCAAGAGGTAGTTTTATCAAAGAACCACTCGTAATTTCTTTTATTCTTGTATTTTCTACCCACCTCCTTAATAAATCATTCCAAAAATAATTTTAGAATAATTTTTATAATGTAATTTTATGTTTCTATAGAAATATCTTACATCCATACATTTTATGTCCTCTTGTCATTCAATGAAATTTAACTATTATTCAACTTATGTGGGTTAGTCACCTATGTGAATAATTTTTTTTTGTTCATTTTCCATTTTCAAATTAGTGGATGATCTTAAAAATATTATTTATTTAAACAATTATATAATTGATATATAATAACAATGTCATTTTCTATAAATAATATATATTCATAATATTAAATAAAATGAAACAATTTTGTGATATTCAGAAAAATGACCAAAATAAGCTACCCATTAATCATTCTCATTTTATCAAATGAATCCTCACGACAGAAAAAAAATTAATGTAGGATCACTAATAATCCTATAATTTCATTGATACAATTTTAGACCACCTTTATTGTTTTAATCCCAATTTACAAGAACATCTCTAATTTTACACAAATGAATAGATCCTGAAACCTTGAATCAAACGCACATGAAACCATGAAAATAATGAAATATTTTTAATTTCTGGGTCATAATATGTTATAAAGTTATCACATAAGGAATAGTGAATATTAATAAATTTATTTAATGGGATAATAACATTTTTTAACCATTATACAAGAAGCTAATGTATGCACCACTACAAGGAAGGGTGAGGTGAGGGTTTCTTCATCTCACATTTACATTTGTGGGATTTATGAATTATTCACCACTTCTTTGTTTTTGTTGTATGTATAAACACTTTTTCTATATCATATAATTAGTATCATTATAATAATGGTATTTAATGTTTTATTTGACTATAATTACTTTTATTTGGAATACAATTCGGCTGATTACAAGTAGTAGTGGATTTCTTAACTCATTTTTCATTCATTAGGATCAACTTATCTTTTATTGATTATGTGATAATAATATTTTGTTTGAAATTAATTTTAATTATATGTTTTTGTATTTTATTTGATTTATTTATTTAATGAAAATACACATAATATATCCATTTGAATAATAAAAGGATCTTTATAACAGAATTCATATCAATCTCCATTCATTGAGAAATATTCTGATGTTATATTCCTTCATTCATTTATGAGGTATATATACATCCCCTTTGACATATCCTATTAATCTCATGTAATTTATTTATTTTTAAACACTATTCATTTATTGGGATTATGATTCATATGTTTCAATGTGGGATAGGTCAATTTGATTTAAAAATCACTTTCCATAGAGATTATTCGATATATAATGAATGATTCTGACATGAAAGAATATGTGGGGACCATATGTTGAAAACCCCCTTGTGGCATGGGTATTCCCATGAGATGAATAATGTGTTCGAATTAAATGGGTTTTTTCTATAATGATTAAATTGTCCTGTGAAAGGTCTTGATGGTAGTGGTTCTTGTTTAAGATACATGTTGTCCAATAATTAAGTATTTCATTCCATAAGAATTCAGTTATTATTATATATATAATTTTCACTATGAAAAAATATATGGATGTATTTTATTTTTATTTTATTGATTAAATGGAATGTTTTCCCTTTTATTTAATTTCTATATTGATTATGATTATTAATTCTTGTCAAATTTTTGTGGTACATAATCCATACTCAGTATTTGAGATCACAAGTTTCTTATGTTTTATTTTTCCCCAAGAATCCATGATTTTTTTTAATATTTAGGGTTGATCGATGGGTATTAATGGTATTCTAAAATAAAATAATTTTTTTTATTTTTTTGTGCAAAATGTAATTTTAATTTAAAATATGTATCTTGTTTACCAATACTACTAAACTATTTTTCATTTGGGATGTGATTTATTGTATCTTATTCCAATCTCATAAATTAAGGCACCAACTTTGGGATAATGGGGTCTTCTTTATTACAATTGGTATTAGAGGAAGTTTAGTATAAACATTGGGAAATATATTGAGGAAAATGTATACTATCGAATATATCCCTATGACTATCTTTTAGGATAAGTATAAGTATAAGATGATTTTATATATATTTTAAATTACCAGGGATTACCAATGGTAAACTAATATCCTATAAATGATTCATTGTGACTACGTTATAGATATATATGAATACTGTTTCTCACAATGTGATTTTTGGTTTTTCTCAAGGGATTTAACTAGAAGGAACTAGGTTAATGTTGAATACATTAAAAAATATATTGATGATAAACCAAATGGTATGTTGAATATAGGTTATAGTGATTATTACTAATCAGCTATCATGATATATTATTATAAACATTAACCATAACCAACCATTTGATTCACCAAAGAAGTGAAGGATATAGGTTTACATAGAGTGTGAGTAGTGGATATCATGGAGAAAAGAAATTTCTAGAGTCCTATATGTTGAGAATTTGAGAATAAACACCCAAGTGAATTACTTATAGGAATAATAATATGTTTTGGTTGTGGAAACAAGCACATAAAGAAAGAATTTTTTTAGGAAAAATGTAATATTTTAAACAAGAGACTTATTAAGGAGTTATCGATGGTTGAATATATTGAAAGTGGAAAGTATGATCATTATTTCAATATATCTCCAAGGGGATAAACACCTGAAAAATTCAATAAGGTTTTATGAGTAATAGTTACACTTTTTATGATGAAAAGACAACAAATTTCATGTGAAATGAAAGGGGAATAAGATATTGAATCATATTTGAGGGTTAAAGAATGAAGTGGAATGATTCAATTATTGTGTTTTTGTAATCAATAATTATGTTGTAAAATTATCAACTATATTATAATATTAAAAATCAAGACATATAAAAGGACTTTACTACAATTATTCTTCTTTATGTATTTGGAAGTATTTGATGAATAGTAAAGGTAACCAAGAGGAGAGCTTCTGTTCCAAATCGATCTTTTAGAAAAAACATGATTTGGGGAAGATAATGTTAATATGGTTTTTATGTTGAGTTAATAATTATAAAGAAATTTTCATGGGATATTATTAGTGACTATGATTTTTTTTAATGATTTGATGGTTTATTTGGGGTTTACTACATGTTTGGATTTATTAAATATATTAAAAAAACCTAAGATCTTATTTTTAGAAGCATGTTTATTGTCATTCATTATTAATGGTGATAAAAATATTCATATATTTGGTATGTGAAAATAATATATACATTATTTTGTTAGGAAAATCTACTTTTAAGTTGATTTTTAAATTTATTAACCTTCCCTCTAATTTTTTTTTCATTACATTTAGACATACATTTTATAGATGAGTCATAAGATTAACTACTTAGGGAGTGGATTGATTTTAACTTTGGATATTTTTTCTTGATGTTAAAGTATTATTTTATCATAGTGGAGAACTTGTGAATACCATTTTTCTTTAATTAAACATCTAATAGATGAAGAAATGATTTATGGATCTTTAAATAATGTGCTTCAGGTATATAAATTTATCTTCAATATATATTTCATGGATTAAGAAATAATGGGAAGATAGATCAAAGCCCAAAAAAGAGTGGTATTATACTTATGAGATGAAATTAATTAATTATTCATTGTAAAATTATTGTGAAATAAAATTTTATCTTATTAATATGAATTTTTTTATATCAATGACTTTTTTCGAAGTAGTTTTGTATATATTTTTTTGTTTATTAACCATCTCGTAACCTTTCCATTTCACGAACAAGCCCGATTTAACCCTAAACCGGTCACCCATGCCAGCCCATGACAAGTCCCATGAGGAATTCCTGATCCTCCTAGGATTGCGAGAAGCACCGAGGTCATCAATAGAGTACCCAAGGGAATAATTTTTCCCAGATATAAACAATCAAACAGATAATGGAAAGAATTGGACACCCCAAAATACATTTATATAAAACATGATCTGAACATTATTTTTACAAGAGACTAAAAGTACAACAAAACCAACAACTCAACTGACCAAAACAGATAGACAACTAACTCCATGTGACCCCTCTGTTCACTCTCCAACACAATGATCACACATCGCCCAAGGAGATTGAACTCAATTTAAAACCTGCATAAGGTCTAACAATAGAATAAGACTATAGGCGTGAGTATTAAAACATAGTAGGTTATCCCAATATTCAATTCCCAATTCAGATCATTTAAAATAAAATAAAAATCAATTTCATGTTTTAAATATAAGATATAAAGGTATGTTTTCAAAATGTGGTCAAATTCTTAAAATAAAAGTTACAAGAAAATAACTTGCATGCTTTATAAACAAGAATTCACGTAACCATTTTCAAAGAGGTGAAAATTCAAAAAGAAACTAGTTTTCATGATGTATGCTTTAAAGAATGTACAATTTTAAATAAATCACACACACTGCTAAATTTAGAAACTAAACAAACTGTATGCTGATGGTGCGTAAAAAATAGCCAATCATCACAAATCACGGGAAAAACCATAGAAACTAGTTAGTTGTGAGCCCTAGGTACCTCGTATCTCGGTGAATGTATCCATATTAATTATCCATTCCTGTGCACACGATCCTATATTTGAGATAATTCCCATAAACTAGTGGGCCCCCTATTGGGATTCATCACATTTATTAATGAGAGATAAAAAAACTATTAATTGATGGATTCATAACATTTGTTGATGAGAGATGATAATTATTAATGGAGTGATTTATATCACCATTAGTTGAGGATTTTATCCCAACATTAATGGATATTTAATTCTCAATATTAATGGATGGAATATTAGATGTTGACTGCATTAATTAGTTAATATGGACATGGTTTTTATATAAATAGGATGAGACAACATATTTTAAAAGGGGTGTGCTAGCAATATGTAGTTAGAAAGGGAAAACAAAGAAGGGGATGTTGCATTTGTGGTGGCCCATGTGTCACGACAAAGACTGAAAAATTATATTGTTCGTGTGGTGATGTTCTGGGCAGGGTGTTCAAGATGCAGTCCACCAGGAGGATAAAGGGGGATGTCACATTTGTGATAGCATGTGCGACATGTCAGTATTTTATCAGTGCAGAGCAACATAAATGCAATTGATGGTTGGGGCCACACATAGAAATTATTATTGATAGCAGTGATCAAGTGGAGTCTCCCGATTGATGATCGGTGGTACATAATGATGGAGAGATCATTTAGGTTTCGCAAGCTGGTGCAAGGTTTGATGCATGTTCTGGTGAAGATCACTGAGATAGTGACGTTTCATCGAAAGAAGTGTGACCTTTTGTCATAGATATTTCGTTCGATACATGGTGTGAGCAGGATTTTTATGAGAGACATGGCCGAGGAATATCAGGGTGTGGTTATTAGAGAAGTTTTCTACACTCTCTCATTTGTAATTCATGTTCAGGCACTACATGGAATCTTGTATTCTTTGATTCATAGTGAATTATCATGAAATTCCCCATGTGGTTTTTTAATCATCCTCATGGGAGGGTTTATTCCACATTAAAAAATCATGCGTGATGATTTATTTATTCTGCTCATATAGATTTTGTATTTCGTCGGGTTTCTCAAGATATATGTGGGAAAGAAATTTTCAGACCGGAATTGGTATTCTCCCCAACAAGTGGTATAAGAGGTTTTTGGTTCAAGCATGTAGATTAAAGTGAGAATTTTGGAATCTTCAAAGAGGATCACATATGCGTGTGCAGAGCAGAATAAGGATTCAAAATCAATGTAGGCTGAGAGAGGTGATGAGCATGTTGGCTAAGGGGATGTTGAGTAGGGGGAGCAGTTTATTCCGGCAGGTGCTCTAGATTTTTTTCCGATCACGATTATTAAAAAGACAGATGTTTCTGGTTCTTGTCTTTTTTAACTGGATGGTGAAAATTCAAATGTGACGATGATCTTGGTGTTTGATTTTCTTTTTTGTAGGGGGGTTTGATATTTATTGTATTATAAGTACACAAGGACATCGTTATATTTTCTACAGTTGATGACGATTGGTGTGATACTGACCATTTTTAATTCCAACTGGGTTTTTTTGGATGGTTTCATTAATTAATGTGATGTAGGGGGAGATTGTTGGGATTCATCACATTTATTGATGAGAGAGGAATAAATTATTAATGGAGGGATTCATAAAATTTATTTATGAGTGATTTAAGTTATTAATGGAGAGATTTATATCACCATTAATTGAGGATTTTCTCCCAGCAGTATTGGATATTTAATTCTCAATATTCATGGACAGAATAAAGAATGTTGACTGCAATAATTGGTGATTATGGACGTGGTTCCTATATAAAGAGGATGTGACAACATATTTTGAAAGGGGTGTGCTAGCAAGATGAAGTTGGCTAGGGAGAATCGGGAAGGGGATTCCACATTTTCGATGGCGTATACGTCACGACAATGACTGCACAATTATATTGTATGTGTGGCGATGTTCTGGGCAGGGTGTTCAAGATTCAGTCCACTGGGGGAATGAAGGGTGTTGTCACGTTAGTGGTAGCATGTGTGGCACATCAGCATTTTATTGTTGCAGAGCAGTGGCAACACAATTAGAAGTCGGGGCCACATATTGATATAATTCTTGATAGTGGTGATTAGGTGGTGTGTTACGAGTGAACATTGGTGGTACATCATGATGGAGAGATCATTCGGGGGCCGCAAGATGGTGTGCAGTTGACACATGATTGGGTGAATATCTCTAAGGTAGTGACATTTTGTCGAAATAAGGGTGTCATTTTGTCACATATTGAACTTCGGATACATTGCATTAGTAGGATGTCTACACAAGACATGGACGATGCGTATTTGGGTGTGGTTTTCACACAGTATTTCTACACTCAATCATATGTAATTCATGTTTAGGGATTACATGGATTCTAATATCTATGATTCATATTAATTTTTTTTTAAAATTGCCCTTTGGTTTTTTAATGCTCTGTATGGGATGATTTTTTCAAATTAAACAATCTTTCATACTAATTTATTTATTCTTCTCATATCGCTTCTATATTTTATCGGGTTTCTCACGATATTTTTTGGCAAGGAAATTTCGACCTAGAATCGAGATTCTCCCCAAAAAGTGGTTTGAGAGGTGGCCGGTTCATGCTAGTAGTTTAATGTGATAATTATGGAAGCTTAAATGAGGATCTCAAATGCGTGCATGGAGTAGAATAATGTTTAGAAATTAAAGCAGGCTAAGAGTTGTGATGCACATGTTGGCTCATGGGATTTTGAGCAGGGGAATAGTTTATTCCAGTAGGTTCTCTAGATTATTTAGTGTTTACGATTATGGGGGAGGCAAATATTTTTGGTTTTGGTCTTTTTCAGAAAGACAGTGTAGATAAAATTGTGATGAAGATTTTGGAATTTTCTTTTCTTTTTTTTATTGGGATATGATATTTATTTTATAAGATGTGCAAAAGGACGTCGTCATATTTTCTGATGTTGATGACGGTTGTGTGATACTAACATTTTTTATTTCCAACTAGGTTTATTGGATGGTTCCATTAATTAATTAGATGATGGGGGAGATTGTTGTGATTCATCATATTTATTTATGGGGGAGAGAAAAAAATTATTAATGGATGGATTCATCAAATTTTTTTATGAGTGATGAAAATTAGTAATGGATAGATTTATATACCCATTAATTGAGTATTTTCTCCCAATATTAATGGATATTTAATTCTCAATATTATTTGATGGAATAATGGATGTTGATAGCATTAATTAGTGATTATGGACTTGGTGTAAATAAAAAGAGGATGCGACGACATATTTTTAAAGGGGTGTGCCAACAAGATGTAGCCGGCAAGGGAGACACGGGAGGGGTTTTCCGCATTTGTGGTGGCCCGTGTGTCACGTCGAAGACTACAAAATTATTTTTTATGTGTTGTAAAGTTATTGGAAGGGTTTTCAAGATGCAGTCCAATGGGATCCAGAAGGGGGCGATTACATCAGCAGTAGCATGTGCGACACCTCAGCATTTTATCAGTGTGGAGCAGTGGTGACACAATTGATGGTCAGTGCCAGGTATTGAAAGACATCATGATGGCGGTGATTAGGTGGCATGTATCGATAAAAGATGGGTTGTAGATCATGTTGGAGGGACCATTTAGGTGGCGCAAGCTAGTGCACGGTAGGTGCATGTTCGGGTGAAGATCCCCGAGGTAGTGACTTTTCATTGACAGAAGGGTGATGTTTTGTCATAGATTGATCTTCTGATATATGGAGTCAGCGAGATGTTTATCAGTGACATGGGAAAGGCGTATCAGGGTGTTCTTATCAAAAAGGTTTTCTACACTTTCTCATTTGTAATTCATGTTCGGGAATTACTTGGATTAATGTATTCTCTGATTCATATAGAATTTTATAAGAATTTCCCCATTGTTTTTTAATCCTCCGCATGGGAGGGTTTTTTCCACATTAAAAAATCATGCATGCTGATTTATTTATTCTGCTCATACTGATTCTATATTTAGTCAAGTTTCTCACGATAATGTTTTGAATGAAATTTTCTTCCCAGATTCAGGATTATCCCCAACACCCCTACCACCACCATCATCATAGTTTTGTTATGGTTGTCATCATCAGACTTGCTACGTAAAATAAGGACCAAACCCCATGGGATCACTAGTATAATTCTACACGTCTTCCCCTAGATACATGGGATTCCCATTATTTCTCAATAAAATTACACATATTATAAAATAAAAATTTCAAATAAAAATTCCATTCACAAACTATAAACACACAAAAAACCCACAAACATTCTTCACATTTTTTCACTAATCAATAAACCACTAAATCCTTTCTCCAAACTATTAAAGGAGTGTATTTAGGCTTTTCAAATTAAAATCATTCAAAAACACTCTTTTAATAATAAACACACAACAAAACAAAACCAAAAAAATTTTAAAACCAGAAAAACATTTAATAAATTCATTTCATGGACTATAAAACAATCCCAATTGACACAAAATGGCATATACTTGTAAAAAACACATTCTTCATTTTTTGGAAAGGCCAAGCGACCTTTTAAACATTTTTTCAAAACTAACATTTTACAAAGTTATACATTCCAATTTTATTAAGGAGGTGTATAAACACTATTAACTGAATTAATCTATATACATAAATTATTTAAAACACACACATTAAATATTAAAAACACAACCATTTTCCTAAGGATGTGAAACATGCAATTTTCTAATAACCTCGACCAAAAAATGTTGTAAACCAAAACCCATTTGTTTGTAAAACCAAATCAAAATTGGAAATCCATAAAAGGATACAAGAATAATTATTCCCATGCTTCCAATGTATTTATAAATCCAAACAAATCATTTTAAATTGAACTAGACACATAAATGCCAACCGGGAAATTTACTAAACACGTTGCATGCTCTCTTTGACAAAAAAACTTATTTAGGAACATAAAAAGGGAAAAAATACCATTTTCATGACTTAAAGTTATTTAATCTACTTAAAAATATTCAAAATACCATAAACCAAGTTCCAAAGCTCATGGAATAATTTATCAAACAAGACAATTGCACATTTCTTCCAAACTAACTATATTTTTAACAAAAATATGCATAACACATCATTTTCACACCCAAAAATTAGAAACAAGGTCTCACAGCAGCACATTTTATATAAATATGGTTATAATGGAATTATAATGATGGAACATAATTGATAAAGTACTATGAATGTGATATATTACATCAAATCTGTGGCGGAATGGAAACACATACCCGAAATCACCCGCTGCGGTTACCAACACTCTAGACCTATAAGGACCGACCTTAAACAAACCAATCCACTATAAAAAATAATTAAAAAATAGTACCCTATTTTGATAATGACCAGAGGAGAAGAGAAAACCAAATGAAAATGAAAGGATAAGGAAGAGGGAGAAGAACAGAGAGGGAATATAACCTTGGAAACTAAAGGACATTTCATATTTCCTTAGATCTACACCCATTGAGAAACAATAATGGAATTGAACTACTTGTAGATTCTCCTTAGGTATGGAATAACCATGGATGTTTTATTTTGTGTACAAAGAGTAAAAGATAAGGTATTTATGAAAGAGACAATATACCTTAGAAAATGTGGATGGCTTCGGGAATATTGAAATGTTTTTCCTAATTCTTTGATAATATGAGCTCCAAAGAGTGAAAATAGACAATGGGGTTGTTCCTAGGTATCTTGGGATTGAGTGGGATGTGTAATATCTGAAAATTTCAAAAAAAAAATGATATAAAATAAAAATACTTTTAAACTAGAAATATGCCTATGGGTCTTCCCAATACCTGAATAGATAACCCAAATTCACCAGGTTTATTAATTCCTAATGGGTTCAAAAAAAAATGTATGCTTGAATATGTTAAGGGAGGAAAAATAAGATGTGGAATGAGTAATAAATGTAAAAATTGAAGGATTTATTAAAGAAAGAAAATATGTTTTTAAAACTAGAAATCATCTCACGATTTATCCAAAATCATGCGGTAACCACCATTTCTACAGAACTCACAAATAAAAATAATTTAGGCACCCAAATATTGTTGATTAGATATATATAAAACTTAAAAACTCAAAATTAATCTAACCCAAGACCCAGGAAAAAGTTAAAGATTTCCAATGAACCAGATCAAAACAACAACATGAAAAACCTAGTGTAACAATTAACCCCACCATTAAAGCTTTCTACCCCCGAAAATACATAGCACTTTCCAGCTAAAATATCAACACCAAAGGATTCCTTATCAATATGATCCAACCTCTCAAGACAAGGAAATATCATTCAGACGTAAATGATCTTAATCCTATTGCCTCAAACAAAACACCAACTCCACGACACTTCCTAAGAATCAACCGACGGATCAAGTCACAACCTACACTATAAATTAAGAACAAGATTTTTGGGCCTTCTCCCAATAAACTCAATGATCACCCAAACCAAAGATCAGTCACGAAAACCAAATATTCTTAGGGAGCCCTAAATGGACTCCCTTCCATTAAGAAACTATTATCACAAGACATGTTCTTAGTATTAAAATCCATGAGACCTATGGTGGGTCTCCCCACCATTAGAAACCATCTATCAATGAAAAAAAATAAATTAAACATGATCTTTATTAAGGCCCCACTCAACAAATCCAACCAATACCCTCCTAAAACAACCTACCAACCCGTATTGAGAGAAACAAAACATGAAAATTTAATCCACCCACTCTCAAATGGAGTCGGCAAGAACTGGGCCAATACGCTAGGCATGGATCCAGACCCCCACCAATTAGGGAGGTTAGGGTAGGGGACTGAATCAGTGGGTCCTTGAAACAAAAAAAATAAACAAAGGAACTATCTCACTGAAATGGTAGTGTTATGAGCTTCGCAGTATTACACATAATCCTAGGACTCCTAACTATAAGCTAGCTTCACTTGGAAACCAATGGATGAAGCTATGATTCATGAAGAATTTATTGCCTCAAAGTCAGGCTTTGATAATCACCAACTTGTACACCACCACATAGTTCCACACACTACCACATTACACTCCCAAGAAGAAACAAAAAAATGAATAGACACCATAAATATATCTTCTTCAATAATACACTTTAAACCAAACAAGAACATAGAGATACACTACACTATTTTCACTTACTCCGAATGAGAAGAAGAATGAACCTCGAATACAAAAAAACCCACTAAACATCATCGAACACAACTTTTAAAACCGAGAGAATAACCATAAAGGTGATGCACATTAATTCAAGCCCAAACAAATCTTTATTTCAACAAATGGGATGAGGTATCATTATATGAGGTGGATTTAACATTTGAATCAAATTCATTGGTTGATAAATTGATCAACATGCCAATGGAGAACCATCAGTGGCCACTATACAACATCCAACGCATCTTTAGATACCTGCTAAACATTACCTCAAAACCGAGCCACCAACAAGATCCCATCTCAAGACACAACCAGATTATGACTTCTAGATCATAAGGAAGGATACCTAATAGAAAATAATTCTATGAAAAAGGATTAACCATCCACTTAACCATTGGTTCATAACAAAAACCACTATTTATCATCTTCAAACACTTTTGAAAAAAATAAACTAACTGGGTTGATTTTCACACTCATCAATGGTCTTTTATCAAGTCTCACTCACATGAACATTTTCATTCCACCATGGGCACTAAAATACCATGCCATACCAGAAATTTATCCATATATCCATAAAACATTCAATGTGAGAAACCATGAAAATGCCAAATGAAAAAAAATCGTCCATAAAAAATAATCATGTACATTCCAAAGGCACATTAACCACCAAATCAAAAACCATATTCAGATTTCCGATGAAAATCCAGGCATCATCAAGAACAATTTTCTTAAAAAACCATTTAATTTAAAAGAACAACCAAAAATTACCTTTCTATTCCAAATATCCCTTTCCCATTTTAAAAAAATTCATCAAGGTATCTTTTAATATTCTGATTGCAATTAAGACCATTACCCTTTCTAAGAAAACACCAACTACCCAAAAACAATTCATTAGATTCAAAAACTTATAAACTTCCCAAAACACCCCATTTAAAACAATAATTAATAATCACCATAAAATGATTATAACATTAAAAATATTTGATTCCAATAAACAACATGTTTAGATTAGGGAAAATTCAATCTTATTAAATCATTTCAACTTAATCCCAAAAAACATTAAAAAAAACACCACCTTCCAAAACCATTCTTATATTTATTTTTTTATAACCCAATTTCCCCTTATTTAAAACCATTCCTTCATTTCAAACCCATTTCTATAATTCTCACATATGTATTTATAAAAAAATTATAATTCAATATAGGTCTAAGAAAACAAAAAAAGTAAACTAGTGTCAGTATGTGACTTGACCATATGGTTGATAGCCAAATGTCAAACACAACACAAAAAAACAGATACTTATTAAGACCATGCCCCGGATCCACATGGACTTCAATGCTCCGCATGCTCACTGAGGCCATTAGTCAGACTCTCCTTATCGTATCCCTACACCAAACTGTCAACAAGAACAAAGGACACTAATAAAATTGGGCATCCCGAGGAAACTAGATGATTAGAAAAAGAAAGAGTTCATGATGCTCTTCCCAAACATAACCTTCAAGTCCCAAAAACCTACTCCATCTACCTTGACAACCCCAATTAACAACAGAACTCTAAAAAGAAAGCTCTTTTAAGAGATGACCCCCTTTGATACCATTTTTTAACGAACCATCCCAAGTCTTCCCTGGACCTGTCACCCAGGCCAGCCCGCTACATGTCCCGAAATGCATTCTTGATCCTCCTAGATGGTGACAAGAACCGAGGGAGTCAATAAAGTACCCAAATGAACTATTAATCCAAAATAAAAAAAATCAAACTATAAGGATCCCACCATATAACATTACAAAATATTGAATTAAATGAATAATTCGCATTGCTGATATTTTCAGATTTAGAGTTTTAAAGAATTAGGCCATAACTATTAAATAACAACTGGAATATTAAAAGTAGACACTAATACTCAGTATCCATTTTTTCATAAAATAAATGCTCGTAAAAAATATGTCTAGTTTCATATTTTAGACAGCATGTCTTTTCCTTGATCCCATCCTTGAACCTATACATCTTCCTGTCCTGTGGAAGTCATTTCAAAAACGTGGTATGAGAATTAAAATCTCAATAAGGGTTATAAAATAATGAAGGAAAACATTATCACATCAATAAATACAAATCAATGAAACTATATTTTCAATCATAACATACCTTACGAAATCATAAGATTTATCAATAACACACAGAAATTATAAATCATAATGGTTACCTATAGAATCCATATCAAACTTACATTTTAGATATTAGAGTTACCTAGGGAGTTACACTTGTAATACCCATCATATTATATTCCCAAAATCTCTTTGGAGAAACATCGCTTTTACCTCCGTCACGTTACCCAATTCATTAGAGAGCTATCTCAGGCTCACCCGCCCCAGGTTTCTCATAGAACCACCCGTATTGGTAAACAATGCCTAATAACCCTAACATAAACATAACACATAACACAAGTATAAAAGAATTATAACATTTCCACATTCCACAATATTAAATCAAGATATTGAAATAAACAATGCTTTTTCAAATCATTTTCAAAACCATTTAAAAAGAGATTTTTGAATCCAAGTGTCCTATACCACTTTGAAGATTTTAAATGAATTAACATTTGAAAACATTAATTTCCATATAAATAAATAATAAAACCAATTTTTAAAACATTTACATTAATGATAAATATTTAGAAGAATAATCTTTAAATCATTTAAAATGATATATTAGTTAAAGAGTTTTTAACAAAAATATAGACGCATGAATACAAATAATTGAGGAATAACATTTAATCAGAACTTTATAATATCATGGGATTAAATGTATTCATGATATAATATGAAAAAGGACAGTATATACACCATATAAGAGTGAATTGGTGCATAATAACAATGAAGTCTTAGTTGAAATGTAAATTGAGATGGAATCCCTTATAAAGATGGTATCCTTAAATTAAGGATAAATCAATCACATAATTATGTGTGAAAAATATATATACACCCATTAGAAGTGGATATTATGTATAAAACAATCATATTTCATTCACACATATTCAAATGATGACATATTCCATAAGTACAAGTTGAACCCATAGAATTGAAATTAGTTTAAGAAGTTTATTTGTAAAAATTCGACAGCCTAGCAACGTCACATTAAAATTCAAAAAAATGAGTTGATGAGATAAAAAGGGTATCTCATCACTTGGACATAAATATTACATAAATATGGATATAGTATAACTTATCCCAACATAGTGAGATATAAATTAAAAGAAATAACGAAAAGAAGTATGTTAAAAATATGAGGGTGAAAGGTTCCCTTTCCGATTAGGTAACTTAAAAAACATACACAACATGAAAGAAGGATCAAAAAATGAAGATGTAAATACTCATAATTGAAATTATATTACAAAAATAGTACAATCATGGGAAGCATATCTCCCACACAAAAGGAGATATTGGAAAATATTGCATGAATCTCACGGGAATAAAAAGGGAGATGAAACCCTTTAACACGTTGTAATCAACTGAGACGTATGAAAAAAAGTTAATAAAGACCAAATGAATCACATAATAACATGAATATAATTAGAATCATGATAATATATAAAAAATGTCAGTACACAATACACCACATGCAATTAATACATGGTGAACAATGGAAATCTCATGGAATTAAAACTCAGATAAGAAAATACCTTACCCTATGTCCGACTTCACACATTCATTCTTTAATATCTTGAATTACAAACTAATGTTAATTTATACTTTCTTAAGAACCTTTTTAATGTTTATTATTCCATGTATATTACTGATTAACATGTTATAAACATCATTCAATCATTTAATTTAATAACAATAATTTTGTCGATATTTGGTACTTGAGTAAAAAAAAGAACACCTTATAATTTCATGTTTTTCATGTGATAAGATATCCATTATCTTCAGAATGATATTAATGATTTAGATATCATATATATCTTATATATCCAGTATATACATGTATATATAATAGTACATAACATTTAGAGGTATGAAATGAAATGCACTGTTCATGGAGACGGTAAACCGTACCTACGCATGGACTCTCATTCCATTTCTATTTCTTATTTGAATGGAATTAAAAACATAATGATACATAGTTATATTATAATTATAGTATAATATTATATAAAATATTATTAACTCCATCCTTTATACATAAAACATAAGTCATTAACGAGTCATATCACTTTGTGGGGGCAGTAGTCCGCACTTCCTCTAATGAGATTATCTTATTTACCCACTATGGAAACCATAATTTATTTCAATAAATGAAAATATGAAGAAACATAAATAAAAAATATACATAATATATATCATATATAAATACAGTGACTTCATAATGTCCTCAATGAGAGGTGGATGGAGATATTTGAACAATCATCGTTTCGTGTAGCGTTTGTTTTCCATCCGTAGAAAAATTATGTTCTTCACCCATTAGATGGAGGTTTGTGTATGTTTAGTTCGAATACTTCTCATAATAACATACTAGTACATTTATGATATTGGGGTACTTACAAAAGTATGTAATATAAAGAGGTTAGGGGTTTTGGAGTAAAATAAAATATAATAATTTAATTGAAAATGTTACATTTAATTTGGGTATCTCCATTTGGATTGAACCAAAGGACTTCTTGAAGTGCCTTATTCATATGTTAAGGCTTCTAGGAGGAGTTGAGGGATGTAGGGAGCTTAATTGGGTAGATTTTGGATGATCCAAAAGGCATGAGAGGTGTGAGGAATTGGTTAGAAGTTGTCTTCTTTTATAAGGGAGAGAAGGGGCGCTTTTGGATAGTGTGTAAATATTATTTTATTATATAATGATACTAAGTTTATAAAGGTCCAAAAATCATTAACGTCGAAGGAAAGATGAATCATAGTCTAAATAATATCATCTAATAGGAATTTAACAGGTTTTGGATGTTATTTTAATATTTATAATCTTATTTATTTAAATCTTTTATTAATGAGGTAAATACTACAGCATTATTGTGTCATAAATAATTTAATTAATGTGATATATAAACTTATTAAACAAATACCATGATGTAGGAAATATTTTTAGATTTCAAATGAATATTTATAGTATAAAATTTAATTTATATAACATCATATAAAAATTAATTTACTAAAAGATTTTTTTATATGTCATTTTTTCTTTACATTAAATTAATTAATCTAAATTGTCATTATCGTTCATAGGTGGATCCATGGGGTCCCAAAATTGACCCAAATATAAACATGGTCGTCCATTACTCATTCAATATGTATTTTACATTTTTTATGGTAATTTTTAATAATTACAACATTCATTTTACCTTGAATTACCCTATTTACCATTAACCGCAGTGAATAAAAGTCAAAACTTACTATTCACCAAAAAAATATTTTCATCTTATAGAACCACATTTTACTTTATTATAACAACCATTTATGTTGAATTTTCGAAATTTAATTCACTGAAGCTGTAAAATTTCAATTAAATGAAAAAGTTAGTTTTTTAAGTACTACTAAGTGGTTTCACTATTCATCAAAAATTGATGTTTTTCAGAAAATACCAAAAGTTCAGCCTAAGAATTATATGATATTCCAAAATCAAAAATTATGCCCTTTTCTTAAAATTAATAACATAGAATTGGAATTAATTAATTTAAAATTAATTTCCATTGTTAAAACAATTAGCATGTTTTTAAGAAACAATAATTATCAAATGATTGACACTTGTTTATGTTCAATTTCAAATTGAAATTAATTCTAATGACCTTAATTGGGTTAAATTGTAAAAATATATTCTAATTAAACTTTAAATCCAATTAAAATGTTAATATAACCATATAAATATATTATATTAAAAGGCACTTTTGAATTAATATACAATATTTTCCCTATTCATTAAAAAATGATCTTTATCATAAAAATACCAAAAAACTACCCAAAGTAAAATTTGATGTCCTCATATTAAAGAAGGATTTTATTTATTCAATTAAAATGTATTAAATTGACCAAAACTATATTTAAAGATGTTTCACCATTAAAATGCGGTAAATCGACCTTTTAATGACAATTATGCTTATAATTAGATTCATTCACATTTTAATCCTCTAACTGTTTTATTGGATAAATGTAAATATATTTAAAAACATGTATAATCATATTGTAGTTAGTTTTATTCACTCCCTTAAATACAATTTCTAGGGGTTAATTTTCATTTAAAATAATAATATTATATTATTAGTTTGCAACGTAAGATTTCAAAGAAACCCATTGTTGTGTATCGGGTATGCCATTGAACATAACATCCCCATTAAAGTAGAATAAATATTTAATTCAAAAATATTAATAAATAGGAAAAATATCATGTTCATTATTTACCTGGGATATTACATCCTTCCTCCATTTTGGGAATTGCATCCTTAAAATTTTAAAATTTGTCTAGAAAACATCATTCAAAGTCCCACATCGCCAAAACGGTCAATAAAACAATAACGTTAAAATAAAAGAAGAGAAGTACAAAGGTCACCCAAGATAACCCATACTAGGATTTCATGTTGGAAAACATGGATTTGGAAGAGAGAACTAATAGTCTACTTCTGATGGAGAGTGATAAAAAACATAAATAGGATAAAGTTAACCACAAAAAATCACCAACATGTGATGGGTTCAACGGTCTTTGATTCCCCAGTAGGTAAATTTAATAGACAAAGTTTTTGTTTTAAGTTACTTTTCATAAATTTGAAGAATTTTTTATGATGTTTACTAAAAATAGATGGTAACATACTTACTTGTCATGTACACTTTCATCCTTTACTAAGTTCAAAACACAAACTCAACTTTTTTCCAAATGATGAGTACTCAAACTGACTTGGTCACATCAAAAGCACAAGAATAAACTTCTAGATAATCACATAATCCACAAAATAAGAGATATATTTCCCCTGTCTTTAGACATTAACCAAAACCAGAAATGGTTTGTACGAGATCATATAATCCCCAAAAGGATAATCCTTTATAAAAATAGATACTACAAATAATCACCAAAATTTGTCAAACAATACCCAAAGTTCAACAAGGACCATTCAATATACAATTTTCCTTAAAATTCATCAAAATAATCAAAACAAAAATTGAAACCCAAAACTCAAAAGGATTTAAATAACATAACCATCCATAGTAAATCTTAATATTTATCTCCAAAAACATCGACTACTCTTAAAGTCTCACACAGAAGTGTAATTAACCTAATCACATATTATCTATGATAGGTTAATTATTTCCATAAATAACCCAAATTAGATTATGTACACAATTAAAACATATATTCTTCCAAAATAATATTTCAACCATCACACAAAAAATTAAATCCCAATGTATTCTATTTTCCTTAAGCATATAGTGTTCCCAAAAGAGAGAATGTATTCCAAAATAAACATTATCACATAATCACCACATCATTTTCCTATAAAAGGAAGTCCATTTGATAAAACATATAATCCCAAATAAATTTATTATTGATCAATAAAATAATTTAACTAAAAGGAATTATTCATAATAACCAGGGAGATCATGTAGTTAAGTGGAAGGTGATAAATACTAATCACACATTGGTTGTGGGTACAATTTCTTGTAGCTTTGTCTGATGTGTTGGGTTGTCACATGGTCTATGTGTTTTCATTATTCAAATACTAAAAAATTTCATAAAATTCCATAAAAATAGACAAATTCCTCAATAATAACCATAACATAATTTATCCTCAATGGTTATCTAATACATTTCATTTTTCACCCCAAAATGTAATAACCATTTATCACTTCTAAAATAACTATGACTCTTTCTATTATGTCAACCATTATGGTTATGTCATTTTTGCATAAATTACACCCTAACATCTAAAGTTATGTAAACTGACCTCTGATACCAACTATAAAGACCCGACCTTATAACATTCTATAATATTGAATTAAATGAATAATTCACATTGAGAATCTTTTCAGGTTTAGAGTTTTACTGAATTAGACCATAACTATTACATAACAACTTGAATATTACAAGTAGACACTACTACATAGTATCCATTTTTTAATAAAAAACTCTTCAAAAGAAACATGTCTAGTTCCATATTTTAGACATCATGACTTTTCCATGATCTCATCCTTGTCCCTACTCATCTTTAGGTCTTCTGGAAAACATTTCAAAAAATTGGGATGAGCATAAAAAGCTCATTAAGGGTTATAAAATAAGGATGGGAAACATTATCCCCTCAATAAATACAAATCAATGAAACAATATTTTTCATTCTTAATATACCATACGAAATCATAAGATTTATGAATAACACACACAAATCATAAATCAGAAAGGTCACTTCTGGAATCCATATCAAACATACATTGTAGCCATCACAGCTAAATAGGGAGTTACACTTGGAAAACCCATCATAGTATATTCCCAAAATCTCTAAGGAGAAACATCACGTTTACCTCTCTCACGTTACCCAATGCAATGGCGATCTATTTACGGCTTCTCCGCCCTAGGTTTATCACTTAACCACCTGTATTCGTAAACAATTCCCAATAACCATAGAATAATTGTAACACATAACACAAGTATAAAGAAAAGATAGCATTTCCACATTCCACAATATCAAATCAAGATATTGAAATAAATAATGCTTTGAAAAATAATTTTCAAAACAATTTAAAAAGATATTTTTGAATCAAAGTGTCTCATACCACTTTGAAGATTTTATGTGAATTAAAATTTGAAAACATTAATGTCCATAAAAATAAATCCTAAAACCCATTTTTAGAACATGGAAATTAATGATAAATATTTAGAAGATTAAATCATTAAAACATTTAAAACGATATTTTAGTTAAAGTGTTTTTTTACAAAAATATAGACGATTAAATACAAATAATTGAGGAATAACATTTAATAAGAAATTTATAATATCATCGGATTAATGGGATTCATGATATAATATGACACAAGACAGTATATACACCATATAAGAGTGAATTGTTGCATAACAACAATGAATTCTTAGTTGAAATGTAAATTGAGATGAAATCCCTTATAATGATGGTATCCTTAAATCAAGGATAAATCAATCACATAATTAAGTGTGAAAAATATAAATACACCCAATATAAGTGGATATTAAATATAAAACAATCAGATTTCATTCACACATACACATAGGATGACATATTCAAGAAGTACAAGTTGAACCCAAAGAATTTAAATTGGGTTAAGAAGTTCCTTTGTAAAAATTCGACAGCCTAACGGCGTCACGTTAAAATTCAAAAAAATTACTTGAAGAGATATAAATGGTATATCATCACTTGGACAAAAAATTTACATCAATAGGGATATATAAGAACATATCCCAACATAATGAGATGTAAATTAAAATACATAAAAAAAAGAAGTCTTTTAAAACAGGGAGGGTGAATGGTTTCCTTACCTATTTGGTAACTTAAGAAACTTAGGCAAAAGAAAAGAAGGATCATACAATAAATATGTAAATACTCATAAATGATATCTTTTTTAATATTCCAAATTCAAAAATAGATATATATTTTTAATTTTCCAAATTCAGCATAATCATTATTTAATATTCCAAATTCAAAATTGATATTTTTTTTTCAAAATATAAAACATAGATGTGGAATTAATTAATTTAAAATTAATTCATGTTGTTAAAACAATTAGCATGATTATAAGAAATAATAAATATCAAAATATTAACACTTTTTTATGTCCAGTTTCAAAGTGAAATTAATTCCATTGACCTATATTGAATTAAATGGTAAAAATATATTCTAAATACACTTTAAAACCAATAAAAAGATAACATAACCATATAAATAAATTATCTTAAAATTCATTTTTGGATTAAAATACAATATTTTTCACTATTCATTAAAAATGATCTATATCATAAAAATACCAAAAAATTTCCCAATGTAAAATTTGATGTCCCCATTATAAAGAAGGATTTTATTTGGTCATTTAGAATTTATTAATTTGACCAAAACTATATTAAAAAAGTTTTCACTCTTAAAACGCGGTAAATTGATCTTTTAATGTAAATTATGATTAAAATTTGATTCATTAACATTTTTAGCCTCTAAAATTTTTATTGGATAAATGTAAATACATTTAACAAACATGTATAATAATATTGTAGTTAGTTTTTTTCATTACCGCCAATACAATTTCTAGGAGTTAATTTCAATTTAAAATGATAATATTATATTATTTGTGTGCAACGTAAGATTTCAACGAATCCCATTTTTGTGTATCGTCTACACTATTGAACATAACATCCCCTTTAAAGTAGAATTAATATTTAATTCAAAAATATTAATAAATATGAAAAACATCGTGTTCATTATTTTCCTGGGATGTTACACAAACAAACAGTGGAATGAAATAGACATCCAAAAATACATTTATATAAAAATTTAACCGAACATTATTTTTACAAGAGACTAAAAGTACAAATAAACCAACATCACAAATTTCCAATCCTGATAAACAACTAACTCCATGTGACCCCTCTGGTCACTCTACAACATATTGATCACATGTCACCCATGGTGATCAAACTCAAGTTGAAACCTTCCCAATGGATATAAATAGAAGAAGACAATATGCGTGAGTATTAAAACTATGTTGGTTAGCCCAATATTCTATTCCCAAAGAACAAACATTAAAATAAAAGATACATCAATTCAATGTTTTAAATAAAAGTTATAAAGTTTTGTTTTCCAAATGAGGTCCAATTCTATAAAAAAATTACCAGATAAAACATTCTTTTTTTATAAACATGAATGCTAATAAAAATTTTCAAAGAGGTCATACATCTAAATGAAACGAGAATTAAAGAGGGCTATTTAAATGAATGTAAAATTTAAATAAGAAACACACACACTTCAGATTTTACCAATCAAACACACTTTATGCTGAGAGTGACCACAAAATAGCCAATGGGTACAAGTAACGAGATCAACCCTAGGAACTAGTTAGTTGTGATCCTCATGTACCTTGTATCTCAGTGAAAGTGACCATAATAAATATCCATTCTCGTTCCCACAAGACTCTAGTAGGGAGAATACTTATATCATGTTGGTCCCCCTACATCATCATCATCATAGTTTAGTTAGTGTTTTCATCATTAAACATTCTACGTGAAACATGGGGAATACCCCATGGGATCACAAGCTTACTAGTACATGTCTTCCCACCAAGATATACTAGATCCCCATTAGTGATCAATCTAGTAACACATATTAAAAAAATACATGTTTCACATAAAAAATTAATTCCCAAATAATACACATAAATTCATGCAAAATACATGCTTTACATTTCTTTCATGAATTAGTAAACCACTAAAAATGTTCCCAAAACAATTTCAAGGAGTATATTGAGGTTTTGCACCAAAAAATAATTCAAAAACACTCTTTTATGTGTTAACACACAAAAACACCATACCCAACCAAATTTGGAAACCCTAAAAACATTTAATAAAAATATATCATGACCCATATTACTATCCCAATTGGCACAACATTGTATATACATGTAAAACACACATTAATCATTTATTGGAAAGGCCAAGAGGGACTTTAAATTGTTTCTCAAAAATAACATTTGAAAAAGTTTTTAATTTCAATTTTATTTAAGGGGGTTATACACATCAATTAATGAAACAAATAATATTCATAAATCCTTTAAAACAATCAGGTTACATATTCAAAACACAACCATTTTTATAAGGATGTGAAACGATCCATTCTCCAATTACTCCATCCAAAAAATGTTGTAAACAACAACCCATTTGTTTGTAAAACCAAATCCAAAATGGAAATCCATAAAAGGGTACCAAAATTATTTTTCCATGCATCCAATGTAGTTATAAATCTAAAAAAATCATTTTAATTTCCACTATTCACATAAAATCCAACTAGGCAATTTACCAAACACAAGGCAAGAACTCTTTAATAAACATTCATGAAACACATAAAAAGGGATAAAATCCCATTATCATGCCATATATTTATTCAATATACCGAAACATATTCTAAATACCATATACCATGTATAAAATCTCATATAATAATTGATCAAACAAGAAGAGTGGACATTTGTTCAAAAACTATTGTATTTTTAACAAAATAAGGCATAAAACATCATTTTAACATAAAACAATTAAAAAAATGGTTCACAGCTGCACATATCATATAAATAATGTTATAACAGCATGGTAATGATGAAAAATAGTTAATAATGTTTTATTCAAGGGATATCCTTCCTCACATATGTGGCATCAAAGAAACACACACCCGAAATCACCAACTGTCATTCCAAACACTCTAGACCTATGAAGACCACCCTAAATGAACCAAACCCCCTACAAAAATAAGTCCAAACTATACCTATGATGATAATGACCATGTGACAAGGGGAAAACAAAATAAAACGAATGGAGAAGGAAGAGGGAGAAGAAAGGAGAGAGAATATCACCTTGAAATCTAAATGACTAATCATATTCCTTATATATGAACCCCTGAAAGACAGGTAATGGAATGGAACATCTTGGATATTCTCATTATGGCTGGAAGAACCCGGGAAATTTTATTTGTGTCAAAAAGAGTGAAATATAATGGGTTATGGAAGAGATAATATTCCATAGAAAATATGGATGATTTATGGAATCTTAATAAGTTTCTCCATAATACATGTCTATTATGAGCTCCGAAGAGTGAAAATAGAAAATTGGGGTGTGCCCAGTTTCCTTGGGATCGAGTGGGTGGTGGAATCATAGAAAAATGTCTATATATAAAAAAGATATAAATGAAACAATTTATATTTTAAAAATGGGAAATGGGTCCATTGGCTGGACCAATACCTGAATTGATAAGATAAATTTATCATGATCATAAATTATTAATAGGTCCAAAAGGATTTTTAGGCTTGAATATTTCAAGGGAGTCATAATTGAAAGTGTAATGAGTCAAAAAATTTAAGAAATGAAGGATTTATAAAAAAACAAATATGTATTGAAAACTATAAATGAACTCACGGTTTGTCCCAAATCATGAGGTAACCACCTTTTCAACAAAACACCCAAAAAAGAATTGAGGCACCCAAATATGGATGATTATATGGTTATGACACTTCCAAACTAAACATTAATATCATCCATGACCCAAGAAAGGGATAGTTATTTCCAATGAACCGAATCAAAGCAAGGACATGAAAAAATAGGTGTGGCAATACTCCCCACCATAAAATATTTCTGCCCTATAAAGTCATAGAACATTCCCGCTAAAAGATAAATACCTAAAACTTCCATATCAATTCTATCCAGCCTCTCACGAAAAAGAAAATATATTTACCAATTAATGGTAATTAAGCCTCTTTCCTTAAACAAAACACCAACTCACAACCACTTCATATGAATCAATCGATGGATCAAGTCACAACCTACACAACCAAATGAAGAACCAAAAAGTTGGTCCATTACCCAATAAAAAAATGATCACCAAAACCAAAGAGCACTCTTGAAAACCAAATATTCTTAGGGAGTCTAGAATGGACTCACCACCCTTAAGAAACAAATAGCACTAGACATGTTTTAGGATGAAAATCCATGATACCCATGGTGGGTCTCCCCACCATTAGAAACCAACAGGAAATTAACAAAAAAGAATTCAACATGAAATAGATTTAGGCCTCACACACACAAGCCCACCAAAACTCTCCTGTGACCACCTAACAACCCTAGTTGAGAGGAACACGATATGAACATTTAAGACACCCACTCTCGAATAGAGGCATCAAGAAGTGGGCCAATACTCTATTCAAGGATCCAAAAAACTACCAATTTGGGAGGGGAGGGAAGGGGACCAGATCATTAGTCCATTAAAACCACAAAAGAAACAAAGGAAAATCCTCACTTAAATGGTATAGGTATGAGCTTAGAAGTAAAACCCAAAATCCTAGGACTCCTGACTATGTGCCATTATTACTCTAAATCATATGGATGGAGATCTTATTGATGAAGCATATCATACACCGCAATCATTATTTGGTAATAACCTACTTGTACTCCATCTCATAGCTCCCCATAGAACCACCAAACACTAACATGAAGAAACAAAAAATCAAGAAGCACCATGAAGCTCTCTTCATCAACAACATATTTTTACCCAGACAAAAACATGGAGATATAAAAAACTATATTATATCACTCCGAATGAGGACAATAATAAACAAGGAACATAAAAACACCCACTAAACATCAATGAGCACAACTAATACAACAATGAGAATCACTAAAAAGGTAAGGAACATTAAATCGTGCCCAAACAACTATCTATTTCAACAAAAAGGTTGAGGTATCATTATTAAAGTTGTAATTTCCATTTTAAACAATTTCTATGGTTGGTCAAATGGAAATCATTCCAATAGAGAACCATTTGTGGCCACATCACAACATCCTACCCATCTTTATAAACCCACTGAACATTCCCACAAAATAGAGCCACCAACGTGATCCCATCTCGAGATGCAACATGAGTATGAATTCTAGATCATAAGGAAGAAATCAAAATAGAATAATCTTCTATGAAATAGGATAAAAAATCCATATAACCATCGGTTCAAAACAAACACCAAAAATTTTCAGCGTATAACACTTCTGAAAAACAATAAACTAACTTGGTGGATTTGCACATTCCCCGATGGAGTTTCATCATGTCACACTCACATGAAAATTTATTTTCCACCTCTAGTAGTCAAATATTATGCCATACTATCCATTAATCCATATATTGAAAAAACATTGGATGTGAGAACCCATGAAAACCCCGAATGGAAAAACAAAAAATCATCATTACAAAAATAATCGTGTACCTTCCAAAGGCTCATTAACCACCAAATCAAAATTTGTTTTCAGATTTCACAAGAGAAGCCACACTTCACCAAGAACCATTTCATTTAAAAAACAATCCATTTAATTTAATTTTACTTCCAAAAACATGAATTCTATTCCAAAGAGTACTTCCCCATTTAAAAAACATTCAACATGGTATCTTTTTATAATTCTGGTGGCCATTGAGACCAATACCCTTTCTATGAAAACCCCAACCACTCAAAAACAATTCATTAGATTCAAACGCTTTAAAACATCCCAAAACACCACAATTTAAAAAAAATAATCATAATAACAATAAAATTATTCACACTTTCAAAAAAATTTATTTCAAAAAAACAACAAGATTAGATTAGGGAGAATCCAATCATGTTAAATCATTTCCACTTCCTCCCAAAAATTTGTCTAAAAAACGCAACGTTCCAGACCATTATTATATTTAATTTTTAAAAACACATTTTTTACTTTTCAAAAGACAGTCCTTAATTTAAAACCCATTTCTATAATTGTCACATATGTATTTATAAAACAAAAATTCAGAATTCATGAATGGTCCAAAAAACCCACAAAGTGAAAAAATGTCGGTAGGTGACTTGATCATATAGTTGGTGGCATATGTCAAACATAAAACCAACATGGAGACACTTATTCGGACCATTCCATGTTTTCACACGGATTTCCAGGCCATGAAAGCATGAAAAGGCCATTAGTTAGACTCCCCTTGTCATATCCCAACACCAAACAATAATAGAAAACAAAGGACACTAATAAAAATGGACTTCCAGTGGAATCTTGAGGATTAGAATGAAAAATAGTTTATGATGCTCTTACTGCACTTAAAAATAATATCCAAATAATAATATTCCATCTACCTAATCATCATCTAAATAAAAATGGCGCTCTAAAAAGAATGGTATGCTAAGAGACAACCCCCTCTAATAAATTTTTGACACAAACCAGTCTGAGTCGACACAGAACCGGTCACCCATTCCAGCACATGACAACTCCCAAGAGGTGTTCCCAGTCCTCCCGAGATAGTGACAAGAACTAAGGGAATATGTAGAGAACACCATAGAATGATTTCAAACAAATATTAAAAATCAAAAAAACAACATACGGAAATGGATAGACCAGAATACATTTACATTAAAATTGAACTGATCATTATTTGTACAAGACACTAAAAGTAAATCTAAACCAACAACTCAACAAACCAAACATGATAACTATAAAACTATATGTGACCCCTCTTGCAACTCTCCAATATAATGATCACATGTTTACCAAGGCGATCAAACTAAAGTTGAAACCTTCACAAGGGAAAAAAACTGAATAAGACTATAGGTGTTAGCCTTAAAACTCATTAGGTTATCATAATTTTCTATACCCAATTCACATCATTTAATATAAAAGAAACATCAATTTCATGTTTTAAATATTAGATACAAAGGTATGTTTTCCAAATGAGGATCTATTATATAAAAATATTACCAGACAAAAATATTCATGTTTTATAAACTTGAATGCTAGTAAAAAATTTTAAAAAGGTGAAACTTCAAAATAAAACTAGTTTTCAAGTGGGATTATTTAAAGAATGTACAATTTTAAATATATCAAACATGATTCTGAATTTAACAACCAAAAAACACACAATAGTGATAGTGAGTACAAAATAGCCAATAAGCATAACTCAGGTGAACACCCCTAGAAACTAGTTAGTTGTAAGCCCGCGGTACCTCGTATCTCGGTGAACGTCACCATAATAAATATCCAATATTGTGCACATGAACCACTTTTAGGGAGAACACCCATAACCTAGTTCTACCCCAACATCATAATCATCATAGTACAGTTATTGTTATCATTTTCAATCTGTCTATGATAAATAGGGGATAAACCCAATGTGATAACTAGCATACTAGTACACCTCAACCCACCTAAATACTCAGGATTCCGTTTAATTCTCAATCAAGTAACACATACTATCATATACATATTTCACATAAAAATTCCATTCCAAAACCATAAAGTCAGAAAAATCCCACCAACATGCTTCAAATTTCTTTAACTAATCATTAAACCACTAAATATTTTCACAAAACAATTTCACTAACTGTATTGAGACTTTTCACCTAAAACTCATTCAAAAACACTCTTTTTTCAACAAAAACCCAACATAAACATAACCAAACATATTTGTAAACCCTTAAAACATTAAATAAAATAATTATATGGACCATAAAACAATCCCAATAGAAACAACATGGTATATTAATGTAAATCACTCATTCTTCATTTTTAGAAAAGGCCAAACGGGCCATTAAAAATGTTCTCAAAACAAAAATTTGACAAAGTTGTGGAATAAAAATTTATTATGGAGTTGTATATAAACCATTTATAGCTGAAAAACAAATTCATAATTCATGTCAAACACTCAGGTTACATATTCAAAACATAACCTTTTTCATAAGGATGTGAAACATGCCATTTTCCTGTAACTCAGGCCAAAACATGTTGTAAACCAAAACCCATTTGTTTGTAAAACCAAATAAAATTTGGAATGCCAAAAAAGGTTCCCAAAATAATTTTTCCATGCTGAAAATGTATTTATAAATCCAAAAATATCATTTTAAATTTAACTAGACACATAAAATCCTCTAGAGAAATTTACCGAACATATAGTAATCACAAATTAAACAAACAAATTATTTGAATCACTAAAAAGGTATAAAATACAATTTTCATTCCATACATTTATTCAAGATACTAAATTTTTTTTTTCAAAATATGAAAAAATAAGTATCAAATCTCGTGAATAATTTATCAAACAAGAGGATTGCCCATTTATACCAAAACAACTATATTTTTTACAAAATAAGTCATAAAACATCATTTTCACCCAAAAATATTAAATACAAGGTTTCACAGTAGCACATATGATATAAATAAGGTTATACAATAATGCTAAGGATGAAACATAAATGATAAAGGATTGTTCAATGGATATCTTACCTCAAATCTATGGAGGAAAGGAAATGCACACTCGAAATCACCTGATCTAGTTCCCAACACACTAGACCTATGAAGACCCACCCTAAACGAACCAATCCACCATAAAAAAATTATTTCAAAATAGTACCCTAGGTAGATCATGACCATGTGATAAGATGAAACAAAAATAAAATGGATGGAGAAGGAATAGAGAGATGAAAGGACATGGAATCTCACCATGGAAACAAGAAGACTCTTCATATTCCCTTAAATCTGAACCCTTAGAGTCAAGGTAATGAAATTGAATTTCTTAAAAATTCTCCTTTGATCAGAAGAAACCAGTGAAATTTTATTTGCTGTAAAACATGTGAATGAAAAGGGATTTATGAAAGATACAATTTATTATAGAAATTCAGGATGATTTCTGGAATTTGGAGAAATTTTACCCTAATACTTGGCTAAGATGATCTCTTAAGAGTGAAAATTACAATTGGGGTGCGCTTAGGTATTATGGTCTTGTGTGGGAGATTGAAAAACTGTAAAACGTCAAAAAATAAAACCTCTATAAAATAAACAATTTCATTTTTTAAAACTGTAAATGGGCCCATAGGCTGGCGTAATACATGAATAGATAACCCTAATTCACCATGATTCATAATTATTAATGGATCCAAATGAATATTTATGATTTTATATTTCAGGGGAGAAAAAATAGGAATTGTAATAAGTAAAAAATGTTATAAATTGAAAGATTTATAAAAGAAAAATAATATGTTTTTTAAATTTGAAATGGGCTCACTATTTGGCCCAAATCAACATGTTACCACTCTTTCTACAAAAATAACAAAAATAAAATAATTGAGGCACCCAAAAATGGATCATTAGATATATTTGGAACTTAAAAACTCAAAATTAATATTACCCAAGACCCAGGAAATGGATCAGTATTTCCAATGAACTGGATCAAAACAAAGACATGAAAACCCTGGACAGACATTGCCCCTTTCAATATCCATCAGGACATGACTATTAGATTTCTATTTCCTGTCATAGATTTCAACTTGCACAAATTTTATCCTATTAAAAACCCTAATTTTGTGGAAAACCTTACATTTTTCACTCCATCTTATCAATGGGATGATTTATTAACCTTATTTATGATGTGTGTTCCCCACAATGGTATTTTCAATTATCAACTTTTGATTTTCAAAGTGAAATTTCAAATCTCAAGGAAACAATTTATTGAGCTAGGGGAGAATGGTACACCCCAACATTTTATGGTATGTCTCTTTTTAAATTTAATCTGTTAAATTACATATGTTACACATAATACTGATCTTAAAAAAATATTATAAAATATTATATAATTTTGGTAGTTATAAACTAGCCATTAGAATGGAGGGAATTAATGAGACTAATTAAATTATTAAATTAATTTATAAATTTTTACAAACTAATTCATTATTTATCAATTAATAATAAAAAAATGAAAACCAATTGAACAAAAAGGATGTGTTTTTATAAAAATATATTTTTATGCTGAAAGTGAAATTTGATCTTAATAAATTAAAAAATCACTATTAGTGAAATATATTAATTATATATATGTTTTATATATGAAATAATGTGTTTATTAATCAATTCAATATGTTTGATAGACTTAAGACAAGTATAAATCCATTTTTAAGCATAAAAACTATATATTTTTTAAAAGTAGTTTTGTCACCTTTTAATGGTGCACGTACATTAAATATAAATTTTAGAAAATTGTCAAGATTTATTTAATAAAATAATTTTAATTTTTGATATATTAATTTCAAAATTTTCTTATGGTGAAATATCAGTATTTTTTAGAGAAGTTTAATTTTTTGATGAATAACAAAAAACAACGAATTTTAATTCAATACTAATTTTTCATCTAATTTTTTATATAAAAAATTATATTATTAATTGGTTTTAAAGTATAATTACTTCAATTATAAATCAATTAACCCAATATATATCAACTTAATCATTTTATATTTTATATTTGATATAAAAACATTTCAATCTTATTCACTTTTTTTATTTAAATCCCTGCTTTCCTATTGCATCTACATGACTAATTTTAAATGTATTTTTTAAAATAATATTAATTTGATATGGTAAATTGGGTTCCATATTTGGAATCATAAGGTTAAAAATATTTATTAGGGACATTTTTATATTTATTTATAAAAAAATTACCACGGTAAAAAAATTATTCAACAAAATATACGTAAAAAATGAAACTTGTAAATGTTAAAAAAATAAGGGATCAAAATAACTAAAAGATTAAAAATTTAATGGTAGGTTGAGGTATTTAGTGACCCTAACCAAAAAATACAATATTAATTCACATTAAAATTATTATAAATTAATGACAAATCTATGTGGTTTTCTATAGGTATAAAATAATCAATATTTTAATCACTTGAACCGACTTATCCTCAAGTTTAAATACCACCCTTCACCACCCCATTTATAAGGACATTTTTTGAGGATTCTAAAATATCTAAAAAATCTCCTTGATCTCCCCACATCCTAGTGCTACTGGCCTCACTAGATGACCAAATCCATTTTCCTCAATGTTCGTTAAAGGAGGTGATATTCAAGAGGTAATTTACACAAAATACCTCTCTTAATTGATTTTCTTTAATATTTTATCCCCACCCCCTTCATACATCTTGATATAATAGTTACTGAATAATTTAAATACATGAATTATTTTATTTTAATTAAATATCTAATACCCATCCCTTTTATTACCTATTCTTCTTCAGGGAATGAAAAATATTGTCTCAATTATTCTGGTTAATCTTCTTCATGAATAATTTTTCTGTTTTTTTTCTATTATCACCTTCATGGCTGGTCATGTAACTATTACTGTAAAGCCCTGAACTAGCACATCAGAATTAAATACTAAAATTTTCTATGTATTTTTTATAAAATATAACATATAAATAAAATGTACTTTATACATCTGATGACCATTTCCAGTCTAGGATTTATAGGATTAAAGAAAAAATTGCATACCTAGAATTAGAGATTACAAAAATAATTACAAAATAACTATTTAGATTTCTCTACATTACAACGTAAATTTTCATTTGAACTTATAATAAATTCTATTATTTTTATAAATATCAGATGAGTAAAATAATCTCAATAATTTATAAAATAAGTAAAAAACCATTTGAACATTAATACTTCTAAACATATAGAATAATTTTTATAAGGACATTCTCTCACCCATCAATATCACATAACTATTTTATAGAACATGTGATTATCATATATCATTTGAAAACATATATATAACCAAAAAAGTATCTTATAGAATTACATACATACAATTGTAAACCTCACAACTACCATATGATTTGTAACCCTCATGGTTACCTTATAATGTAACCCTCGCGGCCATCTTATGGTGTAACAATAACAATTACCCTTAGAGTAACAATACCGAAAAACTACAACATAATCATACGCAATTCACTTAATGGATATATATATGTCCCACCTTTAATCATAAAAAATTCCCAAGAAGGAAAACATATTCATAAAACTTGAATAATTTCATAAAACAAAATTTTAAAATAGGATTTTTAAATGAAAGTCCATAAAACAAATGATATAATTGAAGTGAAAATAAATAAAACAAAAGAAATATTTTTATACATGATATATACAAAAAATATAAGATAATTAAAAAAATTCATCACACAAATAATCTTTGTACCATATTATCAAGATGTTGATGGTTAATCCAAGGTATAGAAATTCAGTTAAGAATTCTCTTACATCAATTTCACCTAACATGAAACCTATTTAAAACTCTTGTGTAATGGTTAAAATATAGTAATTAAAACTTTATATAAGAAATATAATTTTTATAAAACCTTCTATGATTATTTTATATCTTAATTCCAAACATTTTTTATATTATTTTGTTATTTACATTGTTTTAGGTGCAATCTTTACATGTTTTCTATAGTCGGTTCGTAAATGATTATCTTAATTAATGGAATTGGAAATCTAGAAGTGGATGGTTTTTTATTAATATGTCTCCATTATATTAAATGACACTATAAATAATTTTTTATCCTATATGATGATCAATCATTAGATAAAATAAATAATTATGTTTCGATCATTTTGGATGTTCTTTGACAATCACAAAATTGTTTCATCATAGAAATTTAATATTATGAATATAAGAAAATTCTAGAATATAGTAAATTTCATATAATGAACATTAAAATATATTTTAACAATTAAAATGGTTTTACACTCCTATTTGGAGGAAGTAAAATAAATTGTAGACCTGTTGTCCACAATTTTGGTAAATTGACACATCATAGACAATGTTTATATTTTTTTTAATAGACAAAGAGAAGAGGAAGAATGATGATTAATTTTTAAATAGAAATGATAAAAATAAATCATATATAAATTATTGTATATTTCAATCCTCTTAGATAAGCGGATGTGACATGATTATATGAAATGAAAATAATTGAAACAAAAATGAAAGAAGATATTTACCTCTTGATCTCTTCTCCTTGAAATCCTCCTTCAGGCATTTGGTATTGAACATTTAGTGAGACCATCAGGTATTGGACATTGGTAATATAGTTGGGACGGGGATTGGGTATAATTTAGACAATGATAAAGTCTTGAGGGGTGTGATATAATGAGGGGGTGAGGATAGTATTTATAGTGGAGTAGAGGAGGGGGTTTCCTTTATTTTAATCACTAAATTAATATTTTTTCTCAACACAATGCATAGTATTAATTCATGTAACCCAAAACAGTAAAGAGTGGTTTTTTATTATAGACCAAAAGTTCTTACATCATCCATGATGTCCGGAATAGTTTATTTAAAATGTAATGTATGTATACAGTAAATTAGTGTATTTCACTATTCATTTCTAATTCAAGTATTTTTGATAATTAAAAAAATAGACTAATAATGTTTCAATTCGTAGAATTTCAAAATGAACTCAATTGTATCAAATAATTTTCCAAATATGAGTAATTTACTTTTTAAATTAAAATCATAATTTACTAAAAAGATAACAATTTCAAAATAATAACACATTTTATAACACCATGAAAAATTAACCATGGTCTCATAAATTTATATTATAACCATTATGTAATAGAATAATAATTTATTATTACATTTAATGAAAATACATTTTTATTTTAATTATTCAATTAATCCTAAAATTGTAAATAACTATTTATGATCAACCAAAAATACCAACACTTATATAATGATCATATTCTAACTAATATGATTCTTATTTTTAATAAACTAATTGGTGAGGTTCCTATTTATTTTGCCTACTAACTATTTATAAGTGTCTTATTACAATTCATAAGGGTAAATTAATATTAATCAAAAATTATTTTTTCCCCATCAGACTCCAAATAACATTATAATCGCAATCATGTTGGTCTGTTTTTTAAAATTATAAACACATAAGTGGAAAAATTATGTTTATTCACTAGATTATAAATGCCACATTGTACTCAGTAGTTCATTTATGAATATAGTGTTTCCTTTTAATATACCAGGATGTTACATCCCCCCTTAAATGAATTATTACCTCCCAATTCATTCATTGTAAATATAATTCTGAATTTACATATTGATAATTAAGAAAAATTATATTCCACATTTACTAAAGTAAATAAAAGTTTAAAAGTATACATGATCACTTAATTTTTTCTAAAAATACAACAACATAAATTATTCAACATTTTCTAAACCGTTCCTTGGATAAAAATTATAAAGTACTTATCTCACACTTCTAGATTTGGTAAACAAATATGAGGTTTATTTATTTAAAAGAGATAACATAAAAATACATCATAGATTTTAAATATGAGGATATTTTTTGGTCTAGGTTATGAAGTATCAGGGAACAAAATACATAAATATAATCAGTGTTTACAAAAATAATTACAAAATAACTAATTGGATTCATCTAGATTATCACCAAAATAATAATTTGAACATATAAGGATTCATGTGGGAAAATTTTTTAAAACATGGGATGAGAAAAAATTCTAATTAAGGAATAAAATAAGGAAAGAAAACATTTTTCCATGAATACTTATACACATATGAAGTTATTTTCAAAAAAACATACTTCTCACCGATCAAGTATCATATATCTACTTTGTGAAACTAGATATTTACATTAAACATTATAGAAAATATGTAAAACAAAAAAAATATTTGGGCATTAATTAAATTCACATGTAACCCTCAATAATACCATGTGATTTTTATCCATCACAGAAACCTTACAATGGTATCCTTACAGATACCATATAGTGTAACAATCACAGTTACATTTTTTAAAATGATACAGAAGACCTCCATCATACTCATAACTAATTAATTTAAGGGAGATATAGTTCCCACCTTTAATCATAAAAAATGACCAAGATCTAGAAAATCATCATCAAACATGAATAATTTCATTAAAACATTTTATTTGAATTTTTTAAAATATAATTTTAAGAGATGAATTTTATTTAAATGTCCTTTACAAATAACATATAATTGAAGTTAAAATAAATAAGTCTAAATGAATATGGGTATATAATATAAATAAACATAATAAAGTGTAATAAAATAAATTCTTCACATAAATAAACATAGTACCATATAATCAATGAATTATATGGTTTCCCCAATGATTGGAAATTGGGTTAAGAATTCCCTTACCTCAAGTTCGTCTTACATAAAACATATTTAATAATGATGTATAATGGTTAAAATGGAGTTATTAAGACTTTATAGAAGAATTTCATTTTTATGTAACCTTTTATAGTAATTTTAATACATCATTCCGCACATTTATTAATAATATTTTGTTATTTACATTATTTCATATGTGTTCTCTATATGGTTTCAATGGTCAGTTCATAAAGGGTTTACTTATCGAATCAAAGAAAAACTCCATAAGTGGAATGATTTGTTATTAATAAGTTTTTGGAATATTATATGATAGTATAAATAAATTTTGAATCATATATGATTTTGAATCATATATGATTTTGAATCATTAGATAACATGTTAACAATGTTTAGATTATTTTTGTGGTTCTTCGATAATCATGAACTTTTTTATCATATACCATTAATATTATGTATATTAATTTATTCCATAAAATAATAGAGTTCATATAATACAAGTTACAAAATTTTGGAACCATTAAAATAGTTTTAAAACTATATTTGGATGATTTAATGGAAATTGAGGACACATAATCCATGATTTTGGTAAATCGACATATCAAATATGGTGATTTTATTTTTTGAATAGGAGTAATAAGAGTGGAAGAATGATGATGAATTTTCCAAGAACAAGATAAATATCCACCATGTAAATAATAATGTATATTTCATTCCTCTTGTATAATGGGATGTGAATAGACTATTAGAAAAGTAAATAATTGGAAAGAAAACACAAAAAATGAAAGTGAAATTTTTTCTCTTGATCTATTCTTCTTGAGATCCTCCTTATGTCCTTTGGTATTAGACTTTTGGTGAGACCAATAGGTCTTGAATGTTGGGAAGATAGCTGGGAAGGTGATTTGGAAAAATTTAGACAATTCTCAAAGCAGGATTGGTGTGAAAGGAAGAGGGGGGGGGGAGGGTAGTATTTATAGTGGATATGAGGAGGGGGTTTCCTTTATTTTAATCATTAGTTTAATATTTTTTTTCTCCAAACTATGAATAGTCTTGATTCATGGGACCCAAAAACATTAATAAAACTTTTGAGTTCAAACCAATGGTTCTTATATAATCAATGATGTAAGGAATATAGTATTTAACATATAATATATATACTATTTTGATGAGTATAATTTCAAAATGATCTCCATTTTTTCAAAATAATTTTCTAATTTTGTTTAATTTTATTTAAAATTAAAATAAAATTTTATTAAAAAATAACAATTTTAAAATTATTACTCATTTTATAACACCTTGAAAAAATATTCAAGTTCTCTTAAAATTATCTTATAACGATAATATAATAAAATAATAATTTATTATTACGTTTATTAAAAATAAATTAACATTTAAATTATTAAATTAATCCTAAATTTGTATTTAATTATTTATTACCTACCAAAAACCAACACTTATATAATGATCATATTTACCCTAATAATATTCCTTTTTAGTATACATTCATTATTATGGTTACTGTTAATTGGAAAATTTACTATTCATTAGGGGTCATATAAAAATTTTTAAGGGTTCAATAGTATTCATAATTGTAAGTCACTATTTACCAAAAAATTATGTTTGTCCTATTAGACTCGAAATAACATACTGATCACAACTTTATATGTCTGTTTTTCAAAATTCTAAACACATAAGTTGAAAAATTATGTTTAATGGCTAGATTATAAATGCCACAGAGTACTTAGTAGTTCATTTAATCATATAGTGTTTCCTTCTAAAATCTGAAGATTTTATAATTATTATGGTTTAATAAGATTCTAATAGGTATATATAAACCATATCATGTTCTAAAACTAATATATAGACATAATATTAAATAAAACAAAACGAGTGCGTGATATTCGGAAAAGCCTTCAAATTAACTAACTATTTGTCATTAAAATTTTATTAAATGAATAATATTCATGTTAAACCACCATGGTATATGGGAACATTTATAATCATATAATTTCATTAATACAATTTCATCCCACTTCTGGAGATGTAATCCCAATTAACAAGAACATCTAAAGTTTTATACTAATTAACTAATAATGAAACAATGAAATGAACAAACCTAAAACGATAAAAACAATGACATAGTATTAATGTAAAGGACATAAAAAGTTTTAAAATCATATAATAAGGTATTATAAATATTATTATTGATTTTAATGAGTTAATAACATTATTTATACTATTATACAAGAGGTTAAAGTATTAACCACTAAAGGGAGGCATGAGGTAAGGGGTTTCCCATCATACATTTACTTCATTAATATTTTTTCATTAATAACTACTTATTTCATGGGTGTGGTGTGTATACTTCCCTTTGATATATCATATAATTAATCTCATTATATTCATAGCTTTCTCTATTTCATTTTATAATTATTTCTTTTATGGGGCATACTATTTGACTAATTATAAGTGTTAAGGGATTTCATAACTCAATTTTCATTTATTGGGTTAAACATATATTTATTTGATTATGTCATGATAAGGTTATGTGTGAAATGAATTTTGATTATTTCATGTTTTATAAACACTTTTTATGACTATTTATATATTATACACATAACAAATCCATTTTATTAATGAAATGTTAATTGTATGGGAATTCATTCCATTCTCTATTCATTGTAGAATATTTCCATGTTATATAACCATATTCTTTTATGATGTATATATACATTCTCTTTCACTTATCACATCATTCTCTTGTTATTTTTTAATAAAATTTCTTCCTTAATGAGGATTATGATTCAAATATTTCAAATTAATATGGGACACATTGATTTAAAAATCACATTATAAATTTATTATTCAATATATAATGAATTCCTTGGACATAGAAAAATATGTGGGGACCGAATATAGAAATGAACCTTCATGCATTGATAGTCTCATGAGATGAATAGTTTTTTCTTATTATATATGATTTTATCCCTAAATAATAAATAATCATGTTAATGGTCTTGAAGGCAGTGGTTCATGTGTCAGATACAAAACATCAAATAAATAACCATTTCCTTTATTTAAAATGCAGTTATTATTATCTAGTGTAATTTCACTAAAAAATAATCCATGGATTCATTTTATTCTAATTTTATTGATTATATTGAATTTGTGCTTAGTCATTTACCATGACATATTTATTATTATTTTTAATTCAAGTTATCTTCCATTTCACATAAACCGGATTATGAATTTGATCTCACCACTTATTTTTTAATTAACTCCTAGTTTCTAGGATGTTTTATATGATTGAAATATAGGGATATAATAAGGAAAATAATGGTTTCCTCAAAGAAAATGTTTTTTTAAAATGTTATTTACATTATTTAATTTTATTTTAAAATATATATCTTGTTTACCAAAAATAATAATAGATTTAATCCTTTGGGATAAAATTGATTCAATCTTATGACAATGTAATAAATAAAGGAAGTTTCTCTAGGCTTATCGGGCTTCAATATTTAAAAAAACACCCCTAATATATATGAATGGATGTTGACACATAGTTATTGAAGTGGTTGGGGGGAATATAGAAATCATATGGAATATATAATATTTATACATATAGACTCTTCGCACAGAAGCCCCATCATAAGAGTTCACAACCAAGGCATAATCCATAACCAAAAATCCATCACTACTACTACCAAAACTTAATGCACAACCCCACACTAGGAAGACACAATACATAATTTTTATTTAATTAATTGTTTCATGTTAATCAATTTTTCACATTTTTCATTACAAATCCCTTCCATTAAGAGATGTACCTTGTATCATATTTCCATTCCATTTGTTTATATTAATACATTAACCTTTTAAACCACACATCACATTAATAGTTCATTCATTAAAAATTACAATTTAAAAAAAATTCATTCATTTAGTTCCATTAGTTATCAGTCTGCTATCAAAACATAGCACACAACATGTGTCACAATTCTAAAACCCAACAACAACATTCTATTTTTACATCCCATCACATCAAAACCACTTTTCCATCCCTACATAATAACCTAAAAATAACCAACATCAAATCCCTACTGTATACCAACATCACATACATTACCCTCACACACACCACAATAAATCCACCTCCCATGTCTTGAATCAGGACAACCGACCAACAAAACAAAACCACATCCAAAACATGTTAAAAAACAAACATATCATTTTTCAGATTTGGTATCGGGGATTTCATTAAATTCTTATTTGTTATTTAAGTGTGTGATCTCAACATACATATATTCTAGAGAAAATAATTCATTTTATGAGTATAAGTGGTAAACCATTTTTTTATGTTGGGGTTACAAAAATATTACAACATTGGAATCACATCATATATAAAAACACAAAAAAGCTACTGATGACAATGATTTTTGGTGGACGATTGAATAATAAGATTCAATATCGAAATATAAAAATGTTTTAAAAAATTTTAAGCATTCCCCTTCAACTTAAAATTTTCTTTAAACCACTTCATATATCTGTATTATTTTAGATGCAACCATTCCCAAATAGATAAATATAATAACCCATCCCTGCATGATACACATAAAGAGGAAACTAAATAATTCCTTTTCGAGATGAAATAATCCTTAAATGCACTTTATACACCAGAAACATGGGGTGGACACATGAGAGGAAACCACCTTTAGGGAATAAATTGATAAAAAAACTATCAGTAAGGTTCTATTACCCCGTGGGAAAAGCCTCAGGAACCTCTCGCCTCAAGAGAAAGCAATCCAGAAAGATCAAAGGAAGGATCTTCACTTAAGAAATATTAGATCAAAAACTTGTTGGATTAGATTCATTTTTTAATTATCCATTAAAGGAAGAACTCATCAAAACCACATAGTTGAACCATTTAATAAGTCTATGTACATTTAATAAATAGATGACATAATTATGCCCCACTATTTTTTCTTCAAAATTATTGAATTAAATACCTAAACATGTGTTTTAATCAAGAAAAGTCAAAAGGGAAAATCTATAAATTTATTGAAAACTGGATTCATTGTAGACATATACCAATGGAGTTCTTTTGCGAGTTCATAGATATAGACTTGGATATCTTCCATTGGAGTGGTACCATTTTATATCTACCATTATTTCATAGATATACCATTATATATCTATTATTGGATATCAACCATTATAGATCCACCATTAGAGATCTTCTATTAGTTCAAATATCATCTATTGGATATCTACAATTAATGATATATTGTTCAAGATCTACCATTTGTGATCTACTATTGGAGATATACCCTTATGGATATACCATATTTAAGAGATATACCATTTTATATATACTATTTTAGATCCCCCATTGAAGATCTACCATCAGAGATCTATTATTGAGGATCTACCATTAGTTTAGTGATTTTCCATTAGTTATATATCTACTGTTAGATTAGATATCTACCATCAGTTTAGTCATCTAAAACATCAATTTCTCCACAAAAAAATATTTTAGACCTTCCTTAGACTCATCAACCCCCATATTTTCCACTAAGTAATAGATAAATGTCGTGGCCGTAACATATTCCATCCACTTGGGAGAACCAAAGAGGTTGTACTAATGAGATGGACAAAACACCCTATGTGGTGCATAAATCAAGTGAAATACAACCCATAATACATGATTCCTTGAAATTTGTTGAAAATAGTATGGAAATGGTGTCCGAAAAATTTGGAGAATCATGTGATTCATACTACTAAATACATGTGTGGAGCTCCATGTCCCTCGTTGAAACAACTCCCTCATCCCCCTGCTATAAAAAATGATGGAGCTCAAAAATTAGTTAATGTGGTAAATTTTGGGTGAGATTATCATATTTATCTTAAGTTAAGTTAGAGTATTCTAAACATTTTTCCCAACAAGCATACTCCTCACAATGTGAAAGTTAGATTAGATGGGTTCAATAAGGGTGGAAACAAGGGGTGCGATTTATGAATGGGAAAAAATTATTCACCCATGGGAAAAATAACCCATCATTATATAAATTTTTTTGATTCCTATGTGAAATCATAATAGTTTTAAAATTTCACTTAGTGTCTCCAGATATGTTATCCCAAAAAACTCAAATTTCATAGAGAACTCTAAAAACATGTCATGATATGTATGAGTGATGATGTTAAGAACTGTTATATCATGGGTGTAGCCTCCTTTATCTCTTCTATAAGGCATATCCACTACATAATTCTCATATCGAGGAACCGATTGATTGATTGGATTTTTTCTATCAAAAAATTCATATTTGATCATTGGAAGTTTGTTTCTTATAAAAAATAAGGCACTGGAGGAGCTACAGTGTGTGTTGTGCGTGATGGATGTGGCCACACCTATGCTAATGAATTAGAAGGACATGATGTAATGGAATCATTTGTACGATATTCTATCAGTAATATTATTGTAATAGCTATCAAACATAAATATGTGATGAATGGAAACATGGGATTTAAAATCACCAATACTAATGATTTTGATATTGAAAGGGTTTCTACTAGCCACACCTATGGTGTCTGAATGTAGAGTCATTTTTTTTCCTGAGTCCTTAGAGTTTGTGGGGTTATTCACATGTCACCCTTCCCCATTATCAATAATATTAGAAAGTGAAAATGAAAAAGGGAAAAAAGATTCAAATTCATATTTGGAAAAGTATAGATATTTTTCTTTAATATTTGTGGAATTTGTTTTATTCTTGTAAATATATTTTGTTTTCTAGAGTCATTCCTTGACACCCCATTTATTGGTGATATATTAGTAAATGATGATTGTCAAATAAACATGATGCATGTTTTTCAAAATATGGTGCCTACAAGTGTTCAATTGAAAAATGTTGTCTGTTTTCTGTGTGTGATCTTCTGTTATGTTGTGTTTTTATTAAAAAATCCCACAAATCATTAATATCCCAATAAATGTGATGTAATTACCTAAAATGGGGCATTGAACAATATACCAAGATCTGGGAATGTGTTGTATGAGATTTGATGTGAAAACCCATGATTTGATTGATTGGAGGATGGTTGGTGGTGTATTAATTGGGAAAACATGAGAGAAGTAGAGATGGGGAGGGTTATTGGTCAAGTTAGGGTTTTGGTATTTGAAATATTGGGTTCATGGCTTGTATACAAGGACACACACTGTGTACGTTTTTAAATCAACCTATTTATTTATCTACTGATTTATTTTCACAAATAATAATGTATTTATTAAATATTTATTATATTGATATATAAATATATTTATAAACCTATATAAATTAATTACAAGGAGATAAAAAATATATGTTGTAAAAGTTGAAAAGGAGAAGGAAAATATTCACCCTTATAGTATAGGTAGGGTTCGAACTAGTTGCTGGTTCAATTCCATTAATCACCCTAAACTACTAGAGTAGTGCCAATAATAATAAAAATTAATTTTATTTAAGTAAATTAACAATTAAATAGAAATATATGTAAATAAAAAACTATTAATTATGTAGTTTTATTAATGAATAGAATGATGATGTTGGGGATAATTGAAGTACACAAATTAAGGTCCTCTAGAACATGGGTAGATGCCCTGTCCATAACCCCAAATCCACATTAAGATGAAAAAATATTCTTATATAATTTTATTTATTATGAAAACATTAACACATGACACATGTTGTATAGATACATATATTATACATTATTTTATTTAGCATAAAATGTATGGAATTTAGACTACTAAAAACAATCAAACCAGGGTCTTTTGGGATATGCGTTGCAAGACTGCCAGCCAATCCAACCCCATCATATGTTTTATTTTTGTTTTAATATCAACATATATATATATATATAAGTAAAATAACACACACTTAAAATATATAACATGTGATAAAATACATAACATGTAGGTTTATGTAATATAAAAATATTATATTCTGATTATAACACCCAAAAATATGATATGTACATCCTTTTAAAAAATAGAGGAATTTGATATCTTGATTTACCTGGAACAATAAGTGAAAATGAACCATGATATAGTATACCTTCATAAATATGATGTTTTATAGTAGTTTAGGATGATAAAAATGTGTTAATATGCACTCAATTTTAATAAAATCATTTAATAATTAAAATTTCAATTTTTCATAAAAATTGATTTTTAAACCTGTTATGTATTTTTATCTAAAAAAAAAATATTGATCACTGTTGAAAAATTATTTCAATGAAATTTATTTTTAAAATATATTATTAAATTAATATAAATTCAAAAATTAATTATATAGAGGTTATGAATGGAGAGAAAATCATTTTTATATACAAATATATATATATATATATATATATATTTTAAAAGCTATTTTCCTTCACTCAATGTGAATTTAACATAATAAATTAAATTAATCACAACTGATTAATTATATTATTTAAATACATATATTATATTTAAAAAAAATATACTTTAGTATTCATTTGTCAGTTTTTTAGGAACATGAATGTAAGTAAATTCATTTTTATTATTAAAAATGTATTTTCTAAAAATATAGTTTTGACATCATTTTACCTATTTATATCAAATTTTAATTTTCTATACTTATAGAATCTAAATATGATATAATGGATTCCATATTTTTAATAATAATTTCCCACCTTGGTAATTCTTCCACTTTCATTTTTTCTGTAATGAACAGAAAAATAAAAAAATTTGTTTCCACATATTAGGTTAAAGAAAGTTTACTAGGGGATTAAACTATGAGATAAGGGTAAAAACACAATTTAAAATATTTTAAATATTATTGTTTAAAGGAATTTAGACTATATATTATAAAAAAAATTCTATTGTTTTATATTTGGATCCATTTTCACCAATAAGGTAACATTATATTATTTAAATCATTTGTATAATTCCAAGAGTATCCACTCCCTCACTTGTATTGTTGAACCAAATCACCTGAAATTTTAATTACATTTGCGCCATATTGATTAGGAAATGACTATAATAAATCCTTAATAGCTTCCTTATCTTTGTCCTCCTAAGAATAATTTTTTAAGTCTTATTCTGTAAACAAAATGACTTCTCATAATGAATAGGTATAAATATTAATTGAGAAATTTAAATTTTATTGGTACATTCCCCATATATAAAAAGGTTAATAAAAATTATAAATATATAAATCTATTATTCTAAATATATTTAGATGTTTTTTGGGTGATATCACATCAATTTCCCAACACCATTTCAAAAAATAGGAAATTAAAGCATTGATCATGCGTATGGGTGGAATATAAGCTCCACGCATCGATATAATTCATTTTCTAGAACCACCACACATTGATAGATATAAATATGGATTTCATATTTATATATTATATATTTGATATAGTTATTATTCTATATATTATGGAACCATGATAAATATTCAAGGAGCATAATAGCTGAATCAAAACATATATGAAGAAATTATATAGTTATTACCCATAATGGTGATTTAAATAATGTATTTTCAATAAAAGGGTGACAATATGTAATAAATAAACCAGTTAATATGGTTCTTCTATATAATTATAATATATTTAAACATATTATATATGAATTTATAGGTTTACTAAGAAAGCCTATCAATAGGTAAGAGTTTTATGTAACGATATAACATTTCATAAGAATCATTACCCATATGGAATATGTGAGTGTTTAAATGTGGTGGTTTCCATACCCTATGGTTCTGGGTTCAAGAACTCACATGTTAATTTACACCATATGATGAGAAACCTCTATCATATCCCTTTACCCTATTGGGAACTGGAAAAAACCCATGTGTTGGCCACCTTGGGCCTCGCTGGGTACATGCGGTGCACTGGTTGGGGGGGGGCACCCCAATACCTCATCATGCAACAAAAAAATTTCTATAGGGAAAGGGTGAGTTGGTTATAGGTGGTGGCATCCGGGCCTTGAGTTTATGGGTTTGTGTCCTCCCATGTTAACATGTACAATATGCTAACAAAACACTTGTGGTCCCTCATACCTCATTGGGAACTATCCTAAGCTTAAGGGTTTTCCGCCTTTGTCCTCACTGGGGACGTGAAACACACAGGTGGGGAGGCCACTACAATACTTACTTACCCAAAACATGTTTTTTTTCTTGTAACGGGTGAGTTTGTTAATGTCGGTGGTGTCCTGACCCTGAGGTTCCTGGTACGAGTCATTTCAAGGGAACACACACTATAGGATAACAAACCTATTGTGGGCCCCTCTACCCCATTGGGAACTATAGTAAGCCCAAGGGTTGGAAACCTTGGTTCTCATTGGGGACATGCGTCATGATGGAGGGGAGGGCCACCCCAATACCTCATTACACAAAAACATGTTTTTCAAACGAACATGTACCCAAGTGGTACATGATTTTTCTTGGCACCCAAAAGACCCCGGATCAAATCCAGGATGGGACGAATTTCAAGGATATTGTAGCAACTATGTAGCAGGATTGTAGAAGAGACATTATATAGTAGTGGTGACCCCATAGCAGCGGTGAAACTATCGAACTTACTGTAGAACCCTAGGTATAGTAGAAGTATTAGTCACTTTTGGTACATTTGAGCCATAAAATAGGATTTCAAACTTATATTCAAGCCACTTGGCATTGGGCCTTCGAGCTATATAATCTTTCTCCCTCTACCCAATCTAATGATGTCTTTACTTTAATAATAAAATGATTCTTCATCCCCAACCTTAAAACGATAGGAATTGTTTATGGATAAAGTTTATGATGATGAAATTATAGGATCTATCTATCAAAATTCATATATAATTTCTTGTCCTACAGTTATATATTTAAATAACATGTTTTCCTATTATAAATCACTCTCTATGTAGTCAAATTTCTAAATTAAATGTTTAATAAATGAAGATATTTTTTTATCTATCTTGGAATATTTCATTCAGCGATTATATATTACGTAAAAAAATTTCCTGAATATTTTAACTATTCCTCAAGAATTTTGAATGTTAATTTTTTCATAAACATTATTTAATTTATATTAAATTGATAAAATTTAATCGACGTCTAATTTTGTTAATGGGGACATTTTGTACCAAATGTGTGTATGAAATCATTATTTCAATGTACATTTCATGAATGGATTTTCCTTCCCTCACAACTAATAATTTATTTTATTCTTAATTTATATGTATCAGGTTTTTTAATGAAAATGTTTTTTAAGTATTCTATTAATTCTTTAGATTTTAAATATGTGATATCATTATAATAATTTTATGTTCATTAATATATATTATAATGATATTTTAATGTTACATTTATCTACAAAAAAACTTTTATTTTTCATATGATTCACCAAGGATAATATCCATGATACCACCTTTATTATTTGTATGGAATGATATTGATAATGATGATGAAATATTGATCAAACCCATTTTTGATATGATGTAATGTATGTTGAAATGATAAATACTTTCATGATATTGTGGAATACATATAAATAAATTATTATTATGTTACTGGTTGGTCTATTAGATATCACTAATTCATTGGGAAATGATTAATATTTTATGAGATAAAAGGGTATATGATAGGTTTTCCTAAGACCAAAAGAGGGTATGTGGGTGGTTTTCCCAAACCCATCAAAGGTATATGGGAAGACATCCGAAGACCAAATTTTGACAAATGTATTGATGTGTATCCATTACATTATATTTCTATGATTATTATTATTCAACACTAATTCCAATATTTTGTAACATTGTATTTTACTGCAATTTTTCTCCCATAGAACACATGATTTGATTCCTTTATGATTTGTTTCTTATGATCTTCCTGGATTTATTACATGAATTTGTATTGTGACATATAGATTTCTTGGTATTATTTTAAAAAGTTTATTTCATTGTTAACATTCTATTATGATCATTTTATTAATAAAAATTATAATTAATTGATATCACTTTTTTTACCTTTACTGATCATCTGATCTCACCATATATTATGTTTCCTTTTCCCCATGATATAAATAATGGGTTTTAGTATTCTATTTTAAATATGGGTTATAGTGGTGAATAACGTCATGGGAGCAGATATATATCTTCTATGATTGACCTATTTATGTATCCATGATTCCCAAGGCACTAATCATTTATGATTATGGCATAGATCATAATTATATACATATAATAAGATTTAATTATTTTATACGTATTATTTTGGTATCATTAGTGGGTATCGAACCAGTGTTCAGTTATTTTATCAAACATGGATTAGAATGCTTTAGAGAGAACCCTTTGGTTAAGCCTAATTATTGGATTGAATAATAAATTATGGTAAACTAAGATGTGATAATTTCCAAGAAAATATATCCCTCGGTGAATATTAGAAGGTGGATTCCAATATATCACAAATGAACGTAGTGGTAACAAATCTTAAAGTGATTTATTGGGTATTATCATTATCATCGTTACTGCGTGATGAGTGGGCCTAATACTGTATAAGTTTCTACAAAATCATGGGGGTTATTATTTGGTAAATTAACATATTTATTGTGAACTATTATGACTTATTTCATTAGATGATATCCATATATGGACTTTGTTAAACCTAAGGTGTCTTATATTAGAAATATGTCATGATTTACACATCCTATAACTTATTTCATAATTATATTGTTTCCCACAATAATTATTATTTTATAAACAATTTTTATTCAATATATTCAATGGATTGAAATAGAAGAAAAAATGATGATATTTAATGTGATGGAAAATGAAATGATTATCCACATGAGATACCAAATGTTATAGGAGACTTATTTAAAAATATTTCTGTTATAATTACATTTCTTTCTCATGCTATGAACCATGATGAATTCCAAAATAAGCAATGAAAGGAACAACATACTATTTAATACATCATGAGTAGTCCTCCTCTTGATTTGAATCAGTCTGTATATCCATTAACTACTATGAAATGAGTTAATAACATTGAAAAATATTAAATTATCTAGTTTTTTGAGCATGAAATAAATATTTTGGTTATTTATTATGGGAAGGAGAAGTTGATCATTGTTGTACTCTTATAAAGAACATGGGAAAATATGAAAAAATTGAATCAAGAGAGTGGGATGAGTTTGTAAGGTTATTTTTTAACAATTAAATTACTAATATTATTCATAAATAAATGGATACAGAATTAATTATAATAAATTATAAGGATGACTAATCCATTAATACCAATGAGGAAAAATTTACAAGACATGATAGGTATTATTGTAATTTTATAATTTAACCTGATAGCAAAATTGGTCGATTATTACATGGATTAAAACCAAGTATCTAAATGTAGTTAACCATTAGATAAAAAAATTTATATAAATAAATAATTCAATTTCATCTGAAGGAATAATTAGAGAACATATTCATCATTAAATGTCATAGTTTTTACAATAATGGAAAATGTAATTTAAAGGAAATTATAATAATAAAAACTAAGGATTGCAGAATATGATTTATCCTTTATAATTAATGTGTGTAAATAATTATGGTCTAAATCATTTTAAGGGTAATAGTAAATGATATAAGTGAGTAATGTAAGAAGTCTATGAAATATAATGTTGATGTGATGGGAATGTTTTATTTACTGACGTGAATGGATAAAAAATGCAACACACACACATCATTGTATCATATTTAATAATAATAATAATAATGATGATGTCTACTACTCAAATTTGATTTTTAATTATAAAAAGATATATTATTAACCTCTTAAGCCCCCTGTCAAAAATAAATCACTAGTAATCACTATTATTGACTCAGCTTATGAAAATTGTTTGGTTTAAGGTGCACATTTCATCCACTCTAAAACTGATATTTTATAATTTTATTTTGGATATACCCACTATTTTATTTATGAATAGTTTTATATGGTTATTAGACTGTAAACTCAATGATTAGATGTTTAATTAGAAGTTAAAACAACTATTGGTACCATTATTTCATCTGAAGTCCATTATATTTCACTTATTTAAGATTATGGAAATGTTCTTCTTGAATATATATTTATTCACCATATAGTTTAATTTTATGTGATTTTTAGCATGGATTGGATTTCATATATAGATATCATATCAATTCGGAGTAAGGGGATTCATATTTGAAATTCCAAACCAACCTATGATTTCTTATTTTGATGATGAATATGAGATTTTAATGGAAATGACATCCATTTTATGGTTCTTTATTCCTAATCAATGTGAGTATTTAATATGTATGGTTGTATAAAATACCCACATAAAATATATTCTTATTTTATATTAGATATTTTGATTTCATTCTATAAGGGTTTCTTAGTATTCCTATGAATCATGAAGTTCTGTTTTTAATAGAAATCATACCTAGTTCTATTCATAGAATAAATTGTTATATATTTCAATACAAAATAATATCATGATGATCACTTGAGGATGGTCTAGAAAATCCTAAGGATGGATAAGTTCGATGAAAAATTATTAAATGTGAGATTTGTCTATAATAAGTATCTTTTATGGCCTATATAATAGGATGATAGGGTATATAAATTGGTCCATCGGGGATGGATGTTATTGAAAATTGGACTAGAAAAACCCCTATTACTAATATCCATAGTTATCATGGGTTGTATGGATATTACAGATTGATTGTGAATAATTTAACATATACATCTAATCCACTACCAAGGTTATCTTGGGAGTGATTAAAATTCATTTATACTAAGGAATATGAATAACATTTAAAGGAACTGAAGAGAAGGTTGGTTAGTGAACCTATGATCAAACTACCTAGTACTACAGAATTATTTTTTATCTATAGTGATGCATAAAATAAGGGGTTGGGATGTGTTCATATTTAGAATTATATATTTATATTTTATGATTTCCATTAATTAAATGTTCATGATCATAATTACAATACCCATGACCCAGAGTTAGCAGTGGTTATCATTACATTAATGATGTGGATTCATTATCTTTATAGATAAATTTGTTACATATATATTAATCATAACAATTTATTTTTTGTATTCACTAAAAAATAGTTCAATAGGAACTAGAGAGGATAGATGGAGTATATTAAAAATTATTAATGATGATTATATTACCACCCTATGAAATTGAATAAGGTAGGTGATTCTTTGAATCCAAAAGATCCTACTGGTATATCTATGGTGAGTATCAGAAAAAATAAAATATTTTTTTTTATTTTCATAGTATATACCTTGTAATCATGATGTAAGTGAAGAGATATTATTTTTCTCAATTTTTTTTAATCCAAATATACATGTGACGATTTAAGAGGTTTGTATGGAAGGTTTAGAGATGATAAATATCATGGGAAGTGATTTGGAGTAAAACCATGGTTATAATTGAATAATATTGTTTAGAAAGAAAAATTTCACACCAACAATATAATACATGAAGAATGTGCTATTGAAATAATTTTACAGCTCCTTATTATCTATTCAAAATAGAAGTAAAAATAGCTATAAAGATATGAAATAGTATTTATTATTTGTTAACATTATAAGAGATATTGAAGAATATGTATATCATTTCTTGGTATGTCAGCTAGTGAATTTTTACATATATTACTATAAGAGAATGTTAAAAATATTACCTATACCTAAATGAAAATGGGAAAACCACGCCATGAATTTTTTAATCAGACACCCCAAAATATCTAAACTCTACATTACTATTCTGGTTGTAGTCGATCACAATACAAAGATAAAAAATTTCATTTCTCTTAGATAATACCTATATATTATTTATATTTCTAAGACATAAATTATATATTTAGTAATGTTACATGGAGTAATACATTCTACAATATCTAATTGAGGTCTATGGTTTATCTCAATGTTTTGGAAAACTATATAGAAAACATTTTATACTATGTTTTTTTTGGTAAGTCTAATAATCATTAGAATAATGATTAGTCTAAAAGAACCACACATACCCTGGATGATATTATATGATCATTTTCCATGTATTTCAATGGTGGATGGGATTAGAACCCTCCTCCTATAAAATTTTCTTATAGAAATAGATTTCACATGATCTTTTAGATTGACAAATATTATGTCCTCAACAGAAAGAATTAGAGAACACTAATATGATAATATAAAGTGGGTGAAATAAATCTATAGGTACCTAATATAGATGAATAAATTGAATAGAATGTCATATAAATTCAATAACACATCAAGGAATATCAAAGTCTGTATTACATTTATTCTAACAATCATTGAAGAAATATAGGATTTGATGTTGGTGAGAAGGTATTCTAGTGAATTAATCCATGTAAGAATGTTATGAGATTCACAATGAATATAAATTTGAGATATAAAGATATTTTATAGTTTTATATTCTATATCAAGTTAGGATGGTATAGTGTCACTTGTCTCTTATACCTAACCTCTCTCAGGTTCAGGGGATATTCCAAATATCAATTTTCAGGAAGTATATACCTGATCCTTAAAATGTACTAAATTAAAATGTTATACCAATTTAGAAATATATTTATTATGAATAAATACTAGTATAGATCATTCATCATGGATATAAATTTATATGGAGCAATACTACTCACCATGTTAACGTTATTTTGCGGAATCAAAAATTAATGGAAGCTATATATGAATACCAGTTCTGATGAATTATATTTATCCTAATTTTTTGTAGAGTAATGTTAATTTTTATATAAATATTCATTTTAATGGGTTTATAATGTAACACTGCATGATTTAGGTGTATTTCTTTTGAAATAAACTTGTGGTTTTCAATAACATTCTTTACACACAACCTTGAAGTCTCAAAAAACACTGATATAATATAACATTATAACTCATATGATTGATTGATGATTATGAATATGATTAAACACATAATAAAATATATTTTTATATTTTTAGTATAATAAAAATTGTAATATTATACACTCATTTTTTATAAAATAATTTAATGATTAAGAGACCTATTTTTTGAGTAACTGTTTTTTCTAAATGTTATGTATTTTTATATAAACAATGTACATTGATCACTATTAGAAAATTATTTCAATGAAATATATTAGTAATTTATATTAATAATTTAATAATCATTCATAAATTATATTTCTAAATGTTATTAATGAATACAAAATCATTTAAAGGTAAAAAGTGTTATTTTTCAAGGAAGCGTTTTTTTGTGTACAATGTGTTTATATCTCAATGAATTAAATTTATCAATTTTTATTAATATTTTTAATAATATTTATAGAATATATATTCAATAAAATATTTTCATAAATTTCTAATATTTTTTTACAAGTCATGGAGGGAATGTATATATAGTATTATGCTTAAGAATTCATATTTAAAAATTATTTTTATTATGTTGTACTCAGTAATTTAAATGTTAATTTATATAAATTATTGAAATGAACTTTTATAAAGTTTAATACTATATTTTTTCTTATAGATGATAAATTTTTTAATGAGTCTGCTATAATTATTTTTCCCAATGAATTGTAAAAACAGTACAAATATCATACCATGGTTAGGGATAAAATGGGTTTACTAGGGAGTTTAACTAAGAAATAATAGAAAATGAAACTTAAATATTTATAAATTTTATTATGATAATATATTTAGATATTGTATTATCCTAAAATTTATTTCAAGTCCATTTAGATCCATATTCATAATAAAGTGACATTATATTATATAAATATTTTATATAATTCTATGTGTGTCCACACCCTTAGTTAAAAAATGGAACATATTATCAATCATTATTCATGAATTTTGATCCTTATATAACAACCAATACCTACCCTAAACCATTCTATATTTATTTCATTTATCTGATATCCCACATACCTCTCTTAATACAAATATTTCAAGGATTATTATGTATGCTGAATGAGTTCTCCCAAAGAAGAGGTATAAATTTAACCCATTATATTTAAATTATATTTATTCTTCCAAATTATATAAACCAAATTTAATCATCAGAACATAATTATTCTAGTCTGAGAAATATACTATGATGTTACTATGGTTAATTCATAACTATATTCCACTTCCTTTCCATTATATGAGAAATGAATGTATTCCTAATACATATCTGTGGAGTACCGCCTCCATGATGGGATATGATTTATTTTCCATCACATATATAAATTGATTGATATAATGATGTATTTAATAATTATATATGATATTTATGATATAATTATTATTTGGGATATGATTGAACTTGTATAAAGTTGAATGGACTATAACAGCTGAATCAAAACATCCATAATAAATGAAACACTTATAACCCATAAAAATTATAGTAATATAGAATTGTTAATTAAAAAAAGATAATATATTATAAGTATACCATATATGGTTTTATAAGTATCAATATAGTTCTATCATGTAATTATAATAAATTTAAATATATTATATACGATGTTGTAGAACTTTTGAAGCAAGTCAAACATGAGGTAAGGGTTTTATGTTACAATATCACATTTTTATAAGATTATTTATACTTATATTTTCTTAGGATGTAATTATAAGAAATATCTCTCAAAAATAATATATAATTACTTCTCATTTATTTATTTATATAAATCTCATGTTTTCATATCATCTCCTTCTCTCATTGTAATCAATGTTTCGAATGTATGTTTTTATGGAAAACCTGTCTTGTTTTATATTCATCCAGCTATGATTTATTTGATGTCCATATTTTATATACAATGATATCAAGAATGTTTTTAGTATTATATCAATATTTATTAAGGTCATAATTTTATCAATCTTTTATTTTCTATAATTTTCATAAAATAAATATTCATCTCATTTTTTAAACATGGTACTTTTTTATGAAATGTGTAAATTAAATATTTTATTCAACATACAGCACACAAAAATCATTTCCATCCAACAAGAATACTATTTTTTGTTAATATTCCATTACATATTTCCATGGAAATTTTAAAATATTTTTTCCCTATATTGTAGAAATTTTAGATTCTAAATATGTATTTTAAAACTAAAAATGATATTTTCCTCAAAAAAATATTACAATAATAATATAATGGTATTTTCATTTACGAAAATATACTTTGATGTTAATTATGATTTATATGGAACATTATCCATGATAAAACTCTTATTATTCTCTATAATGTTTTCTATTACGATGAAAATTCTTGATGAAACCCATCTTATTTTCTAGGGGTTAAAAAATTATGAACTGATAAAGCTTTTCATGATATTGTAGTGTACATATTAATGAATTATAATAGTGTGATAGGTTGTTCCGTTATATATCTCTAATAAATTCAATAAATAGTAACTTTTTATGAGCCCAATTTTTGTATGAGATATCATTCTAATCCCAAAATAGGGTACACTGAAGGTTCCCCCAAGACCACAGTTGGTACACTGATGGATATCTCAATCCATATATTTCAATAATTTCTTATTGGGTATACAAGAAATAAAATTCATATCATCATTATTATGCCACACCTTATTCCACTATTTTATGACATTATTATATGTAAAAGTTATGATCTCATGGAATTTGGTCTTTTATTCCTTTATGACTTATGTCTTCAGAACTGGGAATTATTTTTTCATTAATTTTGATGATGATCAATAATTTTTTTTTATCGTTTTCATATTTTAATATCATGTTCTCATACCATTATTCTTATGTAAGGATTAAAAATGACCATTGATTGATATCTCCTTATTTACCCTTACTGATCCTCAGGTATCATACTTTATATTATTTCCTTTTCCCCGAGATATGAAGAAGGGTTTTAGGTATGATATATCTAAGAAAGGTAATATTATTAAAGTAATTTGTATGAGGTGATGTTGATATTTTATGAACCATTTGTTTATTTATCATCGTTTCCAAAGATACTAAACCGTTATTGTTTGGGAATAGTTTTTAATGATATATAATTAATATTAATATAATAAAAGGTAATTATTATATATGTATTGGTTTTTTCTACATTTATCGATTTTCAGGATTCGAACCAAAGTGTTTTCGACCCTAGGTTTTTCTCCTTCCAGCCGAACCTTCCATAAAATGAGTTTTATTTTATATTATTTTTTATTTTACATAAAACAAAATATAACACCCTGATTATTAAAAACATTTTATAAAATGAAAAACCCCTATGTAACAGAGGGTAATGAGGGAATTTAACTAATCCACATATGATTCATTTATATTTATTAACATAATCATTATTTACTTAAATTAAACATTCTATTATAATTCACACAAAAAAATAAAAAGAAACATCATGTATCATTAATAAATGTTTTTAATTTATACTTCAATCATTTTTCATGATTTCTTAAAGGAAATAGTAGGATGAGATGAAATGATATTTACATTGAATATAAGGATGGATTACATGCCATGTGTTAATTTAAAATGGAAAATAAATGAAGAATATATATATATATATATCATGGGTTGCCTCCTAGGAAGAGGTTTTTAGAGATATTTTGTCCAACATAGTGTTCAAGAAACATATCTATAATTAGATGTTGGGTGTGAAATACTTTTTTCAAGACCCCACATTAATCTAACAAATTCCTTGTCTATGTGAGTACCCTATTTTTTGAGGGCATGAAGGTGGCTTGCAGTAGCCAGACTATGTGGCCATAAGTTATTGGTGGGTGACCCACATATCTACCCTCATTTCATCCAATCCTCGTTGAATGTAGGGTGAGATTTAGTCTTCGTTTTGGGAAGGTTGAAAAAAATGTATTTGTCTTCTAGGTTTTGTTTTTAATCATCAATATAGACCTACAAATTTTTCAATAAATTATTTCAGGGAAAGAAATGTTTCAAATAAGGATTAATAATTTAATACATATTGAATCACAGTGTTATAATGGTTAAATACATCTCCATATTAATTTTTTTTATAAGGAAAATCATTTTGAAATATGACTAATTCATAATAAATAAGAGATGCAATAGAAAATTTTTCCTTTATAGAGACAAGGTCATGGGATTTGGGGTTTTTTAAATCATCTATAATTATTATTAAAAACAAATTTATTCTATTGGTTGAAGTATTTACTATATTATGGTATGGTTTAATAATATTTATTTGTATCCATTCATCATTGATTAAAAATATCAATATAAATTATAATTTGAAGGAGGAGATTCTGGTTCAGAATATGATAGGTTATAAAATGTAAATGGGTATTCGTTGTACAACAAATAATACATATAGTGGTATTATTCCTATGGATATTATTATAGAATAAATTTATCATAGTGATGAAATTACACTCTGGATAAATAATACAATACTTTAGGGGAATACGTATCATTTTGGAATTAAGATTTAAGAACCTAAGAAGAGGAAGAAGAATAAGAAAAAGATGAACCTGAATAACCATTTTCCATTCAATAGTCATACCAGTGCTCATTCCATAGAAATGGTGTGAGAATTTTGACAAATAACTTCAGGATATAGAACAAGATTGGTTTCCCTCACTCTATTTTAGAATTATAATATCATTGAAAGTCTATATAAAAACATGAAAAATGATGTGTTTAGGACCTAGTGAGTTTCTGTCAAATTTCCAAGTGATGAATTGGTAAGGGAAAATAAAATAAAATAAAATATATTTATAATAATATAAAAATAATGAAGAATAAACGAAAAAGGTGGAATAAGAATAGAGAAAAATTTGTTTGGGTTGAAAATTAAACTAGGGTAAATTATAAAAATCCTACATTTGTATCCAAATTTTTAGATGAAATGCCATTACCATAAGGATTTAATTTTAACATAACTTATTGTTCATATAACTTGTAATTGTATTCTTTATGACTAAATCCATTTGGCCTAATTATTAAATAATAGTAAATATATTTTTAATTCAAATCTCAATAAAACAATAGAAATTGACTATAAAAATTATCATGGGTTCTCTTGTTGTAATCTATTTGTTTGTCCCCAGTTGTTTCATTATTTTTCAAATACAAGACAACCGATGAATGTAAGAATTAAAATTAATATTCTAACTATGAAATAGAAAACACAAACATAGAAAACTAATGATATCTTCTGTTTCAACACACCCAAAGTCTCATTAAAACCCCAAAATATAATTCTAATAAGCTCATGACAATGGTAAGTGTGCAAGGATCAAGTACATAGTCAATGCAACCAATTGATACACGAGATAGATATAAGAAAAATAGAAAAATAAAGAAAAATAAAATAAAAATAAAAATAAAAATAAAATACATAGTATATCTGTGGGAGGATCGAGTTAGAAGTGTGGGAACAACTCCCCATTATAATATAGAATGGTTAATTTTAAGGATCACCATTGTGTTTATAGAAAAATAAATTACATGGTTTGTATTGAAAGTACACGAAATGTGATAATGTTAAATCAAAATTTCAATAATTTATCACTAGTATAAATAAAATTATGGCATAGTTTTATCGTCGGTTATTTATAACCGACGTGAAATTCGGGGTATATTATTTATTCATATTGGTTGTCAAAAAAAATGACGTGAAAAGTGGATATTTGTTACACTTTCATGAATGTTATATAATATATCCATTGTGAAATATTTATTTTTACATCGGTTATATTATAACCTATGTAAACAATATTGGAATATCTATTTTTCCCATGAGTTTTATTCTAACTGATGTAAAACATCTTTTAAAATTTATGTATTGAATGAGGGTTTCATTACACATCCTTCTGTTATCCTGAAAAAGTACTCATTTCTCTCTCCCTGAATCACTAACTCAATGTTTTCATTGATTTGGTGGTCCAAATATTTCATTACAATATAAATTGAGCTATTTGGTATCATTGGCCCTAAGTAGTTCATTGAAGATAGATCATTAATAACTCTAAAAAAATTTCATTTCTCCCTTTTTGGACATTCATTGGCTTTGAATTTCTAATGGTTTTCTTCATTCTTGGATTACCATATATATACATTTGGGTTATTTAAGCTTAATCATTACACATTTGATTATATATCTACTCATTTCCAAATAGCTCCCCTAAATATTTGAATATATTTTTCATTGTGATAATTAGTTGTTCTTGATTTTATTTCTAATATGAATTATTTTTTAAAATTTTATAATGTGTTATTTTTTCCTAATTGTATATGTAGTATTAGTTTTTTGTTCATTATTTTATAATGTGTAAAATATTTTCTCATTATTTTATTTTGAGTATTAATTAGTTGTTCTATTAAATTTAGTGATATTGAATTCATTGTATAAATGTTATGGTAATTTGATAAATGAGTCTCATGAAATATTTGAGACAATGAGAATCTTTAACTGGTGTTTTTATGAATGTTCATGTGTCTCGATGGTACTCTGGGGAATTGCAAAAGGGTTTGATTAGTTATGGGTTTAATTTTTAAAGTATAAGTACAATAGAGTACCCTATTAGAGAATACTATATTCCATATCAAGTACAATGAAGAAAAGTTTAATGTGACATTTTTTTTAAACTAAGACCCAATTTATTTTTATATTATATTGTTATGTACAAAATATAATTATTTTAAGTTTATAAATAATGAAATATGATTTAGTTATTATCATAATAAATATATTTTTGGATATTTTTTACGGATATCATTGTATATATTTTATAATAATTTCATAATGTTATATTAATTTATTTTTACCTCAGAAATTTTATAAAGGTGTTTATTTTTTAATTCCATTAACATGAATGAATTTTATCATTGATATTTACTATTTTCATTCTAATGTTTCCTTTTCGGCTTTTCTATATTTTTTATTCTCATTTGTAATATCAATATTTTATAAATTAATACCATTTTTTAATTTTTTATAGATAATTATTTAAATATTGATTAAAGAACCTCAAAAAAGTTCTTAATATGAGGACGACGTTGAAGCTTTTTTGGAATTCTCAAAACAAAATGTTCCAAACAATGATATGTTTTTTTCCATTCATGAATTTTTTAAATTTAAAGATGTTAAAATGTTGATAGATCAAAGATCAATTAATATGTAATGGTTTTAATTCTAGTAACATCCTATAGATTTGGCATCATGAAACCATCTAGAATTTTAGATATATTGATAATGGTGCTTTGCAAGTTGATAAATAATATTAAATTGATTAAATGATTCATCATATTAATGTACATACAATTGAGAAGCAACCAACAATTGAGAATTTATATGGTGATTCTGAAAAACCATTTTATCTAGGTTTTAGAGAATATATAATTTATTGGTGGTGTTAAGATTGATAAACATGAGGGAAAAACAAGGATGGAGTGGCAAGAGTTTTATAGAGATTCTACTATTGTGGAAATAGATTCATCATACAGACAATGATTTTCTAGATTCCCTATATAAGGCCATTAAAATATTATACCATATGGGATTTGGGTACAAGAAAATAAATGTATTTCTGAATGACTTTTTGATCTATTGGAATGAAGATAAATTTCATTTCAAAGTGTCCAAAATGTGGGTAATCATTATAGATGTTTAAAGTAAAATCATAGGTTTATTTTGAAATTCAAGAGACCCATGCCCAAGCATTTAGGTATCTTCTTATAATATCTCAATCGGAACATTTATTTTCTAATTAACGTGATGAAAAAAGGTTATAATGACTTGTTGATGAGAGGATATGTGATGAAAAATTTGGCATCTAAATGACTATCCACAGTGGAATAAAATTGATCACCAGTATCCAATATTTGAAATAGAAGTTTGAATTCTCAGAATTGGACTATACATAGATGTAATGTATCCATATCTAAGACATAGTAGAACACAATGATCAGGGCATATTTTATTGGTAATATAAAAAATATCTTTTGAATTTTTTATGAAGTGAAAATATTCCATGTAATGTATAATGATTTGTGGACCCAAACAGCCCTGGAATGCTATTGATGTTTTCTTTTCTCCATTAATTGATGAATTGAAACTATTACGGGAGAACGATATAATGGGGTATTATTCTATAAAATGGAATATTTTAAACTCCATTAAATTATTATGTTTACTATAAATAACATCCTAGCATATGGAATTTTGTTTGGATACAATGTTATGTGGTGTAATGCTTGTCCAATTTGTGAAAAACAGATTTCATATTATCAAATGCATCATGGGAGAAAAAAAGTATACATGGTTCATAGAAATTTTTTAATATGGATCACACTTATATAATATTGAAACATAATTCTAATAGATCACATGAATTTGATATTACTCCAAAACAATTATCCACCGATCGGTATTTTGAGAGGGTGATAAATATTGATGTGATATTTGGAAAGACACATAAATATGATAATGAAATAAATATTTAGATGAAATAGTAAATATTTTTTAATCTAAAATTCTGGATAAATCATGGGGTGAAATATAACATTGATTCCATTCACATAGAGAAGAAAATATATGAATGTTATATTAGAACATTGTTATATATTATTGGAAATACTAAATATGTGATAAATTCATGAATAAATTGACTCTTAATTGGAATATGTCTAGAGTTGGATCCCACTCTTAATGGACGGTGCACATTCATACACCTAGCTTGTCATAAAAAATCCCATAGGAATAAAAACATCTTTTTTCATTGTATTTAGGATATCAAAGTGACACATGGTTATTCTTCAATTGCTAAAAATTTTGTGTCCTTAAAGGTTTAGAAGTTGACAGTTATGAAATCTCATGACGCTCACATCATGAATCCATAACTCATACCAGTTTCGTTGCATGTAATATTTCCCAGCCATGTGAAAATGAATTTTATGATGTTTTTTTATTTTTTAAATCACTTTTTAATAAGGTTATTTATTTTAATGCTATGAAATTTTTTAAAATGATGTTTTTTCTATACATTTTCAATTGGAAATGTTTTTTTCTCCATATTTTTTATATAATTGTGTGATTATTCATATATTTGGTGTGAGAAATAATTCTTTGAGGACCTGTATATCTATATTTGGTGTGTATATTTAAATTTTTTATGAAGATATGAAGCGATATGTTAAGAATTCACATCGACCTGAAGCATCCATTGTTGAGAGGTATATTTATAAGTCGGTTGGAGAGTTTTATACAAGCTATTTTTTCACATGGAGAAAATTGGTTTTCCTACATCTCGCCATTAACGATTTAATTTTGGGTGAACAGGGATTCAGGGAATGAATGCCAAATCGTTGATAGGTGAAAAAATAAAGAAGTTATAGTTAGATATTTTGAATAACATAGATGATTCCCAACCATATATAACATTTAATACTAATGATTTGAAACAAACGCATCCAAACAAGAAAAATATGTAGATTTTTAATGAGTAGATTGAAACATTTTTTCTAAAGATTTAAGAGACTCTGAAACCAGATGCATCAGAAGCATTGAGATGGTCAGTTGGAATACCATTTATAAATTTTATAACATGGTTCGAGTGTGACATTAATGGATATACATTTCATATGAATGATCAGGACAACATATATATTATTCATAATAGTAGTGTGTTGGTGTTTCTAGAAACAATGCATTTTTCATATTCTAGAGAAAAATCCCAATATCGACATAAACTAAAAATTAAGATGTTTTTGATGAAATATGGTTCATTGATTACATTAAATTTCATGTTCCAGTGTTTAAGTGTAAATGGTTTATCAGAAAAAATACTATCTGAAATGAAAAATTTTGAATTGAACATGTTAATATGAATGAATTGGAATATAGAGACTATACTTTTATCATGGAAACATATGAACAAAAAATTTCTATGTTCTAGAAAAATCTGATATGCAGTGGGATATTGTGTTACATGGAAAAATAGTATATTTGTGATTATAAACATGATGAAGATACTGATTTATGAGAGATACCTACATCCATGGAATAATTAACAAAAAATACTAAAGAACACGTTGATGATAAAGTTTGTTCCATACAGAACAATCGTGATGATAGAATTTGGGAAACCAGTCTTTTGTACATCTCTAATATTATAGGTAACATATGTTTAATTATGGTTTATTTTTTAAAATTTCATAAGTTTGAGATTTTTATTTTATTTTATTTATTAAATAACATATTATAACTAAAATTTAAAATTGAATGATTATATTAGTTTATTTTTTTAATTTCCAATGATTACCCCTAAGTAACATATAAATTAATTGATTTTTTTTAAATCAATTATTTTAAATTTATCATTTAAAAAAATATATATATTGTATAATAGTATATTATAAAATAATTCTTTTTGTTGTAAAAATGAATTTTTTGGTGGGTAAATATTTACTATGTTATTTCATCTCTCATTAATATTGTGTAGTTTTTATTCATTTATGTTATTTCAACCCTAATTAATATTGTGCAGTTTTCATTCATTTATTTCATTTCATCAATCATTAATATTGTTATCATTTTAGTTAACTATAACAAATATGAATAAAAATGTGATACGTTTACTTTAATATTCTTTTTCATTGATAATTAAAATATTTTATTTATATTTGAATGTAATTATTGTATTGGAATATTTTTTACTAAATTATGTTGCTTTGATTTTTAGGATAATGACAGATCAATCCACTAATCCACCACATATTTCTAGTGATGATCATACTCATACCTCTAGTGAGGAACATACACATGATCCTATTAATGAGTCTCTTCATCATTCGTTACATAAGACATCTACTTACATAGAAGAAAAAGAGTTCTAGGCCTGGTAACCATGGTACCAGATGTTTACCAAAATTATCAGTTTCCCTTATCCCTGAATATGGGTTACCAATGGGATTTGATTATAATGATATTCAAATTGTTCAAAATTCAATACAATTCAAGACTTTTTTATTAGTAAAGGCTTAAATAAAGTTATTATTTTTTTGATGATCATAGAAGTGTTGACAAAGCAACATTATCACTATTGTGGGACAACAATTTGGTAAGCTTGTGTTTTATTAATTTAGTTATCTTGAATTTTTTATTTTAATATATGTTTTTACTATTCTTATTGGATGACATATGATATACATGACACTAGAGGAGTTAGGAGGAAATGTTTATTATTGGAGGCTATGAGAAGGAGGGATTTTAAATAATCCCCATAGTTCATTTTTGTGAATATATTGCATGAAAATCCATGTGCTATATATCAATTTATAGATGAAGATACATGGAAACAAGTTGTTGAAAGTAGATGATTAGAGGTGTTTTCTGTATGTGATATGTTACATTTTTAGATTTTTTTATATTAATGTCTATGAAAATGATTTCTATATTCTTAAATATTAATTTGTAAGAATCAAGGAGATATCATCAAGAGGTTTAAGATATTTATTTATACCCTCATATATTATCTCATGGAAATTATATGTTTTTATAAGAAAAGATGCTAGAATAATATCATAAAAAGTATAGAGCTAAGTCATTAGGATCTAGAGAGGTTTCCCCACCTTCTACCTTTGTATACATGAAAAATGGAAGATGGGTTGAACGTAAAAAAAGTACAACATATTATGGATGTGTTAATATTTTTAGCTTATAATATTATAAGATAATAATTTATTTATTGAATTTAAATAAACTCTTCATATATTGTGACTCATTATAGATTTTTTTCAGACATTCCTTACTAGATTATCTTGGGGAGAAGAGAACATATGGGTCTTTATTGCTAAAGATATATATAATATTAGCTCCAACGTTGGGAAACCCTGAACACTCAGATCAAGTATGAGGATACCTAGAAGGTTTATAAGTTAGAGAAGTGTTTCCATATTCAAAATCTTCTTCAAGGGAGAATGTTTATAAGAAATATAATATATAGAAGAAAAATTTCAGGATATTGAAGTGTCGATGGATGAATGGAGCAGAGCATTGGTACAGGCGATGTTCACAGGCATGCAAGGACAATTTTGGCCTATCGATATGATTCATCCACCTCTATTAGTATATCCCACTCTTCTTCCTTATCCTACACACATATTTGTGTTTTCAGACCCCACTAATTCATATCCTACCCCAACACCCCAACTCCACAACTTCCAAGTTATTTTGAGTTATATGTTGATGATCCTCACCATATTGTTGTATATGGAATGATATATTATATCGTTGATACCATTAATCATCACCACATTGAGATAGAGCATTATAAGTTCACAATAAATGATATTATAAATGGATCAGATAATGTACCACATCCTATAGATGAATTGAGTATTTTTTAGTTTGTCCATCTATACAAGTTTGACATATTTCTATAGAGGAAGGTATATATGTTATAATTTATATCATTTTTTAGTAAATTTGTTTTCTCATTTTAAAATTTATATATTTCTCTAATTTTTGAAAAAAAACATTAAATATAGATAAATACTATACAGAATACCTAAAATTAAAAGTCTCATGAATTAAAATATAAATTCTTCTATTGTTTATCTATTTGTATCATAATAATGAAATTGGAGTATATGTAATTCCATTTTTCCAATAGTTTGTGGGAGTTGAAAGGACTATGGGGAATTTGAAAAATTATATAATTGTTATTATAGCTAGAGATCAATTTAGAATCAACAAGATGAAAAGTTTTTCTATGTATGTCGATTAAAAAAATATGATCAATCCATTAAATAAATAAAAATTTCTAATTATGTATGATTTTTAATAGGTATCTTTAGAAAATGTGTTCAGAGCATGAAAATACATATGAATATAGATTTATATACCCAAAATATATTTTTCCTATATCTTTGAAAACAACTGATTCTGAAAGAATAGTATACATAGTTAAAATATTTCTGAAGAAACGCACCATTCAATGTTGGATGATTCCATATCATGTAAGGTAAAATATTCTTTCACACAATATGTTATCTATCACATAACATATTAATACCTCCTATTAATTTTTCAATTATATTAGTGTTTATTGGATATTGGGTGTTTTTTCAATAGAGAAGACTTCTTATTAAAAAGAATGTATCCATTGTTAAGTGAGATAGAAGTTTATGAATTTATTGAACATATATGTTTGATTATTTAAATTTTTTTTATTATGGTGAATAAAATTTATTATGTTCATATTATATTCAAATAGAGCAAGTAATTTCTTTAGAGATATAAAAAAAGGAAGAGCCCCAATATCAAATTTGTCATTTCTTAGGTGAATTTACAATTAAAATTAATAATTTTTTGATATATTAATTAAAAATATTATATTTAATTAAAATATATTTGATAAATTTTTATAATAAAAAAGGTGGAACTAAATGTGGATATTATAATTTAAGATTCATGTATGAAATAATTTCAACTAGGATAGTTACAATGTTCATAAGATTAGATTTCATTCTAAATGTTTCCATAATATTTAATATGTTTTTATTGAAAATTAAATCCAAATTATTTCTATATTATTTTTTTAGATTTTTTATGATGAATGGTGATATTCTATAGAGGAGTTGGAACATTTAAAAATTGAATTAGAAAATAATATAACAGGTTTGGTTTTTTTAGTCTATTTGGATGTCCAATTATATGCTTCTTTTGTAGCATTTTTTGTTTCCTTTTATGCTATTTGATGGCTGCTGTTGGGGTGGAGGATTAATCATTGTATATTTTTTATAAAAAAATCATTCCATTTATTATATAAATGATTTAAAAAGTAGTGGTCATTTTTTAAAGCAAGTTATCCAATAACAGATGTGGAAACCCATTTATTACATCTTATATCCAGTAATCGATGTAAAGAACTGTTTATGATGTTGGTTATTTAAAATACCCAACATGTTAAATGATGTATAATTTTTTTAAAATCGGTTATCCAATAAATGATATGAAAAAATAAGTGGAGATATTATTTATAAAATAAATTTTAATTAACTTATGTGAAAACAATATTTGCTAAATCCCCTATAATAACATCACTTCAAAATCAACATGTAAAATTATAAAAACAAGATGTGAAAAAACCAGTTATGTAGTAGTGTCTACAACTATAGGTGAACAAATATACCTCCGATTAAGTTATCACACAATAGATAAAAGTGGGTGAAAGTACACGATGTGTGGTGTGAACAATCATGGAAGGGTGTAGTCAAGTTTCAACCAACTGATTTTATATTGGGAATACATGGGGTTTGTTAGGATAAAATTGGCCGTTCAACTCTGATTTGGAACATGGGAGTGTACTCCATTTGTTTAAGTTGTGGATATTTAAAATGTAAATGACATTTGGTTATAAATTACATGTTATGTAGTTACTAACATTAAACCAACTCTTCTATAAAATGTGAAATCAACATTGAAATCTCAAAAATAATCCAATAAAATTGAAATAATGCATTAAAACCATTTAAAAATATACATCATTTAAAAATATTAAATTCAATAAAGCAAAAATAATTGAATACAAAATTTCGGTACTTTAGTGGTCTTCAAGCTCCACTAGAACAATCAATTTCATTTCACATATAGGTTATTCCCCATTTCCCTTTTTAAAAGTATTTTCTATTTATATAATAATATGAATTAAAAGTTAATAGGAAAAATTATAATTCCATGATTGTTTTCATTTTTTTCTCAAATTGTCTTAGTCAAACTCAACCTCACTTAAATTCATGATAAAATAATTTATCGTTAAAATTGATCTCATGTCCCTTAATTTATCTTATTTTAAAATAGTTTCAACTTATAATAGTCTTACATTAAAATAAACTTTCAATAAGGGAGTTATATTCTTATAAAGTTTCAAAGGGAATGTTTCATCAAAAAATATAGGTTGTGTAACTAATTATATTATCAAAATATAGCGTTAGAATTATTCCAAGAATCCTCATTTTTAGTGTCTAGGTTGTCGATGGTATAACACTAAAAATGGGGTTGAATTAATGTTACCCACTTTTAAAATTTATTTATTTGTAAAAAACATTGTTTTATAATAATGTCAAGATCCACTGTTATTGTAATCACCCTATAACTAATATATAACTAAAAAAACTATCATTAAATCACATTTCATTTTTGAAAGGACCTCCATTAATGTGGGTGAATAAGTCAGTTATATGTTATGGTTGAGTTTGAGACACATATTTATCATCAATATCATAAAGTGATTATAAATATAATTGTATCATCCTAAATCAAAGAATCTATTTCCCAATAGAGAAACCTCAAGACCTTTCATTATACATGATCCATTTAGTTGATAACATGGGGTTTAAACAAGAATAAAAAGAACTTTTTAACCACCAGATGGTTAAAAACCCCTGATATATCTTCTCTTGATGCCTTTGTAATATGTGTTACAAATCCAGGATTCCATTTCATTAATAACAAAAATGTCCATACCATACAACACTAATAGTAGTACACCAATATTACTCTATCATAATCTTATATCTTCAAATTATTGATAATTTTATTAATAGTAATAATTTTTCATACTTTAATATGATCATTAAAATATCAATTTCTATATTTTTATTTAGAATTTCATGTTAAATATTTTCATTGTGATATACCTTTTGAAAAATTTCAAATATTATTATGAAAATATATCAGTTTCTTTCTTTATAGTATGGAACAAATCTATCTTTTTTAATATTCATATTTCTCAAAAAATATCATCGCAAATAATATCACTATTCATTCCATAATAATATTCAAATCTATGGATCTTTTATTCATCATTCATATTCATAATAATTTATATTCAAATTTTCATGTTAGGATATATTTTTACATGTGATATTAGTGCAGTGTGAAACTAAACCTCACACATTTACATAATCATCACTCTTCTCTTGGTATCATATGGGTAAAACCTGGTATTCTTAATATGGTGAGAATCACGTATTTATCATAATCTATATCCACACCAACCTCACACAATATATCATTATGACATGACTATATCCCACATTTTAGGTTTAAAAAAAACATTAGATCCATCATGGAATGTCTTTATTCACCACAACACAATCATCTCAAACCCATATCAACATGAACCATGACATACATTATTAATAATGATGTTAAATAAATTTCAAATAAGTTAATATTATCAATGTTTACATAACCTCATATAATTTGTTTAATTATATACTTTTTAATATTAAAATATCTCTCATTTTTCCTACAGAATAATCTAATTTTACAAATTTCTATTCTTACATATCCTTCAGTGTGATCAACATATTCTAATGATAGATATATTTAATCTTACATGCCAAATGCACATTGTATATTATTCTTACAAATCACTAAATTACAATTATGTACCCAGTTAAACATTCGAGTTATTCTTACATACTCTAGATACTCAGAAGCATTAATTTTATAAAACCTATTCTTTACTATTATAGACATAGTGAAACTATATAGTTATTATTATTAAAGATCAATTTATTATTATTTATGCCATAAAACTGTATAGTTTTTTCTAATGAAATATAACTTTATTATTACCTAAAAAACACTTTACCAAAAATTCAATAAATCTATAACTTTTAATTATTATATTTCTTCTCTAGCCTTCACAACTCATCTCCAATAAACCTCATACAATTTAATTTATCAAAAAACATCTTAAATTGATTCCCAGCGCATCTAAATATAATTTGACAACAAATAAAACAATAATTCAATAATTTCATGGTTTAGTTAAACTCTCCAATTGTGTTTTTTCAACCCCAATAATACTACACACTTCATCAAATAAATATCTTTGACTTTAATCAAATCATAAACATTCATAATGAGATAAATCCCAACACCAAAATACTATATAATATAATGTTTCTTAGTGTATTTCATCCCTTGGTGATAAGAAATATATGTTGAGTGAACTTGATGTTGTCCCCTTTAGTCAACTCACTCATTTCTCCACCTTTTTAAAATAATACAAACTCTTTATTCCAAATGTAGAGGTCATGTATTGGTTTTAAACCCATCTCAACCTTTGAAAATATAATATCATGAATTATGGTTTATGACGAAAATCCAAAATTAAAAGTGTAATCATGGGAAAACATTTCCATACATAAATCGTTAAATATGTCCTATTATATGTCCTTGGTGAATATATTATCTATATAATACCATGTTGAAATATATTCCAAAAGTAAAAATACATTTAAAACGTTTTTTAATTAAATGGAATTTAATATAAATACTCTAGGATCTACATAATTGCACTTGATTTTTGTATATTTTAATTACACTTTTATTATCACATGTAATTATTAATGGTCACTAAACCTTCATGTTAAGGTATTCTAATATATCTTTGATACAAATTATTTGTGTATCTAATTGTGAACCATCTATATAATCATCTTTTTCATGGATCAAATTTATAGTTTTTTTCAATAATGGAAACTAACAATATATTCTCCCATTGAAAATACACCCCTGATCTTATTTTCCTTTCATTATTGTTTCTATCCATGTTATCATCAGTGTATTTGTACAAATTGAATTCCTCACCTATTCCACACATTAGTCCACAGATTAATGATCCTATGATATATATGAAAATTCTCTTTTAATCCTTTATATGTGTTTATTTTTGTTCACTTCCATACATTACACACCATGTTACTATATAAAAAACATTAGGTATTGATACAGTATAAAAAATAAGGTTTCTAATTATCTTCTTGAATTATTTTTCATTCACCCTTTTCTATACATCATCCTTGATTAGTTCCACACCATCATTCAAGGGTGTGGATTTTTCATTATATTATTCCATGAAAACTTATTCATCTATTCCTTATATTATTTCTTATGATATAATAAAATATATTCATCTTAATATTCAATATAAAATACAAAAAAATCAATCATTAACATTTCAAAATTCCTCTTCTTTTTTTTAAATTTATTCTTTAGATCAAAATATATCACAAATAAAAATTATTTCATCAATATATATAATAATAATTATATTACAAATTACATCTCCATCATATAAATAATGTAGTCCACTTTGACTTAGGAAAATTCTATCTATTTCCAATAGTTGTCTAATATGGAATACTAGGTACTATGAGCCTATTTCAATAAATAAATCTATTTATTTATCCTTCAAACAATTATACAATCATCATCATTGATAAATACATTATATTTTTTGAATAATAATTTTTCTTCATCATATCTATTCAATAATTTAAACATCATTTTCATTTTATAAATCTTATTTTACTTATGAAATAAAAAAAGAGCATATTAATTTCATCAAGTCATATAATAGGAGAAAATTACAATTAAATATAAACTAAATAAACATAAAAATATCCTTTTCAACCCAATTGGGACGTGTTTCTTGAAATATTAACTTTCATATTGAGATTTTTTTTTAAAATACACAGTGTTCCAATACACTTTTTATGAACACCCTACTCTTTATTACACACATAAACATGATTTATTACATAAAATTCACTTGATATTACATAGAAGATCGAGAGGCCTAGTTTGTTTGGGGATTAAGATCATTACATAACAACATAAAACATGAAATAATACATCTTTATTGAAAAATTACTTTACATGACAACTAAATTCCATCATACTTAGCATTGCATTGGATAACTTCAGGTCATGCATAAGAAAAGGGTGGTCTATAAAGACCAGTAAGGGAATAAATTTGCAATAACACGAGGAGTACAGTACATGTTATAAAAATGGACTATAAATGGAGCACAAGAGAAACATTATCATAAATACGTGATAAATCATGACAATCATAACATGGAAATGCAATAACAACATTTTACATGATTTTAGCATGAGCCAAAGCTCATTGCACATGAAGTATGAGTAAACCCTAATTTCACTTGGATTAGCATGAGTAAACCCTCATTTCACTTGAATTAGCATGATTAAACCCTCATTGCACTAGATGTATCATGATACTAATCTTTACCCAATGCATTGTAGTGCTATCCGGGCCCACCCTTCTTAAACATTTTATGTCATGCATAATTGTGCCACATGGATCATACAACATGGAATGAATCATCCTAATTTATTCCATAATAGAGGGATGTGGAATACATAAATGATTCTTTATAATAAATAAATATATTTTCATAAATTTGATTACCCTTGATAGTGAAATGGGTATTGTATTCAATATACAATGACATTGGTTTGGAAAGTTGTAGTGCAATTTTGGCAGATAACGGCGTGAAATAAGAACTCAGAAAAAATGGTTGATGAGAGATAATGGGGTTTCACATCATATTTACATGAAATGGATAGTAATGATGTCATATAGACACATGTACCAACAAAATTATTATAATTTAGATACATAACACAATATAATTACGTGGATGTAAAGGAGGAGAGGGAAATCACTCAAGGAATTTCAGCATAGTAACAGGTGTACATGAGAGGAATTAATGAGAGATAAAGAGGTATCCCATCATCCAAACATAAATTGGACAGTATGGGGGAGGTAAAAAATAATACCACAACATTTTTAATTGAAAACCAAAGGGCATAACATCTTAAAGAAAATTATACAAAAACGAGAAAGGAAGAAATCCCTTGCATAGATGTGTGATCCCAATGGCTTGGGAGAGGCTTGATAGAGGCTTCATTGAGAATGGGGAACCTTGGGTAATACAATAAATAGGAGGGAAATGATGAATGAACTCCAAAGGCTTTGAGTTAAGAGGATGTGGGATCTTGGGTGGGTTTACATAGGAGAGGATAGGGAATTGTTTATTAATTATGTTTGGGACACCTCACATTAATCTAATCAAAACCACAATCATTCCCATTATTATTGAACACAATTTTTTCCAAGGGGAGTGGAAAAAAATATTTTATAAGCACAATGGACTAAATTCTTAAAATATTGAGGGAGCTTATGTGGAGGTGAGTCACACTGTCAAGGATAACAATTTAAAAAGAAATATTTTTATAAGTCTTGGAGTGTCCATAAATGCTTTGTAAAATAATTAATACAATTCTGAAATCACATTATTTTAATTCTAAAACATATGTTAGCCGAACATAATGTTTATATTATTTTATTAAATCACTATTGGGTCATTATGATGTCATAGAAAACATTATATATTTAAATGGTATTTAATTTTTACCCAAAAATTTGATTGTCTCAAAAAGTTATGAAAAATACACAGTTGGATAATTTTGATGTCCTGATTCCAAAAATAATATTAATTTAACATAAATAATTTTTTAAACATGTGAATTATTACTTTTTAAATAAAAACTGACATTTATAAAAAATTCATGGGTTTTGACCGAAACGACTTTCAAACCATAATAAATATTACAATTACATTCAAAATATTATATGTTCATTTATATTTAAAAATATTTAATTTATATATAATAATATTTTATTAAAATATTATTTAATTTATAAATCCATTAATTCATTAAAATATATTTCATAGTTGAATATTAACTAAAAATACTATTTCTACTATAAAAACAATTTACAAATTAACAATAATAAAATGAATGGACCTTCCTTATACAAAAATAATATACATAGTCAGAGTCCTAGGGTCTTGTTACAAAACCCCTCATAACACTCACATATGACCAAATTGTAAGGTGTGCGATGGTGGCAGACTCTTCGGGTGTCTTGGATAATATCGCTCGGGTGATAATCTCTATTAACTAACGTTTTTCATGTAGTCAGTTCCACTCATTCTTAATGTGTTCAATCTCAGATTGGAAATGGTCAAGAGTGAATCCCAAAGAAGCCACCTCTTTTCCAAGAGCTGAAAAATGGGATTCTTATGAGGAAATTCTACTTGATGAGGCCATTGCTTCATTTTTCTGAATAAATCAGATTTGTTAAAGACCTATATTTATACTAATCATGTGATCACTGTTCAACGACTATATTTGCAACTGTCACATTTCATAACGGTATTTTTAAAAATCCAAATCATAAATCCAATGAAGTTCACAAATAATTTTACATAATGAGACATTTAATTAGATTAAGAGGGATTTCCATTAATGAAATTTTGGGTCGTTACAATCCTCTCCCCTAAGGAAATATCAACGTTGAAATTTCCTTTTACCAGACTAAAATAGATGTGGGTAACTCTGGTTCATTACATCCTCTTATTCCGACGTAACTTCTTCATACTTATGATTTTTTCACAACACCTTGATGAGGGCCATTGTCTTAGATCGTTGAACTTTATCTCTACGATCTAAGATCTTCACTGGTTGCTCCTTGTAAGAAATATCATCCTACAATTTTACCACCTCTGAATGGAGTATATATGAAGGGTATGGTATGTACTTCATTAAGAGGGATACATGAAATACATCATGTATTTTGGCCATGGTAGGTGGAAGTTCTAGTCTATAGGCCACATCACTGACATGATCAAGAATCTCCAAGGGGCTGGTATACCTTGGACATTACTACCCTTTATTTCCAAACCTCATGACCTTTATCCATGGAGATATGTGTAGAAATACCATATCTCCTACTTTAAACTCAAGGTCTCATTGACGGTTATCTACATAACTCTTCTATTGACTCTAGGATGCCTTGATATGCGGCAGAATGGTTTTCACCATATCCACCATCTCTTTGACCATTTCTGGTCCAAGCAGCTTACACTCACCAACTTCATCCCAACACGCCATTGTTATTCACCTTTTCCCATAAAAGTCTTTATATGGTTCCATTTGGATACTCGAGAGGAAATAGTTATTGTAGGAGAATTCTACCAGTGGAAGATGTTTGTCCCATCCTTTTTTAAAGTCTATAGTGAAAGCTCTCAACATGTCTTCAAGTGATTGGACATTCCACTAAGATTGGAAATCGGTTTGAGGATGATAGTCTGTAAAAAAATTTATTTGAGTATCCAGATTATGTTGAAAACACTTCAAAAACATAGAGGTTAATCTTGGATTTTGATTGGATACAATAGATTGTGGTACTTCTTGAAGACTTACAACTTCCTTGATATAATTTGTGCTAGTTGATATAGTGAGAAATCCTCCAAAATAGAAATGAATTGTGCAGACATGGTAAAACGATCCACAACATCCCAGAATGCATTGTTTCCTTTTGAAGTCTTCAAAAGTCTGGTGAAAAAGTATATGGTGATGTTCCCTCATTTCCATGCTTGTATGGGTAATGGTTACATCATCCCCTTAGACTTCTTCCTCTCTGCCATCACTTGCTGTCACACCAGGAACTTTCATATAATGTCAGTAATCTCCCTTTTCATATTTTCCCAAAAAACTTCTCTAAGAGATCTCGATACATCTTTGTGTTTCAAGAGTTAATAGATATGGATGAGATATATGAGTCATCCAGAAGCTTTTCATTATCTCTGGATCGGATGGTATACAAAATATTGACCCAAATATCAAGATTCCGTATTTTTCAACCATGAAATCTAAGGACTTACCATTAATGATAGCTTCCACCCTTTTCAAAATTTCCACAAACTTTCATTAAGAATCCTTTAACCTTTCTAAAATAGATAGATGAGGAATCATTTGTGAAATTATTGATGATATTCTCTTCTTTATGATTCCCATGTCCATCATCATCAAATCTAATAAGATTGTATCCTTCTAAATTCTCATAAAAGATAAAATCGATGGATCCTTTCTTCTTAGATCATCGGCCACCTAGTTTTCTTTTCCATGGTGGTAATGGATTGAGAAATCATAGTATATGATCAGCTCTAACCATATTCATTGGATCATGTTCAGATCCTTTTGTATGAATATATACTTGAGGCTTTTGTGGTCCGTTTATAATTCACACTTCTCCCCAAAGAGATAATGACACAAAATTATTATAGCGAAGATCACCGCAGCTAACTCTAGATCATGTTTTGGAAAATTATTCTCATGAACTTTTAATTTCATTGAAGCATAGGCAATGTCATTTTCATTTTGCATCAACACACATCCCATGACCGTTTTCGAATAATCATTGAATACAATGACATTTCTCCACCTATTGGAACATTTAGAACGGGCCCAGTGACAAGCCTCCTTTTTAATTCCATGAATCTTTATTCACATTCATCACTCCATGTAATCTTTACTCCCTTCCTAATTATCTTGTTAAGAGGGTTTGACAACTGTGAGAAATATCTCACTAATCATCGATAATATACAACTAACCCCAAAAATGCTACAATTATCTATTAACGATGTTTTCCTTGGCCATCCCTCTATAGCAGCTTTCTTGGAGGGATCCACAGATATCCCATTACTTGTGATGATCTGGCCTAAGAATGAGACCTCCTTCAACCATAACTCAAACTTGCTATACTTTTCATAGAACTTCACCTTCCACAAGGTCTCTTGTATAGTTCTTAGATGATCCCCATTATCCTCTTTGGTTTTGTAGTATATTAGAATATCAACTATAAATACAACCACAAATTTTAGGAGGTAATCACTAAATACACTATTAATCATGTCCATGAATATTGTTGGAGAATTAGTGAGTCCAAAAGAATTAATATGAATTCATAGTGCTCGTATCTTGTATGAAAAGTAGTCTTGGGGATATCTTCCTTCTTCACCCTTATATAATAATATCCCAACCACAAATCCACCTTGGAGAAGTATTGGGGTCCACACATCTAATCGAACAAGTCATCGATTCATGGGAGATTATACATATTCTTTATCATGATTTTGTTAAGCTCGTGATAATCGATGAAAATTTGCATTGACCCGTCTTTCTTCTTGACGAAGAGGACTAGTGCACCCCATGGTGAATCAATTGGGAATATAAAACCATTATCCCAATTCTCCTATAGTTGTTTCTTCAGCTTCTCAAGGTCCAAAACTGCCATTATATACAGAGTCTTGAATATTTTCAACTCTTTAGGAATTTGATCATTTGAGAATTCATCATCTCTTCTAAGAGAAAGACCTGAAAATTCCTCAGAAAACATTTTAGTGAATTCACTCATAATAGGATTGTCTTCAAGGATGGTTGATTCCTTGGAATCAATCATCTGATCCAGATATGCATTCTTGTATGGAATTAATATCCATGGTTGAGATGATGGAGCTAAAGAAGATTCCTCTTCATACAATAACTTTTATAGAATCAGAGGTTGATTGTCCTTATGTAGAGTGATTTTCCTCTCATGGAAATTTATGTTGGATCTATATATGTAAAAAAAATCTATTCAAAGAATTACATCAATTTCCATAAGAGGTAGTATGACAATGTTCTCCAAGAAATTCATTCCACAGATTATGATAAGGGAGGATTTATATTCATGGGATACAATGATAGCCTCATTTTCCGTACTCACTGACATCTTTAATTCCGTGATTTTTTGTGGTGTTGGGATTGTTCTATGAAACATTTGGGATATAAAATAATGTGTACATCCTGAATCAAAATGTATGTTCACTATTCTTGAATGAATAACATGTGTACCTGTCACCACTTCTTTGTCAGGGTTCTCATCGGTAGTAGTGATGGAAAAGCTCTCCCTTGCTGCCTTGGAGGTTATGGGTTTCCACCAAAAACCCTTGGCTTAGGGAATTGATTATAAATGTTCCTTGGTTCATTATTTTTGAAGCAATGAAAATTACATTGAGGGTCGAGTAGATCGTTCCTCTTATATATCACAATCGTGGGTTTTTCCTGCTAAAAGTTAGCAGCTAGGTGCCCTTCTCTTCCACACCTAAAGAATTTCTTCGTCCTCTTCAGGAAATTTCAGGGGTTATTATTTATACACCTTTGGAAAGTGGGGTGTTGTATCTTCTTATAACCATTGGATTCATCAATCAAACCACCAACATTGAAGTCTACATTATGATTCTTATCCACTTTATACCCTTGAGATTCTTCTATCTCCATTTCGACCGTGAGGAAAAATCAGACAATTTCCTCATAGTTGTCGATGTAACATCCCAAGTAAGTAATGAATAATAGATATTTTTATATATGTCTATTTATGAATTAGATAGAGTTTCAGAGGCTTAAAATGAGAATAAATCCAATCTTAAGCATAGAATACACTAATATTTTTAAAAGATTGTTTTACTGCATTTTGATAGAAAACCATTTTTAAATCAAAATTTTGAAAAAAAATTAACCACTATTTGTCACAATAAACATAATCTTTTTTATTGGGACATTGATATTTACATTGTATAAATATTTGGTATTTTTCTAAGAATGTTCATTTTTTAATGAATAGTGAAAAATACTGCATTTTACATCAAAACTGCTTTTTTATCTAATTTAATTATATTGTTAGATTATATTTTTAATTGGTTTTAAAGTGTAAATAGAATATATTTTTACCATGTAATCCAATTTTGATCATTGGGATTAATTTCACTTTGGAAGTGGGCATAAACAAGTGCCAAAACTTTCATAGATATTGTTTCAAAAAAACCCATTATTTGTTTTGACAACAGGAATTATTTTTAAATTAATTATTGAAATTTATATGTTTGGAATTTGGTAAAATGCTTTCCATATTTGGAATCAGATGTTCCAAATTATGTAATTAATACTCTTTTGTTTTTGGACATTATGAATAGTAACGACGATAATTATCATTAATTATCTTGATTAATGAGCAATCAGGTAGTTAAGGATAATAAAATAATAACATAATAATAAAAAATGATACCAACATGTGTCCTAATGCTACTGTATGTGTTATTTCCGACCATGGTATGCCTTGTGCCAAACTTGGGGACCCCAGGGAATCACTTTTGTGTAAAAGTGACTTTTTATCTTTTTATTTTTTGAAGAAAGTAAATATAACAAAGAATGTATCACCTGAGTAAAAAAAATTAATTTTGTCTAAATAAATGATATTTTGGAATATAAATATTAATTGGAAAGTTAAAAATATTTCCTACATCATAGTATTTTTTTCACAATTTTTAAAAATTAAATAAATTAAATTATTTATGACATCATGATGATGCAGCGATTACCTCAGTATTTAATGATTTAAATAAAATAAAAAGATAATGTAAAATCTAATACCTACACTTGTAAAAGAACAATTGGATGAGTATATGTCGAACCCTTATCACCTTATCCTAGAAATACATCCATGTGGGACCTTTAAAATCCGAAACTCATTTGAAAAAAAAGTAACATTTTGTAACATTCCAAGAGTGCCCCTCCTCTCCTCTTATAAAAGGCCCCCACCTCTACCTCCATACCCACACCTCTCAAGTCATTGGCTCGGCCAACCCCTGATAATTTTGTCTCTCCACATCCCTCTCTTACTCCTAAAAGCCTCACCTTTGGAAGAAGTCTTCCCAAGGAATCCTTTAAGATCAAATCAATAAAAGTTACACGATTTAAAGGTAGTGTCTTCTCTTGTGTTCTTATGTTTTATTTTTCTTCTCTAACCCCCTAAACACTATTTATTCATTTATTTTGTAATAAATCTAGTATATTCAATATACTAGGATGTTTTTATAAGAATAATTCGAGCTACACTTACACACACCTACATCTAATGGTTAAAGAACATACTGTTTCTATGGATGGCGAATTTCTGCATCACGAAACGATGATTGTTCAATATTCCTCTAACACATTCAAAGGTGGACATTATGATGTCACTATATTTATATATGACATATAATATGTTTATTTTTTCCTTAAACTTCTGTATTTTTAATTTATGGAATACCTTTATGGCTTCCATTATGGGTATACACGATATCATCATTTTAGGAAGTGCGGACTACCGCCCCCTCAAAGTGATTTGATTCGTTAATACCATATGTGGTACATATAAAGGATATATTTAATGATATTATATATGATGCCATACTGTAATTATATTACTATTATGTATCATTATGTTTTAATTCCATTAAAGTATGATATAGAAATGAAAGTAGCGTTCATGCGTACGTACGACTTACCATCTCCATGAACCGTGCATTTCATTTATTACCCCCAAATATAATGTAATATTATAAATACATATATATAATTTATATATATGATTTATGTTACATCTAAATGATGAATATAATTATGGAATTAATATATACATATCTCTCATTTAGTTTTTATTCCATTAATATGACATAGAACCGAAAGTAGCGTTCATGCGTACGTACGGCTTACCGTCTCCATGAACGGTGAATTTCATTTCTTACCTCTAAATGATTATGTAATATTATAAATGCATGTATATACTGGATATATATGATATATATGGCATTTACATCATGAATATCATTCTTGAGATAATGGATATTTGACTATGTGAACAACTGGTAAATATAAGAAGTTCATTTTTGACTCAAGTACAGATGATCGTTAAAACGACCATTATTAACCTAAATAATAAAATATTGTTCATGACATGGTAATAAATGATATAAAAGGAATAATGAACTTGAAAAAGTTTCTTAATCAAGTATAAATTAACTCAAGTTTATTATTCATGAGATTAAAGAACGATCAAGTCAAGTCGGATACAAGGTACGAGAATTCGTATCAATCTCCTTTCATTGAGGCATATTTATTTTTATACGCAACCTTCATTTATACGGTGTATAAACCCCATTGAATTTTACATTTATCCAAAATGAATCTTTTATTTATACGAAGCATTTTACTAAACGACAAAAGGGAATGTTTTTGTCGTACGTATGCAGAGACAATGACTTCTCTGCCACTGTGACCATTATTTGAGTTTCAACTTCCTCTACAAGCCATACCTTTTTTTAAAAGAAAAATAAATAACATGTTTTACTTTTCTTTTATTTTGGTATTGAAAATGGTTTTCATAATGTTTTTATGTCAATGTGTTGTATTGATATCTTGTGATTGAAAAGTGTAAATGTTATTTTTCCTTTATGCATGTTTTATGTGATACGATTATGTTATGGTTCTTGGGAATTATTATGAATATGGGTGGTTCCGTGATAAAATAATGGCAGGTGAGTCCGATATAGCTCTCCAATGCATTGGGTAACGTGAAGGAGTTTAATGTTAAGGTTTCTCCAAAGAGATTTAGGGAATATACGGTGATGGGTATTCCAAACGTAACCAAGAGGGTTACTCCCTACGTAAGAATGTTATGAATGACTCAAGTTGCCTTTATGTCTTATGATTTCTATGATTTATTCATGATTTGATGAGGTATGTTAATGTGCTTATGTTTTATGGGTAATGTATGATTTCATTATTATGTATATATGAAATCATGTTTCATTTCCATATTTTTATATCCCTTACTGAGATTTTTATGCTCATCCCAACATTTTGAAATGTTTTTCACAGGTCAAGGGTATGTTACATGATATGATGATAATTTCAAGGAAGTGTCAACAAATAATCCAGGTTTTATTTTGAATATGTTTCCTTTGATGGGAAAAATGAATACTATCTTTTATGTAACCACTTTGATTAAATGTGGAATGAAATGCATGTTTTATGATCTAATTCTCTAAAACTCTAAACCTAAAAAGATCCTCAATGTGTAATCTTGTAATAATGCAAGAATAAGTATGGTTTAAGGCTGGGGCCTTATAGTTGGTATCAGAGGTTAGTTTAGATAACTTTAGGAGTTAGAATTATATTAAATGATTATCCGAAAATATTTTTTTTTTGGTCAAATTTAATTGGTATAGCATTTACAGATTACCATGTTGCTTCACCTAAGATATTTCTGTGTTAAGAATGGTTTTTCATAGAGGAAACAGAATAGATTTTCTAGGATGGCATAGAGAGGGAAATGAACTTTCGAATTAGTATCATTAGATGGTCAGAATCAGAACTAAATAGTTCGATGCAGTGATGGCTCAGTTGACTTAGATGAAAAATATTGGTTGTTTATATTGAGGATATTTTGGTGTTTTCTAAAATTAAAGAGGAGCATGAAACACATTTAAGGGTTATTTTGAAATCCTTGAAGGAAAAGAAATTGTATGGGAAATTCAGCAAGCGTGAGATTTGGTTGCAACAAATTTCTTTCCTTGGTCATATTGTTTCGAAAAATGGGATAACTGTTGATCCTACAAAAACAATGTTTGTGGAGAATTTCCAAGACCCACAAATGTAACTGAGATTCATAGATTCTTTGGTTTGGTAGGCTATTACTGATGTTTTCTTAGAAATTTTTCCTGGTTATCTAGTCTAATGACTAAGCTAACTCGAAAGGGTGTTAAGTTTATCTAGACAAAAGAATGTGATGATTGTTTGTAGGAGTTGAAAAGAAGATTTGTGATTGCTTTAGTTTTGGAACTACCTTCCAGGAATGGGGAGTTTGTTATCTATAGTGATTCATCGTTGAAAGGACTTGGTTGCGTCCTAATGCAGAATGATCAGGTAATTGCTTATGCTTCACGTTAGTTGAAAACTCATGAGTTAAATTATCCTACACATGATTTGGAATTAGCTGCTGTTGTTTTCGCTTTAAAAATTTGGGGGCATCATTTGTATGGAGTAAAGTGTGAAATATATGCTCATCACAAAAGGTTAAAGCATATATTCACTCAGAAAGAATTGAACATGAGACAGAGGAAATGGATGAAATTAATCAAGGATTATGATTGTACAATTCATTACCATCCGGGAAAAGAAAATAAAGTGGATAATGCTTTGAGTTGAAAAAGTAATGCTTCATTAACAATGTTGTGTTTGGAACGTGATCCTTTGGTTAAGGATTTGATGAACTTTGGCATAGAAGTTGTTGGTGCAGTATTTCCTTCTGTTTTGTTTCAGGTATCAGTGAAATCTCCTCCATCAGACAGAATCAAGAAAGCACAGAAGCAAGACAGTGAGTTATAGAAAAATGTAGAGATGGTTCAGAAGGGTAAGTTGCATGAATTCCACATTGAAAATGATTGTGTTTTGAGATTTTGGAAGAGATTGTGTGTGCCTCCCGATTCACAGTTGAAGAGATATTTGTTATGTATAGCTCATAGTTCTCCGTTTTCAGTTCATCCAGGATGTACTAAGATGTATAGAGATCTTCGAGATTATTACTGGTGGGACTGAATGAAAAGAGATATTGCCGATTTTACTGTGAATTGTTTGACATGTCAATAAGTAAAAGCAGAGTGGTAGTTACCAAAAGGGATTCTTCAGCCTTTACCAGTGCCAGAGTGGAAATGGGAGAATATATCCATGGACTTTGTGGTGGGATTACCGAAGACATCTCTAGGTAATAATGAAATCTGGTTTATTGTTGATCTTTTGACTAAATATGCTCATTTCCTTTCTATATGAGATACTTTTTACCTAGAGCAACTTTCCCATTTGTATCGTAAAGAGATAGTCATGTTACATGGAGTTCCTCTCTCCATTGTATCTGACCGTGATTCTAGGTTCACTTCTAACTTTTGGAAAGGCCTTCAGAAGTCGTTGGGTACTGAATTAAATTTTAGAACTTCATTTCATCCTCAATCAGATGGGAAATAAGAATGAACAATTCAGACTTTGGAAGATATGCTACGTGCTTGTCCGATGGATTATAAGGGAAGTTGGGACCAACATCATTCTTTGGTTGAGTTTTCTTATAATAACATTTTTCATTCCAGTGTACATATGGCTCCATTTGAGGCATTATATGTTAAACGGTGCCGAACTCCAGTTTTTTTTGATGAAGTGGGTGAAAGGAAGCAGACGGAACCAGAATTGGTGGAAAAGATGGCAGAAAAATTTCAGTTGATTCAGAAACACATGAAAACAGCATAGAGTAGGCAGAAGAGTTATGCGGATAACCGGAGGAAGGATCTATCTTTTGAGGGAGGTGATCATGTTTTTCTCGAAGTATCACCATGGAAAAGTGTGATGCGATTTGGTAAGAAAGGAAAGGTGAGTCCAAGGTTCATTAGACCATATGAAATTCTGGAGAGAGTTGGATCAGTTGCATACCGAGTGGCTTTACCTCCGAGTTTATCTCAGGTACACAATTATTTCATGTTTCGATATTGAGAAAGTATATGCCAGATCCATCTCATGTTTTGAGTCTAGAGGTAGTTCAGTTGGAAGAGAATCTATATTATGAGGAACAACCGGTTCAGAATCTTGACCACATGTAGCAGGTGTTATGGAATAAGGTGATTAATCAGGTAAAGGTTTTGTGGAAAACCACATGATTGAAGAGGCAACATGGGAATCTGAAAATCCAATGATGGATAAATACTACCACTTATTCAATAAGTAAATAAATTGTGAGGAAGAAATTCTCTAAAGGGGGGATGGATGTTTCATCCCAAGTAACTAATGAATAATAAATATTTTTATCTATATCTATTTATTAATTAGATAGTGTTTTAGAGGCTTATAATGATAATAAATCCAATCTTAAGCATGGTATACACTAATATTTTTAAAAGATTGTTTTACTGACTTTTGATGGAAAACCATTTTTAAATCAAAATGTTGACAATTTTATATTATATATTTGTAAAAAAAACATATTATTTATGATTGGGAAATTGAAATTTTAATTGGATAAATTTTTGGTATTGTTCTTGCAATTTTCATTTTTTAATGAATAGTGAAAAATACTTCATTTTACATCAAAACTGCTTTTTCATCTAATTTAATTATATGGATAGATTATATTTTTAATTGGTTTTAAATTATAAATAAAATATATTTTTACCATTTAATCCAATGGTGATAATTTTGATTAATTTCACTTTGTAATTGGGCATAAACAAGTGCCAAACTTTTCAAAGATATTGTTTCAAAAAACCCTCTATTTGTTTTGACAACATGAATTATTTTTAAATTAATTATTGCAATTTATATTTTTGGAATTTGATAAAATGGATTCCATATTTGGAATCAGAAGTTACAAATTATGTTATGAAGACTTTTTTTTTGACATTATGAATAGTAACGACGGTAATTATCTTTAATTATCTTGATTAATGAGTAATTGGGTAGTTAAGGATAATAATATAATATCATAATAATAAAAAATGACACCAACATGTGTCCTAATGATATTTTTTGTCTCATTGCCGACCATGGGATTCCTTGTGCCAGACTTGGGGACCCCATGGAATCAATTTTCTGTGAAAGTGACTTTTTATCTTTTTATTTTTTAAAGAAACTAAATATAACAAAGAATGTATCACCTGAGTAAAACATTTTTACTTTTGTCTGAATAAATGATATTTTGGACGATAAGTATTCATTGGAAAGCTAAAAATATTTCCTACATCATATTATTTTTTTTATAAGTTGTAGAGATTAAATAAATTAGATTATTTATGACATCATGATGATGCACTGATTACCTCATTATTTAAATATTTAAATAATATAAAAAGACAATGTAAAATATAAGACCTAAACTTGTCAAATACCTATTGTATGATTATATTTCAAAGACTTATCACCTTATCCTCGAAATACGTCAATGTGGGACCATTAAAATCCGAAACACATTTGAAAATAAAGTAACATTTTGTAAGTTTCCAAGAGTGCCCCTCCTCTCCTCTTATAAAAGGACCCCACCTCTACCTCCTTACCCACACATATCAAGCCTTTGGCTCGGCCAAACCCTTCTCATTATGTCTCTCCACATCCGTCTACTACTCCTAGAAGCCTCACTTTGGGAATAAGTCTTTCCAAGGAAGCCATTGAGATCAAATCAAAAACAGTTACCCGATTTAAAGGTAGTGTCTTCTCTTGTGTTCTTATTTTTTATTTTTCTTCTCCAACCCCCTAAAAGCTTTTTATTCATTTATTTTGTAACAAATCCAGTATATTCAGTATAATAGGATGTTTTTATAAGAATAATTAGAGCTACACTTACACACAACTACATCTAATGGTTAAAAAACATACTGTTTCAGTGGATGGTAAATTTGTGCCTCACGAAACAATGATTGTTCAACATTCATATAACACCTTCAAAGGTGGACATTAGGATGTCAATATATTTATATATGATATATAATATGTTTATGTTTTCCTTAATCTTCTGTATTTTTCATTTATGGCATACCTTTATGGCTTCCATTATGGGTATACATGATATCTTCATTTTAGGAAGTGCCGACTACATCCCCCTCAAAGTGATTTGATTCGTTAATACCATATGTGGTACGTATAAAGGATAGATTTAATAATATTATAAATGATACCATACTATAATAATAGTACTATTATGTATCACTATGTTTTAATTCCATTAAAGTATTAGATATAAATGAATTTAGCGTTCATGCGTACGTACGGCTTACCGTCTCCATGATCGGTGCATTTCATTTATTATCCCTAAATGTAATGTACTATTATAAGTACATATATATAATGGATATATATGATTTATGTTACATCTAAATGATGAATATAATTCTGGAATTAAAATATACAGATCTCTCATTTTGTTTTAATTCCATTAATATGACATAGAAATGAATGTAGCGTTCATGCGTATGTACGGCTTACCGTCTCCATGAATGGTGCATTTCATTTCATACCTCTAAATGATTATGTAATATTATAAATTCATGTATATACTAGATATATATAATATATATGGCATCTACCTCATGAATATCATTCTTGAGATAATGGATATTTGACTACGTGAACAACTTGTAAATATAAGAAGTTCATTTTTGACTCCAGTACCGATGATCGTTAAAATGATCGTTATAAACTTAAATAATAACATAGTGTTCATGACATGGTAATAAATTTTATAAAAGTAATAATGAACATGAAAAAGGTTCTTAGGGAAGTAGAAATTAACTCAAGTTTATTATTCAGGACATTAAAGAATAGTCAAGTCAAGTCGGATACGAGTTATGGGACTTCGTTTCAATAACCTTTCATTGAGGCATATTCTGTTTTATACAAAACCTTCTATTATATGGTGTATAAACCCCTTTGTCTTTTACGTTTATCCAAAAGGAAATTTTTTTTATACGAAGCGTTTTACTAAACGACAAAAGGGAATGTTTTTGTCGTACGTATGCGGCGACAATGACTTCTCCGCTGCCGTGACCATTATTTGAGTTTCGGCTTCCTCTACAAGCCATACCTTTTTTTAAAAGAAAAAAGAATACCATGTTTTACTTTTCTTTTATTTAGGTATTGAAAATGGTTTTCATAATGTTTTTATATCAAGGTTTTGTATTGATATCTTGTGATTGATAAGTGGAAATGTTATGTTTCCTTTATGCATGTTTTATATGATACGATTATGTTATGGTTCTTGGGAATTATTATGAAGACAGGTGGTTCCGTGATAAACTAAGGGTGGTTGAGCCCGATATAGCTCTCCAATGCATTGGGTAACATGAATTAGTTAAACGTTATGGTTTCTTCGAAGAGATTTAGGGAATATACTGTGATGGGTATTCCAAACGTATACAAGAGGGTTACTCCCTACGTAAGAATGTTATGAATGCCTCAAGTTACCTTTTTGTCTTATGATTTATATGATTTATTCATGATTTGATGAGTTATGTTAATGTGATTATGTTTTATGGGTAAATTATGATTTCATTCTTATGTATATATGAACTCATGTTTCCTTTCCATATTTTTATATCCCTTACAGAGATTTTTATGCTCATCCCATGATTTTGAAATGTTTTTCACAGATCAAGGGAATGGTACATGAAATGTTGATAATGTCAAGTAAGTGTCAAGAAAGAATCCATGTTTTATTTTGAATATGTTTCCGTTTATGGGAAAAATAAATACTATATTTTATGTAACCACTTTGTTTAAATGTGGAATGAAATGCATGTTTTATGATCTAATTCTCTAAAACTCTAAACCTGAAAAGATCCTCAATTTGTAATCTTGTAATAACTCATGATTAAGTATGGTTTAAGGATGGGGCCTTATAGTCGAAGTCACAGATCACCAGTGCTTTCTTTATGCAAGGTTTCATCCCACCAAAGAAGCAGTCAATCTTTCATTCAAGGGTAATGACAAAGCCAGATGTGTATCGTGAAAGCCTTATGATATGTTCCTTGTACGCTCTAATGGATTCGTCATCTCTATTATTGAGGGAAAGGAAGTCCCATTCCATCTTAAATCAGAGGGTTTAGGGAAAATATTTATCAAAAAACGTCTTCTAGGAATCATTCCATTCCAACACCATGGTCTCCTCCTCATGCTTCGTATTTTTGATAAATATCCAATATTGATCAGCTTCACCCTCCATAACATAAGCATACAAGAGAACCTTATCTTAATTAGAACATTGAGGGATGGAGAAGATATTTTCCGTGGATTTGATCCATTGTTCAGCATTTGAGGGATCAGATGATCCATTAAAATTAATAGGAATTTTACTCATGAATCACATGATAACGACAATTTATTTATTAGGGGTGTTGAACGTTTCTCTTGACCCACATTGCTATTCAAATCTTGAGTTAACTGAGGGAGATGCGTGACAATGTTCATGATCCTTACTCCCATTAGATTTTCCATTTCTTTAGTACATTCATCACATTGATCTTCACATCGATTGTTAGCATGTGTCCTCCTATTACAGGCCATTAGCTGGAATAAAAGGAAAGTTAGGGGTATCCCATAAATGGTAATCCAAAGACAACATAAATTTCATATACATTATATTTATTTTCTTATATTAGGAATCTATTGGATTCAATCTATGTTATCTATGAACTACATTCCAATATATATTCATAGGGAAATTTCTTCCCTTAGTAATGGTTCATACCAAGCTTGGAAATTTACAATATCATATCCCCCGGGAGTGTTGTAACCATGAGTGTAGAAAATCCTATTGACATTCACCATTTCTCATTCGAGTCTAGCTTAAAGAGGTGCTTTCGGGTTTTACCCCTAAGAAGCATCTGTACTGGAGCCGCCTCTACCTTCTCGTATCCAGATATTGATGTATTTTCTTGATAAACCATTCACTAAATACTCACCAATACTTATGGATGTTTTTATTATACTTATTATTGTATCAACTTCTTCAGTAGGGTTATCTAATCCAAATCCCAAAAATAACTAAATCTATCATCTGATACCAACTATGACAACCCTTCTCTTTTTTACACACATAAAAATGATTTATTACATAAAAAAATGATACATCATAGAAGATCGAGCGGTATAGTGTCTTTGGGGCTTATGTTCTTTACATAACAACTTAATACATTAAATAAAACATCTTTATTGAAAACTTCCTTTACATGACCACAATAGTCCCTCGTACTTAGCATTACATTGGATAACCTGGGGACATGCATAAGAAAAGGGTGAGCAATGAAGCCTAGTAAGGGAATAAAAATGGAATAACATGTGGAATATAGTACATGTCATACAATAGGAATATCAATGGAGCACAACATAAACCATATCATTAAGGCATGATAAAGCCTGATAATAATAACATGGAAATGTGGAAACAACATTTAATATGATTTTAGCATGATCCAAGGACCATTTCACATGGAGCATGAGTAAACACTCATTTCACAAAGGTTATCTTGAGTTAACCCTCACTAAACATTAATTAGCATGACCAAACCCTCATTTCTCTTGACTTATCATGATACTAATCATTACCCAATGTATTGAAGCGCAATCATGGCACACTCTTATTAAACATTTCATTCCATGCATAAGTTTGACACATTGATCATACACCATGGAATAAATCATCATAATTTATTCCACAACAAAGGGATGTGGAATAAAAAACTGAGGCTTTATAATTAATAATTAAATGTTCATAAAGGTGAATACCCTTCATAGGTAAATGGACATGGTATTCAATACACAATGACATTGGTTTGGAAAATATTAGTGTAATTTCAGCAGCATAACAGTGTGAAATAAGAACTCATAAAAATGGATGATGAGAGATAAAGGGGTGTATAACCATATTTACATGAAATTGAAATTAATGGGGTCATATAGACACATGTACCATCAAACATAATATAATTTATATGCATAAAACAAAATAATTACTTGGCTGTAAAATAGGTGAGAGAAATCCCTCAAGTAATTTTGTCATGATAAAAAGTGTTAATGGAAGGCATTAATGAGAGAGAAAGGGGTATCCCATTATCCAACACTAAATAGGATAGTCTGCGAGAGGTGAAAAATCATACCCCAAAATTTTTAATTGAAAACAAAAGGGAATATGAACATAAAGAAAAGTTGACAAAAATGAGAAAGGAAGAAATACATCACTTGGATGTGTGATCCCAAAGGCTTGAGAGACGCTTGAGAGAGGATTAATGGGAGAATGGGGAACAATGGGAGGATTATAGAGAGAGGAGGGAAGAGGTTGGAAGAAATACAAAGGATTTGAGTGAAAGGTATGTCGGATCTTGGGTGGGATTATGTAGGAAATGAGAGGGAATTTCTTATTATTTATGATTGGGACACCTCACATTTAACGAATCAAAACCATAAAACAAACCATGTGTTTTTATCATGTATTTTCTAGGGGGAGTGGAAAATAATATTGTTTACGTCCAAATGCCAAACATATGAAAATATTGAAGGTGCCTATGTGGAGGTGAGTTACACTATCAAGGAAAACAATTTAATAATACCAAATGTTTTATAAGTCTTGGAGGGTCCATTAATGCCTTGTAAAATAAATCAAACAAAACTAAAATTACATTATTTTAATTCTAAAACATATATTGGCCTAACATAATGTTTATATTATTTTATTACATAACTATTGGGTCATTATGATGTCATTAAACACATTATATATGTAAAGAGTATTTAATTTTTACCCAAAAATTAGACTGTCTTAGAAAATTATAAACAATTCACCATTGGATAATTTTGACATCCTGATTCAAAAAATAATATTAATTTTATCTAAATAATATTTTAAATATTTCAATATTTACATTTAAAATAAAAACTGATATTTATCGAAAATTCAAGGGTTTTGACAAAAACGGATTTCAACCCATAATAAAATTTACAATTGCATTCATAAAATTATATGATCATTTATATTTATTAAAAAGTAATTTAATTATAATAATATATTATTAAAATATTATTTAATTAAAAAATCTATTAATTCATTAAAATATATTTCATAGTTGAATATTAACTAAAAAATCTATTTATGATTTAAAAATTATTTACGAAGTAACAATAATAAAATGAATGCACATTCTTTATACAAAAATAATGTACATTGTCATAGTTCTAGTGTATTGTTACTTAACCCCTTATAACACCTTCAGAAGACCAAAGGGTAAGGTGTGAGATGGTGGCAGACTATGGGGGTGGCTTAGATAACATCGCTCGGGTGGTAATCTCTATTAACTTACATTTCTCTCATATTCAGTTCCGCTCAATCATAATGTGTTCAAGCTCAGCTTGGGCTTGGTCAAGAACGAATCCCAAAGACGCCACATCCTTTTTGAGCTTCGAAAAATGGGATTAGAAAGGGGAAGACTAATGGATGAGGTCATTTCTTCCTTTTTCTGAGTAAATTGGATTTGTTAAAGCCCTATATTTATACTAATCATGTGATCACTATTTAATGGCTATATTATCAACAGTCACATTTCTTAACTATATTTTTAAAAGTACAAATCATAAAACCAAATAATATCACCAAACATTTTAAATAATGATACATTTAATTACATCAAGAGGGATTTCCATTAATGAATGTTTTGGTCGTTACCCTTTTTCTATTTTATATTCAAATAAGATCTCAAAATTAATTCCATTAAATATCAAAAACTATTTATTATTATAATTTATCCACTATTTATACTCAATTTTTTCAAAACAAATGTAGATCAATAAATGATTCTAGAGCTATTTGACTCACAATTATCAATATTTTTCTAATATAGACTACAATTATCTATTTCAAATGTAATTATTTGATCAAACATATTTTCATATCCTCTAATATATATATTTTTCATTTTAAACTGTAGTATCCTTATCAATGGGATGATTAGAATCTATAACAACATTATTTAAATTATTCTTAGATTATTCTCCACACAACTTTCTTAAATTCTACATTTTTTCTTCATAATGATTCTAAAATATGTATCTATTATCTCAATAAAATTGGGATTACAATCAATGATATTCTCATCATAGTGTTCTAACATATTTTTTTGTATTATATTACAAAATTTATAGCCTATTTCTACCGATAAATATCCCATGATAATTTCAACATCATCTATCCAATATATTCTTTCAAAATTAAAATTTTTGACCTTTATTAAGCATGGAAAACCTTTCACTTTAGTTTTATTTATTGTAGGATACTTTTTTCTATAAAATTTTCATCCCTATTGATGTTTAATTATAGCCTCAATAATAATATATTTTTTAATTTTCACAATCTTACCCATAACCTCCCTAAAAGAATTGTTATAGTTAGTATTCAACATGCCCGGATCCTCCTTTTTTTAATTACCAACTATTTATTCTTTTTATAACTATAGTTTTATTTGGTTTATAAATAGAAATATGATGATTTTTGACCTCATCATTATAAATGTAAGACTCTAGTAATTTATTTCTATTGAAATACATTCTTTTATATATTTTCACATTAATGATATAAGTTTCCAACTCTATGTCATATTCTCTTATGAAAGTATTGCACCGCTCTACTGAATTGTATTTGTGTTGTATCAACATAAAGTTTTTCATCCTAGTGAAATTATTAATAAATATAATCAAATACATAAAAACATTAGTTGATTATTGTCTCATTATCCTATATAAATATAAATTCTCTAAATTATGTGCTTTACTGGTCTGAATTACAACCCTTTTGTGACTTCCTTCAACCATTTTACCTTTTTGAAAAGTTTAAAAAAATTTCTCACTTTCTCTATTGAATTGGACAATGTATCTCACTAATTTTTTGTCCTACTAATACTACCGTGACTACTTTTACAATGTATTCTATGACAAATAACCTTTTCATCCCTTGATTTCAAAACAAAAGACTCACTTGAATTTATAATTTGAAAAAGGTTACCAATGGTTCTATCTCCCTTAGTGATAATTATTCCATCTTTTAAATCCTTAAAGATATAATAATTATTTATATATAAAATCATTTCCATCATCACATATTTGGATGAAACTCAACAAAATTATGTTTGAGTAAATCTACAAATAGAATATTTTTTATTCCAATTTCGGACATCCAAATCAGTTTTACAAACTGCTTGAATTTCAAGGAGTGATCATTAACAATTGCAAATAAACTTAAATCATGTGTATTTAATTTATTAAATAATTTTGTGTAACTTTTCATGTTGAATGAAGAGGCACTATCAACCATCTATGAATTTCTTATCTTTCCAACACTTAATGCCACCATACTAAGGACTGCCTTTCTATATTTTCTATTATATGAAATCTCTTAACTTCACCAGCTCACCATGACTATATTGGAAGTTTAGTTATAAATTATTCTATTTACAGGAATTTTTTTCTCACAAAATAAATAAATTTCTTCTAATAAATAAAATCATTTCAACATATTCATATTTAGTGTATCTCTATACATAACCTATCATTGCACAATACTATTTATAATCTTAAACGAGTTGGACCCACTTGATTTTTTCCTTATATAACTGTAATTATATAACGTTTATACCAAAAATTAGTTATTTCTCATATAGACTCCACAAAATAAAAATACCCTTTAAAAATTATAATTAATTATTGAATAATTTGTTTCTATTAATAATAATTTTTGAATAGACATATTATGGGATCTATTTTTTCATTTCCGCATGGGGTTATTCCTTATCAATTTAAATCAGCCCAATTTGATATGAGAGTTGTGTTCACATTATTTTACTTATTCCAACCATTCCAATGAATATATTTAGTAGCTGTATAATTTATAAAAATATATTTAACATTTTTTGAATTTATGGGTGATTATTTTACCAAATGAAATAGAATATTAATCTAGAAAACTTGGTATAATTTGGATTATATTTACACATTTATATTGTATAATAACCCCACCATTTTTATATGATTTTCAAATCAAGGAACCTTTATTAATCATTATTTATATCACTTTTTGAATTAGTGGATTACTATTTAAAAAAACTCAAAAACTCATCTTATTATATAATTATCACAATGTGATAATTGAATTCGTCAATGCAATAAAATTCAATTTTCTCTAACACATAATCACATCCGTTTTTATTATTTTTATCTTTATTGAGTAGTATTATATATTTCCTGATTTGTTTTCTTATGATATTAATTATACTCAACTATCAATATATGCCCAGTGATAGTCTCTTCACCTTAATTATTAATTATTGATGGTTTAATAAAATTTTTAGTATGATAAATATCATTTATGAGCCTTTAAAAACCCATTTATTTTTATTTACCAATTATAGTTGAAAAATCATAACCTTTTATTACAAAAATTTTTCTTCTTTTTTTTATTGTGAGAATTTTTGTTTCCATCTATAGGTTTGTTGGATTTATTAAATCTTTTACTCGATCTATTTTTCTAAAAAAATTGTTCATTCTCATATTCCTTACACTCACTACCTCTATTACTTGGACAATATATCATAATGTGTCTAATTCCACCAATATTGAAATATTTTAGTGGATGTTTTATAATGTATTATTCCTTCATTTTTTAAATTTATTTCAAATACTAGAAATTATTCTCTCACATTCTATATCCTCTTAAGATTCATTAAATTAATCGTTTTTTCAATATTTATTTTATGTTTTGTTATGTATTGAAAATTTATATCCTAATATTACATGATTTTATTCATGAAAAGAATTTATTTCCTCATTTTTAAGAAATAATAGTATTTTGTAACAAACTATGTGACCATCCATATATATCATACAAATAATAAATCTTAAAATATATTTCCTCAAAAATTTTATCATCAATTTCTTAGTAATTGTTGAATCCTATTATGAACCCCAAAAACCCTCATTATGGTTAATAATTTCATTAAATATTATTAGGAATACATAAATAGTTTCATAATTATCCATTATAACATCTAAAAATTTAGTTCTCCAAATTTATAACATGTCTTCCTTCACTTTGAAATTCACATTAAAAATTTATTTAATTTATCCAATATCTCATTGAGAGTTTTGATTCCCATAACCATTTTATACACCTAGTCATATATAAAAATCAATATATAAATACATAAATTTACATTGAATCTAAAATTTATCTTATCAATATATATAATGGGAATATATTTCCCAATAAGAGTTAACCCAATAGTAGAGGAATCAATAACATCCAGGTTAAGAGAAAAAATATAATGTATCATCTTTTTATTCCATCCATAGAGGTTGCTTCCATAAAATTTAGTTATGAATATACTATTAATGAATTGATATTATATAATTGTTATTCATCCAGAAAAAGGTCTTTGAGAGGGAACATGGATTCTATGATATGACTTGAGAGCCCAGGTTGTTGATATTGTAACATTAAGAAGAGGTTAAATTAGTGTTACTCGTTTTACTATTTATCCATTTGAAATAATCCTATATAACCTATTAAAGTAAATATCAACTCACATTTTATTGAAAAAATCACTCATACACAAATGAAATAAAAATAGAATAAAACTACACAAGATTTTTTCAATCCCCCCCACCAAATGTGTGTGAATATATCATTGTTATATTTATGTTGATTATTTTTCATAGATTTATCATCAATATCATATTGTTATTGTTAATGGGAAGTTATAATCTTTAGCATAAAACCCTATCACCAAATTTCAAAGACGTTAAAATTTATTTATAATTGATCCCACAAATTTAAAAAATGTTTTTCAAACTAGAATGAAAAGATATTATTTATCCTCTATATAATACATTGATAATGAATGATCTTCTCTTCAATCATTCAAAATATTGAAAATAAATTTAGGAATCCATTTTTATTAGAAAAATAATCTCTAGATTTTAAAATAGTTTTAGTAGATAATTGATCATTCTCTTTTTTAATCTTCTATTCTTCTCAACACAACATCTTTTATGTATCATTTTCTTTTTATAATACATTAGTTGGATTTTGAGATTGATATTTTAAATATTTTAATTTTGATGTTCACTATAAAGATTGGAATCATTATAACCCACTCTATGAATCCATTAATTCCACTTTATTTAATTTGGGTGATAATTATTTTTTTAATATTTCTACAGAAGAAAACCTTGCATGGTCTGAAAGTTCTAGATATAAGAACCAAAGGCCAAGTGGTATTAAAGATTAAACTATAAAATATCATGTCATCTACCTATTATATTACCATTCTAGAACACACCTTGAGAACACATTTGTTTCCTATCACTATAGCCCCGAGAAGAAGTAATTAACTCCTTCAATTTCATACTCTGAAACTTGGTTGCTATTACAAGTGACGTGTCACCTCTGATGATCATCCCACATTCAACTTCTTTAATGGAGACACCCTCATACCATCTTATATTCCATCGGTAATAGGACAATCCCAAATAGCATGACGGCCCAACATTCGATGGTTTAGAGGCCAAGTGTCTTGAAGGACCCATTTTACGGCTTCAAATACAATTTTAGATGATTATTATTGGTACTTCCACACCCCATTATAGTGACACAAAAATTTATTCCACCAAGAATTCAACTTATGTATAATGCATAAATACATGTTAAATTTTCCTCTCAAACTCCAGTTTCCTCTATAGTGAACCAAATATTTATTACATAAATATTACATCATTCTAGAATAATATTCAATACATCTCAAAAATAATTCATTATTTAAAACCATAAAAGTTTTGAGTCTTTGGGAACTAGATAAATAATCATTGAATTTCATAAAATATCTTTAATAACATTAATAAAGATATTCTTGGATAATTCCCTTGATCGAATCATCTTACATAAATCCTTTATTCCATTCTAGGGGAAAGAGATAGAATATAAAAGGTGAGATCAGATAATTTGTAAGGGCGGAAATGGGCGAAATTAATATATGACCATAAGTGATCAAAAGATAATAAAAAGGGTATCAGAACATTATCATAACTTTTTAAATCATACACAATAATTCATAGATCCTAAATCAAGATTCATGACATATGAATTTTCATAAGAAAAATAAATGATTCATAAGAGTGATAAATCGTTAATAATAAATCATATCAAAGTGAGATTATCATAAGAATAAAAAATATTTTTATAGAATACACATATTCATAGAAAATATTATTCTTGTCAAATATCATAATCAAGATTATTATAGTAGATAGTGTCCCATAGACTATTTGGTTCACTCCAAATTCCCATTAATGTAGTGGATATAGTCCCATTGAAACACCCCAACCTGAACAACAGGGTTTGAACTGGTGTTCCATATGATCTCATGCATGCCTCCCCATATATAAGTTGTGAAAAAATAATAGTGATAGATTATGTCCATTAGTGGGGAGACTATACTATCAGTATCATGTCATAGGAAAAAAATATTATATTAAATTATAAACAAATTAATTAATTGATTAAAGATGAATACACTTAAATAACCATAATGTCAGATGACATACATGTCATACAATAATAAATATAGGTTTTCAATTAGGAATCCAATCCAGCTTCATAAAAATAGAAGACAAATAAATAAATAAATAAAATATTCCACCAGAGTCCATCCATGTATGCTACCAGCTCATCCATATGCCCCTTGCCTTTACTCGGATCCATAAGAATGAAGTTGCCACATGCATCAATTTTCCCAACCATAGTGTCAGTAACAAACCCATTAGGACACCACCAATAAACAATTAACGAAATTTTAACATGTAAAAAGGGTATTCTAAAATAATAATAAATCAAAAATATATTCAAATATACATTTTTGTTTACCAACTTAGAAAATAATGTTGTTCGACTTTAAAATAAATAAATATCATAAACTCAACACTAATTAAATTCTCATGAAAAAAGTAGAAATAATTCAAAAATACGTAACTCGTGAAATGTGAGTCTTCAATATTAGGATGATAAATCCAATGTTTTTAAAGATTTTGTAATTTCCCCTCACAAGTGTACCAAAACGCATTATCTTAACCAAAAATCCATCAATTTCATTCAATAATTGAACTTTGCATGTGGAAGGCTAAAACTTGTTCCTCCACAAGCATGACATTGATGTCTTTAACCTTTCATATTTGGATTCAATTCATTGTAAACACATTTTTTTATTATCATAATAATATTGGGATATTTTCTGTATTATATTAGTAAAGAGATCAATTTCATGTTCAAGTTCCACGACGATTTTTTCTTATGCTGCTCCATTTAGTTTTTCCTTCCATCTCCCTCACATATTTCACTCTACTCTGGTTACCATTTTCATATTAAAAGTCTTTTTCCTAGCATCATTATCACCATTATTAACCAAATCATTTCTGTATTCATCATTATCACTCCCATTATCTATATTAATAAAATAAACATTTTTTCATTAATAGATTATATGGGAACAAATGTGGGGACCAGTTATTGCCCCAACTCATTTTGATAGAACATTTTCATTTCCTAAGCCACAACATGGGCCAGCTAATCATGATGACTATCAAATTAAGGATTTAAAAAGCTACCAGAGGTGGAAACCCCTTCTTAATAGGGAAAGAAAGTAGTCAGACTCCTGAATTGGGTGTAAACCTGGTACAAGCCTTGGGGTGGCCCATTCCATGATAATAATAAATTCCTAAAAAAACATAACAATACAAAATCATTTACTGATAAATCATGTACTAATGAAGGTGTGACCAACCCCAAACCATAGATACATTAGTTTCATGATGAAATTATAATTCAGGAATGTCACAATTAACCAAAATTAGCTATTAGGCTTTTTGAATCTTCGTCTCAACATCGACATATAATTATATATACCGGAGAATTTTATATACCTAAGCCTAGAGTATATAATGATTCTCACAAATCTCAAGAAATTGAGTTCTTCTCAAAAATTATTGAGCTTTGGGAAACTCAATACTTTGAATCCAGGCATTGATTTTATCCTTAATATGGTGTTCTATTGAATCATTGTATCTCCACCCTATTCCCATGTCCATCATTTTCGTTGAAACATATCATGGATAATCTAACACAGTGTGACAATTGTGTAAATATGTTCCACCTATTTTGACCACTAAGAATGATACCTCTGATGATAAGGTAACATACATAACAGGTTAGAGCATTCAATTAATTCATGTAATTATGAGAATAATTTATAAAAATATATACATATTGTTATAATAAAAATATCCATAAATATAAAACAATACAAAGGTAATCAATCATCAAAAACAAGACTCATGGGCTACATACACCAACACGAAATCGAAATCTTTTATGGTCAACAATTTATGCCGAAAATTTTATTATTCCAAGGAAAACATGTGTATATATGATCCTAGATGGGAAGGAACTTTCATCCTCAGGGATTTTTGAGTCAACATCTTGGTTCTACAGGAAATAGTCACCCAAAACACCCCTCATATAATTCAACTTAAACTACATTCAATGGATTCTTAAAACCCACACAAACTATTTTGTTTCCAAAAGAAACAAAAAAAAACATGTCATAATAATTTATCTATCCTAGATAATTAAAAATTAACGATTTAAGCCAAATAATGTGTTAACTATTTCATTCTTAGATAAAATTATAATTCCAAAAATGATTATAATTTTCAATCCCAAGAATAATCTATGATAATAAGAATTATTATAATTATTCATTTCTATTATTCTAGATACCATTATTTTAGGAAATTGTTATAATTTTTATAGAAAACATATATTTTAAACAAAAAACTTCAATTGAAATATTGTTTCATAAATTTCAATCGTAATGAGGAGAAGGGATAATATAAATTTGTACCTTGAATTTATCTCTTTGAAGAGCTGCACCATGAATAGAGGAGAGAGGGTGACATTCTTCCACACATTGAAAGTGAATAATAAAATAGTTTGGTAAATAGATACATCATAGATATCATGTAAATAAATTTCTCTACATCTTGAAACAAAAATAATATCAAAAAAAGGAAGTAGAAGGATCAGTAATGTTTCAGTAATGGATGAGGGTAGATCCCAACATAGATGTTCCAAAATCTAATTCACTATTATATATTCTTATAGAATGATTCTTGAACATAAAGTGTTTAATTTCATTCATAATTGGTATTTTAACCCTAAAAATCAAAATAATTAATTAACATGGTATTTTTCATTTAAAATAAAAAAATGTGTTTGATAGGAGAGTTGGGGGAAAAGGAACTATAAAATGAAGAAATTTTTTCCATAGAAAAGGTCAATTTGTAAGGCTAACATGGTTTTAAAAATACAAGGATCGCATTTGTTGCATAAGGGTAACACATTTTATCGTTATGTATGCCATAAATCCAATCATATATTTTCACAAACCCAAAGTATACTTACATAGCCATTGAAAAGTACACCATACCTTTACAATGATCAATAATTACACTTAAATAACCTTAAAACATAGATTTACCATTATAAAAAGGATAGATCACTCTTATTCATGCCTTATAATGTCAGATAAACCCTTAATTAGTTCCTAAGGTACCCTTACACAACTAATCATACCTTTACGTGGTGCCCAGGTACCCATATAAAATTCATTTGTTACCCTTATGTAAACATTATAAACTCATGGTTACCTTTACAAAAACGTTATGATTATGGATTTAACTGTACAAAATGTATGAATAAAGGAGTTACCTTTAAAAAAATAATTTATTACCCTTATTTATTGAATTAACATCTCACGTACCCTTACACTACCTATGTAGATGTGGATTTACCCTTATGAAACTCAAGGAAAAAACTCTACCCTTAGGAAACGAATCGGTTAACCTTATTTATCCCTTTGAAATAAGGTTCATGTTTACATAACACCTAAAAATCCTTCCTACATAAGGGTAAAAAAATTACATTATAGAGTTCATATGGTATATTTAATGTTAACAAATGTTATACAATATTAATATTGCACAAAAAATTATTAAATACAACTAAAATGGGGTTTTAGAACAATATAAAATAGAGAATACTCTAATTCCTTCCCTCTAGTGAATTATCTTCTTTTATAAGTTTCTATAGTAGTCCCTCCCAAACAAAATATGCCACAGAACATTAACATCATACTCCAATTCCCATTCCTCTTCAGGTATCTATCTATACTTCAAAAGGATACAAACAAGTGGAATAGTATTCCCCTCTAATAAATTGTTATTTTGACCAATATTATGTACTAGACACTCCTCCTATGATGCATATATATCCATATCAATGTATATATTATCCATAACATGTGTAAGAATGGGAATGTGCCTCTGATGTTGAAAAACATGGAACACATCATGCATGCCACCATAAATGGAAGAAGGTCCTGATTTTTTCCACTATCTCATCATGTTTAATGATCTTGAATGGTCTAATAAACCCTTGTGATAGCTTCCCCTACATTTGTAAATGATGATGCTTCAATTGAGTATTAACTCACTGAAAACTTATTCAATAATCAAAAAATATATAGGTTGACTCCACTAGTTTTTATACAGTTTCTACCTACATATAGTGGTCACTAACAACATCATAATCAACTACACCCTCTCTGATTAATCTTATACTAGACTAGGCCAAAATATTCTACATCACCCACCGCATTCCAATATATAAATTACTAAAAAAATTCCATAGTGGTCCTAAAATGGTTTCATATTTGTATAATCATTGAAGCTATTATTGTAGATGAATTATTCCAAGGATATATGATCATCTATTTCTCTACCAAATTCTAGAAGCAAGATTGAATAATATCCACCATTATACAGATCTTTTACTCCGATCATTCATCTATAAGAGGATGAAAATGCTATTTTCAATCCTAGATGAGTCCCTATATCTATCTGCAAGACCAGAAAAAAATAAATATGTGAAAAGTGAATCTTTTAAGAAAAAATTATCAAGTTAAATCCAAGTAATAATATAGTATCTTGGACAAACAACCTTCCCAGATCATCCATGGAGTGAGTCGCATTGATTAGTTAGAAGAGTGAAACCATTTTAATATGATCAAAAAACACAAAGAAAACATTATGAATACTAATTTTCTTATGAAAACCTATCACAAAGTCCATCATGATGTCCTTCCAATCCCAAAAGATTATCCAAAGTGGCTAAAGAAATCCATCAGGATGTTGGTGTTTGGCCTTTACTCTTTGGTATATAAGGAATTGGGAGACAAACCCAGTGATGTATCTGTTCATAATGTACTTATGAACTATATCATGATGTTTTGGTGCAACTTTGTTTCACTAGAATTCACCACCATTAAAGTGGTATAGTTATATCTCATCAAATCCTATCTAATACAAATAGGTACTAATATTATCCCATGTATTAGGATCACATTATTGTTTCCCAATAACTAGTTGGGTATCAGGTAACCTTCATATAGTTGTTCCTGCATTACAACAGACTCAAGGGCAATGTCTTGTCCAGACTTTACCCTATCTTCTATAGATGATGTGTCCATAAAGATAACACATTTCATCAATCCGTGATCCTCATAATCATTCTTCCTCCAGTCAGCTAAAAATATCATCAATCTACACTACTCCTATGAAGGTCGTTCACCATGATTTGAAGCTACCTGAGTCTTATAGATATGATAATTTACTATAATGTTACCATTCCTGGGTGAATACACCATATGAAATTCAAATTTATATATCTACAATAACTAGTTCATCTTCCTCGTATTTAGGTCACACTATGTGAAGATGTAATAAAGGATTTGATGGTCAGTGTGGAGAGAAAACCTCCCGCTAAAGTGAATTTGTACCAAACGCTTTATAGTATAAACCACAACTGCATGTTTTATGTTGTGAGAATGGTAGCTATTCTTGTGGGATCGTAGATAAAAAGACCCATAAGCTAGTACCTACTTCCTATGCATTAGTAATTATCCCAAACCAATGCCTGATACATTAAATTTCATAGTGTATTTGACATAGGGACTCAGTATTATTTGAACTAGATTGGTTATAGACCATCTAGTCATCTTATGAAACACCTATTGATAATGTTATGACCAATGGAACATTACTCCCTACTTCATGAATATAGTAATTTGAACTAATAGATAATAAACATCTTGTAAAAAAGTTATTTAGTATCATGCTGAACCTATGAAGCTATTGATCTCGACCATATCATGGGCATGTGTCAGGTATATCACTACAACAAATTTATATGGGTCCCTTGATATAAATATCTCTGAAACAACATTCCACATGAACATAACCTATTGAATCTTGATGTTACAATTCGACATATTGGCATAATGTCTATGTCCTCAAAGAATATTTTGGACTATATTGAGATTTTCGGCATGTTTAAATAAGGCCTATGGGTATATGAGGGTGTTTTAAATGAAAACCATAATATACGAGTCTAGATATAGTTGGAAGATCTTTTTCATGTTAGAAATAAACATTAAAAAACAGTTATCAATCCTAACAACACTACCAAGTACACAAATAACTCATACCAACTCTAAAACACTATCTTCCAGATCCCCCCACTCTAACACATTGATGGTTTTAGAATATTCTATGATCCATCATGGAGAACCATTGGGCTCCCCATAACTAATCAATTTGTTCGTCAATCCTTTGAAAAAGACATAAATCCATTACTATACCCATTTTGAGCATTCAGTAATCAATATAGAGTTAAAAAATACCATTTTACATCTTAGTGAACAACAATGGTTCGTACCATAGTACCCAGCCTGATAATTCCATTCTGATCCCTATATTCATGTTGCAAATTGATATCCCTAAGCTCATATTGATCCATATGATAAGTGAGTAGAAAAATTTGAGGCACATTAGACATTAGATCTATCTCAATGTTTAATCTTATTCTAGAAATACATCTTAATAGAGATTATCAAATGAAAGAATTTTCATGGGGGCGTCACTGATCTTGTCGAACGAGCTAAGCCCACCATCAATATTATTATCATTATAAGATGAATCATGTATGGACATACCCTACATACCAACGGTTCCAATTCTCCAACCATCATATACATATCTACCCTCAATGATGTAAAATATACTTTTCTCTATTATAAATCCATGTAATATATAAAGATAGTCAACAAGACCATGCTGAAAACAACATCAATGATTGTCGTCTACAATATCATGAACTCCCATAGCTGTACATTAAGGAAGAATATAAGACACTATAGTTATCATTGATGATGTCCCACTTTTGTGACAAATAGTGTATCAGGGAAATGTATCTCATAGGATAAATTGACCACTAAGTCGTGTCCACTATCTACTTGTGAAGATATGATGGAATGTGAAGCTATAGTGCAACAAATGTAGTAGATGGGGTAGAGGTTATCAGAGCTATAACCTGAATAATAGATGGTCCATCACCACTATCTTTTAGGGTATGATCAACTATATATACAAAACCTGCCTCAACTCAAGAACCCTATCCATGTGATGCCTGTCCAATTGGATTCATCGTCTGAGTCTGCTACTGGGATCATTGGTCGGATCTATATTTCTCGGAAGAATTTTGGATTCCCCACTTATAGAAGCATGAACTCCATGATTTATTTGAAAACATCTAAAGATAGGCCATATTTGAAATTTTATTATATTTTCATTGAGGCATTGAGTAGGACTTGTGGTAGTTTCCAATATTGCGAAAGTTGAAGAACTATTCTTCACCACCAATGGGAACCAATGAATTTGAACTCTATTCCAAATGAAATCAACTTCTCTATATAACAACCTTGGTCTTCATCTTCCTACTACCTTCACCACTGGAAATGTTTAGGTAACATGCTCTGGAGCTCCCTCCTACACAATAAATGATGAAACAAGGGTGTTTGGAGAACCTTGACCCATCTTAGTTTGTGGTACCATCAATATTCTATTACATGGTATCTATATATAATTATGTAAATAAATTATAAAACCGGTATTTATCTTAACTAGTATAATGGATCACATAACAATTTCTCAAGTAGTCCACCCAAACCAAAAGGTATATCCCTTTTAGCACAAACAAAAGGTATCATCCTTTTAAATAATTAACATATATCACATAAATTATAAAATTTAATACCAACATAGTTGAAATAATTAATTTCAATAATGATATATCCTAAATGTAAGAAAAAAGATATATCACACAATAGAGAATACAAGTCTATCCAAAACAGATAGCACAATTAAAGGAATTGAATTAAATAATTAATATGAAACATTGAAATAGGTTTATGGGTGTATATATATATTGAATGTTATCCAATGTGCCTAGTCATGATGCACTAACACTCAAAAAAATGTATAAAAAATGTATCATCATCTCAATCCATTGTAACTTGGATGTATGTTACTCATTTGTTTCACCAACATATGACAACTCCCCTCCCAGAGTACTACACAACTATCTCATTTTTTATATTTCCCAGGTTAGTCCAAAATGAAAACCAGAAAACTATTCTTTGATACGATTTTGAAACACCGCAAAAAAATCCACTAGGTCTAAACCAGAGTTACACATGAACTCATGCACACCTCCCCATATGCAAGAGGCTTCCAACTAAAAGTGAGGGTTTACATCCATCCATTGGGATAGTATACCCTCATTATCAAGTAATATAAAAAAAAAATATAATATAATATAATATAATATTAATAACTAACTAATCCGAGTATGTAAGTGGAAAACTAAATGTCCATAATGTTTGAGGGAATACATGCAATACAATAATAAATAAACTAGCTTCTATGTGTCAAGCCAATCCAAAGAAATAAAAATAGAAGATAAGTAATTATATAAATATTTGGTTCCTCTGGAGTTTTTACCAATCCACTACCATATCTATGCTTCTATTCTCATCCATCATCCATGGTTCCCATTCCATTATTAACATCCCTAAAAATGCTTTCATCATGTGTATCAAGATGGTCGTGCAAGGTGTGTGTAATGAAAGTATTAGAAAAAAAGAAATGTGTCCATAAACAATTTTATTATGTAAATAATTTTATACAACAATAACAATAAATTCAAAAAATAATAATGAAAACATGAAATATCATAAAAAGTGGTTGAGCTCTAACCATGTTTCCACCAGCCCCTGGTTTTCCTTTCTTCGGATCCATTATAGATGGAAAAAAAGAGATTTCAGATGTAACCAAGACTATCAATGGGACTAGTGAATATGTCACTCAACATCCTCATGGAATCAAGAATACATTATAACCATCATTCCCTATTTCTCAAGTATGATAAGCTACTTAAAAAAAACTAGGAATACAGTGATACTAAAAAAAGAACTAGACATCTAGAAACCCAATACATGTAAACCATATATTGAATGAATCTTCAACACATCATTACATGGAATCATCTTATCTCCACCCTATGGTAATGTCCAATATCAATATCACTAAAAATCATGCATAGTCATCCTACAACAGAATATCATGTCATGGTGGTCCACCTATTCTAAGAAAGACAAACAATACCTATAATGACAAGGTAACATATATAACTAGGTAGATTACATAAGTCCATCAATGTATCATGAGAACAATGAAATAATCCTATATACATTTTTTCATCATCAAACATGGTCAACAAGATACAACAATTCTCATTGAATTACCTTCATAATCTAGTGTCACCCACAATACACTCACCCACATGTATTCACAATCATGAATGGTCAATATGGTATTCCAAAATATTAATTATACTATATAAAACATGTGTATATTAGATCCCCAAATGGTAAGGAAGAGTTTTTACAAAAACCGATTCATGCCTCTGCCGTTTCAATAGGTATTTGACTAGTAGCATGTGTTTATGTTCATTGGGGACGGAGTCTATATCCTAAGTGTTGTGTCATAAGAAAAACATTAATATAATAGAATATATATACATAAAAAAATTTAACATCCGTAAATCAAAATGGAAATTATTTTAGATGTAATATATGTCAAACAATAATAAATAAATAGAAATATATGTGGAAATACATTACAGAGTGATAAAAATAGTATATAATAAATATGTAAACAATGGGGTCCTCCAGAGCCTATCCTAGACTACTACAAATCCATGAACCTCTACCCATCCATCTATTATGGTCCCCTTTCCATTACTCTTATCCTTAAACATGAATTCAATGCATACATTGAGATTCTCATCAATGATGTGCTCAATAAATGTGGTAGGAAACCGCCAATGTTTCCTTATCAAATGTTTACATGTAAAAAATGTGTATCACATGATAATAATAAATTCATAAACATGTATAACAAGACACAATCACATAATTATCGGTTGTGTTCTAACTATGTTTCCACCAAACCCAATCATATATACTACAGCTTTATATCATAAGGATAATGGAGAGATGTTAGTTGAAACAAAAAATATCAATGATTCCAATGTATTTGTCACTCATCACCCTTATAGAGTCATTTATACATGCGACTCAAAATTCATTATGGATCATGTAGGGAATTATTCTCACAAATTAATAGACATTGTGTGCTACATATACATTACTAGTCATCAAGAAACCCGATACATGGAAACAAGAAATCATGATTATCCTAAACAAAGTGTTCTATGGAATAATCATATTTTCCACCCCATGCACAGATCCATCATATCCATCATCATAGGTTAATCACACTCACCCTCCATGAAATAATCATGTTTTGATATTTCATCTACTTCAAACACGAAGAAATGTTCTTTTAAAGGACAGGTAACACACCTAACGAGGTACGTTATATTAAGAAAACCTTTCATTATGAGTATATTGTGGAAACATATATAGTTATAATCCTCAGAAAACATTGAAAATAAAAAAAACAGTACTCGTAGACTCAAAAATCATAATACCTCAAAGGATACACCGAAACCCACTCGGGATCATAATTCCAATAAAAGATTTATACCAAAGAAAAATGTATACAAGACCCCTAAATGTTTAAAAACATCAAATTTCAGGGTTTTTAGTATCAATGTAAATGGTTGATAATAAAATTTCACAAAAAAAATCACCACATATTATTCGTCTCAAATCTTTATCTAGGGCTTTAATGAACCAAATACAACTATTTTCGTTTCAAAAGAAACAAAAAATCTATATGTGGTAATAATTTTTCTCCCCTGGATCAATAAATATTATTGATTTAATCTACAAATTATTTTAATGATTTATTCCTTATATTTAATTTAAATTCCATATATGATAATAATTTTCTCTCTCAAGAATAATATTTTAGAGATGTTAAAACTTATTATTATTCATTTATATTATTTAATTTTAGTATCATTTTATGAATTTTTTTTCATTATTATAGAAATATTATTATATAAAATATTAATTTATCAATAATTGAATCTTCAAAATTTCACATGTAATTAGATGAAAAGAGTGTATAAATTCCTACCTAGATTTTATCTCTTACAAGAATTTCACCTTGGATATATGAGAGAGGGTGAGTTTCTATCATACATGGAAAGTCTATGAGAACAATGTTTGGTCAAAAAATATATCACAGATCCCATGTAAGGGAATTTATAGATTTATTTTGTTTGAATTAAAATTAGGAAAAAATGATTGTGAATGATTATATGTTTTTAATAAAATGTTCAGTGTGGTTCTTATCATTAATGATCTTGATTAAATTCATCATTTAATTTCATTTTTAAATTATTATTAAACATTGGTTATTTAATTACATCCATATTATTCATATTAAACCTAAAATATTCAAATGAATAAATTAATCTAAATTAAAGAATTTAATTAATCAAAAAAATTTACTAGGACGAGATGGTGAAGGTTAAATTTAAAAAATGTAGAAAAATAAATGATTTCCTCAAAAGTCCACACTATAATGGTAACATACTATTACACTCATGTAGGTCATAAAGCCAATATTTCCTTGACACAACCCAGGATTACCCTTATGTATCCATTGAAGACGAAAAAAATATGTAGTCTTATAATTTCCCTAATGTTTTGTTTACAAACAAGTCACTACCCTTGCTCAAAGGCTTGACTACCCTTAAACATCATTTCTCAAAGTTCGTTCTACCATTACATAGTGCCTGAGTAACCCTTACACTACTTGACATAAATTTACCTAAATCCTATGCCCCCTTAAACAACTCATAGGGTTTCCCTTATGTAACATTTCTAAACACTTGGGTACCTTTACACTGATTTAAAAATTAAGGAATTGCCCATACCTAGCTTGTGATCTCTAGATTTTCCCTTAATAATGTCATGGATTAACCTTAAAAAATGAATAATTATTTCACTTAACCATACAAAAATCTTGGATAAGTGGATTTAATTTTTAAAATATCAAGGAAAACCACTCTACCCTTACACAAATGCTCTTTTCCATTACAAAACTCTTTACAATAAGGGTTCCCATTACATAATACCTCAAAATTCCACCTCTATTGGAGTAAAATAATTTTTTATGATTATATAGGCCCAAATTCTAAGATAAATGTAACAAATTAATTTCCATAAATTATCCACCAAAATAAATTTTTAAATAAAAAAACATGTTTTAGAACATTTAATTGTTTACAATATTATACCCATTGTGGATTGAGTTCAGAAATCATTCCCATTCACATTATCTCATGAGATATCAAACATTACTCAATTCATTAAGAGGATATACAATTTAAATAACACCAATCACATAATGATAACAATATATAAAGGCTATAAAATATCATAAAAATATCCAACATTTCATCGTTTCTTAATTAATATATTGGGTAAAATAGGTTTCATCAATACATCCATAGAATATCATCATTATAATTCCTGAAAAAGAATCAAAATCATAACAAAAATAAATATTACATTGTTCTAGAAGAATATTCAATTCATATAATAATTATACATGATTGAGGACTATAAAGGATTTTTTTATTTGGGGACTAGAAATATAATCAACTTATTTCTTAATATTTATTTAATATATAATTTTAATATCTTCATATCAGTACCCCACATGGAATTTCAAAATTAGAACATGTATTCGAAACACACAAGATAAAAACAAGAGAAATATTGAGATAAGATGATTAGTAAGGTTAATCATGGGAGATATCAATCATAATATCATAATAAACTAGTAATTATAACACCCTTGAAATTCAATTTAAAATAATAATAATCATGATATTTTTCATAACTTTCTACACCGTGCTTTAAGAACATTAAAATATATTATAGAAATAATATTATTTAAATGTGATGTCCTATTAAAATTCAAATTTAATGATGAAATCTTAGGAAAAAAGCACTCAATTTGGAGGGAAGACTTTTGTGTTTAAATTATATATTTTTATCAAAAATGATCTTATTATGATTTTTTGTGTGTAAATAATAATTAATTTCCCTAAAATTTCGAAATGTTATTTTATTAAAAGAACATAATTTTTTAAATCATAATGTTACAATTAAATTATGGTGAAATTTTGGGATTTTTGGGAAATTGTTGATTTTTAGTGAATAATGAAATATATTGATTTCTCAAATATTATATTTTATTAATATTAAAAAAAGTAATTTATATGTCCAATTATAATTTTTATTTTATTTCAATGTGACATATGATCCATTGAATTTATAATAATCAAATTAATTATATTTTAATCATCAATATTAATGATTTTGATATAAGTTAAATTTTATACTTAAAAATGAATTTTTTTCTAAAAACCATTTTTCATATTGTTTCATGAATTCCTATTAAAATTAAATTCATAAAATTATATAGATTTAATCTTGAAAACCAGATTCCATATTTTGAATCATGATGTTTCAATTGGGTATGTGTAACCCTTTTATGATTGGTTATTATGAATAGTTAGTGTGGAAAATATTTATCACATCTGTAAGGGTAAAATCATTAAAACATAGTTACATGTATTATATAATATTATAAAATCATCCAAAAACATTCCATTATTTTATTTTAATGTTTGAAATTAGACAATAAAACAAAAAATTTCTAATATATGAATTTTCCCATTTTCCCTTAATAATGTCATTTTTATCATTTTATGTAAATATATACAAAATGTCACCCACATGATTATTTTTTTATTCACATAGGTATAATAAAATATTACTAAATATTTATAGAATAATTTTTAAAATGATCAATTTATTCTTATGATATTTTTTTGAGTTATTGTACGTTTACCTTAGAAATTACCTTATGTTGACACAGTTCTTCTATAAGTTGATGAAAAACGAAAATAAATTGTTTTAATTACATAAAAGTAAATTTTTTTATGAAATATGGTATAACATGAATTTTATGGTCAATAATAAGGTATAAGTTCTGTATAAAGAATTTATATTTGAATTCATTTTTTTATTTAAATTCAAATTAAAAATATATTATGAAAAATGATATCAATGATATTTTATGAAAATTAATATTTTAAAAATATGTATCCTCTTATAAAGAGGAAAACTAGGATGGTAAAATATATATAATTTCACTTATTTTCCATTTATGATCTAATTTTTACCTTATAATTTCAATTATTTCCCTTTAATATTGAGGAATTTGTTATTATAGTGATTGTTAAAAATTGTTAACAAATGGGTTAATCCCAATGATAACGTTTAAAATCAATAACAGACTATATAAAAACTCAATTTTTTTTTTATTTCAAACTATATGTTATGAACTTCTAATATGAGTCATTTTTACCAATTTTTAAATAATGTGATTTTAAAAAATTTTAAATTATTTGAAATTACTAGTGTTCTACTCAACTCAATTATAATGGGAACCTACACCACTCACATCATCACATCTCATGAGACATTAATTTCAAAAAATACCTAAAGAAATATCTACCCAAAAACATTATAAATGATATATAGTTTTGGGAATTCATAAAATAAAAACCATTCGGTCTTTATGAAGAGGTACAAAAGTGGTTTCACTAAGAAAAGGAAATGGTCATTACCAAACTCTTTCATTTTTACTTATTCCTTTACCTCATTCAATTATATCATAAAAATAAAAAATTACACCATTAATTAATATATATTATACTTTATAATGTTTTTGTAATAATATTTATCCTTCTTCATATCAGTACAATTGAAACCAAATCCATTACTCATGTGTATGACAAAATTCTATCTTATGATCTGATATAATTTATTTCCCAACACCACATCATTTGGATAATAATAATGATGTAAATAATGAATATATATTATAATTATGAAGTAGTTATTATTCATTAAATTTAATAGATGATCCATATTCCTCCCCTTTCACCCCTTATAAATGATAATGTCACTAATGCATATGTATGGATTACCATCTCCACGAAGTGGTTCGATTAATATTCCATGAACACTATTCATGAGTTATTATAAAAATGCCTATATTTAATAATTATGAACTTTATAAACATTAATTTCATTTTTTATATTATGAAACAATATTTTATGAACCAAAACCAAATCTTTTCTTACAAAATATGTTTGAGAAAACAAAGCAGTTAACACCCAAAACAATGATAATAATTAACGAATGTAAATGAATGTGTTATAATATGTTATAAGTGGAAAATATTTTGTATTATAAATGCGAATATAGTTCTAAAATAAATAAATAAAATTTTTAAAACCATAATATTGGATTTTGAATCTTTTTTATGATGTTAGTAGTTTCTTATCTCAATTTTCATTCAATGGGTTATACTTATATATTATTAACTTATTTATGCCATTGTTATGGGTGAAATGACATATAATTGAAATATATTTTATCTATTTTTTTGGACATAAATTTATTAAATGTAATTACTTAATTAATTAATTCTTACTTCAATGAAGCAATATTTGTAAGGGATTATGTGTAAATTTTCTCTTTATTGAGACATATATGGTATTATGCACCCATTTACTTTTATGTGATGTATATGTTACACCATTAATCTATTTAAAATTAATATATATTTAATCAGTATGAATTAATATTCAATTAAAATTTAAAATTTCATGGGGTTATAACTAAAATGTTAACAAAGTGGAATGAATTTATTTCAAAGTCTCATATTTTTATTATTGATTATATTTATTAATATAGGAATATTATAATATATCCATTATAAAAATTATAAATGTTATACTACTATAGATATTTATGGAGTTAAATTCATTCATCAAACATTTACTATATTTCGAATTTGAATAATGAAAATACATATTTAAAATAAATGTATATCTTATTTTTATTTTTAACCTGGTATTTTTTTATTCCATGCCTATATTTTTCAAAATTGTTTAAAAAAGTAATTTTTATTTAATAAAATTATTTATTAATTAAATTTTAATTAATAATTTAATTTTTTAAAGGATTTAATTATGTATTTCAAATGTTTTTTCACTGTTTAATTTTTAAATATAATTTAAAAAAAGTAAAAATGTAATTGTTATTTTTAATGTATACAAAGTTAAGAGAATTTCACATCACCATAACTATTTTTTGTTATTTATATTATTTTATAAGTTTTAAATGGTTTTAAAAATATAATCTATTAGGGAGAATTTATTTTAAACATTAATATTTAATTTTCATCTATACGTCAAAATATTTTATTTTATTTGAGATTATATTTTTCATGAACTAATGTCAATATCTCATATCTTTATTAATTTGGTTCTCATTATGTTTCTCATTTATCATTCATTTTATTATGAAAATTTTTCATTAGTATTTCCCATATTATTTGTATCATTACCATTCTTCTAACCTATACCATATACCATTTTATTATATGGGTTCTTACTATGTATCTTATTTTATTAACTATGGAAGTATTTCTATTTTTTATTCCTTACTTAATGATGTTATTTATTGGTTGGGATGATTTTTTATGAACTAAATTAAAAATTCAGTATAAGAGTAATTAAATATACATTAAATGATGGGTGAGGGACAGTTATAGATATCCCCTCAATGAATTGATATGTCTCATGAGACAAATTTGAAAATTATCCTTATTAAATGGGCTTTTTTTGTATACCTACTCATTGATTAAATTGTTTTATAAAAATATCATGATTGTAATGATGTAACAATTTCTATGATCATGAAATCTAACATTATTCATTTTATTCATTTATTATTTTGTTATTATTATCCATAGTATTATTGCATTGAAATCATCCATGAATGCATTTCTTGATCATGTATTTTATTAAATGGAATGTGTTTTTAGTTATCTATGTTCAATATTGATTATCCCTTATTTACTCATGATAGATTCCACTATAAAAAACCCTTGTAAGGGATTTTAGATAACCCTTATTTTATATTTATTTCCCTGATATATAAATAAGGAATATTTTTATGATTTCAACAATTAGGAGCATTTAATATCACTATGTTTTTATATTATATTTCTAATGTAGACAAATGGAATTGTATATGTATCTAGTTCTTTAATGCCACTAAAATTTAATATACTTAGTGATGTGATCCCTTATTTCTTACTACAATGTATAATTTTCTTGGTTATAGTTTCATCATATTTAAAATATCAATCATTACATAAGAATCGTATTTATTCAATATATACACTTTTATAATCATTCACAAAAACCTACAATGAGAAATGAATTACGTCACTTAACGAGTGGTGTTTCTAGTTTTCGATAGATAGAATGAAAGGAATGTAAGTTATAAATAAAATTACTAGAATATTTATTATATCATCATTATTAATTAAATGTATCCTTATTACCATCCATGTAAATTGGAAATGAAGAATAAACTGCCTCACTTCAAGGAAGTAGTAGTCCACATGTATGCATAAGTGATGGTATAATTTTCTAATATATGGGGAGGTAAATTTTTTTTATAAGATATTTTAATTATAGAGGAATAGTTAAGAATAAATTTCAAAAATAAAATTTAAATCCATCATAATATCCAACCATGAAATATGTTTATGGAAAATTAATGATTTCTCTATGTGGAGTTGGTAGTCCAGACACACACACAAACTATACTTTTATTTCCCATTTCCATGAAAGAATCAGAAAATCGTAGTCCCATTATCATAATAACGTATTATAATTTTTATTATACTAGATTAATTATGATTGGATGGGAACAATATATATAGATAAATATAAGAAGGATAAAACTATAAAAATTTCAGTGAGAAAATATACCACATCTTCAGAAAAACTCTTTTGGTTTATACCAAATGTCATCATACAATGATATTATGAAAAAAGGACATCTTGGACATGGTTAGGGATGTTATAGAGGATTCAGAATAACATTGGTTGAGATAAAAGGAACATTAATTGTGGGAAATATAAAAGAGATAGTTTCCTTTTACAAGTGATGGAGAGGGCACACTACTACACATATTCCATTTAATAGTGCAAAAAATGGATTTTAACTATGATAAAAAGACAATGTTAATCACATTGATGAAATGTGTCCCCATTATCAGTGCTAAAAAAATATATGATAATTGGTGTCTTTTATCCATTAAAAAGGAAAGGGCAATAAAAACACCCTTTATTAGTGCTCGAAATAGCACTAATAAAGGCCTTGTTGGCTAGGATATGTTATTATTATAACAAACACAACAACAAAAAATATTCACAAACTAATAATTTCAAAAAATTACTTATACATTTAATGTGAAACTACGAATACAAATATTTTCAGCCATGTTATATAAAAAATAAACTGCTACAATTATTTTAATCAATGTTTTATATAATTTCATATGCAAATTTCACATAATAATTTAAAAACAATAATGTTTCATCTTTTTATGCTCATGAACATTGCTAACAATCACCACACATGGTATCAATTTCTGAAAAAATCATCTCAACCAATGAGAAATATTCCTCCAATATATGAAAACATATATTTTGTTAGTAATACTATAAATAAATAAATGAAACATTAATATGAAAGAATACATTATTAAGAATTAAAATATTTAATAAAAAAGAAACATTTAGAGTTATTATAGTCACAACATGAATTATACTGAGGTGGGTTTGATTCTTAAACATGAAAATTGAGTAATGGACATTTTTTATAAAATATCTAAACAATTTGAATTCATTTTCAAGGTTTTAAGTATATCACGTGTTATTTTACTAATTTTAATGTCAATTTTAAATAATGACTCATTTGGAGTTATACTAGACACACAGTGCATCATATAGAGATGAAACTGATTCATAAATTTCAAATATGACTTATATAGAATTTTCCTAGAGTTTCAAAACAATACGAATGCATTTTTCCGGTTTTCAGTATTCATGTTGTGTTTTTCTACAAAAATATCATTTTCAACGGGAAACATATATTAAGGGTCATACTTTTCAAATTGTGTATATATTTTTGGTGATAATTACTCTTAAATTTATAAAATAACTTAGTAATTGTTTTCCTAAATTATGAAGACAATCGGGGCTTGTATTTTTTTTGTTTTTTAGTGAGTGACATATTTTGAACTAAAATGTCAATTTTAAACTGATAAAGGACACATGTAGTCAGAACAGTCACTATATATGTCATATTGAGGTGTGGATGATTCCTAAATGTAAAAAATCCTTCATTAATTGTTTTCTTGATGTATCAATACAATCAATATTCATTTTCTCGGTCTTTAGTATGTCAGTTGTTCTTTCTACTTAAAATTATTTCTATTTAAAAGAAGATAGTTTTTGTGATACTGGACACATTGTACACAGTATTGAGGTGAGACTAACTTCTACACATCAAAAATGACTAATGGACCGATTTCCTAAAATATAAAAAATCCAAACATATTTTCTCAGTATTCATAATTTTACTTGGGGGTTTATATTAAAATAATGTTAATTTTAAATAAAAAGCTGGACTTTGTGTTATAATGGTGACACCATGGATCATATTAAAGTTTTTCTATGCCCTCCACTTCAATAATGACTTATAGATCATTTTAATATTTTGTAAAAACTATTCAAATTCCTTTTCATGGTTTTCTGTATGCCAGTTGTTTTTTTACTAAAATTCCATTTTTAATAGGAAACATGCATTATGCTTAATGTAGATCACATAATTTGAGACAACATCATACACATCAAAAATGACTTATGAATCAATTTCCTAAATTATCCAGACAATAAGAGAATGTTTTTTTTGTTTTTCCTTAAGTGACATGTTTTGAACTAAAATTACAGTTTTAAACAAATAACGAACACTTTTAGTAAAACCAGTCACAATGTGCCTCAGATTGAGGAATGTATGATTGCTAAAGGACAATAATGAATCAAGAATCATTTTATTAAATAATCAAAACTATAAGAATATAGTTTCTCAGTTTTCAGTATGTTACTCGTTCTTTTTTACATAAATTAATGTAATTTTTAAGTAAAAATACATACATGGAGTCATACCGATCACACCATGAATCTTATTAATGATTTATTTTCTCATACACATCAAAAATGACCCATGGATCGTTATCCTAAAATATAAAAACAATCTGAATATGCTTTATAAGTTTTCAATATGTCACAAATATTATTTACTAAAATTGATGTCAATTTTAAATAAAAGGAGACACTTTTAGTTATATCAGCCACACCATTCATCATATTGATGTGTGTATAATTACTGCACAACAAAAATGAATTATAGATCATTTTCTTACTGGAACAATTAAATATTAACTCATTTTCTTTGTTTTCAGTATGCCGATTGTTTTTTACTGGAATGTCAGTTCAAAAAAAACACACATTTTGAGTCATACCAATCAAATCGTGCATTGGTTTGATATTATACTATAACAAAAATTACATAAATTACATATGAATCTCTATCCTAAATTATCAAGACAATTGGAGTGCAATTTCATTACTTTCAGTTAGTTAAACATTTGGAACTAAAATGTCAAATTTAAAATAATAATGAACACTTTTAATCATAACAGTCACACAATGGGTTCTATTGGGGTTTATATTGATTCCTAAAATACAAAAATGATTCATGTATCGGTTTACATAGGTATAAAAATATTCATGATTCATTTCTCAGTTTTTTGTATGTAACCTGTTCTTTTTCACATATATTAATGTCAATTTTAAATAAAAGGACACACTTGGAGTCACATCAGTCAAAATATTTTATTTTATTGAGGTGTGGTTGATTACTACATGTTTTAAATGACCTATGAATCATTTTAAAAAAATATAAAACAATAAAAATTCATTTTATCATTTTTTAGTATGTCACTTTTAATTTTTTACATAAATCGATGTCAATTTTAAATAGAAGGAGACACTTCGAGTTATACCGATCACAATGTGTGTCTTATTAAGGTGTGGATGATTTCTACATGTCTCAAACAACATATATATCTTTTTAATAATGTTTCAAAACAATATGAGTGTATTTTATTGGTTTTCGGTATACCAGTAGTGTTTTTTTGTTAAAATGTCATTTCAAACTGGAAACATGATTTTAGAGTCCTAGTAATCGCATCATGTATCAGTTTGATATGATAATACTTTATACAAGTAGAAAACTACTTATTAATCTATGTCATAATTTATGAAAACTGTAAGAGTGTGTTTTTTGGTTGTCAATGAATGACACATTTTGAACTAAAATTCCAATTTTAAATGGAAAACGGACACTTTTAGTCATTCATGCCACATCGTGCATTTGATTGAGTTGTGGTTGATTTAAACATGTCACAAATTACAAATTTATTTTTGTAATAATGTATCAAAATAGTCCAAATTTTAATTCTCGGTTTTTAGTATTCTATTTGTTCTTTTTGATAAATTTAATGTCATTTTAATATAAAAATACACACATAAAGCCATAACGGCCACATCAAACATCATATTGAGGTGAAGTTGATTCTTACAAAACCAAAATTACTAATTTATTGTTTTCCTAATCTATCATAAAAATATTAATGCATTTTATTACTTTTTAGTATGTTTCTTCTTCTTTTAAATAAAAGTAATGTCAAATTTAAAGAAAAAGAGACACTTTGAGTGATACTGGTAACTTGTTTTTTTGCTTGTTTTTGATTTGGTCAATTTATATGATTCCAACTAAATTTACCCAAGAATTTCATACATACATATCAAATATTATATTATTAATATTCCATAAATAACATAATGTTCCCTGCAAGAATAGTTTAGGTCTAATGCTTTTGGAAATAGAGAAACATAAAGAACTCGTTCATATGAGTCTCTCGTTAAGAAATTCATTAATAGAAACCATATTCATAGAAACAATTATATATCCATTATTACTAACATAAGGACACAAAGTATAAGAAAGTGTGATCATTGATGCTCAATATGTTAAAAAAGGGAGATACCAATGATCATATAAGGATTAATTGACAATAGAGATGTAATAAAGTGATATTTACAGTTAAAATCCATACACTGCATATCATAGATCATAATCATGAGTCATGGATCAAATAATGGTAGTTCACAATAATAAAATCATAAAAGATAAAATAATATTACAAAATGAAAACATACACTTCGAGTTATCCCAACAACACTATGTATCATATTGAGGGGCAGTTGGTTGATATGTGGCAGATTACTACACTGTTCAGAGAAATTTTCTTAAAATATATTTTTGGATGTCATACATTTAATTAAACACTGTAGATTACCTTGGTATATTGAACATTATGATTAAATAAAATTTAATGCAACATTGGTTTTTCTCTTCCACCTGAAAGGATCATGTTCCCTTTATTATAGCTTTTTAGAGATAGCTGAATGAAATTTATGACATTGAAAAACATCTATAAAAAAACTACGTAAGTATTAGATAAAAATTATAAGGAATTTAACTAAAAAATAGTTCTATAAAATTAATAAAAAACTAAATAAAAAATTAAAAATTCACACTTTGAGTCATAATAGCCACATCATGTGTTACCATGCTTTACATCTACTTTATTTTTCTAAATGATAACACTATAACATTGATATTTATCATATTATTTCAAGATCCCTCCACTTACATTGACGTAAAGTGATAAATGTTGACAACAAAGGGCTGAAAATGTTTTGAGGGAGAATAAATATGTGTAATACGTTGATTAATGATTATCAAAACATATAATTTGAATTATATTAATGCTGTATATAAAACATTATACTTTGATGAAAGACATTGTATTTCAAAAAAAATTTACTTTCAAATAGAATTATGAGTTTCAGCCTCAAATACCAATCTCTCAAAAGCATGAGTGTGTTTGAATAAACTACCCCAACTCAAGAAAATGAATCCACCTATATAAGAAAACAATAATTTTGTGAGTAATACAAAAAATAATTAAATTATCATAAATATGAAACAATCGACTACATCTATGGAATTCACATCTTCATAATATTTTTGTACATTCTTCTATCATGCATGTTACCTATTTATCTATGCGAAAATTTATATCATCTGGTGAATATGAATCTTTTCTAAAGTCATAACACTACTATAAAAATATAACTACGAAAAATGATAAATAAATATTTTAAATTAGTTGTAATTATATTTAAAAAATACCACATCATGGTTTCTAGTTTGTTTATGTAATATGATCTTCATTATAAATTTATAATCATAATAACCCTGAATAATTCCTTTGGTTCATTTTAGACACTATAGAATCATTGAGGAGAAAAAGTAATTTGTTTTGATATGTGTTTGAATAGTGAAATCTTATTATATATAACATGATATTTGTCTAGTTGTAGAACATGTCTTCTTTCTTGCACATAACCCCTGACATCATTCTTTTTTTCATGATTGTGATGCACCACCCTATCATAAAAGTATAAAAATTAAAGGATAATATAAATTATATAAATTTATGTTTTGTTCTAAAATGGTGGATATAGTTTATTACTTATTGACAAACACCATCTTGTGTTGATGAATTTTTGGATATCCATGCATTGGATCTAGGAAAAAAATCATTAGTGTATCCAAACTTACTACAATGAGCATCTAATGCTGCTTAAAAATACTAAAAATAATACCTATTGAAATAAATAAAAAATATATTTTATATTATTTAATTGTAGATTTTTACCCTTGAATCATTGTTATTAAATAGTGGGTTTCATCGTTATGTTTTCTTTCAGAAAAATTGATCAGACCTGCAACTATTTCCAAAAAATATGGTATCTCTTTTTCCATATTATGTAGAGGAGATTCAAGGAATAATGAATCCAAATATTATGTCATGGTAAAATCCCTTCAATTTTTTCATACACACATCTTCCAATAATATATATTGTATTTATTCATAATTAACACAGTATATCAGCTTTTGGAAAATCAAATAATGAGTCATTCCTTATCCACACATTTATAACTAATCCACCAAACCAATCATATACTAGGATTTCACTTAACCTATCAACACCAATGGATTGTTGATCTTTCACTCCATATATATTTTCATCAAAATATATAATTTTATTATTATATTCCTTTAACATTTTAGCAACATGAGACATAAAATGTAGAAAATAAGGAAATAGAACGGTGGGAGGGGTAATGGTGATTTTGGTAGATCATTTCAATTGGTTTGTTGATTCTTTAGATGGTTTTTAGTCGGTCCTTTGTTTCATCCCCGTCGCATTGTCTATATTTAATAACATTCAACATTTCAGACTTTTTTAATTAATTGTTAAAGGATTAACTTGAAATGTAATTTGAAATTAGTACCTTTTTATCAACAGATTTTTTACAAGATGTGATAGCCCTGAGATGAATGTTCCAATAGATTTATCGACCATATAAATATCTTACTCAAGGATTAGAAAAGATATCTCAGCACTCAACTCATGTAATACACTAATTGACACTTTCACATGGAATATTGGAAGTGGAATGTTGTATAGAATGTGGTTTTGGATATTGAACATTGAATCCCTCGCTACAAGGAAAGGGGTGGCTGTTGATAGATATAGTCCATATTCATTATCACCCCGTAGAATTTATGTATTGTAAAGGTATCGATGTGTTTCTGATTCACATTTCACATGAACAATTATATCAATATTTATTACCTCGACTAAGACATCTATTTTAGGGGAATGGCTAACCTCATATATAGTGGGGGTGGGGTGGGATCTCTACACTATTGATGTTCTTGAGTTTCTTCTTCTCTTATCCTACCCCCATAAAATATTCCATAATCTCTCTCTTCCCTTATAATTTTACATAAATGGTAAATATTCTTTCTCTCATCTGTTTTATTAATTCACTTGGATACTTATCTAGATTTTCCATCAAAATATGTTCAGGGTGTCGCCCCAGAACCCTCACCTATTTTGCATCCACACTATTCTGGTTGCTTCAAGGCCGCGTATAGAATATGTTCATCTAGTACAAGTGTTTCTGATTTCTATGACAATGTTTGATATTAAATATTGTACAATAAGTTATCATTTCAGTGTAATAGCGATTTAATGAAATACAATTTCTTATTATGTAACATATACACATGTTTTCCACACATTATGCGTGATTTCATCTATTTATATCATGTCTTTTTTACATGTTCCTCCTTCCAAATCACATCGTGTGGGATGCAATTTCCTTTTGATTTAGATTCATCAATCTAAAAATAATTATAATAACATAATTATGGTTTTATTTCAGGTCACATAAAATTATTACAATATATTTAAAATACGTACCAATTTTGTTTCAAGTGATGTGTACAACATCCTTGCTTTACGGAAGGGGTACACTGGTTTTCCAGCTCATTCATTATTTATAGTACTTAGTTGATGTTTAATAAATAAGATATTATCAACCATGTGATGAATACAATATCATTAAACAACATATTACGTGCCACAATGTACAAAAAACCTCAAATTTGCACAATGGATAGTAAACGCATCCCACGCTCCTTGGTTTATTAGGTGAGCTATGATACGTGGTGGGTGCATGTTTGTTTTCCCATCAACATATTTCAGATTATTTATTGTTAGAATTATGAAAAATCACCTACAAATCCTTAAAAAGAATTAATAAATATTTCTTGTGAGAGTAATGATCTATAAATGCACTCTGTAATGGATGATGAAGATTAAGTTAATGTTTCATTAATTTATTTTTTTAAATTAATGAAATAATATTTTAATGTTACCACAATCTCTTCCCACATTAGAGTATCTATCCAAAACACAACTTGTTTCCAGGAATCTACATCAATTCACTCATGTTTTCGAGTGATGATTCCAATGTAACTACTGAACATAGAATTGTTGGGGTTAACATGTTTGACACACACATTCCATCTAACCATTTATTTTTCTCCTTTGACTATCAACTTAATGGTTTTTGTTAACATTGTCAAACTATGGTGCTCTTTTTTTCAGTATCACTAGTCCTTCGTTGCCTTCTGTTTCCCCAGATTCAACGTCATCTATATGTTCTTATAAAGAGGTAACATCAGTATGTGTAGATTAATGTTGTACCTATACACTAGGAGAAACCGAATGTTGAAAAAACTATTGTTCCTCAGGAATAATAGCACCAGCATGTAAAAAAGTTCATTCCTTTTTAGTATGAGTAGAATCAGGTTGAGAGACGTATTGTAATTTAGGATTGGGAGCATCAATATGTGCATAAGGTCATTTATCCTCTACAGTGAAAGTAGTAAAAGTTTGAGAGACCTTTTGTTCTTCCGGATTGAGAGCACCTCCATGTGTAGAATCCATTATCTACAGAAGTGGATTAGAATTTAATTTAGAGTACCGAAATGAAGCAGAAAATTGGTAATAACATTAGGTAAACTGATGTATATTACAAAAATATTATTACCTGATTATATAACTCTTTTCTTATAGCTAAAGGGATTTAACCCCTCCATTGACTATCAAAATCCCTTCATTCTGGTCTCCTATAACATAAAAATTCATCTATATTAGTACTATAACAAAATAATTAACACATCCCAATGAAAGGTCCACCTTAGTTAAATTTTCATTTAAACCTTTAGTGATTTTAGTCGATAAAAGAAAAATTGACCACTATTGATTTGTATTGTCTAGAACATACAATATTTATAATGCATGTGATATAATTATAAATGGTTCATCGTAGTACCATTCCTTAGTAAAATTATCTTTCATGATTCCAAATTAATCTATTTTAATAGAACTCATATTTTTAACGCACTTGAATTGAAAAATTATGACTTGGAGAGTATAATAATACAATTCCAATATTTTTTTATGATGCCAAAGTGTGGAACATTATTATAAATTATATTTATGTACTAAGTACCAAAAAATTCTTTATTTCCACAAAATGTATAACTATACTATTTTTCATGATATTTTCTTCATAAATCTCATTTTTTAATAATGTATAATAATTAATTACATAACCACTGTATGATAATACATGCACACTTGGTCATATGGCTGGCCATCAATTTTATTCTGAAATTGAATCTGGATTTTAATCTGACTCCATAAAAATATAGTCCAAATACCATTTTATCAATAGTTTATTATGTGTATTTTATACCCATCTTTCATCCCGTGATTGATTAAAATGCCTAATAATTTCATAGTGTGGTTTAAAATATGGGGAGAAATCTATAAATTTATAAAAAAAAACATAATGGTGGGCCTACATATGATCTGTAATATTGATTGGGACAACATATCTTCTATAAATTCATTCCCCCCCATGTCACCTAGTGTGAAAAGACATCAATAAATCAATGGTTTACACACGAGACATGTATTTGGTATAGAATTCAATGGATCCGTCAATAATTTATTGCTTCATAATACAACACTCTAGCCGACATCATGTTTTGACATACCCTTTCAATATCGTCATATATCCTTCAATAGGGTACATCCATCTATAGGGTATAGGACCACATAGTTGATTCTCCCTCCCCAACTGAACCATCAAATGAACCATCATATTATATATTATTGGTGTGAAGAACATTTCCAATTCACATTTTATGATCAAAATTTCTCTTTCTTTAACCAATAATTTTTTCATGTCTATAACATTACTATATATAAATCTGAAGAATAAATAGCGCTTTGTTACTGTATGGGAGAAAATCATGGAAAATTTTTTATGTAGATCTATATTCATTTGATCATTCATAAAAAATGGATGTCAGGTGATTTCAGACCATTTAACATTAAATTAATTATTGACTCAATTTTTTTGATATTTAATGAATACCCATCTGAATCCTTTACATCATTCATGAATTTAAAAATATAATATCTCTCCTAGTAGGAAAATTTTAAGAAGTTGGAGGATTAATTTTCCATTTTTCACCCTTCATTTACGCCAACTATTCTCATATTATCATGCCAACCATGTCCATAATATCATTAATTCCATCCATTTTTTTCAGGTTCATTTAGAGAAATTCTAATGACACTATCACATATATATTTTTCAACATGCATAAAATCAAGAAAATTTCTACTAACAAACAATTATAGCGTGGTAATTCAAAAAAATTGATCTATTTTTTCAACATGTTATCATAAGGCTTTTTGATAATGGTATACAAAAAGAAATTTCCACATATTTTACATTCTCAAATATTTGATAAACTATTAGTGGATATGGTGTTATACGTTCTTATAAACATCCATCAAATTATTTCATCAAATATTGGTTGTTATGTTATTTGGGTAGAAATATGTGATGTCATAAAAACTTGATTTTTTTATGAATGTTTCATCCAAATTGACGGTTTACCATGTTCACTAATGGTAAACCATTAAGTTACATTAATTATATATCCTGAAAATTATCTATAATAATGATGGTCTTTTATTGTACCGTACAACATGGATATCAAGGTAAAATCATCATTTCTATAAGCATAAAAAACATAACACCTTAATCCCACAATAATTTCAAATCATCAATCAAGTGGGATATATGAAAATCAATATCAATACCCATGTGTAGTGGACCTTATATAAGCATAGAAAACATGGTGTATTATTGTTTAATGCATAACCATAGATGAAAGTAATTATGTACCAACACAACATGACATGTACTATGAGTGATTCTTTGAAAACAAAATTAATTCACTCCATATGTAGATAATGCAAGACGATGGTTTCTCATCTAGTTTCCAAATTAAAGATACTCATGATAAATAATATTCCATTGATAAGAGTCTAATAGGTGATGTAGTTTCCCATAAATAATTCTTGAATCTACATTCCATGTTAATTTCCCTATAGTCTCTTCACATCCATGTAAGTGAGAAAACCAACGAATGATTGGAAATTTCCATACAACTCTTATAGGACCAGAATCATATTACTTTTTTGAGAATATACACTCTTTGTGTTTTTTGTAAGTTCTTTTTGGTCCTTGAGAAATAGTATAAAATCATTCATGGATGAATTTATTAATACAGAGATCATACCCATTGAGAGTAGCATTCATTTTGGGTCATTTTTTCATCTCGTGAGCTCATTATGTTTAGGGAGCGTGTCTATCAAGGGAGACAACAGTTCAAGAAAACTAGAGTCACTCCATCCATTTCCAAAATTCAAAATATAAATTACCGTTATTGCTGATAATGCAATATATTTAGTGCAACCATCATACAATGGAATCATTCTAGAACTCTTTAAATTCTAAATAAATTTTGAGCAATCAAAAAGTATTTCTTCAACTTCCATTTTCATTTCCTTAATTTGATCTTCCTTATCATTCACATCTATAATCACTTCCTCGATACAATATTCTTTATTTTCAACATAGGTAATCATATTAGATGATCCATAGAATATTTTGATATTCTATCCACTAGAATCATTTTTTTTCTCTTTTATATCCCCACATTTATAACTTCATTATTTATCATGAAACATCATGTGTTTTTCCAACACCTCTAGAATATTTTTTGTTGAATAAAAAGAATGTAAACCTTAACAAAGGATTTATGAAGTGTCACATGCATTGTATTTTTTCATACATGATGAACTCTTTCACTCAATATTCATACTGTTTTTTCCAGATGATTGGAATAAATCTATTCTTTATTCATATCCATATTATTAAATTTGGTAATATTAATATTTTAAAAAAATAAATTTAAACAATATTGATTTAAAAATTATATAAGGCTGAAAAAGTTATAGACATTAAGTCTCTTTAAATATTTAACACTAATATCCACATTGCTGCACCAATGTCCTTTATTTGGGATCCTCTAGATAAATCAGTCTTCATATCATTTTGAATTTCCTTCATTTTTTACTATGAGAATTTAATCCACATAAATAATAAAAATGAAAAAAAAACTCCCATCATAATACTACATTATAGTGTAGAAATTATTTACATTACACTTCATGAACATTAATTCTACCATGAATGCATTAAAATTCAATTTTTACTATCTTGGTGCCTACATAAACCCACAAAAACACCATTTGAGACTAGATCCAATCCATATGATTTATTTATCGTGAAACCATCTAGTTGATCTATATTTTTCACTTCCTATGTATATCTATGAAGTAATATTATCATGGAGTCCTTCATTTCTAGAAAAAACCCTTCAATGGAAACCAATACTATATCTAAATGAATTATTATATTGTTGAACAATGTTGATCTCTTCATTTGAATATCAATGTATGGATATATTCAGGACAACCATTTTTTCTAGAAGTAATACTTTAATGGAAACCAAGTCAAGAACCATCTAAATTATTACATGCTTTATAGCTAGAGGGAGATTCTACCTGAAATCTAATCATTTTAATTATCGCAATACAATTATAACTAGATTAACCTTTCACTATTTAATATCATCCAATTTCTCCTTTAGATGATAAATCTAATTATTCTATAGATCCTTCTTTCATGGATCAAATATTATTATACATAATGTACAAAATCATAATGGTAATTCAATTATTCGTTAATTTTTCACTCACACTATAATGAGGAAAATAATTGACCTATGTTGAATCCAAAAAAATAGAAAATACACCTAACATACCCACACATTCCTCATTAGGGACACTCCTATAGTATAATATTCACAAAAAACATGGGGAATCTAGATAGTGTGTGAGATAAATACTGCATTATATATCCGGAGTTATTTCTTAATACATAGGTTTCCCATAGAGCAAAACTAGTCCAAGTTAGTACCAACAAGTCAATGATCATCACATGAAAAAATATAGTATAACTAGTAAATCACCAATACATTATAACACCTTCAAAATAAGGAGACCATTTTCAAATCCATTAATAAACAGTATGAATTTCATATTAATAATCAATCTAATCCTTCATAGGGAAAAGGTATCAAATAGACATATCAAAGAAGGGGCCCCCAAATTTAAACCATGCATGGGATGTAGGATGAGAAGATGGTTTAGGAGATGCAATGTAGTTACACATTAATTCTTATTTTGTAAGAGTGAGTTCATAATTGATATACTTGGGGTTGGAATAAGTTATTGAAATTTCCATTCTCTGTTATTATTATCAATCTACTAGTCTTCCCTATATAATTTATTGGTTTTCGTAACTCTATAAAAATATAAACATAAAAAATTAGGGGAAACTACATTTTAGATGACCTTTGAAAACTATATCTAATATAAAATTTAATGACCCAAATATTCTATGGAAATTGTTTTCTTAAATACATTGGATTTTTACGAGCCCGTGAAATTTTTCAGCGCTTAATTCTGAAGCTCGGTGTTCCCGGAAACAGTTTATGATATTTTGTATGGTTACAGTCAGTAAACGTAAGAGAGGGATATTATAAATTTTGAACCAGTTCTCAGAATTGAAATCTGAGGGCACTGTTGAACTCACAACGCCGGTATTCGCATAAGAGGACTTTTACCTCGATGACGGATGGTCGAGAATAAAAGTTTGTTTTTGGATTTTTATAAAAAATAATAAAATAATGTGTTCAGTGATTTATTTTATTTTTATACTACCTTGTGTGAGTGTGTTTGTTAAAACCTCCCCCTGGGAGTTGGTGGTGGGACCACAACACCCTTACCTCCCATGAGAGGTTATGGTGGCAGGGCCCACCCGAGCATAACCTCCCATGGGAGGATAATTAAGGTAGGGACCACCCGAGCCGCATAACCACTATATTAATGATTGGGGTGGGGACCAACCGAACCCAATTGATGGTAGAGGATGAAACCTCTCCACACTCCCTCATTAATGAGGGAGAACCTCTTGACCTCCTTGCGCAATTAATTGCACCAATGCATGTGTTTTATTAAGGAGATACTCTTGGCATCCTCCAAATTAATGAGACAACACTTGTGCATTTAATTTGGTGGAGTTAGGTTTTTAATTCACTTATTTTGAATTGATGTTCAAAAACAATATTAGAAAACTAATCTAATATTTTTTCATTGGCATTTCTCTTTTGGTGTAATTAAGAGGAGCTTGGGGGAAAAGTGCTCCAAACGAATAATGCGAAGAACGCCGGATTTCTTCTTCAACTTCTTTCCTCGAATCCTACTGACATGGAGATCATTCTACAGCCGACTCAACTCAGGATTCGTAGAGTTTAGCAGACACGAAGAAGGAATAATTCTATCGTCTTCTTCCCCTGACGTGAAACGTTAGCAAATGACGAACGTCAAATAACAAGGTAAGGGTTCTAGCACGTGGATGCTTCACTTTTCTTCCTCTCATCATCAAATGAAAAATTGATACAAAGTGTTGTAATTAATGGTTGATCTTAATTCTGATGATTCAATTGATATCATCTCTAAGCGTGGAGGAGGAAGGCCAAGCTAACTTGGCCTGACTCTCTACTTCGTTCTTTCGTAATGATTATTCGGCATGACGATGAGGTGATGACAACGAAGGCGACACCGATGAAGGTTGTGCTACCGGTGGCCTCCGTGAATCGCACAACCCCTGCAATGTGCCTATAATTTTGGTGGAACACCTCTATGCCCCACCAAATGAACCGTGGCTTACCCGCGTACTGCCCCACATACTCCGACATGCCCAACACTGCCTAGCCGCCCGCCACTGCGCCCTGCGCCAGCTGCCCGCGCGCCATGCGCGCTGCCCGGCTCTACTAGCGCCCTACTCAGAACCCCCGCATACTACCCGCGTGCCACCGCGACCTGCCCAGCCCTACTAGTGGCCTTTCCGGTGCCCCCACGCCCTGTATGGCACCCCCGCATGCTGAATGTGTGCCCCAGCGGCCTGCCTGGTGCACCCACGGTGTACCCAGTGCCCAGCCGACCAGCCCATACAGCAATCGGCCTGCCCACAGGCCTCCCGGCCGCCGAACTCCCAAGACACACCCCTCGCAAAACTATCTGAAACTACCCTGGCCTTCGGGCTGTGCCTCCTGCGTGGCGGAATCCGGGTCGAACCGCCCTCACAGTCCACTAGGTTAGGACCAGCGGAACGGGCCTAACAGAGTGGGCTGACGCACCCAACGGGCTGGGTCGGACCCATCAGGTCTATCTAGGTTCACCCAGACTATGTCAGCCCAGACCAGGTGGGGCCGAGTCAGTCCGACTGTGTTGGACTGGACACGGGCCCACTACCGACCACTTTTCTTACTTTGGCCATATCTATGGCACCAGACATTTGATTGATGAGCCATCAATGGTGCTGGTAATCTATATGGGAGACGATCCCTTTGAGAATACCCCACTGGTGTTTGGGGTATATTTAAGATATGGTCAGGTTAGATTATACACGAATCAAACCAGGCCCCGATACTAAAAGGATAATAACTCACAGATCGGTCATCTGATTGACCCATCATATGTTGCATTGAGACCCCTATGATGTGATGGTCCTTTGAAATACTTCTACGTGAGACTTCATGACACTTGGAGCTTCAACCAGTAGCTCGTGGAGCGGATCCTTCCAGTGACGAGAAGACAGAGTATAGAGACCTAGTAGTTGGCTGAGATCTGATGATAGCTTGACCGATTCAACTCGGAGAGAATCGACTAGCCCAGTGGGGAGCACCTCTATGTGATGAGGCAGACCCATGGTGGATGAGCGCCTCTGCGTGAGAGTGGAAGACCTGCGGTTCTCGATAGGAGGAGTACCACTGTAGGTTATTAGGGGGAGCGCCTTTGTGTGACGCGGTAGACCCACGGTGGGGAGAATCTCCGTGTGATGCATCAGACCCCCATTACTCAAAAGGAGGAGTGCCTCAGCAGTCCAAGGATAGTGGGAAGTGCCTCTGTGTGACATAGTAGACCCATTGTCCTCGATAGAGAGGATTACGCCACCAACCATGGTTTTGATAATAAAAATCATGCTTTGAGTTGAGTCTTTGTCTTTTTTGTTTCCTCAGGATTGTGATGGGTCACTAGATAACATAGGTATATATATGGGCATATACTTAAGTAATGGTTATCCATTGAATTTGTACATTGTGATTTATCCTTGTTTGATTTTATAAGAACATGAGGGTCTTGGGGTCCCTACTGAGTATTGTTATACTCACCCCTGCACGGGCTATGCCCTCACCTTGTCGGGTTGGATGTAGACGACGAACCGCACTGACGGAGGCCGAGACCACCAGGACTGGACGGTACCCAGATGTGGACCTTATGATGAGTCGCTGCATAGAGGACTCTGACGGACGTGGAGTGCTGAGGTGGCCCTCTATATCTACCCTTCAGGTAGGAACCCTAGAAGATGATCCAGGAGCTTTGCTTTACCTTTTAGTTTTTTTCCCTTTTTCAGTTGTACATGTACTTTATAGTTGGGCATGTATTTCCTGTCACTTTTTCTTTCTAGCACACTTATTGTATAGAGTTTTTTCCTAGTGTTTGGATTCATGTTGTGTTATTTGATGTGTTTTTTTATATTTGTAAAGGCAATTCCATATAGGTTATGGGTATACACCTTTGGTTCTAGTTTCCAACCCCTGGCATATGGAAGGCGGGCTTGGGGTAGTTACAACACGGGCCACGGGGGACAGATCATGACAAATTGGTATTCGAGGGAGGTTCTACCCCAAAAAATAGGACACTAGTAATTCATTTATAGGAAGAAAAAGTTTTAATGGTACTAAGTGTGGTTTTCAGTTCAGGGAGTCCAGTGTTAGTGTGGGCGGCCGACGTATCCGTACACCAGGACCATGACTTCTGATTTCCAACTCGGTGCATGAAAACACTGATTGCGTGTGTGTTTTCAAATGATTTTAAATATGTCAACTCAACCAGGTCAGCTCACCAGGAATAGACTTTTGATCCTATCACAAATGTTTCTTTTAGGATGCCTCCCCATGGACGACCAGTTATAGCCTTGAGAGTCGTACGTACTGACAGCCCACTGACCAACGAGGCCTCGGTGCATGTCCCTCTTCTAGTTGAGACACCACCGGGGGAACCAGTGGTCCCACTCCCCATTGGGCCACTGATACCCCAAGCCCCAGTAGCAGAGAGTGCATGCCACTTGAGAATGCTGCACTAGTTCAAGCACAAGAGGACACCTAGGTTCAGGGGAGAGACGGACCCACAGGCAGCTGAGGATAGGATGTAGGTTGTGGTGAGAGTCTTCAGGCTAGTAGAGACACCAGTAGACTTTATGGTGATCTTTGCTACCATCCTCCTTCAGGAAACATTAGGAGGATGGTGGATCATGATGCTATATGTTAATGATGACGAAAATCTTCATTGGGAAGACATCAAAAGCCAGTTCTGGGCAGAGTATTTCCCAACCACCCTTCGAGTGGTGCAGATACAGGAGTTACTGCATCTACAGCAGAGTAGCATGACGGTGGCACAGTACTCAGCAAGGTTCACCGACCTCTCCCAATACTCCACTGATATGGTATAGGAACCATTCATTAGGGCCCAGACCTTCAACCCGGGAATCAGGAAGGACATCCAAGATTTAGTGATTTCACAAAGCATCCAAACTCGGGCGGTGTTGTTAGTGTGAGCACTCCTGGTGGAGATTTTCGTTGTTGAGCAGTCTCCTTTAGCGAGACCCACCACTAGCCGACATTCAGCAGAGTCTTCTACAGCTGGAAGTATAAAGATGTCACTGTGGTCCAAGAGGACCATACCTATAGGTGTTCAACCGCATGACTCAGGATCGGTTGTGTGGGGAACATAGAGCAGAGAAACACATGCTAGTTGCAGGCAGTGTTACTCATGCGGTGGGCTTGGTTACATGGCTCAGGACTGTCTGATCCGCCGCACTGATGATCAGCAGACAGTTGTGGGACCTCCCAAGCAGAGGTAGAGATTCGATCGAGGTGGTCCGCAGGGCTCAGGAGGACATGGAAGAAGAGCTGGTCGAGTAGCTGGTGGTGGAAAACATTACAAGGTGCTACCGCCACCACCACTAGAAGGTCCACCCCGACCGTAGGGAGTAGGGGGACATGGGAGATCTCATCATTAGGTAGCTGATTCATATGACCATGGTTCTCCATGGATGATACGAGGTAAAATATGATTCTATTCCACCTTATCTATAGTTCTTATAAACACAAGTTCCAGTCACTCTTTCAGTTCCATATCACTCATTCGGATCTCGGAGATTTAGAAGGAGCGATTGGCTTGATCCTTACAACTAGAGACTCCTACCGTTTCAGACTGGATGATTATGCACTAGTGCCAGAATTTCGATCTTACTCTAAGAGGTGAGAGATTCGGCTAGGATCTCCTAGTAGCGGTGTAGAGGCCTTACGACATGATCTTGGGTTTGGAATGGTTATCTACAGTCTATGCCTAGATCAACTATATTAGGTGAAACATGTGGTGTGTCCTTAAAGATGGGATGAGGTTTACCTTCACTAGCAAGAAGGGAACCTTTGCAGAATAGGACGGACTTACTCAGAGGAGGGTGCAGCCGATCATTCACCAGTTGTGTGACAACCCAAAGTTCCATTAATAGAAATCCCTCTTGATCTAGATAAATGTATATTTATATAAAATTTTTATATAAAATTTAAACTTCTTTGGTTTTATGTTAAAAATTATGACTGTTGCTTTTATAGATGCTAAATAGGGATCAAGTGGTTAGTATAAATATAGTGCTTTAACAAATCCAATTTACTCAGACAAAAGAAGCGATGGCCTCATCCAGTACAACTGCTCCATACGAAGTCCATTTTTTGGATCTCAGAAAAGAGGTGGTGTCTTTGGGATTCACTCTGGACCAAGCCCAAGCTGAGCTTCACCATGTCAAGTTCGAACGGGACCTTCTTCTGTAAAAGTGGATGTTGATAGAAATTACCACTTGAGCGATGTTATCCAAGCCACCCCAAGAGTCTGTCACCATCGCACACCTTACCCTTTGGTCTTATGCGGATATTTTAAGGGGTTATGTAATGAATCGATAGTACTATGTTCATGTACATTATTTTTTGTATACAATAATGTATATACTTTCTCGCCATTATTGATACATTGTAAATAGTTTTTAATCTATAAATAGTGTTTTTTATTATTATTTAATTGAGAAATATATTTTATTAAATTAATGTATTTTTGAAATAAATAATATTTTTATAAATTATTATTTTTATTATCAATCTAATTTTTATTAAATATAAATTATCTTGTAATTTTATGATTTCAATTGTAATTTTTATTAATATTTGAAATCCATTTTTGCCAAAACCTGTGAATTTTTTATAAATGTTAGTTTTTATTTTAAAAGTGACAATTAAAATATTTATAAAATTATTCAGATAAAATAAATGTTATTTCTGGAATCAGGACATTGAAATTATCCATTGGTGAATTTTTTATAATTTTCGGAGACAGTCAAATTTTTGGGTAAAAATTAAATACCGTTTAAATATATAATGTGTTTTATGACATCATAATGACCCAATAGTGATGTAATAAAATACTATAAGCTATATGTTTGGACAATACATGTTTCACCATTAAAATAATGTTATTTTTGGTTTTTTTGACTTATTTTACAAAGCATTAAGGGACCCCTCAAGACTTATTAAAAATCATGTCTTTTTAAATTATTTTCCATGGGGGTGTGACTCACCTCCACATTAGAAACCCTATTATTTTAAGAAGTTCGGACTTTGGCCTTATAAAATATTATTTTCGTCTTCCCTTTTCCAAAAACCATGGGCAAAAACCATGGTATGGTTTTTGGTTTGGACTAATTTAATATAAGGGGTCCCAAACCTAAATAATAAAGAATTCCCTCACCTTTCCTATATAAACCCACCCATGCTCCCACTTCCTTCTCACTGAAAGCCATTGGATTTAGTCCAAACACTTCCCTAATCTCTCTATAATCATCTCAAGGTTCCCCGAGCTCCCATGAATCCTCTCTCAAGCCTCTCTCAAGCCTTTGGAAGCACACTTCCATGTAAGGGTTTTTTCTTCCTTTTTCATTTTTCTCCAATTGTAATTTAGTTGTTTTCCCTTTTAGTTTCAATTATGAATGTAGGGGTATGGTTTCGCACCTCCCTCAAACTTCCCTCATTATGTTTGAATGATGGGAGACCCATTTCTCTCTCATTAAATTCCTCCCATGTAAACTCGTTACTATGCTGAAATTCCGAAAGGAACTTCTTTCTCATCTTTTACATTCAAGAAATACTTTTGTATCATGAATATGAATTCCATTAAAATTGTTGGGACAAGTATATATATTCCCTACTTACTGTTCAATGCATGGAAATATGATGAGGAACCCCTTTCTATCTCATCAACCATTTTTATGAATTCTTATGTCACGCTGTTACGCTGCCGAAATCGCACCGTTTTTCTTTGCCAACGTCATTGTGTAGTGAATACCATGCCCATTTCTCCATCAAGGGTATTCACCTTTATGGAAATTTACTTATTGATTATAAATTTTATTTTATGAATTGCATATTCCATTATTGTGAAATAAATGATTATGTTTTATGAATCCGTATTTTATGATCCATGTGGCACACTTATACATGAAATGAAATGTTTAATAAGGGAGCGCCCTTATAGCGCTCCAATCCATTGGGTAATGTACAGTATCATGATATTTCATGTTCAATGATTGTTGACTCATGCTAGTTTATGTAAAATGAGGGTCTACTCATGCTTCATTTGCAATGAGGATTTACTAATGATCCATGTGCAATGGGCCTCGGCTCATGCTAATTCCATTTTAAGTGTTGTTGCCACATTTCCATGTTAAGATTATCATGATTTATCATGACTGCATCTTCATGTCTCTCTTGTTCTATATTGATATTCCTAATGTCTAACATGAATTTTAATCCTCATCTTATTAAATGTGTATTCCCATACTGGGCTTTATAAGTCACCCTTTTCTTATGCATGTCCTCAGGTTATCCCATACAATGCTAAGTATGAGGGAATGTGGTGGTCATGTAAAGGATGTTTTCAATAAAGATGTTTTATTTCATGATTCAAGTTTTTATGTAAAGATCCTAATACCCAAATAGACTAAACCTCTTTATCTTCTTTGTTGTATCAAGTGATGTTCTATGTAATAAATCATTTTTAAGTTTGTAATAATACCAGTGTTATCATAGTTGGTATCAGAGGATAGGTTTAGTTATTATTGGGATTAGGATTATAAAACCCTAGTAAAGACATAGAGATCAGACTATGTATAATAAAAACATCCCCAAGTTTTAGTAAGTACTGAGTGAATTTTTTATCATGAAAATACATCCCTTTCTAGATACAAGTAGGGAGAGGCAGCTCTGGCACTGATGTATCCTAGGGGTAAAACCCAAAAACACCACTTTTAGCTAGAATCGAACGGGAACCGGTGTATGACAATGGGCATTGTTGCACTCTTGGTTACGACACTCCCAAGGGATATGTTTTGATAAATTCACATGCTTAGTTTTAACCCTTATTAATGGAATTAAAAAAATGCCCCCATGAATATATGTTAGAAAGTAGATCATGAAAAGCCATGATTGAATCCTATATACTCATGAGTTAAGGAAATAAAAGTTTATTTATAAGTCATCAACTTTTTTCTTTGGATTACCCTTTATGTGTTACCCCTAATATTCATTTTATTTGTGCCGATGGCTAGTAATAGGTGGACTCGGGCTAACAATTGATGTGAAGATCAGTGTAATGACTGTACTCATGAGATCCCCAATCCAATGGGAGTGGGAATCACGAACTTTTTCATGGTTCTCTCTCAGCTAACCTAAGCATTGAATAGAAAAAAGGTCAATTGGAACGTTCAACCCCCCCCCCTAACAAACAAAAAGTCACTATCGAGAGAATCAAGATACAATGGCCTCCTACTTTTAGTGGATCATCTAATCACATGATCGCTAAACAATGGATCAGCTCTTTTGAAATGATCATCTCCATCCTTCAATGTTCTGAACAAGAGAAGGTTCTCCGGGAGGCTTATCGTATGGAGGGTTAAGCTGATAAATGGTGGACCTTGATTAAAAATACGAAGCCTGGGGAGGGGATTGAGGCATTGGAATGGAAGGATTTCCGGAATATGTTTTTTCAATAAATATTTTTCGTGCACCCTTCGGATTAAGATGGAGCATTACTTTCTTTCCCTCAAGAAAAAAGATGAAGAATATGTTGGAGCATACGAGGTAAACATCACAAGGCTTGCACAATACGCATCTGACGTTGTCATTACCCCCGAATTCAAAGCTGACCGCTTCTTTGGTGGGCTGAATTCTAGCCCCCGGAAAGCATTAGTGATCCTTGACTTCGACAGCTATGAGGAAATTGACTGATGTGCACTCAAGGTCAAAATGGAGATCGGGGAATCACTGGGGTATCATGGGGACAAGAAACTTATGGAGGACATCAATGCTGGTAGTCCGATGGATAAATCCAACACTGATAAGAAGATCCAACACCCCACATGCCAAAATTGCAGAAAGAAGAACCCTGGAAATTACCTCAAGGGGACGAGGAAATGCTTTAGGTGTGGAAGTGAAGGGAACCTAGCTGTTAACTGTCAACAAGAAAGACCCATGACTACGACAGAGGAGAGGAACGCTCTGTTCGATCCTCATAATGTTGTTCATTACTACAACTACAAAGAACCGGGGCACTTTTCAAATTAGTTCCCTAAACCAAGGGTTTTCAGAGGCAACCAACAATATCCAAGGCAGCAAGGAAGATCTTTTTCAATCAATTTTGCTGAAGAGAACCATGAAAATGAAGTGGTGATAGGTACGCTAGTTATTCATTAAAGAATATCGAATGTACTTTTTGATTCAGGTTCTACACATTCTTTTATATCTCGAAAGTTTAGTAGAACAATCCCAGCACCACCACAAATCATGGAAGTGAAGATGTCAGTGAGTATGGAAAATGGGGAAATCATTGCATACCATGAATATAAGTCATCCCCTATTATAATCTGTGGATTGAATTTCCTGGTGAACCTCATCATACTCCCTATAGTGGAATTTTATGCAATTCTTAGCATGGATTGACATTTCTCATATATAGCCATCATAAATTATCATGAGAGGGAAATCACACACCATATGGAGAATCAACCCCAAATTCTTTACAATTGTATGGAGGAAGATGAATCTCCTTTAGCACCATCATCTCAAGCATTGATATTACTACCCTATGAACACGCGTATCTGGATCAGATGATTGAGTCCAAGGAAGAAACCATCCTTGAAGAAATGCCTATTATGAGGGAATTCGCTAATGTGTTTCTTGAGGAACTGCCTGGTCTTCCTCCAAGAAGAGATGTTGAATTCTCAATTAAACTTATACCAGGGGTGCTACAAATATCCAAGACTCCATATAGAATGGATGTCGTAGAGCATGAAGAACTGAAGAAACAACTACAGGAGAATCTAGATAAAGGGTTTATACGCCCAAGTGCTTCACCATGGGGTGCACCGGTCCTCTTTGTCAAGAAGAAGGATTGTTGAATGTGGATTTTCATCGATTATCGTGAACATAACAAAATCACGATAAAGAACAAGTATCCTCCGCCACGGATCGATGACTTGTTCGATCAGCTTCGTGGAGCACAATACTTTTCCAAGGTAGATTTGTGGTCGGGATATTATCAAGTAAGGGTGAAAAAGGAAGATGTCCACAAGACTGCTTTTCATACAAGATACGGGCACTATGAATTCCTAGTAATGCCTTTCGGACTCACCAATGCTCCTACAATCTTCATGGACATGATGAATAGTGTCTTTAAAGATTACCTATAAAAAAATTTGGTAGTTTTTATAGATGATATTCTAATATACTCCAAAACCAAGGAGGATCATGAGGAGCATTTAAGAACTGTACTAGATACTTTGCGCAAGGAGAAGCTCAATGTAGTGTACAACAAGTCTGAGTTCTGGTTGAAGAAGGTCTCATTCATGGGACATGTCATCACAAGAAATGGAATATCTATAGATCCCTTCAAAACAGATTAAATTGAGGGATGGCTGAAGCCAACATCGGTAACAGATATCCATATCTTCTTAGGGTTAGCTGGATATTATCGACGATTTGTGAGAAATTTCTCACAATTGTCCAACCCACTTACCAAGATAAATCGAAAGGGTGTATAGTTTTCTTAGAGTGATGAATGCAAATAAAGCATCAAGGAGTTGAAAAAGAGGCATATCATTGTTCCTGTTCTCACATTACCCACAACTGGGGAACCTTTTCTGGTTTTCAGTGATGTTTTGAAGAAGGTAATAGGATGTGTGCTGATGCAGAATGACAAAGTGATATCCTATGCCTCATGATAGTTGAAAATCCATGAGAGAAACTATCCAACACATTATCTGGAGATGGCGGCGGTGATCTTTGCCTTGAATATCTGGCATAATTATATGTATAGTGAGAAATGTGAGATATATACTGACCACAAGAGTCTTAAATATATATTCACACAGAAAGAGCTTAATATGTTCCAAAGAAGATGGATAGAGCTCATCAAGGATTATGAATCTTCAACACATTACCACACTGGGAAAGCGAACAAGGAGGCAGATTCCCTACGTAGAAAGGACATAGCGATTCTATCGATGATGAGAATTGAGAATGATCCAATCTTCTTAGACTTGATGAAAATGTACATGGGAATCACAATGAAGGGAACATCATCAATACTTTCACAAATTATTTCTCAACCGTCTCTTTTGGAAAGGATAAAGGATGCTCAAAAGGATGATGTGGGAATTCATAAAAAAGTGGAAGCTATAAAAAAATGAAAATCCTCGTAGTTTAATGTTAATGAAGAAGGAATTGTGTGGTTTGGGAAAAGACTATGTGTTCCATCATGTCCGGAGCCGATGAAGGAACATTTGGATGATACAGATAGATCAAATTTCTCTATTCACACAGGGATCACAAAGATGTATTGAGATCTCCGAGAAATCTTTTGGTGGGATAATATGAAAAAAGAGATCGCTGAATATACATCAAAGTGCCTAGTGTGCCAGCATGTGAAGGCAGAGAGGCAGAAGTCTAAGGGGATGATGCAACCATTTCCCATACTAGAATAAAAATGGGAGAACATCACCATGGACATTTTCATCGGACTTCCAAGGACATTCAAAGGCAACAATGTAATCTGGGTTGTTATGGATCGTCGTACAAAGACTGCACACTTCATTTCTATTCGGGAGGATTTATTATTTGATCAACATGCACAGATATATATTAGGGAAGTGGTAAGGTTTCATGGATTACCACTATCTATTATGTCTGATCGAGATCCAATATTCACCTCTATGTTTTGGAGGAGTCTTCAACATTCTCTGGATACTGAACTGAACTTTAGTATGGCTTATCATCCTCAAACGGATGGCCAATCCGAGTGGACTATCAGAACACTTGAGGGAATGTTTAGAGCATGCTCAATGGACTTTAAAGGAGGATGGGATCAACATATTCCCTTGGTTTGATTCTCTTATAATAACAGTTTCCACTCGAGCATCCAAATGGATCCTTTTGAAGCCATGTGTGTGAAAAGGTGCAGAACACCAGCATGTTGGGATGAAGTCGGTGAACGTAAGCTGCTTGGACCAGAAATGGTCGATGAAATTGTGGAGAAGGTGAAAAAAATTCAGCATCATATCAAGGAACCCTAGTGTTGATAGAAGAGCTATGCAGATAATCGTCGACGAGACCTTGAGTTTAAAGTTGGAGACATGGTTTTTCAACACATATCTATGTGGATGATGGTCATGAGGATTGGAAATAAAGGGATGTTAAGTCCAAGGTACATCGGCCCCTTCGAGATTCTTGATCGTGTCGGGGATGTGGCCTATCGACTAGCACATCCACCTACAATGTCCAAAGTATATGATGTCTTTCATGTATCCCTCTTAATTAAGAACATACCATACCCTTCAAATGTACTCTCTTCTGAGGTGGTATAATTGGAAGATGATCTTTCTTATGAGGAGCAACTAGTGAATATATCAGATCGTAGAGAAAAAGTTCTATGAAATAAGAAAATTCCCCTCGTCAATGTGTTGTGGAGAAACCACAGGTTTGAAGAAGAGACATGGGAATCAGAAGAAATGATGAAGCTGAGTAACCCACATCTGTTTTAGTGTGGGAAAAGGAAATTTCGAGGGAGAAATTTCTTATGGGGGGAATATTGTAATTACCCAAAGTTTCATTAATGGAAATCCCTCTTGATCTAGTTCAATGTATCTTTATATAAAATGTTTATATAAAATGTCAAATTCTTTGGTTTTATGTTATGAATTGTGATCGTTGCTTTTATAGCCGTTGAATAGTGATCAAATGATTAGTATAAATATAGGGCTTTAAAAAATCCAATTTACTCAGACCAAAGAAGCGATGTCCTCATCCAGTATAATTGCTCCATACTAAGCCCATTTTTTGGATCTCGGAAAAGAGGTGGCATATTTGGGTGTCACTCTTGACCAAGCCCAAGCCGAGCTTCACCATGTCACGATCGAATGAGACCATCTAAAGGAAATGTGGAAGTTGATAGAAATTACAGCTCAAGCGATGTTATCCGAGCCACCCCAATAGTCTGTCACCCTCACACACCATACAATTAGGTTTTATGCGGCTATTTTAAGGGGTTATGTAATGAATCGATAGTATGATGTTCATGTACATAAATTTTTGTATATAATAATGTATATACTTTTTTGGCATTATTGATACATTGTAAATAGTTTTTAAAGTACAAATAGTGTTTTTACTTATTATTTAATTAAGAAATATATTTTATTAAATTAATGGATTTTTTAATTATGTAATTTATTAATAAAATATTAATTTTATTATTAAAATACTTTTTATTAAATATAAATGATCATATAATTTTATGAATTCAATAAAAAAATTATTATGATTTGAAAGCCATTTTTGTCAAAACCCGTGAATTTTCGATAAATGTGGGTTTTTATATTAAAAGTGAAAATTATGAATATTTATAAAATTATTTAGATAAAATAAATGTTATTTCTGGAATCAGGACGTCAAAATTATCCAACGGTGGATTTTTCATAATTTTCTGACATAGTCAAATTTTTGGGTAAATATTAAATACCGTTTAAATATATAATGTGTTTTATGACATAATAATGACCAAATAGTGATATAATAAAATACTATAACCTTTATGTTCGGAATATATATGTTTTACCATAAATATAATGTAATTTTGGGTTTGTTTGACTTATTTTACAAAGCATTAATGGACCCCTCAATACTTATTAAACATCTTGTCTTTTTAAATTATTTTCCATGGGGTGTGACTCACCACCACATAAGCAACCCTATTATTTTACGAATTTCGGACTTTGGACTTATAAAATATTGTTTTCCTTTTCCCTTTTCCAAAAACCATGGGCAATAACCATGGGATGTTTTGTGTTTAGGACTAATTTAATATAAGGGGTCCCAAACAAAAATAATAAAGAATTCCCTCAACATTCCTATATAAACCCACCCATGCTCCCACTTCATCCCCACTAAAAGCCTTTGGAGTTAGTCCAACCTCTGCCCTACTCTCTCGATAATCCTCTCAAGGTTCCTCAAGCTCCCAAGAAGCCTCTCTCAAGCCTTTCTCAAGCCTTTGGAAGCACACTTCCAAGTAAGGGTTTTTTCTTCCTTTCTCATTTTTGTCCAATTTTCATTAAGTTGTTTTTATCATTTAATTTCAATTATGAATGTTGGGGTATGGTTTCACACCTCCCTCATACTTCCCACTTTATGTTCTAATGATGGTATACCCCTTTCTCTCTCATTAAATTCCTCCAATGTACACCCATTACTATGCCGAAATTCGGAAAGGAACTTCTCTATCATCTTTCACATTCAAGAAATACTTTTGTATGATGAATATAAATTCTATTACAATTGTTGGGACATGTATCTATATGACCTCCTTAAATTACATTACATGTAAATATAATTAGGAATCCCTTTCTCTCTCATCAACCATTTTTATGAATTCTTATGTCACACTGTTACGCTGCAAAAATCGCACCGATTTTCTAAGCCAGTGTCATAGTGTAATGAATACCATGAAAATTTCTCCATCAAGGGTATTCAATATTATTCACATTTACTTATTGATTATAAAGATTCATGTATGAATTCCACATTCCATTATTGTGGAATAAACTATTATGTTTTATGAATCTGTTTTTTATGATCCATGTGGCACACTTATGCCTGAAATAAAATGGTTAAGACGGGTTCCCCCTTATAGCGCTCCAATGAATTGGGTAATGTATAGTATCATGATATGTCATGTGAAATTTTTGTTGACTCATTCTAATTCAAGTGCAACTAGGGTTTACTCTTTCTTCATGTGCAATGAGGATTTACTCATGCTCCATGTGCAATGGGCCTTGGCTCATGCTAATTCCATGTTAAGTGTGGTTTCCACATTTCCATGTTATGGTTATCATGCTTTATCATTCCTTTATGTTCATGTTTCTCTTGATCCCTATTGATATTCCTAATGTCTAACATGTATTGTACTCCTCATGTTATTCCATGTGTATTCCCTTACTGGGCTTTATAGCTCACCCTTTTCTTATGCAAGTCCTCAGGTTATCCCATGCAATGCTATGTATGAGGGAATGTAGTGGTCATGTAAACGATGTTTTCAATAAAGATGTTTTATTTTATGTTTCATGTTTTTATGTAATGATCCTAAGCCCCAAATACACTAAAACTCTCGATCTTCTTTGTTCTATAAAGTGAAATTTTATGTAATAAATCATGTTTATGTTTGTAATAAAAGAAGGGTTTCCATAAGTTGGCTTGCCTCACCCTTAGAGCGGTTGATGTGGTGAGTCAGACTTATACTTTAGTGGTGGACCAGTACGCGGATGATTTCCATGAAAATTTTTCAAGACTACCTCCTCACAGAGCGGTGGACTTCTACATTGTCCTATACCCCGGGATGACACCGATATCTACTCCAGCATATCGGATGGCTCCCACTGAGCTTTGCGAGCTGAGGGTACAACTGGAGGACTTGCAGGAGAAGGGATTCATCTAGCCTAGTGTTTATCCCAAGGCAGCCCCTATCTTGTTTTCCTGGAAGGCGGATGGGAGATTGAGGATCTTTGTTGACTACCGTCGCCTGAACCAGGTGACTATCATGAACATATACCCACTCTCGATGATTAAGACCTCTTTGATCATCTAAGGAGAGCCCAGTGGTCCTAGAATATAGACCTCAGATCAGGCTGTTACCATCTAAGAGTTCGAGATGAGGATGTGCAAAAGATGGCCTTTAGGTGTCGTTATAGCCACTACGAGTTCTTGGTTATTCCCTTCGATGTAACAAACACTCCAGTAGTGTTCATGGGTATCATAAAGAAGATCTTATATCCTTACCTCGATCGTTATGTCGTAGTATTCATCGCTGACATTTTGATCCACTCGAATACTGAGGATGAGCATGCATACCATTTACGAGTAGTACTGGACACACTCATAGAGCACCAGATTTATAGTAAGCTCTCGAAGTTCCTGTTCAAGATCTGAGAGGTTCACTTCTTGGTACATTTTATCTCGGAGGATGGATATGCAGTAGATCCAGTGAAGATAGAGATGGTACTTGCTTGAGATCCACCAATGAGTGTGACGGAGGTACGGATTTTCCTGGGTTTTGTAGGATACTACTGGAGATTCTTTCGATACTTCTCCAGATTTTCCGCACCATAATCAGCTGTGTAGAAGAAGGGGTGACCATTTGTGTGGTCAGAGAGATTCCAGGAGAGCTTTCAGGTGCTGAGGTAGAGGCTGACTAGTGCCCACATCATTAGGCTTCTAGAAGAAGGTGTAGGGTACATAGTCTACTGTGATGCATGAGGGACCGGACTCATGTGTCTCCTGATGCAGGAGAGATTTTTGATCACATATGGTTCTCAGAAGCTGAGACAACATGATCTGAACTACGCTACCCATGACTGAAACATATAAATAGTGTTCTTTTCCTTGAAGATGTGGCGGAACTATCTTAAGGACAGACATTTTACCATGTACTCTAATCACAAGATTCCAAGGTATATCTTCTCTCAGAAGGACCTGAACCTGTGACAACGACGTTGGCTTGAGTTCCACTGAGATTATGACTTCAAGATTGACTATACTCTTGGAAAGGGGAACATTGTGGAATATGCGCTCAACATGAGAACTGGTATTCAGCTTCTAGGAGATGCGAAAGAGGAGTTGGATGCCTTAAAGATATCCTTTGCAGATATGGATAGAGCATCATTCCTATAGTCTCTTACGGTCACTCCCCCTCTACTTCAGCAAGTCAGGGAAGCACATCATGGGGACGATGACTGCAAGACATGAAGTGCTAAGATATCTATAGGGCAGGGACCTAATGGATTTTATAATGGTGGGGAGCACGCCAACCTCTTCAGAGGACGTACTAAGGTACTCGTGGCACTTCAGGAGTTATTTTTGAGGTATTTCCACACTTCTCCATTATCGGTACATCTAGGAGTGGCGAAGATGTTCCAGGACCTTCTTCAATAGCACCGGTGTCCAGTTAAGAAGATGGCAGTAGCAGAGTTTTGTCTCTCAGTGTCTCACTTATCAGTAAGTGATGGTGGATAACCAGGTACCAGTAGGATTGTTTCATCCATTAGAGGTCCCAGAGTGGATGTGGGATGGGATATCCATGGACTTTGTGACAGGTCTTCCACACACATCCATGGGCCACGACTCGATTTGGGTGATCAGTGATGGACTCACCAACTCGGCCCACTTCATACCGATTAGAGAGCAGGGCTCAGTAGAGAGATTGTAATTCCTCTACATGCAAGAGATTTTGCATCTACATGAAATACCTTCATCTATTGTCTCTGATCGTGTTTCACTAATTATTTCTAGGCTATGGAAGGTGATGTAGAAAGCTTTTGGGATACAACTTCTCTTGAGCATCGTGTTCCATCCTAAGATGGATGGTCAGACCGAGTAGACCATGCAGACCATTGAGGACATGATTTTTGCATGTATCCTTGACTTAGGTCGTCGCTGGGAGGATCATCTACCATTGGTAGAGTTTGAACACAACAACATCTATCACTCCACCATCAGCATGGAACCTTTTGAGGCCTTGTATAGTCGAACATGCAGATCGCCACCATGCTGGCAGATCAAGGGGAGTCAGCACTAGTGCAGCCAGAGCTGGTATGGGCTACCATGGAGAATGTGCAGATCATACATGAGAAGATGAAGACTGCACAGAGCAGACAGAAGTCGTTTGCTAATAGGATATGGAGACCTATAGAGTTCGAGGATAGTGACCACGTATTCCTAAAGGTATCACCTTGACGAGGTCTAAAAATATTTGTCTGAGGTGGAAGGATATCTACGAGGTTCATCGAACCTTTCCAGGTCCTTAGTAGAGTTGGCGAGCTGGCTTACGACTTATCTCTTCCACCTCAGTTGCACCGGGAGCATGATGTCTTCCACGTATCTCAGCTGAGGAGATACATGCACGACCCTTCTCACACCATCGAACACAGGGAGCTGGAAATCGACGATGGGGAGACATTCATGAAGATTCCAGTGGATATTGAGGTTTGATAGGAGAGAGTCCTATGTGGACGGTCGATACCTATGGTGCACGTTTTCTGCTAGCATGGGAACATCCATGAGAGCACATGGGAGTGGGAGGCTCAGATGTCTGCTCAGTACCCCCATTTGTTCCCATAGATTTAGATGTAGCTTATGGGGACATAAAGCCTTAATGTGGGGAGAATGTAAAGACCAGGAAATTTAGTGGAAATGTTTTTATTAAATACATGGGATTTTTACGAGTTCGCGAAAATTTTCAACACTTGATTCCAAGTCCTGGTGTTCTCAGAATCAATTTCTGAAATTTTGTTCGAGTATGTTCAGTCAACGTATGAGTGGGGTTATATAACAATTGAACTAGTGCTCGAAACTGAAATTTGAGGGAACTGTTGAACTCATAGCACCGGTATTCGCTTAAGAAGACTTTTACTTCGACGGCGAATGGTCGAGAATAAAAGTTATTTTTTTCATTTTATAAAAAATAATAAAATAAAGTGATCAACACTTTATTTTATTTTTAATAGGCCATGTGTTGAGTGTGTTGGTTAAAATCTCTCCTTGAGATTTGGTGGGGGGACCGCCACACCCTAACATCCCATGAGAGGTTGTGTTGGTGGGGCCCACCTGAGCATAACCTCCCATGTGAGGATTATTGAGGTGGGGACCACCCGAGCCACATAACATCCCTATTAATGGTAGGGTAGGGTACCACCTGACCCTTATTGATGGTAGAGGATGAAACCTATACACTCTCCCTCATTAATGAGGGAGTGGCTCTGGACCTCCCTACTTGATTAATTGCGCCAATAGATGTGTTTTATTAAGGAGATCTTCTTGGCATCCTCCAAATTAATGAGACAACACTTGTGCATTTAATTTGGTGGAGACGGGTTTTTAATTATCCTTTTTTTAATTGATGTGCAAATGTAATATCATATGACTAATCTAATATTATTTCATTGGAATTTCTCTTTTGGTGGAATTGAGAGGAGCTTGGTATAAAAGTGCTTCCAATGAAGAACGCGAAGAATGCAGAATTTCTTCTTTGACTTTCTTCCTCAAATCCTACTGATGTGGAACACCTCTCGTGTCCGACTCAACTCGGGATTTAGAGAGCATAGAGGACGTGACAAACGATGAATTCTTTCTTCTTCTTCCTATGACTTCATATGTCAATGAATGACTAACGACAACTAATAAGGTAGGGGGTTATTTCATGTTGAGGCTTCCCTTTTCATCCTCTCATCATCAAATGAAAAAGTGATACAAAGTGTTGTAATTAATTGTTGAGCTTCATTATGATGATCCAATTTATATCATCTCTAAAAGTGGAGGGTGCATGCCAAAATAACATGGCTCGGATCCCTCCGCCATACTTTCGTAATGATTATTCGACATGGTGATGAGGTGGCGAAAATGAAGGCAGTAACGATAAGGGATGCACTACTCGTTGCCTCTGTGAATCACATCTCCCCCACGGCACACCTATACATCCATCTGAACACCTCCACGCCCCACCCCACGTCTTTGGCATACCCGTGTCCTACCCCATGCACTCCGGCTTGCCTCGCACCACCTGCCCATGCTACCGCACCCTGCGCCGCCTACCCGCGCGCCGTCGCGCCCCTTGCCACCTTCCCACGCGCCCTACTGGATGTCCAGCTCCGTTGGCACCCTGCTCGGCGCACCCACGCGCTGCCAGCGCACCACAATGGCTTGACCAGCCCTAACGGTGGCCTTCCCAACACCCCCGCGCACATCCCCGTGCCACCGAGTGCTGCCCGTGCGCCACGGTGGCTTGCCCGATGCTCCTACGGCCTGCCCGACACCCATTCGGCATGCCCACGCCCCGCTGGCCTCCATGACACCAACCTCTCATGCCGCGCCCCTTGCGACATTGGTTGTAATGGCCCCAGCCTTCGGGTCGTGCTACCTGCATGGCGGCATCTGAGCCGAACATCCCTTGGAATCTGATGGGATGGGCCTAGCAGACCAGGACTAACTTAGAGGGGTGACCCGCACAACGGGCTGGGTCAGACACATCAGGTCTGTTTAGGTTGACTCAAACTGGGTCGGCCCAGACTAGGGTAGGCAAAGTCAGTCTTACCGGGTCGGACTGGACCCAGGCCCACTACCGACCACTGTGCATACTTTGGCCATATCTGTGGCACCAGAAATCTATTTGACGAGCCGTAAATGGAGCGGGTAATCTCGATGAGAGACGGTCCCTATGAGAATACCCCACTAGTGTTTAGGTTATAGTTGAGAAACGATCGGGTTGGTTCGTACACGAATCCAACTGGGACCCGAGGACTAAAAGGCTAATAACTCATAAATCGGGTGTCTGTGGATGCACAGTCTGTTGTGTTGAGACCCCTATGACATGGCGGTCCTTTGAGATACTTATATAGGAGACTTCCTGATACTTGGAGTATAAACCTGTAGCTTGTGGAGAGAATCCTTCTAGTGACGAGCAGACATAGAAAGACTTTTTAGCTGGCTGTGATCTGACGACTACTTGACTGATTCGACTCGAAGTGACTCGACTAGCCCAGTGGGGAGCGTCTCTGTGTGACATGGAAGACCCATAGTGGAGGAGAGCCTCTGTGTGAGTGCGACAGACCCATGGTACTCGACAGGAGGAGTACCTCTGCAAACTATTAGGGGGACCACCTCTCTGTGACATGGCAGACCGACGGCGGGGAGCGCCTCTGTGTGACGCAGCAGACCCACAGTACTCGACATGAGATGTGCCTTAGCAGTCCAAGGATAGTGGGAAGCGCCTCTATGTGACGCGACATGCCCACTATACTCAATAGAGGTGTAGTTCACCCCCAGGCATGGTTTCCATAATAAAAATCATAGTTTGAGCTGAGTCTTTGGATTTTGTGTTTCCTCATGATTGAGATGGGTTACTAGAAAACATAGGTATATGTATGGGTATATACCAATGTAATGGTTATCTGTTGATTTTATAATTTTTGATTTATCCTTATTGGATTTTGTGAGACCTTGAGGGTATCAGGGTCCCGACTGAGTATCATTATACTCACCCCTACATGGGATATTCCCACACGTCGTTGTGTTGGATGCAGATGACAGACATTGTTGATGAAGGTCGAGAGCACCAGGACTGGATGGTACCCATAGGTGGACGTTACAACAAGTCGGTACACAGAGGAGTCTGACGAACGTGGAGTTTGGAGGTGTCCATCTGTACCTTCCCTTTAGGTAGGAACCCTGGTGGATGATCTAGTAGTTGCACTTTACCTTTCAATTGTTTGTCCCTTTTTCTGTTGTACGTGTACTTTACAGTTGGGCCTGTATTTCTGGCCCCTTTTTCTTTTGATCACACTTTTGGAATTCACTTCTTTACATAGTTTTTTTCTTCCATTTGTGTACTCTGATGTGTTTGTTTACAATTGTAAAGGCAATGTATTCTTAGTTTAAGGATATACACCTTTTGTTCTAGTCGCCAGCCTATGGCCCATGGAAGTCGGGCTTGGGGTAGTTACGATACGGGCCCCAGGGGATAGGTCGTGACATAAAATTTTATTTCCCATTAAAGAAACAACCATTTACACAATTTCCCCTTTAATATAACACACCATTTAACAAATAAATCAATAAATGTCAATAAATATTTCAAAAACCACAATTCCTTTTTTTAAATAATTGAAGTCAACTTCATGACCCAATATTCATAATCATTTAATTTGAATAAAATCACTCTATATTTTATAAATATTTATTTAAAACATCAAAAACCCATTTTTAAAATGAAACAATCATTAAATAATCTTTTAAAACATTTACATCCTTTTATGAATGCCAGTCTGTTGAGTTGACAAATAGTTGGCATGAAACCTCTTTCGATGTCAAGTGTTAAATAATTTTAAATCTATTTAAATCCATAAAATAGTATGTTTAACAAATATATTTTTTAAAAAAAAATTGATAATACATGAATCTTTTTAAAAGATGCACATAGATGTTCTCACAAAGGCAAAAATCCCTAGAGAGTAACTTTATAAATGATATATGAATAAAAAATAACCAATATTATATAAAATATAATGATATAAAAAAACAAAAAAAAATCTAGTATTATGGAAAATAAACATTCATAAAGTAATTTTTAATGAAACATAAAATATGGGTAATTCAGATTAGGGTGTATTTATTCTGGACTCTTCTTCATAGAGATCACCAACTGTGAACTTCATGAGAAGATGTATCAATTTCATAACACACTCCATCAATTCATAATCAACCATCATCTATGTCATGTAAGATATATTAATTTAGAAAATATGATATATTTATTTAATAATATCTTTATGGAATATCAATGTTCTTATTATAGTGGGAAACTATAATAACCTATTAATGTGAATTTTATTACGAGGACATTAAAAAATTATTGTTAAAAAAAATAAAAAACACTCTCACAAATATAGTATAGTAGACACTAATACTGATACCAAATGAAGCCCATGAAAAGACAAGAAGGGCTTTTCCTATCCCCATAGGCTGGTAAATGTTTCTGGGTATAAATAAATTATGTTTGGGAATGATTTACCCGAGTTTGAAAGCATAAAACATTAAAAACAATCAATAATAAAAATATAAAATTTTCATACCAAATAATTCTTAACAAAACCAAAACAAAATACATGGTTTTAATCCATGAAAAGGATGTAAAAATAAATATAAAAACAGTATCAAGTCAACCAAAATTACTCCACATGACAATGTGTCGTCACACCTGATCCATCTCTAACACACCGCACTAAGAGGGGACTAACAACCCAAACCGCCTACACCATAGGTTATTACATTACCTGAGTCAATCATAATGAAGTATACATACACCCAAGGGGTTTCTATAGAGTGTGTTACTAAGACCATTAGTATAATAACCAATTATTCCAAAAAGTATGTTCTAAAAAGTTAAATGCAAGCAGTTTTACTATGTAAAGAAAAGGACTGTAAATTCCAAGTAGTGTGACTTTCAATTAAAAATTGTTTTTAAACTAAAAATTTCATAATTTTAACAAAATTAAATAAGAATGTTTATATAATATAAATTTAATCCAAATACACCCTAATTCAATGGTAATAACCACAAATCCAATGAGAACCAAAACCAGGAACACACCTAGGAAACTAGATAGTCTCGCGCCCATATATACCTCGTACCTCGTTGAAAAGTTACCATAGAAAAATATATTCCCTTTCATGAGACACTATTAGAGAACATGCCCCTAAAACTATGGCCCCATCATCATCCATATAGTTTTTTACGATTTTTTATTATCACTTTTCTCAGTGAAACGGGGACTACAGCCATCCGGTTCACTCGTTGTACTAGTACATATCCGCCCGCCAAGGTACTCGATCTTCCCCTTATGTGATCAAACAATTTCAGAAAAAAAACACTCATACCATTGAACATAAAAACAACACTACTGGTCACCTACAAAAATTATAGTATCTATACACAATTTATACCACTTAAAACACACAACAATGTATTTTGATTTTTAAAAAACAACTTTTCAAAATCATGTATTTTTTCGTACCCAAAACACTTTGAAACCCTAACATTTCACACCATGTGCGCACTTTAACATACCAAACCTAAAATGGTAGTCAAAAACCTTCATATTAAACCAATTAATAAATCTTAGTTCAGCCCTAAATAATTTATGAACTGATAACATTATAAAATAGCCATTTGTAATAATCATGGCACCTAAAAATTAATGTGTTTCACAATCACAATTAAAACAGATTTTTGCAACAACAACCAAAGAAGATAGAAATTCCAAACTGAATTTTTATCCCAAATAAATTTTAATAAATTCAAGTAAGAAATTATATTGTAGCCCCAAGTGAAGAAATGTAGGACTTCTTTCTAAAACCCACAATTTCACATAAAAGTGACCACACAAATTCATTTACATTATAAATACCACTAAAACCAATTTTTGCAGTAACATTAAAATTAAATAAACGTATAAGTACCAAAATAACCACAATATAATTCAAAAAAGTTCACTCACTAGGGAATCACCTTCCAGAGTAATGAAAACCTTGAATCCTTTGTGCGAAAACTTAAACGCACCACTACTGCACCTCAAGAGGGTAGATCAAGCCTACAAATAGAATATTGGACCAAGAAACCCCAATTTTAAACCCTAGGATTGAATCCCTACCCACTGATCATTTTGGACATCAAGGATAAGGGATTAAACCCCAATCACATTGAATGAAACCCTAAGAAAAATTATTGATGAATGAAGGAGTGCCACTTACTTGGGAGATATTAATGAAATTTCCCCAAATACACCAGTATCTGAGTTTGCAAAGAGCAAAAATTGATATTGAGGTCATAAAAGGAAGAAAAGGATAATTGATAACTATAATGGGGGGAAAATATTGAAAAAATGAATGAGTTCTGATGGAATCATGTTAACTTTTAAAATGTGGACAATATGTTGTATCTTTAGATGTTTCTACCTAAATCGAGCGTAACATGAGCCCTAAAGAGGGGGATAAGAATATTGGGGAGTTAATAGTTTTAGCGGGATCCAGTGAGTGGTGGAATAACTATAAATAATTTTAATTGACTAAGATATTAAATAAACAATTGTTTTTAAAAAAAATTTGGAAATGAGCATCTGGTATGGCTCTAATCCTTAAATTAATACCCTAATGAAAAATGATTATGGATTTATAAAGGATAAAAATTGACATGGTGGTGTTAATAGGCCAGGGGAGGCCAAGTAGGAATTGGAATGGATGAACAATATTGACCTATTAAGTAGATATAAATGAAAACAATATTTATTTTTAAATATGGAATTTGGCTCATTGTTTTGAAAAAAATTTGAAAACCCACAATTTCCACCAAAAGGAATTAGAAACAACAAAAATAAACAATGAATGTAATTTAAATGAAAAATATTTTTCAAATATGTCTTTCATGTTAAAATTCGCCCCACCATGAATACATTTCATCCTAGAATTTTAACTAGAATCTTGATCAAAAAATAGGAATGGATACTCATCCTCGACCGATTACTTCTGCTTCCATGTCTCATGTGTATCTTTTCTATGCTACCAATGATCCAGGACCAGTGGAATAGACTTTCCCCAAATAACATTGTCTTGGAAGTCCTCTATTTTCACTGGCCACTGAAAAACTTACATGTTGGGATCTGTCTCTAGTTCTTCTCAACTCTACACATGGGATAGATCCGAGTTGTATTTCTTCAATTGGGAGCCATGGAAGATTCCATTGATGGTTTTAAACTGGGAAGGTAATGCCAAATTGTATTTGGACTTCCTAATATACATAGTAATCTCAAAAGATCCAACATGCCACGGTGTCTGCTTCCCTTGCTTTCCAAATCGACGGTGGCCCAGATGAGGGACCACATTCATGAATACCCTAAAACCCACAAAAAAATCCATGTCTCGATGCCCATGGTCAAAATAAAATTAATGGTGACTCTCAGATATCAATAAATGTTTCCTGATCAATTTGACCTTCTCAGAAGTCTCCTGCGGCATACTCGGTGCCAATAGTGAGGTCTCACCTACCTCACCCCATCACATGGTAGACTAATAAGGTCGACTCTAGAGAGCCTCAAAAAGTGACTTTTGAATTAAGGATTGGTAATTTTTTATATGAAAATTAAAAAAATCCTAAATTGGTTATCACATGAACTTTTAACTTCCAAGACACGTGCATAGAGCATGTCCTCCAAAATCGGATTCACCCACTCATTCTGACCATCCGTATAAGGGTGGTATGTTTTGATCATCATAATTTGACACCCCAAAGCCTTCTAAAGGCCTCCCCAAAACCAAGAAGTGAAACATGTGACTCTATATGAGACAATTGCGGATGGCATGCCATGGAGTCTCAAATCCTCCTAATGATACAAACATCTGAACTCATCTACTTTAAAAGTATCTCTAATCCGAATAAAGTGGGATGATTTGGTAAGATAGTGTATCACCACTCAAATGGAATAATAAACCCTAGGTGTACAAGTCAATCCAACTATGATGTCCATGGAAACCTCATCCCAATTTTAGGTAGGAATGTGTAATGGCTGGAGAAAACAGGAGGGCCATTGAAGCTCTGCATTCACCTACTGGCATGTAAGAAATCTTGACACGAAATCTGCATTGTATCATCACATACTAGTCTACCAAAAATGTCGCCTCACATCATAATACATCATGGTGGAACCCAGATGGAAAACCCACTTAGACAGGTGTGTATCTTCCATCACCACCTTTCGAAGAGATAACAACACTACTAAACGGCCCTTGAGGCAAAAGATTCCCTCAGGAGATACTGAACAATCAGATGACATCTCCCACCATGAAGAAACTGCCTCGATTGCTGACAACGCTCCAACTATGCTTTTTCAACTGAATAAACTCTAAAAGAGAAGGAGTCAGTTGAATGATCTCCAAGAACTCCCCCCCCCCACTGCACTCCCTGGTCTCCACATTCATCTGATAAAGGAGCCCCATAAAAGACCACTCATCACTATACATTCTCAAGGCCTGCACTGGATCTATTCTGCTCAATGTGTCTGCAACCACATTACCCATCACTAGGGTATAGTCAATTTCAATGTCAAACCTCTTCATGTACTCTATCGAATGAAACTACCTCAATTTGAGGTCCTTCTGGGATAAGATATAGGCCAAACATTTCTAATAAGAGAATACCACAAACTTCTCTCCAAAGAGATAGTGACACCATGTCTTCAAAGAATTCATCGCAACTTTTAACTCCAATGAATGGATTGGGTAATTCATTTCATGTGTTCATATTTGGTGAGAGCCATACACCACCACTTTATCATCTTGAACAACCATGCACCCATGACCCATACATGAAGCATCATAATAGACCACATACCCCTTCTCTGCCTCAGGAAAAATCAGCACGGGGGTGGTAGTCAACCACCGCTTGTACTCTCTGAACGATGCCTGACAGTTTGGGTCCCATACAAAATTCACCAATTTCTAGTTGAAAATGGTCATTGGTGAAGCAATCTAAGAGAAATATTAGACGAACCACCTATAATAACCATCCAGGACATGAAATCTCTTAATCTCGAACATATACTTCGGCTACTACCGTGACATGACTGCACTAATTTTTTGGGTGTCCACTAAAATCCCCTAATTTGAGAGGAAATTCTCTAGAAATTCCACCTCAAGGATCCAAAGAGTTTGCATTGAAAAATTTTCATAGAGGAGGTGATCCAACAAAGTGTCCAGAATATTCTTCAAGTGATGTTCGTGTTCCTCCTCAGAGCCATAGTATAACAAATTTTCATTCATGAACACCACAAAGAAGGAATATGGAAACCTATGGAACACCTGGTTCATGAGTTCCAAAACAATGTTGGAGAATTTGACAATCCGAAGTGAATGACAAAATAATCAAAGTGTACACACCTGCTTTTGAGGGCTATCTTCAGGATATCTGCCACTATCACCCTGAGTTAATGGTATCCCGAATGCAAGTCTATTTTTGAAATCTAGTTTTTCCACTTTAGATGATCGAACCAATCATCTATTATATTAAAATGGTATTTGTTCTTCTTTTTTACCTTATTCATTTTCTTGCAGTCAATGCAAAATTGAAGGGATCCATCAGCATTTTTCACGAAAAATACAAACACGGCTTAAGGAGAGATGCTTTGGAAAATGATTCCTTTGGATCCTAACTCATCCAATGGTATCTTTAATTACCATATCTTGGTAGGTTCCATGTGATATAAGGGAAGTGATATCGGTTGGGTCCTAGGTGCCAGTTCAATCGAGAATTCCACGTCCCTTTCTGGGAGAAAACATGAAAAATCATCCAAGAATACTTTTGAAAACTCATTCTCTATATGAGGTAGTGCACCTTCAAGGGGAAATACTATTGTCTTCTAGTAAGAGTGATGATAACTAGATGATAAGACTTCCTAACTCTAGGAGTGGAGGACCCTCATGACTCGACCAGGGATCCCATTTTCTATGAAAACCTAACGACTCCCATCAGGTGTCGTGGAATTGACACACCACCAATAGAAATAGATTTGTTCCTTGAAGTGTACTATCCTATCCATGACAAGAATAATTTCAAATGGTTATATCTATAAAATAAATTTGTCTCACTCCATGTAAACCCCTGACACAGAAGTCACACACGTTGGGAACCTGGGACCCTAGTCCTTCTTTTCCAGCGGTGTCACCAACTCCATCTTAAAAGACAACAACTCAACAAGAAAATTCATAGTGTTCACACTACCCCAGAAAGTAGGAGGCTTATTTTTCAGGAACTCATATTCATTTTCCGTACTAGGATATGAGTCATATTCCCTTGGAGTTTTTGCAATAGGATCCATTCCATGTCACAGTGCTCGTAAATCAAGAACCATAGCCTCTACGATATTCTAATCAAGCATTGAGGGAGACTTGTCTCCAACTTCCTCTTGTGGGTGCATGGGAGCATTCTGGGGAATCATATTGATACAAAACGGCTAAATTCACGAGAGGAAAATTAGTAAAATGTTATGAAAAAATAAATCAATATCATCAAATATAATGAATCCAAAAACATTACATCAATAAAATAATCCACTACTTCACCCCACCTGATGTCCACATGTAGTGTGCAGCCTACATGTCTCACCTGGAAGTGAAGTGCATCAAACAATTTCAATGTCAAATGGTGTCTCTAAGTCTTAAAAGAGATGTTTGGACCCTACACCCTAATCATTACCAAAAATCTGATTCCTGACAGTCTTAGCTCCCTTTAATCCCGACTCATCCCGAAATAATAATATAACCAAAACAAATTAGCCTCCTTTCATACAATTTTGTCACAAACTGAGTCTGGTATCCTCTAATACCAGCTACAAATATAGCCATTGTCAAAGTCCAAATGGTGTTCCATATCCCCATGGTCTAGCACTAGTTCTCGAGTATCAACAAATATGGATTGGGAACGATTTACCCCAATATGAAAGCATAAAATATTAAAAACAATAAATAATAAGAATCTAAAATTGTCATGCCAAATAAGTCTTAACAACACCAGTACTGAATAAATGGTTTACTATAAAAAAAAGAGGTCTAAAAAAAACTGTAGCATGTCAGCCAAAATGCCTCCACATGGCAAGGTGTCATCACCTCCGAGCTATCTCCACCACACCACACGAAGAGGAGACTAACTACATGAACCACCTATACCTGAGGTTTTTTCTTTACCTGAGTCAAACATAATGATATCTACTCACACCCTATGGTTTTATGATCGGTGTTATCTTATGATCAGTAGGATACCACCCAAAGATTCCAATGGTTCTGCAATAAATAGTGAAAAGCATGCAGTTTTACTATGTAATGAAAACAATGATAAATTCCAAGTAATGAAACTTTAAATCGAATATTGTTTTCAAAATAAAAATTTCAAAATGATAATAAAATTAAATAATATATGTTATCTACTCTAATTTACAGCAAAATTCACCTTGATACAAGGGTAAAAACCATAAATCTAAACAGAATCAAAACCGAGAACACCTCTAGGAAACTACATAGTCTCAGGCCCTATGCACCGCGTATCTCAGTGAAAAGTAAACATATTAAAATCTTTTCCCATGAACAATCCACTAGTATGGAACATACCCATAACCTGGTTGTCCCACACCATCATCCATATAGTTTTGTTAGAGTTTTCAATATCCATTTTCTCAGTGAAATAGGAACAACACCCATCCGGTTCATTAGCTTTACTAATACATATTCTCCCACCTAGGTACTCAGGATTCCCCTTTTGGGCTCAAAAAAATTCCTAAAGAAACACACATCTCTTTTCATGTTAAAAAACCACTAAATATCACTTACCAATATTATAGTAGATATACACACCTTATACCACTTAAAACACCCAACAAAGTATTTTGTTTTTTTATAAACAACTTCTCAAAATCTTGTCTTATTTTGTGCCCAATACACCATGAAACCCCCAAATTTCACACCATGTGCACAATTTAAGTTACCAAAACTCATATTTTAGTCCAAAACCATCCAATTAAACAATAAAATAAATATTAGGATATCCCCACATAATTTAATAAGTGATGACATTGTAAAACCTCCTTTTTCAAACTCATGGAACCTAAAAATTTATGTGTTTCACAAACCCCATAAAAAAGGGTTTCACAACATCCACAAAAGATATAGATATTAAAAACATTATGTTAATCACTAATACATTTCAATAAGATAAAGTAAGCAATTATAGTGTATCCCCATGTGATGAAATGAAGGAATTATTTGTAAAACCTCCCAATTTATCATAAATGTTACACTAAAAATTCAATTGAATTATAAATGCCACTAAAAGAAATTTTTGCAGCAACATTCGAAGGAAATAAACATGAAAATACCATAAAAACAGAAATATAAGTTACAAAATTTCCCACATTATAGAATCACCTACCAAATTAATGAAAACCTTAAATCCTTTGTGCAAAAACTCTAACGCACAATAGCCGCAACTCACGGAGGGAAGATCAAGCCGAAGAATAGAATATTGGACCAAGAAACCCCAACGATAAACCATGGGTTCGAATCCCTACCCTTTGGTCCTTTTCCAATTCAACGATAAGGGATGAAACCCGAAACACATTGAATGAATACCTATGAAAAATGAAAGCTCAATTAAGGAGACCAACTTACTCGGGGGATCTTGAAGAAAACTACCCAAAGACATCAATTGATGAATTTTAAAATAAAAAATACAATTCAATATAGGATCGAACAAGGAAGTAAAGGTTAATTGAGAACTAAAATGGAGGGGAGTGATAATTTAAAGAGTTTTAAAGGAATCAAATTTCTTTTTTAAATCTAGAAGTTATGTGAAATATTCAGATGTTTATACCTAAATAGTGATTCAAATGAGCTCCAAAGAGGGGTAGAATTTAATGGGGTAGTGACTAGGTTTAGTGGGCTCTGGTGAGAGGTGGAAAAACTAAACAATCATTAAAATTGAAAATTATATTAAATTATTATTTCTTTCTTAAAACTAAAAATGAGCTTCTAGGATGGCCCAACTCCTTAAAAAACCCTTATACACAATGATTATGGATTTTAAAAGGCTCCAAATTGACATTATGGTGTTAATAAGTTAGTGTAGGATAAGATGAAATTGTAATGGATGAATGATGTTGAAAAAATAAGGAGTATTAAAGGAAGAAAAATTAATTTTTAAATATGGAATTGGGCTCACAATCTGGCCCACATTTTGAAAACCCACAATTTCTACCAGAATAAGTGGGAAACACCTATAATAAGGCAATAATGAAAATTAAATGAGAAATAACATTAAAATAAGTCATCCATGTGACAATCACAATGTCATATAAAAATATATACATATTTTGAAAACTGAAAGTATAATGTCAATTATATCTATAAATTAGAATGTCATATATTAGTTATAAGATGATTTTGAGATAAACCCCAAATAATAAATATTAATTCATTGGATACAATAATTTGTGTTGTGAAATGACATTACTCACAATTTCTTTGAACTGGTATTTAATCTTTAATGGGGATAAAATCCCCTTATAATTTTGAATCAATGTAAAGGTCATTAAGATGGCATAGTCGAGCCATGTCTGATTGAAACACAATCATGATGAGTATCAAAATTTATATTTTTATTATTCATTGATCGGGGAATCATAAATCATGGATTATAGGAAAAAGATTTAGTTTTATTGTTCATATTTCATTTATTGAGGAGTTAGTGTTGATTTTCTACAAATATATTCATTATGGCTGATGTATTTATTTATAATTATATTTATAACTATCTATATTTATATATAAATTTTTGTATATATAAAAAAAAATTATTTTAATTTTATAATTATATTTATAATTATTTTTATATATTTATAAATATAATTAATTAATTATATATATTTAAAACGTTATAAATATAGTAAATATATTTATTATGATTTTATAATTATATATAAATATGTATTTTTTATTTTTTTATATATAGTTAAAATTATAAATAAATATTTATATTTGTATATTTTGTTATATAATAATACATACATTTATATATATGTATATAAATATATATATATATTTACATATATAATTATAAAATTATATTAGATATATTTATTGTAATTTTATAATTATTTAAATATATATAGTTATAATTATCATTACAAATAAATATATTTAAAGAGTATTTATATATAAATAAAAATTTATAATTATAAATATATTAATTTTATTAGTATTTAAATATATTTATGGTATTTGTTTTAGTATTTTTAAACCTAATAGATACATGGGTGTAACATGAATGAATCATATACCTAGTAATGTATAGGTAATAAAAAAATAAGTTATCACATATGGACAACAACAATAATAAATATGGTTTAATGTATAAAAGAACATTCATGATTAATACATTACATATATTCACGTCAATTAAACTCTAGTATCAATATATTTATTAAAAAAATTCATTGGAAAAATATTTGAATTTAATTATAATTATAATTATAATTATATATTTATTTACAGGTAAATATAAAATTAATAAAAATAATTAATATATAAATATATAAATTTTAAAAATATTGGAAATATTAAAAATATAATAAATCAAATAAATATAATTAATATTTAATGAAATTTATTATAATCATAAAATTATTTAAATAAATATATATTTAATTATTATAATTAAAACAGTTTTTTAAACATTATATATATATTTATATTTGAATTATTAAAAAATTAATTATAAACATGCATTTTTATTTAACGTATAAAAATAAACATTATTTTTTAATATAAATATGAAAAGTTTATATAAACTAATAATAATTGTTATTAAAAAAATTTATCCTCACTAATAACATCATTGATAAATCTACCCATTATCAGTGCTAAAAAGATCTAATAAAGTGTACCTCTTTATCAACAGTCTTTTTAGTGCAAATAAATGGTAGATTTATCAGCGCTTTTACCTAGCCCTCAAAAGGACCCCAATTTATTAGATCATTCTATTTAATGTTGATAAATGAACCCCTCTCTCGAATCTGTGGCAGTAGAACACATAGAATGTTTCAAAATATTAAGAAACAGTAATCTATTACTAAAGCAAAATGGCTCCAAAATGGCTTATATTTGGAGAGGGGATGATTAGAGTCAATATATGAATATCTGAATGGAATTAGATAAATTTTTATCTCATTTTAATCCATATAACTATAGTTTAACCCCTCATTAACCCCTTTCATCCTTTATTGTGGTAATAATTTTTATCCTTAGTTACTATACATAGAGAATAAAAATAAAGTTGAAATTATTACAAAATATTAATTATTATAATTCCAAATATAGAAAATAGTGAATTCTCCTAAGTGTCAAAAATCCATTTTAAAGAATGTCCTCATAGCACATCAAAACTATTTTTAGAGAATTTCATTTTGAAGCATAAAACCGAGTTTACCAACATTCATTACCATATAAAAACTATTTTATGACTGTTAAAATATTCGGTTAAAAATAAATATTTAATTAAAATAATTCATCAATTGAGACAAATTTAATTTATTAAGGTAAATTAAAAAAACAATTATTTCTTACCTTCAAATGCTTGTATTTTAATTTCTAACTAATTTAAAATAAAAATACTAATTTTTAACTATAAAAAATTTGTTTTCTTAATTTAGTTTTCTTATTTATTCCCACATATCAAATTTCTAAGTGATTACTATCAAAATATGTTATTATATTTACAAGTATATTGTGGTCCTTTTAAACTCGGTGTTACATATAAGGAAAACTATCAGAGAAATCAATTTTTTCATAAAAAATATATCTCTTAAAGTATTAGTGTGTTATATTTTTACCCCCCAATATATTTTTTCCTTAAAATAAAATCAAATTGAAATAAAATATTAATAATAAATCTACCTCATAAAATCCTTGGGTTTTCAGACAACTTTCTCAAATTTATGGTTTTCCATTAAACATTTACCATGTGAGTGGTCTTGTTTTAATGAAATTTCACTCTTAAATCTAGAATCTCCACTGGTAGTTCCTTATAATAGATACCATCATCCAACAGTGTGATCTATGTGTTTTTTACATTTGAATAATCAGGTATATACTACCTCAAGAGAGATACCTAGACCACATCATGAACATTAGAGGGATTCCATGGAAGCATCACGTGATAATTAAATATCCGCATACGATGATGAATTTTTAAGGGATTGACATATCCTGGGATCCACTTACCCATCATTACAAATCTAATAATCTTTTTCTCAGAAGATATTCATAGGAGTAACTTATCACTAACATTAAACTCTATATCTTGTTATTTATTATTAGCCTAATTTTTCTATTTACACTGTGATTCCCTGATGTTTCCTTGAATATATCTAATTTTAACTCCCATATATATAGCTAGATTATGTCCCAATATATTCGGTTCTCCAACATCATCCCAACACATTGGATTTATTCACTAGATTCCATAGGGGGATTTATAAGATGCCATATAAATGGTCAAGTGAATGATAATGTTGTATAAAAATTACATACAATTAACGCGTCGGTCTCAAATACCTTTAAAATAATTTTAACATGACCTCAATATATTGTATAAGGGTTTAATGGTCCTCTCAAACATACAATATATTTTATGATTATATGTGGTAAAAAATATTTACTCAATAATCAAATAATGATGAATACATATCTACAACATTGATGTATATCTCTGATCCTAATCAGATACAATATAACATGGAACTCCATGAAATCATACCACTTCCTTAATGTATATCCTCATTATATAATAAAGAGATATATATATATTACTGTTTCACTGAAATATGTTGATTTTATACGGTAATAAAATTCAATAGAATTTGTTTTTCACTTTAGATATTTTATGGATCTCACTATCAAAATACATTGTATTGTATTCCCATTTCCATTCAATCATGGGTAATAGTTCTGACTACCCCATAAAATTCTATCACTCACACATAACATTCTAAAATTCTAATAATCATGATGTATAATATGATATATTTATATTTATTTTACCCCACCATAAATACGATTTTATATATCTTTACATCTTCCTACTTCTTGGATGACTATAGAGTGATGATATTTGAGAATCATCAAATAGATCACTCGTCATGTATGGTATTAATAGGATGCATACTTAGTATCTGAACTTTATCATTCGATCATAATTAGGGTATAACATAGAAACATTTCTCACCTTATTCTCTAGATCCAAAACTTCCTTCCATATATCTTTTATCCTCAAATGGATGAATGGTTGAACATTCATTTAATAATGATATGATGTGTTCAAATTCATCATTTTTTTAAGTTCCATACTCTAAAAATAAATAAATAATGGATATCTTTGAATCACCTTCTTGAAAAAACTAGCATAGTCTTTCCTACACAATGAATCATCCACCTTGTTCACCATCTCTAGGTGATATGGTATTATGAATTTGTTATAATTATTAAATTCCAACCATTATATTTGGTGCAAATTCTAATATTTTTATGTCAAAATATACTTCAAGTTATTATATTCAATATATATATTACATCATTCATCATAATGATAATCCCTCTATATTTTTAGTGAATAAAGTACCACTACCAACTCTAAATCATAATTCGGGTAATATTACATATGAATTTTGAATTTGTGGGAGGCATAAGCAATCAATATATCATTCTTCATGAGGGAACATCCTAGTCCCCGATTTGATGAATCACTAGAGATCAGAAACCTTTCTCTACTCTAGGGTACGGTTAGTACAGGTTTACTGAACAATGTTATATTTGTCTCATTGAAATTTTACTCACATTCATCTATCTATAAGAACTTGGTTCCCTTCAATGTCAACATGATTAGTGGATTTGATAGCCCTGATACATTATTCACAATGTATTTATAATATATATCTAATCCAAGAAAACTATGGATATCAATCATAGTGTTTGGTATGGGCCACATGACAGTAACTATTTCCAATAAAGGACCTATAATAATACCAAAAAATGATATTATATTACCCAATAATGTTAAAAATTGTTTCTATAATTCAATCATATAGAATTTGGAATATACATTCTTCTTCATCAATATATTCAATTCAATCCTAATGTATTCTTCATTCTCTTACTTTCTCTTTGAATATATAATAATATCGTCTATAAATAAAAACATACACTTATTAAAGTTATGTTTAAATTCTCTTGTCATTATAACAATGACGATATTGGAGAAATTGTTAAATCCATATGGAATTAAAATAAATTTATAATGACTATAGAACATATAAACTTCTATATTTGGTATGTACATCTTCTTGAACGTCAATTGATGGAATAAAAAAACAAATTTAAATTATTGAAATGTATTCACCCTCATAGATTTGATCAAAAAAGTCATCAATATATGGTAAATGATAACTTTTCTTGATAGTGATCTTACTATGTCTTTGATAATTAATGTAAAGAAACATTGACCCATATTTATTCTTAACCAAAATAATAGGTAAACCCCATAGTGTCACAGTAAAAAATACTGATACATTATCACAATTTTACTAGAGTTAATTTTTCATTTATTAAAACTCAGTTACATCCACACTACAAAGAGTCTTTGAAATATGAGTAAGACCGTATTTGAGTTCTATTTAAAACTAAAAATAATTATTCAAAGGAAGATGAGGCATGAACTAATAATATATATAAGCATATTTTTGTATAATAGAAATATATTAAATGTTGAGTTTCTAACCAACCATTTAAGATAAATAACCCTCACTAATAGGTAATAATTCCCATAACATGGAATTAATTACCATCATAAGTTTATTTCCATCCTTGCACCGATATATAATCAATTTTATTTTCAGAATATCAAATGTGGATTCAATTCCTTAGTAATTTATCGGCGATTTATTTTATAAAATCTAATACATTCCCATTATAACATAATATTCCACTATAGAGAGAATAATAAGGTTTACAAGAAGAAAATTTCTATAAACATTCTATCATATTAGAGTAATGAACATGAGATATGTTCATTATGCCATTAATATTTTTTACTGTCAATTTAATATCTAATATTTTTACAGGTGTTGTGATTCAATTAAAAAAGTTTTCGAATATAAAATTTAGGTAGTTTATAGTCATATAATATATTTTTAGTTATAGATTAAATGTTGTGTGAACCCATCAAAAAGTCATTCTCCTGACCCACATGACTTGAGATATCAATGGTCTTCCCTTTATTCTTTTACATAGGTTTTATTAAGGAATGTTATCTTCATTATCTATTAGATTTGGGGAATTATTAATAAAATTACAAATATCCTAAAATAATATACATTCAATATTATTCATTGAATCCTTATTGTCTAATAATCTTTTACATAACCTTTTCACCCCCCATATACAATCACATGTTCAATTTCTATCCATTCTATAATTGACAAATTCTCTAGTTTCATTTAGACAATTTACTAAGGGATATCCCCTACATTTGTTCTGGAATGTTCTTGGAACTACATTCCTCCATGTTATTTACCATTTTATTTTCTATAGGACTCAATTTTAGTCTTCATTTCACTAAAACTAGAAGCGTAATTGGATTTTCCACTCTCTTTTTCTACATTAAAACTACATTGTTAAAATTATTTATAGTTACATATGTCTCTTATGGATAACACCATTATAATACTTGGTTTTAGTGTACTGAACAATCAATATTTTTTTCTCATATGTTTGATGATAAATCCAAGAGAATACCTTGAAATACTTGAAATGATTTCTTTGTAGGTATTTATGTATTAATAATCATTTTTTATCTCCTATATGTACATTTTCATCTTAGTACAAAGAGTTTTAGGATGGTATATATAGAGAAATAACCACTTATACTCATCCTATTAATGGGTGTTTATTTCTTCTTCTTATATTTTTTTCTTAAGAAGAGGCCACCATTTATCAAATTCACCTTCAAAGACATATAATTCTAAATAATATTTATCATGGTCCAAGCACTAAAGAATGGAAAATAATATTTCCATCTCATTTATCTATAGATTGTAAACTAGTTTATCATTATAAATATAGTGGGATGTTTAATTATATCACATAAAAGGCTCAATTTCATTTTCCCACACATTAGAGACTTCCAAAGATCCTCATGGTTTGTGTTATTTCTCCCCAATTGAGAGTCTTCATAGATAATAGGCATAATATATTTTATCTAATCTATGAATCCATTTGTTTCATCATGAGTATGATCATTTAATTACCCATCACATTCATTATTAGCACATTTCCATCTTGATCCATCCATATAAAAAAACCAAAAATATATTACATATGTATTGAGAATCAATAAAGTAGTAAAAAATAATACCAATATTGTTTATTATATGTTTTAATTTATTACACATTCTTATCAACATGTAATACTTTTGGTTAATAATATATCACTTTAGGTTCTCTATTGGTTTTATTATGTTCTATCTCCATTGTTTCTATATTATAATGAATAAAATAATGTAAATTATCATTGATACCAAGTAAAGATACCCAAGAATAACATATATAATAATTATATCCTTCTAAAATAATATTCAATAAATATCATAAATAAACATGCTCGAGGACCATAAATGTTTATTGTCTTCAAATACTAGATAAATAATAAAATTATTTCTTATAATATTTTCAATATCCCTCAAAAATATATTTATATATGTTCCCTTTAGACCGATTATACTTAAAACCTTCCATTAAAACCTACAATGGAAAACATATGAATGTGTGAGTTAATGTGCTCAGTAAGGGTAAAAATGAGAGACAAAAATCATAAGAGAGTAATAATATAAAAAGGGAATGATACCATTGTCATGTGAATGTTCTCAATGTAAAACATTAATTCACAAAAAACATTAGATCATGAACTTCAAAATCTAGTCAAATCCAGATGTATGATTAATAATGGTGTCATGTATTAATCATCATATAGAATTCATAACATAGTCATGTGGAATTATAATCTATGGAAGCCATAATATTTTGAACATTGATGTTCAAAATCATGTCCACAAATAATCTTATAACACTAACGAAAATTGTTCAAACTCTTGTATCAAAATGTGAACATATCTATTCATAATTATATCAATGTATATTATTGTGAGAATATCAAGACAAAATCACACTCTCTAATCAAAATGAACACATAAATATCACTAATTATGTCAGTGATTAATAGAATCACCTCATGTGATATCTATATCACATTACCCAATTAATTAGAGGGATATAAAATATCCAACCATAATATAATCATTATCCTTTTTTTGTATGCCACAAGGACGTGGTATCATTTATCATTTCCTTATAGCTTTTACCCATAGAATATAAAATGGGGTTTTTCAGGAATTCATCATCACAATCAATAACCAACCAGATAAATAATAATGATATCACTAGATCATGTCACTATTGAACCATTACTAACTTCAAATGATATTTTAAAATATTACAATACCTATCATATATCATTGGAAATTTTCTTGACCAAAACATCCTTTTCGTTTTAAAACCACTTATTTAATATAAAAAAATATCCATAATATTGGGAAAAATATTTTATTTGAATATATCCATGTAAACATGTAAATTAATCTTCAATGAAAAGTGTAATCTGTGTGGGGGAAAAGGTTTTCGTGCAAGATATGTTAAAACAAATATTTCGTCCACACAATTGGTAAATGTTACCTCATTTGAGAAAATTATAACAATATTTCTTATAAACCATTTCATATATAAAATATTTTTAAAAATAAATTTATTAAATAATTTTACAATAAAAAAATATTTAAAGAAACTATTTAAATAAAATATTAATATGGAGGAAAAATACTATCGGCGAATGAATAATAAGTTAATTTGTTTAATATATAATTTGATCGATTATTTTAAGATCTAAATAATGTCAAATGATAATAGCAGTATAAAATTCTATGAATATCCACTGGAAAATAAATAGATTAGGTTTAATAAATAATATTCATATAATTTCCCTCAATTTTATTGCATAGATAGTCCCAAAAATAAATGTGATTATAACCTGAATAACTTAGCTCAAGTTTCATTTTTCATAATTTTCATTAAAAACACTAGTATAAAAAATATCGATTTATTATACGATAAGTAAAAAACTATAGTAATACCTAACTTATAAATAACTAAACTTGATACCCACACAAATATGTACTCGACCCGACTTGTCACAAACCTGATGAGAGTTCTCGATTCTCACAGGCTTGTGACTATCACCTTGACATAAACAAAAAAGAGGGGGAAAAATATCTCCCAAACAGATGTATATTACATATAAGATATACACACAAAATATTTATAAAAAATTGAAGAAACAAAAAATATAAAACTAGAAATATATACCATAAATAAGGTAAATATTATAAGTGATACAACCAAAAATAGGGTAAAAAACTCAAAGGTACAAGTCAATAAAAATTGAGAAATAGATAATAATTATGATAATTGGACTACATTCCACAGTCTCACCACTATATAACCAAATCATCTAATAGAAAACCTCACCACAACATCATGGCGTTTTTATTTTTCCCGGCATCAAAATACATAATGTGGTCTATACACTACTAATGGAGTGCGTATGGTGTGAGATAATAGTATTAGTTGGATCCCACCCATGTTTTCCATAAAATTTTACAATAAAATCTTCTAAACATGATATAAATTAATGAGAATAAGACATTAAAAATTGTTATAAGGTTTTTATTTTAAAAACGTTGAAACAATTCCTCAATTTTTTCATTTTATATAGTCTATGTTAAAATATGTTTAAAAAGATATCACAAATATAAAATATGTTAAAAAAAGACATGAATTATAACTTAATAGAAATGGTAACATCACACTAAAGATCACTACATGTCAGGATATTAATGAACTTTTATATAGGAATTTACAGTTATGCACATCAATTATATATACATATACAATTAATGTAGAGATATGAGGAACACACTAGAATATAAACCTCACAAAGGTGTTGAAAAATATCCTAGAACAACAGGACTATGGAAAAGTGGAACACCTAATGAGTGAACCCTCTTAATAATATCAGTAGATTATGCCTAGTACAACACCTTCCACCTATGTGCCCATGGATTCCAATGTGCTAAATTTTCCAAAAATATATCATCCATACCATGCATTTAAAATGGTTTCATAATTAAATTATACTATAATTTGAAAATAATAGTTTCTTTTCAAAAAATAACGTAAAAAATATTTTCATAAAATGTATTTTCCACAGCTACATAATTAAATTAATAAGTCATTCAATATTTTTATAATATTATTTATCAAATCCAGATAAATCAAGGTTCATCAACCCTATGCTTGAGATAGAACCACCTACCTAAAACATAGGTCTCACAAGCACACAACTATATCCAAAACAACTAGAATGAATTTAAAAAAACAAATAGTGTCTATATGTGTATTTTCCACTACATATAATTAATCTACATAACAACCACGGTCTGTAGAGGGGATACGTAAAACATCTCTCATATAATATTCACTTTTCACACTGTGATGAAAATACTACAATCCCCTAGATGAAGATCAACCAATTGAACTATAAAGTATTAATAATTAAATCACCATAAGATAAATGGTTCTTACAATGTATCACAATGGTGCTACTGCAAAAAACAACAACGAAGAATAAAAAAGTATTACTTACACAAAGAGAAAAAACCATCCACCATGAATATAAATTGTTAAATGAAATGATCTAAAAGAATAGGATGTCCCAAAAGTCTATTGGGAGTGTTGCTTGGTTTCATGGGAGAAATTCACACTAAATGAAATGAAAATCAAATGTAAAACATGGTAAATACTTCTAACCCCAAACCATTAATGATTTAAATTTCCCAATTTACACGATATTCCAAAAAATAATCATATAAAATGAAAAAAAACTATGATAGATATTTTCATGTCATTTAAATGGTTCATGCTTGAAACCATTTCACCACATCTTCCCAAAAGTAGATTAACATTTTTTAATCAGTTCACAAAGTGAAATTTCCATGTTAGAAGCTCACAACACATATAATATAGAAAAAAACCAAAAAACATTCAAATATTTCCAAACCCAAAAGATCACACTTTAAATCATTTTATGTATTTATTCCTAACCTCTATTAATTAAAACAAACACACATCCCTTAACATTATCTCATATTCCCAAAAAAAAATGCTCTCCATCCTTGGAATCCCGGAGACACACCAAGAAAAGGGAAATGACCTGAGGGATTATAAGTACCTAAACAAAGGTGACATGATTTTAAATAACATAAAATGTACCATTACTTTATAATTTTTATTTATACATTTATCAATAATCCTTCTAAATAATGAATATTTTGTTGAAAACATGTCTATTTTCCCTTAATTTTTATCTCTCTTGGTTGAATTATATACACCATGGGAATGTTTTTACAATCTAAAGAATCTTAACCAGGAAATAATTTATATATTTATTCATTATATACACTTTTATAACCATTCATAGAATGCAATGAGGAAATATGAATTACATCACTTGATAAAGATGGATTCTGTACTTACGCATGACTGATGTCTATTCTTTTTCATTGATGTAATTTAATAAAGGAAATATAAAATTCACCATTATAGAATCATTATTATATCATAAATATGATATATATAAATACTAAATATATATTTCATTCCAAAATATAAATCCAAAAAGAAAAAAAATCATGTCACTTTATGGAGGGGGTAACCCACATGTACACATGAATACAATAGATTTAGAGTAAATAGAAGAATAATGAAACCTGATAATATTATGGAAGAATATAACATGGTATATGATAGAAAGATAACCAAACTAGTGGATTTTGGGATGTTTTTAAGTCATTTTAACTAGTTCAATTGAAATTAACCCCTCATTAACCTTTTTTAACATTTACCAAAGAAATGATTTTTTACCTTAATTACTATTCATAATGACCAAATACTATGTCGAACATATTAAATAATATTAATTATTATGATTTAAAATATGTAATACTTTTTTTAATAATAAATTACTATAATTCACTTAAACCTATTTTAATATAAATGCACAAAACAGCACAAAACTATTCATAGAAAAATGTATTTTTGTTTATAAAAATGTGTTTAACTTCATTGCGTTACAGGTAAAAAATATTAGATGAATGTTAAAATATTTTATTAAATATAATAATTTAACTAAAATAATTAACAAATATAGTTTAATTTTATATATTAGGATAAAATCAAATTTTCACAAATAAAGTATTTTTCATAAAAACATCTCTTTTAACGAAAAAATGAATTTATTTAAACATTTAAAATATTGATAAATAAAGAATTAATTTCATAATCATGTTAATTTTTATTTTCCATCATTTATATAATCATATTCATACCATCCAATTTGATGGATATGAGATAAATATGACATTAAATAATAATATTTCAATTATATATCACGGTCTTTTTAAACTTGATGTTTCTCGTAAAACATGCTATTAAAGAAATAAAATTTATTTGAGGATAAATATACAATAATAAGCATGGTAATTACATATATAGAAAAAAAAATTATCGTATCATAAGTTCATAACCCCATTGAATCATAATAATCTATAATGAATTTTCAAACATATGAATAATAATTTTATCAAATCATTATAATTGTGCTTTGAAAAAATATAGAAAACATACTTTTCATTTGGAATATTTTAGAAATTATTTATTTAGAATAATGGGAAAAAATTTCATTTTAATAACATTTTAAACATTTAAGGGATGTTTCATTTTAAGAAATGTATGAGATTTTTGTACAATATTTTTGTTTCCTAAATGTTTAGAAAATAATATTTTTAGACTTTTGTAAATAAAGTAAAAAACACACCATTCTGAAAATGATAACATAATTCCACTAAAATATTTTTTTATAATTTAAAATATAGTATAAAATATTTTGGATAAATAATATAAATTTAATCTTAACTTAAATAAATATTTAAGAACATTGATATTTAAAGGAATAATTCCCAACAAAAATGGAAATATGATCATTTTTTATTAGAAACATTCTTTTCTTTTAGAGAAACAAATATGTGTAAATATAATGAATTATTTATCCCCATAAATAATTAGTTAATAATAAAATATTTGGGGTTTAAAATTTAATTTTTTTTAATTTACCATAATTGTAATTGAACCATAAACAATACCAATTAAAATTGATATGGTCACGTAAACATTTATGGTTTTAGAAACCATTGAATAAAAACCTCATGAAAGTGAGAATAATATACTGATTTTTATATAAACATAATTTTCCTGAAATAATCATGAAATATATTTATTTTTAGTATATAGACCATAAAATATAATGAATGAGGTAAATATGAGACATATATCAATGAATGGAAATTAATATGAGGAAACCCTTACCTAATGTTTCAGCCTTCATTATATACAATATAATTTATTATAAAATGAATTTATAATTATTATACATATATAATAGAACTATATATTTATTTATATTAATATATATATATTTCCATTATAATTTCCAACCTTTGATTTGTTTACCATTCTGAATTAAAATCAATATTTGTCGGTTAACATTATCATCTTCCATTCATGTTTTAGATTGATAGTTTCAGTCCCTTACCATTGGTTTTGGTTCTAGAATATTCATAATATTATAATTATCATATAAATTTATTATATACACTTTAATAAAACTCCATGTATGGTGATGGTGAAAAATAAATATCATCACTTCATAGAGATAAGAGTCTGCACATACGCATGAGTGATGCATTCAATTGTTAATACATAATGTGATATTAAGGTAAATAATAATTTATCATTTCAGAATCATAATTATATAATATATATCACATATAATCTTTTAATCCCTCTATATAACAATCCTTGAGAGGTAGTGATGAAAAATATATTACATCTCTTTTTGGAGGGGGTAGTCCACACATATGCATGAGTGGCACTTTCAATTTCCATTAGGTAGAATGGAAATACAAATGCTTATAAAATTAACATGAAAATATTTCAGTGTATTAAATATTCTAATATCATTATTTTAATATGTTTATTAAATATTTTTTGGATATTTAATTATAATTAAACATATAAATGCTTTATAAGAATATTTGCATTTTCCATGGATAATCACCTTTTGAAAAATAGCATATGTATTGATGGATGAGTATTTGTGAAATAAAATAACCAAAAGTTCATGTATAATAGTTCCGGTAAAATATATTTGTATATATTTTTTTAGATATGGTGATAAATTAGTTCAGATAATTGGTAAGAGAAGGTTCACAGTTATGAGTGAGAGGAGTGGTACCCATGTTAGTACCCTCAACATTAAAATAAAATAAATCTAATATCATGGTAAAATTTAAAAAATTGGAATAAAATTTCAATATATGGTATGGTATGGTTGGAATCCACTCAGCCTATATTTTTAGACAAGTTTTAATTATATTTGAATCTTTTTCTCTTAGATTACATGTTGATAACACTTTTAACCCATACCATGGTGATAAGAATTTTACCATTTAAAGTATTAATTATTGATCAAAACTAAGTTGAAAATATTTAATAATTATTATTTTAATGATTTAAAATTTTTAATACATTTTATATGTTTAATTTATTATAAGTGTTATAAATTAATTCAATTATCTATGAAAAAAGGAAAAAAAAAATTTAAAAAAATTATTATTTAATAATAAAATGATATTATGTAATTCCATTACTATTAAAAAACAGTATATGAATGTTAATTTATTTTACTGAATATATAACCTAGGAATTTTATTTAAATAGATAATTATTAATTATTAATTTAACTTGTTAATATACAATATATTGCACATATAAAAATAGTACTGTGAATAATAATTATTTTACCATTATTTAAAACCATTTGAAAATTAATTTATGAATATTAAAAAAAAATTATATGTATAAAAAATATTTTTCTATTATTTTAATTCTCTAAATAATAGAAGATAACTTTTCGCAAAAAAACATAAAATAAACCATTGTTTGTAAACAATATATTCTTGATTAACCAATAATAATTATGTTTTAATTTTTTATAACTACATAATTGACTTTAATAATTTTTTTTCATTTAATTTTCCTTTAATATATTTCATTTTAAATTGTAATAGTTCATTAGTCAAATAATATTGGGGTTTTATTCATAGTATTCTATCAAATACATCAACTGTATTGATGTGAAATATATTCTAAAATCTCAAGGTGTTAGATAATACCCCCTATAAGAATTTATCCATTAAAAACATGTAACTATAAAGAAAAATTATGATACTTATTCTACATTACATCCTTATGATACTATGTAGCTTTAAAAATTTACGATTTCAACGAAAAATAGTGACCATGTGAGTGGTCTGGTTCTACAAAACATAATCACATTTATACAATATCGTGATTACATGTTCCTCATAAAAATACCATGATTCTGTCGTATAAACTATGGATTTATTAATTTTAACTAATAAAGTACATACTTTCACAAAACAGATATATAGAACACAACATGAATGTTTGAGAGGTTAGGTTGATGTTTTTGGCAGTAACATTAAATTATGATATGAAAAAGAATCTAAAAAATACCTATAAAAATAGGTCTTAACATCAACATTATTCCGAATATAATATATATCACAACCCCCTATAATGATACCTCACCTTGGATTGTAATGCATGAAAATAAGGACCCCCTTGAGTCCAAACTATGTAATACTTATTATTATCGACTATCTCCGAGGTTGTAAAATATATAAATGGGAGGAATTACCCTCAATATATGATAAAGATACATGGATAATTCATGTAACCACCAAAAACCTCTATCAAATAACATAAAATAACCATGAACATCATTTAATGTATGTAAATAATTATAATTAATAATAAAATATCAAATACCAAAAAGAAAACCAAGGCTTAGACTCCACAAAATCATTGATCTCTATGCTAGTATCACCCAGCTTAATCACTGTAATCCTCCTAGATACCTAAAAATAGTATATATATAGGGTGATTATAAAATGTATACATAGTAGGATCATACTTAATATATCCTATGAAAATGTGAAAAAATAATACAATTGTACTAGTGATCCAATAGTAGAACCAATAACACATAATAGGTTGATTGTCCATCCTAGTCTCAACAAGACTCACTCACAAGATTACCCAAGAATATAGAATGTTAATTTAATCATAAAATCCATAAATGCACCCTTCATGAACTTATACAACTGATTTTAGACACTGTACCACAATATCGACCATCTTGTTCTCTTGTTCATCTCATTTCATCTTGCTAACAAGTATCAAGCCATGTTTAATGAGAGTTGGGTTGAAACCCTACCCACCCAAGTCAAACTCAAGGTTTAATATCCTATTCTAACATCATTATATATCCAAATGTCACATGATTATACAAAATAATAATTAATATCATTAGAGTATACAATAAAAGCGTCATATATAGGGAATTATTGCATCATTAATGTCATGGAAATCAACCATGTTCCATCCTCCTGCCAGGGATGGACCCCACAATATATCGTAGCCTCTACTCGATATACATCACCCCCAACTACACACATCTTGGCTCATACTCACCCCCAACTGAGTACCATGACCATGTATTTATTTAAATTAATGATTAGCTAAGAGGGTGTGATCATCCATCCAGTCCCTCAGTATCATGAATATCCAAAAAATCAATACCTAAAGTAGTTGGCTGTTAGTATGTAGTATTTTATATGGGTGGGGTGTCTGTAGAAATAAAATGAAAATAAAAACAATTATATATATATACACACATAAATATAACTCAACCCTTATATAAATTTTCCACATCAATAATTCATCATCCCTATATATTAAAAAAACCATACTACCTTTACCACAAACTCCCACTACTAAACGTATCTCTGCCACACAGAACTACTATACACAACACAAAATTTACCTCCATTATATTAATGATTAACCAAAATTTCAATAATGTTACATTACCATCCATGATTCAAAAGATTATTCATTTATCCTCATATTTATGTCCAACATCTTTGATAACATTCTATTCAACAATTCATTCACCACACATGAATTACATCCAACATTTAATTATCATTTGGGACCCTTCAATTTTAGTTAATAATTTATTTCTTTCATACCCCATTGATACTAGGATATTACAACAGGAATATTTAAAATAACCCAATAATATCACCAAAACAACCACATTCCAACCACCTCGCTTTCACTTTTAAAACAAACATTTTATCTAAACTAGCCACCACCATCACTATATAAAACCCAAAAATTCCCACACAACCAAGCGGACAATAATAACTACACTGGCACCTTACAATAACATTTTACCAATTCATATAAATTCCATAAATAATTTAAATAGAATTTAACATTATTACATAATCTCTTATATGGGTATTATTAACCAATGTATAGATATACACACAACTTATTAGTTATCCATATATATATGCTTAACCTTTTAAGAGTGGTAGGTATAAAAAATTAATTCATGTTATTGGATATTAATCGAATGTAGTTACAAAATAGACTTCACAAAGACCATAAATGTGATGTCAAGGAAGAAAATCTAGTAATACAAAATATGTAGTAACCATATATAAAACAACCCATCCACATTAATAAAAATAAATATTGATCACTATCTTATTTATTAAATCTTTACTACCCACCAACAGGAGGTCAAAAAATGATAATAGAATAAATTCAAAAAAGAACGAGGCAGAAATCATACAATAAATTGTATTTTTCTATGTCATGATACACCAAAAATATTGAGAAATTTTTGGGATTTTTCAATCTCAAATGTTACACACTATTGTAAAAAATATGGAGAGATATGTTGATGAACACTCATGGAATTGAAATTAGGAAGATTCCTGGTCAAGGATGACAACCCTCAATACTCAATAATAGCATTATAGATCATAAAAAAATTTAATGAAATAGAAACCTACACCAAAAAATGATTTCCCATAATTTAATATACCAAATATGGATCCCAAAATAACCATAAAGAATAAAGTGGTAATCATTCCCTTTAATATATCCATAAATTTAGAAACATTATGAACTGACCAATTGAAAAACCATGAGTCAATGAATTCAGTGATAATTTTAAACCCAATATTAATAGAATTTAAAATATGTGTTTTGATATTAAATTCATTATTTTCATTTTAAACTCATTTTTACATCATCGTAGAAAAATATAGGTATTTTGTAGATTTTGATATTTTGAAAACTATTAAACCTACCACATGATGGGATATAATGTAGGATTTCAAGTGACCTCACATGAATAACATGTGAAGAAATAGATCGACCGCACGACCAATCCAAGTAACCTCATGAAAAACCCATGAAATCACATGTAGAAAAAGTGACCTCACAAACCAATTGAAGTACTGTATACCCAAACGATGCAACCACATTACCAAACCATGTAACTTTATAACTAACTTAAGTGGCCACATAGTGGAACATGTTACCACCTGACCAAACCAAAATACAACACAACCAAACTAATTGACCTCACAAATAACCCATGTAACCACATGCATTTCCTATGTGACCATAGAAAGGAATCAACTAACTATATGATCAAACCACGTTGTCACATGAATAAATTGACCTACCAATTTTTCAATCCACCGATAATAAGATAAAACCAGCCAATTTCAAATGGAAGAGACCCTAAGAACCATCATTACACCTCTTGGTCAGAGTAAAACATAAATGAATGGGTTTTGGAACCTAAGGAAAATATATCAGATAGCTATGAATCCATTATCTTCCTCAAGAATCAAAGAAGGGGAAGGGGTTAGGACTACCAAACCACGTGATGCCTCTCATGTATGTTGATATAAATTTTACATTTACACACATAAAAGAAAGAAAAAAAAGATGTGAAACACCATCATGTAAGGAATGAGAGAAAACTCATAGATTAGTATATAATCAGATTCATCATATCAACAAAAGGAAACAAGAAAATAAGCTCAAACACTATTATTAATTTAGCATACATATATGAATCTTATTCCAAAGTGTTCTTATCTAAGGAACCATGACTCTATATAACTTGAATTAATGGGATAACTCACCCTTGAAACACCATCTATCACGGTTCTTTATCTCAACCATCTGTTCCATAAACATTGTATCATACTCGATACAAACATATCCCCATTTAATGAAATTTTTTCATCATGGCGATGCCATCAATGTGGGCACACACAGAAGATGTCATGAACCTATACCAGATTTAGTGGGAGAAACAATCATTAATCCACATCACCAAAACACTCTAGCACCTTGAATGTCCTGATTAAACTAGAAGATATATTATTCCCATGACCAATGCTCCACTTTTCCTGATGAAGTGAAAACAACTGGAAAACATTGTCTCTAACATTGGATAAAGTAACATGTGACATATTCAAGAATTCTTGAACCACATAGATATTTTCTGTAAATTTTTACAACACATATTGACCACAGAAATATAACTCCCCAAGCATAATCCAAAACAATAATGATTTAAATGGTCACCCATAAAATTCCATAAAAGGAGCCATGATGATGGATGACTTATATGTGTTGCTTTAGGAAAATTAATCCAATTGTAGGAGTCTCATCATGATCGACCAAAGTCAACAATTTAATCTAACTACATGTCCTCTTATATCTATATATTCTTTTCTGACTGCCAGACTATCTATGGATAAAATGTGTTTATATAGAATAAATGAGAGAAAAAGGAATGTTCCAATACTCTCTACACAAATAAAGTAAAACCTGATTATTTGTTGGATAAAATAATAATTTATAACCCATGTATTTATCACCCTTATTAATGTATCAAATTTCATGTTAATCAACAAAACATGATTCCCTAATCAATAAAAAATGGGTTAACATTGTCATCTTCTCCATGGTCGCCCAAATGAAATCATAACCCACCTGATCATGGGGTTACCCATTGAATTAGTCCCTCTATTTTCCCTCATAATTCTACAAGGGGACATACATGGACTAAATGAAACTTCTGGACTCATAATTATATACTTTCAACTACTAAATAACTAGACACCTTTCCATATTCACAGTCACCGACCACTTCATCTTAGGATACAAAATCATCCTCCCAAAGATGACACACATTTTAGTCACCTATTTATGTAACAAAAATGGTTGATCTTTGAATATCATATATAAATCCTTCATAAGTAGATTACAGAATATTAAACTCCACTAAAATAGCATCTAATTATGAAAATATTTTGAACATAACTTTAGAGAATTATTGTGACTAATATTTTCTTGCATCGACTCAACCAATGGGTCCCATGATTGATATTCCTCTACCTAATGGATCAAATATAACTATATTATTTTTTTATTGAGACAAAATTTCACATTGAATCCTCTACATTGAGATAAATATTTGTAATCTCTTACATTAAATCCTAAAAGTCCATGGATTCTAGAAAATAAATATCCATACGACTTTTGGATTAGAGTATTATTAACAATATTTCCATCTATGAGGGTATACGAATTCACAACATAATAATCATAAAGAAAATCCACCCATATCCCCTGCCATAGATTCAGATACCATTTAGTGATGGTATAGACATTACATTTTTATTCTTTGATGATCTCAAAGTTCTTACTCATGAGGTAATATCCCTACAACTATAGGGAAAACACCATTACTACAATATCTAGATCATGGGTTTCATGGTTATTATCATGGGAGAATAACTCCCTATTCCAATAATATATCAATAATATTTTATACATCAATAAAAATTTCAATCCAAGATATTTTGTCTCACAAAATTTCATGAAAATCACCCATTTCTCTAGAAATAAAAGCACAAGAGAACTGATCAATATCTCATTTAGGTAGTTGAAATCTATATGAAATTGAACAGTCAAGATGGAAACTTGGTCCTTCCTAGTCAAGGGTATTATTGGAGGTATAATATGAGAGAAGTTATATATATGTATATATGATTATCATACAACACCATGTAATCAGTGACCCTCTTCCATGATTTGGAGTTCTATATAATAATCAACTACCTTGATCTTTTATGGGTCCATAACCACACCCAAATGACACCTTGTTTTTAATGTAATACACAACTCATATGTAATAAAATCAGTAAAATAACCACCAGTATAATTGATGGTGTTAAAAAACACACAAAATAGATATGATATTTTAAACATGGTACTCTTGTGAACATGAGTATATATGGATTTTTTTTATGAATGTAATTAAAAATTGGTATAGTAAATAACATAATACAATGTTCATGAGCCCCATTAACTTTGTTAAAATGTTTATGACATATAATGGCATGAAAAAACATAAAAAATCACACTTTTATCCGAATGAATGATATGGGTTATCATCCTCATTTACCCCCATATAGTTTCTTCCAAGCCATAAATCAATCATTGAAAACCAACTAGCTCCTTTCAACAAGTTAAATATATATTCTATCTTTATAAGGGGTAAAGTTCTCGACTATCACCTGATTTAACATCTGGTTTTATTTTTGTAACATAAAACTATAATATTATTTCATGTGAAAAAACATGTTTCCACCCCATGTAGATACACTAGGTTTGACAAAAACCTTCTACTATAGATCATTGATTTATAACCATTGTTCATATAGATCTATGGGTTCTATAGGATTAGGTTCCATAAAAATTGGATAAGTTTCTGATTATAAATCCCTCCCAAACATGACATTTCATCTCAGGGTAATTTAACCAACTCATCTAGAAAGAAATCCAAAAATTCTCAATAACTTTAGGAACCTACACTTTCTAATCCTTCACTAACAACTCCTCAAACTAAGATATATGATAGTTTTTATTTTGGTCTCCCATCCTATTACATTTCTGGCCAATAAATACAATCTTTTGTCCGTCCATGTCAAAAAATGACAATAGATATTTAATATAGTCAGTTACTATATGCACATAGTATAACCAATCAATACCAAGGATTTAATCATGTGGTTGTATCTCTAATAAGAAAAATACCCCCAATGACTGATGTTACCTCACCGTCTATCAACATCCCAACACCCATTGATGAAGTTGGACTAGAGTACAACTATAATTGATAATATTATGGGAGATGGAAAACCCTACACTAGTATTCCTAATAAATGGAATAATGTTTTTGAAAAAAAAATATTATGAATCTCTATAATCCAATAATGTAGAAACAAAGGTGGAGAGTGAACTGATCATACAACAAACAATCTCTAGCCTTTCTACTATTGGATCCTTAATATAAAGTACCAACGCAATCCCATATCCTCTACTTTACTATTATTAACCCCCATGGACACACATTGGTATTGAAACATAAGAAACAATACTATTTCGGGGATGAAATCTACTAACTCCAACTACTTTATACTATCGATATTTTTAGAGAGGGGCCTGATTGGATAAACTAAACTAACCCCCATGATGTATCATTATGTTATCCAATAATTATTTGTAATCTCCGCCAGAATATCACGAAAATAAAAATACCCATCTAGATTCTTAAGAACCACTATACAAATAAAATTTTGCAGTAGACTAATGCGATTGACTAACTGTTGATCGAAACATTGACTTCCCTAGAATCCATGATCTTATGAATATGGTTTTTCTCATAAAGAATTTCTACGGAACATACTCTCAAAGAACTAATCCCTATGTATACATCTTCTTGATTAGTTATATCATCTTATATACTAATAAATATTTATGAATAATAGATGTAGTGATTTCATTTCTGATTCCATACATAACAACTCATTTTGACGTCATCTTCTAGACTCATATTCTGTATGAAATCATGAGAAAAACCTAGGTGGTCCTTAATCATAATCTTGATATCTAGTATAATCAGGAACCCTTTATGATGTTATATAAACTTCATCCACTTTTTTATTTCATTATAAATGTAAATAACTCCCATTGAAACTTTTTGTAAATGATATCCAATTAAATTTCCACCTCATTCTTCTCTTCATCATACAATGTCCACCACAAACACTCTTCCCCTAGCTTTTGATTAGCTACCTATAAATACTTGTACCAAAATGATGCCAAAATCAGACTAAAGTGATATAAAGATCCTCTAGATGATTCTCGTTACCTATATTAAATAGTAATGTATGAATCTCCCAACCCTAATGATTAAATGAACACAATGCTCTTTACCACAACTCATTCTCTATCAGGTCGATCATCTGACAATCGACTAGATCCGACTACAGAACTTATGCCTCTAGAATTACACACAGATGATGTTTAGGATCCTTCTATATAAAAAGGGATGATATTATATGATCTTTATTATGGATGTTACCATATTCATTTAATTAAATTTATTTAAATTTTCTAAAAAACACCACATTAAGTCACAAACTCAACAAATAATGTTGAATGTGTCGCTCTTAGGACTCAACCCCATAATTAAAATTATTTAATGTATGGTGTTTATTGAGATTAAGTTCGTTCTATTAGATCACAAGTGGTCTGTATCTACCTATTTCCTAGTTGATCACCTGTACTACCTTACACGCTAGGTTTAACAATCATTGTTTCACTACAATTATCATGAAATCCTCATTAGTGAGTGACTCTAAACGCCATCGAATATTTTAAACCAAAACATTGATACCAATATTTATTAGACCGCCCTTTTAATTATACCCCTCCATGACTAGTAGTGAAGAGAAATCATTACCCCCAGAGTCATGCCTATAGTAGGCCTTGGGTTAGAGATTAGAACTAAAGGTGTAAAAAAAATTAATGACATGAATTTACCTCAATATATGAAAAGGATTTAGTTTTAAGATAAAAATATAAAAAAATCCATAATATAATATTTATTAAACCCATATATCAAATAATATGTGTTAGGAAATAAAAATAACTCCTCTGATGTAAATATCGTAGAGAAAAATAAGGCATCGACTCCACAACAACTCTGATATCATTACAACACCCAAATCTGTCCATGTCACCCTCTAATAAAACTAAAAAATAGTTTATATATGAGAATAATAATAAAATTTATAATTAGTAGTATCATACCTAATTTCACCAATGAAAATATGAAAGGATCATACTAATTCACCCGTGAACAAATAGTAGAGAAAAAACACCTAAAATGGTTATGTACCCATACTATCCTCATCAAGGCTCACATACTAGAGAACACAAGAATGTAGTAAGATAATATTAACTAAATGTTGATAAAGGTACCACCCATCCACTTCTCCCACTGATTTTATACTCTCATGCCCCAACATAAAATGACTTGTAATTCAATCCCTATCATGTCATATCATCACCAAATAGCATGTCATTTCTGTTGTGGGATATTTAGCAACCCTACCTAACCCATCCTACTACATGGATCAGTGTCCTATTATAGAATCAATCTATATCCACATATAACATTTCGATTCTAGATTATCATCTACACTTTCATCTTATCCAAATACAACATCATATTTGGGGTGTTAGAGTATCATGAATGTGAAAGAGATCAACCAAGTTACCTCATTATATCACAAATGAACCCTAAAACACATGTCAATATCACATCACAAGAAATATATAAAAACTATTACATACTTTTTTAATACTATACACTTGCTGGTTACTAATACAATGTATTGTTTTTTAGGAGGAGTGGAAAAGAGTGGGTAATCACCCCTATTTTACCTCACCATCCTAAATGATGGGGAAAATACCCCAAAAAGAAGATGGGTGTTGGTATGTTTTAATTGATGAAGGTTGAGTGTATTTATAAAATTAAAATACCTGAATATATATATGCACACAGACAACACACAATATTGTCCAATGAGTTTAACATTAATATTTCATCAACCCTGTATACCTATAATACCATACTACCATTACTACATGATTAAAGTACTAAATAAAACACCACCACATCAATCTACCAAAGACAATCCACAATTTCATTTCTATAAATTAAATATTCAACCATTTTCTTGAATATTACATTACCATCCACCATTCATTAATTAATCCATTTAACCTAATATTTATGTCCATCCCTATTGTTGATATTCAATTCCTCAGTTCATTTACCACACATGACTTCCATCATACCTTTATTTTTCTTCCCAACCCATGATTTTTCCATTAATGATTTCCTAATTCATTTTACATTTCTATCAGTCAATTATGAAAAGGTACCCTAAAACAACCAAAATATCTCACCATAATACCCACATATTAGCCACTAAACTTTCACAACCCACATATCACCATATAACTGATCTGGTCAGCACACCAATCGTATAGAACCCCATATGGATCACACAACCATGAGCACAATAAAAATCATAATATTTATAAATAATTATAGATTAAAAATTCTTATAATTTCCACAAATATTTAAAAGTAATTTAACATTACATCATTATCTATTACATGTGTTTTTCATCCATCTTCCATATTAACATATATATGACTCCTTATCCATATATAACAAAATCTCCATTAATGAGTGGTAGATTTGAACAATAATTCCCTACATGGGTTAACAATACACAATATCTAATATATGGAAGGGACAATGATAATCATCTTCATGGAATGATACAACAAGATAAATAATGATATAAGTAGTATTCACATGCAAAAATGCCCACCACCTTTAATCAAATTAATCCATTTTATTATCATATTTAGTTAATCAATATTTCCCAACAATTATAGACCAAAAACAGAATAATGGAAAAAATTCAATAAATTAAGAGATAATATTGATCCCCGACATATAAGTTTTCTATGTTTAACTACACCAAAAACTAGGGGAAAAGAGGGGTTATGTCTCTAACTAAAATGTAACATACTATTATAAAAAATATATTGAGAAAGTTTATTGAACACACATATAATCACATGAATAGGGATTCATAATAATGTATGATGACTCTCAAGACTCAATACCACTATTCTATAAATTTTTAACTCAATGTAAATAATAAAAGACCCAAACTATAACAACCATGTTCTTTCATTCAAAATTAAACATAATTTATTACATAATATAATTACATTATATAAGATAGAATATTGAGAGGCCTATTGTCATTGGGGATTATGAAAATTATATAACAACTCATAACATAATACAAAACATAATTATTGAACACTTATTTTACATGAAAACAACATTCCATTGTACATAACATTGCACGTGATAACCTAAAGACATGAATAAGAAAAGAGTGAGAAATAAAGCCCAGTAAGAGAGTAAACAAGGAATTACAAGAAGAATAAAATAACATTTAGGCAATAGGCATATCAATTCAGAATAATATATACATGATCATAAATGCATGATAGAGTATGATTATCATAACATGGAAATGTGGAAACAACATTTAACATGATTTTAGCATGAGCCAAGGCTTATTGCAATAGAGTATAAGTAAACCCACATTTCACTTGAATTAGTATCCTAATTTCACTTGAATTATGATTATACTAAACATTAACCAATGAATTGGAGTGCCATCAGGGCGCACCCTTCGTAATCATTTCATTTCATTAATAGGTGTGTCACATGGATCATTTAACAAGGTTTCATTAAAAATAATCATCTATTACATGATAATGGAATGTTGAATTAATTAATAAAAGTATATAATCAAAATGTAATTGTCAATAAAGGTTAATAACTTTGATAAGAAAATCGGTATGGTATTCATTACACAATGACATTTGCAGTGAAAAATATTGTGCAATTTCGGCAGCATTTCGACATGACATTGGAATTCAGAAAAATTGTTGATGAGTGATAAAGGGGGTATCATTATATGTACATGATTTTTAATGTAAGGGGGTAATATATATACATTTACCAATATATTTAATGTAATTTAGATTCATAATACAAAATAATTTCTTGAATTTAAATGAAGAGAGAGAAATTCCTTACAGAATTTCAACATGGTAACAGGTGTAAATGGGAGGTATTAATGATAGAGAAAGGGGTATGTCATCATGGTACAAAATCAGAGAATTATGGAGAGATGATAAATCATTACCAATTTTTTTTAATTTAAAACAATATTTTATAACATTATAAATAAATTGGGACAAAATTGATAAAGGAAGAAATTCCCTACTTGGAAGTGTGATACCAAGGGATTGGGTGATGCTTGAGAGAGGCTTCATGGGATTTTGGGGAGACTTGGGAACATTATAGGTAAAGGAGGGAAGGGTTTTTTATCATTAATGTATTTTAGTGAAGAATAAGTGGGAGAATGGGCAGGTTTATATAGGAAACGAGAGGGAATTCTTTATTATTTAAGTATTGGTAACATCACATTAAACTAATCATAACCCAAAACCAACCCCTGGTTTCTTCCAATGGTTCTTTTTCAAAGGTTAGTGTAAAAAATTATTTTATATGTAAAATGGTGGAAATTCTTAAAATATTAGGAATTATTTTGTGGATTTGTCTTATACTCTTAAGGAAATCAATTAAAAAGTAACAATGTTTTAAAAGTCTTGGAGGGTCCACTAAAGCTTTTAAAATAAATAAAAAAAACCTAAAATGAAATTATTTTAATGGTGAAACATATATTGACCGAACATACTATTTATAGTACTTTATTATATTAATATTATGACTTTATGATTTCAAAAAACAAATTATATAATTAAACGACAATTATGTTTTACCTAAAAATTCAACTCTCTTAAAAAATTATTCAAAATTCATAGTTGGATAATTTAGAGGTCCTGATTTCAAAAAATAATAATAATTTTATCTAAATAATTTCCAAAAATATGTTAATTTTAACTTTAAAAGAATTCTACATTTATCAAAAATTTAATGGTTTTGACAAAAACGACTTTCAAACCATAATAAAAATTACAATTGTATTCCTAAAAATTATATGCTCATTTATATTTAAAATGTAATATATTAATAATATTCTATTAAAATTATATTTAATTCAAAAATAAATTAATTGATCAAAATATATTTCTTAATTGTGTATTCACTAAATATTATTATTTTTGTTTTAAAAACTATTGGAAAAGTAACAGTTATAAAATTAATGTATAATCCTTATTCTATGCTAAAAAATAAATCCCATAATGATAGTGCTAAGGTATTGTTACTTAACCCACATATAACACCGGAATATTAACTAAGGGTATATTTTGTGATGGAAAAAGACTCTTGGGTGGGCTGAGATAACATCCCTTGGGTGTTAATCTCTATCAACATCCACTTCACTTGTAGGAGGTTCTGTTCGAGCTTAACGTGTTGAAGCTCAACATGTGTTTGGTCAATAGTAAATACCAATGTTGCCACCTATTTTACGAGCTCTAAAAAATAGTCTTCATATGGAGAAATTCTAATAGATGAGGACATCGCTTCATTTCCCTTAGTAAATTGGATTTTTTTAATGTCCTATATTTATACTATTAATGTGATAACTAGTTAACATCTATATTAGTGACCGTAAAATTTATTAATGGAATTTTGAAATAAAAAATCATAAAACCAATGAATAATAAATCATTTAATTAAATCAAGATGAATTTTCATTAACAAAAGTTTTGGGACCTTACACAAATAGTGGTTATCTTATACATTAAGATTGCAGATAAAAATCATGGAATAACTCTGAAGATAAATTAAACCAACATTCCTTTTCCAAATTCATTAAATATAGTTTCATTTAAATGACATGGGACAGCCCATTTAAAAAACATTGCATCAAGAAATTAAAATATACATTCAAACACCCACTAAAAAAATTAAAAATTATTATTAATCCATAAATGCTTTATTTTTCATTAGAAAGCATTTTTATCTAAATATTTTAAAATATGGGTATTTTGAAAAATTGATATTTTGAAATTTATTATAGTTACTAAATTAATGTATTGACCTCATGAATTCAAGAGACTAAACAAATTAAACACATATTTTAGGTTAGAATACATTTTTTTCATTATACATGAGAAAATATCCTATCATTTTTAGTAATTCATCACTATATATTACGAACCCTTATTCTCTACCAATTTTTATGACAATATTTACACTAACCAAAATTATCATTATCTACATGAAGTTTTCTTCACATTAATTTTTCTCTAAGAACATGGATTCCTACCATATTAGAATTTTTCTAATATTTCATAGTTATGATAAATTTCTCAAACATATTTGGCAGTATCACTTTAATCCATGGAAACTATAGATATTTGTAATTATGGATAGTATGGTCCTTTTTTCAATAACTACCGTATGAGAATGATCCATTCATATTCCATTTATTATATTTATTTGATCCAGTAATGATACTTGTTATATCCAAAATTAAATATTTCTGAATTTTGTATACAAATCATCTTTCTTAATTTTTTAAATGTAATCCTAAAATGAAATTAATGTTCTAACATACTCTTGGAATATATGAGAATATAATATATAAATACTATAACAAACTAATCAAGGTAATATATAAAAACATTAATCATTATTTGAATTTAGATAATGAGGTAATTGTTAAGTCCAAATGTCTTCACTATTAATTCATAATATTGATACCTCATACAAATGGTTGTATTTGGTATAAACACTCTTGTGACCCAAAATTAGTGACATTTAAATCAAATAGTTATCTTGGTAAATTATTGATATATGTATAGTTGATAAAAAATTCCTTAGTATGGTATTGATTATACATAATTTTGATAGTGATCTGGTTATGTTCTCAAAACTAAATTCAAGGACACAATGAACCATATTTATTCCTATAAAAAAGAACATGTTCACCTCATGGTAAAACAATAAGGAATACGTATCACTTTTATAGATTCTCTTAGAGTTTCTTATTCTATTCCTTCAACTAAATTGTTAAAATTCTATAAAGGGTATTGGAAATTTTATTATCACATGGTATGAGTTATATTAAAAAATAATATTTCTTGAATTAGTGAAATACATGGAATCACTTTTGAAAATAAAACATCATATTCCCAAACAATAAGAATACATTCAATATTGAGTTTTTCCTCAATAATTTAAGATAAATATTATTCCTGAATATTTAGTATGACCCATATAAAGGATTTAAAATTCATTGGATGTTTATATATATCATCAAACCAGTAGATGATCATTGGTTGATTTGGAATATTAAATTTTAATTCCCTTGGTATTTGATATTGGATCTATATATAGACAATTAATCCATTCCTAAAATCACAAAAGAAAATTGACTATAGAAAGAATAAAAATATTTTTAGGAAGTATATTCCTAGATCATTTTATCAAAGAAGTGGTATAAACATGATATAAAGTTATCATAACATTAGGAGTATATATTGAAAAATAAATATCTATATTCTTATGTACTGATGTGATACTATTAAAAAATTCATTAAATGTTAAAAAATGGGATGAACAGAATCCAAATATGACATATGTTGATTCTGAATGAAAAACAATTATACATTTCTATATTTGATTTAGTTTCTCATAAATTTCAAACATAAAAAAGTTTGTGTGAATTTAAATCCACATTGATAAGAGTATGAAGTATTATGATAATTAAAATCATTATAGATATTTCCAAATTTATGTCAACTTCTTTGAAACTATGGAATTCTAGGATTAAATCAATATTTTCAATGATCAATTCCTATCAGAATTTCAAACCACAAATATATTCAAATAACTTATAATCATCAATGAATATTATTTAAATTAATAAAATTATATCCCCTATGTATTTCAATCTATATCTATATTTATTAAATTTTATCATCAAAAAATTAAAGATTAAGTCAATACCCAAACAAAATTATTAGGGTTATCACCATTAGGTGAATTTGTGATAAAACATATATCCAATTTTTAATTTGATGATTGGTATTTAAATGTTAAGAAACTACCCAATAACAAGTTTTATAATTTTTTTGGATTTATCATATACTTAGGCTTATCTGAAGAGTTCTCAACAATTTTTTATAATCCTAATCTACAAAAATAACTATACCCTATTTTGATACCAACTAAAGTGAGTCAAAAATCACTTACATAAATATTACATCATTTTATATGACTATTAAATAAATATCAGAATATTAAATGCATGATATCTATAATGTTTTATTGTATTTAGAAACTACATACATATTAAACTTATTTCAGGAATGAAATTCATAATTACTAATAAAGAACTCAATTTATTGTAACTTTTCTATAAATATCCAAGTAGTTACATTATTCACTACCTTGTAAAATTGAAATATAAGAAAGTGTGATACCAAATACTCTGTATGGGTAAAAGTGTATGATATTAATTGATTATCGTATTTCATCATATGATAAGAATAAGGGAATGAGAAAGTGGTCATAACCTATGAAAGGATGCCCAATAAGTCCTAGATAACAAATCCTCAATCATGGGATATGATTTTCCATAAAAATACAAGAGTAATAATAGTGTTAAATCATCAATAATAAATCAGTATACATGAGGAAATATTATAAGAATATGCTATAAGTTTTTTGATTACACATAAGACTATAATTTCATTTTCTTATTTAAGTATCACTGCTATGATTTTCATAGTGGTCATTGTCCCATAGTCGATTTTGATCACCCATCATTCCATTTTATATTTTCTAAGGAGATTATAATCATTACCCAATGCATTTTAGGGATATATAATTTCAATCACATATATTATATAAGGATAATTATTCATCATCACACTATAAGATCATAAAACAATTCATCGTTTCATCATATCGTAATTAAATATTTGGAAAGAAATGAGTTTCATAGAAAATTACTTATAAAATCATAATCATAATATATCCAGAGAAAAATAATGTATGGTATAATAATATTTTAGTTTTAAATAAGTATAAATAGTAAAAATATGATGAAATATTTGAAAAATACATTCATAACAGAATTAGAAACAATCTTTGCAAAAAATAGAAAATCTCATTTTCTTTAGGCATATTTTAAAAACCAAAAATTAAGAAATTAATTAATATAGTATTATCTTTTAAAAAACCATTAAAACAAGTAAATTATGCATCAGGGTGAATAATGTGCATAATGATGGGAAAATCTGTTCATTCTGTAAACATTTAGAGAAAATTCATTACTCAATTTTTTATGAAAGTAATAAAATGACCCATTTAGAAAATAAAAATAAGATTCATTAAAAAAATTCTAAATAAATTCAAATATTATAGAAAAATATAAAATAAAAATATAAAATTATAAAATAACACTAGTAATTTTTTCAAATAAAATGGATATGGAATAGAAATATTCTTGACCATCATGAGAAATTATGATGAATTTTAATGAAATCATTTTTTATATTTTTCAGTACCAAAGATAGGGGAAATAGATAGAATAATTAAAAAACACATAATAACCAAATAAGAATAAAATATATGGTGTTTATGAGATAAATAATGTCGAAATTCCAATAATATAAAATGAAACATAAACAAAATCTATTTAATATTAGAATGTATGATATACTATTTAAAATTTTGTAATCATTTAATCAAAACCTGAATAAATTGATAAACTTATACTGATTTTTAAATACCAATTATTTCGATGAAAATAATTATAACATATTTTCATGGGAAGCACATTCACCACAAAAAATAAATATTGTGGGGAATATAAAACATATCTCAAGAAAGGGAAATTTTAATGAGGAAACCCTTACCTCAAGTACCTAATAGATTCATACAAACTATATTCTCATGTATAATAAATGTATACATAATATAAATCTATTTAAAATCCATTATCATAATTATATTACTATATATAATTCCTTTATAATTTCCAATCATCAATTTATTAACAATGCTTAATTATAATCAATATATGGGTGTTAATTGTTCTACTTTCTATAAATGTACCAGTTTTATAATTCAACCCCTTTAGCCTCGATCATGGTTCTATAACCTTAATATTGTTACAAATATAATATAAATTTATTTGTTAATTTGTTATAAAAATTCATCTAAGGTAGATTAAAAAATTAAATACAGCGCCTCTCAGAGGCGGTAGCCCGACCGTAGACATTGGGGATGATTTCACTTTTTAATCATAGGATATAAATGAAGGTAAATTAAAATTTATCATTAAATAAAAATAATTATTCTATAAATATCATATATATATTAATTAAATACATCTATATAGTTATCCTTGGGAGGTGGTGATGACAATGAGTTACATTACTTCATAGTAGTGGTAGACCGCACATACACATAAAGGACACTTTCATAATCTATTAGATAAAAGGAAGGTAGAAAATTTTTACACAGATAAGACAATAAATTTTAGTATAGTAAATAAAATTATTTACTTATCTTAATATTAATGTGGAATTTTTTAAGGATATTTAATTAGAATTAATCATAAAAAGGACCAATAAGAACATATACATATTCCTTGGATAACCACCTTTAAAAACACTATTAAGGATTATTGGAATGGTCTTTTGGGAAGAAAATAACCTATAGAAATATATAATGATTGTTTGAAGTTACATGGTTATCTATTTGTCAAAATAATGTTCTCAATTGTTTTCGATATATTAGAAGAGGTGGTTCCTTTTTATAAGTGTTGGTAGTGGCGCACTTGTAAATACCCTTAACATTAAAATAATATAATTCCATTTTCATGGAATAGTGGAACAAAATAGACATATTTTATAAATTATGATATTTTAATTTCTATATCAACTCAAAAAACTAATATTTATATATGTTTGATTATATCTTAAATTGATCCTCTTCTTCACCCATTTATCCCTTACCATGGAGAGAAAATTTTGTCTATTGTAATTATTCCTAGCGGATAAAATTATGTTAACCTTATTACTAAATTTATTATTATTATTATTATTATTATTATTATTATTATTATTATTATTATTATTATGGAATCAATTTAGAATTATTTAATCCCTATAAGAGGTAGATATTATTTTTAATATTTATGTAAAAAAACACGTAACAATTGCTTCTAGAAAAAATATCTCTATGCATAAAAATGATTTTATATTAATTCATTTCCTAGTAACAAACATTTTAAAAATGTTCATTCATTAGATTATTTATATTATCATAAATTACATTAAAATAATTTATCAATACTTATTAATTTAATTCATTAAGATAAAATACATTTCCTACAAAAGAAATATTTCTCTACAAGTTAATACTTTTTACCATAATTTTTTTTTATATTTATTTCTAACCACATGATAATTATTTTATAAATGATTATTAATTTTTTTAAATCTATAAAAAAAACTTCTAAAAATTTTTACTACTCTAAATAATATAAATTAATTATTATTTAAAACATGTATAGTAATATAATTTTTTTAAATAATACACTTTTTTTACAATGAATAATTAACATAGTACTTATTAAAGCTATTTAATTAATTTTACTAATTGTGTTTCATTTTAATTTTATTGTAATTTATTTTATATTATATTATAATAAATCATTACTCACTTATTATCTGGGGTTTTCACGTCACAAGTTGTCAAAAACATCAAATTTATTTAAGAGAATATATTCTAAAATCTATAGGTGGTACAAAAACTTGAGAAACTAATCTAGTATTATTTATGAAAATATCCCATCATCGATCCTCAGAATAAGGAAATAGATTTTCAATTTTCAGTCCTCATAATTATCTCACAAATAACTTATCATACCAACTTTATCTTCATCATTTAATTTCCCTCAAATCACATCATTTTTTCAATTCATTTAGCTTTCACCAAAAAATAAAATCAAATTTCAAATTTTAAGGTGAATTTATATATAATATTATTGGTTCATGAAACTATTAATCATTTATTAATATACTACTCTCTATTCCTTAGGTATTTTATAGTTTTAGTGTGGAATTGCTACTATGGATGGATTACACTTACTAGTATAAAACTGAATATACCCTATATTATCAATACTCATCATTATAGAGTCACTCTATCTCACAACATGAATATAAAAACAACCAAAAATCCATCATGGAATGAATTAAGTCATTAAATAATAATAATCTTTAATCCAAATAAACATAACCCTTTTTCTCCGTGAATAATCATGATTTTAAATCAATGATGAATATAACACTATAAACAAACATTCAATCTCCTAATATGAAATTCTCTCTATATAAAATTTTAAATTAAAAAAGAATTAAATTTATGAACATATAATTATTATATATGGAATATTTATTATTACATATAATTTATTGAGTTAAAATTATTCATATTCAATTTAAAAACCCAGAAATCCCTTGTTATTTTTTAAAATATATGAGAATTTTACGAGTTCGCGAAAATTGATGGCGCGTGTTTACAGGTCCCGGTGTGCCCAGAATGAATTTCTAAAACTATTTTAGGGTACGTTTAGTAATCATGAGATTAGGTTTTTGTAACTTTGTAACAGGTTCCCAGAATTGAAATATGAGGGCATCGTTGAACTCGCAGTGCTGGTATTTGCTTAACGAGTCCATAACCTCGTCTACAATAGGTCGAGGGTGAAATATTGTTTTTCACTTTTTCATGGAGGAATAGAAAAAATATATTTACCTTTTTTTCATGTAACCTTCCTTGGGGATATGGAGGTGATGACCACCTGAACTAAAAACTCCCTATTTGAGTTCAAGGGTTGGGGGTCACCCGACCCTTAAACTCCCCTTCAAAGGGAGATAAATTTTGGAACCCTCCAACTATAATTATGCCACCTCCCATTAATTAATTTTCCCAATTAACTTTGTCATTAATTATATTGATAAACTTAATTTATTTTGGTGGCCTCATTAATTGTTTTTTTGGGGGAAAGCCATTGGTGAAAGGGAGAACATTATAGGATCATTCTCTCCCAACAATGAACGCTCCATCTCCAATGCAGAACGATGACGACGCTTGAGCCCGGATCAGAGGCATCTCTCGGAAGCGACAAACGCCAATGTATTTGACAACAATGAATCGACATCCTTCCTTCCCTCCTCACTAATGTCGTTGGAGGATACTTACTTCAGGATTGACAAACATTAATCTATCTTCAACCGCGGATGATCTTTAACAGAACCTTCGACATAGTGGTTTTGTTGTTCTTCTTGGTTTGCATTGAATTTATACACTTGAACCACCTGATACAAATTTAATTTAGAGTGTGAGGGCCAAGAGAACACGGTAGATACCTCCACTATTCTTCATGATTGAATATTTATTCATGGTATAGAAAGGTGGTGGCCGACACCACGGCCGACCATAATAAAGAAGGCAGCAACGCGACCTCAATGCTAAAGAAGAGTTGTGGCACGTCGGCCGTGATAGTGGAGGAAGGGTGGCCGACATTCAACCGGCCACGGAGGGGTGGCACACGACGCGCCACCATCAGAGCAAGGGGCTGCATCCCACTTGGCTGCGGTGGATGGTGGATGGCGGACTATGATCATCTGGCTACAGAGGGGTGGTGCACGACATGCCACTAAGAAGACCAAGGGTCGGCCGTTTCGGCCGGCCGATCTAGATCTAGTGGGAACCTTGCGGGTCCCTCGTCCTACCTGGGGACCAAATAGCCGAATCCATTCAGTGTTTGATAGTGGGGGCGCGTGACCCCCTTCATGCATCCAGGTCGGGCCGACCAGCGCGGGCTGAGCTTTCCAGCTTGAGCTGGACTGCCCAGCGAAGGCCAGGCCAGACCCAGCAGGTCGGTCTGAGTCGACCCAAAACGGGTCGGCCTAGTGGGTCGGGCTAGGTTGGTCTGACTAGGTCTGACCAGACCAAGACCATTTTTGACCCATTTCATAATTTTATCCATAACATGGAACATGTTGTCCATTTTAAGAACCGTCTACGGCACTGTAAAACGATGAGCAAGATGGTCCCTTTGGTATACCCCACAGGAGATTTGGACAATGTTGGGGTGTGGTGTGGTTGGATTGAGCACGAATCCAATAGGTCCCTTGAGACTAAAAGGCTAATAACTTATAGAATGGGGATTCGATTAATTCACCATCTTTTTCATTGAGACACCTATGATGTGGAGTTTCTTTCAGATAGTTCACTGTGGGACTTAACATAGTTGTGGTATCTAACATTGGCTTGAGGAGAGGACCCTCTCGGAGAAAAGCATGCTTAGTTCAGGAACCTTGTATCTATCTATGATGACATACAACAGATTTACTAATATCATGTGTGGGGTTGACAACATACTGATGAAGTACTAGGATCTTGTGTGGGTATTACGATGTACTGACGATGTACTAGGATTATGTGTGGGTTGGGCGATTTACTGAAGAAGTACTAGTATCATATGTGGGTCTGAAGAGGTAGTGATGATGTACTACGATCTTGTGTGGGTCTAACAACGTACATACGATGTACTAGGAGCCTGTGTGGGTCTGACAATGAACTAATGATCTAATAGGATCCCTTGTGTGTTTGATGACGTACTGACAATGTACTATGATCCTATGTGGGTCGGAAGACGTACTGACGATGCACTAGGATCTTGTGTGTGTCTAACGACGTACTGATGATGCACTAGGATCCTATGTGGGTCTAACAACGTACTGGCGATTTTCTAGTATCATGTGAGGGTCTGATGACATAATGAAGGGGTATTAGGATCGTGTTTGGGTCTGACGATGTACTAGGATCCTGTGTGGGTCTGATAATGTACTGGTATCTTGTATGGGTCTGATGATGTTCTACGATCCAATGTGGGACTAATGATGATTTAGGATCCTTCGTGGGTCTTCCTTTTAATATAGTAAGATTAATTAATAGTTACATCTAATCATCTCTTAAACTTTTCCTAAGTTATAAATGGTATGAGCTATGTCTTTTATTTCATAGTGTTACCTTGGTGGTATTCTTCTATGTGGCATATGGGTGTGGTACATTCATTCATGGTATTCTTCCTTTTTGGAATAGTTGATATTTGGGATTTTGATTTCAACCATTTGTTTGCTCGCAATTAAGATGGGTAAACTTGATAACTTAGTCATATGTATGGGCATATTCCTATGTAGGGTTTTCTGTTGATTTCATGCCGTGTGGTTTATCCTTGGTGGATTTTTGTAAGACCATGATGGAATATGTGTCCCTACGAAGTATCATTATACTCACACCTCCATGAGCTATGCACAAACATTATTGTGTTTGGTGCAGACGACATATAGTGTTCGCTGAGGACATGAGTACATGGACTAAACGGTGCCCGAAGATGGACCTTACAGTGTGTTGGTACGCAGAGGAGGCAGACAGATGTGAAGTGTTAAAGAGGTGATTTCTACCCACCCTTCAGGTAGGAAACTCATAAAATGACCTAGTAGCTGTCATTCTCTTTCTTAAGTCGTATTGTTTTTCCAGTTGTACTTGTACCTTTACTATTGGGATTTTATTCTGGTCTCTTTTACATTCTGCACACTTTTTTCTATATAGTTTACATGTGGTCATATCTTTTTGTGTGATTTTTTCAGTGTGTTTTCAGGATATAAAGTCAACTCATTCCATATTTTAGGGAATACGACTTTCAGTGCTAGTCAACAACCCCTAGGGTATGGAAGCCAGGATTGGTGTTGTCACAGCACAAGTCCCCAGGGACGGTTCATGATAAATTGGTATCAAATGAGTCAGTTCTATAGTATAACATTGGAATATGATATTTTTAACAGAAATACTGTTTAGTGTAGTATGTGTGGTAACTAGTTTAGGGAATCTAGTATGGGTGTAGCAGCCGACGCATCCATACACTAGGACCCAGACTTCTGATTTCTGACTCAGAGCACAAAAACCCTGATTGCATTTGTGTTTTGAAAAGTTTTCTTTGTGAACTATTTGAGTAATCTCAACCGGTATAAGTTGTTGACTGTGGTGCACCTATTTCTTTCTAGGATGTCTCCACATAGACAGTCAGTTAAGGTCCTTGATAAAGTACACACTGATATCCCACCAAGCGACGAGGCCTCGAGGAAGGGCCCTCATCCATTAGAGGCACCAGCGAAGGCACCAGAGGTACCATCACCCGTTGGACCACTGATGCCACTATCCCCAATAGCATAGGGGGCATGCCTATTGAGCATGTTTCACGAGTTCCCGTGCCAGAGACCACCCATGTTCATTGGAGAGACGAACCCACAGGCAGCTGAGGATTAGCTGGAGGTCGTGGTGAGAGTCTTTTTACTAGTAGGGACACTATCTGATCTTATAGTGATCCTTTCCTCCATTCTTCTATAGGCAGCATCAGAATGGTGGTGGTGTTTGATGCTCTAGGGTCATGATGAGGATACACTTTTCTTGGCAGACTTTGAGATCCTGTTTTGGCTAGATTTTGTCCTAGTGACTCTTCACACATTGTTCATACAGATGTTTCTTCATCTCCAACAGGGAAGCATGATTGTGGCTCACTGCTCAGTGAGGTTGACTAACCTCTCATGCTACTCCACTGATATGGTTCGGGTCCCATTTTTCAGGGCCCCAGACCATCAAGCAGGGACTCGGGCGGGAGATCGACACTTCAATGATTTCTCTCAGAATCCCGACACAGGCAAGGGTGTTAGAGCGAGCCCTCTTAGTGTTGGTCTTCCTAGATGAGCAGTCACAAGTAGCGAGACCCACCACTAGACGTCACATAGCAGAGTCTTCTGCAGATGGAGGTAGGTAGATGTTATATAGGTCTAAGAGGACCAGACCTACAGGTGGACGACCACATGATTTAGGGTTAGTTGTGCAGGGCATAGGAGACAGAGTCAGTTATGCGAGGAATAGTCAGTGTTTTACATGTTATGGGTAGAGTCACATGGCCCATGACTTCATGAACCACCATACATATGATCATAAGATGGTCGAGGTACTGCCTAGTAATAGACAAAGCTACGACTGAGGTGGTCCACAGGGAGCAGGTGGATATGGTAGAGGAGCTGGCCATACAGCTGGCAGTGGGCTACGATTCGAGGTGTTACCACCACCACCACCAGATGTTCTGCCCTTACCCTAATGAGTATGTGGACAGGGGTGAGATTAGCTCTGGGTAACTAAGGCATATGACCATGGTGCTCCAGATATGATACAAGGTACGATCTTTGCCTACTCCACCTTAGCTGCAGTATATGTATACACTTGTTCTTATCATTATTTTATTGACACTGCCCTCGTTTGAAGATAAAGGATTCCAACGGAGTTGTTGGCTCGATCCTTATGGAAAGAGACACCTACGTGATAGGATTCGACAATTAAAAACTATTGACGGAAATGTGAGATTACTCTAGGAGTAAAGAGATACGGTTGGGATCTTTTATTAGCAGAATCGAGGCCTTACATCATCATATTGGGTTTGGACTGGTTATCTACAGTCCATGCTAATATTGACTGTATTAGGTGCCATGTTCCGTGTGTCCAAAAGGATGCGACAAAGCTAACCTTCACTGGTGAGAAGGGTGCCTTTTCAGCACAGGATGGACTTAGTCAGAAGAGATTACAATCGATCACTCATCAGATGTCTAGCCTTACCCTCAGATCCATTGATGTGGAGAGTCTGAGTTATCCTATAGGGGTGGACTAGTATGTGGATGTCTTCCAAAATGATTTTCTAGGTCTACATCCTCATATAGATATAGAATTTTACATTTACTTGTACCCTAAGATGGCACAGATATCAACACTAGAATATCGGATGGCTTCCACATAGCTTTGTGAGCTGTGGATACAGTTGGAGGAATTACATAGGAAGGGATTCTTTTGGCCCAGTGCTTATCATTAGGCAGCCCCAATTTTGATCTCCAAGTAAGTAAATGGGATATTTATGCTTTGTGTTGACTATCAAAACTTGATGCAGGTGATCATGAAGAAAAAGTACCCACTCTTGAGGATTGACGACCTCTTTGAACAGCTGAAGGATGGATGGTGGTTTTTGAAGAGAGTCCTTGGAACATGCTATCACCAGCTCAGAGTACGAGATTATGATGTGCATAATATGTATTTCAGAAGTCCGTACTACAATTATGCGTTTTTGGCCATGTCATTTGGCATGAACAACGCTACAGCAGTGTTCATGGAACTCCTGAACAAGATCTTCCAGTGATACATTGATAGCTTTGTAGAAGTCTTCAGTGAAGACATTCAAATATACTCAGCTACTGAGGAGGACCATTCCTATCATTTTTAGATAGTTCTGGTTAAACTATAAGAGCACCATCATTATGGTAAACTCTCAATGTACCAGTTCCGGATCTGAGAGGTTCACTTTCGGGGACCATGTCATCTCAGAGGCTGGAGTTTCAGTGGATCCAGGGAAGATTGAGGGAGTACTTTCTTGGGAGCCACCCAAGAGTGTGATGGAAGTAAAGATATTCATGGGGATGGCTGGATACTACCAGTAGTCTATTCCAGATTTATCAAGAGTTTCAGCACCTTTATTAGTGTTAATGAAGAAGGGGAAACCCTTAGTTTGGTCGGAGAGATGCCAGTGGAGTTTTCAGGTACTGAGGTAGAGGATGACTAGTGCCCCCATCGTGAGGCAACTGGAGGAGGGAGTAGGGTATGTAGTTTAGTACGACCCATTAGGGACCAGGCTCGGATGTGTCCTGATGCAGGAACGAGCAGTGATCACATATGGTTGTCGATAGCTAAGAAAACATGACCAGAACTATGAAAACCATGATCAAGTGTTAGTAGAAGTAGTATTAGCCTTGAATATGTGGAAACATTACTTGACGAGTGAGCACATTACAGTCTACTTGGATCACAAGAGTCGCAGGTATATCTTCTCTCAAAAGGAACTGAACCTGAGACATCAATGCTGGATTGTGTTCCTCTATGACTATGACTTTGATATTGTTTATTTTCCTGGGAAGGGGAACATTCTAGTAGATGTACTCTATAGAAGATATAGAATAAAACATATAGGTGAGGCGACAGAGTCGTTGGATACATTGAGGATATCCTTTATGGATTGGGATGGACTATCTTTTTTTCAGTCTCTTACAGTCACTCCCCCACTTCATCTACGAGTCAAGGAGGCATAGCGTGGGGATGCTGACTGCAAGCCTCTACGCTTAGATATTCAAAGGAAAGGCACCTGATTGATTTTTTGAAGGTGGGGAGCATGTCATTTTCATCAGAGGACGTACCATGGTACTAGTGTCGTTTCGTGAAGAAGTGTTGAGGGATTGTCACACATCCCCTCTAGCGGTACATCCAGGAGTGGGGAATATGTACAAGAACCTCCAACCATAGCACTACAATCTAGGATTGGAGAAATTAGTAGCATAGTATGTCTCTTGATGCCTCAGTTCTTAGCAAGAGAAGGCAGAGAATCGGGTACCAGTAGGCTTGGTTCATCCTATAGAGGTCCCAAAGTTTAAGTTGGATGGGATATACATGGACATCGTGACAGGACTTCCATGTACATCCAGAGGTCATGGTTCTATCTGGGTGATCATCGACTGACTCACAAATTTGGCCCACTTCCTACCGATCAGAGAGTAGAGTACATTAGAGATCTTGGTATTCATCTATATGATGGAGATTGTGCGGATATATGGAGTACCCTTGATGATTGTATCTAATCGTGATACATGTTTCACCTCCTGGATGAGGAAGGGGTTGTATGAGGCTTTTAGGATGAAACTTTTTTTGAGCACCGCCTTCCATCCTCAAACGCATGGCCAAGCTGAGTGGACCATTCAAACCCTCGAGGACATGCTACGTGAGTGCGTCCTCGACTTCGGTCGAACATAGTAGGATCACTTTCCTTTGGTAGAGTTTGCATACAACAACAACTATCACTCCTCCATTGTGATGGAATCTTTCGAGGCATTGTACAGATGACCTAACAGATCACCTTTGCGATGGACTGACTGAGGGGAGTTAGCACTCATGGGACCAGATATGGTACGGGCTACCACGGATAAGGTTCCAATCTTCCAGGAATAGATGAAGACTTCACAGAGCAGGAAAAATACTTATGTCGTTAGGAGATGGAGATCTATGGAGTTTGAGGATGGTGAACACATCTGTCTATAGGTCTCACCCCAATGGGGTTTGTAAAGATTTGGCTGGGGCGGCATGTTATCTCCGAAGCTCATAGGACCCTTCCAGGTCCTCATCAAAGTTGTCAATGTGGATTACCGCTTTGATCTTCCACCTTAGTGGAACCGGTGAACGATTTTTCTAAGTATCCCAGCCAAGAAGATACATGCACGACCCATCAAACATCATTGACCACAGTGAGCTGGTCATCGATGTTGTGGAGACATTTACAGAGGTTCCAGTTGAGATTGAGGATTGATAGGAGCGGGTCCTTCGGGGGCACTCGATACCTTTCGTGTGTGTACATTAGCAGCCCGGGAACCTCTAGGAGAACACGTGGGAGCGGGAGGATAAGTTACATGCTTAGTAACCCCAATTGTTTTCTTTGTTTGTTTTGTGGATTTCAGGGACTAAAATCCCTATGGAGAGTATAATTTGACGACCCAAAATTTCCAGGTAATTTTTTAATGATATAGGAATTTTATGAGTCCGCAAAATTGACGGTGTGGGATTCCAAGGCCCGGTGTGCCCGTAATGAATTTCTGAACTTTTTATCAGTTATGTTCAGTAATGGTTCGAGCGGGTTATTGTAACATTTGAACCGATGCTCAAAATCTAAATCTGAGGACACCATTGAACTTGTAGTAATAGTATTCACTTAAGGAGACCTTCACCTGGATTGCAGTAGGTCTAGGATGAAAGATAGTTTTTTAACTTTTTTGTGGAGGAATAGAAAAATAAAAATATTTATCATTTTTATTTTTCTTGTAAACTTCTATGGGGTCATGGAGGTGGGGACCACTAAAACTAAAAACTCAAAATTTGAATTCATTGGGTGGGGGCCACCCAATCCTTGATGTATCTTTTATTGAGAGATAATTTTTGGAACCCTCCCACTTTAATTGTTCCACCTCCAATTAATTAATTTTTCCAATTAATTGTTCCAAAAATTAAGTAGATAAACTAAATTTATTTTGGTTGGATCCTAACATATTTTTTTTGGGGGAAAGTTGGGAGAAAGAGTGAACTTTGGAGGATCATTTTCTATCAATGAATCACTCGCTAGCTCTAACAAAGAATGAGGACGACACTTGAGCCCGGATCAGAGGCATTTTGCGGAAGCGACGAACGCCGAAGTCTTCGATGACAACAAACTGACTTATGTCCTTCCCTCCTCACCAACTTCATTGGAGGAGAATTCCTTTGGGACATAAAAACTCCAATATTCCTTAAACCACAGAATATCTCTAAAAAAACCTTCGAAGTAGGGGTTTTGTTGTTCTTTGTGGTTTGCATTGATTTTATACTCTTGAACTACCTGCTACCGATCTAATGCGGATGGTGCATGCCTAGTAAACATGGACGATCCCTCCGTTATTCATCATCATTGAGGAGTTCTTCACAGTGGTGAAAGGGGGTGGTCGTCACCACGGCCGGCCAAGACGAATAAGGTGGAAACGCGACTGCACCACCATAGAAGAGTCGTGACGCGTTGGTCATGATGGTGGATAGAGGGACTCCGACATTTGGTCTGCCGAGGAGGGGTGGTGAACGATGCACCGCCGTCGGAGCAAGAGGTTGCGACCTGCCTAGCTATGGTGGATGGCAGATGGTGGCCGGCATTCAGCCAGCGACGAAGGGGTAGCCTACGACGTGCCGCCGGGAGGACCAAGGGCCGACGATTTCGGTCGGCCGAGCTGGACAGATAGGGACCCGCACGGGTCCTGCATGTTGCCGAGCAATCGAATGGACGAAGCAATTCTTTTTTTGAGAGTGGGGGTTGCGCGATCCCCCCCCCCCCCCGCATGCGGCAATGTCGGGCTGCCCACTGTGGGTAGGGCCGCCCACTGTGGGTCGGGTCGGGCTGCTGGCCTGGTCGCGTCGTGGGCTAGGCCGGACCTAGAAGGTCATGCCAGGTCGACCCAACCCGGGTAAGCCCAGCTCATCCCGACTGGGTCGGACCGGATACGGACCAGTTTCAACCCATTCCATAATTTTGGCCATAAATTTGGCATCAGGCATCTGTTTGATGAACTATCTACGGAGCTGGAAACCATGGAGAGAGTCAGTTCATTTGGAATACCCCACTAGAGATTTTCATAATGTTTTGGTATAGTCGGGTTGGATCGAGCACGAATCCAACCACACCCTCAAGACTAAAATACTAATAACATACATATCAGGCATCTGATTGATGTGTCGTCTCTTGCATTGAGACCCCTATGATGGTTATTTGAACATAAAAGGCAGTGGAATCCCTAAACATGATAATGGGGAGTTGAATAAGACTGAAGTTCTGTATGTGGATGGTTTGTGTAACAATATAGTTAGTTTGATTGATCTCTATGACTCATGCCAGATTATGAATTTCAATCAAAAAGGTTATAATATAAGAGTACAGAATGAGAATTATTTTATGAAGGGATGCAGAAGAGAGGGAAACATGAATCATGGCGATAGTAAATGAAAAAATTTCTACATGACCATTGACGAAAAAATCCACCTATGGAATCATAGATTAGGGAACACAAATCAGAATGTCATTGAAAAGATATCTAATATGATGATTTCAATGGGTATCCTCAACCTGAAGCGTGAACAAGAAATGGATTGTGATGCTTTCATATGGGGGTGCTGGTCAGCAATTTCTATCGACCAAAGAAGAAAAGATCATCTAAACTTCTTGATCTCATTAATATAGAAATATGTAGCCCAATAAATTTTTATAGAATGCATGGAGAAAGGTAAATAATTCATATAACCAATGATTATAGTATAATTTCATGTGTGATGGTTTTACACAAGAAACAACAAGGTATTGATTGCAAGAAAATGTATCTTCGAAACACTAAGAATGATACTGGGCAGACTATAAATGTTTAGTCATCTAAAAATAGAGGGGAATACACATCCATTGAGTTTGAAAATTACCTAGAGGGACACGAAATACAACATGAGGTATTTGTTGTGAGAACTTCATTGAAAAATGGATATTTGAGCACCAGAATCGATATGTGAACAACATGGCAAGAACTATGTAGGTTGAGAGTTGTATCTCTCACCATTACTGGTAAAAAAAATTCAAGATGAAATTTACATTCATAATTGAACAGGGATCTATAGGGGAGAGACAAAGACACAATATGAATTTAGGCATGGAAGGAAGCCATATTTGATTTTTTTTCTACTTTTCTGTAAGTAAATGGTTCATCTGAAACAAAGAAGAAAATCAATGGAAGTATGTTGACAATTTAGAATAAATAATATTCCTTGTTTACTCGCTGAACAACATAACCTACAAGTGTATCAATAAGTGCTTCTAATGGATTGTGTAACGTAGTGGTGTTATTAACATTGATGAGAAAACTACAAATGCTTCAAGGAACTATTGTGAGGATGTAATAGAAGATGAGAAAAATGTTAACATGGAACAATTGATAATATAGATGTATAGAAAGGTGTAAAAAATTATCATGGGTCACAACAATATGTTTATTTAGAAGAATAATCAGAAGAGGTAATGTCACAGAATAAGGTACTGTTGAACCTCACATAAGAAATATATGAGTGGAAATTGATTCATCTAACATCATAGGGGATAGGAAAACTATCAAATAGACAAAGAGAATGATAAATAATACATAATATGCATTCTTGTCAGTTGTGGAACCATACATATTTAAAGAAACTCCAAAAGAAGAATAATGGGTTAAATATGCGAATGATGAGTAAGATGAGATTGGAAAGAATAAGGTACATGGGATCTAGTTAAGAGACCCGAAAATTAAAATTTTATTGGTATAAAGTAGATTTTCAAGAATAAATTCATTGAACATGGAAGTGAGATAAAAACAAAGAATGATTTGTGTGTAAAGGATATTCAATTATTCAAGGCATGGATAATGATGAAACATTTTATTCAGTGGCTAGTTCTCTAATTGAATTTGTCAAGAGATTTCCAACAAAACCAAAGGGGATATTGTTGGAACCAAGGCTATTCTCTGATTAAAATGGTTTCTGTTTTGTTTTTTTTTTCAATCCTCACATGGATGATCAGAGATATTTAAAGGAAATGGATCATATTTTTCCTGATGTATGTAATATTGATGTTGGCATAATTTCCCAGTGTTTTAAAAAAATTTGGGGTCCAAAATGAGGAGAATTTCAAGCATTGAGAAAATTGGTTTCTCTTAAAGGCCTTATTAGAATATGGAAAAGGAATGAGTTTCACAGTTATGGGCTTCATGAAGTGTGTTTCGAAAATACATAATGAATTCTAATGGTGATCTCTGCGAGTACGATGATCTTTGAAAACAGAATAGAAGAGGAGCATTGTGAGTGTATCATTATGTTGACACAAAGGGTTTGATGGAGAGAATCATTCCAACGTCATATTTAGTGGGTATTTGGGATGGGAGGATCTCTACAAAAAAGTTTTTGACTCATTCAGAAAATGTACTAGAGGTAGTGGAGAATTACAATCATCCCTGACTATAAGTAAAACCATAACCTTCTTCATTTGTTATGAAATATTTTTAGAATAAATCTGAGAACAATATGATTTTGTAAAGAATTGTGTCCTCAAAAAAACTGTGATTTTATGAAAGATTAAGATTTTCAAAAATACTATTCTAGACTTGATCGATATCAATGATTCTATGTATTGTTTTCTTTGTGATGGTTGGTTGATCCATGTTGGTTCAGTGAGATTCATGAAGGAAGGATGTCCCGTGAAGGTAGTGTTCTTCATAATGACAAGATGTTCTACAAAGGTGAAGGAGCTTTCTGATGTTGTGTGATTTTTAATGTATTTTTCTTCGCATAATAGTGAGCATTCTAAAGTATCGAGTTTTGAGAAGAATGTTATTTGAGAAGGATCTTGGTGACATATATTTCTTGAATATCAGTTTTATGTGAACAATGTTTTCAGGGTGTATAAACATAGTCTATTGGGGAAAGAATTGTCTCATGACAGATAGACACATATAATTTAATGGAAAATCATTGAAGTCACCTTCAATTCAATAAAACAAGTTAAACATATTTCAATGTAGTGAGTTTGGGGGAGGCAATAGAAGTGTTTTGAGAGAAAAAGTGTGCTATCCCTGAACCTTGGTAAAGGTAGTTTTCCTAGAACCTAGTTACTATGTCAAAACATGTGTATTCTACATCTTATTAAGATTAGTAGATTTTGGAATAGCCAATACACTATCAGAGTACACTCCTAGGATGTATCCCTTAGTGGTGAACCATGTAAAAGTGTATTGTTTTCGATCTTCATGTGACTGTATTATTATTCTTCTATGCCAGCATACATGTTTAATGTCTTCCTACCAATGTTGTTATAAGACCCTTCAAGTAAAATTAAAAGGATGACACCCTGATTCAGCCCTATCCTATATGGGTTTATTGTGGTCCTTTAGGTTATGGGGATCTAGTGGTCTATGCTCATCAGTGGATGGTGTGTGGTCATTAATTACCTTACTAATGATGTTTATTATGTTACAAATGTATTGAGTGTCTCGTGGTTGCTTCATGTATCGATTTACATTTCAATTATCGGTTAGTCTTTTTCCTTTTCTAAGGCCTCATTTTCCAATATCTTTCTTCCAGAAATATTTTTATTTTTTTTATGTTTTCAACTTCAATAAATAGATTTTATTTTTAAATAAAAATGATATTTCCAGAGTAAATAAATCTAATGGAGCATACATGTGTCTACACCACCTTATTTTTATGATATTTTGGGAATATTTAATATTGAAAATACATTATCTCATGTTAAATTTTTTTATCTAAACACCAAGCTTCCAAAATGATACGATTTGGATAACATAATAAAGATGATAACAAAAAATCTGATAATGATTAGGTTAATAGTGCATACCTCAATAATGATGGATTTAATGATTTTAAAACAAATTACCATAAATTTTATGATAATGGATTTGATGATGTTATATCATTAAATATTTAAGATTATCTGGGGATTATTTCACTGTTGATTTAGAATTTTAAATAAAGACTATATGAAACATATATTTAAAATGGTTTGGTGGTTTATTAGTTTAAAAAATTAAAATTTGAGGGCTATATGAATTTAAATAAAGTAATATGTCATATGTAGATATATAGTGAGCATATATATGTACCTAAATATAAATTCTTGAGGTATGTTTTTATATGAAATAAATAAGAGGATTTTTATTTTATATATCATTGGTAGTTAATGAGTTAGGTTTCATTTCCCAAAAAGTGATTTATATGAATAAAATATGGTGATACATATGAAAAAAAAAATTATAACATCCATTTTTAAAATAATGTTATTTTTAGTGATAATTTCTCTTGAAAGTGAGAAATTTTTTTATTGATGACATTTTATTATATAATAAAATAATTTTTATGTAAATTTACTTCAATTGATAAGAATTACTTGGGTTATGTATAAAAAAATTGTGTTATCGAGAGAGTTTTAGGTTGTTTAAATAAACTAAGTGTTTAGATAGTTTAAATAACTATATAAGTTTTATCATTTGGATACAATAATATAATTATATTTTTCTATAAAGGATGGTCTATGTTTTCAATATAATGATTTATTTTTATTTTTTGTTGCCAAGAAATTATTTCCCCCAATACGATGAATGAATAAAATGTATAGGTTACCCTAGATTGTGTCATATAATGGATTTTAATGATATCAATATTACTACAATTAGTCAAATAATGAAATAAAACCCTTTTTGGATTAAGATATTCAATGAGAGGTCTTAAATAATAAATATAAAATAAGTAATACACCATTTATCTTATTCAGACATATTCTTCAATAAATTATATGAATATATTTCAAAAAAACAAATAGAATCTTATCTCTGTTGGTATCTACTAACTATATGAATAAACAAAATATTTGGTAGGACCCTGTAGTTCATAATATCATGTTAGTACCTTAGTTTAAGGGAGATAATGAGAAAGAGAGTTCTGATATATTGATATATCAAACAAGATGGTGTCATATTTTGATTAAACTCCTTTATATACGAACCATTGAATTGACCAAAAGTTTAACAATAACATACATTTCAAAAACACCCTTCATAAATATTTTGTTACATCTTGTGATTTTTTATGATATATATTTATCCAAACCCACATAGAATTTTTAGTATTTAAATATTCAATATATTAAATTAGTTCATGTTACCCAATAAAATTATGTATTAATGGAAATTAAAATAACAATTGTACAGGAAAAAAATTGTGATATGAATAAAATTAATTGGATATTGTATTAACCATCATTACATGTTTTGGTAACAATTATCTCATAAAAATTGAAATAAGGAATATACCTATAACATTATATGAAATAAATATAGGGTATTATATCACATTTTGTAGTAACACCATATCATGGATGGTGATATTTTTCATTAACACTCACACATATTTTAATCCCTCATTCTCACTTAAGAAGTATTTGATTAATATACATTTAAACTTATATCACAACATATGAATAAATTTTTTTAAATCTTATTTTAAATTATTTTCGATATCGTCCATTTTTTTGGACTATTTGTAAAAAACCCACATAGATTAGTACGAGCAGTTTATAAAAAAATCTAATTCACATAATATTTTTATGTGATGTTATAGAGTTATGAAATTATAAAAATAATGGGAATTTTTAATTCATCACTATATTAAATGAAAAAACAAAACAAAAGTATTAATACTACTCAAACAAAAAAGGGATTTATCATTGCCTATATAAGATATATATATATATATATATATCCATATAAATATCAATTATATATATATTATAAATAATAATCTACTATAAGATTTTTATTATAGGAATAATACTGTGGACATATCATTTTATTATAGTATAACTCCAACATCGTCAATTCTCTGAGAAAAGGCATATTAAGATTGAAGTGTATATCTCATAGACATCCTCTAAATGAATACATTATAGGTTATTAATCTAAATAAAAGAGTACATAAAATTTTACTCTAAAACATATGACTATACACTTATTTAGTATTTCTCAATGATGTATTATAAGTCAAACCCATCATATAGGATCCAAAATCTCGTCTAGGTTAAAAAAATTAGCCATATGATCTATAAAAGTCCAATCCACTCGGTAATTCTCCCAGTATCAATGATGGTGTAAGAAAAATACAAAAGTATCATGGTTAAAATTAAAGGTACCTTTCCATCATCATGTACTGGGTAATACTATGAAATGTATACTCAAATTACACCAATGAAAATATTTGTGTGATATGGTTGACATAGAATCATTGAACACTTTTTATTCAAGAGAGAATTTAATATCATTAGAATAGAAAAAACTCAAAATGGTATTGTTCTGTCCTTAAAAAGCTTGAATTTTCATGATAATCATCAACCATTATTTTTTTTAAATTTATAATACTAGGTTAATTATAAATTAACTATATTGATATATTTATTATTAAATAATTATCTACATGTGATCCTTATATTTGAGATTGTTTACAATTATATATCTATGAGTGATTTATGGAGTGACAAAGCATTTCCTCGATGATAAGTTATTCAATGTAGTGTGAAATGTAGTATTGGAATAACTATAAAATATTTCCATCAAATATGGATATCCATTTTTTCAATGGAATGGATTTGTTATTTATATTCATTTTTAAAGAAAAAATATATAAATATAACTGCATTTTATAATACTAGTTGATAAGAATATATCAGAAATACCTCCAGAGGGAGTGAATCATAGTATGCATGATTTTAAAAATCCCCAATGTTTTGATATTTTATCTTGGTTAAGATAATGGTTATTTTAAAATCATTTCATAAAAATATAGATAAATTAAACAAAACACAAAACACATAATAATTCAATTAGTTTTCCTCTAATGTGAAGGCTTATCAAAAGATCATGAATCACTGACTCATTAATAATGATTATTTAGAAGTTCCCATTTCCCTTATAATAATAATACCTTTATAATAAAAGGATACAATAGCCTCTATAAAATTTTGTGTTCTCAATATGAGAAATTATTATAGTATGCTATTTTAAAAAATATCATGAAACACAATAAGAAAGAGTAAAACATATCAACCTAGGTGAAACATAGAAAATGTATATCATTATTATTAAATTATTATTAATTATAAAATGAATATTCATTATGTTATGGGTAATTTAACATAATTCATGGTAGGTGAGGATACCCTTATTTCTATAAAAATTCTTATATTCTAAATTAAATTGTATTCATAAAGATCTTATGATCTCTCTATATTATTCATTAGAAATCATCATTGATAAACTATATATAAGTACTTTTATTTCTTTAGTGACAGATATAGTTTTATTATTTTATCTATTAAAATACATCTTTAATTATCTATATATTTATCGAATACCTCATAATCTTATCTTCTTTTCTAAAAAAAATTTATTTTAATAAATAAGGAAGATATGTGTTGTTATTACCTACATAGAAATTTTATTTCCCCTTCATATAAAATATAGTTTCATAATTTATAAAAATGGACACATGTTTCCTCATGAAATAAATACATATTAATTTTCTATCTCACCACTCTATTATTAGAAACTTGTAATTAAACAAATAATTTAAAAAAATATAATATTTTCCTAATTATTGTTACATTATTTTAACTACATGGTTTCTAATTTTGTATATGATTTTTTATTTTTCATGCATTTTGATAGTTTTTAGTAAATAATTATCTATTAAATTAAAATATATGATCTATGATTATTAAATTCATTTTTTATAAAACAAAATAGTTGGGTCAAAACTATGAAATTCAAGGTTGATGTGGATGAATTTTACTATTGACATAGATGAACTGAATAATAATTTAGATGATCTACATGGTTAGTTTATCCCACATACATTGTCACTCGGGTCATGAATGTTTCATTTTTACCTATTTCCCAATATTACTCAAGGATTTGTTACTTTAATCCAAGATCTATAAATATCACTAATATGCTATAAAATTCATCAAAATTACATTTTTATCAGTTCTCAATTGTTATAACAAACCATCACTAAACAAGATACATATTTTCCTTCACCATTATTTAGTACAACTAATTATATTAGTTTCATTCCATTAAATTATTTCCTTTATATTACTACTTTTTTATTATCGAGAATAATTTTTTTCATTATGAGGTTAAAAAATATTTCATTTGTGTAAACTCAAATGGGTTTTAGAACACACTGATCACAGTAGTTCAATGATAGATAAGGATACCGATATTTGTCTATTTTAAAATTATTTCTCCAATAATCTCAGTTTAAAATAATTGCACAATGTGTCAAAATTCATAAAAGTCAAAAAATCAGATCTAAAAGATAAGATTGGAAAATTAAAAGACTGATAATGAAATTAAGAATCAACCAAGTGAAAAATTATCCCTGATAAACCTTGTTGAACCTTGTATTTTTCTATCATTTTCCTTTAAATGTATCCTTGAAAAAAAATATTATCATCTACTCCATGTTTCACTTAAACTTCTGAAATCATTTCTATAAAATACATAATATCAAATAAAAATCAGCCCAATAAATATAATAAGAGAGAATGAAAAAATAGTAGAGATAGATCGAGGACATTATAATTATATAAATAATAAATCACCATGGTTTAGTTTGATGGATTTGTGCACAAGATGAACCATAATTACTTAGGGGTTAGGATAATGTCATGGTTTTCCTTGGGATAAACCACAGTGTGGTGAGTGATAACATGATGAAGTAAGGTTCATGTTTATGAATGTAATGTGATAACACGTGGTACCCATTCCAATTATTCCCCAATGGCAGTCATACATGGCAATTCATTATAAGATAATGTTTATAAATACTTTGAACATTATAAACAAATGTTTATGTGTTTATAATAAAATATTTAGAGGGTTTATGAAATTTTGTTTCATATAGTATTATTGAAATGACTTTTTACAAATGTTGAGTTTATATAGTGCTTTCACGGAGGGTAATTAGATAGTATCTATAATATGGATCTTAGTTTGTCATGTGAGTGTATGTGATTTTATCACAAATAAAATTTGAAGTTGATTCGATCTAGATCTTGTGTATCTATCACCATTATATAAGGATACAAATGGTAGAGGTATTGAGAGAGGCCCTTCCAATGTAACAAGTGACTCCAATTATATGTGGATACCTCCCAAGGGATAAATGTTTTTGATATTTCGTAGTGATATCAATCATACACTTGAAAAAATATTATACAAGTCAAATAAAATATATTAAGGTACACCATAGTTTCTCGTCCTTTATATTAATTCCATTAAAATCGATTGATTTTAGGATTTATGGTTTGTTGGATTTTTTATTCCATTTTATTTAGGATGATACAAATCCATTGCGAACCTGAAAATGGTATCAATGCAGATCTATCGATTTTGGTTTGATCATTGAATGAATAAAGAAAACTAAAAATATGAATCTCCTGGACCTGTAACATATACTCTTTTTAATAGTTTCTTCGGTTCATATAAATTAATTTCTATAATATAAATATTTTGAAAAATGAGAATGGTGCTTATAAATATTATAAGACAATGACATTGTGGATCAAAAATGTTCATTTTGGTAATTCTAAGAAAATGTGATAGATAAAGTAACATAAGATGATTACCTATAATATGGTAAAACAAAATTTATATTATGATGGCCTTAAAAACCAGGACATCCCTCACCTTAGGAAAAACCATATTGGAATTATGAATTATTTCCCAAAATATTCTTCTTCAGATAAAATATAACTCTAAATAACCCCAAAATGACCTCATCTCATTGATATTCTAGTAGAATAAAACTAAAAAAAATAAATTTTGGTGAAATATGTTTTGGAAGAGTTTTAAAGAAAACATATTTCCACTAAAATTATAAAAAAACTATAATTTTTTTCCTCATTCATGATCATTTTTATTCTAAGGTGTTATTCAAAAAATAAAGCAATGGTTTATCTATATTTCATCAATTATTAATGTGGACTTATATAGTCAATTATTTAAAAGGTGTTTATAAATTTAATATGGTAAAATATAAAAGTGTTTGAATTTATTTAATAATTGTTCATAAATGTAAATATAAAATGTTTATATTAAGGCCTTCTTTGTAAAATCTTATCTGGATCATTCCCAAAGTACGTTTAGAAAATGTGATTAATGTATTAATTAATATCCCATGCATGATATTTGAATAATGCTAATTATTTACAAAAATATGAAATGTTTATTAGTTAATGATGACAGTGTTCGTAAATAATCTCATATTATTAATTATGGATATATACATATTAATACCATGTAAATGATAATATAATATTTTGATATATGATAAAAGTTTATTTTTCAAGTATATCTATCCCAAATTTATAATGTTTTTATAGTTTATTATTGAATTTTTCATTTATTGTTTATCACATTTTTAAAGATATTAATTATTTATTTATTTATTTTATTACCAACATTATTCATATATATATATAGTGTTCTCTTATAAATGTATATATGACTAAATTTAACATGTAAATGTCTTCTAAATTATATTATATACATTTAAGGAGTTACATGATAGGTATAAAAGTTGATTTTGTTTTCTTTGATTCTGAATATGTCTTGTTGTTCGGTTAGAAACATATATCAAGAAGTTAATAGTAATTTTATACATATTAGGTGTTATAATAGTAAAGTAATATAAATCCCCCTTGAGTAAGGTATCCCCAAGAACAAGGAATTTGGTTAAGACATCTCAAATCCCTAGAGTATTATGATGTGTCTAGATAAGTGGGGTTGGATACCTATCTCTCAAAGATCAATTTAATGAATATTTTTTATGCCATATGATTTTAATAAATATACATGAAATAGTTTCATATATCATATTCAAGTGATGCATTCTAATATGTATTTATATGGTTAGATTTTAATTTGGGCTAGCAAAAGAAGATGTGGGTTGTGAGGGTTTCTTGTCTATATGGAAAAGGTATATTAATTTTTGAAAATAAATATGTATTTTAGAGGAAATCATTAAAATAATTCATACATATAAAAAATATCATCTGTAGATAAGATTGTTATATTAAATACCATTTAAATATACAATACTCTAAATTCCTTAAAAAGAAAATACTTGTAAAGATCACAATCATCTAATCAGGTTGGATCATACTAAAGTTTGATGCCCATGTATTATCTTGTATATGGTAGAGAGTATATCGTTAACACTAACATGTAGGTAACTAAATTCCACTATTATCATCAGGTTACACATTAGTGGGAAACCTTATGAGATGTGAACTAGTGGAATGTAATTGAGTTCATCTATATAATAGATTAGAAAAAGTGTTATCCACTCAACCATATAATAATAATATATGTTATGATTATAATTATGGATAATCCATATTTCTATATTGTGTAATATACAGTAAAGTGAAATCCGTTATTAGTGAAGTATAGATCTTAAACAACTAATGTACATAACAAGTTGTAAAAGGGGTAATCTTTTTAGTAATATAAAATTTAATAAAATTTCTCATTAAATGACTATAAAATAAGATAGATACCTAAATAAAGAATTTTATTTTCATCAATGGAATCAGGAAACTATTGGTAATTAAATTTCATATCTTTGTAAGTGAAATAAAATTCTAAATATGAGATAATTTTGTATAGTTATAAAAATTATAATATATTTTATTACGTAAGAATTAAAAATAAAAAATCATATGTTGGAGAAAATTATTCCTGACTAACATATTGTTGATCCATTTTGACATGAAAATATAGTTTCTTACAAAATTCATAAAATTATTCACTTAAAGTATCAATTCCATTTAATTGAAGATAAATAAAGGGACCTTTGCCTTTACTCATGTACTCACTGTGACTGAGTATGTTAATGAATTTTTGTTGAATGATGATATACTTTAATACTTGTCTTGAGTATGGAATTCATTATGATAGAAATTTTAGGGTAGATTGAGTGAGTTCAACAAAACATTAATATATTTACTCAAAGTATTGAGAATAATAGACCTAGATATCTAATGTCTATGATCTTGTGTTGTGTGGAAAATATAGAAAGGTAAATATTTTTTCTAACATAAAAATATTGGATCTTATTATACTTAGTCATTATAAACATAAGAGGTTTTAGGATGGTAGAGAAATAGTTACATTTGAGAAGAAATTTTTCAATGTAACTGAATAAGTTTAGAAACTCCATAGATTTTCTATGTTAGGTATCAATGTTATTGAGAAATTATTTTTTGATTTCGAAGGTTATATGTTACCAAATGTATATTTTATAAATATTTTAATTTTATAGATGTTCAATATCAAGGAAATAATTTATAGAGATTAATTTTCGTATTCAAATGATGAGGGAAATGGTTTCAGAATTATAACATAGAATTTAAAGGAATATATCAAAATTATAAGGATCTAAATGAATGATGTGTATAATTATAACATTTTTATATGATTGATGATACGTTTCTTAAATAAAGTTTTGTTAAAAAATATTAGATGATGGTTATAATACAAATGGTTTATAATTCATCAGATTATACAATATGTTTGAGAAAAATACAATGATAAAATGTTTTTTATATAGGATAAAAGTGTTTATCCTTGATTTTCTAAAATATGAATAATATGATTCTACCACCCAGATATATATTTCTTAAGAATAAATTATTCTTTATAGAAAATTACTCTAAAAACATAGAATACCTTAACAAATATATATATTAATGTTTTTCTATTAATAATCCTACTTAAGGTAATAATGTTTATTTCATAATAAAGTATATTTTATTTATTAGAATGATATTCTAAAGAAAATATTGGTTTTAATCATCTTTATATATTATTATCTAGAATTTTAGATGTTCTATGATAATAAATAAATTATTTTTCCAGTCAATATTCCAAGTGAATCTCTGTTGATATCTTAATATTTATTAATGTGTGATGATTTAGATAAATTTAAATAGTTAATTGAGTTTCCAACATGATCTCAAGGAGAAATAATGATGTAAAGGATCCAAGAATATTGATGATCATAAACATTGAAAGAGTTATATATATAATTTTTTTTATTAAAGTCACATAATTTGATTTGATGATGTAAAGAGTTTTCAATACCTTCTCAAATAGTTTATAATTTTAAATATGATTGATAAGTCTCACCATAATTAAAAAACAAATTCCTTATAAATATCAATCAATAAAAGATTGAAGTTAGAGTGTTATATTAGACGGAAACATATAGATGTGTAAGTAATTAGAATGATATGTTTTGAGTTTAATAAAACCATAAATGAGATTAAAACATAAGGATGGTATGTAAGTCTCTCAAATATGACATGGGTTGATAGGATCATATGTATAGTTTTATTATGTATTCCTAAAAAAATTTAAGAATATGAAGTTTATCTTATAATAAAAAGGTAAACCTTATATTATAACACTTTCCATTGTTTGCATATATTTCATGAAGTGAAAAGACAATTTCCCGCTGAAAAATTAAGTTATCCATAAAGTTTGTTTATTATAATGTATTATTTATTGTTATTATATTTATAGGTTATCATGGGTATGGATTCATATAATTAAATTTAATATTCTCCTAAGGAAAAAAATTTGTGTTGTGTAATAGATAACCCCCCTATGTATATATAATATAGAGTTTCATTAATTGTTTATGTCCTCAGATGGAGCATAACCAAGGCGGTATTTTTCATCTACTCTTATGAATATAAAATGTAAAACCCTGATTAAGATAGGATGGTATGTGTACCATCACAACTAGATAGTAAATATGATATGACTAACTATTTGGGTGAGGGGATTATGTTGTATGAATCTGTAAAAGATGAAAAAAATGTTATGTATTTATTAATCAGATTTATCTATACTAAAAAACAATAATATATAATTATCAATACTATAATGACATACACCATATATTGTGGTTAATATATTTCTTTGAAAAATATATCATATTAAAATGAATTCATTTATATGATGTAGATGTTAGATAAATTAATATAGATGCACATGTTTGTTGAAGATCATGCCAGATCACATTATAAATTGTGTATCATTGATTCATTGAAAGAGGCTATGATTTTATTACACTTTTTATTCAAGAATTCATAATTTGTTTCAGTGTTATAATGGAATGTGGGTTAATGATTTAGGTTTCTGATAATTAGGATGAAAATTTTAAATCATTGAATGATATACTAAAATGGTTGTGGATGTTTTCTAAAAGAGGTTATAGATACATTTTAATAAGTTGATAAATATGATGTGTCATACTGTAAAATGAATTATATATTTCCCAAAATACGTTTTATAAATATCCAAAAGGTTTTTTGTATATGGATTCATTATTTTTAATATAATTTGACATAAGTTGAATTATTGATACGTCTATGAGGATCTTTTGAAAGTATGATATTGAAGGAGTTTTAAAATAAATTATAAATAATGGAATGGTTTTTTTGGACCTTTTTATAGTTAAACATGGGACACAAAAATTTTATGGTGAGTTTCAACATGTTTTAGTTAGGTTATTGATTATGCATTCTACATGATAACATGTGGGACTCATTCAAATTTTTTTAAAATAATGTCATACTTATTTGTACATCATGAGATGATTATTATGAGGTGTTTTAACATTTGAAAAAACTATTAAAGTGTTAATAATTTAAAATATATTGGTTATGGAGTGGTAATTTATGAAATGTTTCTGAAACATTTCATTAATTATGATAAATTTTAAACATCCAAGGTGGGTCCATCTATATACTACATATTAATGATCATAGTGTGTGCGTCTGGTGTCTATGATTTTAACATAAAAACTATTTAGAGTTGATTATATCTATCTATCACTTACCTAACACCTATACATAATTTTTTAAAGGACTTAAAAGTTGAGAGATGTATTTAATGACCATTGGGTGATTCATATGATTCTTCAAGGCCAAAAAAGAAATTTTCATTTACTTTCTTCTCTTTGATATCAATGAAATAGTTTTGAAATATTTAAATTGATTGGATTCTCTTGTGTAAGGGATTCCATTTTTATTTTTCATATATATAATTTCAAAACAAATAAATAGATTTTTTAATCGAGTTATTATATTATTCTTATAATAAATTTGAGATGATAAAAATCCTTATGAAACTAAAAATATCATTATATGTTCCATGGTTACGAGGGGAGACAAGAAGAATGTGTATTAGTCAATAGAGGGGGAGAGTGATAGAAATGGAGGAGGGACATAGAGTGGGTGAGAATGTTAGAGGATATTTTTGAAATAAAATGCACTTTTAAAGAAATCATGGTTAGTATGAACAAAAGGTATAGTTCTTAAAATTTTAAAAAATATTGAGTGTTATAATATCTCAATCATTAATCTTTTTCTCACATGAATGTATACCCAAAGATAAATACTAAAATTAGATTTACTCTTCCAATACATATTTTAAATTCAAAATGAATCTATCTTAACCATTATTATTATAATTTCATGAGGATATAATACCTAAATAATAATGAATATAAATTGTTATATAATATCATGTATGACTCATTTGTGTGAGATACTTCTTAATATTAGTGAGGATCAAATTCATACCATTCCAAAAATATCACAACAATCTAATAGCAAGTGAAAAATAATATATATATCATATAAAATCAAATAATATGGAATAATATAGATATTACAACCATAAAAAATAACGCCGCCATGTAATAAAACATAGTAACATATCACATCATATACATTAGATGACTATAGATATGATCACCATATGAGGTCAATCATATAGATGGTAATATAAAAAATCCCAAAAAGTGGAATATGTATAAAATTACAAGGAAATTCCAAAAACTACTTATATATAATTATTAAAACACTAAGGATCAAATACCTAACATTGGGATTATCCATTTATATTTTTCTAAAAAAATAAAATATTCATGTATATTAGGTTGAATTTAATGGTTGTTATTATAATACTCTATAGGATAACAAAAAGGAAACCTAAAAAATACTTAAATATATGTGAATCCATACATTAGATAATATAGACATATTAAAAGAAAAATTAATAAGAAGTTGAGTCATCATGAATTTACCAAGATTCATTGAATCCCAACCCCACCTGCAACATCTAATACTTCCAGAAATCATGATCAAAACAAGTCATACTCATGAAACAAAACCTAATGATAACACATCATACATGTTGTTAGCCAATAATAATTTTAGTATAGAAATCTTGGGAATAATCATAAAAAATATTCTCCTTAGAGAATATTTAATATAATGATGTAAGGTAATTAGACTATTAATCATTAATCTATATAATGTGAAATGTTTTATCTTATTTAATCCTTTGATAAGAAAAATAAACAACACGAGAATCATGTAAAAATTTCAATTTTTCGAACACATGTTTTAATGATAAATGAATCTAAATATTGATATGGGTGTCATGTAGTCTATTATCTCAAGAATGTGAAAATAAAGTAATTACCAATAGTTAAGTAACATTATATCAAACATATAATTTCAAGGATTTACATCCACAAACAATAATCACCAATGAACCCCTTGAATCAAAAATCACAATATCTAACATGTGGTCTATCCGCCCTATCTAAATCACATCATGGGTATTTGGAATATATCGATGAGACCATGTCCTTAAACAACCATATGTAATTTTACTCTCCCACACTAAGGGAAAATATATAAAATCATATCTAATTCCACCCAAACAATTTGGAAATTTTTCAAAATATATAATAAAAATTTACCTAAGACTTCTTATCAACTTTCACCATTATTGGACTCCTATTTTGGTGAAACTCATTGATATAAGTTCTTTAAAAACACTAGAGAAACCATATGATTATTCTATTATTGAGGACGTGGTTATAAAACTCCCATATCTTCCCAAAGGGATTATCCATTTTATAAATATTTCACTTAGTCTCCAAAAAATAATCACCATATTTTTCATATACAATTAGACACACCCATGTATAATACAATGAATAAACACACTTATAAATTAATTGAAATGATCCTAAAAACATACCACTGGCCTTTATGTGATATATAAAAAAATGAAAAATTAAAATATTTTTTTCATAACACGCAAATTTTTTATAGACTTCATTTTTAAATAATTCTTATGAATTTTATAGCTTGATTTATATTAAACCCTGATTTTAAATAAACTGAAATATGTTTCTAAAATATTATTAATAAATATAATATTTATGTTACAAATGTTGGATTGGAGGGTATGAATTAGAATAAAAAAATTATTAAAATTTATTGTTTATAAATTGTTAATATGAAATCATTTTTTATTTTCTCATAATTAATTTAAATGATATTATTTGAAAGTAAAATAGATGTTTTATAAAATATTTCATATGCTCGGAGTTATTTTAAAAAAATAAAATAAATTAATTCATATTTATGGATTATTTTAATGTAATTTATATAAAATATATTAAATAAAATATTTGGATATTCATATAAATGTTTTTCTAGGTATGTAATAACAATAAATTGATTTTTATGTAAAAAATATTCATCCAAGACATAATTGTTTTATTATCTAAAAGTAGTTTTTGAGGTTGAGAATGAACCTTAACATAATCTCCAAATTAAAAATTTAAAAATTCAAAAAATCAAATTCAATCTGTAATTCTAATTTCAAACAGCCAATCTCAAAAATTAAAAAACATAATTTTTCTAAAAACAAATTTCATTGCATTTAGCACACTTATTTAAAAATTAATTTCATATAGTTAGAGCTATATAATATAATAAAATGGATTCCATATTTATAATAATAGTTTAAATTTTTATTTTTGATCCCACTATAATTTTTGGGCCATAATGAATATTAATTATGTTAAACATTTATTTCCATGGTTAAGGATAAAAAAAAGATAACGTGGTGATTAAACATAAATATATGGTTTATAATATCACATAAATGTGTCTAAAATTTATGTTTTCAAGTTATTTATTACTTAAATTATCTTATATTTTAATCATGGATTATTTGGTGATACTCTCACCTGAAAATTGAATTATTATATTTTAAGTAATTATGTATTTACATATTTCCCAACTACTATGCTTATAAATGGTATCTTTACAGGAACTTATTTACATATTTTGAGCCAAAGGTTTTGTAAAATACCTTCTCATATCAATTATAAAATTAAATAGGCCCTTTATATTGGAAAACATATTCTTAAAACAATAACTTATTGGTTCTTAAGAAGAAATCCAATAGATGTTTCTCAAAGAAGTGGTAACCATTTTCACTGAATCCTTTTGAGTTTAATTTCTTCTTATAACATGTCAAAATATTATGTTAAAAAAGGACATGATGAAGATTATATATTTACTATATTTATATATTTTTATGTCAATTTTATATTAATATTCAATCTTTTTTCAATACTTTGAGAAATAATAATGTCATTCGTGTGTGCGTGTGGACTACCACGTCCATGTACTGATGTGATCCATTTTTCAGGTACATCATATATGTATGTATTTAATGAATATATAATATATTTCTATTTCTATTATGATTATGGAATCATTAATTATTTTTTAACATTATTTCTTACTATTATTAGTAAAATAAAAATACTACTTATACGCGCGCGCAGACTACCATCTCCATGACATGATGTATTTCAATTTTCATAACAAACATATGAAAATCGTAATATTATAATATAAAATGAATAAATATGATATTTATATCATGATTAATATTCTACAGATTATGAGAACACTACCAAGGTTCAAGTACATGAACCATCAAAGAAAAACATGCATGAAAATTAAACTTGTTTCCATTTGAATATTCATTTTAATGATAAATTGTTAATATATGGTTAATTAGAAATTTTTAGGTATTTTTATATTTTATACAAAGTCTGAATATAGAAATACTATAATTTTTTTAAAAAATTAGAATTTATTATAAATGTGTTTATGAATTCGTATGAAGAAATAAAAGACATGAGGTAAGTATTTAGGTCACAATGTATTTTCATTTTAGGAGCATCTATGTTAAATATCCATTGATATAAATGAAATGATATTTATTATTTATGTTATGTATATTTTATTATCCTTTAATTATTTCTCCAATTATTATGTATTATAACCATTTAACATCAATTCCTACTTAAAATGACAAAGGAAATATTTTTAAGAAAAGTTGACTATATTTCCTCTTTGGATGAAAAAACAATTTCTTACATGTCCATGTTGTTTAAATTTTTTTTTAATATTATCCATTTATATTATAAAATAATTATATAATGTCATTTTAAATAATAATTTATATTATTTACAATTTTTCTAATGTAATATTCCTTAGGTTATGTAAATGGTGTATATTTTTAATTTTCACCAAAATTATGAATGAAATATTTATTTTAACATTTACCACATGAATGGGTTTTCCAATATTAACTAAAATTATTTTATTTCAAGGTTAAAATAAAATTTCCCATAGTTATATCCAAATAAATTAATTTTTTCAATATTTTGTAAATTTATAGTGTTTAAGACACCGAAGGAAAAGGATATGTCTCCCTATTGTCAATTATATTTTTGAATGAACTATTTTAGGTATTTTTCAGTATTTTTAATACAATTTTATTTATATTATACTATAAAAGTGTTATGGTACCTATATATTAAGACCCATATATTTAAACATAAATTAGAAATTTTTAAAAAAACGGTGAATGAAATCTTTTTTTAAAAATTACATTACAAAAAAATTTCCCACCGTTGTGACTGTATTTTTTTAAGGGTTACTTTACAAGCTCCCAAGGTAATTTTCAAAGAAATTATTATTTTTAACTTCTTAGAAATTATTTATTTTGAATATACAAAAGCCAAATGATATTTTAACTTTTTAAAATTTTTTTCCAAAATTATATTTTAACAGTATTTTCCAACTAAGTCAACCTCTTTAGATATTATATTTCAATTTAGGGAAATTATATTATGCTTATCATTTAAAAAACATATATTTTATTCACCTATGGTTATTTCAAATATTATCAATAATTGGTAAAATGTTATCTTATTTGGTATATAAAATGAGTGAGGGAATGTTATATTGTATCAAAAGTATGAATATACTATTGGAGATGATGAATATATAACAAATGTGTAAGGTCTAGAACTGTTAAAACAAAACATTCATGAAAAAATGGAACTGTTTCCTAAAAATATTTACTTTAATGATTCATTAATAACAGTTTAATTTGATATTAAAAAGGAATATTATTTTGTATAATAATTTTTAATATGGTTCTGGTATTAATTTATAATAAATTTAAATTTATTATAAATGGTCTTAAGAACACTTACAATGGAAGACAGTGCCTTTGTTAATGGTTTATGATATTATACCTTTTGTTTTTTGGATCTTCAGGGTTAAATTAACATTTATGGAAATTATATAGGTTGTATCCTTTAATCTCTATTTATTTTATTCTTCTATACTTATTACTATAATATCAAGTATTAGTAACATTATATTCTACTAGTATCTTAAAATGACCAAGGAAATGTTTTTAAGGAACTTCAACCTTGATTCCACATTGGACAATGAACTTTTTCTTCCATGTATGTGTTCTTTAAAATGTTTTCAAAAATAAAATTTTATATGATCAAATATTTCTTAATTTAACTTCCAAATATATTTGTAATTGTACTAAATTATTTAACATTATCCTTATTCGGAATTTCAAAATGAGTTACGTTTTTATATTTTACCAAAAGTGTGAATGAATTTTTTTTATATTTATCATATGAATGGATTTTCAACCATCTTGATCCTTAATTTCTTTGAACATTCATTTACATATATCCATTTTTATTTTTGAATAAATTACTTTCCCCAATATTATATACATTTTTTAAATATACTAAAGGAAAATGATATTATTCCCTATTTTCAAAAAAGTTATCAAAAACTATTTCAATGGTATTTTTTTATATGCCAACATATTTTGATGTTTCATATAATTCATTGGGGATACGATCTTTATCCTTTAAACCATCCAATTTATCATATTTTTGGTATTTTTACCAAAAATTATGAATGAAATATTTATTTTAACATCTAACACACATATATATATATATTCAAAATTTCATACTCATTCATTAATTTTATGGTTCCTTTGATAGTTTACATTTTTATTTTTTTCAATATTTGATAATTTCTTAGTTTTAAAGATACAAATGAAAAATCATTCTTGTGCCAATTTTCAATGAAATATTTTAATGCTCTTACAAATGTATTTTTCATCTATGTAAATATCATTTTATAATATATTTTTTAAAGGATATTATATGATACTTACCCTTTAAACACCATCAATTTAATTATAAGATCGTTTTTATTAACTTTTAAACTACCAATGCCATTTTACATTCATTGGTATCTAAATTGATTAAGGTAATGTTATATTATATAAAATTTCATTGTATGGTTTTGGAAAAACTTATAATACATATAAATTTATTATAAATGAGCTTAAGAAAACATAGAAAGAAATATAACAACTAATATATGTGTTTATTTTAACTTCTCTTTTATTTCCAAGATTTTATATATTGAACCTCCATTATGAGAAATTATATGATCCTTATACTTTAAAACATGGATATTTTATTCCCCTATATTTTTATGGTATTTTATATTATTAGTTCCATTTTATACTCATTGGTAATCTAAATGATTGAGAAAATGTTTTTATAAAACATTGACCTTATTCCCTCCTTGGTCGATGATGTTTTTCTTCCATGTCCATGTTCTTTAAAATCGTTTCAAGAACGTAATTTTATATGATAAAATGACTGTTAATAGTCATTTAATATCATATTTGACATTATATTAAACGTTTTTGAAGGTATAAACGTAATGTTTTCGAAATGATGTACTTTTTGAATTTTCAAAATAGTGTGAAAATAATATTATTTTAATTTTTATAAAACAAAAAAAATTATCACGTTCGTGAACATTATTTTATATAAAGTTTTAGTTAAACATTTCCTATAAAATTTCAATGAAAATAATTTTCTCAATGTTTTATAAATGTTTAGTTATAATGATTTTAATGGAAATGGTATTTTTTCCACTTTTGATGAAATTTTAATATGCTATTTTTAATATATTTATTATCTATTTTCACATCCTTTTATATTTATTATAAATCACTAAGAATATGATATAATGATAAAATTATTTTTCTTTATTCTAGATGGAATATGATTCTCTGATTGTAAAATGATTACACAACTCGCCTCTTTTACCTGGTTTATGCTATGATGATTTGATGAATGTTATTTATATATCATGGAACACTAATATATAATTTTAATTATTTGAAGGGTGGGTCCTTTAAATACCTATAATCTATTGGGTAATTATGGATACTTCATGAGATAATATCGACTATAATGGGGATATAATTCAATTCAATAAGAGACTATGTACACAATGATAGTCTTGATAATGAACCTTGAATAAGGAAATAATGGAACGAGTGGTAATATAAATCTACATTGGGACATTTTACACTATGAATGTATTGGTAGAGAGACTTGACTAATGAAATGGTTTTATATTCTTATGATTGTACCACACAATATCAATGATAGGTTCTTATGCTTCTGATATACATTCATGTATCATAATTGATTAATAATAATTCCTGACTCTTATGATTCATTTATTTTGAAATTATAAATCATTTTGTCATGATTTTTTATTTATGTTTTATTAATAACCAGGTAATAAATATTTATTTTATTACCATTCTCTAATAACCTTATATATATGTTATTCTTTTATATAATCATCAATTGATATCAATCATGTTTATCCTTATCGCGCATCTGAGCTCATGTTGGATTTGGTTCCCCAAAAATAAATACATTGTACATTAGATTTCCTATATTTTTGTGGGTTTAGATATTAATAGTATATAAAAAATTTATTATTATTATGTATTAAAATAATGTGATAATTCCCTTGAAAATATTTCATATTGAAATGGTCATAACAATTCTCAAATTTTATGAGAACCTTTATGTTCTCTGAAAATATTCATCAAAATCAATCTATAATGGGATAAATTTATATGATGGGTAAAATAAAATTTTAACTGTCAGGACTAAGTAATCATAATAATATGATGTTTTCTATTATAAATTTCACAATTGGAAATTTAAATGATGTGGTGTTATTATAATAGACCCACCTACTGGAATTCGGACCTCTAACAGGTCATCAGATATTCTTATCGGTTAGAGTGTGTAATGATCCTTAGACATTAATTTTATTTTTAATACATCTCATGAATCGAACACATTAATTAATTATTATAAACAATTAATAGATTGTTCATGGTGAATTTGGTTATATTTGGTGTTTCATGAATTAAGTGGTATTAATTAATCAATTTATGAAGGATTTATCTATCGATATTAATGGATCTTAATGTGTTATCCCTATTATTGAAAAGGAACCATAATTTTAAATTCCATTTCCATGGTGTTTATACCATTCATTTATAATAGTTAAGGAATGATTTATCATGCATTTAGGTTGATGATATAGGTGTTCAACATACTTGATGATATATCATTACAAATGAATATATTATGCAATGATATTTCTCATTTTTATTTTTGTGAAATATATTCATCCTCTATAAGTTCACTGAACCATTTATAGAAAATAATCATAAACATTAGAAAAGAAGAATAATTTAACTGAGGATGATGCCTAGATGGTCATAGAAAAAGTGTTTCGTTTGATCTTAGTAAAATATTATTTATATTTTAAAATTTGAATAAATATTATTATCCAGAAAGAGTAGATAAAATTATTGAGGATTTATTAAATAAAAATATATATTAAATATATATTTACTCATAAGGTAATTATTTAATTATGAAAATATAGAATATTTATTTTATCTCATAATATTCGAAATAATTTTTAGGAACTGTAATTTTGGAGGAGTTTTGGAGGATCTGAAATATATTTAGATGAAATTAGTTTTTATAAATAAAGTTTGATCCATGTAGTTTCTTCTTTGAACATAACCTACAAAATATGACATTATAATTATTTTAAACATGAAAAATTATAAAGAAGACCATATACAGTTTTCTAGACCATGTTTATTAGATGGAAATATATTTTATTTTCAAAGTACTTTTGGTGAAATTTTGTCTTATATGGTGTAAATAGTTCATCAGATAGATTTTTTTGTTAATGTAAAATTATAGAAACCCTTATTGGTTCCAAATGTTTCCAAAATCTTTAGTTATGAAGTATCAAACGATATGAGTTGTCATAGAAAGTGTGAGAACATATTTTTGAAGTTAAAACATAATAAAATGATTTTATGAATCAGTTCACCAAAAAGAAGTTATCATATAGATGGTTGGATGGAAAATATTTTGTGTTCAAAGATTTGGATGTTTGGGATATTTTTAATGTTTTAATGGAATATTTTTAGTAATTTTATTATAATAATTCCATATCAAATGAATTATAATCTAATTATGTCCAAAATAAATTCTATATCAGATGAAGTCTAAGAAAAAAATCCATTTGAATAAAATAAATATTAGATGTAAAACTATAATTTTGAAAACATAAGTTTTAGTTTGAAAACATTAGATGTATGTTTTTTTATGATGATCACCAGAAAAAAGTTTGTGTGTGGCGAGGATGGGAGAAGAATTATGATGGATGTTATTTGATGAAGGAATTTTATAGAGTAATTATTCCAATGTGGTCCTATGACATTAAATAAGATCATCATACAAAGTCGAAATAGATTGTATAATTGTATCATAGTTTTACTGGAAGATTAAGTGGAATAGTTTTTACATATTTGAGATTATTTGTGAAACTATCATAAAGATATCAAAAGTAATGATCTTGAAATGATCATTCAATGTTCAAAATATCTATAAAGTAATATCTAAGATTCTCACCAGGTTAGAAGGACGTTTATTAATGGTTTTTAATACTTGATTTTATGAAAATCATTAATAAATCCCCAGTAGGCTTAAAAAGTATCCATGAAAATTATTTTGAGGGGGATATTTGAAATTAATGTTTCTATTAGGCAGGAAAATATATTGTTTTCCCTCATATTCTCATTCAAGTAATATTATATAAAGGTTTATTTCATAAAACTCAATAGTGTACTATTATAGACTGTAAAATTTTAAGAGATTTGGAAATATTACTATGTAATGCTACCATATGAACATTTGAATGAACATTATTGCTTTGGTAAATTTTCAAAAAAAGGAATATACTAGTTGACGAATATGTTTCAATTGAACATAGGAGTTTTTATCAAAGACAACTGATATAACACTCTACATAACATTTCAAATCAGGATGATTAAGTAGACTGCATAAAGAAGTGATCAGACCATTAGAGTGTAAGAAATTGTTGTTAGTTTTTAGAGTGTAGTAGATATATTTATTGTAATATACAACTAGAAATAGAAACCATAAAAATGAGTAATCTGATGAATGTTTTCTTTAAAATTTCAATGAGAAGGTTAGTTCCTACATCTAGGAAATAATGTGAAGAATATATACTTCCATGAAGATCATGTGTAAATAATTAAATGTAGAACAATCACAAAAATCATTGTTAATTCTTTGTATTGAATGTAGTGAAACACAAGTGTAAGGATCTTATTTTCTTTTTTTAACCACATAATAATTTTTCTCTTGTATTGTATGGTATTAGATTTTTTCCAAACCATGCAAGGAATAAGAAAACATATTTAGTATCCTATGTATTTTTCTATAGGTTCTTGTTTTTATAAAATTACTAACTCTATATCTAGGGCAGAGGGCATTATATAATATTGAAAATATAAAATAATAGTTCACTAATTCAACCCCTCCCCCTCTTAATGATCAGATATATCCTCATTTGTCCACTTAGTTATAAATAAACAATTATTTATTAAATAAATACTATATTTAGTAATATAAATATTAGATATATTTTTAAGAATAGGTATGTGAATAAAATATAAATTTATTTAATGAACAAATAATATTTATTTTAAAATTTATATGAGAATTCAATAATTTTTCAGGAGAATGATCTAAACAGATTTTTTCCGGTGAAGAATAATTATTTACACGATTATAATATAAATGTATATCATTTTATGGGTTGGTGTACACCATAAAATAAAATAGAAGTATTATTTTATTAAATGTAATGTTTTTACTTTTTGGTTTAATATATTATTATGGGCCATTATGAAATTAATTAATATTAAACTCTAACCGTATGTCTATAAATAGACTACTATTTATATCAGAGAATGAATAGTCATCATACACAAAAATTACCTATCATGATTTATCTCATCCTCCCTCACTCTCAATATAGATAAGAATGATATGAATTCATTCAATCCTATAGGGTTTTTTATATATCAAAGGAAAAATGCGAGAAGAACTATTGGTCGTTCTAGTACTCGATATTTCATTAATGTTATTCGGGGATCGATGGAGAGTATGTGGAATAAATCAAGAGGGTATATCGTTTGGGTCCTCATGGAATAATAGTGATACACCAATAATTTAATATCTATGTATATCATCAGTGAAGGATGACCTCAAGACTGGTGTTATTTTTCTTCTAATATTTTAAATTAATTTTAAATTAATGTTAAAATAGTATCTCTCTTTGTTCTGAAAATATTTTCAATATTATTTTGAAAATTTTAAATGGTAATATTAGTAACATCATGTATATTAAAAATGATATTCTGAATTGGAAAAAAATCATATTTTTTATATGCCTAATAGGCACTTTTGTAGTATCGGGAACAACCTACTTGTATCAGAGTGGTCACATTCATTCTTTAAATATTTATTGACTAAATATTTTAAAAAAAAGTAGTGTTTGTAATTTAATTTATGTAATTAATTTTTTTAATCCAATCATTAGGATATGTAATTCAATCCATTATTCATTTACTATTTAATATAAATCTAATTAAATTTTAATAAATAATATCTAAAGAAACCATTGAGAGGTACCGAGATGTCAGGTTGGACAACATTGGATTATATGAATGATAGATGGTGTAAATATCATGTATCATAATTCATTTCACTAGTATATAGAATAAATTAATTCACCATGATCTTAATTAAAGAACACATATTCTATTAAATTCCCCAAGCAATGACAAGACATGCTGGCACAAGACATTTGTTACATGTCGTGTTATCTAACAAAATTTTCCTTGGAAAACCCATATTAAAATATATGTTTAGTAATAAGTACACATCTTGTAGGGACTCATAGTCATGTAACATGGATGTTAAATGTTGTGTACCAGCATTACATGCAATTTACCCCATACTTGTCGGTGCATTAATATATGCTGAGTTCTTAGGCACATATCACATACATATGGTGAGAATGATACATGTTGTATTGTTTCATGTACACACCATTTAAAAGAGATGAATATGAATAAAATTAAAATTTAATTTAATACTCCATAAAACATGAGAAACATGTGATATATTTGTCATTTATTAGCTCATATTTGTTGTGTGAGAGGTTTTACTGGCTGAATGAAAATTAAATTTTTATTCCAAAATAATATTTGAGGAGTAAGTGAGAAACCATTCTAATTAACAATAGATATCCATTAAACACCTTATGAAATACAGAATCAATAAAAACATGACTAAATTTTTTGGTATCACTAACCTTGTATAAACCCTGATGATGGCCATAAACCATCGTATTTAAATCATTTATGACAATTTATTCAAGATAATTGGATATATTTACCCAAATTTTTATATATTATTCCATATTAATATTCCATTAGTGGAACATAAATTCTATAATTATTCCTTTTTTATCCAAGTCTTTTATTTCTCATTAACATTGACTTGTAATTTTATTTCCAATGTTCTATACAAGCCGAGTAAATTGAACAGGTACTCTCTTAGTTTCATCCAAGTATATGTTATGAAATTATTTTAGAAATTTTTAAATTATATTAAATTATTTAATTTATTTAAAATCACAATATATTTGTATCCCCATGGAATATTGGTTGCAGATTAAGAAAAATTGAATTAATTGGTTAATTATATAATTTATTGGATTAATTCAGGATGGTTTATCATAATAAATGAACTAATAAAAATGTAAGCAATCTGATTGTTCTAAATATGAATTAAGCATTGAAGTTGATGATCATGATCTTATGCCAACCTTTGTATGTGTATAGTATCTTTTAAATTATTTATTTCATCACTCTTTTCAATTATTTTGTGAAATTCCATTGATAGCATATTAGTCATCCCTCCCTTCTTATTGTGTATGTGCCTATATGTCCATGGTTTCATTTATTTCAAAATCCTTTTAGGTTCCAATAAAATATGATTAATTTGAATTAAATTTAGGGATAAAGATCCTAAGAACACATATTTGGTTCAATATTGATCAAAGGTGAAACCAATCCAATAAGATACATATGGAAAAAGTGGATTACTATAAATTATAGTCCATACTGGCTCATGTATGTCTTAATCTAGGGTCAAAGATTTGATTATTGTCCACTCAATACAAAAACATTTGATAAACCTCATGATCATTGTAAAATTTATTTATTTTATTTTGACCTCCATCATGATTTTTTATATATTCAACACAAAAATCTCAAAAAAAAAATAATTAATATGCAAATATTGAATAAATATTAAAATATTATACATAAATATTTCATTTGAACACGGACAGTAAATAATATAATATTCACATAATGTTATAAAGAAATGTAAAATATAAATTAGTAAATGTTATGTATAATAATAACGTCCCTAAAACTAATTTTAAGTCATCGTACCTTCCAACACATAAGGTATGATTGGGCCATAGTTAATTTGATGGATCACGCCTTTATCAGGGGAAATTTTATTTATTTGGAAATTTAAAAATTTATTATGGGTTAGCATAACAAAAAACTGATTTGTATTTAAGGAAAATTTTATATTTAACAAATAAAATTTGATGCAAATATTGTGGAAATCTATGTCCGGATTTTATGATTGAAGAGTATAATCAATAGAACAAGGAGCTGCAAACCCACAGTTGGAATGAATTAGAATATAAAAATGATCTTATAATTTAAATTTTCATTATATGGATTATAATAAATGGAAATTTGGATTCTTTCCATTATAATTTCAACACGAGGGGATATTCAATTTTCAAATATTAGGACCATTCAAACATAAAAAAAATAGTATGAGACTTAATAAATGGAATAATATACCATTCCTCCCATATTCTATAACCACATTAAGTAAAAATATAACTATTTTAATTACTGTAAATAAATTAAACCATGAAAAAATTAATATCACTTGTTAAATCATGGAATATAGTCCAGTATAAAAATTTCCATGTGTGACATAAATGTTTTTCACTGCTTTACTATTGAAGAATTTATACCATGTGAACTAATTCCCTATACCAGATCATATTTCAATCAAGAAGAGGTGAAAAGGAGTTCATATATAAGATATATATAGAGTGGTTCCTCCATGATATCTTATATTTTGTATCCTCAAAGGAAAAATGGGATTCATAATGACAAATGACATTCTTGCTACACTATATTATGTCTAACTGGAATGGAGGTTCCAATATCGTAATCCATTCATCAATTAAACAAGAATATTACAATATTTTAAAATTTTATATGGATAATATATAATCCCTAAATCTCATATAATCATCTTTAATACCAATTTTATTTCTATTTATCCAAGTTCGAATGAAAAATATAGAGAATCTTTTATTAAACCCATTTTTCTTTACATCTCATTGACAAAGATGGTTTGGTGGAAACTTATTTCTTCACTCCATATGGTGAGAAAAGTAAAATATATGTTTTTAAAGACAATATAATTTTTATCCTAATAGTGTACATATAATTTCTTTTATAGAGAAAGGATTCAGAAGGGGAATTGAATATGATTTCATTTACTTTTTATTTAGAAGTGAATAGTTTTTTTTATAATTAAAATTAATTAATGCAGATGTACTTATAAAAATATATAACATTTCTTATTTAAAATAGTATTCCCATTTTAATTATTATGTATTCATGAAAATATGTTCTAAAACTATTCTCCTTCAATAAATATGAAAATTCATAAATTTGATAATAATTAGGGTGATTTCTCCTAAAGTCTAGGAAATGGTGATTCCTATGTAACTAATTAATTTAAAAAATTATTAATTTACATAACAAATTGATTTAGGTTTGTAATGAGTAATAAAAACCAGTTTTTCTTAGTTCCAAGTAATACATAACAAGAAATTTCTTTACATTTAAAATAAATGTTATAATTTTACATCATACTAAACTAATGGATTAGTAAATATTAAATCACAAATATACATTACGATGAATAATTAATATAAAATGTAACACAGTTACCTATTTTTATAAATATCAATTTTTTTCAAAATAAAACTAAATGTTTTTGACTTTTTTTATACCAAAAAAATAGTTTAGTATATATTTGTTTGAGATACTTGGTTTACTACAAAAATATTTTTCATGTTTTAGATAAATAAACCTTTAAAATTTAAGAAAAAACATAATTGATTTATAGTTAGTTCAACAAGTCCCCAAGAACTATTTTGAAGATAAAAGAAAATTCAAATAAATGATGATATTCCTTTGAAAATTTTAACAATGATAAGTGGAGTAAATTAGTTCCCTTTGTAAATATAGGGGATGATCTGAGTGGTGTTTTTCAGATAATTCCTGATCCATGTAATCATTGATAATAAATATATTTTAATTTTATTCAAAAAATCATCTTTCATTTTTTTAAACAATATCACAATGGTTGTAAAATGGTGATCACTAAAAAGTCTTATATATATTATAAACCTTCCATAATTTCTTAATATACATGTCTTATAAATAAAAATTTAACAACTTACAATTTATTAACTAGATATACTATTTTATATCGTATCAATTGTGACACAATAAATATATATTAGGAAATATGCTCTTGTGTTTATTAAAAAACATTTTTCAAAATATTAAATTAGGTAAAAAAATCATCAAACACTTAGTGAATATTAGTTAATGATCATAAAGCCACATAGAATATTAATATCTATTTAATACTATATATGTTTTTGTAAAGGAATAATATCTATTTAAGGATAATTTTTTCAAAATTAAATATGTTTGGTTGAGTAATTGAATGCACATGAGATGGAATAGGAATGCTAGAGTTCACTATGAATAGTGAGTGGAGTTGTTCTAAGGAAACATTCTTCATAAGATGTCATAAGAAAAGAGTTGTTTTATGCACAATGTGGTGGGTGAAAAGTATTTTATTATTTTAGAATAAGTTTTAGTTGAAAAGTAGAAAATATAATCATTCCATGGTCAGAATATTAGTATAAATTAATTTAATGGATTCTATGAGTCAATATTCAGGGACTATATATATTTAATGTTTCTAAGATATGATAATACAGGTGAGTATTCAATAGAAACAAGGCATAGAGGGTCAAAACCTATACTGATATGTAATGATTGATTATTTATAGGTTTTTTCTATGAAAAAAACTATATATCAATCATTATTATTGAAATCCTTTTGAAATTATTCTTTTCAATTCATTATTCTATGATCATCAAATTGGGTTGATGATTTTCAAATCCACATCATCTGGTGGAAACTATATGGAATATTTCTATATTTCATGACCAAAATGATACCTTGTGGTATATTTCTATAAGTCATAACATGAATGGTTCAATGAAATCATGAAATTTTATTATGATATATTGATTAAATAAATTCAATTATAAATATATCATGCATAGTGGTAAAAAAATCCATTGGAAACAAATGTGTGACATGTGTATCTAATAGGATAGTGGAATTAATATTTTTTTAAGGTACACAAGTTCATAACAAATGGAAATCATATGGAATGTTTTACCAGTTTTTATTCAATGTAATAAAATTCTCGAAAAAATTACATATAATCACAACCCTATTCTAAGGAAAAATGCATTCCAAAATATAGGTATTGGTTTCATAAATCTAGTTATAGTACATATATTAAAATGTATTTAAAAAAATAAGCTGAAATAATTCTTTATATAATTGATGATGGAATATAATAATTATAGTAGAAAATGTATGGGAATAAGAAGAAACTATTGGAATAAAACAAATTTCATAATCTTTAACACTAGTAATTTATCTAATATACCATGATATATACTAAAATTTCATATTATGGATGAATGGTGCATTGTGTGTGAATATCAAACAGATTTAACATAACTACATCATCATGTAGTTATATCTATCTAATAGTTCTTGGAAAAGTATAAACGGATGAGTTCCCAGTGTTTGGATGAGTGGGAATACTAGTGATCAATGTATTTGACCACTCATACTCATTTATTTTAATTTTATCTAGTATCATAATATTGCTAAGGAAATATTATATAAAAATGTATTATAACTACGATAGACTATATATAAATCATTAAAGCATTATGTGGATCTTAATTCATCTTATGACATGATTTAGAAATGTTTGGTTCATATTTTAGGTTATACATTATGAAAATATATTATCGTTATTATAATAACATTTGAACATGGGAATTAGTCATGAAGTAAGTATCCGAATAAGAGAGAAAGAGGTGGACACAAAATAATATCACTACATGAGTTATTTTCTCAATGTATCAATCTCAAAGTAAATTGATTTTTGCACATACATGTGGATTTACCAATTTTAATTATAGAAACATGGTCGAACCAATATTTATAGACATAACCAGTAGAATTTTATTATCATATGAGAACTAACTAGTATTTAGAATTTTTCTCTTCTGAATGCGGGAGTATATTGTAGTTGGGGCCCAGGAACTAAATACTTGTTTTACATTAGATTATATTTATATTCGTAGATTTTTATATTCATACCTTATCACATATTTTTTATTCTTATATATAACATTAATGTTATAATGGTCATTAATATTTTTCATATAGAACATGTCATAACAGTTCCCCATTATGATGAGAATCTTAAACATCCATGATCATATTATTAAATAATTTTCTATAGTCAAATAACATTATATGATGAGACATATAGTATAATGACTATCCTGTGTGAGTACCATAAAGTAGATGAGTTGTTATCTCATAATGTTCAAACATGAAAATCTCTATAATGGGTGACTATGGGAACTATCCTACCTGTAAAATTCCTCGTTATTTTGTGTCGTTGTATATTCATATTTACATGAATGTGTAATGTTTCTTAGACATTGATAAAATTATTAATGCATGTAATTAATCATTCACTTTTATGTGTTTCCAAAAACATTGATGAGACAGTTCATAGAGTGTTTGGGCACATTCGATGTGTCATGAATGATGGGTTATTAATGAATCAACCAATGAAGGATTCCCTCTTCCATATTTATTATGTTTATGTATTGTCCCTTTGATTTAAATGGAACCATTCATTAATTTCAATGGCCTTAATGTATAGACGAGTTCATTTTATATACTCCATGAAAGACGTATCAAGCCTATAGTTTGATGAATCAAGTGTGCATCCTCCATGATGGGAAATAATGAAAAATGTATTTTAACATACAATTAGCATTTATATATAGATCTTTTGTTGAAACATATATTCTTTTTCATTGGGTGCCTTGACCCGTTTCATGATTTTTATATTGGATATTGTGAAAGCCCATCTAATGCTATTAAGGAGGTGGTATAAAGGGTGACATAGATATTGCTTCATTTTATCTCAACTATATATTATTTATATATTTACATTGGAATAAATAAAATTATTCATATTAGTAATTATTATTTATTTGGAAATTATTAAATGATAAAAAATATTAAATAAATATGTATTAATAAAGGAAATTATATAATTATGTGAATATATAATATTTATTATTCTCTTGTTATTTTTAATATACTATATGATTATATATTAAATATTTAATAATTTATTTACTTAGAAAATCATTAACTAAATATTTATTCCCCAAATTTTGAAAATAAAGTATTTATTTATTGAATGAATAATATTTATTTAAATATTTATTTGATAATTCAATAAAATTTTAGGAGAGTGAGTGGGATGACATTTTTCCTCCTAGTGATGGTTTATTTACTATATTGTGAAATAAATATTTATCATTTCATGAGTTTTCATACAACATAAACTAAAATAATAATATTATTTTATTACATACAATGGTGATCTTTTTTGGTTTAGTATACTATTAAGGGAATTTGTATAATTAATTAAATCTCAAACCCAAACCTATTGTCTGATAATAGAATTCTATGTTATTCAAAGAAAGGTTAATAATTATTCACAATAATTACCTCTCATGAACTCCCTCTTCTACACTTCCACTCATAATTAGAAGCACAAAATATATTCCGTCAATACATAAGGAAACTTAATTGATCAAAGGAAAAAACAAAAATTGATCAATTGATTATATTGATTATATTGGCACTTGAAATTATTCAAATATAAAATTCCAACACAAGGATAAACACTAGATTAGTTCTTCTTTATTTCTTTATTGTGAAATTACAGTACCCTAATTAGGCTTGAAAAATCAACATCATTCATATAAAAAGATACAATGACTATGGTATTCGTTTTTCATGTGTTTTTAAATTAACTAGTACTCTCCCATGATATTGCACGAGGTTTTTGATTACTTGTTTTTCTGTTAATAATATTTTAGTATTTATAATAGTTAAGAGGAAACAATAATGTTGAATAATTTTTAATAAGAATGTAATGGTTTATGATAATGGAATACAGGTGACCAAAATATAGATACATTATTTAAATTGTTGACAATGAAAAAGGATAGATTAAAAGTATACGAAATTCTACATTTTTAGGATAGAAATTTGAATTCATTTTCCACTTCATAAATCACAATAACAGTAATGTGTGCACTGAAATAAAATGTTAATAAACATTGTAAAATGATAAATGAAATTCTAACTCAAAAAATAATAGATATTGTTTTAAAATTATTGAAACATAACATAAAATATATGGAGATTGAATTGTTTGATTAAAAAGCTATGAAAACTATAACAACAATAGAAGTTGCTTATTATATCTGGTGTTCTAGTGAAACTGACATATACAGGTTCTTCCCTCTTTCTTCAAGACATGAAGATGAGTGCATCTATGCTACATTTGACGACCACTTCCGAATGGTGGTTGAAAGTAATAACGTACCATATTTCTATTTAATTTTACTAATTTAAAGCCAATTGGGAAAACATTACACTATACAACATGTAATAATTAGATATTCATAGTGTGTGCTATTTATGGGTTAGTACAAGAAACCTATGTTCTATAATGAAAATAATGGTAAAAGTTGTAGTATAAATGTATAAAATAATTTCCAAAAATTATGTTCAATAAAGTTGTTGTATTAACTTAAAAACGCACCACCTAAATGTGGATGTCATACATTGTCTTGGGTAGTTAATGTAACATCATCTCAAGATATTTCAACTCTTCGTTAGACTGCATAGAAAAAAACCAAACTCGTTAAACATATTTTTTTCATGAATAAATGATTTAAATCAATAAGTAGAAAAAATGCCTTACCAATTTAAAATTTTTCATTGTAATATAATGTTTTCAAGTTGAAAAAGAGATTAAAAATTAAAGAGTGTTCAAATGATACGATGGGGATAATATTGAACAAATCATTATTTTCAATTCAAATTATTTAATGAAAATAAAAGGCAGTGAAGATAAAAACATCAACATGGGTTGTTGTTTTTACAGATTTCGTGAATTGAGACCAATATTGGTTATAGGGAGGGGAATCCATATATCATTTCCCTGAATATAGATAGTCACCCATGTTAAGCATCATCTGAAGAGAGCCTTCAACAACTCCATAAGACATGACAACATGAAATTGATGAAAAGAATAGATGAAGAGTGTTGACGTTTCATAACACAATGTCATGTGTGTTGTGTTTTTGTATTTAAATCCCATATAAATATATTCAGATAACTAGAAAGAGGTGTGTTGGACAGGTTTTCTTCACTGATTGGATACATTCACCCATGATAAGCAGCATCAAAATAGAGCTCTCAACAACAATAGAAGACCTAGATGAATGATATTAAATTTAAAAAGTACATATATCAAGATAGATTGAATCTTGGTATAGCATGGGGATCAATATCCATATTCTATTCAACTAAATACATGAATAAATAATAAATACATTTTTAATATGAAAGGAAAATCAGTTCATACATATTCGAAAATCCAATAATTTCCTTACAATATGGTTGCAACCATCTCTACTTCTATTTAATGAGTGATCATCACTATTTATCCCATGCATTTATAGAACCCAATGAAAAGTTTAATCAATCATGGTGATGCAATTAGAGGAAACATTTCCTTGATTATTGCATGGTAATGGAAAATAAATCATCTTTCAATGACATTATTTTTTGTACTGATAATATTTTCTATTGATAATATGAAAACATTTCGAGAAAATAATGTTGTTTTTGTGCCTAATGTATTTTTTGTGAGATGTATTTATAGTTTTTGATGAATATGCAATAATATATGAGCTGATCACCTACACATTCATCTAATATGTTTACCTTCGCGTACATTAATGTTTCAAAATTCTCTATTATTGATATCATTGTCAATGCTTTTGGGGATTCCAATAACTGCATATTTGATTCCTCACATTATGATTTCCTATACGTTAATGGTTTAAAAAAATGTACACAGGGAACAATATTGCGTAAAACATTAAATAACTACTACCAGACTTGTTAATGGTCTAAAATCGCAATGCCACAAAAATAACAGAAGCTCCTCTCTGCATCCCATCACCTCCAATTATGTACACCATAAATGAAACACACTTGTTAGCCATCTAATATGATCAAACTCTAAAATTATTTAATATAAACATGCCTAAAAATAAGTAATATCTAGTCCATTTATGTAATGAAAATAAGAATCAGGATGATAAATAAATTAATACCTGAGTGTAAGAAAATCATGTAGTTTTTGTAACAAATCCAATGTCATTGTTTCACTTGACTCATAAACATCATGTGGTTTCATATTCCAATATCAAAATTGTAAAATGAATATTAACTAAAACATTATTGAATATAATACACAATAATAAATGACACAAGATGGTGCATTATGAAATATTAATCAGAAAAGAAAAAACATCACCTCCCCCAATGACAGCTGACTTCATCAATCCGCCATGGTAGTAAATTTATTACAAAAACAAAATTTTCTCCCAAAAATTAATACCTTTCTACATAACATAATCTTGTATTTTTTTAAATACATTCCACCAAAGTGATGAAACAGGATTTTTAATAATGGGATTAAAAAAATTGTAGTTTGAATTCATAGGATTTCTAGAGATATGCCTATTACGAGGATATTTTGAGGAAGTTCAACCTCTTCTGGATACCAATTTGGTGTTCCCATACTGGTGGAAGAACGAGAGGAACCTTGAATGTAGAATTATTTGTATCATATATTGAAGAACTATAGTTACTTAATGATAAGTCTTACCAATCAAATACATAATGAAGGAATATAAATTAAAGAATGACTGGTTTACTCGGAACAAAAGATGTGATTTTGAGTAGTAAAAGTTACATTATGAGATCTATCAACTATAATATGATGTTATAGATACCATAACTAGATTTTTTATCATGCTTATGAAATTTCAGACAGCCAAGGAACATTTTTAGCCCTCTCTTCCTCCACAAGAACCATGAATTTCTACCTCAAATAAATCTTTAATGAATCAAAATTAATTTACATAATTGAGGATCAGTTTCAGAATACACCCAATCTGCCACATCATAGACATATTGATCATCCATAAATATTTTGATAAAAAATCCAAGAAGTTACCATTATGGGGACCTGATTTCATCAATTCATGGTAATATTTCATGAGCACTATATTTGAGAACTCTTTCGGCATGGTATGAATCAAAATACAAAAAACCATTACATTTTCTATCTTCTTATTGTATGTGTTGATTTTTATAATACATTTTCAACAATTGAGCCTAATTCCATTATATGGATAAAAGATAATTACATACTCACTATTTCTATGAGATGGTTCTATGGAAAATGTGGAAATGGCTTATGAATGACATGAGTTCTAATATCGGGGTTGATGTTTGGATCAAACCATACTTACGATCAAGCATTGTCTGTCCCCTAAGAATATACCTCATTTCAAGTCCACAAATTAATGATCCCAATAATGAGGTTGTGGGTGAAGAAATTTTTCCATTGATATTAGTGTTAAGGACAAAAAATTGGAAACAATTAAGACAATCAAAAATACTTGTCTAACCCTTTATGAAAAAACCATTTGATTGCCTACCTAATTCATGTTAAATCGTAAAGAGAAAAGAAAAAATATTTTAATGTCAATATGTTCTAAACTTATTAAGAACATGAATGTAAAAATTTAATATGAATAAATTATCATGTTTCAATTAGATAATAAAAAATTATATGTTAATATGCAAGTAATATTGTTTGTCATAGAAATTTTTGCAGTGATTTGAATGTCATACAATATTGCGTTACCAAGAAATCATTTCTCTTTCTTATCATTATATATTACCTCAATTATTGAGTCATTTACTGTCATCATTAAAACCAATCAACCATAATTATTATAATATATGTATATATATATGTCCATTCCTTTAATGATTATCCCATAAGAGTGCATTAAATACTTTCAATGGGTGTTATCTCTGCTTTGTTGCATTCATTCCAACCAACAATTATGAAAATGCCTTCATCCTTATAGAATAAAAATAGAATCTTGTCAGAATAAAATATAGAATCCTATTATAGAGAGTTTAAAAATCATTTAGAATATAAAAACACTCAAAATTTAATCACATTAAAACTCATTAGGTCAAATCTAAATTTAAAAATCAATGTAAGGGTTTACGATTTTACCAATAGATAGAAAAATAATAAAAACAATATCCAATATGAAAAATATATAAAAACATGTTAAAGAGATATTATACAAAGATAATAGTTTCATTGTACTACAGTTTGATGATAATCGATACTGTAGAAAAATAAGATCGGAAACTGGATATTGAAAAATCACATACTATTAACTAAAATATGTAATGATATATTGAAACTGGATTTGAATGTCATTGAACAATAAATCCCTAATATGCAGGAGATGATCAAATCCAAGAACATCATTAAAACATTGTAACTATTTAATGTGTCTATACATTCAATATATTAAAAAATGTATGAATCTTTATTTGAGAAAATTAATTTATATTCCTAGAGTAGTTATGCGCATTACATTAACTACTTAACCTAAGATGCACCATCCACACAACATTATTTCAACTACATAACATAATATTAGAAACAAAACATATTAACAATGAATAAACTAACTGTGAATAAAATATTCTAAAAGTTAATAGAAAGACATATATAATGGAATCAATTTTTTGTGGATGTAACATATTAATAGGGAACAAAAATATGGAAATTTATGGAATCTGTGATACAAAAGTAGTGAAATCATAAATAATATTAAAGCAGATTCAACTAAGTAGAAACACATCTATAATGGTATATTCCTTTCTACATTCATTGAAACCACCAATCCGTTTTTCTATTATATTAAAAAACCACTTTGAGGCTAAGTTGTAACCTAGAGAACCATTCCACCAATAAAAGGAATCCCCAAAAACCTCAAATTACAGAGTTCAAATTTCAGTATAATTTATAAAAACAGAATTTGATAAGAATAATATATAAAAACCTATTATAGAGAGTAAAAAACAATTACTGTTGAATATAAAAACAATCAAAACAGAATCTAATCATGACTCATTAGGTCAAATATGAATTATACAATCAATGTATGGGTATTATCCTATTCCAAAAAAAAATCAATATAATAAAAACAGAATCCGATCAGAAGAATATATACAAATCTGTTATAGAGAGAGTATAAAAAGAGAATTTTTTCAGAGTACTAATATTTAATACTAATCAAAATATTAAGAAAATAAGGTCAAAAAATGGATATTGAAAAATCACATAATGTTGACTAAAATATGTATAGTTTTTTTGAAATTTGATTTTAATGTAATTGAATTGAAAAAGTATAATATACATGAGACGTACTATTCCATGAAATTCATTATAACTTTGTAACTATTTAATGTGACTATACATTAAATATATTCTAAAATGTATGAATCTTTATATGAAAATATTATTCTATTTTCCCATAATAGTGACCCACATTACATTAACTTCATACCCAATGATGCGACTTCCACTCAGCATTATGTCATATACTAAACATAACAGTAGAAACACAATATATTAATAATGAAAAAACTAACAATCAATAAAATGTTCTAAAAGTGAATAGAAACACATATATAGTTTAATAATTTTTAGTGAATGTAACATGATAATAGTGTATACAACATATCATTACACCCATGAACTATTAGTAATCATAACATACTAACTGGAGACACGTATATAGTGGATTAAAAATATTAAAAGTTCACAACATACTAGTAGTGAATGGAAACAAATATGCAATGAAAATGTCTTATTCTAATAGAAAACAATTAGTTAGAAACACATAAAAATAGATTATAAATTAAGTTAGAATCCCCATAAACATGTTCATGGAATCTATGATACAAAACCAGTAGCATAAGGAATATTAAAATAGAAATTTCCCAAATAACTAACAGCTCGTAGATGAAAAGAATCAAGGAGATATTGGGGAACCATTCACTACAGTCACACCTAGTTTCATTCAAAATATTTTTTTTTCATACGTGAAAACAAATAGAATAATATTCACTCCATGAGACCACATTTCATAGCTTTTGGATCTTAATATATTTAAATTTCTAAAAATATCAGCCACTACGATACATAGAGAGAAAGAGCCAACACACTAATATATAACAACCTCAAAATGATCATTACACTGATCATTAGAGTGGTGTTATCTTGGTGAGACCACACCACATATAATAAAACATGTTTAGAGAAAATAATTAGAGGATAAAATAAAATCATGTTTCTCATTTAGTTTTCATTTAAACATATAAATGGAAAGACAATTTAGACACAAAAAAATAGAAGATTTTAGCTGACATCTATTTTTGTCAAAAAACACTAGCATAGAAATATATAATTGAGAAACATTCATTCTAAAGAATCAAATAAAAATAATAAATGATAAGAACTAATAAAATCACAAAAACATCCTAAAAAAATTATTATAGGTTGTGATATCATATTATATAAATAAAATTTAATGAATATAATGTTTGTAATCAAAGTAATTAAAATTAAAAAAATTAATATTAATGGATGTCGGATTTTAATACCTGAAATCATATATTAGAAGAATCCATGCTTTAATCCCCTCAATTCGTTATATTTTAAACAAATAAATGATAAAAAATTTATAATTTTAATAAAATAGAGGAATTTCTATGACCTCAATTTTTGTCATACAACGCTGTAATGGAAGAAAGGAATTAAGATACATGCATTCTAAAGAAAAAAATAAAAATATTAAATGACATGTAAAAAATTAAAAAAACATCAAAAAACAATTTTTATATGATGTGATCTTAGAGAATATCAATGGAATGAAATCTGATTAGTTTTTATAATAAAATCAATTAAATTTAGAAAAAATAATTATGATTAGAAGTTAATTTTTCATTCCTCCAACCAATTAGAAGAAGAATAACTTCTTAGGATCACATATCATAGCCTGTGGATGTTAAAATATATAGATAAAGAAAGAAAAAATGAAAATAAAAAATAATATTACACAAAAAAACTAAATTAAAATTATTATATGATGTCATCTCAGAGATTATCAATGGAATGAAAGGCGATTATCATTTATAACCTAAATAGTTACAATTAAAAAAATAATTATCAAAATCCTCTTATTTCCTTCACCCATAATAAGACAAATCAGACCATATCAGTAATATTGTTTTTAGTTAAAAACATATATTCATATCTATCATAGATAATAAATGATGATGCAAGACAAAAACTTGTTGATGAGGTGTTAATCTATAATATAACATGATCGAATCCGGAAAATTAGTAGTAAAATTATATTTTGGATGATCCTTGAGAACTGAATGGAAAAAACGCAATTTTAAATTCAAGGACTACATGAGACACTATAAATTTAAATCTAGAGTCAATGTCGGAAATGTATTTTTTAGATGGTTCAAAATTATCTGCATTCATGCTTTCACCTTATATCTCTCAAAGTCAACTTTTTCGGAGCCCTAAGAAACCCATTGATAAAAACTAAATATTTGGACTACCCAAAAAACCATTCCAAGGATAGATCAAGCACTTAAATATTAAAATTAATTTTGTTAAAGCAATATGACCTTTTAAAAATAATCAAAAACTATGATTGGTCCATGATTTCCCTTATAAAAAAACATCACTAGTGTAATAGAGGAAGGAAAGGTTGATCGATGTGGTATTGTATTAAAGGGCTCTGACAGATCAACCCTAGAATAATATACCCATGACATAGCTCACAATGGTGGTATTTGAAGAATAATATACTAAAATTTTCATCGACAGTAAATATAGAATTCAATTCACAATTCTGAAAAGAATGGAAAAATAAAATAGGAGTCAAAACTCAAAAGAATCAACATTTTCAAATAATGAATGATGAAAAACTACCAAATTTAATTTAATTTCAAACATAATATTGATAAAATATGAGTACTCCATTCAGAAAAAATTATTAGGGGAGAATTAGAGTGAAATTAGGAGTAAGATTATGATGATGGCGGAGTTCAGTGGGATCACGATGCCGACGAGGTTCTAGGGGAACCCTAGATTATTCAAAGAAGCTAGAGGATGATGCCGATGTTAAAATCAAATCACTTGACCATAGTATTAGGCGGAATGGAAGTATGTCCAAATTATCTAGATGAATCAAACACTTAGGAATATCCAGTTGTGGTTTACGTGATAAGATGAATAAATAAGAAACCTACCCAATGATGATCGAGGGTCAATTTTTAGGAGGAGTAGTAGAGGGTGGGAACCTTACCTGAAGAAGATCAGTCATTATAATGGGACATGAGAAATGGAGACCCTGAAAACTATATAACAATGATGGACCAGAGGATCATGGGTGGAAATAATATATAAGAAGCACTATTAGGAAGGTATCATGAGAGGGAAGAGAGTCCGGAGGGAAATCATGTTGTGGTTGTGGGAGGGAATGAGGCACGAAAAGGGGGAGGAGCCGAAGAGAGTTCATGGAAAACGGGCCAATGGAAGTCAAAGGTGGCGGCAAAGCCCACAGAGGTGGATTAGCCAAAGGTGGATCCCATATAGTTGAAGACGTAGAACAGAGAGGCAAAGGTATAGCATAGGTAGATGATGCCTGAGAAAGAGAAGGAGGAGAAGAAGACATCGTTGCTTACAGAGGTGGAGGTGTGGATGATGGAAATGATCTGTGGGAACCTTGTTCGAGATCAGGGGGTATCATGAGCGGGACGATAGAGGTGAATAATGTTTGATATACCATGTGGATGGGCGACATGAAAAATTAGAGATCAGAATCATATAGAATAATTGACATGGACAAATGTTAGAGTGACATGTGGAAAAATGACTACCAGGATTAGTATATATAGTAGATTATAATTTAATGTTAATTTATCCATTATATTGAATCCTGATAAAATATTTATCATTATTCTATAGAATAATTATATTTTTCATGAAATTTATGTCATGTACTATATGAATTATATGTTTAATATGAAAAATTTTTGGTTGTCCATATGCCCAATAATTTCATCTGATATATATAGAACCATCATCTCAACCTTTAGTTTACTGTAATCATCCCCATGTTATGAAAAAAATTACTAAGTAATAATGTTCTATGATGTTTATTATGAGATAATAAAATATATTTGAGATATTGAATATATTTACTGAAATAAGTTGATTATATTTCAATTATTCTAATATAATTAACCAATACATTACACATGAATGTATTTTTGTGAAAGGTATTCAATATTCATCTACATTGATTTAATATTAATGTATGTTATGCTTGGGTTTCCTCAGTTCGTTTCACTGGTGGGTTTATTTATTTTTGTAATTTGGTTATTAAAAATATGTGGATAGAACATAAGAAAACTTGTGATGAACTAAAAGTGATGTTGGGTTAATCTAAAAGTGTCAAAGGTTGATAAGAATGATTCATAATTTAGGTTTTATTATGAGTGAGTTTCATGATTTTATGATTGATTGCATTGATTATTGTAGCTTAATACTTACAATATAATGTTTGGTTTTAGGAAATGGTTAGAACTTGGAGAAATAATGTAAACATAAAATGGGGATTACAATGAAATGGATTTCCTCATTAGAATCCATATAAAATGGGAGATATTGTGAAAAATATTATGAAATTTATAACACGTCTCTCTCAATCCATGAATCATGTAAAAATTTCAATTGAGAAAAAGAGGGAACAACACACAATTTAATCTATCTAGATGAATCATATAACTTCTTTAAATGGATCCACTAATCCACTAGTATCTAGTTCATAGATTAGTGCGACTATAAATATAATTTCAGTTTATTACTGTTCAAATCAAGTAATAGTTCTCATGGTGGTGTATCAATTTGAAGGAGAAGCAGACCAATTTTAGAATCTTAGTAAGAATATGAATTAAGGGGAATAAATTAACCACATAGAAATGGATTAGTTTAAGAGTATATTATGTTGTAATTTGTTTCCCAAATCACTTTTCATGGAATGAGAAAATTAATTACTTGGGATTAAGTAGATAGATGATTAATCTATTGGATCCATTGAATAAAATTTTACAATAATTGTGATGTAAACTTCATGTTTAATCATATTTCATGAAAGAAAAATTGAATAATTTTTCTGTGCATTAAAACCATGTATTTTAAAGGTTTTAGGCATATGGGCATTTATTTTCAATAAATAAATTGATTAATTTTCTATGAAATGGTGAAATAGAGAGTGAATATTTTAAATTTTATCAATGTTTTGATATGAATATAATGATGTTATTTCAATTAAATTATAATAACAATCCCATGGAGATAAGGAAATAAATATCCTATTACTCTAGAAATGTGGAAAGAAGTATAATAGAATTATTATCTAAGGTAGTGGTAAACTTTTCATGTACAAAAAGAATGGTAATTGAGTACGTAAATGCAAAAGAGATGTAAAGTATAAATCCGATGAAAATAATGGGATGAAATATCATTTAAATTCACCACCCATAATCCAATGCTACAAATTCAATGGGTATTATTACAAGGCAAACTGGTACATGAATATAATGGTTTATAATGGTATTTAGCATCAACAACCAGTAATAAAAAGTGATGTAAGGAATGTTCATTTTACCAAAACCACTGATGTTGTTAATGAGAATGATGATCTAAAAGGTACACTTACCATGTACTCTAGAACTAAAAATCTCTTATTTGGTTAGAGTTATACCCACTATTTTAAATATGAATAATTTTATTAGTGTAATACATCACCACCTCATTGATTAGATATTCAGTTAGCATAAAAAACTTAATTTTCCAATTATTATATATCAAGTATATAACTTCTATCAAATAGGTGTTTGATGGAATGAGATTCTTTAAAATCTTTTGATTTTTCCTCTAGTTGAATTTTATATTATTTTTGGAGTTGATTGGATTTCTTTATATAGATCCCATATATATTTTTGAGTAAAGGAAGTCATGTTTTATATTCTAAATCAAACAATGATTTTCTATTACAGAAAGAATGAATATAAACTACTAATAGATATTACATTCATTGTATAAATATTTTTACCTAATTATGATAGGAATATGTATCAAATAGTGTGTGAGAAGCTCAATATTTAATATTTAACTATCCTGTGGTAATTTGATAAAGTATTTCCAAAAGAGTTTCATCATATTCTTACAAATTGTGAAGTTTAGTTTTCAAGAGAAATCAGGCCTATTGAAACACATATTTCAAATACTCCTTATATAATAACCATTATTGTGTTATTTGAATTAAATAAAAATATTTAGGAGAATGTTGATAATGAATTCATTCAACCACTTGTTCCACCAAGGGGTGCACATCTTATCTTGGTTTTGAACAATGATTCAATGGGTCTCTATACAGATTATCAAGAACATAACAGAACTAATATCAATAAAAGGTATCATCAACCTGGTATTGATGATTTAATTCATCAATTAAAAATATCTATGTACCTTTTAAAATATTGATGTTTGGTATGGAAATAATTATTTAGGATCAAAATGGAAGTCATATCGAATATATCCTTTCATACATGGTATGTTAATTGTGAATTTATAGTGATTCCAATGGGACATTCGATTTCCCTAATTATCTTTAACCAGATCTAATGAAAAGATTCTTTAGATATTAAATCGATCTATTTGTGGTAATCTTTGTATATAATATTGTAATATATTTTAAAGTAATTGAATATAATCAATATAATTTAAGGATTGTGTGAATGAATTTGATAAAAGAGAGGTTATATGCCAAATTAGGTAAATGTGAATTCTATCTATATAAAGTATCATTCATGGGTCATATAATAATAAGATACGGTATTTTCAATGGATCCCTCGAACACATAATTTATTGAATAATTTCCCATATCAACCAAAGTAACAAAGATATGTTGTATTCTTAGGTTTTTTGGATACTACTGATTCTTTGTGAAACAATTCTCTTATTTTTCAAATCCATTAAACATTTTTAAATAGAAGGGATCATGGTTACTAAGTATATAATAATTTTTATAATGTTTCATCAAACTAAACACAAAGGTGGTTAGTGAAGCTATTATAGAATAAAACATAATAGATACGGGTTTGTGATTAATAGTGATACATTAAATAAGGGACTATGATTTGTCTTTGTGTAGAATGATATGGTGATCCGTTATTCCACATGATAATTTTAAAATACATTAGAAAAATTACCTGATTCATGATTTATAATTGGTAGTGTAGTTTTTAACATTGAAAATATGGAGGAATTATCATTATAGTAATAAAGTGAAAAATATACATATTATAAAAAAATTATGTTTATATTCATATATATGAAGTTATATATTTTACAAATGAAATAGTTGGAGTTTATTAAATATTATTACTACTCAATACAATACCTCCCTAGAAAGGCGAACATGGGGGTTGATGCCCATCTTTGGAAGGACCATAGTAGTTTTTTCAAAAATGAGGACATAAAGAGATCTAACACTTATGTATTTTAGATGATGAACCTTGAAATAATGATGAAAAGGGATTTTGAATATCTCCCTCAAATTAATGTTCAATAGTCTATATACGTGTGGACTAAGTAGGAACATAATGAAAGATATTGAAATACAGATGAATCCAAGGAATATTCTTGAGTTCATCCCTGATTATGATAGAATGATAATATTCAAGAACTGAGTATGTTTCTTTTAAAAATGTATTTGAAGAATGAGAAATGGTATGAACCACATAGTTATATTGGATTGGGTAATAGCAAATATACACAAGAGTGGGGTGAATTGTGTCTTTTACAAATTCTTTGCAAGATCATTTTATGACCTTTAATTTTAAACAGATAGATTAATACAACAAGAATTTAAATAGCATGGACACACGATGTATAGTTGTTTTGGGAACAGAACATCCCTAGTCCACTCCACCAACACACTACACCAATAGTTTGCTGATTTTCACTATCTGTTACTCTTATCAATAGACCATTCCACAACTGAGTAAAGGCAGCTGACACCTTTACAATCTAAGGCAAAATAGAGCCTTCTGGTTCAATCGCATAACCTATACAGCTTTGTATGAGAATCCGTTCACTGAGGATAAAAATAAGTAAATGTTCCTTGAAAATACATTCCTGATATTCTGCACAATTGCAACATAATGCAATTTACAGTAGATGGATCGTCTTCTTCAGAAATAATGATCTTCTAGTAAGAGTCATTCTGAGTCGATCTAGTTGTAATAGATATAGAAAAAATAATTCACAACTTCAAATGTAGTCAATTCACTATAGATCATTGATGTCAAAATGAGTAAATCATATGTCATGTTTCTTCTTTTTCAATAAATAGATCTTTGTATCTATACGTAACAGTAGATCTATGGGTCTCAATATTCTATAATATCTATTTGTATACAAAATAATGAAGGTATATAAAGTCGAGCCTTATCCTTTAAAATTTATATCCTCAAAATTTGCCTATACAAATGCGATATTCAATAACTTGACATAACAGATTCTTCATAACTCCCCTACAAATTCGGCATGAAAACCTCCTTTTAAATTAATCTTTTGAATGATAGATATAGGAATTTGAATCAATCAAATTTGTGATTTGAATTAATCTTTTAATTCGGCTTGAAATCAACCTAAAAATTCTCTTGTAGAACATTTCATAATAATAGTATCTTTAATTCTCTGACGCCAAATGTGTGGTTGAACTGTATAGCATGCATCTTCTGAACATAAGGTAGATCACAAACGTAAGGTTGATAATGCATCCTTAAAACGTATGGTTGAATACAAACTTAGGGTTGATCTTCCATTATTTCTTTCTAAGATTAAAATTTATGGTAAATGATTTAGTATTTTATAAGCTTCCAAACATAAGGTAAAGGATACATACTTTTTGATGAGACATAAGGTATTTCACAAAAGTTAGGTTGATGAACCATACTTTTGAGAAATAAACATAACATTTAAAACATAAATATGTTTTATCTTCCATACTTCCCCAATATCACAAACATAGTGTTCCTTCCAAATCTAGAGTTATTATTCCATACTTTTCTGATAAAATATTGTTGTTTAACCATACTTTTCCGATATCTCATAATGTATACACCGCATTCCATCCTTACTCTACGCTTCTCCACGTAGGGTATAAACAGTGTTTCTTAAACATGCTTAGGAAATTCCCAAATATTTAGAGCATGAACAGTGTTTCATGAACACACTAATGTGAATACTTTAGGAATTAATTCCAATTGTTCATGAACAAAAATATTTCATCCAGTAACAAAAATATAAATAATAATAAATTCCTAAAATAGACTAAAAATAAAATAATTAGAATACAATTAAGGGTATTTTTGGGCATCAAAATCATCATAAAGATATAGAGTATTACTGTCATAAATCTCCCCAGTTTTAATAAAAATATTATGTGTTGTTGAAAACAACAATTTCTCAATAATCTCCCCCTTTTTGATGATCTCAAAACCCATAAAATAGTAAATGAAATTAACTTTTAAAATTAATTACATATAGTATATAGTTTTTCTTAGATTAAACAATATTAAATTTTAATAATATTATTTCAAAAAAACAATGTGTTATCCATAAGAATAAAAATAAATTTCTCCCCCATTTTCTAATGTGAAAAATAAAATGAAATAAAAATCTATCTTTTTTAGAGTAAAAATATTTAACCGATTAAAATGTTTTAAATTTCTCCTCCATAAATAAAAATTAAAACTATTAATGTAGAATGTTAAATAGCTAAAATAAAATGTTGTGTTTATTCAAATTTGTCCCCCTTTTGTGATATAGAAAAGAATGGTAGAATATGGAAGAGAATACATTTTAATGTACCACTGATCTTAAATGAATTATATTATTAAATATTTTTTAATCAGTAAATCCAGATTATAGGCATAGTGAAACAAAGACATTAAAACTAATAGAAAAAGAGAAATGTAGAATGAATCAAAATTTCATTAAAAATATTTAACAGTTATAATCATGATGAACACAAGAAGAATTGTGTGGTAAGGTTATGAGATAGGGTATATCTCCTCTAAACTACTTACTTGATATCTTTCAACTACTCCCTCATCCTTCTCATCATTCCATCTCCCATCTAGATAATAAGATCTCTATTCTCTGGAGTCATATGAATATCTTCTATCATATTTATTCTGATAAACTCATGCAGCCTTTCTTCCTTCTCCTAAAAAAAGTCAACTTCGTTGTGAACATAGTCAGTACAGTTCTAATACATGGTTCACTTGAAGTCATGTGGTCAAATAAAAACATTTTATTATGTAATAGTAATGCCAAAGAATCACTATTTCATTGAAGGTACTTCAATATTTCATTCATATTTATCATTTCTTCATGTGAAATCATGAAATATTTTCATTAAATCAGGTGATGTTCCTGTTGTACAGGCCGCACTGAGTATGATAGATTCAAATTGTTCTTCAATGAAAGGTCTAAAATCCATTAAATATGTCTTCATAAATATCTCTGACTTCAACTTGGAATATTCATTTAATATTTACTTCTTAAACAATTAAACTTATTACATTGAAACTAAACTAGCTTTTGGGATCCGAAATGTTTGCCTCTCCCTTTCCAAGGCACTTCGCAAAGATACATTATGAGCATGAACGTTATTAAACATTCTGATCAATTCATCCACATAATCATTATCATAATCTCAGTCACTTTGTGCTTGATTATCTATTTCAGCTTCATTCTAACGCAACAACACTATAGGAAATGACTCTGCATCAGATTTCTCCTTATCATACCCATGAGCAGGTTTTTCCAATGACTATTCCTCAATGAGATTCCCAGACTCTTCCATAGAAAAATACTCAATCAGCACCTCTATATATACATAAAAAAATTTATCTTGAATTTAATCATTTTATTGAGGTTTCCTTTCATGAGAATCATCTTCATCCATTTCCTCTAGTAGGTTTTCTATAACAATTTCCTCTTGAATTATGTGAGGACTGGCCACTTCTACCTCACCAGGCACGACCTCTTTTTCTACTTTAGCATCAGTTTCTACTCTAACCTCTATAATAGCTTCAACATCAACTGCAACTATTACCTCTTCGTGAGCCGCTACTAATTTTTCAACTTGAGGAGTCATCTTAATATGAGAAGCTATTAGTTGAGCAGTCTCTTGCACTATAGAGTCTCTAATGAACATGTAGTTCAGAATTGGTTCAGTTTCATTTTGAAGTTCTTGAGTAGTCTATTCAACATATTGGGTCAATCTATGTATAGACTAATGAAGTTTGTTTTGAAATTCCTCATTAGATGGAGGATCAAATACTTCAAACCATATCCTCTGTGATACTGCACTTTTTCTAGATTCAGCTACTCCTTCTTTTGATTTTGCTAGTTGGGCCTGATCAAATTCTTCATCCAATTCAGCACTAACAAGCATCTGTTTTCCTTTAATAGAGCTCTAAAAATATCCAATTTTTCTCAATGTAAAATAATTGAAGATATTACTATGGTGGCATCACACCCGAGCATCCACTAATCTTATAATATCTTCCATAAAAAAAAAATTTTGAGATAAATCATCCAAAAGGACAAAAACACATTTGTGCTTTTATTTGACAATATTAATGTAGTTTACCTACCATGTACCTAGGAAATTTTATCTTTATATCACACATTAGTAAAAACATAACATGAATATTTGGATACAGAATCTTTTCCATTTCTGACATTCTTGGTGCAATGCCAGTTTGCACAAACTTAACCAGTATCTTCCAGTCCAGTTCCAAGTCCTTTGCAAACATTTTCCGGGTATTTGATGATCCAAACAGAAACGACATAATATCCTCCGATTTATTTACACTATCACCAATATTTATCAAATCAAAATGATAACCTCCCTCATGAGGACAGTTTAGAATCTGATCTATCTCTATAGAAGAGATAGAAACAACTCTGTCTCCTATTTTCGCTGTCATGGAATCTTCCTCTTCCCCTAGAAAAAACTGAATAGATTTATAGAAATAATGAATCTCTATCTCATATAAAAACTCAGTTTTCTCACCATTAATTGTCTATTATAGGTTTTTAAAATGCAAGGTCCTACTTCAGCTACATGTTTGTCTGATATAACCATTCCAAATCTATGAACTTTCCCTGAAAAAGTTTCCTCCATTCGCAGCACTGCCTCTTGGCAGTGCTTGTCTCAGCCTCATCAGTTTTATTTGTCTTGGCCATTTCTATCATAAATATCTGTATGTTTGATAATGGATTAGGTTTTTAAGGTTTGGGATCAGATTAACAAAGAGCGGTAATGCTTCCCAGGCTCGAAAGGTTTTTTGGTAGAAATGAAACGATTCAAAATTTGAAAGGACTCTAACAGCCTTGATTCATGTGTCATAAATAATCATTATATAAATTTTACAAAACAAATAAAATTGTACTTGTGCAAAAATAAGAACAATTAAACATAAAAATTATTCTGTTTGGAAAAAAATAACTAATTTTATTTTAAATAGAAAAAATAGCATAATCAAATGGTTAATATTAAACATTATTAAAATTAAATAAAGCCAGCTCCCCCTTAATAAAATCAAACCTTGTATTGGGAAGTAGTTTAGTAAAAATATCCGCTGATTGAATTTCAATACAGACAAATTCTAAAAATATATCCTTTTTAAGAACAAGTCCTCTTATAAAATGATGTATTATATCAATATTCTTAGTCTTAGAAAGATTAATAGTATTTTTTTAAATATTAATTGAACTTGTATTATCACATAAAATATTTGTATTATTAAAATTTAGTCAACAATCCATAATAGTGTTTTTCATCCACAACACTTATGCACAACAACTACTAGCAGACACATATTCTTCCATGGCAGTTGATAGGGAAACTGATTATTGTTTCTTACTTGACCATGACAATAAGGATTTTCCTAAAAAGTGAGATGTACCTAATGATATTTTCTTAAATAATCTAAAAATCGCAAATTTTTCATCTGAATATGAAATTATATTAATATAAGATATATCTGGATAAAGAGATTGAAAATAGTTCTTTTTAAATATCTAAAAATTATTTTGACAGTAGTTAAATGGGATTCATTATGATTTGATTGAATTATTTCACAAAGACATACTGAATACATTATATCTGGCCTGCTAGCAGTAAGATATAACAAACAACCAATCATACCTGCATATAACATGTTTTCAACTGATTTCTGAGTTTCATCCAAGTCATGTTTTACATTAGTACACATATGAGTTGTATATGTCATTCTATTTTCAATTCCACATTTCTTAAGTAAATTAGTAATGTATTTTCATTGATTTAAAACATTTCAAAAATCATTTTGATAAAATTTAAGTTCTAAATAGAAATTTAACTCTCCCAATATACTCATTTCAAATTATTTTTTCATTATGTTTGATAACTCATGAGAATGATATTTATTAGATGATCCAAAAATTACATCATCAACATAAATTTGAACCAATAAAATATAAGAATTTATATTTTTCTTATATAGTGTTGGATCTTCCATTCCAACCGTCAAATCATTTTTCCAAAGAAAAGAGATAATTCTTTCATACCAAGCTATAGGTGCTTGTTTAAGGAGAAAAAGATCTTTAGAAAGTATAAAAACAGAATCTGGTTTTTGTGGATTTTCAAATCAATGAGGTTTCTCATCATAAACATCCCCCATTATATAACCATTTAAAAATGAAAACTTAACATCCGTCTGAAATTATTTAAACATCATATGAGATGCATTGTCTAAAAGGTTTCTAATGTATCTTAATCTAGCTACAGGTGCAATGGTCTCATCATAATCTATACCTTATTCAGTATTATATCTTTTATCTACTATGCTTTATTTATTCCTAGTTATTATTCCGTGATCATATTTTTTATTTCTAAAGACCCATTTCGTTCCTATAATTGGATAATTCTGTGGTCTTTCAACTAATTACTAAAGGTCATTTCTTTTGAACTAGTTTAGTTATTCTTGCTTTGATATCATCTAACATTCATCATCAAAGGCTTCTTCTATATACATGGGTTCTATTTCAGATAGAAATAAAGAAAACTGAACAATATTTCCTATGTTCCTTATAGTTTTTATTCATGTATCTATGTCATTTATTATAGTTTCTAAAGGGTGATTCTTTAGGGTCCTTGAATTTCTAGGTAGTACACATATATGTTCTTCACTGTCATGTTCTTATGTACTTGACTGAATTTTATTTATATCTTTTTCAAAATCAACATTCAAGTTCTCAAGTCTCATGTTATCATCAAAATCACATTCATCAATTTGATCTGTCCTTTTCTCAAAGGTATCAGATTCCTCAAATTTCACATGAACTGATTCTTAAACCATCCATGAATTTTTATTAAAAACAGTATATTATTTTGAATTAGTAGAATATCCTAATAAAATTACTTCATCAGATTTTATATCAAACTTACCATGATTTTCCTTGCCGTTTAAGGTGAAACCTTATATCCAAAAACATTGAAATAGTTTACTTTAGGTGTTCTATAATTCCATAGTTCATAGGAAGTCTTTTTCAAAACTGGTCTAATTACAACTCTATTTGTTATATAGTGGGATGTACATATAACTTCTGCCCAAAAATATTTAGGAAGACTGTATTCATTTAGCATTGTCCAAGCCATTTCTTAAATAGTCCTGTTTATTCTTTCAACAATTCCATTTTGATAAGGTGTTCTTGGTGGAGAAAAGGTGTGTTTAATACCCATGATTTAGCAAAAGGAATTGAAATAAAAATTCTAAAATTCCCCACCATGATCACTTCTTAATTAAATTATTTTAAAACCTTTTTCATTTAGAACATCTTTTTAAAAACATTAATATAAGGTAAAAGCTTCATTTTTAAATTTTAAAAAGAAAATCCATGTAAATATATAATAGAAATCAACTAAAACATATAAATATAATTTACCATCCAATATTTCTACTCTTGAAGGTCCAAACAAATACATATGGATATGTTATAGAGGTTTAGATGTAGCAATTTTGTTTACAGATTTGAAGGATGATTAGTGCTACTCGCCAAGTTGACATGCATCACAAAATATATCACTTTAAAACATGAAACTGGGAATATTAGAAACAAATTGTTTCTTGGATAACTTATGTAAAGATTATATATTACAGTATACAAGTATTCTATTCTAGATCAATGATTCATTTTTCGTAGTAGTTATGTAGTTTAAATGTTTATTACACAAGGAATTTAAATCTAGGGTATAAACATTATCAGTTCTAGGTGCTCTAAATTTAAGCAGTTTATTTTTTAAAATAGAATAAAAATTGATAGAGAAATCAATAGAATAACCATGATTATAGGTATGAGATATAATAATCAAATTGTGTTTCAATCCTTGTACATAATGTACTTTGTTGATTGAGGTAGCTTCTGGATCTCCAACTCATCCAATTTCAATTGTCTTGCCTTTGACATTGTCACCAAAAGTGACTAGTCCACTATCTTTTTGAGTTAGAGTAGTGAAATTCGATGATCTTATACACATATGACTTGAGAAGCCACTATCCATATACCCTATTGATTTTTTCTTCTATGACCTGCTTCCTACAAAGGCATTTAAACAAATAGCTATGGTACCCATATTCTGTTGGGTCCAGGAGTGTTATCCAGAAATGATCTAAGAATCAAGACTTGCTTAGATTTTCTAAATTCAACAAAATAAAATAAATTATTTGATAGAAAATCTCTCTTAATTGCACTTATTTGAGGTTGTCGTAATAAATAGTTTTTAGAAATATGTCCCTTTGTCCCACAATAACAACAATTTAATCATTTTCTGCTTGGAACAAAATAATTCTTGAATAGCTTCTGTTTTTTTACCTTTAATACCAATTCCAAATCATTCATTCATTATGATATTTTTTCCAATAATTTCATTCAAAGAGTTTTCTCCTTTCATAAAAACAAGTGTTTTAGTTTTATAGGTTTCTACTCCATTTTCTATTGTTTTTACCTTTGATTCATAATATGTATAGTTACTATTGATTGAATTATACTTACCAGTTAACTCCTTATGTTTTTTCAGTATTATATCCCTTTCATCTGAAATATACTTGTGAATGTTCCTTAAAAATTTATAATTCTTAAAAATATAATCATATTTATCATCAAGCATGTTGCATTAGGCAGCAAGTTTTTCATTAGAATAGCTTATTTGAGAACAAGAGTCAGCATTAGAATCAGAAGAGTAGTATGATTGTACCTCATTTATTTCTTCCATAAAGCACATGTTGGCTTTAAGATTTACATCATGCTTTTCAATGTCTGATTCTAAGTAGCTTCTTGAGTCTTCAGAAACACTCTATATAGCTTTTATTGCTTTATTATATTTTTTCTCATAATAATTACATTTAAATAACTTCTTCTTCTGGTCTTCTTTTAACTAAGGATATTCAGGTCTGATGTGCCCAATTTTCTTTCACTCATAACATCTGACTTCCTTTTAATCCTTTTTGAAAGTTTTTCTGTATCCTTTCTTCTTTCTGTAGAATTTACTAAACATTCTAGCTAGCTGATCTAGTTCAACATCATAATTTTAAGAATCAGAACTTTCTTATTTCACCTTTACTTCCTTTTTCTTTATATTTTTTACTTTTACTTCATGATGACACTTTTATAGAAGTTTGATCTTTATCGATAAAAACCTTATGCTCATTTTCTTCAACTTTCATCTCGGCTTCATACATCATAAGTGTTCCAATAAACTATATCATGGTTAAGTCTTTGAAAGGTATTGACTGTCTGATTGAAGTAGAGATTCAATTACATTTAGTAGGCAATACTCTTAGTACATTATAAGCTTGATTTGCATGATTGATTGGTTCGAACAAATCAGTTATATTTTTGATAATTTATTTCAATATTCCATTCATTTTAGTAATGCATTCACCTTAAAACATTCTGAATATAGTAAATTTAAGCTTAACAGTATCATGTGTCAATTTACTGACATTGTGAGTTTCTTTATAAGAAACATCAATAGTTTTCCACATCTCATATTTTGTCGGGCATTGAGATGCTCAGTTGAATTCATCAGGTCCTAGAATATATATAATTGCATTAATTTCCTTCGAGTTCATATCGTATTCTGCTTTAGTAGCTGCACTCCATGATTCAGGTTTTCTTCATATTTCATATGGAGATGGAATCTTTGAATATACTCTGTATCCTTGGTTTTTCAGATAAATTATCATTCTCGATATCCAGCATCGATTATTTTATCCATTGAAGCACGGTTCTCTGACCATAGACATTACATCTTATATATTAGTGATATTTCTCTGAGTATAATCCATAATCACGTTTATCTTGTTAAGGATTCATCTGAAAGTTCCAAATTTGATACCAATTGTTGGATGGGTTTATTCTAAATATGAATAATAGGGGGTGTAGTACCCCCAGTTTGAGGTATGTGGCATTTTTTATGTTTTTTATGTGTTTAAAATGCATGAAATGAGTTGGGAAGAGGTTACGAGAGTTTGGAATGGCTTTGGATAAGTTGGGAGGCTTTTAAAGGGGAGAGCGGTTTGAGCACAGTTAGTGGAAACCATGTGGATTCTCTAGGAAACCATGAAGGGGGAGACATTAGGCCTCACATGGCCTGTGTAGGGTTTTCCAAACCCTACGAGGATACCATGTGGACCCTAGCTCCCGAGGCAGTAGCGTGCGCAAGTTTAGCGGACTATTTTCCAAACCATGAGGGCTAACCGTGCAGCCACGTAAAAATAGGGTTATAATCTTTGGGTTCCCTCAGGAAGAACCTATTTCACTCTAATCATCCTCCCACTCGAGCCTCACTCAGGATTTTAGGTTCTCAGGGGTTAAGGGTGCTCTCCCACTCGATTTGGAAGCATTTCAAAGGGGTTTCAAGGCGGTCTGAACGTGGATTCTACTAGGTAAGTGTCTCCTATTGCTTCTCTTGTATTTTTCTCTAGATCTACATCCCACTCAATCAAGGTTTTCTAGATTTTCACTTTATGGTTGTAGATCTAGTTTTTGGGTTTCCTTGGATGTTAATATTAAGGCTTGTGGATGTTAGGGAATGTGATATAGAGAGGTTTCAGGGGTGCGTTCTCCGGATTTGAGGCGTGGTTGTTCATGGGTCGATTCCTCGGGAACCCTAATGTTAGGTGGATTCCCTTTTGACTCCACTTGGTTGGAGAAAACAAATTTGGTAACCATTGATTTTTTGTGCTTGAAATTAATTGTGTTTGTTGTGTGAAATTGGTTAGAAATCCCTTGGGTGATGTTTTGGGGATTTTTAGGAAAAAGAGGGTTTTATGGTGAAATGCTATTGTTGTGTATTTTAAAATGGATATTTTAGAAGCAGATGATATGGTTTATTTGTGAAAATCATTGATGGAAATGGTTTTCAATAAAAGTGTTTTTTTATTGAAATGTATTTTGGCATGGAAAATGGTTTTCAATGTATGGGTGATTTATTGACGTGGATTGATATGAAATGGGAATTGACTGATTGCATGATGTTGTGACCATAGTGGGTTATATTCTTGGTTGTGATTGGTTGAAATGTTGTGTGGAAGTGGGCAGGAAGTCCCAAAATAAATGGTGATAGAAAGTGGTCGGAAGAACCACCATATGGGTAGTGATCGGGAAGTACCGCTAGTTGTGAATGGGTGAACAGGTAAGGTGGATGTGCCACCGTTTTGGTAGTTTGTTGTCCATTGCATTGCAAGGTGAAAATTGTTGTGCTAATGTGTAAATTATGACATGGATTGTGGCATGTTTGTTTGGATTTGCCTTAGTTTCTTGGTTTGGGAAAGATGGCTTGGTAGGGACGTGTTCCGATTATGAGTATGATTTCACTTGTGATTTATTTTATATAAACTTTTTTATATAAATGAGCTAACTATTTTATCCTTGTGGTGTGTGTAAGAAAGTCCTTTGGGGGGAACCTACTGAGTTTTAGTACTCACCCCCTACTTTGGAATGTTTTCTCTTTTCAGATGTTGTGTATCGTGACGTGGGCTAAAGTAAGGCATCAAAATCTTTTAGTTGTTCATTGTGATGTCTTGGTAGATCATGGAGATTGGTGCTATGTGTGGAGCTATGGAGGTGTATTGGTTCGTGGTGATTTGGTTGTTTAGTTTATACTTTTTACTCTGATGTAGTGTGGATATGTCAGGTATTATTGGTTTTGAATTGGGTTGTGGAACAACTTGGTTATATTTTGGGAATTCACGGTTGGGTAATTTATTTGACATACATCATATAGTGGCAGTTAGTGGATGGTTTGGATGGTTTTTCATTAAGGAAAAATCATTCCCCAACCCGATATTGAACCCCTCAGCATTTATTTCCAGCCCTTGGAATCTTGGGAACGTCGCTAACGGCCAAGTATCCCTCACCGCCTCTTCAATCCAATGATATAGGGTCGGGTTGTTACCAGTGGTATCTGTCTGTTCGTTCCATTGGAGTTGACTCTTGGTTTTGGAGTTGGAATTAATTGTGGTATATTCCTTGGGTCGGGATGGTAGCAAGGCATAGGAATGTTGGAAAATGGAATTTATAACATAAATGGACATATCTAACCCTTTTATGGTGAAATTCAAGTTACCATGTAGTTGGGTACATAAGTGTTTTGGAAACAATTATAGGCATTGGATATCTTATTGTCGTGGGTGTAGCCAATGAAATGAGAATGAAATGCAAGGTAGAAATGACTTCCTTCTAGTATGAATATTTCATTGGGGTATAATGGTTTATGGGCTGAATTGATAAATGGTTTTGTGTGAAACTATAATGTGAATAAATATGGTATTTCAAAAATGGTTCGGTTTTCAAAATGGTGGATCATGGGAAATGTGAACATGTGGAATGACTTTTTGTGCTAGTGCTGTGTAATGTTATTTGAAATGGAATTTTGTGATGTCTACAGAAGTGAGACTCATGGTTGTTTTTTATGTTTATAGAAATGGCACAGGGTAGGCGTCGTAGAGACCAACCAGAGGAGGCTGCTGAGAATGTGGTAGCACATGTGCCTCAGGTGAACCAGCAGCTACTGAAAAGCATAGTGCAAGCTTCCCATGCCGTGGAAAGTGAAAATAAATTGGGTGAACCAAGGCATGTGGATCATGAGGTTCAGTTTTAAAATAAAAATTCACCCATCTTCAGGGGAGATTTAGAGCCTGAAAGGGAAGAAGCATGGTTAAAAAGAATGAACAATATCTTCAAGTTCTTGGGAACGCCGTTAGAATTGAATGTGAAGTTGGCCACATATATGTGAGAAGATCTTTCCCTTCAGTGGTCAGAGTTGGTATTCTAAGAGGGGATAGACTAGGGTGTGATATGGGAAGGCTTTGAAGAATTTTTTAATAAACAATTCTACCCACATACATTAAGAATTCCGAATACGATAGATTTCTTCAGTTTGAAGCAAGATCTTATGTCCATGACAGAGTATGAATCTATGTTTATGAACATAGTGAGGTTTTCACCTGAGGTGGTGGGTAGAACGCCGTTGAGTGCAAGGATATTTGAAGTGGGGTTAAGGAAAGAAATATGTTCAATGATAGTGGTGTTGTGTATAGATGATTACAGGGAGATGGTAAATAGAGCCTTAGTGGATGAGCGGGATCTGTTGGGCACTCCGGGCGGAGAAAGCATGGTGGTACCCATGAGGGAATAGTGAGAACTCTAACACTGGGTTCAAGAGGAGGAGAGAAAAATTTTCCTAGAGTTCGAATATGGAATATAATCTGATGATAGGATTGGTAAATCTTCCTCTGAATCCCCAGAGCAGGCCGAGATGTTTTCAGTTTGGTTCTACGAGTCACATCAAGAGGAATTGTATGACACAACCTCATGCATGTCATAATTGTAAGCTGATGGGGAATATTCATTGTTATTGTCAGAATTCTCCAAGGTTGGGTGCGCGTGACACTCCTCAGGGACCGCAGACGTTGTATGCTTCAACGGGACGAGGGCAATAGTATACCCCTCGACAGCAGAGTAAAGTGGGTCATGGTGATTCTCAGAATACCACTATGCCTCAGCAGGGAAATAAAGAGCGAAGTGTGGCAACCAATATGTTGTTCGGATATGAGAAATTTGTAGTGGATGATCAGCTGAGACCATCCAAGGAACGAGGTACTATTCTTTTGAATTATAATTTGATGCAAGTATTGTTTGATATGAGTGCTTCACACTCTTTTATTGCTACACATGTGGTTGATTTTCAGGGTTTAAGGGTAGAAATGATGCCCTTGGTTTTAAATTTTCGAACTCCTCTCGGTCAAAGAGGGTGTCAACCCTTCTTGTGTAGAGCATGTTGTATAGTTGTGGGTGAGGTTGAGCTCATGTGGAATTTCTCAATGCTTGTGATGGATGGGTATGATGTCATTCTGGGAATGGATTGGCTGGTGGTGTTTAAGGACCACATTGATTGTGATGCGTGAACATTGAATTTTACGACACGTGATGATGTTAGACATCTTTTTAGAGGAGAGAGGCATGAAAGACATGGTGCAATGGGTTTGTTGGCACCAGCAGTGGGCACGTTATCGTATCAGTTGGTGGTGTTGTCCTTAGAATCGGTAATGGGTGTTGAGAAGAGTGTTCTTCTAAAAGCGGTAGAACAGTTCATGGATGTTTTTCATGATTAATTATCTAGGTTGCCTCTAGTAAGAGAAGTAGAGTTTACGATTGATCTCCTTCCGGGGACCATTCCTACCACACTTCCGTCTTACCGGATGGCACACGTAGAATTGTGGGAATTGAAAGTAAAGTGGGAAGAGTTTGAAAAATAATGGTTTATCTGGCCTAGCACGTCTCCGTGGGAGGCACTAGTGTTGTTTGTGAAAAAGGTGGATGGAAATTTGAGGCTCTATGTTGATTAATGTAGATTTAACCAAGTTACGATAAAGAACAGATATCCAATTCCCTGAATTGATGATTTGTTCGACCAGTTGAGGGGAGCCCAGTGTTTCTCCATGATCGACATGAGGTCGGGATATCATAAATTACAGGTGATGAAGGAGGATATTTCCAAAACAACTTTCAGAAGCAGATATGGAAATTATGAATATGTGGTTATGCCTTTTGGTGTAATGAATGTTCTAGTGGTGTTCATGGAATTGATGAATCGTTTATTTCAAGGATATCTGGATTCATTTTTGGTGGTGTTTGTAGATGACATCCCGGTGTATTCAAGGACATGGTTGGAGCAAGAGAAACACATGGAGACAATGCTGGGGATCTTGAGTGATCATCTGTTGTATGCCAATTTATCTAAGTATAACTTTTAGATATAGTATGTTCATTTTCTTGGCCATGTGATTTCTAAAAGGGGTGTTTTAATGGATCTGGTAAAGATAGAGGTTGTTATCTCATGTAAACCACCAAAGAATGTGTTTGAGATACGGGGTTTTCTTGGTCTAGATGGCTATTATCGGCGTTTTGTTCATGATATTTCACATATGGCTTCACTGATGACAGCTTTGACAAGAAATAATGTTCCATTCCAGTGGAATGAACATTGTCAGTAGTGTATGGAGGTGTTAAAGGGTCTACATACATCAGCACCAATCTTGTTGTTTCCAGAACCAGGAAAAGGGTTGTGGTGTATTGCAATGCATCGAGATTTGCGTTGGTGTGCGTTCTCATGCAAGGGAATCATGTGGTTGTGTATGGCTCACAACAGTTGAGAGTGCACGAGAATAACTACACAACTCATGATTTGGAATTGGCAGTGGTGGTCCACTCTTTGAAAGTGTGGCGTCATTATCTATTCAGTGAAAAATTCACGGTATATACAGATCATAAGAGCTTGAAGTAGATTTTCTCAAAAAGGGATTTGGACTTGCGGTAAATGAGATGGATGGAATATCTCCAAATGTTTTATTCTGACATGATTTATACACTGGGTAAGGGAAATTTGGCGGTGGATGCATTAAGTAGAAAATCATATGCTCAGATAGTGAAACATACATCAGACTAGTGGTAGTTGATGTCGGTTATAGCTGATATGCGGTTGGGATGTGAGGACTATGGCAATAAAGTGGTCTTATTTCTAATTTTATAGATTCTTGACTTGGTTGGCCTGGTTAGAGAGGTGGAGATATCTGATTCTGAGTGTGTGGACATGGGGTCGAGACTCAAATGTGGGGAGACCATTGAGGGTTGGAAACTGAATGGAGATTTAGTTTTGTGTTATCGGAATCGTATGGTTGTACCAGTTGCTTTTCAAGAGAATCTTCTTAGGGAATATCATCCTTCCAGGTGGGCAGTTCATCCTGGAATTTAGAAAATGTATAAATCATTGAAGGTGTAGTTCTGGTGGGCTGATATGAAAATAATTATGGCTAAGTTTGTTTCAAGATGACTGACTTGTCAGCAGGTCAAGGCAGAGCATCAAAGGCCAGCAAGAATGTTGCAGTCATTACCAATCCCTATTTGGAAGTGGGAGTAGATAGAAATGGATTTTGTCATAGGTCTCCCAAGAACGGTCAAGAAGCATGATGCCATTTGGGTGATAGTGGATCTGCACACAAAGTCAGCCCATTTCATCCCAATTCGTAAATCTCATACGGTAGAGGATCTGTCCAAAATCTATATCTGGGAGGTGGTAATGCAGCATGGAATTCCAGTTTCGATTGTATCAGATAGAGATCTGAGTTTTACATCTATTTTCTGGAAATCCTTGCAACAATCCCTTGGGACACAGTTGACTATGAGCACGACATATCACCCTCAGATGGATGGTCAATCTAAGAGGACGATACAAACATTGGAAGATATGTTACATGCTTGTGTCATGGACTTTGGTGGCTCTTGGTAGGATCACTTGTCATTGGTTGAGTTCTCATACAATAACAGTTATTAGGTATCCATACAGATGGCTCCGTTTGAAGCGTTGTATGGGAAAACATGTCGTTCTCCACTATGTTGGGGGGAAACGAGTGAGTCCTCAATGGTTGGACTGATCCTCGTCGAGGAGACTATGGAGAAGATCACGCTGATCATAAAGAGAATGTAGATACCTCAGAGTCTTCATAAATCGTATTTGGATCATTTTTTGACGGTCTTTGTCATTCGAGGTGAGTGATCATGTTTTCTTGAGGATCTTTCCTAGGTTGGGACATCCTCAGTTTGGGAAGCAGGGAAAGTTATCTCCGAGGTATATTGGGCCTTTTGAGATTCTTGAGCTGGTTGGTGTGGTGGTTTATTGTTTGGATTTTCCACCTATATTTAGTGTGGTGCACAATGTGTTTCATGTGTCGCAGTGGAAAAAGTATCAACCGGATCGTGACCATGTGATTTTATGGGATGATGTTGAGCTAGAACAAGATGCTTTGTTGGTGCACATGCCAGTGTAGGTTGTGGATAGGCAAGAGAATGTTTTTCCTGGTAAAATAATTAGATTAGATCATGTTTTGTGTCATCATGGTCAGATTCAAGAGGAGACTTGGGATCAGGAGAAAGAAATGGTCGAGCAATGGCCTGAGATCTTTCGGCAAAGGGCGGTTTCACTACTTTTTTAGGACAAAAAGTCCAATGGTGGGGAGAATTTAGTACCCCTTGTTTGAGTTATGTGGAATTTTTTAGGTTTTTTTATGTGTTTAAAGTTCATGGGATGAGTTGGGAAGAGGTTGGGAGAGTTTTGAATGATTTTGGATGAGATGGGAGGATTTTAAAGGGGTTCATGGTTAGAGAACGGTTAGTGGAAACCGTGTGGATTCTCTAAGAAACCGTGAAGGGGGAGATAGTAGGCTATTCACATCTTACACATGGTTACGAAACAGTTTGAGGCCACTGTGTGGACCCTTTCTCCCGAGGCAGTTTTGTGCACACGGTTAGCGCACGGTTTTCCTAACCGTGCGAGCTAACCGTGCGGCCACTTAAAAATAGGGTTATAAGTTATGGGCTCCCTCGGGCTTAATCTATTTCACTCTAATCTCCCTCTCACTCGATCCACACTTGGGATTGTGGGTTCTCAGGAGTTAAGGGTGCTCTTCCACTAGATTTGGAAGAGTTTCAAAGGGGTTTCAAGGCTGTTTGATGGTGGTTTCTCCAGAGTATGTCACTTCTCTTTCTTCTCTTATTATTTCCTCTAGATCTACATCCCTCTCATTTCTGGTTGTCAAGATCTACACTTGTTGGGTGTAGATATAGGGTTGGGGTTTCCTTGTATGTTAATATTAATGCTTGTGTATGTTATGGAAATAGATCTAGAGATGTTTCAGTGGTGCGTTCACCGGATTTGAGGCGATGTTGTTCGTGGGTCGATTCCTTGGGAACCCTAAAGGCAGGTGGCTTCTCTCTCAACTCCACTTGGTTAGAGAAAATGGTTTTGGTTTCAATTAATTTTTTGTGATTAAAATTAATTTTGTTTGATGTGTGAAATTGGTTAGAAATCCCTTGGGTGATGCTTTATGGATTTTTGGGAAAAAGATGGTTTTGTGGTGAAATACTATTGTTATGGATTTTAAATTTGAGATTTTAAAATGGGATGCTATGGTTGATTTGTGAAAATTATTGATGGAAATGGTTTTCAATAAAAGGGTTGTTTTAATGAAATGTTTTTTAGAATGGAAAATTGTTTTCAATAGATGGGTGATTTATTGAAGTGGATTGATATGCAATGAAAATTGGTTGATTGCATGATGTTTTGACCTTGGAAGGTTATATTCATGGTTGTGATTGGTTCAAATGTTGGATGGAAGTGGGTGATAAGTCCACTATAAAGGGTGATGTATAGTGGTCGAAAGAACCACCATAAGGGTAGTGGTTTGGAAGTAGCACTAGTTGTGAAAGGGTGAACGGGTTGGGTGGATGTCCCACAATTTTGGTTCTTTGTTGTGCATTTCTTTGCAAGGTTGAAATTGTTTTGCTAATGCCTAAATGATGACATGTCTTGTGGAATGTTTGTTTGGATTTCCCTTGGTTTCTTGGTTTGGGAAAGATGGCTTCGAATGGGCATGTTTGGCTTATGAAAATTGTTTCACTTGTGATTTATTTTATATAAACTTTTTTATATAAATGTGCTAATGGTTTTATCCTAGTGGAATGTGTAGGGAAGTCATTTCGGAAAAACCTACTGAGTTTTAGTACTCACCCCCTACTTTGGAACATTGTGTCTTTCCAGATGTTATGTATCGTGACATGGGAAATGTTAAGGCATCAACCTCCTTTAGTGGTGCGATGTGATGACTTGGTAGAGCTTGGATCTTGGCACTAGGTGTTGAGATGTGGAGGTGTCTTGGCTCGTGATTCTTTGGTTCTTTAGTTTCTGCTTTTTACTCTGATGTTGTGTGGACATGTCTGGTTGTATTGGTTTTGAATTGGGTTATGGAACAACTTGGTTGTATTTTTGGAATGCATGGTTCGGTAATTTATTTTACATACATCTTATAGTCTCTATTAGTGGATTGTTCGGTTGGTTTTTCATTAAGGGAAAATCGTTCCCCAACTTGATCTTGAATCCCTTGGCATTTATTTCCAACCTTTGGCGTCTTGGGAAAGTCTTTTAAGGAAAAGTATCCCTCACCACCTCCTCAATCCAATGAGGTAGGGGCATGGTGTTATAGGGGGTGAATTTTGTCTTTTACAAATTCTTTGCGAGGTCATGTTATGACCTTTAATTTTAATCAAATAGATTAATGCATCGAAAATTTAAATAGCAGGGACACAAGATGTATAGTGGTTTGAGGAAGTGAAGGCCCATAGTGCACTCCACCAACGCTATACTCCACAAGATTGGTGATTTCCACTATCTTGTTCCCTTATCAACATGCCATTCCACAACTGAGTACAGGTAGTTTACAACATTACAATCTAAGGTAAAGCAGAGCCTTCTGGTTCAATCGCAGAGCCTACACATCTTAATATGAGAAGCTGGTCACCCAAGATAAAAATATGTATTTGTTATTTGAAAATACTTTCCGGTTATTCTTCACAATTGCAACAGAATACAACTGATAGTAGATGGATCTCCATCTTCAGAAATAATGATCTTGAAGTAATAGTCATTATGAGTAAATCCGATTGAAGTATATATATAAAAAATAATTCATAACTTTATCATATGTAGATTCATAATAGAAATTTGATGTCGAATGAGTGAATCATTTGTCCTGTTTCTTCTTATTTAATAAACAGAGCATTGTTTCTCTTTGTAACAATAGATCTGTAAGTCTTTATATTCTCGATTGTCTCCTTGTTTACAAAATAACACAGGTATATAAAGTTGAGCATTATCCTTTAAAAATTAAATCAACAAAAGTAACTTTTATAATCGCGATATTGAAAAATTCAAAATAACAGAGAAGTCGTAACTCCCCTGAAAATTTAGCTTGATAAGCTCCTTTTAAATTTACCCTTTGATTCATAGATAAACATATTTGAATCAGTCATAGACATGCTTTAAAATCAGATTTTTATTCGGCTTGAAATAAGCCTTATAATTTGCTTGTAGACCACTGTATAGTAATATCATCTCTAATTCTCCAACACCCAATGTAAGGTTGAACTGTATAGCACGCATCTTTTTAACGTAAGGTAGATCACAAACGTAAGTTTGATGACGCATCCTTCATACATAATGTTGAATACAAACATAGGGTTGATCATCCATACATTTCTTTTTAACATTCAAACATATGATTAATGATCCATAATTTTATAATTATCTAAACTTAAGGTACATGATCAATACTTTTTTATAAAACGTATGGTTGTTCACAAAAGTAAGGTTGATGAACTGTACTTTTGAGAAACAAATGTAACGTTTAAAACTTATGTACATTTCTTCTTCCATACTTTTCCAATATCAAAAACATAGGGTTCATTTCTAACATAGGTTTATTCTTCCATAATTTTCCCATAATGTATGGTTGATTAAAAATACTTTTCTTATATCTCATAAATTTTACACAGCATTCCATCCTTACGCTATGCCTCTCCCCATAGGGTATGAAAATTGTATTGAAAACATGCATAATAAATTCCCACATTTCTAAATCATGAAATGTGTTTCCAGAAAAACCTAATGAGAATACTTTAGCAATTAATTCTTATTATTCCAAAACATAAATATTTCTTCCAATAATAAAATATAATAAATAATAAATTCCTAATATACACATTAAATTAAATCATTAGAAAAAAATTAAGGGTATTTGTGAGAATAAAAATCATCATAATGAGATAGAGTATTGTTCTGAAAAATCTTCCCCTTTTTCAGAAAAATATTATGTATTGTAGAACACAAAATATTCTCAACAAGTTATTCATTCTATATTAATCTAGTATGTTTGAAGACATATAAAGATCTCAATGAATATTTCTTATGAGATAACAAGAAAAGAGATTATGATATTTTTAGTCACAATATGTCATCAAGTTAATCATAAGGGATATAATTCTAATGGTATGTAATAACTATTAATCATACAATAATTAACATAACAAAAAACCACCATGGATTTCTTCATTCGACTCAACCATACATCAAAATGAAATAATCCTATGTTGGTTATTTTTGATCACATAAGGATGTTTTTACATTTTACTCCAATAAAATGATATTTCATTCATGATTATATTCCCAAGATATACGTTAATGAGGTAGTAATATTTCATGGATTACCACATTATGTTGTTTTTGAATATGATCTTAGGTTCAACATGACGTTTTGAATAAGTCATTAATAATATTTGAATACATAGTTCAAATTTATAACTATATATAGTTTTTAGATATATGTTCAGTCTAAAAAGATCATTAAAATCGTAGAATATATGATGATATAATAATTTATGGGATTAAAAGGTGATTTGGATCAACACCTTTCTATAATTGAGTTTTCTCACAATAGTAGGTTTCACTCAAGCATTTAGATGTCTCCTTATAAATTTATATATAGAACTATGTGTAGAAATATAATGATTTAAAAACATATTATATGATGAATGGTATTGATACATGAGATATATGAATAAACGGAATAGAACATTAGAACCATATTTAAACTCATCATAGAAGCACATAGTCGACAAAAACATTATGCTATCAATCGTTGGTGAGATATAGAGTTTGAAGCTGGTGAAAAGGTATTTTAATGAATATATCCGTGGAAGAAGGTTATGAAATTTGGAATGAATGGAAATATTATCCACATATATATCACTTTCTTGAATACTGTTGATTATATCTATGTGGTTTCTCATCTCTAGTCTCATCCACAAAATCTATCTCAAGTACATCATCTGTTCCTTGTATCTCTCATGAGGAAGTATATATTGGATCCTTCACATGTATATAACACATAAGTTTTAATAAAAGAGAACGATATCTCTAATGAGTACAATATATTGGATATTGTGTATGGAATAGTGAAATTTTTACATAACAATACCACTAAACAAGTCAAAATTTTCTGAGAAAATCATAAATTTGAGGAAGCTATATAGGAACCTAAGGATGTGATGAGGAATAAGTATATTAAGTTTTTTAGATTATAGTGATAAAATTTCAAGGGTAGAATTACTATAATGGGGTATAATTTAATATCCTAAAAATTTATAACAGATTTTTAGTTATGAATATTTGATTTTTTATACCCTTCATTACACAAAACACCGTATTTGAATAAACCATGACATACTATTGATATATTATTATAAAACATGATAGTTATATACTAGATATTAAATTTATGGTTATGAATATATCTAAAAAATTATGAAAAAAAATGATTTTTTTACACATTTATAAAATTGAATAATCTCTTATCTATTGATTGAAATGAAACAAAATCTTTTTAAATTAAATGATTTGTTTTTTACAATTTTTTTTTAAATACACAATTTTTTTATCCTAATAAACTAAATTAATCTTTATAAATGAATGATTTTAATGAAATTTACAAGTATTTTATTATATAAAATATTTTATCATTTGTATAATTGGTTTTTACTGGTCAAGGAATAAGAATATATAATTTTTTATGTATAAAAACACAATTCACAAAAAATGGTTTTCGATGTTTTTGAACATTTTTTTTAAATTTAATTTTATTAAATTTTTGTACATGAATATGATAAAATAGATTCCATATTTTGTATCATAATTGTTAAAATTGGTACTTCAGTCACATAAATTTTTGTTCATCATCTAGTGTAAATTTAGTAAAAATTGGTTACATTGGTTTTCGTAAAAAAAGGTTTAATGAGGGGTTATCTATAATGACATGGTTTAAAATATCCCATAAAAATAGATAAATTTAATTTTGGTAAAATATATCTCCCGTAAATTATATTATCTTTGAATATTTTTCAATTTTATTAGAATTTTAAATTAATATGACTTTATAATATTTTACTCTTTTACTTTTTTTCTTGTTTTCCTCCCACATCAATTATAAAAGGGGTTCCTCCTTCCTTCACTTATTCACAAATTTTTAGACATATATTTTAACCAATACCAAGAATAATATATTCTAAAATTCCCTATCCATCTTATATAGATTATGGAATTCTTAAAATTCCATCCCAGGTGGTCTTAAGAAGATATCCAAAGGATTTTTCTCAAAGAAGAGGTATCCATCTTCACTAAATAATTTTAAGTTTATTTCTTATTATACCTCATAACAATAATTTATAACCATATTAACATAATTAAATTAGTATTTCCACTATACATGATTTATTATGTTAATGTTAAATCCATTTTCTACTTAGTTTTCATTCTATGAGAAATGGTAAGGTCATTTTTTCATAATTCTAGATTACCGCCTCCAGGATGTGATGTTATTCCCTTTTCACGTCCTCTATACATGGATGATAATATATATTGATTTAATAAATATATATTAAATTTATGATATTATTATTATTATTCATCAAATTTATATTATTATTCACATTTCTATCTTTCCATTAGATTGAAAATGAAAATATTTCTTATGTGTACGTGCAGACTATCGTCTCCATGACGTAACATAATTCATTTTTCACCACTACATTATAAAATTATGATCAATGTGTATATAATGAATACATATTATAATAATAAAATTATTAATATTATTGACATTATGAAACCATAATTAATGTGAATGTACAGGAAATGTTAAACCAAAACATGTATGGAAAACAAACCAATTTTCACCCAATGATAATTTTATTAAAATATTTTTAATAATTAGGTGATTGAAAATTATAAATTAATGTTATATTGTATGAATGTTATTAATACTTTTCATTTATATATTAATAATAAATAAAATATGTTTATACAAGAGAATAATAAAAGATATTAATAAAGACATGGCCTGTGTTAAGGGTTCATATTATAACCTCTTTTCATTTTAAGATTTTCTATGTTAAATTCTTATTATGATAAAGCATATGATATTAATCCTTTAATCCTCAAATATTTTTTTATTATTTTGTTATTTCATTAATTTTCATTTATTAGTTGAATTTTACTCTATTTTGTACTTAAAATGATTAATGAAAATTTTTTATGCATATTTGACCTTCTTTCAACATATTGAGATTAACTTTTTCCTTCCAGGTCTATGTTCTTACAAATGTTTTCAATAAAATTATTTTATCTGATAAAATGAAAATTTAAATTCATTTTGAAATATATTTTCATTCCATTCAATTTTTTAATATAAATATTCTTATTATTTTCAAAATTTCGTAATTGTGACACCTATTGTGTCATTTTGGATTTAATTAATTGAATAATATATATGATTTTAAGCTATGTGGGGATCAAATGTGTTTTATGATGAAATTTTAATAAATTTAATGGGATTATTTTTCGGATTTGTTTGTTCACAGTTATGAGTATCCTCACATAAATCATGTGTGGGGGTCTATCTACACGAAGGTCTTGTTTCACGCAATCTGATCACACATAGGTCAACAGTGCAACCCACATAGAAATAACCATTCTGGTTCCTCGTGCTTGTCTAGTATAGGTAGCACAATTAGTCAATTGTTAGTTAAAATGTCTTCCTAAACCATAAACCTCATCTTGAATTTTAAATTTTTATTTTATTTTATAATTTTCTCTTGCCTCATTTCTTCTCCTGTCTCACATACCCACCCCAATCCCAAACCCCCAAAATGTCTGGACTCCCCCTGGTGGACTCCATTCTCTATGTGATTACGCTAGCTTATTACATAGTATTCATATCTTTTCTAATGTAAAGTCTCCCCCTCCATCCTCTATTTCCCCCCTATTTACCACCCCTTCATTAACCCTTCCATTCAGACAAAACATTGGTCAGGGAATTTGATTTGGGTTTTCGAATTTATTCTTTTTATGGAATGAGATGGGTTTCTTGGTTCCCCTTATTTCCTTTTTTGGCTTCCTCCACTGAAGGAAAATAATTTTGGGCCATTTTAGCTCACTTATCATCAATTTGAGGTAGGTGACTATATGGACCCCCTTGTAATGAATGTTATAAATTTATTATGAGTTTTTAAATTCCTTTTTGAAAATATAATAGCATATTATAATATTTAGTATTATTTAAATGATTTTACATTTTTTTAGCATTTGGCATGTGCCTTTGTATCATGCTAATTGCTTTTAAAATCAACTATGTGGCTCTTCAAAAAAGTATCATACATTCTAAAATGGTTTCCCACTGATTTATGTGGGTGTGAAAAACATATTGGATTTGAGAGATTTCAAAATGGGGTTTGTTCTTGGAATTGAACTTACTGGATTTCAAAGTGTTGGATTACATCCACATTTATCTTTTCATAAGCGATTTTAGTAATTTTAAATATATTTTAATCTAGATTTATTTGGTAAATGTGTGTGGTTTTTTTAATGGAACGTTTTTTATAAAAATATGTTTTATATCCGTCTTTTGAAATTATTTGTGACCATGAGTATCTGGGTGTTTTAGAATATCATTTAAAATGGAAGATTTTATTTTTCATGCAGACATTAGTGTTTGGGATGTTTAATAGTGTGAAAATGGTTCAGTTTCCAAAACACTATGAAATCCCATTTGTAACTTTATTTGATGAATTATGGAAGTTGTATTTAAAATGAAATCTCAAATGACATTTGAAATTGGGTTTGTTAGACAACATCTAATTTAGTGTGTTTTAAAAGAATATATTTACATTAAATGGTTATATATATACTTGAAATAAACATTGATCCCCATATGATTATATTGTCTATTATGGATTCTGACCCTATAGGGGATAATTTTTTGTTACATGTCTATTCGAATGGTAATGCTTAAATATTTTTGGGGATTATTTATTATTATGGTATGGGAGGTGAGGAATTTTTTATTTTCAAATTATTTATATTTGATGCATTTGATTCCTAATTAATGACTTCTTTGATTTAGTTTGGTTATGGGAACCTAGGTAGCTATTGTGAGTCTATACTTATGTTCCAATTGTTATTAACACACTACATGTGTTAGCCTATTGGGGATATTCCCTATATTATTAGGGATTTTAAGGTAAGTATGGTCTAGAGTTGTTTATTAGAACTCGAGTGGTAGGTAGAGGGTGATTCTAGCTAGGTCTTTCATTCCATGATCCTTGATTTTGAATGGGAAGTAGGGTTTTGTATTAAGATTTTTATATTTTATTACATTTATCAATGATGATGTTTTAATCCAAATTATCATTGTATAGATTTTTTGGGGTTATATTGGTCTATTGGGATGGAAACTTATAACAGTTTAATGGCATGAGGTTGGTCTGCATGACCTGATAAACTAGGGTAGTGACCAAATTCTTGGTCATTAAAATGTTATATAAATTATTATATAGTTATCCCATGGTCCATCAATACATCATGTTGTGTCAAACACAGATTCACATCATGTTTACCTTGTTTCCAAGACCTCCCTATATAGATCCCTATAGGAGGGGGATGATTCAAGGGTGGTCTTGTGATATGTTGATAATGTGAATTGTGAATTGTGATCTTCCTCCTTTTCTTATGTTAGATTTGTGTAAAATGGTGTTATTTAAAAATGGAAATTTTTTGGAAATTTATTTGGGTTTGTAAATAAGCCTTTGAGCTTATTAATAAAATGGGTTGTATTTTTTAAAACAAAATCTGTTTTTTGTAATTTTCCTCTAGGTTGATTATAAAATGAAATTGGTTTTCTAGAAAAGGTTTTAGGATTTTATTAAATCTGTTAATTTGGATATTTAGTATGATCTATATGTTACAAACCCTTATGGGATGGTTTTATGAATTTTTTTTCATTTATGAAAAATAATAAATTCATGTTTTTGAAATGTTTTTAATTTTTATATTTTAGAAGATTGGGTGGTTTTTAAAACCAGAGTCAAATTTTTTGGAACATTATTATTTAATAACGTTCTTTTAAAAGTGATTTCATTTCTATAATTTTTTTTTGGAAATTTTTTCATTCCTTTAGGAATTTTGTAGTTTTAAATGAAATTAGGGTTTTATAATGAAATTTTCCTTCCCTTTTTATTGTTTTAGATTTTTTCCCGTTTTTATGGGTTGGGATGATTGATTTGAATTAGTGAACATGTTCAGGTTGAGTCCTTGTTCTTTAATATATATAGTATGCCTCTTTAAATAGTCTATATAATGGTGTCTAATTTTATCATAGGGGTATCTCCTCCCATGTTTTTAAACACTTACCTAAACTAAATTTGTGTGAAATATAATTCCCTCCCCATCCCTTTTCTATAGTGATGTGGTAGTGTGTTAGCTATTAGTTTTTTCTTTGGAAACTCGGATAGGTGATCCTTGTCTAGTATTTTGGTTGATATGATGCGGAATGATCAGTTTGATCTCCAGGGTGTATGTGTCATATTGATAAATAATTATCTTTTCGAATTAATTCTCGATGTGTTTAGAGAATTTGTGTCCTTGTGGTGTCTTTTTCTAGTGTGATCATCAGGTTCAATTTTATGTTGATCTTGTTTGATCAGTGAATATTTGGGTTTTCCTTGACTCATTGTTATTTGTACCTTGTGTGTGGAAGGTTTTAGGTGATTATGGCCTTATAAAGAGTACCCATTGGGAGTTTTTGTTTATTTTATATGGGATATCCTTGAGATAGTGATTCAAGTGGCTAGGACAGGTATGTAAGTAATTGAGATTATGATCTAATTAGTTTCAGATTGGACATGGTTAGGTTTACCATAAGAGTTTATCTCATGTATGGGATCATATTTTTCCTTATTTTCTCTTAATTCATTATCAATGGTTAGGACCCATTTCATTTTTGGATTTATTGTTTTGTTATACCACCACTTCTTTTGTTTTATTTGGTGATGTGATGGTTTTGGAAGAATGATCTTGTTTCTTTTGGTGGGTTTGGATTGGATAGATATAGATTCTGTAGTGACTTTATCATTGGATATTAGACATCCTTTTCCATGGGGGAATTTTAGGTACTCTTGTAACATCATTAACTTTTTTATTCTAGATTGATTATAGGTCCTTGGTTAGTGGAATTTCAAGGACTCTTTATATTTTGAGGAAATATTGGATATATTGGTGACACTATTTAGAAGAGCGTACAATTTTGGATTGATCATACTGATTAATTTTAAATATTTCATAGACCTTCTTTTTGTACACTTTCATTTATGTGTCCTTTGTTAATGCCGGTGGATGTTTCCCATTTTATGTTTTTAACATTTTTTGTGGATTTTAATTATTTCATTGAGGGAGAGTTTTTTGAGTCTCTCCATTATAGAATTCTAAGTGGTTGATGCCATTACATAAACAATGGATTTTTTGGGAGAATAAAGTTGCGTTGTGGGAGGTTTTTGACACCCATTGTGAAATTTTGGCATTAATTAAGTGATTAGTTTAATTAATTTTAAGCTGTTATGGTTTCCCATGATTTTCATACTGAAAGTTTACAATTTTTAAATTGATTGCTGATGTCCAAGGTTAGGGGTAACCATACACCAATCATGTGTGGGGGTCTATTAACAGTATCGTGTTGTTTCACACCATTCTAGCATGTTCATATCTACTATTATACCAACATAGGATTAACCATATAGCTTCCTCATTCAATTCTAATAGAGGAAGCATAATTATCACATATATAGCTAAATTGTGTTCCTAAATCATGCACCCCATCTTTAATTATAAAATAGTTATTTTATTAATATTTTCCTTTTTATGTTATTCTATTATCCCCCTAATTTAATCACCTAATTCATGTGGCCACCCACTAGCCGACCCCCTACCACATAGTTACTAACACCATGTAGCCTCTCTTATCCACCTAATTAAATTGGATTTATTCTATATTTGTATTCAATTTTTTGAGATAAGGTCTCCCCTCTCCTCCATTATTTCCCCCATTATATCCCATATATCAATCTCCATTTTCTTCATACAATCCCTAGGTAAAAGGATTTTAGTAGTTTCTTTGGAATAATTTTTTGAGGGAGTGTGATGGGGTTTTTGGTCTCCTTCTTAAGAATTTGGAATCCATCACTGAGGGTGAAGCATTTTATACCATTTAGGTTTTTCCTCCTTCATTTTGTGGTAGGTTCTTCTATGAAACCCCTTTTATTACTTGTAATAAAATTATTATGTTATTTTAAATTCATTTTTGTAAATATAAATGTATATTATATGATATAGTATCATCTAAATGATTTTATATTGGTATAGAGGGATTAGAATTGGAATTAATTATATGTGATGGTCTTGTGAAATTACTCCTGTAGATCATTAAAAATATTTCATGAATTTTAAAAAAATTACCTTTGGATTTATATGAGTGTTCAAACATTATTGGTTTCTATGAATTTCAAAAAATACTTGAGTCTTTTCATGGACCTCGTTCACATGCCAATAGTTGGATTAAATACCCATTTATATTAAATAAGAAGATTTTATTTTTCAAAAAAATTATATTTCAAACAACTTTTATTATTAAAAATGGTGTTTTTTTAATGTGGGTTTTTTATAAAAATAGGGGATATTATACCATTAATGAAATGATTTGGGATTGTGGGTACATTGGTGATTTAGAGTAGTCATTAAAAATTAAAATGTATGGTTTTTAGGTGGATATTTAAAGTGTGGGTTTTAGAATAGTGAAAAAACAATTCAGTTTCCTACGAATTAAAAATGCCATGTTGTCACTTTATGTGAATCGGTTTTAAATTTCTTTTGAAATGAGATTTCAAAATTATTTAAATTTTTTCATGCGTCTCAGAATAATGAAATATGCGTTTTAAAGGATCTTTTTCTACACATTATAGGATTTTATAAATGTTTGTAACCCTCTTTGATGTTAACATGGTTTCATTTATGGTTATGGATTTTGACCTTATGTGAAATGAATTGTATTGACATGCATGTTGGAATGACTATTGACATATATATTTTTTGGGTTGTTTCTTGTGAGGGTGTGGGAGGTGAGGAATGTGTAATTTTCAATTGATTTATATTTGATGAACTTGATTCCTGATTTCTCACCTCATTACATTAATTTAGTCATGGGAACCTAGGAAGATATGTGGGAATTTTGAATTATTCTACACTAGGTATCTACACACAATGTGTTTCACCCTCTAGTTAGTTGTAGGACTAAACATTGTGTTCCATTAAGATGAGGTAAGGGAAGGCTAGTTAGGTTGTTTTGAAAGGACACAACATAGGCTATACGTTTGGTCTATTTTGAGTGAAGTCTATGACTATCTCAATGTATGACCTTGGGTAGAGGCAATCACATTTCATCCATTAGTTGGTGGAATCATTTATGGTATTTCACATTGTTCTTGAATTATATTCCCATGGTTTTAATGTTGTTTTCCACAAATGTTATTTTCATTTACTAATACTTGTTGTCAAAATTGACTTAATGGTGTATGATTGTTTTCTTTCAGCCATTATGTTCTTTTCCTTTAATGTATTTTAAAACAATTTGTTAAATGTTTCAAAGTAGTGGAAAATAAATTGATATTTTAATGTATTTTCAACTTATTATATAAATGATTTTGAAATGTTTTTTCAAGTGATAAATGTGAAATGGTTTGACTATTTATTTAAGAGTTTTATAGAAAATGTTGTTTTGTCATGTTTTACATAGCCTAAGGGTTTAATTTAAAATATTTAACTATCATTGTTTTTATTTTTATGAAAAGTATATTTTTTTATTATGTGAAAAAGGTTTGGTTTTATAAAATTTATAAAGAATCTATTATTATTCCATATTTTCAAATTTATAATTTTTTAACTATTTTAATAAGGAATTTACATAGGCATGGTGAGTTTCATGGGCGTAATGAGTACTTATGTTCTCTAACATATTTCATTTATATTTCACCGGTTCAATTTCTTGGCTACTCTTGATAGTGTTGATCCTTTTGAGGATAGTTTTTATTTTACTACACTTATAGAGTTATTCCTATTACCTATTTTAGTTTGACCTATATTCTCATTCATATAAATTTTGGAAGGTTTCAATTTATATGATTTATGTTTTAGATTTATTATTTTATTGATTTATATGCATGTTGGGTAACAATGTTTTCGAGTTGCTGAAACAGATCCATTGGAGGTGCGTATCTTTTCATTGTAGGAGAGGGTGTTAGGAGGGCGAGGGCAGTTTTCAGTGCTTTCCTCCATTTCACTATTTACCTAGATACATATTTGGTTAATTGTTTTATTATATTTATGTAGATGTGATTTTATATGTATGGAATCGTCATTCAAGTGATTTTTAAATTCTCATGGTTTCATTTACTTATCTTATTTGGAGGAACTATCCCCAAGCATGTTCCTATATTTCCTAAATAGTAACGTCCAGCCCATAGGGATTGGAAATGACCTCCATTGCAGTGGTTGGATAATGTAGGAATCCATTATAGAGAATTTTTAACACCCCAATACATTACAATATATTTCTTTATTAATAAATTTAATTTCATCAATAGCTTGCGATGCATATGACACCGGATTTAAAGAAAATACTACTTTGCGATACATTACACACTTAATAAAAGATTAAATTTCAACAGTTTTGGTATATTTATTTGGGAAAATAAAATTACTTTTTTTATCATAATAACAAAAAAATATTATGGTGACTTTTGGAATTTTTTTGAAATATTTCATTTTCTAGTGAATATTGAAATAACAATGAATTTTAATTTATAACAATATTTTCATTTAAATAATTTTTAATTGTTTTTTATGTAATAATAGTTTAATTTTATAAAACTTATTGCAATTTATGTCATTTTAAATTTTTTTTTTGATTTTAGATATAAATTCTATGAAAACCATTGTCTAATTTCAATTTAAAGACATGCTTTCTTGAAATGAATGCAATATTAATTTTAAATTAAATTATTTCAATTATGGAAATTGAATTTGAAAAAATAGATTTAATATTTGGGATTATCATAATTTCTAATTTCTAATAAGTTGAAATTAATTGTTTACCATAATGACTAGTTACTTTTGTAAAAATTAATTACCACTATTAAGAAAAAAATAAATTTACTAAGGGTTAAACTTGAATGATAAGAGTGAAAATGACATAAAATAATAGAACAATTTTTTAAAATGAATTTATTATCATACTTTACATCAAAATTTATGATATTTTGACATGAATTTCCACTTTTCTTTGGGAAGGACCCATATAATTAGTAATATAATGATAAAACAATCTTTTCAAACTTTTAATATCTATAATGCCTTGGGATATGGAAAAAACAACATATTTTTGGTCATATAAACCATTTTGAAATATATATGTGATTTTTATTATGATTATTTATTAAAAAAGCTTAGATTAAATAATTTTTTTAAATTATTCAGAAACACCAACATAATCATTATAAAGTAAATAATTAAATAAAATAAACAATACTAATAATTTTAAAAGGAATGTAAGTTGAATAAATTATACCGTTAAATTAGTTTTTTAGATAAATATATTATGGTAAGATGGTATGATTACAATATATTCTAATAACATCATTTTGATGAAATTTTTAAATTCAAATTAAATTATTAATTTCAGGCATGACATTACTATTATTTTCTGATAAATTATATTTTAAAAAATGATTTGAATTTAATAAAATACTATATTATTTCAAGTGATTTATAAATTACCTTAAATGTCTACTATGATGCATTAATTACCTAAATTTTCTTTTCTAATCAATATATTTACCCCAAAATAGAAAAAAAACTATGTTAACTCGGTTATGGTTCAAGATGAGTTTTTCACATTACATTCGCTTGTGTAAAAATTAATTTTGAAAACTTAATGAATTTATTTTAAATATATATATATATATATAATAGTTATATTAATTGGTTTTATATTATCTAATTAGTATAATTTTATTTTAGGTATAATGTGTTGAATACCTTTGATCAAAATACACGTTATCGTTGTGTAAAAATGGTAAAAATAAGGAAATATATAATGTAAGGAATAACATGTTTAATAATGTGTTTAATTGTGTATTATCGGTATTTTTTGACCATATAATCCATACACACATTTAATTATAAATTTTTGATCCTCTTACTGTAATACCAACCTCCAAATAGTGAATAATTTTGTTTATTTACAAGAATGTCACTCCTCCTAAACCATAAAAGGGAACTCAATTCTTTCAATTATTGACACTATTTTACATCATTATTTCAGAAAATATTTATCCAAATGAGTTACTATCTTCACTCCGCTTATATGATAATCATTATATTGGGCATAAATTCAACCTAGGAATGATTAGGGAAACCCTAAGGAGGATACTAAAATAATAGTTATTGTTCTTAAACAAGCGCCTTTATTTTACTTCATTATCCTCCTCCTTACATTTTTTATAAAAAATTATAATATATTAAAAAATGTATCATTCTTATACTATGATTTTTTTATAATTATCTTGATAATAGAATACTGTATACAATACTATCAAATGGGTTATGAAATCTTCGTTCCTCAATATAATGGAGTATCACTTTGTTTAGTGATATCGTTCGTTTTTCTATTTCCACATTGTATGGTTTGGTATGAGGATGGATATAATATACATATATATATATATGTGATATTTTAAACATATTTATTCCATTGTATTCACTATAAATTTTTTTTCTTTTCAAATTCCATTTTTTAGTAAAAACAATAATATCTCTCTTGTGTATGACAAATTACAACCTTGCGAAGCGATGTGATTTGTATTTCACCAACGCTTCACATGGATGGAGATAAAGATAAATTTAATAAATTTATGTGATATAAATGGAATAATTGTTACATTAATTTAATATTTATCAATTTAAATATATAATATAATATAATTTATTTATTTTCTATTAACCCAAATAAAGATGATAACATCCTTCATGTGCAAGTGGATTACAATATTAATGAAGCAATGTGACTCTATTTTAATCACCACAACACAGATATGATATATATAAGTATATAAAATGATATATATGATACTATTATCAGTATTTTAAAGTAAAATATTACTTTCCACATTTTCAATAACGTTCATTTAATGATGGATATGTTACTCATGCGTCTGTACGACATATCATCTCCCTGATCAAAACGTAATTAATTTTTCCTAACCATCATAAAAAATTGACCATAAAATAATAATTTTTGTATAAATAAGATAATTATTTTCTTATTATTATTTTGTACATGATAACACTATGTAATATGCACAAGAACCAATACTTTTATAATAATGCATGACTGAGAGAATGAGAAAATTATCATCTGAAAAAAATATAATTATGAGAAACTATTAATGAATGAGTGATATGATATTAAAAAATGATAATATAGGATATTATATATATGAATTTTTTTTGTTAGATGATAATAACTATTATAAAAATACTATATATGAGGTTAAATTACATTCACCCAAAATGAAATGTGATTTTTGGGATTTCCTCTCAATTTTCATTCCATATAGGATTATTTTTTATTTTAAACCAATTAACATTAGTATGGTGTATGTAAAACCCATTTTACATGTAATTTTATGATGCAATAAATCTTAATTGTATATTATGTTTCACATTCAATCATTTCATCCAATGGGATTTCAATTAATAATTACCAAGTGGTAATGTTATTGCATAATATTAAATTATTTTCTTATTTAAACATTCTTATGAAACAATCACATTCCTGTAATAATTTTTAATAGAGAATATATTTCTATAAGATATCCACAATAAAAATTTATAGATATTATTCCATAAATCATTTACCATTTTTACACATGGTGTTTACTTTGAAATTAATTTGATTAATTGTAGAAATATTGATAAATCTGGATCCTTTACTCAAAACAGAAATTTGATAATTTGAAATACTGATTAATCAATTAAATAGATTATTCAATATATGATTAATTCATTGGACCTTCAATGATTTTTGGGGGCCGATATAATATATCTCGTCGATGCATTAGTAGTTCTCATGAGAAAAATTACGTTGTGCTTATTAAAAATGAGTCTACATATATTATTTAAACAATCATCAGAATGGTCTTGAATGTAGAGGGATCATGATGGATGAGATCATAGAATCCAATTATTACTAATTTCTTTCAATAAGAATTAATTTATTATTATCCATGATATTTTAACATTGATATTATATCCATATTCATTTCATTTTCAGTTTATTGATTAAATCAAATATATTTATTTAACATTATATATTTATTATTTCATTTTCAATTAAATAAATGTAATGTGGAATATATTATTTAACATTCCATGTTTGTTATAATTATTTATTCATTTTAGCTTCCACTATACTTTACCCTTACTAAGAATTTTATATCTCCTTTATTTTGTTTCATTTCCCCAAGATATGAAGAATGATTCTAGTAATGAGTTACAAGGATATAGAGTTTTTACATTTGTAATTATATATCATATTTTAAAAATGTACAATGGGTCTAATGTATATATATGGTTGTTTTAAACTACTAAAAGTTCTAGTCATTAATGATTTTATTCTGATAAGATATTCTAATGTGAAAATGTAATTCATTAGATCAATGCTAATGGGGTTGGGGTTGTTATAGATCATCTCAAATGATGTTTATTTGGAACCCTAGATTCAATTTTTTTGAAAATTTTTATTAGGTATCGTATCCATATAGTAGGAATTGAGTATAAGTGTAGAAGAAGATTCTCATGTTTTGGTAATGTATAGATTATGTGGTTTTCATTACAATGAGTCTATATCATGATATTACATGAGGACGTTGTTCCAGAAGATATAAAACTAGGGGTAAAAAACTTAAAGTGGTAACATTATGTGTAATCTGATTGTCACATGGTTCATGATAATATGCCTTAATATACACTGGGTTTTACCCTCTTAGTGGATATTCATAGGATAATTTAAATTTTCTATAAAAACCATTATAAAGGATTTTAAAATGGTGATATCCTCAAATAAACCCAGATTATTATTCTGAGAATAGATTTTTTATTTATTTCACTAGTATTGTGATTATACATTGTGATTTAAAATTCATAATGTCATGATTTAATCCAGTAAAAATCATTATTTAGAAATGGAACCTGGAAGGAAGAAGGGTACCAATAATCTTGGTTAATGTTGAGATTTCCTAGTTGATGAATCCAATACAACATGTATTGGAACATTGAATGTTATTTAAATATTAAGAAAGCATAATCAGGTTATGAAAAATAAACATTCTCGGATGGAGCAACCTGTTCCACAATGATATTCCCCTACTTTTCATCTCCTTATTCAATAGTGGCCCCAATTATTTAGTGGGACTAATGATCCAATCGTACATGCGAAAAGGATTAATTATCTAGTGAATACATTTATAGCATTTAGATGTAGTGAAGTAGACAAGCATACAATTATATTAAATTTTCTTGAATGAAATTTTGATTAATGGTTGTTATTGATCTGTAATACTAGAGTTGAATAAGAAATAGTACTCAAGGAAGGAAAATATTTTAAGGATTCATTCTTTAAAAAATATTTCATTCTGGAAAAAAAAACTATTATAAAGAAAAATTTCATTACCTTAATGTAAAATGAAGAATAGAGTGTCGTAGAGTGTGTAGATACCTATATAATATCAACTAGGTATGATAAAAAATACATTTTAAACATGGAGTACAAGATTCTCCATTCCATTGAAGGGATTAAGAAATGTATCCATAGAGTACTGGTATCTCAATCATTTCTTTATACAATAAAATTAATATATATTCTACCAAGAAACAGAAATAATTCTCCATGTCTTATTTATTAAATGGAAATAAATATAAGGGGTTTATTGAGAAACAAATGGATAAATGGGAAAATGGAAAGAATGATATTTTCACATGTGATATCTATGGAATGAATTAAACTATGAAATTATTTAAGGGTCTTGGATCTTGTTATATATTTATAGAAAAGGTTCAATAGAAAAATTAATGAAAAAGGAATACAAAACCTATATATTAAATTTATCAACTGTAGGAAGATGAGGAGAAAATAAAATTAACTCCACAAGCATGCAAAGAATATACCATAGAATAAGGAAAGGGATAAATTTCATGAATATTCCATTGATTCAAAAAAGATGAATGTTTAATGTTATTATTTTTTTGGTTCCTTTTAAAATGTTTTAAAAGTATTTTATTGACGATATTCTAGTTATAATATTTATGAAATGTATTAGGATTGTGTTATAGTAATAGTTATTAAAGGATTTGGAAGCATGTATTGAATGGTACCAAAAAATTTGATTTATTAAAATGATGAAATACATTGAAAATACATGATTGGGGACCCTTTATATATTAATAATGTCACTATAATGATATTGGGATAAAAATATAGTAGATAAATAAAGTAAACTAGATAGTATAAACTCCATTGAAACTAATTAATGATTTTTTTTTAAAATATTCTATCATTGATGGAGTTTAAAATATTTTTGGATTTAAGAAATATATCCAATAAAAGGTTTATAATTAATATATTAATTAATAATTAATATTTTCTATATGATATTATGGTAATTTAGATTATTACCATGTTTTAAGATATTTCATGATGAAAGAATTCACAAGTTTTATTTATAATGATTAAGAGGTACTTAATATTATTTGAAGGAATAATGGTAATTCATTTTGGAAGTTATATAACCATGTTTTTGTAGTTATAGATATTAATCTTTTGGATGGTCCATATGGTTAATAGTTTATGAAATGGATTAAGTTGAATATTGGATGTTTTTTTTAGGATTAATGTATTACACCACCATATGAGGATTTATGAATATGGGATATCTTATTCTAACCATATAGGTTTTAGAAAATAGTTTTAGATATTCAGAATGAGTTTTCATATTTTATGGATCTTATGGTCCATTAAATGTGAATTTTAGTTCTTTACAGAAAAAAAATTATTTTTGGATATTTATTTCATGGAGTAAGGGATGATTTGAAAAATATAAAAAAGTTGAAATTATGTTTGTGAAATATAATCATATAAAGTAAGTTGGTTTCATAAAATTATTGGACTATAAAATAATTCCAAAAAATTTTAAAATATTATTTTTAATTAAAATTTTATCATATTTCCATAATTTCTAATGATGTCAATGACTATTTTCACACCTATTTAGTTCATGATATTTTGGTTGTTAACCTTCTTAGGGTAACCGACTTTATAATTTTTAACATTATCGGTCACTCTCTATCTGCATTTGGTTGTTATTTTTCTCTTCCATGACCATGTTTTTATTTCCCAACTACGTTCTCATACTCAGAAACCTAGTTATTTTATTATTCCAGATAATTTTTGAACATAAATTTCTCTATTATTAAGATGATATTAAATTAACCCATTTACAATGTGGGCTTATCAATAATGGAATTTCCAAATATCATACCGTTGATTACCGAGATAATGATTAAATTTTGTGGTGAAGTTTTATTTTAGGAGGATAGAAAGTAACATATAGTGACTCTAGACTTTTACACATGTTAATACATGATTTTAATCATAATTATCCAATAAATAAAAACCATAGATTGTAAATTTTATTGTGTTTGGAAGATTACAAACATAATTATTAACGAAGAAAGAAATATAGAACATATTGTGACGTCCATAACATGGATACCACTTAATAGGTTCCCAGATCATAGTGGGATACAAAGCCTCAAGCATATTTCCTCTAACATCAGAGGATGCTGACTAGTAGTGAGGGCATAGGGTGTGTCTATGGGGAGACTATTACCTCATTACCATAGTATAGCGGAACAAAAAAGTATGAACATAGGTACGCAAATGAACAAATATATATATACTGAAGGAACAATAGAAAATAGATCCATATTAGAAATATCCAATATAACTAGAATAACATACAAGAATATAACAAATGATGTTGATATTTAATTTCACACAAAAACTAGGAAAAATGTATGCAATATAGTAGACATAACATGTTACACAAAATCATAATGGAATTAAAAATTCTATCACAAGAATCCCGAGAACCATTACAGTCATATACTATCAATATTTATCCTAAACAACCATAAATAAACAGTTCGAAGATGTATGATTCCCTTTTTCAGCAGCTTCTTTCATGTAATCTACCCCGGGAACCGAACGGTACCCAGAGAGGGTGTGAGATAAATCTCAACAGGCCTCGATCAACAATTTCTTTAATATCCCATCGATATAAGGTAAATGTAAAAGTGTGCATGAATGCATATTTGATATAAATTAGTACAATGTAAATAAATACCCATGTGCCAACTTCATCATTTGACTGGTATCTAAAAATGCATCGAATTCATTATTTAAGTGATACATGATCATAAATTATTCACATTTTATCAATAGAGAATGTTCCAATATGTAACAAGAAAACCTGTAAGGATATTTCATAATGAACTTCCAAGTTATCAACCTAGGAAATGTTATCCTCATGGGCCGCTACTCAGTTGCAACTATAGTCTAGATAAGTATAATATTGTAAGACAAGGAGAATATCCCAGGGCATTCCACAATAATATGCCTACTGAATCCAATTTGATCTCCCAATATAAAAGGAACTATGTAGTGACTGGACCCTAATAGATTTAACAATGGAACCTACTTGTTAATTCCTGATGTAACACCCCATGCTTCCACGGTATTCTTCTCTTTGAATAATATAGTAGCATGTGTTGTACGCAACATCGAGTTCTAACACACACCACAACCAATCAAACTAGCCTTTATTATGATTAATACCTACTTTTTAAAATTTTATAAATTTTATTTTTCAAAATATAATTCATTTTTGGATTCGGAATATTGAAATTAGGTTAGGGTGAATTTATGGTATTTTTTTGAAAACATTCAATTTTTGATGAATAGTGAAAAAACATAGTTATTGTTTAAAACTGAATTTTTATTTGAATAATTAGTTATTTTATTTAAATTTAATTAAGGTCAACATAGATACATAATACCTATATATGTTCAATATAATTCATTGGAGTTAGTTTAGAATAATTTTAGATATATAAAAATTTTATTGAACTTTTCACCATCTTTTACCCACCTCCTAGAAGAATTTTCAAATTCACATAAACCATAATCTTACCACTTCTGTGTGTGGAATTTCGAAAATCCAGGAGACACGTTTAATATCAAGGAGTAAAATTTGGTTCAATATGAAAAAATAATTTTTTATGAATAGTAACTTTTTACTTTTATTTACCACGGTTAAATGTAAATATGGTAATTAAGGGTAAAAACTATATTATTGTTACCCTAACATATGTCATAATTCTATTGTACAAGTGTATCTCGACAAAAACCAACCTTAGGAATAAAATATTATCATTTAGGTCCACAAAGATTAGATTAAGACTTCTATTATTATTTAATTCAAAGAAGAGTTAAAAGAGATAAAATCAAAGTTAAATAACTAAAACATTTTTAATATATGGTTATATATAAGATATATTCTATTATAAATAATCATTATAAAGATAAAAAATATTTCCTGCATAATTATATGTTATTTATAATTTTTATACATTAAATATTGTAAATTATTTATGACACAATGGAGATGCAATAATTAGCTAATTAATGAAATATTAAAATAATTGATATTATAAATGTCTAAATAAATGTAATATGATACTTTCTATGAATTCCACTAATTTTATAGGTCAATATGACTTATTAGTACTGGTTATATGAATTTTTTTTGATGTAATAATGCTGTTATAAATTTATCAAAAACAAAATACCCAATAGTGTCAAAATTGACATAAAAGAGTTTTTAAAAAATATATTATATTATTAATTGATATTCTATTCCTAAAAATCTAAGGTTCGTCCAAAGGGCTTATATCATGGTAGGTGAATCTTTAATGGACCACATGGGGTTCTACTAGATGTATATATTATGTTTATTAACTATATAATATAAAAATATAAAATGACATGGTAAATGTCAAACTATTTAACTAAGTGTTAAAACCAAAATATAAGGTTAATATAGTGACCCAAACATGTCTAAAATCAATTGGTTGAGTGGTTTTCGTTATTCCCCCACATTAATAATTAAATATTACACTTTTTAGACATTATAAACCAAATATGAATTTATTAACAATTAATACTTTAAGTTTTTCCTAAAGATCTCATCCTCCCCCTTATAAAAGGAAACCAATTATAACCAATTATTAACACCTTAAAATCCTTTTGGATCGTCAAACCGATGCCCAAATACCCTCTCAAATATCATCCCTTAATCTTAGAGGAATCTCTTTAGTCATAAATCCAACCTAAGGAGCCCTTTTGATCAAATAAAAAGGAAGAACCCGAAGAAGAGGCAATGTTCTCACCACCCTCTTTCAAGTTCCTTTCTTATTCAACTTCTTCTTATTTGTTGATTACATTCTAAAATAATAAATCCAGTATATTCTATATACTGTGATGTTATTATAAATATGGTACAACCATATTTGATATTCTATCCGTCCTTTAAATGACATGTCACCATACGTGCGTACGTAAGCTAACCGTCTCCACGTCGTGGTGTAATTGTTATTCAATACATTTTTATTTGGATGTGTATGATAATGATGTGTAATTGATGTAAATAATAAATATAAAATTATAATGATTCTTTATATATGATATAAAATCTAATTATATATTAATTTAATATCAAAGTAATGATATTGTTGCTCATGCATACGTACGGCCTACCGTCTCCATGAACGCGAGTAGATTCATTCCCCATCGTATCCAAGAAATTATAATTCTCATTTGATGATTAAAAATAATATTTAAGGACTTTATATCATTCTGTATATGAATAAAATACATCCTATCCATAAAAAACACGACTTATGTAACAAAACATATAAAAGAAAATGGGTAAGTGAACACCCGAAATGACGATAATACTAAAATATTATCAACAAAGAAATATTAAAAGATCATATATGATCTCATATTTATATATATGATACTTGTATAATTTAATAACAATTATTTAACTATTATACTAGAGTTTTACCTACGATCGAACAAGGAAAAGTACAAGGTTAGGGTTTATTTCACAATCTATTCATTATCTATGGTTGTTTATACGTAATTATATACTGAGACCTCGTTATCATCTACATCCATGTTTCATAAAAAAAAGTATTTCAAATCATTATTAATATTTATATACTATGGGTTAAAGTCATTTTTACCCTTGTTGAATTTTTATAAGATATTTATAAATGAATCTTTTCGTCATTTTCAAAACAAGGTCCTTTTTAACCATTTTAACTAAATTAATAAGAGAATATTTTTTAACTTATACGGTAGGTGTGGCTATTTTCTTCCATTACAAAATTGTCGAAGATTCCCTTAAAATCTTATAAGAATATTTTGAAAGTAAATTTTTTATTACGTCACTTTCTTATGATTCTAAAAAAGATATATTTCTCTCAAATAGTTTTTGTAACGACCCAAAGTTTCATTAATGGAAATCCCTCTTGATCTAATTAAATTTCTCATTATGTTTATATAAAATGTCAAATTATTTGGTTTTCTGTTAAGAATCTTGACTGTTTCTAATATAGTCAATGAACAGTGATCACATGATTAGTATTAATATAGGACTTTAACGAATCCAGTTTACTCAGACAAAAGATATGATGGCCTCATCCAGTAGAATTGCTCCATACGAAGCCCATTAGTTGGAGCATGGAAAAGAGGTGGCATCCATGGGCTTCTCTCTTAACCAAGCCCAAGATGAGCTTCATCATTTCAAGCATGAATGGGACCATCTATGGGAAACGTGGATGTTGATAAAGGTTACCACTCGAGCAATGTTGTCTGAGCCACCCTAAAAGTCTGTCACCATTGCACACCTTACCCTTAGGTCTTATGTGACTATTTTAAGGGGTTATGTATTGAATCGATGGTACTATGTTCATATACATTATTTTTTAATATAATAATAAATATAATTTCTTGTCATTATTGATACATTGTAAATAGTTTATAAAGTACAAATGGTGTTTTTAGTTATTATTTAATAAAGAGATCTATTTTATTAAATTAAGGGATTTTTGAATTAAATAATATTTTAATAAAATAATAATATTATTATTATTATTATATTAATTTTATTATATATAAAAGATAATATAATTATAAGAAAGCAGTTATAATTTTCATTAAGGTTTGAAAGCCATTTTTTGTCAAAACCCGTGAATTTTCAATAAATGCCTGTTTTTATTTTAAAAGTTAAAATTAACATATTTACAAAATTATTTAGATAAAATAAATGTTATTTTTGGAGTCAGGACATTGAAATTATCCAATGGTAAATTTTTCATTATTTTCTGAGACAGTCAAATTTTTTAGTAAAAATTAAATACTGTTTAAATATATAATGTGTTTTATGACATCATAATGACCCAATAGTGAGATAATAAAATACTATAATCTTTATTTTAGGCAAATATATGTTTTTAAATTAATCTAATGTGATTTTGGGTTTGTTTGGATTACTTTTCAAAACATTAATTGACCCCTGAAGACTTATTAAACACATTGTCTTTTTAAATTAATTTACATGGGAGTATGACTCACCTTCACAGAAGCAACACTATTATTTTAAGAAGTTAGGACTTTGTCCTTATAAAATATTTCATTCCTCTTCCCTTTCCCAAAAACCATGGGCCAAAACCATGGGATGGTTTGTGGTTAGGATTAATTTAATGTAATGGGACCCAAACCTAAATAATAATGAATTCTCTCACCTTTCCTATATAAACCCACCCAAGATCCGACTTCCTCCTCACTCAAAGCCTTTAGAGATATTCCATCCTCTGACCTAATCTCTCTAGAATCCTCCCAAGGATCCCCAAGCTCCCAATAAGCCTCTCACAAGCCTCTCTCTAGCCTTTGGAAGCACACTTCCATGTAATGGGTTTTTCTTCCTTTCTCATTTTGTCCAATTTTCATTAAGTTGTCTTGCCCATTTAATTTCAATTATGATTGTTGGGGTATGGTTTATCACCTACCTAATACTTCCATATTTATTTTTGAATGAAGGGAGACCCCTTTATCTCTCATTATATTCCTCCCATGTACACCTGTTACTATGCCGAAATTCCGAAAGGAACTTCTCTCTCCTCTTTTACATTCAAGCAATACTTTTGTATCATGAATCTAAATTCCATTAAAATTGTTGGGACATGTATCTATATGACCTACTTAGTATCCATTACATGCAAATATGATGATGAACCCCTTTCTCTATCATCAACCTTTTTTACGAATTTTAATGTCACACCGTTACGCTGCCGATATTGCACCGATTTTCTAAGCCAGTGCCATTGTGTAGTGAATAACAAGCCCATTTCTCCGTCAAGAGAATTCACCTTTATGAACATTTACTTATTTATTATAATGTTTCTTGTATGAATTCCACATTCCTTTATCGTGTAATAAATGATTATGTTTAATTAATCCATCTTTTATAATCCATGTTGAACACTTATACATGAAATGAAATGTTTAAGAAGGGTGTACACTTATAGCACTCCAATGCATTGGGTAAAGTATAGTATCATGATACGTCATGTGCAATGACAGTTGACTCGTGAAAATTCAAGATCAATGAGGTTTTACTCATGCTTCATGTGCAATGAGGGTTTACTCATGTTCCATGTGCAATAAGCCTTGGCTCATGCTAATTACATGTTAAGTGTTGTTGCCACATTTCCATGTTATGATTATCATGCTTTATCATGCCATTATGTTCATGTTTCTCTTATGATCTATTGAAATTCTTATTTCCTATCATGTATTTTACCCCTCTTTTTATTCCACGTGTACTCCCCTATTGGTCTTTATAACTCACCCTTATCATATGAATGTCCTCAGGTTATCCCATGCAATTCTAAGTACGAGGGAATGTAGTGGTCATGTAATGGATATTTTCAATAAAGATGTTTTATTTCTTGTTTTAAGTTTTAATGTAATGATCCTAAGCCCCAAAGACACTAAACCTACGGATCTTCATTGTGGTATCAAGGGATGTTTTAATGTAATAAATCATTTTTATGTTTGTAATAAAAGCAGGGTTGTCATAGTTGGTATCAGAGGATAGGTTTAGTTATTTTTGGGATTACGATTAGAAAACCCTAGTAAAACCTTAGAGAAAAGACTATGTATAATAAAAACATCCCTTAGTTTTGGTGAGTATTTAGTAATTTGGTTATCAAGAAAATACATCCATGTCTGTATACGAGCAGGTTAACGCGGCTATGGCACAAATGTATCATAGGGGTAAGACCCGAAAACACCGGTCTGAGCTAGACTCGAACGGGAACTGGTGCACAACAACGGGCCTTTATGCACTCTTGTTTAGGAATCTCCTAGGGGGTATGTTTTGATAAATTCAAAATCTTAGTATGAACCTTTATTAAGGGAATTAAAAAAAAATCTCCTAAGAATTTATGTTAGAAAGTAGATCATGATAAGCCTAGATTGAAGCATATAGACTCATGAGTTAAGGAAATAAAAGTTTATTTATAAGTTTTCAACTTTTGTCTCTTGATTACCCTTTATGTTTTACCCATAACTTTCCTTTTTTTCCAGCCAATAGCCGGTAATATGAGGAATCGAGCTAACAACCGTTGTGAAGATCAGTGTGATGATTGTACTAATGAGATGCCCAATCCAATGAGAGCAGGAATCACGAAATTTTTCACGTTTCCCTCTCATCTAACTCGAGTTTTTAATAGAAACATGGGCCAAGAGGATCATTCAAACCCCCTAAGAAAGAACAAGTCACTATCGAGAGCTTCATGAGACAAAGGCCTTATACTTTTAGTGGATCATCTGATCCCATGATCGCTGAACAATGTATCAAATCCATTGAGAAGATCTTCTCCATCCTTCAATTTTCTGAACAGGAGAAGGTTCTACTGGCGGTTTATTATATGGAGGGTGAAGCTAATCAATAGTGGAACATGATCAAAAATACGAAGCCTGAGGTGGAGATCGAGGCTTTGGAATGGAAGGATTTTCGATAGATGTTTTTCGATAAATATTTTACAAGCACCCTCTGACTTAAGATGGAAATGGACTTCTTTTCCCTCAAGAAAAAAGACATGAATCTATTAGATCATATGAGGAAAACTTCAAAAGACTTGGATGATACGCTTCCGGATTTTTCGTTACCCTAGAATGAAAATTTAACCGATTCTTTGGTGGGTTGAAGCCTAGCCTATGGAAATAATTAGCAATCTGTGACTTCGATAGCTATGAGGAAATTGTCCGATGTGCCCTCATGGTCGAAATGGGGATCGGATAATCACAGGGGTATCATGGTGATAAGAAGAGTATGGTGGAATTCAATACTGCTGGTCTGATGGATAAATCCAACGCTTCTAAGAAGATCCATAACCCCACTTTCCAAAAGTGCGGAAAGAAACACGCTTGAAATTGCCTTAAGGGGACGAGGAAATGCTTTAGGTGTGGAAGAGAAGGGCATGTAGCTGTTAACTGTCAGAAAGAAAGACCCGCTGCTGCAACAGAGGATAGGAACAATCCATTCGAACCTCAACATGTTGTTCAATGCTACAAATGCAAAGAACCAAGTGATTTTGCAAATTAGTCCCCTAATCCATGGGATTTCAGAGGCAACCAGCTACCTCCAAGGCAGCAAGGAAGATAATTTTCTATCACTTCTACCGAAATGAACCACGGCAATGAAGTGGTGATAGTTATTCTAGTTATTCATTCTAGAATAGAGAACATACTTTTTTATTTAGGTTCTATGCATTTTTTTATATCTCGAAAGTTTAGTTGAACAATCCCAGCCCCACCACAAATCATGGAAGTGATGATGTCAGTGAGTACAACAAATGGGGAATTCATTGCATCCCATGAATATTAGTCCACCCCTATTATTATTTGTGGATTGAATTCCCCGACGAACCCCATCATACTCCCTCTAGTGGAATTTGATGCAATTATTGGCATGGATTGGCTTTCCTTAGATAGAGCCAACATAAATTGTTGAGAGACGTAAATCATAGTCCATATGGATAATCGACCCCAATTATTTACAAATGTAAGGGGGAATATGAATCTCCTTTAGCTCTATCATCTGAAAAATTAATATTAATTCCCTATGAGAACACTTATTTAGCTCAGATGATTGATTCCAATGAAGAAACCATCCTTGAAGAAATGCATATTGTGAGGGAATTCATGGAAGTGTTTCCCGAGGAACTGTCTGAACTTCCTCCAAGAAGAGATGTTGAATTCTCAATTGAACATATACCCAGGGCATTACCAATATACAAGACTCCATATAGAATGGCTGTTGTAGAGCTTAAAGAGCTGAAGAATCAACTAAAGGGGAATCTGGATAAAGGGTTTATATGCCCAAGTGCTCCACCATGGGGTGCACCAGTCCTCTTCATCAAGAATAAGGATGGGTAAATGCGCCTTTTCATTGATTATCGTGAGCTCAAAAAAATCTTGATAAAGAGAAAGTATCCTCTCCCAAAAATCGATGACTTGTTTGATCAGCTGCATGGAGCGCAATACTCATCCAAGGTAGATTTGTGGTCGGGATATTATCAAGTGAGGGTAAAGAAGGAAGATTACCCCAAGACTAATTTTTGTACAAGATACAAGCACTATGAATTCAGAGTAATGCCTTTCGGACTCACCAATGCTCCAGTAATCTTCATGGACATAACAAATAGGGTCAATAGATATTACCTCAAAAAAATTTTGGTAGTCTTTATAGATGATATTCTATTATACTCCAAAACCAAAGAGGATCATGAGGAGAATTTAAGAACAGTACTGGAGACTTTCCTCAAGGAGAAGATCTACGAAGAGTACAGTAAGTGTGAGTTCTGGTTGAAATAAGTCTCGTTCTTGGGCCATATCATCATAAGAAATGGGATATCTGTGGACCCCTCCAAAACAGATGAAATGGATGGATGGCCGAGGCCATCATTGGTAATGGATATCCATAGCTTTTTGGGGTTATCTAGATATTTTCAACGATTTGTGAGGAATTTCTTACGATTTTACAACCCTCTTACAAAGCTAAATTGGAAGAGAGTAATGTTTTCTGGAGTGATGAATGTGAAGAAAGCTTCAAGGAGTTGAAAAGGAGGATTATCACTGCACCCGTGCTCACTTTACCCACAAGTGGGGAACTTTTTGTGGTATTCAGTGATGCTTCAAAGAAGTGATTAGGCTGTGTGCTGATTCAGAATGATATAGTAATATCATATGCCTCAAGGCTGTTAAAAATCAAAGAGTGAAACTATCCAACACATGATCTGGAGTTAGCAGCGGTGATCTTGGCCTTGAAAATATGGCGGAATTATCTCTATGGAGGGAAATATGAGATATATACTGACCACAAGAGTCTTAAATATATATTCACACAGAAAGAGCTTAATATTCACTAGAGAATATGGATAGAGCTCATCAAGTATTATGACTGTTCAATCCATTACCACCCTGGGAAAGAGAACAAGGTGGAAGATGCCTTAAGTAGAAAGGATTCAACAATTCAATCAATGATGACAATTGAAAAGGATCCAATATTTTTAGACATGATGAAGATGGACATGGGAATCATAGAGAAGGTAACATCATCAATCCTTTCACAAATGATTGATCAACCTCCTCTTTTGGAATGGTTAAAGGATGCTCAAAAGGATTATGTTGGAATTCAAGAAAAAGTGGAAGCTATCGAGAAAGGGAAATCCTCATAGTTTATTGTTAATGAAGAAGGAATGGTGTGGTTTGGGAAAAGACTATGTGTTCCATCATGTCCGGAGTTGAAGAAGGAACTTTCGGATGAGGCATATAGTTCAAATTTCTCTATACAACAAGGGAGCACAAAGATGTATCGAGTTATCCAAGAAAACATTTGGTGGGATAATATGAATAAGGAGATAGATGAATATACATCAAAGTGCCTGGTGTGTCAGAAAGTGAAGGCCGAGAGGCAGAAGTCTAAAGGGATGATGCAACTATTGCCCATACCAGAATGGAAATGGGAGAACATCACCATGGACTTTTTCAAAATACTTCCAAGGACATCCAGAGGCAACAATGCAATCTGGGTTGTTGTGGATCATATTACAAAGACATCTCACTTCATTTATATTCGGGAGGATTTCTCTTTGGATCAACTAGAACAGATATATATCAGGGAAGTGGGACGGTTGCATGGAGTACCACTATTTATTGTGTATGATCGAGATCTAAGATTGACCACTATGTTTTGGAAGAGTCTTCAACATGCTCTGAATACTGAACTGAACTTCAGTACAGCCTATCATCCTCAAACTGATGTCCAATCCAAGAGGACTATCCAAACACTTGAGGACATGTTGAGAGAAAGTTCAATGGACATTAAAGGAGGATGGGATCAACATCTTCTTCTAGTTGAGTTCTCTTATAATAATAGTTTCCTCTCGAGCATCAAAATGGAAGCATATGAAGCCCTGTATGGGAAAAGGTGAAGAACACCCTAATGTTGGGATGAGGTTGGTGAACGTAAGATTCATGGACCAGAAATGCTCGAAGAAATGGTTGAGAAGGTGAAAACCATTCAGCAGCATATCCAGGCAGCCCAGAGTCGTTAGAAGAGTAATACAGATAACCATCGATGAGACCTTCAGCTTAAATTTTGAGACATGTTTTTTCTATGCATATATATGTGGAAGTGGGTCATGAGGTCTAGAATTAAAGGGAGGTTAAGTCCAAGGTACATCGGCCCCTTCGAGATTCTTGATCGTGTTTGGGTTGTGGCCTATCGACTAGAACTTCCACCTACCATGGCCAAAGTACATGATGTCTTTCATGTATCCCTCTTATGGAAATACATACCGGACCCTTCACATGTACTCTCTTCTAAGGTGGTATAATTGGAAGATGATATTTCTTATGATTAGGAACCAGTGAAGATCTTAGATCATAGAGAAAAATTTCTACGAAATAAGACGATGCCCCTTGTCAAGGTGTTGTGGCAAAACCACAAGTTTGAATAAGCGACTTGGGAATTGGAGGAGATGATGAAGCTGAGTTACACACATCTGTTTTAGTGTGGGAAAAGGAAAATTTCGAGGGCGAAGTTTCTTAAGGGGGGAATGTTGTAACGCCCCATAGTTTCATTACTAGAAAATCCCTCTTGATCTAATTAAATGTCTCTTTATGTTTATATAAAATGTCACCTTCTTTGGTTTTATGCTAATAATTTTTACCATTGATAATATATTCATTGAATAGTGATCACATAATTAGTATAAATATAAGACTTTTACAAATCCAATTTACTCAGACAAAAGAAGCAATCGCCTCATCCAGTAGAATTGATCCATAATAAGCCCATTTTTCAGATCTCAGAAAAGAGGTGGCATCCTTGGGCTTCGCTCTTGACCAAGCCCAGTATGAGCTTCCTCATGTCAAGCTCGAATGGGACCATCTATGGGAAATGTTGATGTTGTTAGAGATTACCACTTGAGCAATGTTATCCTAACCACCCCAAGAGTTTGTCACCATCAAACACCTTACCCTTAGGTCTTATGCGGCTGTTTTAAGGGGTTATGTAACGAATCAATAGTACTATGTCCATTTTCATTATTTTTTTATATAATAATGAATATAATTTCTTGTCATTTTTGATAAATTGTAAATAGTTTTTAACATACACATGGTGTTTTTAGTTATTATTTAATTAAGAAATATATTTTATTAAATTAAGGGATTTTTGAATTAAAAAATATTTTAATAAAATATTATTAATATTATTATTAGATTAATTTTATTATATATAAATGATCATATTATTGTATGAATGCAATTATAATTTTTATTAAGGTTTGAAACCCATTTTTGTCAAAACCCGTGAATTTTCGATAAATGTCAGTTTTTATTTTAAAAGCGAACAATAACATATTTAAAAAATTATTTAGATAAAATAAATGTTATTTTTTGAATCAGGGCGTCGAAATTATTCAACGGTTAATTTTTCATAATTTTTTGAGACAGTCAAATTTTTGAGTAAAAATTAAATATCGTTTAAATATATATTGTGTTTTATGACATCATAGTGACCCAATAGTGATGTAATAAAATACTATAATCTTTATGTTCGGCCAATTTTTTTTTAACATTAAAATAATGTGATTTTGGGTTTTTTGGCTTACTTTTCAAAGCATTAATGGACCCCTCAAGACTTATTAAACGCCTTGTATTTTTAAATTAATTTCCCAGAGAGTATGACTAACCTCCACATAAGAAACCCTATTATTTTAAGAAGATAGGACTCTGGATTTATAAAATATACTTTTTCTCTTCCCTTTTCCAAAACCCAATGGTCAAAAACCATGGGATAGTTTGTGGTTTGGATTAATTTAATATAAGGGGACCAAAACCTAAATAATAATGATTTCCCTCAACTTTCCTATATAAACCCACCCAAGCTCACACTTACTCCTCACTGAAAGCCTTTTGAGTTCTTCAAACCTCCTCCCTACTCTCTATAGAGTCCTACCAAGGTGCCCCATGCTCCCAAGAAGCCTCTCACAAGCCTCTCTCTAGCCTTTGGAAGCACACCTCCACGTAAGTGTTTTTTCTTCCTTTCTCATTTTTCTCCAATTTTATTTAAGTTGTTTTTCCCATTTAATATCAATTATGAATGATGGGGTATGTTTTAGCACCTCCCTCATACTTTCCTCTTTATTTTTTAATGATGTGAGACCCCTTTCTCTCTCATTAGATTCCTCCCATGTACACCCTTTACTATGCCGAAATTCCAAAAGGAACTTCTCTCTCCTCATTTACATTCAAGCAATACTTTTGTATCATGAATATAAATTCCATTATAATTTTTGGGACATGCATGTATACGACCTCATTACTGTCCATTACATTTAAATATGATGAGTAACCCATTTCTATCTCATCAACCTTTTTTTATGAATTCTTATGTCACGCTGTTACGCTGCGGAAATTGCACCGATTTTCTTTGCCAATGCCATTGTGTAGTGAATACCATGCCCATTTCTCCATCAAGGATATTCACCTTTATTCACATTTACTTATTGATTATAAAGTTTCATGTATTAATTCCACATTCTTTTATTGTGGAATAAATGGTTATGTTTAATGAATCCATGTTTTATGATCCATGTGGCACACTTATGCATGAAATGAATTGTTTAAGAAGGGTGTGCTCTTATAGCGCTCCAATGCATTGGATAAAGTATATTGTCATGATAAGTCATGTGCAATGAGTGTGGCCTCGTGATAATTCTAGTTCAATGAGTGTTTACTCGTGCTTCATGTGCAATGAGGGTTTATTCATGCTCCATGTGCAATGAGACTTGGGTCATGCTAATTCAATGTTAAGTGTTGTTTCCAGATTTCCAGGTTATCATTATTAGGCTTTATCATGACTTTATGTTCATGTATATATTATGTTCTATTTATATGCCTATTTCTTAACATTTATTGTACTCCTCATTTTATTCCACGTGTACTCCCTTACTGGGATTTATAGCTCACCCTTTTCTTATTCATGTCCTCAGGTTATCCCATGCAATGCTAAGTACGAGGGAATGTAGTGGTCATATAAAGGATGTTTTCAATAAAGGTGTTGTATTTCATGTTTTATGTTTTTATGTAATGATCCTAATCCCCAAAGACACTAAACCTCTCAATCTTCTTTGCTGTATCATGTGATTTTTTATGTAATAAATCATGTTTAAGTATGTAATAAATGTAGGGTTGTCATAGTTTTGATTTCATCTATGTCAACATTCGTTGATGGATTTTAAACTTATTTGAAGTTGATTTTTTATGATACAAAGCTTCCATATTTTATTGAAGGTTTTTTTATTTTTTGGACTATAGATGTGTTATTTTATTACCATTCATGGTTTATGGAGAATGTATTGAAATTTCGTATGCTAGTTTTAATAAGAATGATTATGTTATGTTTAAACCTATTTATATGAGAAATGAATTGGACTTAATAAGTGATGGGTGGAGCCTGATATAGCTCCTCGATGCATCGGTAGGTATCATGAGACAAACTAGTATCTTGGCACAAGGATTTTAAAAAATCTTATTTGTAGTCTTGGCAGAAGGCCTTGACTACGAGGTTATGATAGTCTTCCATTATGCATTACATCATTATGAAAGTGGTTATTGATATTGCATGTTATTATTTGACTAGTATAATATCCATGAGAATAAGAAAATGGAATTATTTCATTTTATAATTTCCATTTTATGCTGAAGTTCAAATTTAAAAGGCTTTTGTTTTAGTTATAAATTGCCATAAATGTATATGTTTATTTATGAAATTTTACGCTATATTGTTATCCTTACTGAGCATCTGATCTCACCACTTTCAGTGTTTTAATTTTTCCCAGGATCTGAAGATGTATTTTATGAATGATCTGAATGGAATGTATGAGGGGATATGAAGACAAGATGTGTTGTAGTTTTTTTCACTTTATGATGTAATGTAAGAATTATGAATATATCTAGTGTTTCCAAGGCTACAGAACTAATTGGTCTTTCTAGACTTGATATTTTGTGATCATGCAAATGTTATGTAATAATGAACTGACTCTGGGTTACTGGGGTTGGGGTGTTACAGTTGGTATCAGAAAAAGTTTAGTAAAACCCTTTGAAGCTAGATTTAGATAAACTCTGATTAGATCACATAGCCATAAGAGAGACTTTGAGGATTAGTATATAAGAACTTCCTAGAAATTTGGTATTTTAGAGATTTTGGGAGTTTTCTGAGAAATAAATCCCTGCCTAGATACTAGCAGGTAGAGGCGGATCTGGCACAGATGTACCTAGGGGTAAAACCCGAAAACACCACTTTGAGATAGACTCGAATGGAAACTGGTTCAAGACAATGGGCCTTGCTGCAATCTTGGTTACGACACTCCCAGGGGATATGCTTAGGATAATTCTCATTTTCATTATAAATAATTATGAAAGGATTATGATTATATACTTCCTCAAATAAAACATTTTTATGATTATGGATTATATCCATAAATAGTTCAATTTATTTTAAGTGTTTTACAAGTATGGAATTATGTATTTTTATTCATAAACTGATCATGTATATGCCATTGTTTAGAAATGGCGCCAAATGAAAGGAATGGAAACCATATTATTGAATGCACTCCATGTAAGGATTTCCCTCTTACTCAAGGTAATTATAGTGGAGCTGGGGATTCAACTGGTTCTGATCTGCTAATCACCAAACTAGGACAACTCACTCAGGTTATGAATACTAACCTTACCTATATGGAGAACCCAGATCCATAGCGTGGAGGATCAATGTTATATCGCCTCATGAGGAAACAACCACCAACATACAATGGGAGTAAAAATCCCTTAGTAGGTGAGAAGTGGATAAATTCCTTAGAAGAAATATTCCATGCCATGGGGAGTAGTGAAAGGGAAAATGTTATCATGGCAGTTTACCGCCTCACTGGAGATGCTGATCAATGGTGGTCATTGATTCAAAACACGAAAGAAGATAATGAATTTTAAATTATGGAATGGAGGGAGTTAAAAGACATTTTCTTAGAAAAATGCTTTCCTCATGACCATCGAGCAGATATGAAAAGGAAAATTTTTAGTCTATGACAAAAGAAGGATGGTAATGTCGCAATGTATGAGGCTAACTTTACAAGGTTTTCAAGGTATTCTACAGATTATATACGTAACCAAATAAGTAAGATTGATCATTTCATTGATGGGTTGAAACCATTTCTTTGTCGGTCATTAGTCTCACAAACCTTATTGTTGTATGAAGATATTGTCTCATGGGCTATCCAGATAGAAAAATATTTCTCTATGTCTTATGAATTTAAAGAAAATTAATAGAAGAAGCGATCTGCCGATCAATCTGGAAATGGAAATAAGGGGAAGAAGGGAAAAGTTGTATATTCCACCTGTAGTAAATGTAGGAAGAAACACCATAGTACTTACTTGAAGGGAATGAGAATCTGTTACAAGTGTGGTGAAAAAGGACACCAATCTCATGATTGCAAGGGTAGGAAAGAAGCTACTGATGTTCAATGTTACAATTGCAGGGAGATGAGACATTATGAAAATGAATGTCCTAAGCATCAGAGGAACATACCTCAGAAAAGGCCAAGGGATCAAGGCCAGGCTTATGATATCACTACTGCTGAGGTAGAAGCTCCGAAAGGCGTGGTGGCAGCTAATTAGTGGTATCCTCAAGTTTATCAAATGCATTATTTGATTTTGGAGCATCACATTGTTTCATATCTTCCATGTTTTCTATGAAAATTAGGTATTTCCAATTTTATTTAACAAGGGGTTTTTCAGTCAAAACTCTTAAGGGATGTACCATTGCAACAATGTTTTGTAAATAAGTCCCCATTAGAGCACATAAATGTTCTTTATATGTGTATCTCATCATCATACCTATGATTCAATTTGATATAATCCTCGGTATGGATTGGCATTCAAACCATGATGCAAAAAATTATTTTAAGAAGAAGTAGGTTACTATTTTTATGATGATGATGAGGAACACCTTATCTTTATAGCAGAATCTTCACCCCCTAATTCTTACCTAGATCCACCCCCAGTAGCTCAAATAAATTAAATTATCTAGGAGGAAGAGGATGAAATAACTATGGTTGAGGAAAAGAATGTTCAAATAGAGGATATACCTATTGTGAGAGAATTTGTTGAGGTGTTTCCGAAAGATTTACCTGGACATCCTCCAGAATGAGAAATTGAGTTTTACATTGATTTAATTCCTGGATCATGGCCTATATCAAATACCCATTATAGAATGGCCTCTGTAGGATTAGTTGACATAAATAAACAACTATAGGAATTGAGTAATAAGGGATTTTTTTACCCTAGTGTTTCTCCATGGGGAGCCCCTATCCTTTTTTTAAGAATAAAGACGGATCTATGAGGTTATGTGTCGACTACAGGGAAATCAATGCTATAACAATAAAGAACTAGTATCCCCTACCTCGCATTGATGATTTATTTGACCAACTGCCTGGAGATCAATACTTTTCAAAGATTGAACTTCGATCAGGATACCATCAGTTGCGTGTGAAGAAGGAAGGCAATCCGAAGATAGCATTTCAAACCAAGTACGGGCATTACGAGTTTACAGTAATACATTTTTGATTGACTAATTCACCCTCTGTATTCATGGATCTAATGAATAGTGTTTTCAATGAATATATCGATTATTTTTTGGTGGTATTTATAGTTTATATCTTGGTAAATTCCAAAATATACGAAGATCATGAAAATCACCTGCGCATTATCTCGAAGACTCTGAGAAGACATGAATTATATGGGATGTTTAGAAAGTGTGAATTCTGGCTTCAAGAGATTTCTTTCCTTGGCCATATTTCCTATAAAGATGGAATCTTTGTTGATCCTTCTATGACCAAGGCAATCCAGAATGGCCAACACCGATGAGTATAACTGAGGTACATAGTTTTGTTGGTTTAGCCGGTTATTATCGATGTTCTGTCCAGAACTTTTCCTGATTGGCTAACCCATTAACAAAGCTCAGACATAAAGGGGTTAAATTTGTTTGGACAAAAGAGTCTGAAGAATGTTTTGAAGAATTGAGGAAATGATTTTTCAGTGCTCCTATATTGAATCTACCATTGGGGAATAATGGGTTCGTTATTTATAGTGATGCTTCAAAAAAGGACTTGGTAGTGTCCTAATGTAAAATGATAGGGTTATTGCCTATGCATCACGACAGCTGAAAATTCATGAGAAAAACTATCCTACTCATGATCTTGATTTAGCTGCTATTATCATTTCTTTGAAGATATGGAGACATAATCTCTATGGTGAGAAATGTGAGATTTATACTTATCATAAGAGTTTCAAGTATGTTTTTTCACACAAAGAACTCAAAATGAGGCAAAGGAGATGGCTTAAACTACTCAAGCATTATGATTGTATGATAATGTACCACTCGGGGAAGGAAAATAAGGTGGCATATGCTTTGAGCAGAAAAGATCATGGAGTTTTGACCAAGATGAGAGTTGAAAAGGATCCTATATACATGGATATAATATAGATTGGTATGTGAATCACCATTGAAGGTGAAACCTCAATACTTTTACAAATGGTTGCCAACCCATCTTTACTAGAAAGGATAAAGAGTTCTAAGACCGGTGATGAAGAGTTTCAAAAGAAGAATAAAGCTGTGAATGATGGGAGATTTAGTGACTTTTTGTATGAAGATGGAATTTTGAAATTTGGGAAGAGACATTGTGTTCCAAATATTCCTGATCTAAAAAGATAGTTGTTGGATGATGCTCATAGTTCCAATTTCTCTATACACCCTGGGAGCACCAAAATGTATAGAGATTTGAAAGAACATTTTTGGTGGGAAAACATGAAGAGGGAGATTTCTGATTTTGTGTGAAGATATATGGTTTGTCAACAAGTGAAATCTGGAAGGCAACAGCCTGGAGGAGTTATGAAACCTCTTTCCATACCTAGGTGGAAATGGGATAATATCATGACGTAATTTTTCATTGGACTAACAAAGACTCCTAGAAGGAATGATGCAATATGGGTCACTTTTGATCGTTTTACCAAGTCATCACATTTTCTTGATATAAGAGAAGATTTACAACTTGAACGTCTAGAAATACTATATATTAATGAAGTTGTGAGACTTTATAGAGTACCGCTATCAATTGTTTCGGATCGTGATCCCCATTTTACATCAAGATTATGGAAAAGTCTTCAAAAATCCCAGGATACTGAACATCATTTGAGAACTCCTTACCACCCTCAAACAGATGGACAATCAGAACGGACTATTAAAAACTTAAAATACATGTTGAGATCATGGTCACTTGTCTTTCAGGGTACGTGGGATCAATATTTACCTATGGTAGAATTTTCCTATAACAATAGCTTTCATTCATGTATTCGGATGGCACCATATGAAGCGTTATACATAAAGAGATGTCGCACACCAACTTGTGGGGATGAAGATGGTGAAAGCAAACGTGTAGGCTCAGAACTGGTGGAGGAAACGATGGAAAAGGTAAAGGTAATCCAATACCATATCAAAGAAGCTCAATGCAGGTAGAAGAGCTATGCTGATAACCGATGGAAGTATTTTGAATTTCAGGTAGGAGATCAGGTTTTCTTGAAGGTATATCCATGGAAGGGAGCTGTATGTTTTTGTAAAAAGGGTAAATTGAGTCCCATGTACATCGGATCTTTCAAAATTCTAGAACGAATTGGGGATGTATCTTACCATATGGAAATTCCACCAAGTCTCTCCAAAGTTCACGATGTGTTCCACGTATCACTATTGAGAAAATACATGCCTGAACCAACGCATGTACACACTTATGAAGAATTAGAACTGGAACCCGATCTGTTTTATTGGGAAGAGCCCATCAGGATTCTTGATACAGGAGAACAAGTTCTAAGAAACCAGACGACTCGTCTGGTAAAAGATCTATGGAGAAACCATAAGATGGAGGAGGAAACGTTGGAACCCGAGGAACTTATGATGAAGAACCAACCGACTCTTTTCATGAAGTAGTATTCTAGAAATTTCAAGGATGAAATTATTTGAAGGAGGGGAGAATGTAACACGCCAAGCTTCAATGGTACGCTTCTCTTTGAATAACACAGTAGTGTGTGTTGTACGCATCTTCAAATTCTAACACACACCAAAACCAATCATACTAGCCATTATAAATAGTAATACCCACATTTTTTAATTTTATAACTTTTATCTTTCAAATTAGAATTCATTTTTGGATTTGGAATATCAAAATTAGCTTTGGGTGAATTTTTTAAATTTTTCTGAAAACATTCAATTTTTGATGAATAGTGAAAGAACACTGAGTTATTGTTTAGAACCGAATTTTTATTTAAATAATTAGTAATTTTATTTAAATATAATTATGGTCAAAATAGATACATAATACCTATATTATTTCAATATAAATCATTGGAGTTAGTTTAGAATAATATTAGATATATAAAAATTTTATTGAACTTTTCACCGTCTTTTACCCACCTCCTAGGAGAATTTTTATATTCACATAAAACCTAATTTTACCGCTTATATTAGTGGAATTTCAAAAATCCGGGAGACATGGTTAATATCAAGTAGTAAAATGTGGTTCAATAAGATAGAAATAATTTTTTCTGAATAGTAACTTTTTACTTTTATTTACCACGGTTTAATGTGAAAAGGGTAATTTAGGGTAAAAATGATATTATTATTACCCTATCACATGTCATAATTCGATTGGACAAGTGTATATCGACCAAAAACAAGATTAGTAATAAAATATTATCATTTTGGTCCATTTGGATTAGATGAGGACTTTTATTATTATTTAATTCAAAGAAGAGGTAAAAGAGATAAAATCAAAGTTAAATAACTATAACATTTTTAATATAGGGATATGCATAAGAAAAATTCGATTATAAATATTAATTATAAATATAAAATGATTTCATAAATAATTATATTTTAATTTTAATTTTTAGACATTAAATAATCTTATTTATTTATGACACAATGGTGATGCAGTAATTACCTAATTAATGAAATATTAAAACAATTTATATTATAAATATCCATATAAATGAAATTTGAAACTTTCTATGAATTACAATAATTTTATAGGTTAATATGACATATTTTTACTAGTTATATGATTTTTTTTTGAAGTAATAACGTGGTTATGAATTTATCAGAAAAAAATACCCAATAGTGTCAAAATTGACATAAAAGTGTTTTTAAAACAAATATTATATTATGAATTCATATTCTATTTATAAAAAGCTAATATTCGGCGAAAAGACTTATATCATGGTAATTGTATCATTAATGGACCACTTGGGGGTCTCTTGTATGTATATATAAAATTTATTAACTATATATTATAAAAATACAAAGAGACATGGTAAATGCCAAATTATTTAACTAAGTGTTAAAACTAAAACATAATGTTAATATAGTGACTCAAAACTATATAAAATATATTAGTTGAGTGTTTTGAGTCCTATATCTACCTTAAAATTTAAAAAATACACTTTTTAGCCATTAGAAACCTATTATTAATTGATTATAAATTAATACATTGTGTTTTTCCTAAAGAGCCCCTCCTCCCCTTTATAAAAGGACACCACTTTTAACCAATTCTTCACACCTTAATAGCCTTTTGGTTTGGAAAAACTCTGCCCAAATACCCTCTAAACTATCATACCTCAATCCTAGAAGTCTTCCTTTAGTCATAAATCCAATCTAAGGATCCCTTTTGATCAAATCAAAAAGAAGAACCCAAAGAAGATGTAATGTTCCCACCACCCTCTTTCATGTTCCTTTCTTCTTCAAATTATTCTTCATTGTTTTTTACATTATCAAATTATAACTATATTATCCTCTATATAATTTTATGTTATTATAAATATTGTACAACCATATTCATTATTCTATCCATCCTTTGAATGACATGTCACTATACGTGCGTACATACGACTTACCGTCTCCATGTCGGGGTGTAATTGTTATTCAATACATTATTATTTGGATGGTTATGATAATGATATGTAATTGATGTAAATAATAAATATATAATGATAATGATTCTGTATATATAATATAACATCCAATTATATATTATTTTAATATCAAAGGAATGATATTGTCACTCATGCGTACGTACGGACTACCATCTCCACGAACGCGATGAGATTCATTCCCCATCGTATCCATGAAAGTATAATTCTCATTTGATGATTAAAAAATATATTTAAGGAATGGATAACATTCCCTATATTAATAAGATACAACATATCAATAACAAACACAAATTATGTAACAAAACATATAAAAGAAAACGAGTAAGTGAACATCTGAAACGACGATAATACTAAGATATTATCAACAAAGAAATATTAAAAGATCATATATGATATCATAGTTATGTATATGATTCTTGTATAATTTAATAACAATTATTTAACTATTAAAAAGGAGTTTAACCTACCCTAGAACATGGAAATGTACAAGATAAGTGTTTATTTCACAATCTCTTCATTATTCGAGGTTGTTTATATGTAATTATCTACTGGGACCTAGTTATCATCCACAACCATGTTTCCTAAAAGAAGTATTTCAAATCATTATTAGTATTTTATAGACTATGGGTTAAAGTAATTATTAACCTTGTTGAATTTTTATAAGAAGTTTATACAAGAATCATTCCGTCATTTTCCAAACAAGGACATTTTTAACCTTTTCGACAGAATTAAGGTAAGAAAGTTTTTTTAACTTATACAGAGAGTGCAGCTATTTTCCACCATTATAAAATCATCGAAGCTTAACTTACAATCATATAGGAATATTTTGAAAGAAAATGTTTTTTATGTGACTTTTAAATGATTTCAAAGAATAGATATTTCACTCAAATAGTTTTGATTTAATCTATGTCAACATCCTCTGATGGATTTTATGCTTATTTTAAGTTGATTTGTTATGATACAAAACTTCCATATTGTATTGAAGGTTTTGTGATATTATTGACTATATGTGTGTTATTATTTTACCATTTATGGTTTATATAGAAAGTATTGACATTTCGTGTGCCAGTTTTAATACGAATGTTTATGTCATGTTTAAACCAGTTCATATGAGGAATGCATTGAATTAATAACTGATGGGTGGAGCCCTCTATAGCTCCTCGATTAATCAGTAGGTTTCATGAGACAAACTACTGTCTTGGGAAAAGGCCTTTAAAAAAATATTATTTGTAGTCTTGGCACAAGGCCTTGACTATGTGGTTATGATAGTCTGGCATTATTAATTCCATCATTATGAAGGTGGTTTTTGATATTGCATGTGATTATTCGACTAATAGAATATATATGTGAATAAGTAAATGGAATTATTTCATTTTATCATTTCCATATTATGTTGAAGTTCAAATTTAAAAGGCTTTTGTTTTAGTTATACATTGCCTTAAATGTTTATGTTTATTTATGAATGTTTCTGCTGAGCATCTGAGCTCACCCCTTTCAATGTTTTAATTTTTCCCAGGATGTGAAGATGTATATTATGAATGACCTGCAAGGGATTTATGAGGGGATATGAAGACAAGATGTGTGGTAGTTGTTTTCACTATATGATGTAATGTAAGAATTGTGAATATATCTTGTGTTTCCAAAGTAACTAAACTAATCGTCCTTTCAAGACATGATCTTTTGTGATCATTACAATGTTATGTAATAATGCATCGACTCTAGGTAACTGGGGTCGGGGCATTACAGATGGTATTGGAGGAAGTTTAGTACAACCCTTGGAAGCTATATTTAGATAAACTCCGATTAAAGCACATAGTCATAAGAATGAATTTGAGGATCAGTATAAAAGAACATCCTAGAATTTTAGTATTGTAGTGATTTTGTGAGTTTTCCAATCAATACATCCATGTATGGATAGAAGCAGGTAGAGGCAGATCTGGCACAAATGTACCTAGGGGTAAAACCAGAAAAACACCGCTTTCAGCTAGACTCGAATGAGAACTGGCGCAGGACAATAGGCATTTCTCTGCTCTTGGTTACGACACTTTGAGGGGATATTCTTAGGATAATTCTCATTTTATTAAAAAATCATCATGAAAGTTTTATGGGTATATACTTCCTCAAAGAAAACATTTTTATGATTATGTATTATATCCATAAATAGTTCAATTTTTTTAAGTATTTTACAAGTATGGAATTATGTATTTTGATTCCAAAACTGATCTAGTTTATTCCATTATTTAGAAATGGCACCTAGTGGAAAGAATGGAAACGGTATCAATTAATGAACTCCATGTAAGGATTCCCCTCCTGCTCAAGATAATTATAGTGGAGCTGCTGATGCAACTGGTGCTAATCAGCTAATCACCATACTAGGACAACTCACTTAGTTTATGAATAATAAACTTACCTGTATAGAGCACCCAGATCCACAGTGTGGAGGATGAATTTTAGATCCCTTCATGAGGAAAAAACCACCAACATTCAATGGGAGTTCCAATCCCTTAGTAGCTTACCAATGGATAAATTCCATAGAGAAAATATTCCATGCCTTGGGGAGTAGTGAGAGGGAAAATGTTATCATGGAAGTTTACCGCCTCACTAGAGATACTGATCAATTGTGCTCATTGATTCAAAACACAAAGTAAGATGATGAGGTATCAAATATGGAATGGAGGGAGTTCATAGATATGTTCTTAGAAAAATACATTCCTCATTACCATCGATTATATATGTAAAAAAAATTTCTGAGTCTTAGACAAAAGGAGGATGGTAGTGTCGCAATGTATGAGGCTAAATTTACAAGGGTAGCAAGTTATGATGAATATTATATATGAAACCAAATAAGAATGATTGATCGTTTCTTTGATGGGTTAAAGCCATTTATCCATTGAGAATTAGTCTCGAAACCTTCTCATTGTACGAAGATATTGTCTCATGTGATATCAAGATAGAAAAAAATTTCTCCAAGTATTATGACTTTAAAGAAATGTAAGAGAAGAAGAGATCTAATGATCACTTTGGAAATGCAAATAATGGGAAGAAAGGAAAAGTTTAATATCTATACTATAGTAAATGTGAGAAGAAAAAGGTCGGTACATTTTTTAAGAGAGTGGGAGTCTGTTACAAGTGGGGTGAAAAGGGCCAAAAATCTCATGATTCCTAGGGGAAGAAAGAAGCTACCGATGTTCAGTGCTATATTTGTAGAGAGCTGGGACATTATGAAAATGAATTTCCTAAGTTTTAGGGGATCTAACCTCAGAAAGGCCCAAGGGATCAAGGCCTGGATTATTCTATCACTAATGTTGAGGTAGAAGCTCTAAAAGACGTGGGGGCAGGTAATTTAATGGTTTCCTAAAGTTTAGCAAATACATTATTTGAATCTGGATCATCGCATTGTTTCATATCTTCCCAGTTTGCTAAGAAAATTAGATATTTTCAATTTTATTTATCAAGGGAGTTGTTATTGAAAACACCTAAGGGAAGTATCATTGAAACAATGTTTTGTGAATCAGTCTCCATTAGAGCACATAAATGTTCATTATCTGCGGATCTCATCATCATACCTATGATTGAATTTGATATAATCCTCGGTTTGGATTGGATTTCAGACCATGATGCAAAAATTTATTGTAAGAAGAAGGAGGTTACTATTTTTATGATGATGATAAGGAACATCATTTCTTTATAGCGGAATCATCACCCCCTAATTCTTTCATAGATCCACCCCCAGTAGCTCAACTAAATTCAATTATCGAGGAGGAAGATATGAAATAATGGTTGGTGAGGAAAGGAATGTTCAAAGAGAGGATGTACCTATTGTGAGAAAATATGTTGATGTGTTTTCGAGAGATTTACTTAGACATCCTCCAGAATGAGAAATTGAGTTTTCCATTGATTTAATTCCTGGTTCAAGGCCTATATCAAAGACCTCTTATAGAATGGCCACCGTGGAATTAGATGAAATAAAGAAACAACTAGAGGAATTGAGTAATAAGTTATTTATTCTCTCTAGTGTTTCTCCATGGGGAGCCCCTATGCTTTTTGTTAAGAATAAAGATGGATCTATGAGGTTATGTATCGACTAAAGGGAAATCAATTCTATAATAATAATGAACATGTATCCCCTACCTCACATTGATGATGTATTTGACCAACTGTATGGAGCTCAATACTTTTCAATGATTTAACTTCGATCTAGATACCATCAGTTGTGTGTGAAGAAGGAAGAAATTCTGAAGACAACAATTCGAACCAGGTACGGGCATTATGAGTTTATAGTTATGCCTTTTGGATTGACTAATGCAGCCTCTGTATTCATTATTCTAATGAATAGAGTTTCAAGGAATATCTCGATGATTTTATGGTGGTATTTATTGATGATATCTTGTTATATTCCCAAAGCTAAAAAGATCATGAAAATCACTTGCACATTATCGTGAAGACTCTAAGAAGTCATCAATTATATGGGAAGTTTAGCAAGTGTGTATTCTGGCTTCAAGAGATTACTTTTATTGTTCATATTGTCTCTAAAGATGGAATCTCTGTTGATCCTTCTAAGACAAACGAAATCCATGAATTTCCATCACCAACGAGTAATACTAAGGTACACAATTTTATTGGTTTAGCAGGTTATTATCGACGTTTCATCCAGAACTTTGCCCGATTGGCTAACCCATTAACGAAGCTCACACGTAAAGGGGTTAAATTTGTTTGGACAAAAGAGTTTGAATAATGTTTTAAATAACTAAATAGAATATTATTAAATGCTACTATATTGACTCTACCATCAATTAATGATGGGTTCTTTATTTATAGTGATGCTTCAAAGAAAGGTCTTGGTTGTGTCCTTATACAAAATTATGTGGTTATTTTCTATGAATCACGACTGTAGAAAATTCATGAGTAAAACTACCATACTCAAGATCTTGAGTTAGCTGATGTAATCTTTGCTTTGATGATATGGAGACATTATCTCTATGGTGAAAAATGTGATATTTATACTTATCACAAGCGTTTGAAGTATATTTTCTCACTGAAAGAACTCAACATGAAGTAACAAAGATGGCTTGAACTACTCAAAGATTATGATTGTACGATACAAAACCACTCAGGGAATGAAAATAAGGTTGCAGATGCTTTGAGCAGAAAAGAGAATGGAGTTTTGAACAAGATGAGAGTTGGAAAGGATCCTATATACATGGATCTAGTAAATATGAATATGGGAATCACCATGGAAGGTAAAACCTCAATAATTTTTCATATGGTTGCAAAACCATCTTTACTAGAAAGGATAAAGAGCTCTCAGACTGGTGATGAAGAGTTTCAAAAGAATATTAATGATGTGAATGATGGGAGATTGAGTGACATTGTGTATGAAGATGGAATTATGAAATTTGGGAAGAGACTTTGTGTTCCCAACATACCTGATCTAAAATGAGAGTTGTTGGATGATGCTCAAAGTTTCAATTTCTCTATACACCATTGGAGCACCAAAATGTATAGAGATTTGAAGGAACATTTTTGGTGGGACAACATGAAGATGGAGATTTCGGATTTTGTGTCAAGATGTATGGTTTGTCAACAAGTGAAATCAGGAAGGCAACAGCTTGGAGGAGTCATGAAACGTCTTCCCATACCTGTGTGGAAATGGGATAATAATCACAATGGGATTTGTACTAGGACTACCAAAGACACCTAGATATAATGATGCAATATGGGACATTGTTAATCGTCTTACCATGTCAGCACATTTTCTTGTTATAAGAGAAGATTTACCACTTGAACTTCTAGCAATACTATATATTAATGAAGTTGTGAGACTTCATAGAGTACCCATATCAATTGTTTCAGATTGTGATCCCCATTTTACATCAAGATTCTAGAAAAGTATTTAGAAAGCCCTGGATATTGAACTTCGTTTGAGCACTACAACCACCCTCAAGAAGTTGGACAATCCAAATGGACAATTCAAACCTTAGAAGACATGTTGAGATCATGATCACATGACTTTCAAGGTATGAGGGATCAATATATACCTCTGGTATAATTTTCCTATAACAACAGCTTCAATTCAAGTATTTAGATGGAACCATATAAAGCGTTATACGGAAAGATATGTCTCACACCAACCTATTGGGATGAACTTGGTGAAAGAAAACTTGTAGGCCCGGAACTGGTGGAGGAAATGATGGAAAAGGTAAAGGTAAACCAAAACCACATCAAAGCAGCTCAAAGTAGGAAAAAGAGCTATGTTGATAACCGGAGGAAGGATTTGAAATTTTCGGTAGGAGATCATGTTTTCATGAAGGTATCTCCATGGAAGGGAGTTATACATTTTGGTAAGAAGGGAAAATTGAGTCCCAGGTACATCAGAACTTTCAAAATTATAGAACTAATTGGGGCTGTATCTTACCGTTTGGCATTACCGCCAAGTCTGTCCAAAGTTCACGATATGTTCCTCATATCACTATTGTGAAAATTCATGTCTGACCCAACACATGTACTAACTTACGAGGAATTAGAAATGGAACTCGATCTATCTTATTGCGAAGTTCCCATCAGTATTCTTGATACAAGAGAACAAGTGCTGAGAAACTGGACGAATCCTCTGGTAAAAGTTCAATAGAAAAACCATATGATAGGGGAGGCTACGTGGGAACCCGAGGAACATATGATGAAGAAAAACATGAGTATTTTTATGCATAAAAATTATAGAAATTTTGATGACAAAATTATTTGAAGAAGGGGAGAATGTAACACCCCAAGTTTCCACGGTACGCTTCTTTTTGAATAATACAGTAGTGTGTGTTGTACGCAACTTCAAGTTCTAACACAAGCCACAACCAAGAAAACTAGCCATTATGATTATTAATACCCACTTTTTGAAATTTTATAAATTTTATCTTTCAAAATATATTTCATTTTTGGATTCAAAATATTCAAATTAGCTTAGGGTGAATTTTTGGTATTTTTCTGAAAACATTCAATTTTTGATGAATAGAAAAAAAACACTAAGTTATAATTTAAAATAATGTTTATATTTAAATAATTAGTTATATTATTCAAATTTAATTAACATAAAAATAGATACATAATACCTACATAAGTTCAATATAATTAATTGGAGTTAGTTTAGATTAATTGTAGATATATAAAAATTTTATTGAACTTTTTACTGTCTTTTACCAACCCTCAAGGAGAATTTGGAAATTCTCATAAAACATAATTTTACCACTTTTGTGAGTGGAAGTTTTAAAATCAAAGAGACATGGTTAATATCAAGGACTAAAATTTGGTTCAACAAGATAAATTTTTTGGTGAATAGTAAATTTTTTACTTTTATTTACCATAGTTAAATGTAAATAGTGTAATTAAGGGGAAAATAATATTATTATTACCTGAAAACATGTCATAATTATATTGGACAAGTGTATCACGACAAAAAAGAACCTTAGGAATAAAATATTATCATTTAGGTCCACTTGGATTAGATTAGGACTTTTATTATTATTTAATTCAATGAAGAGTTAAAAGAGATAAAATCAAAGTTAAATAAATAAAATATTTTTAATATATGTATATACATTAGATAAATTAGATTATAAATATTCATTAGAAAGATAAAAATATTTCCTACATATTTATATTTTAATTATAATTTTTAGACAATAAATATTTTAATTTATTTATGACACAATGGTGATGCAATAATTACCTAATTAATGAAATATTAAAATAATTGATATTATAAATATCTAAATAAATGTAATTTGAATGTTTTTATTAATTAAATTAATTTTCTAGGTTAATATGTCATATTATAACTGGTTATATGAGTATTTTTTGAAGTAATAATTCTTATTTTGAATTTATCCAAAACAAAATACTCAATAGTGTCAAAATTGTCATAAAAGAGTTTTTGAAACAAATATTATATTATTAATTTATATTATATTTTTAAAAATCTAAGTATTGTCCAAAGGGCTTATATAATGTTATGTGTATAATTAATGGATAACTTGGATGTCTCTTAGATGTTTATAGTATGTTTATTAACTATATAATATAAAAATACAAAGAGACATGGTAAATGTCAAACTATTTTTCTAAGTGTTAAAACTAAAATATAAGGTCAATATAATGACCCAAACAGGTATAAAATATATTTTTGAGTTTTTTTAGACTTATACCCACCTTAAACATTAAATAATACACTTTGGATCCATTTTAATCCTAATATGAATTTATTATAAATTAATCCTTTAAGTTTTTCATTAAGATCCCCTCCTCCTCCTTATAAAAGGACACCACTTTTAACCAATTATTCAAACCATCAAATCCTTTTGGTTCGGACAAAATCTACCCAAATACCCTCTCAAATTTCCTACATTAATCCTATAGGCCATCCTATATTCAGAAAGCCAAATTATGGAGCCCTTTTGATCAAATCAAGAGGAAGAACCCGAAAAGGAGGCAATGTACTCACCACCCTCTTTCAAGTCCCTTTCTTCTTCAACATCTTCTTCTATGTTATTTCCAATATAAAATAATAACTCTAGTATATTATATATACTGTGATGTTATTATAAATATGGTACAACCATATTCACTATTCTATCCATCCTTTGAATGACATGTCACCATACGTGCGTACGTACGGCTTACCGTCTCCACGTCGTGGTGTAATTGTTATTCAAAACATTACTATTTGGATGGTTATGATAATGATTTGTAATTGGTGTAAATAATAAATATAACATGATAAAGATTCAGTATATATTATATACCATCCAATTATATATTATTTTAATATCAAATTAATTATATTGTCGCTCTTGCGTACGTACAGACTACCAACTCCAGGAAGGCGATGAGATTCAATCCCCATTGTATCCATGCAAGTATGATTCTCATTTGATGATTAAAAATAATATTTAAGGACTTTATATCCTTCTCTATATGAATAATATACAACTTATCCATAACAAACCTGTCTTATGTAACAAAACATATAAAAGAAAACGAGTAAGTGAACACCCGAAACAACGATAATACTAAAATATTATCAACAAAGCAATATTAAAAGATCATATATGATGTCATATTTATGTATATGATTCTTTTATAATTTAATAACAATTATTTAACTATTATAAATAATTCTAACCTACCGTCGACCATGGAAAAGTACAAGGTAAGGGTTTATTTCACAATCTTTTCATTATCTGAGGTTGTTTATACGTAACTATCTACTGGGACCTCTTTATCATCCGCATTCATGTTTCTTAAAAAAAGTGTTTCAAATAATTCTTACTATTTTATAGACTATGGGTTAATTTCATTATTCCCTTTTAGAATTTTTATGAGATGTTTATAAAGGAATCTTTCCGTCGTTTTCCAAACAAGGTCCTTTTTAACTTTTTTGACAGAATTAAGGTAGGATTTTTTTAAAATTATACGGTAGGTGCGGCTATTTTAGGACATTATAAAATTGACAAAGATTCACTTACAAGATTATAAGAATATTTTTAAAGTAAATTTTTTATTATGTGACTTTTAAATGATTTCAAAAAAAAATATTTCTCTCAAATAGTTTTGATTTCATCTATGTCAACATCCTTTGATGGATTTTAAGCTTATTTGAAGATGATTTGTTATGCTACAAAACATCAATATTGTATTGAAGGTTTTGTGATATGTTTTACTGTCGATGTGTTATTGTTTTACCATTTTTGTTATATGGAGAAATTATTGACATTTCGTATGCTAGTTGTAATACAAATGTTTTTGTTATGTTTAAACCTGTTCATATGAGGAATGCATTGGACTTAATAAGTGATGGGTGCAGCCCGCTATAGCTCCTCGATACATCAGTAGGTCTCATGAGACAAACTAGTGTCTTGGCACAAGGCCTTGACAAAATATTATTTGTATTCTTGGCACAAGGCCTTGAATATGTGCTTATGATAGTATGACATTATGCATTCCATCATTATGAAAGTGGTTATTGATATTGCATGTGATTATTAAACTAGTATAATATCCATGTGAATAAGTAAATGGAATTATTTAATTTTATCTTTTCCATATTATGATGAAGTTCAAATTTAAAAGGCTTCTGTTGTAGATATATATTTCCTTAAATTTTTTTTTATTTATGAATGTTTCCGCTATATTTTTTTCCTTACTGAGCATCTGAGCTCACCCCTTTCAATGTTTTAATTGTTTCCAGGATTTGAAGAAGTATTTTATGAATGACCTGCAGGGAATGTATGAGGGGACATAAAGACAATATTTGTTGTATTTTTTTCACCTAATGATGTAATATAAGACTTATGAATATATCTACTATTTCCAATGCTACTAAACTAATCAGTATTTTGAGATTTGATCTTTTGTGATCATGCCAATGTTATGTAATAATGAACTGACTCAGGGTAAATGGGGACGGTTCATTACACTAGATCCATATAAAATATCTATATAATCATTTAATACAATGTAAGGGATGCTATGGTGTTATACAGTGCAATGAAGTAAAGAAAAATATTGGGTTCTAGGTGGGTGTTAACATAAGAGAGCAGTATATTTGTATCGGAATGAGATTCCAGAGTGCTTAAGGCATTCCATGATAAGATTCCAAGGTTTTCTCGAGTCAGGACACTGCTACTAGATAATAAATTCATATAATATTTCATTTTTGTTCAATATATTATGTTCATTAGTGTGATAAGGCCAAGTAGCATAAAACCCTTTAATCAATTCATAATTTCACAGTAAGAATATTTGGTTCATGTCTTGCCTTTCATTAGTGTGACAAGGCCAAGTAGAATGCAACCATTAATTTATCCATTTAATGCATTTTCAATATTAATGGTGCACTCCACTACCAACCATTAAATTTGTAATGGGTTATACAGACCTGTAATCTATTATTAAATTATATTAAAAAATTCCATGTCATATACCAACTATACTTACCAATACCCATTTAACCTTTATTTTTCAAATTGATGCACCAAACATTGATGGGTCATGTGGTGAAAATACATGGCCCTTACAATTCTTCTAATCACAAAATAAATCAAACCTTTTATTATAGATAATATTACCCTTGTAGTGTTCAAGACATGGAAAACCCAAATGGAGGATCAAATGTGTCAAACACTAAAAACTAAACTTTGGGATATCATCTAACATGGGATGTTGGGATTAGGGGAATATGCACCAAGAAGTTTTCATATATTTGGAAATATAAAATCCATATGGTTCTGATGATTATAATCATGACATATTTACTCAAAAAATGACACCTGATGAAATCGGTGGTCCCCACACGATAATATGAAAACCAACGAACATAAGGGGTGAGTTATATTCTACCCACCAAAGGCTTTATGACTCACCTTCTAAGGTGTTAGCCTTTGATTTTGATCAAATATGTTTTGATTTAATAAAATGTTAAAAATACTCACAAATTAATAACTAGGTCAAGAGAAAGAGGGAAAAATAAAGTCTCAAACAGATTCAAGTACTTACCGTTGTGCATCCAACATAATGAACGAAAGCCTGACCTGATCTTGGATGAAGAAGATATCTAGATACATATCACAGTCCTACAGACTGTTAAAAAATTTGAGGAAAATAGGCTAATATAGATGGAAATATGATTAGTGATGAAGGTTAGGCTTAATAGATCATTAATTGATAAATGGTCATTTTACCAAGAAATTAGCCTATGCATAGTTTGACTGCACAGTTTTCCAAACCATTCAAAAAACATGCATGAGTACCTGGAAAATGGGGATACTAGCATGGATAGGACACAAGGTTAGTGAAACCATGTTCCAACCATGTTATATGGCTCTTCCTGAAAATGCATACCATCCGTAGGGTTAGACCTATTTATGATACATACCCATTTTTTCCCAAAGGATGGGTTCCAGGATCCAAAGAATCCATGGACACCATAGTAACCTTCTATAACTCATTAGGAGTCCATATTAGGTCCAAAATAAATAATTAGAATGAAATTTAAAGGATCTATACTTGAGTGAAAAAATGGGTTCTTACATTCTTCCCTCATAAAAGAACTCATCCTAAGATTTCCTTCCAAGGGTGTTAAAACATTGCCTGAAGAAAATCTATCCACTGGGCACATAAGTTGGAATCCCCCTTTAATGTCTCATTCTGCATGTGGTCATGATTCCATAACACCAGTACTAGAGTAACATACCATCCATTGAGAGCCTTCATGCTATGGTCAACAATGTGTACTGGATACTCCTCAAATGTTAGCATCAATATATAGCTCAACTTCCTGAGGACCAAAAGTATGAGATAGGTTTTCATGATATTACTGATGTAGTAAAACATGGAAGACATCATGAATGGAATGATACCTCTATGTTAACATCAAATTATATACTAATTTCCCTACTCTATCTATAGTCTCAAAATACTATATGTATTGAGGAAACAGATTCCCTTCCTTCTGAGACCATCTATGACCTTACATGGGTGATACATGTAGGGAAAAAAGTTCCCCAACAATGATCTCTAGTGGTCATCGATGGAGGTCAATAGAATATTTAAATCTAGACTGAGCAGTACTCATACGCTTTCTGATCAGCTGAACCTGATCCAATGTCTCCTGAATAAGATGAGGACCTAGTGGTGCCGCCTCACTTGCATCTAGCCCGCACACGGATGAATGGCATAACTTTCAATTTATTTCCTCGAATGGAACCATATGAATTAAGGCATGAAGTCTATTTTTATTGGGTAAATAAACAAGGGGGGATATGCTTCTCCAAAGAATCACCAATATCCATGACACATTCTTGTAGCATATCTATTATAATTGGTATTTTTTGTTCCAATTATCCATCGGTCTGTGGGTAAAAAGTTGTTCGTAGTAGCACCTTTTCCCTATATCATCTCGTAATCCCTGGTAGAAACATGAAGTTAAACTAGAATCCCTATATAGAATAATAGTATTTGGGACTCTATATAGCCAATTAATACCCATAAAATGTTTCTTCCTCTTAGTGACCTAGGTAACCAAACTAAAAAATCCATGGAAACATCTTCATGTTTCCATTCAGGTACTAGAAGTAGTTGTAATTGTACAACATGTCATTGGTGATATTCCTTCACCTATTTAAAAGTGGAACACCTAGAGATAAATCACACTATGTGGGTTTTTATCCAAAAAACACAATACTGGCATCACATCTCTTAAAACATTTTGGAGATACCATGATGAACTATACACTATGAATATTGGATATATTTCATTAACTCATCTCTAATATCTATAGGAACCGAGACAGATCCATGTATGTGAAGGATTACGTCTCTATCCACAGACCAATCCAGAGGTGGGTAGTCTCTAAAAATACTCCCATTGAGAACCAAGCCCTCAGGATCTGAAAATTGACTACACATCACCTTCTAAAGTAGATAAAAGGTAACTATTAATGCTTAGAGTTGATGTTGCTCATGAATATCATGATACTCTAGATGAAACTTTAGAAATGGGTCTATTAACACGCATTCATCAATGTCTTCTCATACGAAATGTGCCTTGGTTTTACAAATAAATTCATTTGAAACTAATTTTCCCTTCCCAGTCATATAGGCATGTTCAAATTAGAGGATTGTAGATGTTTGAACAATTTCCACTATCTAAGATTCAAGTTATGTCGTGCATAGATATATTTGAGGCTCTTGTGGTCTATATACATGACAAAGAGCACACCTAATAGATAGTTTCTCCCGCAATATAAGGCATGTACAACTACTACTAGCTTGAGGACATGCATCATATAATTTCATTCATGCGACCTCAACTTCCAATATCCATATGCAATGACTTTATCCTTTTACATGAGAAATACTCCTCGACTGATTCCTGATGCATCATAGAAGATAGTATGGAATATCCATGGATCTGGTGGAATCATAATAATTTCTTAGATAAGCCTCCCTTTCATCTCATGAAAAGATTTCCCACATTCTTCGAACCATAAAAACATGACTACCTTCTTTGTAAGGTGGGTAAGAGGAGAAACAGGGAATGAAAAGTCCTATATGAAATGCATGTAAGATTCATCAATCCCAAATAAACACTATATATCAAACACATTCTTGGGATGCTCCCATGATACTAAAACACTAACCTCTTTAGGTTAATAGATACAACTTCTTTTGAGATAATATAACCTATGAAGTAAACTATGTCATTTCAAATGTGGTATTTTGAAATCATGGTGTATAGATGATGCTCTCACTTTGTTCTCAGAATGATATCAAGATGATTTGAATAGCCGTTAAAAATGTGATAATACACCAAAATTTCATCCACAAAGACTATGAAAAAAGAATAAAGATAGGGATGGAAACCAATATCCATCTAAGCCATGAAAATATTTGGTGTTTTCGTGAGAAAGAATGGAATAACAAGGTACTTATTCCGGCCATACCTACTACAGAACGTTGTATAAGGTATATTTAATGGAATGGCTCAAATTTGATGATATCAATATCTGAGGTATATCTTAATGAAGACCCTAGCTCCTCGATGCTTTTCCAAGATATCATCTATTCAAGTCAGTGGCTATTGATTATTGACCATAATCTTGTTATGTTCTCTATCATTCATGCGTAGATTAAGGTTACATCATCCTTCTTGGAAAAAAAAGGCAAACCCCAAGATGATGTATTGGGCCGTAAAAGGTGTTTTACAACTAAAAACATTAACTACTACTTGAGCTCATGATGCATTGTAGGATCCATCTTGCACCAAGGAATGAACATTGTTGCTCCTCCTAGAATGAGATCGATTTTAATCTCTACCTCTCTCTCAGGAGGTAATACTGAAAAATAATAAGAAATAAAACCATATAGCTATCCACTACTAGAGGTAAATAACCTTATCGTAATCCCGAATCATCCATGAATATATTTTCAATCTGGTCGGTCACTCCACCTAGACCATGATGCTTCAGTCCCTCTCTACCATCTTGGACATCCCACAAAACCTTATATATATATAACTTATTCTCTATGGTTAGGTAAATGACAACCTACAGTGACCGTAGTCAACAAAAATGTGATAATGGAAGAACCAAATCATCTCTAGAATGAAATTTATTCCTATCATCATGAATACGATGATTTTACATAAGAAAGGGTAACTACCTACAACACAGGGAGTCCCAACATTTACGCATTCCCTCTGACTGCACTTCTAATGGTATATCTAGGGACATTACACTGCATTAATATTGTATCTCTAGTCCAAGATTATCCTAGATCAATACAATGATAAAAGATTCTGACGAAACTATATCAAATAATTCTTATACTATTGTAGATACCCCAAAATAGTAACTCGTACTATAAATGGTCCCACAACTAGATCCTCCAGTATCTACTCTATGGCATGAAATTGGACTACTCCAAGGCCCATCTCTAATAGTATGACTACCATGTTCATAACTACTTGGTTGGTGCTGTAGGTTATTAGGGTTCTATTTGCTACTGTCACAACCACTTCCTCAAATTGTCATGTCGGTGCTATTCCAACTCCCCACTAGAAAAGGAAAAGAACCTACTTCTGAAGGTGGATCTGACAGATATATTATTCCATTCAAATATAATGTAAAGTTCATGCATAATCTCTAAATATTAACCATACATTTTCATGCAAGACACTCCAATGGGTCTCTATAACATTTACACTTTAGATTCCCCTGTCATCCACACTGATGACACACCATGTTCTTATCAAAAAAGTTATTATTGAAGTCACTTCCCTGTTGAGAAACTTCTAGGGAATGTTTTTTTCCACTGGGAGAACTATTGTCCTTCTGTAGAACTGGTCAACTATACTTTGTACTACTTTTGTCCCTCCTGTTATTCTTGGTGATAATATCTTGATTAACTATTTTAGAAAAAAATAGAATGGGAAAGACATTCACATGTATAAAGATATCATTAACAATCCCATCCTCTACGAGTCTTTCAAGCTATATCTCATCTCTAGTTTGAAGTGGTGAAAATAATTATAACTAAATGAAATGTGATGAATATACCATAACTTACATAGAACCCTTATTGAGATGCATGAACACTATGGCTCTGTCATCTCTCAGTATTTTAGGAAAGAACTAATCATAGATGGAAGTCTGGAAATCAACCCATATCATGCTTGGAGGAAGACCAGCCTTGGTATTCACATCCCACCAGCACGTTCGCAAATCAACAAACATGTAGGAAAAAATTTTGACCCTCTGATCTGGATGCATAATAAGATGCTCAATGATAGAGAGGGTGGCCTCTAGCCAAGACTCAATAATATATGGGCCACTATCCCCTATGAATGTAATAGGGTGCTGCTGTTGGGACAAGAATGTCAGATAAGTGGTCGTAGGTGAAACTCGTGGATCACCATGCATGGACTGCATCAAATGTAGGAAACTTTCGTGAAATTGGGAATCAATACCATGATCTGGTAGAGTAGAAGGTGCCTCGGGTTCCACTCTTAAAGGTAAAACTGGAAGCTCGTGGACCACCATTTCTAGAGTATGATCTTCGCCACCCTCTAAGAATGTGATATGAGGACGCCATGGTGTAATTGAATTATAATTTCCAAACATAATCCTTATAAAAAAATTAATAATATAGATAACAACACTTATGGAATATAAATAATTAAGAGCTCACAGCCCAAGTTATGAAAACCAAACTACCCACTTAGATAACCGTGTACTGGTAAGTTTTCCCGTCAACTTTCTATTCCATTTTACATTTAAATACGAGCTTAAGTCCTTTAGCTTTCAGAGTGATGAGAAGTCAAGATAAGGATGTGCAACCATTTCATATTATATGTCATGTTTCTCTTTATAATGGATATCCATTCCAATTAAATCAATTCTTATACACTTTATCAATTAAAATGAAACACAATTATTAATAAAATAAATGCTAGACTCGGTAAATTACCTATCCCAACCCATGAGGCAACATACACCACATGATTTGAGATGAAAAATCACCACTACAGGAAAAGTAGCCTATACCAACAGTTTATAACCGTTGGTATTGGTTGGAAAACCGTTGGTATAGAGTATACCAACGGTTTTCCAAACCGTTGGCCAGTTAGCCGTTACGAAAGCTCTATACCAACAGTTTCATTTAAACCGTTGGTATAAGTGTTTGAGAATTCTGGGAAACTCTTTACCAATGGTTCTGAACCGTTGGTAAAGCTTTTCCCAGAGCTGCTGCATAGTAGCCCCCAGAAGCTGCCCCCCGAAGCCCTATAGAATCCCTACAATACACCTACATAAAAAACAGTGCACAACAGCCCTCCAGTATACCCTCCACTATACACCTGCATACAAAATATCAAAAAATCCACATACAGACTTCAAATAGTATAAAAAACACCTAAAATAGCCCAAAAAAACACATATGACAACAATCATCCGGTGGTAATTCACCTCACCCATCAAATTCTAATATGCAGAATAGTTTGATAAATATCTATTAGAGTTGAATAAGACATTCAAATTGACTCAAATCCCATTTTTGTGATACTAGGTTTGGGTATGTAATGATTTGTGATGAATTTTGCGTTGAACTTGTATTGTTTATAATATATTGTGAAAAGATATTTTCTTAGGAGTCTCGTCACTTATGACCCCATGAGTGAAACTACCCAACTCATGAAAAAGAATTTGCGACTATCGTTGATGAGTGTAAATTTAAGTTGTATTCACTTAAAATGATTTCCTTTTGAAATAAAAGAGAGACTTTGAGTGGTGTTATCCACAAAGCGCCTTGGATTGAGGCGAAGTTAACTCGTACACGTCACAAATGACCCATGGATACATGTCCTAAAGTATCAACAGTATCCGAATGCCTATGGTCTATTTTCCGTATGTCAGTTGTTGTTTTAACTAAAACTGTTTCCATTTAAAAGAAAAGTGACACACTTTGAGTGGTGTCGGCCACACCGTGCCTCGGATTGAGGCGGGGTTGACTCTTACACGTCACAAATGACCAATGGATCATTTTCCTAAAGTATCAATAGAATCTGAAAGTGTTTGGTCGGTTTTCCGTATATCATTTTTTTTACTTAAAAGCGCATCGATTTTAAACAAAAGAAAGACACATTGATTGGTCCCGGCGACACCGGACCTCGTATTGAGGCATGGTTGACTCGTACACGTCACATATGACCCATGGATCGTTTTCCTAAAGTTTCATCAGAATCCGAATGCGTTGGGTCGGTTTTCCGTATGCCAGTTGTTGTTTTCACATAAAATCATATTCATTTCAAATAAAAGTTAGACACTTTGGGTGGTGTCGGCCACACCGCGCCTCGGATTGAGGCGGGGTTGACTTGTACACGTCACAAATGACCAATGGATCCATGTCCTAAAGTATCAACAGTATCCGACTGCGTTTGGTCAGTTTTATGTATGTGGTTTTTTTTACTTAAAAGTGCATCCATTTTATACAAAAGAAAGACACTTTGAGTGGTCCCGGCCACACCGGCCCTCGGATTGAGGCGGGGTTGACTCTTACACGTCACATTGACCAATGGATACATGTCCTAATGTATCAATAGTATCTGAATACCTTTGGTCCCTTTTCCATATGTCAGTTGTTTTAACTTAAACTGTTGTCCATTTCAAAGAAAAGTAACAAAATTGAGTGGTCCCGGCCACACCGGACCTCGAATTGAGGCGTGGTTGACTCTTACACGTCAAATATGAGCCATGGATTGTTGTCCTAAAGTTTCAACAGAATCCGAATCTGTTTGGTTGGTTTTCCGTATGCCAGTTGTTGTTTTCACTAATAATCTTGTCCATTTCAAATAAAAGTTAGACACTTTGAGTGGTGTCGGCCACACCGCGCCTCGGATTGAGGTGGGGTTGTCTCTTACACGTCACAAATGACCCATAAATCATTTTCCGAATGTTTCAACAGAATCCGAAAGTGTTTGGTCGATTTTCCATATGTCGTTTTTTTACTTAAAAGCGCATCCATTTTAAACAAAAGAAAGACACTTTGAGTGGTACCGGCCACACCGGCCCTTGGATTGAGGCGGGGTTGACACATACACGTCACATATGACCCATGGATAGTTGTCCTAAAGTTTCAATAGAATCGGAATGAGTTTGGTTGGTTGTCCGTATGTCAGTTTTTGTTTTAACTTAAACTGTTGTCCATTTCAAAGAAAAGTTAGAAACTTTGAGTTCTACCGCCCACAATGCGCGTCGGATTGAGGCGGGGTTAACTCATACACGTCACATATAACCCATGGATCGTTGTCCTACAGTTTCAATAGAATCTGAATGCGTTTGGTCGGTTTTCCGTATGTTAGTTGTTATTTTAACTTAAATTGTTGTCCATTTCAAAGAAAAGTTCGAAACATTGAATGGTGTCGGCCACACCGCGCCCCAGATTGAGGTGGGGTTGACTCGTACATGTCAAAAATGACCCATGGATCGTTGTCCTAAAGTATCAACAGTATCTGAGTGCATTTGGTCAGTTATTCAAATGTGGTTTTTTTACTTAAAAGCGCATCCATTTTAAACAAAAGAAAGAAACATTGAGTGGTACCGGCCACACCGGACCTCGGAATGAGGCGGGGTTGACTCGTACACGTCACATATGACCCATGGATCGTTGTCCTACAGTTTCAGTAGAATCCGAATGCATTTGGTCGGTTTTCTGTATGTCAGTTGTTGTTTTAACTTAAACTGTTGTCCATTTCAAAGAAAATTTAGTCACTTTGAGTGGTGCCGGTCACACTATGCCTCGTATTGAGGCGGGGTTGGCTCAAACCCGTCACAAATGAATCATGGATACATGTCCTAAAGTATCAATAGTATCCGAGTGCATTTGGTCCGTTTTCCGTATGTGGTTTTTTTTACTTAAAAGTGCATCCATTTTAAACAAAAGAAAGACACTCTGAGTGGTCCCAGCCACACCGACCCTTGGATTGAGGCGGGGTTGACTCGTACATGTCACATATGAGCCATGGATACATTTACTAAAGTATCAACAGTATCTGAATGCCTTTGGTAGGTTTTCCGTATGCCAGTTGTTGTTTTCACTTAAAATCCTGTCCATTTCAAATAAAAGTTAGACACTTTGAGTGGTGCCGACCACACCGCGCCTCGGATTGAGGCAGGGTTTACTTCTACATGCCACAAATTACCCATGGATACATGTCCTAAAGTATCAACAGTATCTGAATGTGTTTGGTCCGTTTTCCGTATGTGGTTTTTTTAATTAAAAGCGCATCCATTTTAAACAAAATAAAGACACTTTCAGTGGTATGGGCCACACCGGCCCTCGGATTGAAGCGAGGATGACTCGTACATGTCACATATGACTCATGGATCGTTTTCCTATAGTTTAAACTGAATCCGAATGCGTTTGGTCTATTTTCCGTATGCCAGTTGTTGTTTTCACTTAAAATCCTAACCATTTCAAATAAAAGTTAGACACTTTGAGTGGGGTCGGCCACACCGCGCCTCGGATTGAGTTGGGGTTGACTCGTACACGTCACATATGACACATGGATACATGTCCTAAAGTATGAACAGTATCTGAATGCGTTTGGTCCATTTTTGGTATGTGGTTTTTTTACTTAAAAGCACATCCATTTTAAACAAAAGAAAGACACTTTGAGTGGTACCGGCCACACCGGCCCTCGGATTTAGTTAGGGTTGACTTGTACACCTCAAATATGACCCATGGATCATTGTCCTATAGTTTAAATAGAATACGAATGCGTTTGGTCTGTTTTCCGTATGCCAGTTGTTGTTTTCAATTAAAATCATGTCCATTTCAAATAAAAGTTAGACACTTTGAGTGGTTCTGGCGACACCGTGCCTCGGATTGAGGCGAGGTTGACTCGTACACGTCACATATGACCCATGGATACATTTCCTAAAGTATCAATAGTATCTGAATGTGTTTGGTCCGTTTTCCGTATGTGGTTTTTTTACTTAAAAGCGCATCCATTTTAAACAAAAGAAAGACACTTTGAGTGGTACTGGCCACACCAACCCTCGGATTGAGGCGGGGTTGACTCGTACACGTCTCATATGACCCATGGATCTTTTTCCTATTGTTTAAACAGAATCCAAATGCGTTTGGTCTATTTTCCGTATGCTAGTTGTAACACCCCGAGCTTCCATGATACGCTTCTCATTCAATAATGCAATAGCTTGCATTGTACGCAACTTCGAGTTCTAAAACACCGCGACTAATCAAAGTAGCCGTTATGAATAGTAATAACCACTTTTTAAAATTATAGAATTTTTATATTTCAAAATGGACTTCATTTTTGGATTCGGAATATCGAAATTAGCCTATGTTGAATTTTTGGTATTTTTCTGAGAACTTCTAATTTTTTATGAATAGTGAAAAATACTTAAAAACAACTTTTTTAATCAAAATAATTTATAGTGATAAATTATACTATTTAGTGGTTTTAAAGTATAATTAGAATATATTTTTACCATTTTATCCAATGGTGGTCATTAGAATTAATTTAACATTGAAATTGGACATAAACAATTGCCAATCTTTTGATATAAATTGTTTTTTAAAAACATGCTATTTATTGTAACAGAGGAAATTAATTATAAAATTAATTAATACAACTTATATGTTTTGAATTTTGTAAAATAGACATCATTTTTGAATTCGGAATATCAATTATAGCTTAGGGTGAAATTTTGGCCTTATTCTGAAAAACTTCAATTTTTGATGAACAGTAAAACCACTAAGTGGTTGTTAAAAACTGATTTTTCGTTAAAATGAAATATTACCACTTCTGTGATTTTATTTTCAAAATACCTACATACATGGTTGTCATTAAGAAGTAAAATGTGGTTCAATGAGATTAAAATTTTTTTTTGGTGAATAGTAACTTTTAAGTTCTTAATCGCGATTAGAGGTAATTAGTGTAGTTTAAGGTAAAAATAATGTTTTAATAATATAAGATGAGCTTGAAACTTGTCCTACTCCTATTGTATGAGTCATGGCCGACCAAGACAACCTATGGGTCAACTTGGGGACCCCATGTAGCCACTTTGGTTGGAAAATGACATTAATATATATTTATTTAATGTTAAAATTAAATTGACACAAACATGAGTTGTTTTACTAAAACAGTTTTTAAGTGTGGATAAACAAGTCCAAATTTTGAATATAAATATTCTTTAGAAAGCTAAAAAGATTTCCTACATCATAGTATTTTGTTTATAATTTGTATACATTATATAAATTAAATTATTTATGACATCATTATGATGCAGGGATGACCTCATTATTTGACGATTTAAATAAAATGAGAAGATAATGCAAAATCTAAGGCTTACACTTGTCCAAAGCCTATTGGATGAAGAGTTTTAGAAGCCTTATCACCTTAGCCACGAATTATATAATTGTGGGTCCTTTAGAATCCGAAAAGCATTGTATAATAATGTAACATTTCAATCATTCCAAAAGAGCCCCTCCTCTCCACTTATAAAAGGCCCCCACCTCTCCCACCTCATTTACACTTTCAAGCCATTTGGCTCGGCCAAACTCTGCCCAAATACTCTCCCAACTTCCCCCTCTTACTCCTAGAAGCCTCACTTTGGGCATAACTCTTCCCAAGGAAGCCTTTGGCTCAAATCAAAAAGAGTTACCCGATTTTGAGGTAATGTCTTCCCTAATGTTGTTTTGTTTTGTTTTTCTTCTCCAACCCCCAAAACTCTTTTTATTCATTTCTTTTGTAACAACACCAGTATCCTCAATATACTAGGATGTTGTTATAAGATTAATTAGATCTACACTTACACACACCTACATCTAATGGTTAAAGAACATACAGTTTCTGTGGATGGCGAATTTCTGCCTCACGAAACGATGATTGTTCAACACTCATATAACACCTTAAAAGGTGGCCATTAAGATGTCACTATTTTTATATATGATATATAATATGTTTATGTTTTACTTATGCTTCTTTATTTCACATTTATGGCATAATTTATGATTTCCATTATGGGTAAAATGCCGTAATTTCATTTTAGGAAGTGCGGACTACCGCCCCTCAAAGTGATTTGAATCATTAATGCCAGATGTGGGATGTATAAAGGATGGATTAAATGGTATTATACTCTATATTATACTGGAATTATATTATACATTTATATCATTATTATTTCGTTCCATTAAATATGAAATTGAAATTAAAGTAGCGTTCATGCGTACGTACGGCTTACCGTCTCCATGAACGGTGCATTTCATTTCTTACCTCTAAATGTTACGTAATATTATAAATGAATGTATATAATGGATATATAAGATATATATGACATCTAAATCATGAATATAATTCTGGAGATAATGGATATTCTACCACATAAACAACTTGTAATTATAAGAAGTTTATTGTTGACTCAAGTAACAAAGATCGACAAAACGACCGTTATTAACTTAAATAATTACATAATGTTCATATCATTGTAAAAAGTGATATAATAAGGATAATTAAATTGAAAATGGTTCTTAATAAGGTATATATTAAATCTAGTTTATTATTCAGGAGGTTACAGAACGGTTGAGTCAAGTCAGACACGAGGTAAGGGAATTTCTTAACCCAACCTCCATTCTTTGGGTTAATCTCCTACTTTCAAATTATGTCATGATATTATTATGTCTTATTTTGTATTTTTACTTTCTTTATGTGTACCTATAGTGAATACACATAATATATCTATTTTATTTTAAAAATTATCTGTGTAAGGACTTCGTCTCAATCTCCTTTCATTGAGGCATATTTGGTTTTATACACAAATTTCTTTTATACGGTGTATAAACCCCTTTGACTTTTACGTTTATTCAAAAGAAATCTTTTTTATACGATGCGTTTTACTAAACGACAAAAAGGGAATGTTTTTCTTTCCATACATATGCGGTGACAACGACCTCTCCACCACCGTGACCATTATTTGAGTTTCGGCTTCCTCTACAAGCCATAAATTTTTTAATGAAAAATAAATACCATGTTATACTTTTCTTTTATTTTGGTATTGAAAATGGTTTTGAAAGCGTTTTCATTATATCAATGTGTTGTATTGATATCTTGTGATTGAAATGTGGAAATGTTATGTTTCCTTTATGCATGTTTTATGTGATAAGATTATGTTATGGTTTATGATATGTTTAAACCTATTCATATGAGGAATGTATTGGACTTAATAAGTGACGGGTGGAGCCCGCTATAGCTCCTCGATGAATCAGTAGGTCTCATGAGACAACTAGACGTGGAATTGGCCGAGGCCCTTTCCCAATTTTGATTTATGGTTTTGGCCAAGGCCTTAATCATTTTAGATGTCTTGGCCGAGGCCTTGACAAAGTGTTTCAGAATGTCTGGCATTATACATTCCCTCATTATGAAAGTGGTTATTGATATTGCATGTGATTATTCGACCAGTAGATATCCATGTGAAGAAGTGAATGGAATTATCTCATTTTAATTTTCCCATATTATGTTGATGTTCATGATTAAAAGGCTTTTGTTTTAGTTATACATTGCCTTAAATTTTTATGTTTATTTATGAAAGCTTCCGCAATATTGTTATCCTTACTGAGCATCTGAGCTCACCCCTTTCAATGTTTTAATAATTTCCAGGATGTGAAGAAGTATTTTATGAATGACCTGCAGGGATTGTCATAAGAGGATATGAGTGTGGACTATTAATACTTTGTTATTAGTTTTTCACTTTATGATGTAATGTAAGACTTATGAATGTATATTGTGTTTCCAAGGCTACTAAACTAATCGGTCTTTCGAGACTTGATCTTTTGTGATCATGCCAATGTTACGAAGTAATGCACCGACTCTGGGTAGCTGGGGTCGGGGTGTTACAGTTGGTATCAGAGGCAGTTTAGTACTAACCTTGGAAGATAGATTTCGATAAACTCTGATTAGAGCACATAGCCTGAAGATAGACTTTAAGGATTAGTATAGAAGAACATCCTAGAATTTTGGTATTATAGAGATTTTGTGAGTTTTCCGAGCAATACATCCCTGTCTGGATACGAGCAGGTAGAGGCGGCTCTGACACAGATGTACCTAGGGGTAAAACCCGAAAACACCGCTTTGAGCTAGACTCGAACGGGAACTGGAGCTCGACAACGGGCCTTGCTGCACTCTTGGTTACGACACTCCCGGGGGATATGCTTAGGATAATTCTCATTTTCATTACAAACCACTATGAAGGGTTATGAGTATATACTTCCTCAAAGGAAACATTTCTTTTTATGATTATGGATTATATCCATAAATAGTTCAATTTATGTAAAGTGTTTTACAAATATGGAATTATGTATTTTATTTCATAAACTAATCTAGTTTATGACATTGTTTAGAAATGGCGCCTAGTGGAAGGAATGGAAACCATATCAATGCACGAACTCTGTGTAGGGATTTCCCTCCTGCTCAAGATAATTATTGTGGATCTGGAGATACAACTGGTGCTGATCAACTTATTACCATACTGGGACAACTCACTCAGGTTATAAATAATAACCTTACTCGTATGGAGAACCCTGATCTGCAACGTGGAGGATCAATGTTAGACCTCTTTATGAGGCAACAACCACCAAAATTTAATGGGGTTACAAATCCGTTAGTAGCTGAGCAATGGATAAACTCCTTATAGAAAATATTCCACGTCTTGGGGAGTAGTGAAAGGGAAAAGGTTAGCATGGCAGTTTACCGCCTCACTGGAGATGCTGATCAATGGTGGTCATTGATTAAAAACACAAAGGAAGATGATGACTTATCGAATATGGAATGGAGGGAGTTCAAAGAGCTTTTCCTAGAAAAATACTATCCTCGTTACCATTGAGCAGATATGGAAAGACAATTTTTGAGTCTGAGACAAAAGGAGGATGAGAATGTCGCAAAGTATGAGGCCAACTTTACAAGGTTAGCGAGGCATGCTGCAGATTATATACGTAACCCAAGAAGTAATATTGATCGTTTCTTTGATGGGTTAAAACCATTTCTCCGTCGAGCTTTAGTATCACAAACCTTCTCATCATACGAAGATATTGTCTCGTGTGCTATCAAGACAGAAAAGGAATTCTCTAAGTCTTATGACAACAAAGTAAAGCAAGAGAAGAGGAGAACGGTGGAACAAGAGACAGATAAAGGGAAAAGGGGAAAGAAGGATTTTCCATTATGTGATAATTGTGGGAAGAATCATCCTGGTACTTGCCTAAAAGGAATGGGAGTTTGTTATAAATGTGGAGAAAAGGGTCACCAGGCTCGTGATTGCAAGGGAAAGAAAGAGGCTATCAAATTTGAATGCTATAATTGTAGAGAAATGGGTCATTATGCAAATGAATGTCCTAAGCATCAGGGAAACTTACCTCAGAAAAGGCCAAGGGATCAAGGACAATCTTATGCTGTTACTACAGTTGAAGCAGAATAACTAATGTATTGGTGCTTTTGGACTGATGGATTATATTTCGGTTATTAGAATAATGTGATATATATATATATAAGGATTGTACTACAGTACTTGTTGATTTTAGTAAGGTTTTAATATGATGAAGGTAATCATATTTTTAGTAAGTGACAATAAGAGAAACTTTACTTTGTTTGGGGAATCTGATAAATTGATTTTGGAATTAAGAGACCTTTTAGAGAAAGTCTGGACATAGGTATTTTGGATAACTATAAAGGTTGGAGTGGATTAAGTTGATCTTTGGATAGTATTGTTTAAGGTTAAAACATTTATGAATATTATTTTTGGAATAGTATAGTACTATATTTTTAGGAAAAGGACAACCTGCAGGGTGGGGCATAACCCGTCGCGTCGGACAAAGCTGCAGGAATCGAACCCACAATCATAGTGCGACAGGCCTTTATTTCCTACCACTAGCCTACAGGAAGTCCCCGGTTATTAAAAAATAATTTTACTAATCTAAATGGTATGTGTTAATATTTGGAACCTTATACAATTAGGATAAGTATAATATTTTTGAGTTCTATTATCTTTTTGAGTGAAAGATGAGTTGAAGGTTGAAACTCTAATTGTAAAGAATAAATATATATATATACCTATATCTTATTCAATGAATAAATTAATTCTTAAACTTTAGTAAAGGGATATTAAAACAAAAAAAATGTGTTATCCTAATACCTTATGTCTTGTTGAACTGATGATTTTTTAAATCAACATAGATTGAAGGCTTTGAGGCCCTCAATTTGGCAGTTGATTGTGATTTATGACCTCAATCACTCCCTACAAATATTTACGTTTTTCCTCCAATTATATGTCTTTAATTTCCACCAATGTTCTCCTAATCGAGATCATAATTGGGTGGTGACTTTTTCATTTCACTTTCCCTCTTATTAAGACTAAATTCTATTAACCTTATTTCCGATGTGGGTTTTCCACAAAAGTATTTTCTATTTTCAACCTTTTATTTTCCAAAAAAAATTTCAAATTGCGAGGACGCAATTTATTGAAGTAGGGGAGAATGTAACACCCCGAGCTTCCATGATACGCTTCTCATTCAATAATGCAATAGCTTGCATTGTACGCAACTTCGAGTTCTAAAACACCGCAACTAATCAAAGTAGCCGTTATGAATAGTAATAACCACTTTTTAAAATTATAAAAAATTTATATTTCAAAATGGACTTCATTTTTGGATTCGGAATATCGAAATTAGCCTATGTTGAATTTTTGGTATTTTTCTGAGAACTTCTAATTTTTTATGAATAGTGAAAAATACTTAAAAACAAATTTTTTAATCAAAATAATTTATAGTGATAAATTATACTATTTAGTGGTTTTAAAGTATAATTAGAATATATTTTTACCATTTTATCCAATGGTGGTCATTAGAATTAATTTAACATTGAAATTGGACATAAACAATTGCCAATCTTTTGATATAAATTGTTTCTTAAAAACACGCTATTTGTTGTAACAGCGGGAATTAATTATAAAATTAATTAATACAACTTATATGTTTGGAATTTTGTAAAATAGACATCATTTTTGAATTCTTAATATCAATTATAGCTTAGGGTGAAATTTTGGCCTTATTATGAAAAACTTCAATTTTTGATGAATAGTGAAACCACTAAGTGGTTGTTAAAAACTGATTTTTCGTTAAAATGAAATATTACCACTTCTGTGATTTTTTTTTAAAAAAATCCGACATACATGGTTGTCATTAAGAAGTAAAATGTGGTTCAATGAGATTAAAATAATTTTTTGGTGAATAGTAACTTTTAAGTTCTTAATCGCGATTAGAGGTAATTAGTGTACTTTAAGGTAAAAATAATGTTTTAATAATATAAGATGAGCTTGACACTTGTCCTACTCCTATTGGATGAGTCATGGCCGACCAAGACAACCTATGGGTCAACTTGGGGACCCCATGTAGCCACTTTGGTTGGAAAATGACATTAATATATATTTATTTAATGTTAAAATTAAATTGACACAAACATGAGTAGTTTTACTACAACAGTTTTTAAGTGGGGATAAAAAAGTCCAAATTTTGACTATAATTATTCATTAGAAAGCTAAAAAGATTTCCTACATAATAGTAGTTTTTTTATAATTTTTATACATTATATAAATTAAATTATTTATGACATCATTATGATGCAGCGATGACCTCATTATTTGACGATTTAAATAAAATGAGAAGATAATGCAAAATCCATGGCTTACACTTGTCCAAATCCTATTGGATGAAGTGTTTTAGAACCCTTATCACCTTATCCACGAATTATATAAGTTTGGGTCCTTTATAATCCGAAAATCATTGTATAATAATGTAACATTTCAATCTTTCCAAAAGAGCCCCTCCTCTCCACTTATAATAGGCCCCCACCTCTCCCACCTCATTTACACATTAAAGCCATTTGGATCGGCCAAACTCTGCCCAAATACTCTCCAAACTTCCCCCTCTTACTCCTAGAAGCCTCACTTTGGGCAGAACTCTTCCCAATGAAGCCTTTGGCTCAATCTCCTTTCATTGAGGCATATTTGGTTTTATACACAAATTTCTTTTATACGGTGTATAAACCCCTTTGAATTTTACGTTTATTCAACAGGAATCTTTTTTATACGAAGCGTTTTACTAAACGACAAAAAGGGAATGTTTTTCTTTCCGTACATATGCGGTGACAACGACCTCTCTGCCGTCGTGACCATTATTTGTGTTTCGGCTTCCTCTACAAGCCATACTTTTTTTAATGAAAAATAAATACCATGTTATACTTTTCTTTGATTTTGGTATTGAAAATGGTTTTGAAAGCGTTTTTATTATATCAATGTGTTTTATTGATATCTTGTGATTGAAATGTGGAAATTTTATGTTTCCTTTATGCATGTTTTATGTGATACGATTATGTTATGGTTTATGATATGTTTAAACCTATTCATATGAGGAATGTATTGGACTTAATAAGTGACGGGTGGAGCCCGCTATAGCTCCTCGATGCATCGGTAGGTCTCATGAGACAACTAGACGTGGAATTGGCCGAGGCCCTTTCCCAATTTTGATTTATGGTTTTGGCCGAGGCCTTAATCATTTTAGATGTCTTGGCCGAGGCCTTGACAAAGTGTTTCAGAATGTCTGGCATTATACATTCCCTCATTATGAAAGTGGTTATTGATATTGCATGTGATTATTCGACCAGTAGAATATCCATGTGAAGAAGTGAATGGAATTATCTCATTTTATTTTTGCCATATTATGTTGATGTTCAAGTTTAAAAGGCTTTTGTTTTAGTTATACATTGACTTAAATTTTTATGTTTATTTATGAAAGCTTCCGCAATATTGTTATCCTTACTGAGCATCTGAGCTCACCCCTTTCAATGTTTTAATATTTTCCAGGATGTGAAGAAGTATTTTATGTATGACCTGCAGGTATAGTCAGAAGAGGATATGAGTGTGGACTATGAATACTTTGTTATTAGTTTTTCACTTTATCATGTAATGTAAGACTTATGAATGTATCTAGTGTTTCCAAGGCTAGTAAACTAATCTGTCTTTCGAGACTTGATCTTTTGTGATCATGCCAATGTTACGAAGTAATGCACCGACTCTGGGTAGCTGGGGTCGGGGTGTTACATAGTTGTTGTTTTCACTTAAAATCTTGTCAATTTCAAATAAAAGTTAGACACTTAGAGTGGTGTCAGCCACACCGCGCCTCGGATTGAGGTTGGGTTGACTCGTACACGTCACAAATGACCCATGGATACATTTCCTAATGTATCAACAGTATCCGAATGCATTTGGTCCATTTTCCGTATGTCTGTTGTTTTAACTTAAACTGTTGTCCATTTCAATGAAAAGTGACAAACATTGAGTGGTATCGGCCACACAGGCCCTTGGATTGAGACGGGGTTGACTTCTACACGTCACATATTACCCATGGATCGTTTTCCTATAGTTTAAACAGAATCCGAATGCATTTGGTCTATTTTCCGTATTCCAGTTGTGGTTTTCACTTAAAATCATGTCCATTTCAAATAAAAGTCAGACACTTTGAGTGGTGCCGGCTACACCGCGCCTTGGATTGAGGCGGGGTTGACTCATACACGTCACATATGACCCATGGATACATGTCATAAAGTATCAACAATATCCGAATGTGTTTGGTCCATTTTTCGTATGTCAGTTGTTTTAACTTAAACAGTTGTCCATTTCAAAGAAAAGTGACAAACTTTGAGTTGTACCGGCCACATAGGCCCTCGGATTGAGGCGGGGTTGACTCGTACACGTCACATATGTCCCATGGATACATGTCATAAAGTATCAACAGTATCCGAATTTGTTTGGTCCATTTTCTGTATGTCAGTTGTTTTAACTTAAACCGTTGTCCATTTCAAAGAAAAGTGAAAAACATTGAGTGGTACCGGCCACACCGGTTCTGGGATTAAGGCGGGGTTGACTCGTACACGTCACATATGACCCATGGATCGTTGTCCTATAGTTTAAACAGAATCCGAATGCATTTGGTCTATTTTCCATATGTCAGTTGTTGTTTTCACTTAAAATCATGTCCATTTCAAATAAAAGTTAGACACTTTGGGTGGTGCCGACCACTACTTCAAAGCACATTTTCCATATCATTTTCCACATGCATAAACATGAAATACATGGCTAACTAAAAAAATCTAAGTAAAAAAATAAGAAAAATGAGTATCACAGTACCAAGGAATACTAAAGGTGTAGGTCGTAGACTAATCATACAATAAGAATCAAGTGCAAAAAACAGAATCTGAATGCAACGTCCCTATGAAGCAGAGGAAAACCCCATAGTGGAAAAACATGTTCAAAAATAAAGACTTATACAGAATTAAAAAATGTAATGGATCAATCTACCTCTGATCACCATCACCATCACCACTATCATCATCAGCCTCATCCTTGCCGTCATCTCTGTCCTCGTCGTCGTCCTCGTCATCGTCCCCATGCTCATCGTCGGCCTCATCCTCGTCCTCGGCATCATCCTCTCCCTCGGCCCCATCCACGCCCTCATCCCCATCCTCTCCCTCATCCACAACCTCATCCTCTCCCTCTTCCTCTTTAGCATCCTCGTCATCACCAAGAACGTCATCATATCGATCGCCACTAGAGTTGTCACCTGGTGCATTGGATGATGCACCCATCGATGACATAAATGTCTGACAAGCCACACTAGCCTCTGGTGGAAGTGATGAAGATAATGCTTTCATCAGTTTCATAAATTCTCTGTCTCTTGTTTGAACATGTACTTCCAACTCTGTGACCCTTTTATCTGACTATCTTGCATGCTCCTTGACCTGTTCCAACTCAATGGTACTAGAATGGATACCTGGAGATGACCAATGCCTCGTCGGGACTATATTCGTACCAGGTCGGCAGCGTACTCGACCAGAGTGCTCATCTCCCAAAACCTGATATAAATGATCGTGTGGCCCAAAATTGTCAGGCTTCTGGGCATCAAGATCCTCTAAAGAAGCCTGTAAAAAGTATTAATAGACTATTAAATTTCAAATTAGATATTAAACTTTGAAATAAACAAATTAAAACTTACAATCTTCACTTGGGTTGATTCATTTACCGCATTTCCAACTTTTTTTCTTCTACTCGAGCAAAACAATTTTGCTCAAGGGATACGTCCTTCAATATACATTTGTTGCTTCTGTAATGACATCGAAACAATATAAAGTGAAAGTATAATCATATATTCATTATTCAATAAATCACATAATTAAAGTAGGATCCACTAAAAAGGGAAAGTCCTAAAAAAATTATAAACAACTATATCATACCTGCTGCCTCTCATGATCTGCCATAGTTGTGCACCCCAAAGTGTGGAGGTATTTCTTTGAATCAATGTTTTTTTTGTTTTGTCAGAAGATTACTAAATAATGATTAATAATTAATAAGATTATATTAATGAAAAATATGAAAACTCTCATTTAAATAACTCAAATGAGATTAATACCTTAAATTTGGCAGTCGCCCAATGGGTAATCATTTGGCGATATTGCTCTATCGGGAAGTCATCCACGATAGGTAATGTCTCTAAATCCGTGCCCACTCTATCACACCAGCCAACATACAGCTCATGCTTATAAGATCCCCAAAGCTCGCCTAGCTCTTTTAAATGCGCTGGTCGTGCACCTTCACCATCAGGGAAGTTAAACCGAAGCTGAAACCAAATTGATTAGTTCATTTAAATACAAAAATATACTACATTAAATCCAATTGATTTTTTACCCATATTTGTGCCCACGCGTTATCCTTGACTTCGGGTGGCAGATGTCTCCAAGAGAGAGGGCTGACCGAAATGATATCGGAGTAGTTGGCTAGCGTCGCTAAAAAAACCCGACATTGCTGCCCTGATTTCTCAATCATTTGTCCATCAACATTGTATTCAACCATCAACTGTGTCTGGCGGTTCCATACCGCACGCAAGTGAGTACGCCCCCTCCCCCGCCACCTATCTGTAGATGAATCTGTTATTAAAGAAAAATAATATCAATAAAAATTATAATAAAAATAAATTTTGGTATAAAAATTTGATAGAGTTATATAAATATACCTGTGGTAGTCGGATCAGTGTGTGCAAAAATTGAAGGAATATCCTGTACAGGTGGAGTGTCCCTCAGCGTATGCTCCTCATCCACATACTGTGTCGCATCAGGAGTCGAAGAAGGTGGAATATAATAGCCCAGAGATAATGAACTAGAAGCAAAAGATGATGGCATAGATGTCTGGCCAGCTGGTAGAATAAAATCGGAGGTCCAAATATCTCATATGTCCCTGAAGACATGCCAGGATCAAAATAGGGCATAGAAGATACGTCTGTGGTAGTGGGTCGTCTAACTCTCGCCCCATGAGCCCTCGTACCACCAGCCTTAGTACCGGGACCACTAGATGATCGTCCATCTCTGACACCACCCCCCTCATACCACCAACCTCTCTACTAGGAGCAATATCAGGCTCCCCATCAGATATCTGTCGTCTAGGGGGTGGATCCTGAAACAAAGTTTGACAGAAAAGTAAACACATGAAATTTTAAGTTATTGAAATATTTATATTTTAAATAAAATACTCACAATAGGGATGAGTGGAGGAACACCCATTTGTACCATGCGACGATTATTATCTGTCATCTTTTTCCATCGCCTCTCTTCAATGGGTGTCATTTCCTGCAATGAAAACAAATATGGAAGTAATTAGAAACAGATAACTAATGTGTAACCCAAAAAACAAAATATAGAAAAACCATTATTATAAAAATAACACAATGAAACAGAAGATTTATGGTGTTATGAAGGTAAGTACTAGGATACACACTCTGAATGATGTAGGTGAAACATGTAGGTGAGAACACGACTGTATGATTCTATATATTTCCCACCACAACTTCGGGTTCACAATCAACTATGACAATTGAGCTGTTGGGGTCATCATAAGTAATAAACGGATTGCTTCCAATTGCAGTTGGGATAGTGTCAACTTCATCATCACCATCATCAAAAACATGTCTGGGATTTACTTCAATAATTACACCGAATTTAGGATGACGATGATCTTTGACATAAAAAACATGTTTCATCATTGATGCCAATATATATGGTTCATCCATGGCAGGAGTGCGAGTCATGTCAATAACTCGAAATCCACAATCATCAATAAATGTTCCTTGCCTCGTCATTGAATCAAACAGTTGACATTTCATCATCGTGACTCGACCATGCAAGTAATAATCCAAAATTATTATTTTCTCCACGACACTATAATAAGCAACATTTTCAGAACGAGGTCTAGTGTCCGATGAACTGGTATAACAGTCTGTTGTGGCAGTTAGCATAAAACCATTATGTTGTGTTCTCATGTTTCTTTCTCGTTCAGTGATAATAAATTTGTATCTGTTGATCACAAGTGATTTACAAGCACGAACCATGGTATTAGGACCAAAAGACAAAGCTCTTATTTCCTCAGAAACAGAGTCTGTAGGCAAAATCAATACCTAAAATATAAACAAACAGTAAACTTAATTAAATATTATTTTTATTTAGTTATTACAGAAATATTTTTACCTAAAATTTCAACCAAGAAGAAAACCCTTTGCTATGTAAAGTCTCCTTATTTCTCAACGATAATGAACGATGCTTTCTATATATCAATTCTTTATGTTCCCTGTAGATAAAAATAATAATAGTTTAACAAATATTTAAAATTACAAGAGATAAGATAAGAGATACATGTACAATTAACTTACTTGATATACTCATCGAACAAATCACAATTGAACAACACTGTGCGATGTGCCATCTCTCGCTCTTCAAGGCTTAATGTTGTCAATGTATATGATCCCGAAATTCCTCCTATCTGAGGAAGTGATGGAAAACTGGGTTCAATTTGCTCATACTTTTCTTCTTCATTTCTCATTGGTCTGTTCAATCTTGTAGTAAGATCAGACAAATACATCGAGCATAAATCCATACATTCTTGAGCCAAGTAACCGTTCACAATAGAACCTTCGGGATAATTCCTATTCCAAACATATGATTTCAATGTGCACATGTTTCTTTCAGTTTGATACATCCAATAGAAAGTAACGGGTCCTCCAAGAAGTATTTCGGTCGGAAGATGGACAGTCAGATGCAACATGCATGTAAAAAATGATGGAGGGAATATTTTCTCTAACTCACACAAAATTAATGGTGTCTCTGCCAACAGTTTTTGCACGAGGGATTTGGAAAACCTCTTAGCACAATGATCTCTAAACAAATAGCACAACTGAATAACTAAGACTCTAACATTATTGGACAAGAGATGACGGATTTCTATTGGAATCGACTCATGCAAAAGGACGTGATAATCATGATTTTTCAAAGATTTCAACTTCAACTCTTTTCTGTTGACCCATTTTGATATATTTCTTGAATAGCCATCAAGAACTTTAATAGTCTCTAGCACTTCCAGAAATTGAATTTTTTTCAGCAGACGTCATCACATAAGAAGCACATGGAACTTGCCATTTATTTTCTCTGATATAGACAGGATGCAATTCTGGTCTGATCCCCCTATCTACCAAGTCGCGCCGAGATCGTAAATCATCTTTCTTCATCCCCTTGACATTTAGAAGAATTGAAAGCAACATTTCACATATATTCTTTTCAATGTGCATTCAGTCTAATCAATGACGTAACAAGTTCGTTGACCAATATGACAACTCAAAGATTATACCCTTCTTCTTCCAATTGTAACAGGTATCATTGGAAACATTTTTCCTTTTTCTAGATTTCATTATGCTCTTCCCAAATGAATATCTGAAATCTTTCAATTCATTAAGCACATCAGTTCCAGACATATGCTGAGGTGGATCATCATTCTCCATGGTATTGTGAAATCTTCGACGATTGTTTCTATATGGATGGTTCATTGGCAAGAATCGTCAATGTCCCATAAAACAAATATTACGACGATATTTCAGTCTTCTCGATCGAGTATTCTTCATACAAATAGGACATGACAATTTTCCTTTTGTGCTCCATCCAGACATCATTGCATAAGCAGGAAAATCATTGATAGTTTACATAAGTGCAGTACGCATCTAAAATATGTATTTCGAACATGCATCGTATTTGGGTACACCCACATCCCAAATAAGTTTCAACTCTTTTTTTAAAGGTTGCATGTATACATCTATATCATTGCCAGGATCAGAAGGGCCAGATATCGGTATACTCAAGAAAGTGTAAGGATTTTTCATACACAACCAAGTTGGAAGGTTATAAATGTGTATGAAAACCGGCCATGTGTTGTGCAAAGTAAGAATCTTCCCAAATGGATTAAAACTTTCACATGAAAGACCCAATCTCACATTACACACGTCGGCTGCAAATTCAGGATATCGAGCATCAAATCACTGCATGAAAATCCATATGCAGGGTGAACCAACTCTTCATTATTATTTTTTCTCTTGGTGTCATGCCATCGCATTTTTAAGGATATTTCATCAGACATGAGAAGTTTCTGTAATCTTGGGATCAATGGAAAGTTCCACATTACTTTTTGTGGCACATGAGATGGTGTTCCTGTAGAGACCCGAAGCTTATCGTACATGGACATTACATTACATTTGCGGAATACTTAGTACATAACAAAAACACACACTAAAGGATCGTAATAGTTTAGTGTCTTTGGAAACTCGGAACGTAATCTTCTAATCGTGGTGAAAGTTCTTCAATATCTCCCATAAAGGTCATCCCTTTTTTCTACCTAAAACCTTTCTTTATATCCTGGGGAAAAGAAAACATAAAAGGGTGAGCTCAAATGCTCAGTAAGGGTAAACAAAGGAAATATCAATCACATAATTTTCATAAGAACATAACATTTTTGGAAATCTTAACCTGCAAAAGAGAGCATAATTTCATAACATGGGATAAATCATAGTAGTGAAATGAAATCATAACTTAAAACATTACTCATTGTGTCATACACACATAATCATAGAGAATCATTTCTTGTTAGTCAAGACTCATTGCCAAGACTATCTTAGTGGACAAAGTCCCTTTCTGAATCGAGTAATCCTCGTTTCAGTCCTGTTTCACTGAACCGGTATAACCTACCATTCCAGCCATGTCTATCTCATGAGATATAAAATCTTTACCCAATGCATTGGAGGGAGATATAGGTCCCACCCATCTCTTAATGAATCCTTTCTTATGTGTGCCACAAAATCATAAATCATACATCATTTCATAACCCATGTAATAAAAATGGGATTCTTAAACAACATGACATCATAAAACCATTCATATAAGATAAAGGAATTCATAAACATAATTCCATCACAACATAGTCAAATAAATGTAAAAATATGGATAGAAACAGAACTCTTTATTATCTTAGATGGAAAATAATTTTGATAAAACACTTGAATTGAATTCTTGAGGAAAATATCCTTTCTTCTTCAAAATCAATTTCTTTTCACAAAACATCATGCAACTTTAAAAGAAAGAGATTTTATTGAAAATAGTCATGAAATCTTTTAGAGGAAGCTTCATTAAAATAAGGCTTTATAAAACAGTAGAAATCCGTTCGTGCCGTATAAGTTAAAAAAAACATTCTTCGTACTTTTGTCGGAAAAGTCAAAAAGTACCTCGTACGACAAAAGATTCCTTTCATACATATTACTAAAAACTCACCGAAGGGTAAAAATGGATTTAAACAATTGTAGGTGGATGGAAATAATATTACATTTTGATGAAACATGGATGTGGATGATAAAATACACCCCAGTAAATACTTACGAATAAACAATCTCAGATAAAAATGAGATTGTGATATTTCCCTTACCTTAGGTCCAATTTGCTTCGTATGTGTCCGAACCTCCTGTATAATGATTTAAATAATGTCATTGACTTATTACAGAATCATATTCATTGTTATGATATCATATATGGTTCACTTATGACATTATATTACCCGTTCTTTTGTAAATTCCATGTTAAAGAAGCGTTTTGGGTAAAATCGTTTCATTTATCGTAGGTGTTTTGACTTGTTGTTCTTGACATCATTTTTACTTATATCATGATTTACTTACTTCCAGAATATAAAATATGATTTATATATCATATATATTCAGTATATATATATATAATAGATAGATAAATAAAATGAAAAACACCGTTCATGGAGACGGTAGTCCGTACGTACGCATGAACGCTGTTTTTCTTTCCTTATTGTCTTGAAATGGAAGTAAGTAGATGACATACATATGTATATATATACATAAATCCAGTAGATTTATAATGTCTTGTATTTCATTATTATTTCTTATATATACATTATAATCATTCTTAAATGGTTAACATGGAGAATGAATCTCATCGCGTCGTGGAGACGGTATTCCGTACGTACGCACGAGCGATGATATCATTTCTATAAATATTGAATTGAATTGGAGTGGATTATAAAATATATCAGAATCATTATGATGTTGTAATAACTATGTATAGTTATTCTTTACACCATTATACCCATCCATGTAAGGTGGTGGTGGAAAATAGATTACACCACGGCGTGGAGACGGTATTCCGTACGTACGCACGCGCGGTGATTTCTTTTTCCGTAGGATGGATAGATGGTGAAATAGGGTTGTTTCATACTTATAATAACATATCAGTATATGAGTGATACTGATGTTATTACTTCATAATGAAACAACCTAAGAAGAATAAGTGGAAGAAGAAATAAAGATGAAAGAATTGGTAACGGTAATTACCTCTTCTTTGAAGTTCCTCTTTGAGACCTCCTCTTAGGGCACTAGAATTGGTCTTTGAGGAAGACCAGAACCTCTAGGATGTTGCTAGGGAAGTGGAGAAGGGATTTTGGCAGGGGTTGGCCGAGCTTTAGTGCTCATATTGGTGTGAGGAGGAGGGGGAGGAGGTGTCCTTTTATAAGGGAGGAGAGGGGCACCTTAGGAATTCTTAAAAATATTAATTTATAATAAATATAACCCCACTTAAAAACCTCCAAAAATGACTCATATTCGAAGCTTAGATGAGATAGGGTTGTAATCTCATCAACCAATCAAATTTATACATGTTTGGATCTTATTTTAAACCTTATCAATTAGATTTAACTCTAAGTTAAATAATTTAACTTTTACCGTGTCTTTTTGTTTTCTTTCACTATATGGTTAATACACTTACAATAACATGCCAAACGAACCCAAAATTGTATATTATTAATACATATATCCTTATCTAAGTCATTTGGCCGAACCTTAGATTTTTAGGAATAAAATAACAATTAATAATATAATATTTTATTTAAAAACTATTTTGTGTCAATTTTGACACTATTTGATATATGATTTTTTGGAAAGTCATAACAGAATTATATATTCGAACCAAGTTGATTAAATCAACACTAATATATCATAGTAACCTAGAAAATTAGTGGAATTCATAAAAAGTCTCAAATTACATTTATTTTGGTATTTATATTATCAATTTTGTCAATATTTCATTAATAAGATAATTGCTGCATCATCTTTGTGTCATAAATAAATTAAATTATTTGATGTCTAAAAATTACAAATAAAATACCATCATGTAGGAAATCTTTTTAGCTTTCTAATGAATATTTACAATCGAATTTATCTTATGTATAACACTATATTAAAAATGATTTACTTATTAAACTTTGATTTTAACTATTTTAACCTTTCTTTAAATAAATTAATAATAAATGTCCTAATCTAATCCAAGTGGGCCTAAATGGTCATATTTTATTCCTAAGTTTGTTTTTGGTCGAATTACACTTGTCCAATAGAATTTGGACATGTGTTAGGGTAATAGTAATATCATATTTACCCTTAGTTACCCTATTTACTATTAACCGCGGTAAAAAAAGTAAAAAGTTACTATTCACAAAAAAATTATTTTCATCTCATTGAACCACATTTTAGTCCTTGATATTAACCGTGTCTCTCAGATTTTCGAAATTCCATTCACAGAAGCGGCAAAATTAAGTTTTATGAAAAATTCAGTTTTTTTAACTACCACTTAGTAGTTTCACTATTCATCAAAAATTGATGTTTTTCAGAACAATGCCAAAATTTCATCCTAAGCTATATTTCATATTCCGAATTAAAAAATGAAGTCTATTTTACCAAATTCATAACATAGAAGTTGCATTAATTAATTTTATAATTAAATCCCGCTGTTAAAACAAATAGCGTGTTTTTAAGAGATAATAAATATCAAAAGATTGAAACTTGTTTATAAGTGGTTTAAATGTGAAATTACATCCAATGACCATTATTGTATTAAATTGTAAAAATATATTCTAAATATACTTTAAAACTACTAAAATTAATAATTTATCACTATTAATTATTTCGATTGAAAAAGTTGTTTTTAATTAAAATTTAGTAATTTTCACTATTCATCAGAATATGAAAGTTATCCGAAAAGTACCAAAATTTCACCTTAGGCTAAATTCGATACTCCGAATCAAAAAATGAAGTTCATTTTGAAAAAATAAGATTTACAGAGTTTTAAAAAGTGGTTATTACTATTCATAACGGCTAGTTTTAATAATATTTTAATAGCATATCGTTGTTTAGTGAAACTCGGTATTGCGTATTACACACGCTATCAAGAAAGGTCGCGATTGCGTGTAATGCAAGGCAAGACAAGGATGCGTGTTGTGCAAGATCCTTTTGGTGTAGCGTACAACACAAGACATTAATAAAATTAAAAAGAATATTTTTTTATAAAATCTTGGGCTGTTACAGTTCCATCATCTTTTGGCTTCCATCGGGAGGTTCCGCATTTTATACAATCATTTCTTTCAGCAGTTTCTTCCCAAAATAAGCTGCAATCATTCGGGCAAGCATGAATTTTTTTTTGAGAATCCAAGTTCATCAACCAACTTCTATGCCATATAGTGGTTTGAGGGAATATCTGCATCATCTGGAAGTAAGTCCTTCAAGAAGGTAAGAATGTAATCAATTGCAGTATTTGAAATCCCATACATAGTTTTCCCATGAAACAATCGGATTAAAAATTCCAACTTTTTCATTTGATCACATTGCCGATATACTGGAGTCGTTGCAGCATCATTCAATTTTTTCACCCTATCAACATCATCATTTTCATTGGACGCATCATGTGTGCTTGTATCGAAATCTTGTTGGCTGGACATCCTTTCCTTATCATGATGTCGAATAAATGGAAACCGATCATATATCAAACTCTCCAATTCAGTCCTATCATTTGGATCATCAACATTTTGAGATTCCATTTTCTCTCCATTGTGATACCACACATAATAGTTTTTTTGGTAAACATATTTGGTTATATGATAGCTAATAGATTCACGGCCCAACCAAGGTCTTCCAACATAATTAAAACATGGGCAGTGTTTGTGACCACTATCTGAAGCATTTTCAAATGCAAAATCTGGAAAGCGTTTCAAATTATTTTGAAAATCTGTAGAAATTCGATCAGTTTCATACATCCAACTTCTATCCATTCTGTAAAAAAATCGCAATAAGTCATTTCAAAGCAATTCAATAATATTAAAGTTTAATCCAAAAAATATTTACGTAAATGACAATTGTTTACTCTATATAAAAGCATAACTGACACATTACTCTATATGAGAATCATATTAAGAAATACAACAAAATACAGTGTATATAAGAAAATAAGATACAAAATTTATAATGCCTATATTCAAGGATTGACCAGTAAGATATTGGAAGTGGATCAAGGAATACATAATCCTTAAGGGTATTGTTGGGAGTATATGAGTTTGATACTTTTACTTCTTCAAGTAGATCAGGATGAGGAGTAGGATGAGGATCATGGGAGTGGCAGGACTGTCCAAGGGGGGTGTCGCCTGTTCAGGGGGGTGCGGGGTGTCATGGGAGTGGCGGGACTGTACAATGTTTGGTCTCTACCAAATCAATCACCCCTTGTAGATCATAATATCGTTTCCCCTTATACTAAAATGGTCTCACTGGATTCTACTATTAATACCGGACCTAAACCATTCATTCTCCATAAAACAATGATAAAAAACCATCGGAGGTATAACTCATATAACCACAACCATTTTTATCTATGATGTAACGAAATTCACAAGAATAACTTTTATTCAATAACCTTTAGGTATATAATGTGCATAAACAATGGTTCAATTATATGGTTCATCACATTCCAATTTATTAATCACCCATACATGATAAAAATTGAACATTGACATTCATTTAATTACAACCATCATATTTCATTTAATTCTTAACAAGCATAGAAGCATGAGAATTGGAATCTACTAACTTTAATTAGCCCCCAAAACTTTTTAATAAATTTAACATGAAAAATAAAACACTTTGAAATCTAAATAATCACTATGATGTAAAATGGGCTTGGAATTCTATTGCACAAGTAAAAACACTCAATGATGGAATATATGAAAATAATATTAATATAAATTATTAAAACAAAATAATAAAGTAACAATGAATGTTAAAACTAAACATGTGATTGAATTTTATAACATATAATAAAAATTTCTTGGTAATGAAACATGAAAGGCACCTCAAAAAATTAGACAACTGTCTAATACAATCTATATGGGCTGGAATATGCATGGAATATAAATAATGAACAGAAACATAAATTGGGCTGGAACAGAAATTCGGCTGGAATATGAGAATAGAAATTGGTCTCATCCCATATCAAAATCGAAACTAAAAACTAAGAAAATACCTCATCCTTGGATGAAATGGAGGAAGAGAACCCGAAGCACCTCCAAAATCGCCTCCAAAATCACCCAAGCGCTCCCGTTTAGGGCTCTGGATTGCGAATGGGGGAGAGGATCGGCTACTGGCAATTTGGGGGAAAGTTTTCCCAACGGTTTTTAAAAACCATTGGTATATAACTCCATCCCAAACCTATACCAATGGTTCAATGAGAACCGTTGGTAAAAGGTCACCGAAATCCCACTTTTACCAATGGTTCTCATTGAACCATTGGTAAAAACACCCCGATACCAACGGTTGTGATGAACCGTTGGTAAAAGCATCCAAAAAAACCATCTATACCAACGGTTATCAGAAACCATTGGTATAGATGGCTATTCCCAATGGTTTAGTAAACTGTTGGGATATAAGTGTTGGGAAAACTCTATTTTCCAGTAGTGCACTCATTTGAAACTAGGATTAATTAAAGCATAAGATTACTATAAAAACATATCATAATAATCACAATCATGTCAAGCATTGCATAGAAGTTAAATTAACTTATGTGGCATGGTAATAAGCATGACATGAGGATTATAGGAGCCTCATAAGATACATGTATCAATGATCCTTTACCTCATATCAATTGGCCAAGGATGAAATAAATCATCAATTAGAGTAATAATCAACAACACCACACAGCAAGTGCATCTCCCAATGGTGAAATAATGTCAACTACAATAAAAACAAAATAAATATAATTATATTTTCGGTAACATGAATTTTACCCTGAACATAGGTTTGCGATGCCCAAGAACAATATATGAAAAAGTCCCAAGAATTCCAAATCCACTAAATATTATATCCAAATAGTAAAGCCAGAATGTAAAAATGTCGTTGATACCACATTGTGATTTCCTAGACCTAAATTATATATAATAGTTTCTCCAAGACCAATTGTCCACAAGGCCCCAAGTGGATCTCCCGAAACACCATAGGTCACTGACATGTAGTGAGGGCCTAAGGTAAGTCCATGGGGTGACTATTCTCTCATTACAAAAGATTATCATAATATATAAGTATATACATTGGTAAATATTTGATGAAATATAAGTAAACAGAAGGAAAAATAGAAAATATAGAAAATAGTATAAAGAAAAAAAATTGGAAGAATATAATGGAAAAAAAACTAATGATTATATGTCATGTCACTAGAATGTTGAAAAACAAAGATACAATACAACAGGTATAACATGTTCCATAAATGTATAAAAAAATAAAAATACTATCCAGAGTATCCCGAGCTCTGCCTAGGTCATCTACTATCATGATCCATCCTAAAAAACAAGAAATCATGAATTCAAAGATTTATTATTCTCTTATTCAATACCTTCATTCATGTAATATTCTCATTGTAAAAAAGGGTGCATTGAGAGGGGGTGTGATAAATCTCAGTGGGCCACCAACAACATTGTCTATAACTTCCGGCTTGTGTAATAGAAATGTAATAGTGTACAAGAATGAATATATAATGTAATGAAGTAAAATGAAACTAAATACCAAAGTGCCTACTTAATCCCATTACTGGTGTCTAAATATGTAACCAATTAATTATTTGAGTGTCACCATTTTATAAATGATTCACACATAACCAAATATACGGTTCCAAGATGAAACAAGGCCACCTGTAAAGATATTTCATAATGAAGTTCCAATGTAGTAACAAAAGAAATGTAGACCTCAGTGGTGGCCAAATCAGTAGTAAATGTAACCTGACAAAGAGTATATTCCAAGTCTTTCTAAAATCAGATGCCTACCAGTTCCAAGGTGATCTATGATGATAAAACAGTGCTAAGAAGTGACTAGACCCTATGGGATTTAACCATGGAACCTACAAGTCAATGCTAGATTCAAGTAGTCTGTCCTAAGAATCCAAGAATATTATGTTAATGATCCTATGGTATCATATTGGACATCCAAGAATAGAAAAATATTGGGTTCTAGGTGGGTGAAAACTTATGAAAGTTGTATCATTAAATAATAATGGGGTTCCTGAGTGCTTAATGCATTCCCAAATAATAATCCAAGGCGAGATCGAGTCATTCCAATTCTACTGAATAATAAAGTCATATTATATTTCATTTCTTTCCATCCTTTTCCGTCATTAGTGTGATAAGGCTATGTAGAATAGAACCCCCTAATCACTTCATAATATATCAACAAATCAATTTTGTTCATGAATTGACATTCATTTGAGTGACAAGGCCAAGTAGAATGATTCCATTAAATTTAATCTATTAAAGGAATTGTAAATAATCAAGGTTAAATATGATAACATCCATTTACATGGTAATGGGTTCTACGTACATGCATCATATTATTAAATTATATTTAAAAGGTAATTTCATATTCTTAGTATCCTCTCCATTTTCCACATAATATTTATTTATGAAATTATAGAACATAGCTTAGCTGTATCGAATGGTGCATATACATGGTACATAAAATTATAAAATTAACATGTTAAATCAATCCTTTTAATATATAAAAGTTTTACCATATAAAGGTTGAGCCAAGACACGTTCAAATGAAGGATCAAACATGTCAAAACACAAAAAACTCACCTTTAGAATATCATCATACATGGGATGTTGGGAATTGTTGGCGTATGCACCCACAATTAATCAATTATTTGAAAATATTATAAGCATACAGTTATAATGATTATAATAATGACATAGAAATTCAACAATTGACAGCCTATGAAATTGATGGTCCCACACAACAATTCCAAAATTAACGAACTAGAGGGATGATTTTATAGACCACCCACCATAGGCTCATACAACTCTCTTACTCTGGTGTTAGCCTCTAATTTGGATTATATCATATTAGATATATGAAAAAGGTAATAAAATAAACAACTTTGTAACTTGGTCAAGAGAATGAGGGATGAATGAGGGTTCTAAAAAACACATGTACCTACCGTTGTGCATCCATCATGATCAACGAAAGCATGATCAGATTCCAGATTAAGGGGATCCCTTGATCCCTATCATAGAACATCAAATTTTTCCAAATTGAGAGGAAATGAGTCTAATCCTACAAGAAATAAAATTAATAAAGAATGTTAGCCGAAATTAATAATTAATTAAAAATGGTCATTTTAACCAGAAATTAGCCTATGCAAAAAACATCCACATGGTTTTCCAAACAATGTGAAAACCATGCATGAGTGCCGAGAGAATATGGATAATAGTAATGTTAGGTCGCACAATTAGGGACACCATGATTAAAGTATAATAAATGGATATACCTTAAAATATAGTCCATTCACAATGTTAGATCTCACCATGTAGCCTACCTACATGGTTTTCTATAACCATGTGATCTGCATAATTGTACCCAAATGATGGGTTCTAGGATCCAAAAAATCCTCAAACACCCTTGTAACATTCATTAACTAATTAGGCATCCATATTGGTCCAAAATAAATAATTAGATAGAAATTTAAAGGATCAAGGCCTGAGTGAAAACTAGGGATCTTACACATCTTTTCCATAATGAGCTCTCAAAACTATTAGACCTCCAACAACATTATAGGATAACATGAATAAAATACATGGTCAAAATGTATGAGTTAAAAATCCTTACGAGGGAATAATCCTTGAAAGGATGTATAACATAGGATGAGAAGGAATGGTATTATAACACAATAAGAATGGAACATTAATAAACATTTACAATAATGTATTACGGAACATTGAATCATATGAAAATTGAAATATTGGAATGTGGAAGAAAACTAAAACATGATAAAAGAATCAGTCATGGATAACTTCCAAGACTATTTCACTATTTGGATAAAGTCCTATAAAGGATTAGGTTTACTCCCTAATACCATAAATGATTTTTATTGATAATTAACATTACCCAATGCATTGGAGGGATATCTGGGTTCACCCCTCATAAAATGTTCATGCATATTTGTATCATATAAAGAATCAAATATAAGTAATAAACATATTTGTTACTCTTGAGAATTAATCGCTATCATAATTAATTCATAAAGAATAAAAAATTATAATATAAGAATGGTTTCCATGAATGATTAGTTATATAACATTCATTTACATTGATAATGGAAAAAATACATATATCTAGATAACTAATGATAAAATAAGTTAAAACTTGAAAAATTTGTGTTTTAGAAACATTACAAATGAACCACTTTAGTGTGGTTTGAAGAATAATACTAAAGAGTTTTTAAAGAGGATAAATATAGAATTGATTATATAAATATAGAAATGAAATAAGTTATTTTTCCATGATTAAATGTGTTATTTTAGAAAAATAATGGTGGGTTAAAATAGATTATGGAGTGCACATTCAAAATTGGTAAGAAATTGGGAAGTTTGCATTAATTGGGCTTGCTTATCGGGGGGAATTGAGAATAAAATCTTTATAAACATGTATTTCCCCATAAAAAATGATCAGTTGAGATTGGTAAATATTTTTATAACACACACATATAATATACATTGAGTAAATAAGAATAATTAATAATAATGTTGATGTAAAGAGAGAAAAATCACAACACAAATAATAAATGGGGGTTCAAAGAGAATCCCTTATATTATGTCCAAATTGGTTCTTCACTTTCACATAATTAATTTATAATATAATTAGATACTATAATTATTTAATTTAAAACATTAACCACATATATTTTAGTTATTATAATTTTTTATTTCATTCATCGTAATTTCAATTAGTTATAAGCATTAATTTTATCGTTTTAGGAGTATTCATTTCATGGAATGCATGGTCGCTAAAATTGTATATAATTATGTAAATTATTGTTAAATTTAAGAAAATATCCATAAGTAGAATGAAATTGTAATAAAAAAATTTAATAGTTTTAAATGTCCTCATATAACATTTTATTTAGATATTATAATTATTTATTTGATAAAACATTAATTAAAAATGATTAGTATATTTTCGGTAGTTTTTACAACCATCATTAAATATTGTTGTTTAAATTATTTTTATGTCTAAATATTGGTTCCAACACACGAAATAAGTTAATATATACATATTATAATCTTATTTAACCATAAAAATTATATTATGACCACCCTTGATGGTAGTAATGGAAAATGAAAATTTGTCATCCTTGAAGGTGATGAATCGACACATCATGAATTATGTTTTCATTTTTTGGAATAAAACATGAATAGAAGAGATATGATGATGGATAATACATTTATAAAATAACATTATAGTATATATATGATAAAGTATTTTTCAAGATGTTTTGGAAAGGGGTGTTGATGGGGGGGATAAGAAAATAAAAAATTTAAAAATAGAAAGAAGGAGGATTTCACTTCTTGAATATCACCTCTTTGAGAACATTCTTAAGGAAAATGGAATTAAACTATTAGTGATACAAAAACAACAAGAATTGGAAAATAGTATTTTGAGAAAAACTACTCATAATTTTGACAAGCTCCATGACTTATAAGATGCGAGGAGAAGATGTGGCAAGGGGTGCTTTTATTAGGGGAGGAGAGGTGTGTTTTCAATTATTTTATTCATTAGATTATAATTTTGGATAGATCCTCTCAATAGTTGTAAGTAATATGAAAAATATAATAAATTTTGTAGAATAGTTTGAATTAATTGGTTCTTAACTCATCTATACATCATCCATGACCCAATAATTCATGTATATTTTAAATACTGTAAATTACAATATTTCACTATTCACCAAAAATTAAACACATTTATAAAAATACCAAAAATTCATCCCATCCATTTTTGTATGCGTAGAATTCAAAAATGGAATTTGTTGTATGAAAATAAATTTATGAATATAAAGAATTAAATTTCTTATTAGAATCATCATTTATGTGTAAAATGATAATTTTAATATTATAACTGATTTTATAAAACATTAAAAAATTAATTAAGGTCTCATATATTTATATTATAAATATTATGAAACATTATATTTATTTTATGATTCAATTTTTGGAAAATAAATTACCCCTTTAAATAATTTTATTAATTATAGAATTTTATATAGACATTTACGTTTTACCATAATACCAAAACAAGATTTGTTATTTGTAGGACACTATTAACTTCTGACTTGATATAAATATAAAATATATTCATTAATAGGATCCCTAAATTTTATTTATACATTAATAAGTGAGGTTATTATTATACATTTCATATTACTATTCTGAATATTTATATTACTATTCCAATGGTCAGGTTACTATTTAATCACTCATGTTACTATTTTAATGGTCATGTTTATAATGCTCATAAGATTTTTCTACATCAGATAATTACCTTTTATGAAATTAATTAGTCACATATATTTTCTACCAGGGTTATATATATTTTTAATATTTAATTATTAACATTATTTTTTTCAATAACTTCTTTCGTGAGTGTGTTCATTCTAGTGGATATAGTAAATAAACATTTTCATATTCTTATTATCTTATTTTATATTTATTGTCTCAATATACTATATTTCAATATTGTTTTATTGTTTTCTGAATAATGATTCATTGTTCATTTATAATGATAATTTTTTTATTGGCCTCTCTATGTGATGTATTTTGATTATAATACATGACCTAAAATTGGAATATTTTATTGTTAAAATTATGGGTCATTACATTATACACCCTTATGACATTTAACCCGTGATATTTTGTTTCATATAATAATTTGAAAGTTGGTGAGGGTAGTTATAATTAATTTCTTCCTCTAGTTCCCATTTTGCTTCTTTATATTTATGATTTCTCCATAGTACTTTGACCAGGTGAGTAGTCTGGGTGGGTAGAGAATTCTCTCTATGGTTTAGGAACATCACCAGGTGCTCCTCATAAGAGGGATAATTTTCAATATGAACCACCTATGAATTCATTACATGTGTGGGATCTTTTATGTACGTACTTAAAAGGGATACATGAAATGCATTATATACTTGAGCCATGGTTGGTGGAATTTCTAGTCAATATGCCACAGATCTGACACAATAAAGAATCTCCAAGGGGATGATGTACCTGGGAATTTGCCTTCCTTTATACCCAATAATCATAAAAATATTTCATAGACACATTTGGATGAATAATTAGTCACCAACTTCAAACTATAATTGTTTTATATGATTATTTTCAAAGATATTCTCTTGAATTTGGGATTATTTGATGTGATAACAATGGTTTCCCCTTTTCTACTATTTATTTGATGATTTTAGGTCCCAACAGATTACCTTAACTGACTTCATTATAGGATGATGGTTTTATACATATTTTCTCATAAATGGATTCATATAGAACCATTTTGATGATCGAGTAGAAATTGCTGTTTTAAAATAACTCGATCAGTGGAAGATGATGAACGCATCCTCCTTTTTTGTCCATAGAAAAATCTCTCAACATGTCTTTAATAGTATGAACTGTTCAATCAGATTGGCCATCATTTTGGAGATGATAAGAAGTAATAAATTTTATATTAGTTTTTAGATCATATTAGAGGCTTTTTTGGAACATGGAGTTAAATCGAAGATTCTGATTGGATATAATTGATAATGGCACTCCATGCATGTAATGACAAAAACTATTTAAATGATAATTATTTCCTAAAAATTTGAAAAAAATTAATTTATATATCTCTAAATAATGTTGTGATTATATATTAAAATGTGACAATTGGGTATCAATCACTATATGACTATTGGTAAATATGATAGTTGGAAATAATATTGTTAATAATAATTTTAACATTATACTTATTGTTTATACGTATACATGATGAAGGAAAATAATACAGAATGATGATTCGATGGCCTCATCTAGTGGAGTAATTCCATAAAATGCCAATTTTTTAGAACCTGCGAGGGAGTTACTATCACTGAGATTCTATCTTGACCAATCCCAATTTGAGGATCAACATGTTAAGCATGAATGAAACCCCCTACGTGAGAAGTTCATGTTGGTACCAGTCAAGAGATGGCATCCGAGCCACCATAAGAATTTATCCCTATCAAACAAGTCAACCTTATGTCTTATGAATGTGTTGTAAGGGGTTATGTGTCAATAAATTAGTTAATTAATATATAATAACATTGTATAAATATAATATTTTTTCCTTCATTTCTGTTATGAGTTTAGTCATTCATAAAAATATAATGAATATGATAAATCGAAATTTTTCAGAAAAATTTTTACTTTTAGACATGATATAATTATTATAATAAATTAATTTATTTTTAGTAATTATTATTTTAATTAAATAGTATAAGTAAAAAAATCTTATTTGAAAATTAATTATAAAATAATTTTATTTTGTTCAAGTGTTGGAAATTTAACTATACATTTGAGTATGCAATTTCTATCCACTATAATTTTTAATAAATAATGATTTTTTATATAAGAGTTAAATTTATGATAAATAATGAATTATTATGATAAAATAAACCCCATTTTCTCAATCCGAACATCGAAATTAGTCTAGGGTGAAATTAAGGTAAGTTTATAAATTTTTTCAGTGAATAGTAAAAAATAAGGTTTTAAGTGTTTGGTATGTTTAAGGACATGATAATGATGTGATATATAATATGAATTTATAGTCGATTATTTTTTATTATATTAACATAATAGGTGTCCCAAGTGGCCAATACCATGGGAAAATACCATAGCCAAGCCCATGTATATGGAAATACCATTACAGAGATGTCCAAGGAAGTTAATAAACAAATACTCATATTTTAGTACAAATACTCACTGATTTCTCAATTATATTTCATTTACATTTCATTTAACATGAATATCAGATATTTTCACATACAAAGGAGTCCATTTATGGTTTCATCAGTCCCACAAAGGTCAAAATCATTGAGTTTTTGGAGTTACTCTTCACGGTAAAAAAATTCTCAACTTCTCTTTTTTTCAAGTCCCCTCATTATGTGGTATGCCGTTGAAATTTAAATAAAATGTTATTTTTCCCATTTTATTATATACCATTAATGGATTAAGAGTATTTTATTAATGGGAAATCATTCCCTTAATTTTTTAATATTTTCTAAAACAAGGTTTCTTACCTTTTATTCTACATAATTTCCTCTCAAAAATTATCTATTTTTTCTTTTGAAATTGTTTTTATCTCTTTATGTTTATACCAAAATATTTATAATTATTTAATTTATACACTAATATCTAAAAATTATATATTTTATTTTTTAATTAACATAAATAAAATCTCCATTCCTTTTATGTGGGTTATAAATGACATAATGATCATGTTTTTAAGAAATATTTAAAAAGGCATCATTTTGAATCAAAACCCATTTCTTTTATTTCCGAAAAGTTATTTATGATATTTTTTATTATGATCTACCTAGATCACATGAAAATTAATATATATTAAGGTTTGACCCTTATATCTCTCTTATATATTGGGTAAATAATTTAATCTTCAGTGATGACATGTTTTACGATACCTTGGTGAATAAAGATGGTAAATTTTATGACACCTTAGTGAAAAACCATGGCTATATACTTTTTAATGTATAAAAATAAATGCTATACACACATTTCTATGTTAGGATTACAGTTATTTTATTTATGATATGCCTGGTTTTTTATTTATAATTTCATAATGATATTCATTATGTTTTTATTTAATTTCCTCAAGATTACAAGCAAATTGTTTATCTTTCGTTCCCTTACAAGTCCATATGATCACCATTTCCATTGATGTATGTCCCTAGGATATGAGATGTAGTAATTTTACATAGGATTCAAAAATGATGAAACCTTTCATTTGAAATATATTTTTAAATATTTCACGTATTATATACCCTTTTTTAGAAAAATAAACTATAAACGATTCTTTGTTTTGTATAATGTATTGAAAATTTTGTAATAAATAGGCAGGACTTCATTATTAGTATCAAATTAAATGTTAGGTATTAATGGAAATTAGGGTTTTTTAAATTTATTAAGAACCTAATTGAAACATTTAATTATCATAATGAAAGTTTATTGTTTTAGTGAAATATTATGTAAATGGGTTTTGAGAAATGAAATACCTATAAAGAGACGAAGAAATAGATTTGGTTCTAGAAGAGATGAACGTAGGGATTAAACACCAACAATTACTGTCAGGCCTAACATGGTGTAACCTAGTACATGGCAATGATACTTATTATTCCCCTCATTTAAAACTCTTAGCGAATATGGTTGGTTAATCAGAAGATTATTATTAACCATTATAAAGGATTTAAGAAAATGTAATTGTTGTTAAAGAATAACATATTTAAGAAATATTTTTTATGAAATGAAGTTCCATTATAATTATAGTATTATTAAGCATAAATAATTTCTCAAAAAAATTATTCTATTATAAAATGGAGGGAAATAAAGGAAACCTTGTAAATGGATAAGGCATTGGACCAGATTTTCCTAACCTTCTGTTGGAAGATAGAATAAAAAACATCATGAGAATGATGAATCAAATGATTTTAGTAATGATAAATAACTTCAATCATGTTTAGAGACATAATTCACCTAGAAGGGAATAACATTTTTTTGTCTTTTATTAGTCAACGACCACCGTCATTCAGTGGATCTACTAATCCATTATATTTTCATCAAAGAATCACCTATATAGAAATATATATTTTTTGTTCTTCATTATTTTTAACAAGAGAACATAATCCTAGTTTTGTACAACATAGATGTAGAATATGATCAGTGTCGGGAACAAGTTTAAAACCTGAACCTAATAGGTTAGATTAAATATTTGGAGTGGCAAGAGTTTAGGGGAACCATTTTCAAAAAATATGTCCCCCCATTACATGGGAAAAAATGTATAAAGAATTATTTGAGTTGAAGCACAAGAAAAGTAAATTTGTGAGAATCCATGAGATGAACATCATAAGATATTCATGTTACACCTATATCTTTTTCATGGATTATAATTGAATATTTCAAAGATTAGTCTATGGAATAAGACCTCATCTATGAAATAATTTATCCACGATGTCTATGAAAATGCTAATTATATCCTAAGGAGTGATATAAAAGTTGAACTAGATTTTAGAGATATGTAGTTGAACCATAGATTGAATTAAAAGAAGAGATATTTAGAGCCAAACATGGGGATGATCATTGATCATGGAAGAGGAGAAAATCAAGTGAAACATTCCACGTGCAAAAAATGTGGGAATAATAATTTAGGAAACTAATTTCTTGAGAGTGGGAAATAATAAAAGTGTGGATGAGATGACAATTTTTCTCGGAGCTGTTGTAGTGGGGTGATGCCACAACTTTTCACCACTAACAATAGAGGGAGGATTATGAAAGCCGAGCCTGAAGTCCAATGATTTAAGTTTAGACAACATGGAAAATTTTTAAATGATTTTGGTAATTTGATGATAATTAAGGGAATGAACATTAACCTCATCATAGTCCAAGCAATTACAGTCCTAATTTTTTTATCATGATGGCTCAAGTTATAGATTTAAATGATGTGGTGGGAGGTACTATCATTGTTATATCAGAGCTAGCAAGTACTTGGTTTGATTAGGGTTCTATAAATTCTATTATTTCTTCTATGTTTTCAAATAATATTGAAATACTCCTTGAACTACTATAAGTAGAGTTATCATTAATGACTCATATATGGATTATCAAAGCATCAATAGTAAATAGAAACTCTATTATTTACTTTGTCGAGCACTATATCATTTAAAATCTAGTTGTAATTGCCTTGATGGAATTTGACAGTATAATAGGAATGGATTGGATCTCAAAGTATAATCCTATGATAATATATAGAAGCTAATAAATCATATATGTCATGAATGGAAATATTATATTTGTTTTCAAAGAATATATAAATTGACATAATATTTTTTCAGAAGCACCACCCATAGAGTTTTTTATGGATATGATTAATGAATATGAAGAAGTAAATTAAGGTATAAAAATAAATAATTTCCCAATACTTCATAAATACATTGATGTATTTATAGAGTAGTCTCTTGGAACTTTTCTAGAAAGGGATGTAATGTTTTCCATTAAGCTCACTCCTGCTTCGAAGATGATTTCAAGGACCTCATATAGAAATAATAATTTGGAGATGAAAGAATTAAAGAAACAAATCCCTGATATTTTAGAGAATGAGTTTATAATGAAATGTTTCCATCATTGGGGAGAATCTATTTCCTTTATAAAGAAAAAGGATATATCAGTTTTCCAAGGCATTGGTTATAGAGAACTTAACATGGTCACAATAAAAAATAAGAACCATCTTCTAAGAGTTGACGATTTATTTGACCAGCTTTGTGAAGATCAATTCTTCTTTAAAATTGATTATTTATTAGGTTATCATCAATTGAGGGTGAAGAAGGAAGATATTATAATTATTTAAATCCTTTTATTATATTGGAATTATGAGTTTTTTGTTTTCCCTTCGGCTTGACTAATACTCCTGATTTATTTATGGACTTGATTAATAGAGTATTTATGAACTACCTTCATAAAATTATGGAAATATTTTTGATGGTATCAAGATATATTACAAAATTTGATAGGTGATTGAGGATCATATAAGGGTTATATTGATAAATCTTATAAAGGACAGGTTATTTGGAATGTTCATAAAATATGAATTTTTGTTACAACAAGTTTCTTTCATGGTGTTCAATATATCCAATGAAGTAATTTTAGTTGACCCTGAAAAGACACAAGTTATACAAGAGTGGAATCATCCTATAATAGTAACTTAGATTAATATATTATATATATTAATAGGATAATATAGGAGGATTGTGAAAAATAATAATGACTTTCTAGTCTACTAACCATGTTAACATGAAAAGCGGTCGAGATCATCTCGACAAAAGAGTGAAAAGAAAGAATCCAAGAACTGAAGAAGATAATGGTTTTTAAACCCATGTTATTTCTAACCTATATCGGAGAAAAATTCAATATTATTACTCATGTATCTCTACAAAGGATTTGGTTCATCCTCATAAAAAATGACAAGGTGATAATTTATATATCTCGATAGTTGAATCATCATGAGAAAACGATTCTACATAGGACCTTGACCAGGTTGCAGTTTTTTCGATAAAGATATGGATAAACTCTTTTTTGTCAAGAAATGCGATATATACATAGACCATGAATTTTTGAAGTATATTTTCATGAAAAATGTATTGAACATGAAAAATATGAGGTGATTGGAACTTCGTAAGGACTATGATTGGTCGATTCATTATCATCCCAAAAGAGAAAATAATGATGCTGACACTTTAAATAGGAATGCCCATATTGTTTTTAGAAATGATGAGGATTCAAGGAGATTTTTTGATCAAATACCTAATAAAACAAAATATAGGAATTTAATGAAAAAGAACATAATCAACCCTATCCCAAATGATTTCTATGACATCATTATTATATAAGTTCAAGAAATCTCAAAGCGATGATCCTATGTTATTGAAGAAGTTAGATCCTGGGAATAATGGGATGTTCCTTGAGTCCAATATGGATCAAGATGGTTTACTAAAAATTTTTTTAGGGCTATGAGGTCCATCTATTATTCAAATATAGAAGGAGATGATGGATGAAAATCAAATATCTACATTCTCTATAAATCTTGGAAGCACAAACTGTATGCGGATCATTGAGATCATTATTGGTTGGATAACATGAAAATGTAGATTTCAAACAACACGACATGGTTCTTGGTGTGTCAGCAAGTAAAGTAAGAGATAAAACTTCCTAAAGAGATGTTATAACCACTACCCATACCAGCATTGAAGTGGGATAATATCACTATGGTCATTTTCACAAGTCTTTTGAAAACATTTAAAGTAAATAAGGTGATATGACTTATAGTGGACCATCTCATCAAGACTTACCATTTCATCTCAACATAGTATGATTTCACTCTTGAATAAATTAAGAAGATATATGCGAATAAAGTTGTAATACTATAACGAGTTTCACTTTTTGTCAATTTTATATCAGGGGCCAAGGATATCATAGAAAATCATGAAAAGTCTTCAAAATTTACTGAATACTAAATTGAATTTCAATATGACCTATCAACCTAAAACTGATGACCAATATGAAAGGACTATTAAAACAGTCTTGTATTATCTATGTACATGCTCAATGCAATTTAAAGGAGTATTGAATCAACATCTCCCATTGTTTGATTTCTCATACAGTAATAGCATTCATTAGAGTATTCAAATGTTACCCTATAATTCTATATATAGAAATATTTGTAGAAATCATACATGTTGGGATGAAGAATGTGAGAGAATACTTCTTAGGCATGATCTTGTTCATTGTATAATACAAAAGGTTTATTCCATCCAGCAACACATAAAGGATGCTCATATTCAGTAGAAGAGCTATGATGACATCTATCGAAGGGTCATGGAGTTTTATGTTAGTGAAAAAAATTTCTCACTAATTTTACCTTGGAATAGATTCATGTGTTTTGGGAAGAAAGGGATGTTTTTCACCAGGTACATTAGACCCTATGAAATCCTTGGTCTTATAAGAACAGTGTCCTACCTTATTTTACATACTCCAAATATAGCTCAAGTTCATGATTATTTCCATGTAACTATCTTAAAGAAGTGCATACCTAACCCTTCCCATGTATTGAATCTGAAGTTTATACAATTGGTAGATGAATTCTTTTATGAAAAGAATCCGGTGGAGATCTTGGAATATAGAGATAAGGTTCTACACATTAAGATAATCCACCTCATTAATGTGTTTTAAAGGAGACATAAATATAAAGAATCCACATGGGAACTAGAGGAGAAAATGATGTAAAAGTACCACCAAATTATTTCAACAGAGGAAATGATTCTAAAATTTAGGTATAAAATTTAATAAGGTTGTAAGAATGTAATAAGCCAATATTTTTTAATGAAAATTGTTTCCTAAAAATGTTTAATATATTATATTATATCTATCTAAATAATTATGTGAGTGTATTTTAAAATGTGACCATTTTATTTAGACAATTATATGACAATTGGTCAATATAATTTTTTTGATACAATTATCTTAGTAATAATTTTAATGTTATAATTATTTATTTAAGTAGAAATGAAAAAGGAAAATTAGTACAGAAAGATGAGTCGATGGCATCATCCAGTAGAGTCATGTTGTATGAAGCCCATTTGTTAGAACATAGTATAGAGGAATCATCACGGGGTTTCAATTATTACCAAGACCAATCCAAGCATAAACATTTTAAGCTTGAAAAAAATCACATATGAGAGATCATGTTGGGGGAAATTACTGATCGGTCGATGTTATATAAGATTCCCTAAGAATCTATCACTCTCACACACCTTACACGTAGGTAGTATGATGGTGTTATAATGGTTTATGTTTCAAGACCCTAGTAACTTAATGTATAATCATGTTTCATAAATAAATGTTTCTAATATGAATTCCATTTTGAGATTAGTCTTTTAAAAAAATATGTCGAATTTGATTAATTCAATTTTTAAAGAGAAATTGTAATTTTCAAAAATTATATAATTATTATAATTAATTTATGTATAATATATAATAGTTATTTTATTGAAATGTTATGATTAAAAAAATTATGTAAATATTAATGATTAAATATTTTTTTCATGTTTCAGATATTTGACAATGCATTTTAGTGTGTATTTTCAATCAAATATTATTTTTAATTAATAAATATTTTAATAGTTAAAAGTTATGTTTCTTATACTTAGATAATTATTGTGATAAAATAAAAAAATTAAATTTTCACATCAAAATTAGTTTACGAATAATTTATCATAATTTTATAAAATATTTTTTTTCGTGAATAGTAATGAATACAATTTTATGTTTTTGGTATGCTAAATGACATCATAATGACATAATATGTAATATAAAATTATATAAGCCTCATTTAGATTATAATATCAAAACATGTGTCCCATTTTTCAATACCTTGTGAAAATACCAATTTCAAATATCATGGGACGTCCCATGCTTTTGGAAATACCACTATTGTGGTGTCCAACGAAATTAATAAGAAATCCTCTTTTTGTCTATAAATACCAAATAATTTATCTATTATATTTCATTATAATTTAATTATCCAAAAATATCGGAATTTTTTTCCACCAAGTGAGTATTTTCAAGGAATCCTCAATCCCCCAAGCTTCTAATCATTGAGTTTTAGGATTTACTCTTCAAGGTAAGGGAAACCGCAACATCTCATTTCCTATCAAGACACATTTTCTTTGTGGCATGTCATTAAAATTTACAAACTATTTTCTCCAGTACATTTTATTATATCAATCTACTATATTAATATTATTATATTAATTGGATAGCTTTATCCCTTATCGTTTTAGAGTTTTTGAAAACCATATATCATTTTGATTATGCTACCGAATTTTCTTCTAAAAATTTCTCTATTTCTCTCAAAAAATTATTTTATTTAATTTATTTCAATACAAAAACCTTATTCTTTTCTAAAGTATTCAAGGAGATGTAAAAATTATTTATTTTTTTCTATAATTTATATCTGTAAAATTATAATTCCCTTTTCAAGGTTTACAAATAACATAATGATAATGTATTTATACACTTTTTAAAACGCGATGATTTTGATACGATAACGATTTCCATTATTCCCCATTGGTTATTTATGTTATATTTTGTTAGATATATGTGACTCACATGAAAAATATGATATATCAGTGATGTTCCCTGGTATCTCTCCAGTTAATTGGTTAATGAATTCAATCTCTAAAGATGACATGTTTTGTGATACCTTGGTTAAGAACCCTGGTATTGTTTATTACACCTTAGTGATAACCATTAGTGGTTTTCTTATAAATGAATAAAATAAATGGTATTTCCATATTTCAACGTTGTGATTCATTTAAAATTATTTATTATATAACTCTTATTCTCTTTATAAATCTACAATTATATTCTTCTTGTTCTTTTTTAATATCATTATGATCAAATGGAAACAGTTTTCCTTGCTTTTCCTTACTAGGCCTTATACACACTGTTTCTTTTGTTATACATCCCCAAATTGTGAGATGAAGTAATTACAATTATTATTAACATGTTTTTAATACTTTCTAGTGGAATAGAATAATGAATTGTGTTTTCATTTATTGTGTACACATTTTTCGAAGAAGCTGATCTTTAAAAGATCCCATATTTTCTACAATGTGATGAAATGTTTTTTTATCAAAAAGATGGATTCTACAATGAAGTCTAACCACTTCGATAGTGTATATATATGAAATTTTTTCATGATTTAAATCCGCTAATATTGCATGAAAGGGAGTTTTTTGTAAGGTAATACACAACATCCCATATTCCATTATTTCTGCTAGATTACTTAGGATGTCCAATGACAATGTCCATGGTGATTTTTATCCATTTACATGTTCGTATGGGAAAATTTTGAATAATACCGTTAGAAATTTCTCTTGTATACTTCACTTGATTATATACTAGTCACTTTTATGTATATTAAAAAATCTTCTTCTTCATATTTTCCCACCAATTGTGATCTTGTAGATCTTGATACATATCTGTTCTCCCTAGGTGGACATAGAAATTTTAACTTTGTGCATCATTCAAATGATCATTCATTATATTATGATTTTATGGTACACATAGTTGTTGCCGAAATCAAAATTAATCATTCCTCATAAATTTTTGACTCTAAGTATCTCACCTTTCTTATAGCTTCCACTATTTTCAGAGTTTCAAAATCATTTCATCAAGAATCCTTTATTTTCTTTATAAGGGATGGTTGGAAAATTATTTTAGGAAGGATTGATGATGTTCGTTACTTAATGATTCACATTTACACCTTCTGAAATTCTAAGAATATTTGACCATACTAAATTCTCATCATTGATAATGTTGTAAGATTCCTTATTCATAGAGAATTCACGACATTATTGTTTTTCAAGGATGGTCCTTTATAAAATATTTTAGTCCTTAATGAGATATAAAAATATTTAATGGATTATATTAAGATTATTCTATGTTTATATATATTTTTGGCACTTGTGATTAGTATATATCTCACACTTCCCCCATATAGACATTTTTTCATATTTGCAATGAAAATATCATAGCAGGTCACTCTAGATCATGCATGAGATTGTTTTTCTCATGAACATTCTGTTTCCTTGAGGTATAGGATGAAACATTATCATTTTTCATCATTACACAAACATATTCGTTTTTAATGCAACGTTGTACACCATAAATAGTTCTCCACTTGTTGGTAGTGTATGTACAGGTGAAGTGATAAGACAATTTTTAAAATCATTAAATAATTCATCAAATTGACTAGTATTGAAAAACATTATTTCCTTCCAAGTCATCTTCATTAGTGGGTTTTACAATCATGATATTTTCTTCCAAAATCATTGGTAATACATAGCTAGACCAAGGAAACTATAGATATTCATTATATATGTAATCTAAGGCCACTATTTGATTTCCTATGTCATTTAATTGTCAATATATATCCCTTTCCTTGTGATATCATTCCTCAATAATGAAACATCATCTATCCATAACACACATTTACTATTCTTTTCATGTAGTTTCTCACACCACAAATTATTTTTCATAGTATTCAAATTCTTCTCTTGTTCCTTCATTATCTCATATTATATTAGAATATCATCTATAAAAAAACAAAATTTTATTCAAGGAAATATCTAAATTCTATATTCATTATGTCTATGAATTTGTTAATATTATTAGTGAGCCTCTAGGGAATCACTATGAACTCATAGATTCCAGACCTCATTCCAATTTTAATATTGATATTATCTTATTTTTGTCCCCTCATGTGGTGATATATCGACCAATGGTATGCCTTTGAGAAATAATTTTCCCCACATAAATGATAGAACAAGTCATCTATCAGTGGTTTCGGATAGTGGTTCTTTATTAGGATTTCTATGAGCTCATGATAATCAAGGAATAAGTGAATTGATCCATCCTTTTTATTTTGATAAAGAGAAATGGAACACCCCATGGTGAAGCATTAGAGCATATAAAACCCTTGTTCATAGTCTCTTTTATCTATATCATCAGTTCTCCCAATTCAATGGAGTCCATTGAGTTTGACTTATTTTATATAGGTATTTACTAGGTATAAGACCAATTGCAAACTATATATATCAATTAGGAGGAAGACCACATTATTTATTAGAATACACATCATTGTAGTCCCTCAGTGTGGGAATATCATAATCATGATCCACTCCTTTTTCTTAGTCATTTAATCTATATATATTGGATTATATGAATAAAAATATCTACAATTGGGAAAGTAATTCTGATAGATATTCATTATCCTCCTTACACCAATATAGAAATGGAGGACTCATTGGGTTGTGAAGATTGATATCCATTTTCTAATAGTTTATGTTGGATTTATATAAAGATTGTTAAAACATATCCAATATAGAATTAAAATCAACTATATAAAGCAAGACAAGATTTAATTGTAGGTGATGTTCAGGTCTTTGTGAGGTTCCCACTAACCCAAAAGTGGTATTTTGAAAATGAAAAAAAGGATTGAGGTAATAAATAAAATAGACATAGGTGGAATTATATACATTCGATGCCATAATTTTCATATTACATATTCTCACATAAAACTCAGCCTTCATTATTTAGTTGGTGTTTTAATAGTTCTACTAAATTTAAAATATATAAAAGAATAAGTAGAACTATGATCCAATAGTAAATTTAATATTTGTTAATGAATAACTAGTGTACCTGTCCCCAAAACATTGTTATGATACACCATAGTATTAGTGATTGCAAGTTATTTTTCTTACTACTATGGAGGTTGTTATTATTGATTCCCTCTAACAAAACCTTTCTTAGGAAATTATCTCACATAATCCCCATGCTCATGTAGTGGAAATAATACACTACAGGACAAGTTATGGTCTAGACCATACATTTGTCTTCTAAATTAGTGGTATCCCTTAGCTCCATTCCAAAAAAAATATCCTGATGACCCTGTCTTCCAAATTAAATGATTCTCCTAGTTTTCCTTAGGTAGTTTCCATGATGATTCTTCCCACATTATTGACAGGATGGATGCTAGGTTTTCAATACTTCATGGGATTTATCTATAGGTCATCCCATATTAAAATCAAATTTCCTCTTTTTATCTCTATACCATGGAGATCTCTCTGAGTCTCTGATCTCTATTTTATCCTCAAGGTCAAAAATGAAAATCTCTTAATAATTGTAAATGTCTAAAATTTCCAATTACTTTCATATACTTATATTTAATACAACGAAGAAGCGATCCCCCATGATTTCACTGCACATAAAAAATCTATAGGCTAACCCAGCAACAATTAAAAATTTTACCGCATACGACATGATAGTTTCATCCTATTTTCACATTAGTCTAAGGAACCCCCTCTACATCTTAATACTGATCATTTTTGGAAAATATTTAATGAAAATTATTTCATTGAATCCTTCCATATCCATAGAGTCAATTTTATCTTCAGAATTTATGTTTTTTAATAGTTTCCACCATTGATCTACTTCCCCATCAATAGGATAGACATTAATATTGAATTTACCTTATTCTAATCATGAAAGGACATATAATACTGTCTTAATAGAGTTAATCCATTTTTCTATAATAAGGGCTTTATAAAATCCACTAATGATAAGATGTCTTTGTCTTATAATTAATAGAAAAAAAATTATATTTTCTATGTGAAGGATGGTGTTCTTCATGATTCAATTTATTATTCGTACCTTCATCCAGTTGATCTAGTATTGTCATGAATTATTGGGCTACCATTCCCATTAGACATGGAATCTCATTAGGGAAATCATCACTTTTCCTATCACATTGATTTTTTGGCATGAGTAATATTATTTCCTTCCATTAAAAATGAAATATAAATAAAATAAAATTATGGTGATTGAATACATAGTTAATAATCATATAATATAGAAAATTTGAATATATAAGGTTAAAATGTCAAATGAAAAGAATTTCCTAACATCCAATTCTATAAGATTCAATTTATGTTATCCATAAGGTTCTCAATAATTTTTTTATTCCTAATCAACTAAAAAACATAACCATTCCATGATACCAACTATAGTGACCCAATGATTTTATATGTATCATTTCATTATTTGAAGAATAATTATCCAAAAAATATAAACCATTGAAAAAAAAATTATAATGTATTTGGAAGAATAGGTAAATAATTTGTAAACATGAGACCAAAATATAACACATTTTCCATAATGATAAACTAACTATATTTTAGATCCTACATCATTATAGGATAATGTGGTGAGAATAAATTGTCAGAAGGGATGATCTAAAGATCCCTATAAGGGAATAATCCATGAAATAAATAATTGAATATGAGACAGAGACATAAAATGCTAACATAATAGGAATTGAACATGAATAAAAAAATAGATTCGTATCATGGATTATATGAAACATTATGAACATGGAAATAATGTAATGTGACAGCAACATGCAACTGGATATAAACATGATTCAATGTTAACTACCAAGACTATTTCATGTAGTGGACGATGTCCCATAATGGATGAGGTTTCATACCTAATCTCATACATCACATATCATGAGACTAAAAATTAACCAATGCATTGGTGAACTTTCTGGGAAAACTAATATTATCATTTTTAGGAAAATGTTTTCTGCATAAAGAATTAGGAGTAATGAAAAATTATAAGGGTTTCACATTGAATGTAATAGGTGTTTTAATCTTTTCATAAGGCATAACCAAAGGGAATATCATAATGGTTTCCATGAATGAATGTATATAAACCATACATGATATTTTATAAATAAAAGATTAAAAATATTATGATAAATTATGTCAAACTAAAGTGAACACATGTAAAATGTTTTTTTATGAAACTTTATAAATTAGCCACTCTAGTGCAGTATGACGGAATATTTTTAAAGAGTCTGTGAAGAGGGAAAATGAGAAATTATTTCATTATCAGAAAAAATGAACTCAGTTAGTATATCAAAATTAAATTTAATTATTTTATAATAAAAATTGTGGATTAAAACCAATGATGGAGTGTACTTGAAAAATGGATAAAAATATGGTTCTTCCCTTTAATTAGGCATTTTTATCGGGAGGAATTTATAAGGAAGCCATTTTAAACATGTATTTCCCCATAATGGAAGGTCTAAATAAGATAAGTATGAATGTTATTCACATAAACACATAATATAGGATGATTATATTATAATAATAAATAAAAACATTATGGTAATAAGAGATAAAGAATAACCTGAAAGAAAAAATTGAGGTTTAGAGAGAATAACTTACCTTATGTGTGAATGTGTTATGTACATGCGCTAAATATCCTGGATACTAAAATTATATATATTAATTGATCAATTAAAGAATCTTGCAAATACATATTTTATTAATTATAATTTTATTGATTTTATTTACAGAGTCTTCAAAGAGTTTTAATGTTTAAATTTGTCGTTTTGGGAGCGTTCCTTTCTTGTTTTTGATGGTGGATTTAATTGTGTATAATTATGGATGTTATTATAAAATTGTCTAAAATCTCTAGAAGTTGAATTAAATAGTTTTTATATACTTAACTAATTTTAAATGGTCCCGTATATAAATTTTTTTGATATGTGAAATATTATTTAGATAAATCCTTAATGAAAAATGATTACATTATTTTTAGCGGTTTTATGACCATCACTAAATAGTACAATTTTATTTATTATTTTTCACATATATATGATATATAGACTAAAATATGTTATAATATACATATAATAATTATATTTAAATGAAAAATTATTTTATAACCACTCATTTCGGAGGTAATAAAATACGAAAACTCATCGTCCATGAAGGTGGTGAATTGACAAATCAGAAATGATTTTTTCATTTGTATATTAAAAGGAATAGATAAGAGACTTTATGATGAAGTTTAAATTATAAAAAATAAATTTTAAATATTTATATTATTATATAGTTTTCATTATATTAGTGATAGGGGATTTGAGGTAGGATAAAAAATGAAAAGAAACAAATAGAGAAAGAATGAGGATTTTACTTTTGAATGTTTTCCCCTTGAGAACATTATTATGGTACATGGAATTGTACTTATGGGAGGACAAGATAGAAAATAATGTGGGGAAGATTATTTTCAGAGGAATTGGGAGAAATTTATAAAATATTCAATGCTTAGAATGTGTGAGGAGAAGAGGTGGTGAGAGGTGGTAGTTATACGGGGAGAGGGGTCTTGTTGAATATTTTATTCATTTGTTTATTATTTTAGCTCAAGACTGTAAATAGTATTGATTCATATAACTATACACATAAAAATGTTCAATGATATTGAAATAATTCGTTTTTACCTCATCCATACAGAATATATGACTAAATAATTCATGTATTTGTGATGTACTATAAAATAATGCATTTCACAATTCAAAAAAACAAATCTACTATTATAGAATAATTCAAAAAATTCAGCCAATTTTTTTTTCAATTTTTAGTTTTAAAAAAGGACTCTATTATATAAAAATAATTTTCTAAATATGAGTAATTTATTTTTTAATTAATATCATTAAATATTAAAAATTTATTGATTTTAATATTATAAACGACTTTCTGACACTTTAAAAAATTATTTATGGTTTCAAAAAATGAACTTAAAAATATAATAAAATTAATTATTAATTTATGAATAAATTTCATGAAAATAATATTTTTTAATCATTCCATTAATTATAAAATTTTAATAAACATTTACATTTCCTAAAAATACCAATACATAATTTATCATTTTTAAATCTTTTATTTAAATATTCAATGATTTAAATATATCATATTTTCATTTATAAGATAATAGAATTTTATTTTTACTTTAATAGGTGAAGTTACAATTTGAATATCCATATTACTATTACTAAAATAACATTTCTATTCTAACGGTTCTGTTATTATTCCATAAGCTCGTGTTATTATTATAATAGTCAGATTTTTAATAATAATAAGGGTTTACTACATCCTATAAATACATCTTAATCTATTCCTTAATAAATTAAATTTTGTCCCATGGTTATATATACTTTGAATATATTATTATTAACATTTTTTTTTATTTCTATAGATTTGTTTGTGATTGAAGTCATTATAGTGGATCGAGCTTATCCAAACATTCCTATTCTTATTATCATATTTTTTATTTATTGTCCCAATATAATATTTAGAATTCTTATTTTATTGTTGGTTTAATAATTTATCATTTTTTATTTATGAAGATATTGATTTTATTTATTTCTCTATGTGATGTATGTGATTTATACTACATCGAATAAAATGAAAAATTTTATTTATAAAATTGCAGGTCGTTACATTATCCCCATATTAAATTTCACACTAAAAAAATGTATTTTACATTATATGGTGAAAATATGTAAGATTACTTCTCCTCAATTTCTTCCCTTGATTCCCTCTTTTCATCATCGTACTTATGGTTTCTCCAATGTAATTGGACCAAGTGAGTAGTTTTATGGCATAGATATTTTACTCTACAATCCAAGATATTCACTGAATACACCTCATAAATGAGATCATTTTCCAACTGTACCACCTCTTAATTCAATTTATGTTAGGTTTATTGATATTAGATTCTTAAGAGAGATATGAGGAATACATCATCTACTTGTGACATGGTTGGTGGATGTTCGAGATGAAAGGCCACAGCTCCGAAACGATCAATAATTTCAAAGGGGATGATATACCTAGGACTTATCTTTCTTTATTCACAACTCTCATAACTCTTTCCCATGGAGATATTTAGAGGATTTATTTTTCATGAACATAAAATGATATGTCTCATCAACGATTATCTACATATATCCACTGTCAACTTTGGTCAGCCTTTATGTGATGTAGAATGCTTTTCAACTTTTTTCCCATCTCATTAACCATATTAGGTCACAAAATTTTACGTTTATTTACATCATCCTATTATGTCAGTGTTCTACATCTTTTACCATAGTGGGATTTATATGAATCCATTTGGATGTTTGGGTGGAAAATATTTTTCCAACAAAACTTGAAAAGTAGAAGATGTTCATCCCATCCTCCTTTGAAGTCCATAGAACAGAATCTCAAAATATATTCTAGTTTATGAATAGTTCACTCAGATTGGCCATCATTTTATGGATGATAAGATGTAATAATGTTCATATAATAATTTAGAGAATGTTGGAGACATTTATATAATATAGAGGCAAATCTCATGTCACAATTTGATATAATCTATTATCGTACTCTATGTCGACTCACCACATCTCTAATTTATATGTGTAACATTTTGTTAAGAAAGAAATCCTATAGAGTTGAAATAAAGTGATCTATCAACATAATAAAATCCAAAACAACCCATATTACATTTATCATTATAAATGTAATGTTTTATTAAACAATAAAAAATAAGCCCAAGCTTCCAATGAAGCTAAATACAGGAAGGACCAAAGGAGGTATGAAATAATAAAGACTAAGGAAATCCCCCCTTACTAGATAAACCCCATAGGGTGTTGGGCTATGAAAATTGTGAAGGAAAATAGGATCATGACCAGGAAGAACAATAGATTCAGGGTGATCAGTGACTTGGTTACTATCATTCCATGAATGAACCACTCTGGTATTATTAACAACCATGCCCTGTAACATTTTATGATCTATAGAATCAACCAAGGAGTGGATCCAATGACTTTAATGGACTTGTGATGAAGAATTGAATCAGTTTTAGCCTTTGATATATTTATACTATTCTAATGACTAGACAAAATCTAATGAAGCATCACCATTGCCTCTTCATGAAGGGATGAAATGGGACCCATGAAAGCCGAAAATTACAATAAGACCAATATATCAGAGTCACGGACGACCCCACCTCTTTGAAGAACCCCCATATCACAATATCCATTCATATTGATTTTAAGACCCAAGGATGGGGGAACTAGCATATCAAGTGAACTCTGTCATTGATTCTACCAGAATGGGAACCAGGAGACATGGCTTTGAGAATATTAAAGGTGGATGCCTATTTCCTATTGAAGATGAGGTTAACCACATAGAGTTCAAGGTTTTTCAATATGACTATGATAAACCTGCATGATGATTTGGCTCCTTCATGGTTAATCCTATTTTATGCCTTCTAAATTCACAAATATCTTGCGTGCATGACCAAAGTGTAGGACAACCATTCCATAACCCTCTCTCCTTCACCATGGAACCAACTATCCAAGAACTACATCCCAGGCATGTTATGGTCCTTATGATTAGTGAACTCTCAAACGTACTCCCACACCTCACTCGCTTAGTCTCCCTTATAAAGGAGATGGAACACACTCTGCTCCATGTGATTTCTTATATTAGGGACATATTGAGGCCATGTAGATTCCACAATGTTTGATATTGTTGTCTGTTGGGAAATCCTTATTTCTGATCCCACATGGGAGGATGTTATACATCACAGGGTTACATCTAGGCTATATAAACACATTCCAACAATCCATATATACAAGAAAACCTAGGTGTTGTGGAAATCTCTAGTGGGTAAGTCCTCCATGGAAGATGGGGTGGAGACACATCTGTCAAGTTCAAAATTTGGTTCAATGAGGTTAATTGTGTCCTATTGATCACTATCCAACCCATCCTTGATGAAGGGAGGGAAAAATATGGCCTCACTAATGAAGACAGTAGTGGCAGGGAATCCCGAGAGGCCAAGCGTGTGCCCATGCATGTTGTGATGCCAAAAAGAGATGTCAACTTTACCAATAATCCACTGTGGATAGGGTTGATGAGTAGTTATCAGGGGGACATCACTAAACATAGTGTAAAAGTTCAAAAATTGGTAGGGGTGGGTCACCAAACATAGAGTAGTGCATGGTGATCCCTCAAAGCGTGTGTTGTTCGAGAACATCCCATGCGCACATACTGTGCATGAATTAATGGGGATTAACAAGAAATCTAACATTAATTCCACCTAACATCATTGGAATTACCACCCTTCACCAGGATTCTCAATAATTTCCCCCTTTTGCTGTAGGTTCCCAAATAAACTGTGCTAGGACCTTATCAATTTAGTTCAGAGTACATTTAGGAACATTAATGGTTGAGAGTGCATGGACTGGGGTAGCTATAAGGATGCTATTAACCATCACAATCCATCCCCCTAGAGAGTTGTATTCTTCTTCCAGTTAGGGATATAATATGTGATTTTGATGTTCTGGAAGTCAAAGTCCTGAATTTGAAGTTGTCTTGACGAGATTTCATCCCCAGGTTAATCGATTGTAAATTCCCCTCATTTCATGTCATTTCTATGATGAACAACAAAGATTTTTCTTGGCATACATCTATTGTAAATGAAAAATTTAAATTAATCCATTTTGATAACTTGGTCACTCTTTGTAAGTACTCCTCTTAAACCTTGTTGATGCCCCAGATTGATCTTTAATAGGAATTCATGAAAATAAACATGTCATCCATGAACAACAGGTGAGTGATAGAGGAAGACCTCAGTATTCTGTGATAAGGTAGGATCTCTCAGTTACTGATGCTCATATTCATGAGTAGAATGAGGATATCCTGATTGAGAATAAAAAGGCTCATAAAATTGTAGTTACCTAACTATAGGCCATGATTGGCCTTAACAAAACTATATTTATTCCCCATGAATATGATTTCCAATAATGAGGAGATGAAACCCCTAAGAAAGAGATAAATGTTCCACTTGGATAGACCCATACCTTCTATCATCTTGTTGATGATGCCCCACTCAATACGATCATAAGCGTTGTTCATGTCCATCTTGATGGCCATGTAAGAACCATGTGACATGATGTTGATATCTCTGAACATCTATTGTTCTAAAGCAATGGAGCCATGGATTGAGTGTCCCTTCACAAATTCATGATGCTCTATGGAAATCCACTGTGATGAAGAGATAACCTCAAGTTGATGAAGCTGGAAAGGATCTTGTATAGAAGGTTTCACATACTCACCAAATGGTAGAGAATTATAAAGGAATCAATATTTGAATTTGGATGGAGAACAATGTTAGTGGAATCAGTAACCCGGGGTAAACTACACCCCATAAGAAATCTTTGATAGAAGAGAGAATATAAACATTCACCGCATCCCACGAGGACCTGTAGAAAGAGCCTGGGAAACTGTCTGGTCCCATGGTGCTTTTTGGAAGTAGGCTTAGGATTACGGCAATAATCTACTATTCATTAAGGATCAAACCAAGGCCTTTACTATCCTATGGTGATAGATTGATGGATATCACTTCATAATATGCCATATTCCTCCCCAAATACCCATCAAGAAAATGAGGTTTGGTGCAAGTTGGGAGGTCCTTGAAGAGGGTATGACCCAATGCACCCACAGTATCTCGTTCATCCGTCCAAGATCCATTGTCCAGGATAATATTGGGATTCACCAGAGGTTTCCCCTATTTAATACAATCATGGATGAATGTTGTATTCATGTCTCCCTCACTGAGCTATTTGATTCCATATTTTTCTCTGGAAAGGAGTTCTAGTCTGAGGGTCATATCGGTCATGGAATGTTTCTTTCTAGATATATCATATATAATCTTATCATCATAGTCTTCTTCTAGGACATTATCAAGTCCCTCATCCTTCTGCACGGATGTTTCAATGTCACTATGGATGTAAGGAATCCCATTTTCCCATGCCTGAAGATTTGACATGAGGTATCTCATCTTCTTATTGATGGCCACCCATGTATGAAACTAAGTAGGATCACTCTCGACATATCTCACTAGGTCATGGAACCCTAGAGAGTAGGCCTATTCAAGATAGAATCAGATTATTTCTTAATGATTCTACCCAATGGTCAGATAGATAATGATATTTGAGGGATTATATCACCCGCAACCAAGGTGGCTAACCATGGCATTTTAGAATGAAGCAAGGAATTTCATGTTCACTAGGCAAAGGTCGAGGCAGCTCCATTTTAATGAGTCCCACATTGATTGTTGAAACATGTGAAATGTTCACATGAGAATACTAGATCCCTGAGGCCTTTATAGATAATGAACTTCTTGAAATCCTGTTTGGATATCCTACTAAATGGTACACTTCCATTATTCTCTTCTGGGTTGTAAATGACATTGAACCCCCCACCAATTATCTAATGGTGGATGTTAGGATTATATGTGTTATGTTCAGGCTAGAAACCATCACATTGGAGGGTGTGACAGCACCCATATATGATGTAAATGAAGACATATGTGTCATCATGCAACACCTTTGTAGTGATAAATTGGTCACCAGCTTGATCCAAATCCATAGAGAAGTCCCTTTTCCAGAAGATCCAAATATTCTTATTGATGGTATCAGCATGAATAGAGCCATGAAATTTTATTTTCTTAGATAATTTACTAATCTTGTTGATATATTTCTTATGATCAAGGATAGAGACTACAGAGGATTTTTGTTTCCAAACATGGGTGGTGAGGAATTCCACCATAATCCAGGCACTGGGTCCATAGGAATTCTAGATAATTAAAGGAATCTTTAAGAAAACAATGTTTTTAATTATCCCCAGAACACATAGCCTTCTTGATGTGGAGGGAAGAGACCGCCTTTGGTTTCTTGGATCTTTATCACGTGCATAGACCACTATCCTTGGAAGTCATTTTAGAATCAGAGGGAAGGGATCTAGGGGGCTAGAGAGTTTATTTATTCGATCACTAGTGGAGGGTCTGGAGGTCTTCCCTTAGTCTCTAAAATTTTTTCTTGGAGAACCCTTAGTAGGCTTCAATGAGAACTCGGGGAAGGAGAAGTAAGAGGTCCGTTAGGGATAGCATCCTGGGGATTGAAGTCATGGCTATAAGATCCATAAGACACTGATGGACAAGAATGAGGATTATATGGGGACATAGGCAAGGATATCATGTCAGTATGTTGGGGAATCCATCTATTCATGAGCTCTTCTAAAGTAAACTTTGAAGAACCTAGTTTCTGCAGGAGGGGAGGTATAATGAAACCAACCCAGATGGATGGAAAGAAGATTAGAGTAAATATAATCAAGTAAAACCACATCTATAAGTCCCTTGTAGGGAAAATTGGTGGGAAAAATCTGGATCATAGAGAGTGGGACTTAAGGGATTCTCCACATCATTGACATCATTGAACTGGTCCATCTCCAATAAATTATAATCTTTTGGTGGTAGGTTCCACTACCTGGATCATGCATAAATTACCATTGGATAAGGCTGAATGTCTCTTTGGTTCTAGCATCGGAAGCCCTAAAGGGAGGGCCCTAGGAGGAGGCTGTGAGGACTATACATAGGGAAGAATGGGTAGGCTAGGTCTTGGTTATAAAATAATGAATCATGCACCCTAATCTAGAGAGAATCAAGCAGGGGAATGAATATATTCATCTCTATGTAGAGTAGATCCATTGACATATCAACACAACACCTAGTTTTTTCATCTCACCATAGAAAACCTCCAGGTGAGTTTTTTTTATGAAACAGCCATTCTAAAAGGGAAGTGGGATCCTTGGGAGAATGATAAATTCCATGGAGAGAGGGCATTCCTTTCCTCTATGGACAAATAGGGACCTGCAACATAAAATAAATTTCTACATGCTAGGGGAATGGGGGGCCTTACACCAGGCATGGATGATATAATATTCTAAGGAGAATATGAGGAAAAAGAAGTTCCTATAAACCGGTGGGATCCGCGTTGGACCCTGAAGACCCCATGAGTCGAAAAATCACTGGAAGACTCCAATTATAGGTTCCGTAGCCCCATGGCTAGACACATGGGTCAACATAAGGATTTCGCCTTCATCCAAAATGGATGATATAGGGAACTCCACATATAAGAAATCATCATCCCTCAAAACCATCAGAATCGACAAACCATCCACCAAGAAGCACAAATACGTCGAGCCCCCAGAAAAACTTTAGATCACTTCTCTGAAGGAGCCCGGCTTGCATGACATGAAGGGAGCGAAGGGGGAATCCACCATAGGTGAAATGAAATCAGAGTGGGAACAGAACTAGGGCCTTAGGGTAGATCAAAAAGAATCCAGGAGCGAGGAGGACTGGTATGGAACTCTGAGGGCACATAGATGGGAGGGTCCTAGGAGGATCTGATAACTAAGGACATCATTGCTGATGAACTATAAAATGACAAGGTATATGAGGTTAGAATAGTTAAAATGTTTAAAAACCCCAAAGTTGTGTGAGGTGCGTTCTCGATAAAATTTAGTGGTTTATATTTTATTCTATTTTCGTTGAAATTTCCCGAATCCTAATACTTATATAGCATTATCTTCTCTTGAATTCTTCTAAATTATAGTGACAAGGTCTATGGTGATATTTTCCCATGTCAATGATGGTTTGGGTAAAGGTTTCATCATCCCTATATTATTTTTCCCATCAAAAATTACTTATTGATATACTGAAAACTTTGATGTATATTCTATAATCTTCTTCTTCATTCTTACCCACCAATTGTTCTCTCATATATCTTGATATTTCTTTGTTCTCCCTTGGATGATATAGAAATTCAATCTATATGAATCATTCAAAATCTATTTCACTATATTAGGATTTTATGGTACACAAATTCATGAACCAAATCTTATGAATAATTCGTCATCAATTTTGAATTCTAACGATTTCCCATTTCTTATAGATTTTTTTGGATTTCCACATCATTTATATGACCATCCATTATTTTATCTGTAAGGGTGGTTGAGAAATAATTTTAGAAAGGGATATATGATTTTCCTTCTTTAATTACTCTCATGTTCATCCTTTTCACTTCTAAGAAATCATGATACATCTCAATTCTAAAATTTGATAATGTTACAGGAACCATTCAATATAGAAAATCTTATACTTTATTTTGTTTACCATGATAGTAGTTGATTGAGTAGTCATGATCCTTGATGAGCCCTAAGAAAATTCACTAGGGAAAAAAAATATCCTTATGTGAATATATATTTGAGGGTCTTTTGATTATTATACATCTCACACTTATACCCATATAGAAAATTCATCTATATTTTCCACACAAATATCACAGTCACCAACTCCAAATCCCACGTGGGATAGTTTTTCTAATGAAATTTTAGTTCCATTATGGAATATGCTATAACTTTTTCATTTCTCATTAGTACACAACAAAATCCTTTATTTTATGTATCATTGTTTACCATAGAAATTTATCCACTTGTTGGTAGTGTAAATAATGTTGCAGCGATAAGCCACTTTTTTAACTATTTAATGCCATATTAACATTAACTGGCTCAGAAAACATTTACTCCCTTCCATGTCAACTTAGTTAGTGGGTTTAAAAATATTGATAATTTCATAAAATATCACCAGTAATACCTAGCTAGAACAAGGAAACTATAGATCTTTGTTACAGATGTTGGCATGATCCACTCTTCAAATGCCTTTAACATGGAAGAGTCTACAGATATCACATTATTAGTGATAGCAAGCCCTAATAATTATATATGAAAAATATACTACTCATTTTTACTATACTTTTCATATATTTTCTCCTTTATAAGAGACATTAACATAGTTTTAAAATGCTCCTTGTGTTCTTCCTTGATCTTGGAGTATATCATAATATCATTAATAAATACTACAACAAAATTTTTTGAGGTAATCTATACAGACACTGTTAATTAATTACATTAATATTTTTGGAGAATTAGTGAGTTCAAAGGGAATCACTCGGAACTCATAGGGTATGTACCTTTTTCTAAATAAAGTCCTGGTAATATCTCAATTCTTCAACACTAATTGGTGATATCCTGACCAAAGGTCTGCCCTTGAGAAATACATGGCACCACATAATTGATAAAAAAATTCATCCATTCAATATAAGGGATACATATTCTTTTTCATGATTTTTTTGATCTAATGATTATCAAGAAAGATTCACATTGATCCCTCATTGTATTTGATGAAGAGGACTTGAACACCTCATGGAGATGCACATGGGCATAAGAACCCTTGTTTGGATTTTCTTAAATCTACTTATTCAGTTTCTTTAACTCCATAGTGGACATTCTATAAGGTGTCTATGATATGGATAGTGATCAATGTATAAGATCAATTGAACACTCAACCTCTTAGTCCAGAGGGATACTATTAAATTCTCCTTGGAAGACATCATTATTTTCCCTCACTATAAGAATAGATTCTATCATGATCGCCTCATTTTTTCCAACAATTTTATATAGATATGCATGTTCATAAGGTAATAATATCCACAATTGATAATATAATTTTGAGGCAGATAGATCATCTTATTTCACTTGTACATGATTGGAGGATGACATTGGGATGTGCAGATTGATCTCCCTTTTTTGAAAGATGATGTTAGATTTATATAAATATATCCCATCCATGACCATTATAGAATAAAACATTACTAATGTAAGTAATAAAATATTTACTATGAGGTTTCGTCCACAAAAATTGATCATGGATAAATTAACAAAATTTGATTCAATGATTTCACTATTCAGTATTCTCAATGATATCTCAATCTTCATATTTTGATGTGGTGTTTAAATAGATATACTAAACGTGAGTGATATTAAAGTATACGTTGAACTAGAATCAAAAAGTGTGTTTTACATTCTTGAATCATTAACTATTATTCCTATTATGATATCATTATTGGTCTCCACATCACCAATAGTGATATAATTTACAATTCCTTACTTCCATGGATGTTTTTGTTGCTTTCCTCTGATAACCCTAGTCTTACAGAATTTTCTCTCCTAATGCCCATGTTTTTTAAAATTGAAGCACTACATTACAGGACAAGTGTGGTTATAAGCATTCCTATTCTATTTTTAAATAGTGGAATAATTTAAATAAATTTCAAAAAATTAGCATGATGAACCTCTCTTCCACATATTAAGCATCTACTACTTCCCATCATTCATTTTTATGGATTTTTCTTCCTAGAATTTTAACATTTTGGATGTTGGGATTTAATTATTTTACTGAATTTATATGTCGATCCTCCCATATTAAAATCCATTTTATTATTGTTATCTTTAGGCACATAAGAATGATAGGATTATTTGATCTCCATTTCAAACATAAGGATACAATGAAAAATATCTCCATTGATAGAAAATTTTCAAATTTACAATGCTTGTCGTAAACACGAAATTACTCTACCGAAGAAGAAATTAACCTATATTTCATTATTCATAATATTTTCAGAGGCATATTTCGAAATCATTTTGATTTTTTCCTCAGATTCCCCAATAGATCCATCCACTATTTTTCTTCATTATAAGAAACACCATCTCCATCGTAAGATGTAGAGTTTGGGAAAAATATATGATGAAAAATATTTTATTAAATCCTTCCCAATACATGTAATAAATTTCCATCTTATAATTTTTTATTAGTTTCCACCAGTGAACTACATCTTAATAAAAATTTTGTACCATCAATTTGATTTTCTATTCATAGAAGAATTGAATGATAAAAATATCTTTTCAATGGATTTAATATATTTCTCTAATGTAAGGGGATTATAAGATCTACTGAATATATGTATCCATTATCGCATAAATAATTAAAAATAAACTTTCTATTTCTTAAGATAATTAGGGAGTTGTACAAGATTATAGTTTTTATTCATATCTTTTTCTAGTTGATCCAGTACTATCAAAATATTTTGGGTTCCCATTCCCCTCATATTTATAATATCATTAGGGAAATCATCACATTTCCTATCATATTAATTTTTTGTATGAGTTCACTTATTTCCCTCTATTAACTATGATCATTGACATAAAATAAAATTTGGGGGGCTTCAATACTTATATAGTAGGAATATAAAAAGGAAACATTGAATATAAAAAGGTAAACTCATAAATGAAAATTATATCCTAAGTTATTATTACATATTTTTCAATATAGGTTAGCCATATGGTTCTCACTAATTTTTTCTTATCTCAAAACACCAAAATAACAAGTCCATTCTCTAATTCCAACTATAGAGACTATATTTTTTGACACTTATTATTACATGACTATAAGCATAATTATCCAACAAATGCATACCACGGATTGTAATGTCTTGTGTCTTTGGAAGATTAGAATTATAATTAGTAAACGAGAAACCAAAATATTATATTTTTTACTATAATGATATCCTAACACCATTTTAACTTCTACAACTACATATGATATCCTAAGGAAAATATATAGTAATAAGGGATAAGTTAAAATTCACAGTAAGGGAATAAGGCTGGAAAAAAGCCTAGCATATGAGACAAAGGCATAACATGATAACATAATATGCATAGAACTTGAATAATTTCTTTTAGGTAATATCTTAAAAACAAGGATTTATATGAAAATGTAATTATAGAAATGAATATGAAACATAAAAAATGACATAAACATGATTAAAGACTAAATTCCATGTCTATTTAACTTGGTAGAAAAATCCACATAATGAACCATGTTTACTCCCTAATCCCATACAAGAAGTATCATGGGATTAAATATTACACATTACATTTAAGAGATATCTTGACACACCCTTCATATATTATTTATTTATACATGTTCCGCGTAATGAATCAGTAATAAGTAATAAACAAAAGCTTTTCTCTTAGAATGTAATGGTTATCATAATCATGTCACAAGCCATAATCAAATGGAATGTCATAATTATTTCCATGAAAGAATGGATTTAAATGTAAATAGTATTTTAATAATGGAAAATACAAATATATCATGATAAATTATGTTAAACATAAGTGAAAATATATAAAAAATATTTTTATGAATCTTTATAAATGTTCCACTTTAGTGCGGTATGTGGAAAAATTTTAATGTTTTTTTAAAGAGAAAAAATGCATAATTGTTTGTATAAAACCATAAATTAACAAAATTAGTTATTTTGGATGAAATTTGTTATTTTAAAAAATTAATTATGGCTTAAATTATATTATGGAGTGCACTGGATAAATGGGTAATAAATTCGGATGTTCTCTTTAATTAGACTTACTTATCGGGAGGAATTGAGAAGGGATCATTTTTTAAACATGCATCTCCCCTTCAATGAATTATGAATTCAGATAGGTTTATATTTTTGGAACATAGACATAAAATAAAGGAAGAGTACATGAAATGAATTATGAATTATATTGGGGTCAATAGAGAGAAAGTGTAACCTAATGGGAAAATAGATGTTCAATGAGAATCCCTTACCTTATATATGAATGTGTTCTTCGGATTCATATAATATAAAGGATAATAAAACGATATCTTTTAATTAATTTATTTAGAACTTTATCTACATATAATTTATTTATTATAATTTTATTTATTCCATTTTTTACTATTTCTATGAGTTATAATGTTTAATTTTTTTGTTCTAGGAGCATTTATTTCCTGGCATTCATGGATGCTTAAATTGGGCATAATTATGAGTGTTCTTTTCAAATGGAAGTAAAATTACCAAAGTAGAATAAAATAGTATTAATATACATACATAATTTTTAATGGCCCTATATATCATTTTATTTTATTATATTGTATTGATTCACTATAGAAAATGTTCATGAAAATTTATTTGTTTATTTTTTGTATTTTTTATGACCACTACAAACTCATATCATTTTATTTATTATTATGTCTATACATAGATTACAGAAAATGAAATATGCTACAACATACGTTTTATAAATTTATTTAACCATATTGACAGTTTTGTAACTATCAATGAAGTGTTTAATTAAAAATAAAAACTCATCATCCATGAAGGTGGTAAATTGACACATCACAGATAATTTTTTCATTTTTAGGATGCAACGTGAAGAGAAGAGATTTTGTTACACCCCCAGTCATTACAATATTATTATTTTTCAATAAATTGAAATTCTATTCCTATATCTACTTATATGAAACACCAATATATGCATGTGTTACATGCAATATAATGTTTAGCTTTCTCCACATGGAACACCTCGTTTAGCTTATATTATACACAAGATAGTCTTTCCCCATTTTATTTCATAACATGCAGGACCATGTTTTAACGAATAATAATATATTATTAAAAATTCTATTATTTAATATAATAGAATATAAACAAGTCATTATGTTTGTTGTTATGAATAATATTAACTAACTTATGAAAATATATGGTAGAATTCATTGGTTTAAATTTAATTATAAATGAATATAAGAACCAAATGAATATAAAGGGAATGATTTTCTAAAAATAATTATGCTCACAAATCTATTTTACTATAATAAATTAAATTAATAAAAATTAGTGAATTTTTTTAATTAAATATAAATATCTGACAAATTAAATTTAATATTTACATATTAATCTAATTGATATTATAAGGATAAGATGAGGAAAAAATATATTTTACGCATAATAACCTATATTTTTATAAAGGAACTTTTACCACCTTTTAATATTTCATGTAACACAAAAATATTCCATGGTATGCTTCTCTTTGAATACAATAGCGTGTGTTGTACGCAACACTGAGTTCAAGCGCACCACGACTTACCAAACAAGCCGTTCAAAAGTGGTTATGAATAGTATTAACTGAATTTAAAATTTTTTTATTTTCCTTATAATTTTAGAATCCATATTATGAGTTTCTAAGACATAATTTAAGAACAAATTCATTTTTTCAGATAAAATAAGTATTTGTCAAAAAATGTAATTTTACCACCTTTTAATGGTGAAGCCTTATTAAATCCAATATTTGAAACTTTTATTTATTCACATTGACAAAATGAACTTCTAATTTAGACTCGGGTGATAAGAATTTAGTTTCAATAATGTTTTGGTGTTTTTCTTAAAACATTCATATTTGGGTGAATAGTGAAAATACAATATTTTAACTGAAAACAACTTTTTTAATCAAAATAATTTATATCGTAAAATTATACATTTTTATGGTTTGGAAGTATAAATAGATTATATTTTTAAAATTTAATCCAATTATGGTAATTTTAAGTAATTTCACACTGAAATTGGATATAATCAAGTTTCAAACTTTTGATAATTATTATTTCTAAAAAATTCACCTTTTGGTTTTGACAGCGGGAATTAATTTTAAATTAATAAATGAAACTTTTTGTGTTTTTATTTTTTTAAAATAGGCTTCATTTTAGATATTTGTAATATCTAAATTATCATAGTGTGAAATTTTGGTACTTTTCTGATAACTTTCATATTTTGATGAATAGTGAAAATTAAACAATTTTTATTAAAAACAACTTTTTTAACCGAAATAATTAATAGTGATAAATTATGAATTTGAGTGATTTTAAAGTATAATTAGATTTTAGTTTTATCATTTAATCCAATGTTGGTCATTGTACATAATTTCATATTTAATCTAGATATAATAAAGTGTCAATCTTTTGATAGTTATTATTTGTTAAAAACACGCTTTTTTGTTTCGACAACAGGTATTAATTTTAAATTAATTTCTTAAACATTGATGTTCTGAATTTAAAAAATTGGATTCCATATTTAGAATCAGGAGTTCCAAATTGTGTAAATAGGTAACTTTTATTTTTAGACATTTGGAATAATTACATCGATAAATATTTTATTTACCATGGTTATAAGGTAAATCCGGTAAACAAGGGTAAAAAAATTATATATTAATTAAAATAAATTGTAAAGACCCGAAAATTTCAAGGAAATTTTTTTTCTTAATTTTCTTTGGAATTTTACAAGAGCGCAGCTTCAGACGACACCTGATTCCGAGGCCCGGTGTGCCCGGAATCAATTTCCGAAGTTTGGCTCGGGTACGTTCAGTGAACGGACGAGCGGGTTTTTCTATCTTTTGAACCGGTGCCCGGAATCAAATTCTGAGGGCACCGATGAAATCGCAGCGCCGGTATTTGCTTAGAAACGCCTCTTCCGGAGTTGCGTTTGCTCAGACGTGGTTTTTAAATTTTGCGGCTTTAAGTCAGAAATAAAATAAAGTTTGTGCGACAACTTTATTCTATTTCACTTAAGCTGCTTGAAAGCCACTTGATGCCACTTAAAGACGGCTAGAACGGAGTTGAACTGGATAGGATGCTATCCGGAAATATCCTACCCCCTTGGTAGGATATTTGTGAGGTGGGGCCCGCACGAGCCCCGTCGTTTCTTTCGCTAAGTAACGCACCCGCGAAAACCCTTCAAAGTAACTGAAAAGTCAACCGACGCGTTTTCTTAAATTCTTAACAGACCATTTAATTGGGCGGTTTATTTCGTGAATTAAATGGGTTGTTTCATTCGTTGAATTAATTCAACGAATTTAATGGGTCGTTACTTACGCGTTTGCGTTCGTTGGCAAAATAATAAAATAAGACCAACTCTTTCCTTTGGAGGATTACTCGTTGTGCGAGATTCTTTGGGCCTCCACCCTCCCCGCGAAGAACGCGAAGAACGCGAAGAACGCGAAGAACGCGAAGAACGCCGGCGACCGAAATTCGACGACGCACACAGAGATCTGCGACGTCGACGAGCTTTACCCGCGACGTTCTTCGGCGACACCTCTTCTTCCGCGGCCGATCCTCGTTCGGCAACTAAGGTGAGAATCGGATCGTTTAAATTCTCCTTTTTTTAAAAATTCATGGCAATGGATTTAATTAATTAAATCCGTTTGTTCTTGATCCGGAGATTGGCGACGCAACGCCGGATACCGCGACGACGCAACGATCCCCCCTTCTTCCGCGACGAGCGATCCCGCGACGACCTCTCGTCGGACGACGATGACAAGGTAAGGGTTTATTTTTCTTGATGATTCATTCCCATGTTCTTATTTCTTTTGAATAAAGAACCGGCATGAATAATTTAAATTAATTAAAAATTGAAATGCCGTTTATAAGAAAAGGAGTGAACAATTTTTTATCTTTGATTAAAAATTGTTGTAGCCTTTCCTCCCGTTAATTATGACTAACGCGGAGGGTGCGGGTCTAACGAACAAGACCCGGCAACCCTCCGCCGATCTCTTTTGTTGTGCGGATATGGCGGATGATGAAGAACCGCGCGGCAGGGGCGATCTGTTGATCCCGCAGTGAAGATCGGCCCCCGGGAGGAGCATCGGCGCAGACGGGAGGCAAAACGGGCCACCGGAGCAACTCCGGCGGCCCGCGGAAGGGGGCGGCGGCGCGGGTCGCCGGCGCGGCGGCGCCGGCGACCGGAGGCGGTGGCGCCCGGCGCGCCGCCGGAGGAGTCCGCCGCGGCCGAGCCGCCGCGGCGGCGAACCGCCGGACCGCGTCCGCGGTCCGGCCACCCAGCACGCGGCCCGCGCGGGCCGCGTTTCTCCAATGCCGCGGGTCAAACCCGCGGCGGCTCACTCGGCCGCTCGGCCGCAGCCGAGCCGGCCGGTCCGGTCGGCCGGGCCGCGCCCAGGCCGGACCGGACCCGGCCTAGCCGGGTCGGGCCGACCCGGTTCGGCCGACCCAGGGGGGGGTTCGGGCCGGGTCGCCCCGGGCCCAGAACCCCCGTTTTCGGGCCTCTTCGGTCTTTTGCTCATATCTTGGGCCTGGGACCTCCGATTGACGAACTGTCAGCGGCTACGCGATCCTTGGATCGAGACGGTCGTTTCGGTATATTATACTCAAGGTTTCAGAAGACTTTGGGTTCGGCCGGGTTGGTTCGTACACGAAACCAACCGGGCCCTCGGAGCGGAAACGCTCATAACTTGAGCTACGGACGTCCGATCGACGTACCGTCAGCTGTGGTAGTTTCCTCTAAGTGAGACAGAACTTTTGGCATACTCCGCCCGAGGATCGGATACAGGCGGAGTACGGTCGGGTTGGTTTTTCCCTAAAAACCAACCGGGCCCCTGGGACGAAAATACCAATAACTCTCAGACCGGGCGTCCGATTGACGTGACGTCTGTTGCGTTGAGATCCTGTTGTCGATACGGAACTTTTGGATACATCAACTTCGGACTACGTGTCAATTGATGTATCAGCCTCTCGGCTCGTGGAGCGGACCCTCCTAAACGAGCTCGCTATGTGCGGGAACCCTAGCGCTGGCTGTGACTTCGACGACAGAGCAGAGATCCTCCGTGGACTGCGACGACGGCATAGCAGAGATCCTCCGTGGACTGCGACGACGGCAGAGCAGAGATCCTTCGTGGACTGCGGCGACGACAGAGCAGAGATCCTCAGTGGACTGCGTCGACTACTGCACTCAGCGATCCTACGTGGATCAGTGCTACAGGTTCTGTGTGAGCCCGATCCTATTTGGGTCCTTACTACCGGTTCTGTGTGAGCCACTGCCTACAGGTTCTGTGTGAGCCCGATCCTACGTGGGTCTTTTGCGGGGGTTAGTACCTATCGATCCTTCGTGGGTCCGACGAATTAGATGGATCAGTGATCATCTTTGACGTCATCTGAAAAAGTATACCTGGTTGAGCTGAATCGTATGTTACTCTCATTTGTGGATTGTGTTGAACTATCCTATGTGGATTTTACAGTTTACTCTCCTTGTGGATTTGAGTCTTTCTTTCCTTTGTGGATTGAGTTGTCCTTGAGCTCGTGAACAGAGCTGGAATTGGGGACTTAGGTATATGTATGGGCATATACCTAAGTCGAGTCAGATGTTACTTCATGATTTCATCCTTCTTTTGTGCTATATCCTTTGTGGATTTCGGGAGACCTTCGGGGGTCTCGGGGTCCTTACTGAGTAGCTTATACTCACCCCTGCACGGGCTATGCCCGCACCTTGTTGTGTTGGATGCAGACGACGGACAGCGCTGATCACGGTTGGGGCGTGGAGCAGGACGGAACCTGGAGGTGGACCACTGGGCGGGACGTGCTCGGAGCGGACGTGGGACCCGAGGAGCCTGGAGGCTATCTGTACCCACCCTTCAGGTGGGATTGCCAGTGGACAACACGAGGCCGCCGTCTATTCTTCAGTTGCTGTACTTTACTTTTCAGTTGTACTTTACAGTTGGGCTTGTATTTCCGGCCCCCTTTACTTTTCTGCACTTTACTTTCCGCTTGCTGACTCTGTGTGGTTGTTACTTACAAAGGCAATGCCTTCCCTGTTTACTGGGATTTTTAAGCCTTGGTGCTAGTCGCCAGCCCCTGGCCTATGGAAGGCGGGATTGGGGTAGTCACGGCACGGGCCCCGAGGTCAGGTCGTGACAAATTGGTATCAAAGGCGGTCGGTTCTACCACAGACTCTGATCGTCCTTTCTTTCTATATGAAGCAATAGTGTTTAGTGTATTGAGTGTGGTTATCAGTTCAGGGAGCCCAGTGTTGGTGCGGCGGCCGACGTATCCGTACACCAGGACGCTGACTCCTGATTTCCGACTTAATGCATGAAAACATTGATTGCGTGTGTGTTTCGAGTTTTCTTTGTGATTACTTGTGTCAGCTCACCGGGTATACTGATCTGCTTTATGAAAGTCTCAAGTTTTCCTTGTGATTACTTGTGCCAGCTCACCAGGTATACTGTTCTGACTGTGGTGCTCTTGTTCTCCTTTTCAGGATGGCCCCGCGACGACAGCCAGCTAGGGTTCCAAGTGTAGGGTGCGACGGCAGCCCACCGAGCGACGAGGCCTCGGTGCAGGGCCCTTTGCCAGCAGTGGCACCGGCGGTAGCTTTACCCGCTGAGCCACCGATGCTGCCAGTACCAGACGCTGACGATGCACGTCGCCTCAGGGCACTGCATGAGTTTCAGAGCCAGCGTCCGCCCAGGTTTCGCGGTGAGGCGGACCCCCAGGCCGCCGAGGACTGGCTAGAGGCGGTGGTACGGATCTTTAGGCTAGTGAGGACACCAGCGGATCTCATGGTGATTCTGGCAGCGAGCCTCCTGCAGGCAGCGGCAGGACGATGGTGGAGCCTGATGCTCCAGGTTCACGATGAGGCATCCTTGCTCTGGGCGGACTTCGAGAGACTCTTCCGCTCTGAGTTCGTTCCGGCCACCCTCCGAGCGGTGCGCATCCAGGAGCTTCTCCAGCTGCGCCAGGGCAGCATGACGGTCGCTCAGTACGCGGCGAGGTTCACTGACCTATCTCGCTACTCGACCGACATGGTACGGGACCCCTTCTTCTGGGCCCGGACCTTCGAGCAGGGCTTGCGACAGGAGATTCGAGCGTCGCTGATCTCCCTCAGCATTCCGACCCAGGCGGGAGTGCTGGAGCGAGCCCTCCTGATCGAGAGCTTCCTGGCAGAGCCTTCTTCAGCAGCGAGACCAAGCGCAGGGCGGCAGGTAGCTGAGTCTTCGGCAGCAGGTAGCCGACGGATGACTCTCGGGTCCAGGCAGACCAGACCCCCACGCAGACGGCCTCAGGACACCGGCTCAGCAGTGCAGGGCACACAGCGGAGTGCCAACCTTCCGAGAGGCAGGCTGTGCTACTCTTGCGGCGGGCAGGGTCACATGGCTCGTGACTGCCCGACTCGCCGACCAGAGGAGCAGCAGACGGTGGAGGGGCCACCTAGGCAGAGGCAGAGGGTCGACCGTGGCGGTCCGCAGGGAGGAGGCGGACGAGGCAGAGGAGCTGGCCGAGCAGCGGGTGGTGGGCGACGCTTCCAGGCTCTACCCCCACCACCACCAGGAGGGCCACCTCGACCACATGGAGCTGGCGGGCAGGGACAGGCCCAGCTCCAGGCAGTGGAGGCCTACGACCCCGACTTGCCAGAGATGATTCGAGGTACGATCTGTGTCTATTCCACCCTTGCTGCAGTACTTATAGACACAGGAGCGAGTCACTCTTTCATAGCCTCTGCCCTTGTTCGGAGCTCGGAGATTCCGACTGAGCCGTTGGCTCGATCCTTACGGCTAGAGACTCCTACGTGAGCAGACTCGACGATTACGCACTGGTGCCGGCAGTGTGAGCTTACTCTAGGAGGCGAGAGCTTCGGCTGGGATCTCCTTGTAGCGGCGTCGAGGCCTTACGACATCATCTTGGGCATGGATTGGCTATCCACGGTTCATGCCCAGATCGACTGTTTTAGGCGCACGGTGCGATGTGTTCGCACCGACGGGAGCAGGTTTACCTTCACCGGTGAGAAGGGAACCTTTGCAGCACAGGATGGACTTCCGCGGAGGAGAGCGCAGCCCATCTCTCATCAGTTGGCTAGCCTCATCCTAGGAGCAGTGGACGTGCGGAGTCCAGCTTTTCCTGCAGTGGTGGACCAGTACGTGGACGTCTTTCCCGACGACGTTCCAGGGCTACCTCCTCGTAGAGAGGTAGACTTTTACATCGACTTGTACCCCGGGACAGCCCCGATATCTACTCCAGCATATCGGATGGCCCCCGCCGAGCTTCAGGAGCTGCGGGTACAGTTGGAGGACTTGCAGAGCAAGGGGTTTATCCGACCCAGTGTTTCACCCTGGGCTTCCTCGATTTTGTTCGCCAAGAAGGCGGATGGGAGCTTGCGACTATGTGTCGACTATCGTCGCCTGAACCAGGTGACAGTGAGGAACAAGTATCCGCTGCCACGGATTGATGACCTCTTCGATCAGCTCAAGGGAGCGCGGTGGTTCTCGAAGATAGACCTCCGGTCAGGCTATCATCAGCTCAGAGTTCGAGACGAGGACGTGCAGAAGACGGCCTTCAGGTGTCGGTATGGCCATTATGAGTTCTTGGTTATGCCATTCGGCGTAACCAATGCTCCAGCAGTGTTCATGAGCCTCATGAACAGGATCTTCCAGCCATACCTTGACCGATTTGTCGTGGTCTTCATTGATGACATTTTGGTATACTCGACGACTGAGGAGGAGCATGCCTACCACCTGCAAGTTGTGCTAGACACACTCCGAGAGCACCAGCTTTATGGCAAGCTCTCAAAATGCCAGTTCTGGTTACGTGAGGTCCATTTCTTGGGGCACATCATCTCTGAGGCGGGAGTTGCAGTGGATCCCGCGAAGATCGAGGCAGTGCTAGCTTGGGAGCCACCCAAGAGCGTGACAGAGGTGCGGAGCTTCTTGGGCCTAGCCGGATACTATCGGAGATTCGTGCCAGACTTCTCCAGAGTTGCGGCACCACTCTCAGCTTTGACAAAGAAGGGGAAACCCTTCGTGTGGTTAGACAGATGTCAGCAGAGCTTCCAGGAGCTGAGGCAGAGGTTGACCAGCGCACCTATCTTGAGGTTGCCTGAGGAGGGAGTTGGATACGTAGTTTACTGCGATGCATCAGGGACTGGACTCGGATGCGTCCTGATGCAGGAGCGGGCCGTGATCGCCTACGGATCACGTCAGTTGAGGCCGCATGAGCAGAACTACGCCACTCATGACCTGGAGTTAGCAGCAGTGGTCTTCGCTCTGAAGACTTGGCGGCACTATCTGATGGGCGAGCGCTTCACAGTCTTTTCTGACCACCAGAGTCTCAGGTATATCTTCTCTCAGAAGGACCTGAACTTGAGACAGCGGAGATGGCTTGAGTTCCTCCAGGACTATGACTTTGAGATAGTCTATACTCTTGGGAAGGGGAGCGTGGTAGCCGATGCCCTCAGCAGGAGGACGGGCATTCAGCTACTTGAGGAGGCGACGGAGAAGCTAGCCTCCTTACAGATATCCTTCGTGGATAGAGACGGAGCAGCCTTTCTTCAGTCTCTCACAGTCTCTCCTCCACTTCTACAGCGGGTCAGAGAGGCTCAGCGTGAGGACGCTGACTGTGAGACCCGGCGTGCACTGATATCCTCAGGTCAGGCGCCTGATGGCTTCTCCCTTGGAGCAGAGCACGACATCCTTTTCAGAGGACGTACCTTCGTACCAGTCGCTTTGCGAGAGGAGGTGCTGAGAGAGTTTCACACTTCTCCCTTGGCGGTACATCCTGGAGTGGCGAAGATGTACCAGGATCTCAGGCGACAGCACTGGTGGCCGGGCATGAAGAAAGCTGTGGCAGAGTTCGTTTCACGATGCCTCACCTTCCAGCAGGTGAAGGCAGAGCATCAGGTACCAGCAGGCTTGGTACAGCCCTTGGAGGTCCTGGAGTGGAAGTGGGATGGCATATATATGGATTTCATGACTGGACTTCCACACACTTCCAGAGGTCACGACTCCATTTGGGTGATTGTCGACCGACTCACCAAGTCGGCACACTTCTTACCCATCAGAGAGCAGGGCTCAGTGGAGAGCTTGGGACGTCTTTACGTCCAGGAGATCGTACGGCTTCACGGTGTGCCATCGTCTATCGTCTCCGATCAAGATGCTCGTTTCACTTCCCGGCTTTGGAAGGGGTTGCAGGAGGCGTTCGGGACGCGGCTCTATCTGAGCACAGCCTTCCACCCTCAGACGGATGGTCAGACGGAGAGGACCATACAGACACTCGAGGACATGCTCAGTGCATGTGTTCTCGACTTTGGTCGCAGCTGGGAGGACCACCTACCCTTGGTGGAGTTCGCGTACAACAACAGCTACCACTCCACCATCGGGATGGCACCATACGAGGCGTTGTATGGCAGACCCTGCAGATCACCGTTGTGCTGGACAGACCCTGGGGAGTCAGCACTCGTGGGACCAAAGATGGTCCGAGCCACGACAGAGAAGGTCCAGATCATCCAGGAGAGGATGAGGACAGCTCAGAGCCGGCAGAAGTCATATGCTGACAGGAGGCGGAGGCCACTAGAGTTCGAGGATGGCGACCACGTCTTTTTGCGTGTCTCACCTCGACGTGGTTTACGGAGATTTGGCCGAGGCGGCAAGTTGTCTCCACGCTTCATCGGGCCTTTCCAGGTCCTCAGCAGGATAGGAGAGGTGGCTTATCGCCTGGCTCTACCACCTCAGTTGCACCGGGTGCACGACGTCTTCCACGTGTCTCAGCTGAGAAGATACGTGAACGACCCGACGCACATCATCGACTTTGGGGAGCTGGACGTGGACGATGGGGCGACTTTTTCGGAGGTCCCAGTGGAGATCGAGGATCGACAGGAGCGGGTCCTACGTGGGCGGTCGATTCCTCTTGTGCGCGTCAGATGGCAGCACGGGAACCTCCAGGAGAGCACTTGGGAGCGGGAGGCTCAGATGCGTGCTCAGTACCCCCATTTGTTCCCCTAGTTTTTGATGTAACTTTACGGGGACGTAAAGCCCTGAGGTGGGAGTAATGTAAAGACCCGCAAATTTCAAGGAAATTTTTTTTCTTAATTTTCTTTGGAATTTTACAAGAGCACAGCTTCAGACGGCACCTGATTCCGAGGCCCGGTGTGCCCGGAATCAATTTCCGAAGTTTGGCTCGGGTACGTTCAGTGAACGGACGAGCGGGTTTTTCTATCTTTTGAACCGGTGCCTGGAATCAAATTCTGAGGGCACCGATGAAATCGCAGCGCCGGTATTTGCATAGAAACGCCTCTTCCGGAGTTGCGTTTGCTCAGACGTGGTTTTTAAATTTTGCGGCTTTAAGTCAGAAATAAAATAAAGTTTGTGCGACAACTTTATTCTATTTCACTTAAGCTGCTTGGAAGCCACTTGAAGCCACTTAAAGACGGCTTGAACTGAGTTGAACTGGATAGGATGCTATCCGGAAATATCCTACCCCCTTGGTAGGATATTTGTGAGGTGGGGCCCGCACGAGCCCCGCCGTTTCTTTCGCTAAGTAACGCACCCGCGAAAACCCGTCAAAGTAACTGAAAGTCAACCGACGCGTTTTCTTAAATTCTTAACAGAACATTTAATTGGGCGGTTTATTTCGTGAATTAAATGGGCTGTTTAGTTCATTGAATTAATTCAACGAATTTAATGGGTCGTTACTTACGCGTTTGCATTCGTTGGCAAAATAATAAAATAAGACCAACTCTTTCCTTTGGTGGATTACTCGTTGTGCGAGATTCTCTGGGCCTCCACCCTCCCCGCGAAGAACGCGAAGAACGCGAAGAATGCGAAGAACGCGAAAAACGCCGGCGACCGAAATTCGACGACGCAGACCGAGATCTGCGACGTCGACGAGCTTTACCCGCGACGTTCTTGGGCGGCGCCTCTTCTTCCGCGGCCGATCCTCGTTCGGCAACTAAGGTGAGAATCGGATCGTTTAAATTCTCCTTTTTTTAAAAATTCATGGCAACGGATTTAATTAATTAAATCCGTTTTTTCTTGATCCGTAGATTGGCGACGCAACGCCGGATACCGCGACGACGCAACGATCCCCCCTTCTTCCGCGACGAGCGATCCCGCGACGACCTCTCGTCCGACGACGACGACAAGGTAAGGGTTTATTTTTCTTGATGATTCATTCCCGTGTTCTTATTTCTTTTGAATAAAGAACCGGCATGAATAATTTCAATTAATTAGAAATTGAAATTCCGTTTATAAGAAAAGGAGTGAACAATTTTTTATCTTTGGTTAAAAATTGTTGTAGCCTTTCCTCCCGTTAATTATGACTAACGCGGAAGGTGCGGGTCTAACGAACAAGACCCGGCAACCCTCCGCCGATCTCTTTTGTTGTGCGGATATGGCGGACGACGACGAACCGCGCGGCAGGGGCGATCTGTTGATCCCGCAGTGAAGATCGGCCCCCGGGAGGAGCATCGGCGCAGACGGGAGGTAAAACGGGCCACCGGAGCAACTCCGGCGGCCCGCGGAAGGAGGCGACGGCGCGGGCCGCCGGCGCGGCGGCGCCGGCGCCCGGAGGCGGCGGCGCCCGGCGCGCCGCCGGAGGAGTCCACCGCGGCCGAGCCGCGGCGGCGGCGAACCGCCGGACCGCGTCCGCGGTCCGGCCACCGAGCACGCGGCCCGCGCGGGCCGCGTTTCTCCAAAGCCGCAGGTCAAACCCGCGGCGGCTCACTCGGCCGCTCGGCCGAAGCCGAGCCGGCCGGTCCGGTCGGCCGGGCCGCGCCCAGGCAGGACCGGACCCGGCCTAGCCGGGTCGGGCCGGGTCGGGCCGACCCGGTTCGGGCCGACCCGGTGCGGCCGACCCAGGGGGGGGTTCGGGCCGGGTCACCCCGGGCCCAGAACCCCCGTTTTCGGGCCTCTTCGGTCTTTTGCCCATATCTTGGGCCTGGGACCTCCGATTGACGAACCGTCAGCGGCTACGCGATCCTTGGATCGAGACGGTCGTTTCGGTATATTATACTCAAGGTTTCGGAAGACTTTGGGTTCGGCCGGGTTGGTTCGTACACGAAACCAACCGGGCCCTCGGAGCGGAAACGCTCATAACTTGAGCTACGGACGTCCGATCGACGTACCGTCAGCTGTGGTAGTTTCCTCTAAGTGAGACGGAACTTTTGGCATACTCCGCCCGAGGATCGGATACAGGCGGAGTACGTTCGGGTTGGTTTTTCCCTAAAAACCAACCGGGCCCCTGGGACGAAAATGCCAATAACTCTCAGACCGGGCGTCCGATTGACGCGTCGTCTGTTGCGTTGAGATCCTGTTGTCGATACAGAACTTTTGGATACATCAACTTCGGACTACGTGTCATTTGATGTATCAGCCTCTCGGCTCGTGGAGCGGACCCTCCTAAACGAGCTCGCTATGTGCGGGAACCCTAGCGCTGGCTGTGACTTCGACGACAGAGCAGAGATCCTCCGTGGACTGCGACGACGGCAGAGCAGAGATCCTTCGTGGACTGCGGCGACGACAGAGCAGAGATCCTCAGTGGACTGCGTCGACTACGGCACTCAGCGATCCTACGTGGATCAGTGCTACAGGTTCTGTGTGAGCCCGATCCTATGTGGGTCCTTACTACCTGTTCTGTGTGAGCCACTGCCTACAGGTTCTGTGTGAGCCCGATCCTACGTGGGTCTTTTGCGGGGGTTAGTACCTATCGATCCTTCGTGGGTCCGACGACTTAGATGGATCTGTGATCATCTTTGACGTCATCTGAAAAAGTATACCTGGTTGAGCTGAATCGTATGTTACTCTCCTTTGTGGATTGTGTTGAACTATCCTATGTGGATTTTACTGTTTACTCTCCTTGTGGATTTGAGTCTTACTTTCCTTTGTGGATTGAGTTTTTCTTGAGCTCGTGAGCAGAGCTGGAATTGGGGACATAGGTATATGTATGGGCATATACCTAAGTCGAGTCAGATGTTACTTCGTGATTTCATCCTTCTTTTGTGCTATATCCTTTGTGGATTTCGGGAGACCTTCGGGGGTCTCGGGGTCCTTACTGAGTAGCTTATACTCACCCCTGCACGGGCTATGCCCGCACCTTGTTGTGTTGGATGCAAACGACGGACAGCGCTGATCACGGTTGGGGCGTGGAGCAGGACGGCACCTGGAGGTGGACCACTGGGCGGGACGTGCTCGGAGCGGACGTGGGACCCGAGGAGCCTGGAGGCTATCTTTACCCACCCTTCAGGTGGGATTACCAGTGGACGACACGAGGCCGCCGTCTTTTCTTCAGTTTCTGTACTTTACTTTTCAGTTGTACTTTACAGTTGGGCTTGTATTTCCGGCCCCCTTTACTTTTCTGCACTTTACTTTCCGCTTGCTGACTCTGTGTGGTTGTTACATACAAAGGCAATGCCTTCCCTGTTTACTGGGATTTTTACGCCTTGGTGCTAGTCGCCAGCCCCTGGCCTATGGAAGGCGGGCTTGGGGTAGTCACGGCACGGGCCCCGAGGTCGGGTCGTGACATAAATTACCGCAAAACGTTTCCTAACCCTATTGGTTGATACATTTCCGACGATGGAAATATTTGGGTCAATTTTGGGACCACATTTATCCACTTTTAAGTTATAATGGCACTTTATATTATTTAAGTTAAAGTAAATACAAAAATGACATAAGCATATATCTTCTAGAAAAACAATTTTTACAGAGTGTTATATGTGTTATATTTTAGAATATAAATATTCATTAGAAATATAAAAATATTTCCTACATAATGGTACTTTATTTATTATTTATAAATATTGAAAAAATAAAATTATTTATGGCACAATAATGATGCAATATATTCCTTATTAATGAAAGAATCAAATAGTTGGTATAATAAATTTTAATGTAAAAAAATATGAATGTTTTGATGCCATTCAAGAATTTTAAAGATTAATATTACATGTTAGGATTTCATAAATGAATTTGGATCGAATTAATAAAGATGTTAATAATTTAACAAAAAACAATTATGAAATAGTGTCAAAATTGACATAAAAGTGTTTTTAAAACAAATATTATATTATTAATTAATATTATATTCTTAAAAACCTAAGGTTTGGCCAAAGGACTTATATCATGATATGTGTATCATCAATGGACCACTTGGGGGGTCTCTTGGAGTTATTTAGTATGTTTATTAACTATAAAATATAAAAATACCAAGTGACATGGTAAGTGTCGAACTAATTAACTAAGAGTTAAAACTAAATGATAATGTTAATATAGAGACTAAAACCTATCTAAAATCTATTGGATGAAATTATTTCGCCCCATACTCACCTTCTACTTTGAATAATCCACTTTGGATCCATTAGAAACCGAATATGAATTTATTATAAATTAATACTTTAAGTATATCCGAAAGAGTCCCTCCTCCCCCTTTTAAAAGGACACAACTTATAACTAATTCCTCACACCTATCAAGCCTTTTGGCTCATCAAAAGTATATCCAATTAATCTCCCTATATATCTATACTTCTCCTAGATTCCTTACCTAAGGAATAATGAACTTCAAGATTCCTTTTTGGTTCAAACCAAAGGCAGTTACCCAAATTAAAGGTAACGATTTCTACTACCCTTTTTCTTTTATATTACATCTCCAACCCCTAAAATCTTTTTATTATTTTCATTTTTAAAAACAACAGTATCATAAATATACTAGGATGTTTTTATAAGATGTATTCTAACTGCACTTACACACACCTCCATCTAATGGGTGAAAAAGATAATGTTTTTGTGGATGGAAACCAAACGCCTCAAAAATTGATGATTGTTCAATTATCTCCTACCACCTCTCATGGTGTCCATTATGATGGAATTGTAATTAAATATGATATTAATTATTTTATTTTACATTTAAGATTCTTTAATTCCATTTTATATCATACCATTATTCGTTTCATGTTGTATATATATACGATAATTTCATTTGAGGAAGTGCGGACTACCGCCCCATCAAAGTGATATGACTTGTTCATACCATACATGGATCTTATAAATGATGGTGTTAATGAAAATAAGTAAAATATATAAGATATTATTTTATACTGGAATAATAATACACTTATGTATCATTTTTTTTGATTCCTTTTAAAATGAAAAATGAAATGGAAGTAGCGTTCGTGCGTACGTACGGACTACCGTCTCCACGAACACGATGAGATTCGTTCCCCATCATATCCATTCTTGAATAATTATCATTTGATGATTAAAATTAATGTTTAAGTACATGATATAATTCTTTATATGAATAATAAACAACATATGGATAACAAACATGGCTTATATAACAAAACATATAAAAGAAAACGAGTAAGTGATCACCCGAAATGATGAGAATACTAAAATATTATTAACAAAGAAATATTAAAAGATCATATATGATATTATATTTAGGTATATGATTCTTTTATAATTTAATAACAATTATTTAACTATTATAAATGAGGTTAAACTACCCATGACCAAGTAATATTACAAGGTAAGCGTTTAGTTCACAATCTCTTCATTATCTGAGGTTATTTATACGTAATTACCTACTGGGACCTCTTTATCATCCACATCCATGTTTCATAAAAATGTATTTCAAAAAATTCTTACTATTTCACAGAATATGGGTTAACGTAATTTATACCGTTGTTTGAATTTTTTTAAGAAGTTTATAAATGAATCCTTCCGTAGTTTTCCAACCAAGGTCCTTTTTAACTTTTTCGACAAAGTAAATTTAAGAATGAATTTTTTAACTTATATAACGTGTGCGGATATTTTATTCCATTTTAAAATCGTCTAAGCTTCCCATAAATGATTATAATAATATTTTCAATGTAAATGTTTTCTTTTATAATTTTTTGACTTTTAAATGATTAAAAAAAGTGATATTTCTCTCAAATAGTTTTGATTTCATCTATATCAGCATCATTTTAAATGTTTTAAATATTTATTCTTCTAAACCATTCTCATTTATGTCCATGATTGAAATATCATTTTAAGGATTTATTTATATTGAAATGAATGTTTTAATATTTTAATTACCTTAAAAAGTTTCAAAGTTGTATGGGACACTTTGATTAAAAAATTTCTTTAAATGTCTCCCTTTCTAAATTGTGTGACTTTTCAATGTTTTCATGAAAAGGTATATTTCAATCAAAGAGTTTTAAAAATCATTTCCATCTATTTAAAATCCTTTAATGGATTTTAAACATGTTTTGAAGTTGATTTATTATGATACAAATCTTTTATATTGTATTGAAAGATTTGTGATATGTTTGACTGTGGATGTGTTATTTTTATACAATTCATGATTTATGGAGAAAGTGTTGACATTTCATATGATAGTTTTAATAAGAATTATTATGTTATGTTTAAACCTGTTTTTATAAGGAATGAATTTGACTTAATAATTGATGGGTGGAGCTCGCTACAGCTCCTCGATGCATCAGTAGGTCTCATGAAACAAACTAGTGTCTTGGAACAGGGCCTTGACAAAATATTATTTGTAGTCGTGACATGAGGCCTTGGCTATGTGGTTATGATAGTCTGGAATTATGGATTCCATCATTATGAAAGTGTTCATTGATATTCCATTTGATTATTCAACTAGTAGAATATCCATGTGAATTAATAAATGGAATTATTTCATTTTATTTATTCCATATTAGGCTGACGTTCAAGTTTAAAATTCTTTTGTTTGAGTTATACATTGCCTTAAATGTTTATGCTTATTTATGAAAGTTTCCGCTATATTTTTATCCTTACTGGACATTTGATCTCACCCCTTTCTATGTTTTATATTTCCCAGGATGTGAAGAAGTTTTTTATGAATGACCTGTAGGGATAGTATAAGGGGATATGAGTGTGGAGACAAGATGTTGTTGTAGTTTTCACATTATTATGTAATGCAAACATTATGAACGTATCTAGATATTCCAAGGCTATTAAACTGATTGGTCTTTTAGGACATGATTTACTTGTATCATTCCAATGTTATGTAATAATGCACCAACTCTGGGTAACTTGGGTCGGGGCGTTATAGTTGGTATCTGAGAAAGTTTAGTACAAATTTTGGAAGCTAGATTTAGATAAACTCTGATTAGATCACATAGACCTAATATGGACTTTGAGGATTAGTATATAAGAACTTCCTTGAATTTTGGTATTGTATAGATTTTGTGAGTTTTCTGAGCAATACATCTCTCTCTGTATACGAGCCAGTAGAGGTAGCTCTAGCACAGATGTACCTAGGGGTAAAACCTAAAAACACTACATTGAGCTATACTCGAATGGAAACTGGTGCATGACAACGGGCCTTGATGCACTCTTGGTTACGACACTCCTGGGTGATATGCATAGGATAATTCTCATTTTCTCTATAAACCACTATGAAGGGTTTATGAGAATATACATCCTCAAATAAAAAATGTTTATTATTATGTATTATATCCATAAATCTTTCAATTTATGTTAGGTATTTTACAAGTTTGAAATTATTCATTGCAATTAATAAATTGACCTAGTTTATTCCATTGTATAAAAATGAAATCCAGTAGATGGAATGTGAACTCCAACAATACGTATGATCCAAAGAGTATGAAGGATCATATATTTCATGTTAATAAGCACAAATTTAAAAGGGAAATAGTCTCCCATTTATTCTTTACAAATGAAGAAACGTTATCGTGTGTTAATAAGATAAGTAAATAATTCCTTGAGTCCTATGGATTTGAAGGGAAGAAAGATAAGTAAAGGATGGAAGAGAGAAAGATGGATAAAGGGAAGAGGGAAAAGAATAATTTTCCCATATATGATAACTGTGGGAAGAAACACCCTAGAACTTTCCTAAAGGGAATGGTAGATTGTTATTAGTTCGGGAAAAAAGGACACCATGTATGTGATATGAAGGGTATGAAAAAGTTTTCAAATGTACAATGCTTCATTTTCAAAGAGATGGGGCACTACGTGAACCAAATTCCAAATCATCAGAGTATGCCCCAAATGATGCTATTGGATAATAATAAAGTTATTATACTACCACATATGAGGAGAAATGATTAGAGTTCTCATGTTGTTATTAGAGGATTATGTCATTTGAGTGTTGTATCAACAATGTACTGGAAATAATTATTATGGAGTATATAAGGATTGTACTGCAGTACTATTTCATTAAGGACATGAGATTGTGTGGAACCATGAAAAGTGACTCAATAGCATGCTAATTTTTTTGAAAATATATGGTTGAGTGAATGATAACCCATATTATGGTTCTGATACTGAGGTAGTGATTTTGGAATAATATATTATTGATTTGGATAAATGATATTGGATATTCTTGAGTACCATAAAACTGATTAATGATTTGTATATTCCATCATTGTTGGAATTTAAATTTTTTTGGGTGGACGAAGTATATACAGTATTCTATAAGGAATAATGGAGCATTAATGTAATCAATAAGGTTTTATGGTATTTCAGGATGTTTCAGTGTTTTAAAAGAATACATGATGAAAGTATTTATATGTTATTTCGGGGTAAAAAGGGTCTACATTATGTTTACCTTCCATATAAATGTTGGACTGAGTGTTTGGATAGAAGTATTTTGGATAATTATAAAGGTTGGAATGGATTATATTTTACATTGGATACTATTTTTAAGGTTATATGTGTATATTTATAAAAAGGACAACACACAGATTGTGTGACAACCCGTCACGTCGGACAGATCTGTGGGAATCGAACACACAACCATAGTGCGATTGGGATTTATCGCCTACCACTGGACTACGTGAAGACCCTACAGTGTATAATTTAGTTTTTTAAGTTCCAATAGATTAATTATAAATTTATTTTTGGAAACCTATACGGTTAGGATAAATAGAATATTTTTGAAAGCTATTACCTTTTGGACTGAATGATGGGTTTGTGAAAAAATTTAGTAAGGAATGAATGTCTACATGATAAGTAAGTATATTTCCTTACCTTATTAGTAAATATAATAAATAAATTCTTCATCATTATGAAAGGTAAGTAAAAAAAATACTTTTCTGGTTAACTTTTCCAACTGGGGAATCAAAGACCGTTTAACCAATCACAAGTTTGTGATTTTCTTATAGATAACATTCTCGTAATCATGTTTTCTACAACTCTCCATCCTACCTTGATGGCTTGTTTCTCCTCCTTATCCATGTTTTCATAGAATCCTAGTATGGGTTATCTTAGGTGACCATTGTACATCTCTTTCTTTATTTTAAAGTTATATTTTTATTAACCCTATTTCCGATTTGGGTTTTCCAAAAAGGTAATTTTTATTTTCATGGTTTTATTTTCAAAGAAAAATATCAAATTATGATGATGAAATTTATTGAAGGAGGAGAGAATGTAACACCCCAATCTTCCACTGTAGGCTTCTCTTTGAATAATACAATAGCGTGTGTTGTAAGCAACATTGAGTTCTAGCGCACGATGACATACCAAACTAGCAGTTCAAAAGCGGTTATGAATAGTATTAACGGAATTTTAAATTTTATATTATCCTTATAATTATAGAATCCATATTACGAGTTTCCAATACATTATTTAAGAACAAAATCTTTTTTTCAGATAAAGACATATTTTTCAAACATTGCAATTTTACCGCCTTTAAATGGAGAATCCATTTTAAATCCAATATTTGAAACTTTTATATATTCACATTGACAAAATGAACTTATTATTTAGAATTAGGACATAAGAATTTAGTTTCAAGGAAGTTTTGGTGTTTTTCTGATAACTTTCATATTTGAGTGAATAGTGAAAAATACTATAATTTAACTGAATACAACTTTTTTAATCAAAATATTTATTTTGTTAAATTATACATTTTAATGGTTTGGAAGTATAAATAAATTATATTTTTACCTTTTAATCCAATAATGGTCATTTTAATTAATTTCACTTTGAAATTGGACATAATCAAGTGTCAAACTTTTGATAGTTGTTATTTCTGAAAAATATGCCTTTTGGTATTGATTGCAGAAATTAATTTTAAATTAATAAATGAAACTTTTATGTTTTGAATTTGGTAAAATATAATTTATTTTTGGATTCATAATATCAAAATTATCTTAGGGTGAAGATTTGGTACTTTTCTAATAACTTTCATATTTTGATGAATAGTGAAAATTACAAAATTTTAATTAAAAACAACATTTTTAATCGAAATAATTAATAGTGATAAATTATAAATTTGAGTGATATTAAAGTATAATTATATTATAATTTTACCATATAATCCTATTTTGGTCATTGGACATAATTTCATATTTAAACTAGACATAAGAAAGTGTCAATCTTATGATAGTTATTATTTGTTAAAAACATGATTTCTATTTTGACAACGTGTATTAATTTTAAATTAAAATCTGCCACTTATGTGTTATGAATTTATGAAAATGGATTCCATATTTATAATCTGGAGGCCCAAATTGTGTAAATAGGTAACTTTTATTTTTAGTCATTTTGTATAATTAAATCGGTAAATATTTTATATAACATGGGAAACAATCCTGTAAATTAGGGTAAAAAATAATATAATAATAATAATAAATTACCATAAAACGTGTCCTAACCCTTTTTTAGATACATTTCAGACCATGGGTATCTTTGGGATAATTTTGGGACCCCATGGATCCACTTGTAAGTTATAATGACACGCTATATAAAATAAGTTAAAGTAAATACAAAAATGACATAAGCATATATATTTTAGGAAAACAATTTTTACCTAAGGTTATATATGTTATATTTTTGACTATATATGTTTATTAGAAAGATAAAAATATTTCCTACATAATGGTAATTTATTTATAATCTTTAAAAATTGAATAATTAAATTTATTTATGACACAATAATGATTCAATATTTTCCTTATTAATAAAAGAATCAAATAATTGGAATTATAAATATTAAAATAAATATAATTTGAATGTTTTGATGCCATACACGAATTTTATTGATTAATATGACACATCAGGATTGATAAATTAATTTTTCTAGAATTAATAATGTTTTTATGATTTTAGAAAAATCAATTATTAAATAGTGTCAAAATTGATAGAAAATAATGTTTAAAACAAATATTATATTATTAATTAATATTCTATTCCTAAAAACCTAAGGATTGGCCAAAAGACTTATATAATTATAGGTGTATAATTAATGGACCACTTGGGGGTCTCTTGGAAGTATATAGTATGTTTATTAACAATATAATATAAAAATAAAAAGTGACATGGTAAATGTCAAACTATTTAACTAAGAGTTAAATATAAATGATATAGTTAATATAGTGATGCAATCCTATCTAAAATCTATTGGATGAAAGGATTTAGACTCATCCCCACCTTAGTCTTTTAATAATCCACTTTTGAGCCATTAGAAACTGAATATGAATTTATTGTAAATTAATAATTTAAGTATTTCTTAAAGAGCCCCTCCTCCCCCTTATAATAGGACACCACTTCTAACCAATTCCTCACACCTCTCCAGCATTTTTTCTCATCCAAACTCTACCCAATTAAGCTCCCTACTTCTCTATACTCCTCCTAGATTAATTACCTTAGGAAGAAATAACTTCATGAGTTCTTTTTGGTACAAACCAAAGAGGGTTACCCAAATTAAAGGTAACAATTTCTCTTAGCTTCTTTTCTTTTATTTTACTTCTCCAACCCCTAAAATCTTCTTATTACTTTATTTTTTAACAACATAAGTATCCTCAATATACTATTATTTTGTTATAAGATGTATTTTAAATATACTTACACACATATCTGTCTAATGGGTGAATAAAATAATGTTTTTGTTGATGGAAACCAAACGCTTCACGAAATAATGATTGTTCAATTATCTCCTACCACCTCTAATGGTGCCATTATGATGGAACTGTAATTAAATATGATATTAATGATATTTATTTTATATATAAGCTTAATTAATTCCATTTTATATCATACAATTTTTCATTTCATGTTGTATATATATACGATAATTTCATTTGAGGAAGTGCGGACTACCGCCCCCTCAAAGTGATATAACTCATTCATACCATACATGGAACGTATAAAAGATGGTGTTAATGAACCTAAGTAACATATATAAGATATTATATTATAATTTAATAATATTATAAATATGTATCATTTGGTTTTGATTCCTTTTATAAGGAAAAATGAAATGGAAGTAGCGTTCGTGCGTACATACGGACTACCGTCTCCATGAACGCGATGAGATTCATTCCCCATTGTACACATTCAAGACTAATTATCATTTTATGATTAAAAGAAATGTTTAAGGACATGATATCATTCTGAATATGAATAAGATAAAACTTGTGGATAACAAACACAACTTATTTAACAAAACATTTAAAAGAAAATGAGTAAGTGAACACCCGCAACAATGATAATACTAAAATATCATTAACAAAGTAATATTAAAAGACCATATATGATATCATATTTATGTATATGATTATTATATAGTTTAATAACAATGATTTAACTATTATAAAAGAGGTTAACCTACCATCGACCAAGGAAAAGTACAAGGTAAGTGTTTATTTCACAATCTCTTCATTATATGAGATTATTTATAGGTAATTATCTACTAAGACCACTTTATCATCCACATCAATGTTTTTCAAAAATGTATTTCAAAGCGTTATTACTATTTTAAAAAATATGGGTTAAAGACATTTATACCCTTTTTTGACTTTTTATAAGAAGTTTATAAAGGAATCTTTCTATATTTTTGCAAACAAGGTCCGTTTTATCATTTTCGACAAAATTATGTTAAGAATGACTTTTTTAACTTATACGGAGTGTGCGGATATTTTATGCCATTATAAAATCGTCGAAGCTTCCCTTACAATTTTATAAGAATATTTTCACTGTAAATGTTTTATTTTAGTATTTTGTGACTTTTAAATGATTTAAAATGGTGATATTTCGCTCAAATAGTTTTGATTTTAACTATGTCATGATCATTTTAAATGTTTTAAAGATTTATTCTTCTAAAATGTTCTCATAAATGTCCATGTTTTAAAAATGGTTTTAGGGATTTATTTAAATGGACCGGAATGTTTTAAAATTTTAATTACATTAAAAATTTCAAACTGGTATGGGACACTTTGAATCAAAAATTTCTTTAAATATCTTTCTTTCTAAATTGTGTGACTTTTAAATGTTATCATGAAAAGGGATATATCATTAAAAGAGTTTTACAAATAATTTACATCTATGTAAAATCCATTAATGGATTTTAAACTTGTTTTTAAGTTGATTTATTATGATACAAAACATCTATATTGTATTTAAGATTTTTTGATATGTTTGACTATGGATGTGTTATTTTTATACCATTCATGGTTTATAGAAGATGTATTGATATTTCGTATTCTATTTTAAATATGAATGTCTATGCTATGTTTAAACATGTTCATATGAGGAATGAATTAAGATTAATAAGTGACGGGTGGAGCCCGCTATAACTCCTCGATGCATCGGTAGGTCTCATGAAACAAACTAGTGTCTTGCCACAAGGCCTTGACAAACTCTTATTTGTAGTCTTGGAATGAGGCCTTGGATGTGTGGTTATGATAGTCTTGCATTATGCATTCCATCATTATGAAATAGGTTATTGATATTGCATGTGATTATTCGACTAGTAGAATATCAATGTGAATAAGAAAATGGAATTATTTCATTTTATTTCTACCATATTATGTTGAAGTTCAAGTTTAAAAGGATTTTTATTTTAGTTATACATTGCCTTAAATCGTTATGCTTATTTATGAATGTTTCTGCTATATGTGTATCCTTATTGGGCATTTGAGCTCCCCCTTTATATGTTTTATTTTTTCCAGGATGTGAAGAAGTATTTTATGATTGACCTGTAGGGATAGTATAAGGGGGTATGAGTGTGGAGGCAATATGTTGTTGTAGTTTTCACTTTATGATGTAATGTAAACTTTATGAATGTATCATGTTATTCCAAGGCTTCTAAATTGATTGGTCTTTCGGGAATTTATTTCCTTGTATCATGCCAATATTATGTAATAATGCACCGACTCTAGGTAACTAGGGTCGGGGTATTATAATTCACCTTTCTTAAATAAATTTTTAAAAAAATTTATAAATGTAATATGATCAAATAAAAATAAACTTTTAAAATTAATTATAAATATTATATTAGGGTAACGATTTGATATTATTATGTGATTTTTCAATTTTTAATGAAGTGTGAAAAAATACTTAATTTTAATTCAAAAATATTTTTTTGACTAATTTATTTATATAGTAAAATTATATTTTAAATTGTATTCAATGATTAATTAGATAAATTTATTTTTAATTAATACAATTTATGTCATTGGAATCAATTTCAATTTGAAAGGGCATATAAAACATAGTAACTTTTTAAACATTGTTTCTATTAATACATGCATCGTCGTCCCATCCAAAGGATTAAATTTATATTAATTTATGCCAATTATGCTATTAAAATATGAAAAAATGAGTTCCACATTTTTTATAATAATAATTTATATTTTTTAATAAGTTCACCTTAATATTTTTCCCAAAAAATTAGCGAAATTAATTATAATTAGTTACAACAATTTAGCGTAAAATTAGCTAAACAATAGAATAAACCTTATTCTTAAGAGAAAAAAATAGATATATTTATAAACCCAATTATATATTCATATTACAAACTAATAAAAAACATTATCACGTTTTTTCAATTATTCGAGCCTCTTGAAATGAAAAAAATGTTGGTGGAATTCCCTTTCCAAAAATTTACAAGAATGCCACTCCTCCTCCTCTATAAAAAGAAGCATAAACATCCCACTTCATCACACCAATCAGGACAAATGAATCACCATATATGTACATAAGTAATCTCCTAAAATGCATCCCATAATCTTATAATACAAACTATTGGAATAAATCAATCCAAGGAATCCCTTTGGTGCAATCCAAAAAGAGTTTCTTGAAAAAGAGGTAACATCCTTCTTCAAGATCGTTGTTTTATTTTAATTCTCCACACCAAAAAATATACTTATAACATGATTACATATTAACATATGTATCCAAAATATACTGATATGTTTTTATTATAATGTTATGCCTAAATTAATAGACACTTCCATCTAATGGGTAATGAACGTACCGTCCGTGTATGGTGAACTACAACCTCGCAAGCCAATGATTTTTTTCCCATAACACATTTATTGGTTAGGAATTATGATAAAAACATTATTTATATATGATATATTATATATATATAACATATTTATTCTTATTTAATTATATATAACACATACAATTATGATTCTCATTTTGTGGGAATACAATAACATCGTTTGTGGAAGTGTGGACTTCCACCTCTTCTAAGAAATGTTATTTGTTAATGCTATATATGAAATGCATAAAAATTGATTTTATTAAAAAAATAAAATTAATGACATATATATGATATTAATGGAAAAATTACCTTTCAGTAAATATAATATATCATTTTATTTATTACCCATTTCACACGATAAAAAATGTAACATTATCGTTCATGGACGTGTGGTATATCTCCTCCTCATCAAGATATGATTTCATTATCATCACACAAATTATATATTTAAATATATATGATTAAATAATATGGTATTTCTTTTATAATTATAATTATTTGATTATATAATGTTACTTACCTTCTTTCCATAACAATCATTAATAAATGGGTACATTACTAATGTATACGTACGACCTATCGTCTACATTATTGATATGTTGGTTCATTTTTCATATTAACATTCCAGGATTGGTTTTAAAATTAAAATTTATGAATAAATTTGATAATTACATCTTTATTATTATTCCTTATATGTTTATATAATTACCCATTTGACCATAGTCGACTTACCAAATACATTTTAAAACATGAACTGAATTCGGTCAAAACAACAAACGTAAACATAAATGTTTAGGTAATTGCATAATACATTGTAATTTGTGAATTAATGTAATAATATACATTAATTTTTTTTATGAAATTAAATTACTAACATATGTTTATTATTACGGAACATAAAGACACATGTGACAACTCAGACTTACGATAAGGTATTGTTGTCTAACATTTCTTTCTATGAGGTATACACAATTAACCCAACAGAATTATTTTGTGTGATGTACCTACTTCACATTTAGATATAATATATCATAATTTATTTTATCTTTATGGTATTTAAATTCTTCATTTTATATTTATTTTTTATGATGTTCCAATTCATATGTGGCCACTATTTTAAGGGACATTGTATAAATTTCATTTCAATAAGTGGTATAGTAATGTTAAGAACCTTGTTTCTTATATATGATCTATATAATACCCTTCGAATTTTATTATCATGAATCCCCTTATTATAACCATATTTTATATCTACTTTAAGTTTATTCCTTCATAAATATTTTTATTGAAATGTTTCAATGTTTTATGGGACAATTTGGAATATTTAAAGATTATTTTCCTTAAGAATATTTTTTTGATGATTCAATGGTATTTCAAATAATTGATATCAACAAATCTTGATGTTACTAATCCTAAACTAATGTATTGTTGATAATCTCATATTATTTATATAATATAGATATTTTATGATAAGGAATAGTTTTTATTTTTTATCTCTATTATTCAATATGAGGAATGTTTTTGAATTGAAATAATTGGTGGGAAGCATAGTTTGTATAGATCCTTGATATATCAATAGGATGTAATGTGAAAAATATATTGGACCAACCAAATGGGTATATAAATATGTTTTTAAAACATATTTTTAATGGCCTTTATGGTATAGTTTTTCTTGTTCCTTGGAAATGTCCTCCAATAATTAATAATTTCCATCGTAAATATTTATTTTGTAATTTCTATTATTCATGAGGATTCCAATGATAATATATTTGAATGAATTAAATTATTAGTATACTGATTAAATGGAATATTTATTTATTTTATTGCCTTATTATATTTATTATCCCTTAATGTGTTATTTAAATGGAACGTGTAATAAGTCAATTAACTTTCCATGTTGATTTATTATCATCAATTCATTATTTATTCTGATTTACATTCCCTCACTAAGAATATGAGATCAAATATTTTAAGTTTTATTTTCCAAGGTTATAAAGTGGAATCCTTTGAATGAGTTTCCTTGATTCATTGATATTACTAATGTTATGCTTTATTTTCTTTTCTCAATGTATTAGGAGTATCATGTATACAATTTGGTTTTTAAAAACTACCAAAACGATCGGTCCTTCAAAATTGTATTCCATATATTCATGCTAATCTAATAAAATAATGCACATGCTCAGAGATTTTGGGGTCAGAAAATTATAGTATGTATCAAATTATGTTTAATACCAACCATGGAAATTATATTTCAAAAATTAGATTAATGAACTTATCCTTATGATAGACTTTTAGGATACGTTTATACGAAAATCCTAGAAAATTTGCATTATATAGACTATGTATGTATTTATAGAAATAAATCCATTTCTATATATTATAAGTGGAAATTGTTCTTTCACATATGTACCTAGGGTTAACAACTATGAAAAGCCATGTCGGCTTTGAATTGGTGTATCCTAGTACATAAAACAAAGCCTTAATAATCAGCTGGGTTTAAAATACCGAGGGATATATTTATAATAATTCACAATTTATTTACAAACTAGTAATAAGGATTTAAATGTTAAAATATACCCAATTAAACCATGATTATGATTAATATTATATATATGAATAAAATTTTCAATTTTTTTTATGACTTTTAATAGTTTTTATATATATTATGTTTATAAGGATATGAACTAATTTAGTGAATTTTTCATTTATAAATGGAACTTAGTATAAAGAATGTGAACCTCACCATTGTACATGATCCAAACTGTAAGAAGGATCATATCTTTAATGGACATTGGACAACATTTCAACGGAAAATAATTGACCATTAATTTTGATCATATAATTATATAGTATTATCTCATAAAGGGATGGGTAAGTAATTCTCCAAGTCTTATAGTGTTGAAAAAAGAAAATAAAACAAGATAATGGATTTTCAAATGATTTATAAGTGTAATAAGGGAATGAAATACTTTCATACATGTGATAATTGGGTAAAAACACCACCATACTTACTTGAATGGAATGAATGTTTTTCATAAGTGTAGAGAAAAAGTATACCAAGTCCATTATTGCAAGGAAATAAAAGAAAACTAACGGGTAAAATTATTCTAAGGCATGTATATTGGATACTATACAAATAAATATCTCATTCATAAAAGGAATATACCCCAAAATAGGCTATTGCATAATGGTTAAGAATATGATACAACCATATACAAATTATAATTATTATTGTGCTTATATTTATATCCAATCATTTTTCCATTTATGAATTTATAAATATTGTAATGGTTATAAGAAATATGGAATGTTTGATGATTGCACTAAAATACTTTTTGTTGAGGATTTTTGGTCATAAGTTGAATGGTAACAGAAAAAGTTACTCATTAGAATGTTAAATATTTTGGAAAACATATGGTTAAGTGAAATATAACCCTTAATATGCTCTAAATGTTGATGTAATGATGTTTGGATAATGATATGACTGATAAGGATAAATTATATTGGATATTATAGACTACTTGATAACTGATTAATGATTTGTCAACACAGTGGTTTATTTTATCATTGCTGGATTTTACAACACATTTTCACTTAAGGAAAACATCCTATAACTTTTGTTTTACTTAAGTAATAATGAAGGATTGATTTTTTCAATATGGTTAATGGTAATTGACATTATTACCATATTCACATGTTTGGTATGTGTTGATTAAAAGCCACTTCATGTTATTTTATATGTTAATTTTCAAATTTTGGTGACCCTCCTTTTATATTGTTGGATCAAAATATATTGTAAAGGTCATCCATTTGTGAAATAGTTTAATTTGATCTTTGGATGATGTCTTAGAGGTTAATTTATTACTTTACAATATGATGTTAAGTATGATAGAAAATTAATATGAAATCATTCTAGGTAGAACCAAAGGATAATATTGTGATTATGAAATAGAAACATATTTTCAATATATTCTTATAGAGTTAAATAATTAATTAAATATAAATAATGTTATTGATACAAAAAAGTTTTCCTATATTGATCATTCTTTATGATGTCTATGCCCTTTTTACAATAGTTGATTATTGATTTTTGGACATCATCATTCAGCTAAAAATGTTCTTTATAACTCTAAATTATAAATTTATTGTTATATTTTTCTTCCATATCCATGATTTAATTTCCCACATATGTTCTCCTACTAGGGAACCTAGTAATGTGACCAATGTAATATACATTCTATTTTATTATGAGGATTGGTTATTAATCCTATTCATGATGTGGATTTATCAAAAATAGTTTCTTTTTAAATATCAATCCCTTCATTACTGAGATCGATTTTAAAATCATGAGGGCACAATTTAATTAAGATGGGGAGAATGTAACACCACAAGAAATTACAATATTTTCCATTTAAAATAAATTTAATTTTAATTTAGTTATTCCATAATATGAAGAACCATGTTAGTCATTTGATTAACCTAACCCAAGGTTTAGCTTTCTATATATGAATTACCATGTTTAATTTGTGTGACATGCAAGACTAACTTTCATCGATGGCTTGCGTAACACAAAAGACCATGTTTTAACAAACAATAATATATTATTAAAAATATTATTATTTAAAATAATTATATATAAACTAGCTATTAAGATGGAGGTTATGAATATTATAACTTACCTTATAAAAATATATGGTTGAATTCATTGGTTAAAAATTAATTAGTAATGAATATAAGTTCCAAGTGAATTTAAAGGGAATGATTTTATAATAAAAATTTTGCTCACAATGATTATTAATCATATTAAATTATATTAATTAAAATTAATGAGTGATATTAATGAAATATATATATGATATATTATATAAAATATATTTTATCTTAATACAATTGATTTTAGAGTCATAGGATGAAAAAAACATAATTTTACGTACAAACACTTATATTTTTATAAAGTAACTTTTACGGATTTTTAATGGAACACCTATCATAAATATAAAATTTGATTATTTTTTAAATTTAATATGAAAAATATCATTTTTTAATGGAAAATTCAAAATTATGAAAAATAATTTTATTTTTCTATAAAGATTCATTTTTTGACTATGTGTAAGAAAATAATATATTTTAATTCAAACATGATTTTTATTATAATTAATTTATAATGATAAATTATAATTTAAATTGATTTTAAATATTAATTATCCAAATATTATAATTCTTAATTTAATTTAGGCCATTATAATCAATTAAAATTTTAAAATTATTATAAGAACATAGAAAATGTTTGAACATTTTCACATTAAAAACATGCAATGTTGTCCCATCAGCAGGATTAAATTTAAATTAATTTCTGCCACAAATGTGACTAAAATTTGAAAAAATATATTCAATATTTTTAGTGATAATAATTTATAATTTTTAACAATTCAAACATAGTTTTATTCCCAAAAACAGTAGTTCTGTTAACTAAAATTACTTATAATGACTAAGAGGAAAATTGGCTTAACAAGGGACTAAACGTTAAAACTAAGAGGAAAAATAACCCATAAACTTTTCCAAAATCCATTGGAAGTTCATATTTATACCATATGACCCATTTTAATGAATATGGTACATTATTGGAGCCACATGACCTGGGAAAACATGGGAGAAATTCCTTTTCCAAAAATTGAAAAGAATATTAATTCTCCTCCATTATAAAAAGGTTGAAACCCATCCCACTTTATCACACGACTAAAGACATTTCGATCTCCCAAAATCTACTAAAATACGATCCAAAATTTATTCCCATAATCCAATCAGCCTCATGTTAGGAATAATTCAAACCAAAAAATCCCTTTGGTGTAAACCAAAAGGAGTTACCCAAAAGAGAGTTAACATACTTCCTCAAGATCATTGTTTTCTTATCATTTTTAAACACAAAAAATATCATTACATAATTTTATAATAACATTAGTCTCATTAAAATAACAATATTTTTTTATTCCATGTTTTATGTTTAAATGCACATTCACTTTTATCTAATGGGTAATGAACTTTCCATTATTGTATTGAATACTTCGACCTCACGAAACGATGATTGTTCCTTTTCTTCTCTATCATCATTCATGTAGGGAATTATGATGGAACCTATGTATATATATGATATTTATAATTTATTTATTCTACTCCAATTATTATTTGACACATACCATTACGGTTTCCATTTTTTGGGAATACAATAACATCCTTTGTGGAAGTGTAGACTACCGCCTCCTCAGAATAATGTGATTTGTTCACACTATACATGGAATATATAAAGGATTATTTTTCAAAAATATGTGACATAAATGAATTATATATTATATTAATGACATAATTACCATTCTTTAAATATAATATATCATTTTCTTTATTTTCATTTTCACACCCTAAAAAAAGTGACGACGTTGTTCGTGGACGTCTGGACTACCTCCTCCTCAACGTGATGTGATTATGCTTACATCACAGATATTATATATATAATTATATATGAATATATAAAATGTAATTTTTGACATTATGATAATTTTATAAATATATAATTTTACATCATATCTTTCCATAATGATCATTGAAAAATGGGAACATTACTCATGCGTTTGTACGACTTTCTGTCTCCACGATTGTAACTTCGGTTCATTTTTCACAACCATATTACATGAATGGTTTTAAAATTCTAATTAATGTATAAATATGAGAATTATTTAATTATTATTATCCTATATTGCTTTATATAATAACCACTGTGACCGTATTTGACCTACTAAAGTTGTTTTAACAAATGAACCAAATTTGGTAAAGACACACAACATAATTTTAATTAATGAAGTAGTTGCGTAAAAAATTTAAATAGTTAATTAATAGTAATAATAAAAATTAAAATGGTTCATATGAAACTAAATTACTAACTTATATTTATTTTTCAGGATTATAAATACACAGATGACATGACAGACTCAAGGTAAGTGATTAAAATCTCACTTTTCATTCCATGAGGCATACACTATTAACACAACTTACTTTTTTTGTGTGTGGTGTATCTAGTACCCCTTTTATGTAATATTTATAGAATTATATTATATTAATTATATTTAAATAATTAATTTAATAATAATTACTATTGGTCCTTCCAATTCATATGTTACCATAGTAGTAAGAGATGTCATCTCAACTTAATTTCATTGAGACATATTGTAATGTTATGCACCTAAATTCTTTTATATGGTGTATATACTTACAATATACGAGTTATATAATGAATACCAATATTATACCATTATTCTAAGTTTTATTTAATTTTAATACTTCATTGGTATTTTGATTAAAATGTTTCAAAGTGTTATGAGACACTTTAGAATGTTTAATGATTATTTTCCTCAAAAATATATTTAATGATCTTTCCATTGTATTTCCATTCATCAATAACAATTACCCTTGTGGTTAAATATACATCACTGAGGAATTATATGAAATTATCTACTATTTATTCAATATGGTTATTTGATGATAATAAATGTATTTCATCATTTATCTTGATTATTCCATGTGTGGAATGCTTTGGATTGGCAATGACAACTCAGAACCAAACTATATATAGCCCCTTGAGGCATTGGTAGGTTCTCATGGGAAAAATAAATTGGATAAATTCAATTGGTTTACACCAGTAGTTTTACACTATCTTTTGAATGTTTATGATGGTATATTTTTTCATGTTCATCAAACATGATGAATAATAATTATGAATTTCATTTGTAGATATTAAATTTATCATTGTTATAATCCATGATGTCTTCATATGATAAAATCTGTGGATTGAATTCATTTTTTTTATTGATTAAAATTCAATTGTTTTTAGTTCCATACCTTTAAATATTTCTTATTACTAATATAGTTCGTTCTGTAGTTTCCTTTATCAGTTATTCACATTTCCATGTTGATTTATAATAACATATTCATTATATATTCCTATTTACTTGGCCATACTGAGCATTTATTCTCACCATTATTTTGTTTATTTTCCACAGCTGATGAAGGGGAAACCTTTGAATGAGATTAAATGATGAAGAGATTTAAATTAGGTCAGTATTTATATTATTTTCCTAATTTGTTAATGGTATCATGTATGTAATCTAATTTTTCAAAACTCCTAAACTGATCTGTACTTTAGTATTTGATTCCTTGTAATCATGTCAATGTAATAAAATAATGCATCAATTTTAGGATTTTGGGGTTGTCATGTTATATATTTGATGATGTATATTCCATTAACACAATAACATTAATATATATATATTTATATATATATTTGATACAAGGGTTACCCAGATGTTTTGGATAGGTTTGGAGAGGGTAGTATAAAAAAGTAAAATAAATTATAATACAAACAAGGAAGATTTTACCTCTTAAATATTGTCTCATTGAGAACCTCTTCAAGGCACATTGAATTAGTATTCTGGTGATACCAGAAAGTCCATGATGGGGGGAAGAGGCTTGGTAGAGTGTTTTTTTATAATTTAGAAAATATTTAAGGCTTATAGGGTGTTAGGAGAAGAGGTTGTGAGGGGTGTTATTTATATGGAGTAGGGAAATGTTTTTCTTCTTTTATTCATTTGATTATTATAAGGGATCAATATTATAAATATTGTTAATTACTATAAATAAATATAATAAATTTTTAAGTGATTTGGAATGGGTTTTTACCTCATCCACACATCATCTAGGACCCAATAATTTATGTATTTTTTAACTATTGTAAAATACTATATTTCAATATTCAACAAAAATTCAACAAATTTAGAAATATTTCAAAAACTCATCCAAACGATATTTCAAAATATAGATTTCAAAAATATACTCTATTTTTTGAAAATAATTTTACTTATTTGACTATTTTAATTTTTAATGAAAAAAAGTATTTATAAGAGAAATATTGATTTTAATATTATAACTGATTTAATGTAACATTGAAGAATCAATTAAAGTCTCATAAAATTATCTTATAATTATAACCCAACGAAGTAATAATTTATTAATATATTTTTGTAAAATAATTTTTCTTTTAAATAATTATATTAATTATAAAATTTTAAATAAACATATATTTTTCATACTAATACCAAAAATTAATTTTTCATTTTTCAATCATTTATTTACTAATTACATGATAGAAATATATGATATTTAGGATTATAAGTGATCTAAATTTTATTAACAATTTCGTAGTTGAGGATATTATTCTAACAATCATATCACCATTATGAAAAATCACATTAATATTTTGATGGTTAGGTTACTATTATAATGGTCATATTTCTAATAGTGGTAAGGGTTAAATACTACCTAAAAATACCTCTTATTGGATTAATCAGTGACTTATATTTTTTCCAGGGTTATATATACTTTGAATATATTTTTTTAACATCGTTATTTTTTTATACGTCTTTTTTTGTTAGTGCATTCATTCTGGTGGATTGTGTAGTTCTAAATTTTTCATATTTTAATTATCATAATTTCTTCTAGTTATCATGATGTAATATTTTGAAATCTTATTGGTGTTTTTCTGAATAATGTTTCATTATTCATTTATAAGGATTATATTTTTATTGGGTTCTATATGTGAGGTGTGTACTTTATACTATTTTACATAAGAAGGTAATGTTTTAATGATAACATTTTGAGTCATTACATAACACCCCAAGGCTTTAAAACATATTTCATTAAGAATAAATTTAATTTCAATGATAGATTTCGATGCACGAAACATCGGGTTTAAATAAAAAATTATTTAGTCACAATTCTCACACATAATATAGAATTAAATTTTAACCGTTTTAAGAAAATTATTTGAAAAAATAAACATTTTTTTTCAAATCAAAATAAAATAATCTTCATTGGTTTAATTTTTGGGATTTTATTGAAATATTTTATTTTCCAATGAATTTTGAAAAATACTTAATTTTGATTGAAAAATAAATTTCATTTAAATAATTTATAATGTTAAATTTTTTTTTAATTGTTCATAAAGTAATATTAGTGAGAAAAATTACCTAGTTATTGAATTTAGGTCATTGTGATCATTTTTAAATTTAATTTAGATATAAATTTTTTCAATCTTTTAGTCATTTTCACTTTAAAACCCCACATTTTCATCATGTATGCGGGATTTATTTAAAATTAAAATTTTCCACTTTTGTGAATAGAATATAAAAAAATGGATTCCAAATTTGGAATCAGAATAATTTATAATTTTATATAAGGTCGTATTATTTAATTATCAAAATTAATAGTGAATGGTGTAAAAAATAATTACCATGGTTAAAGTAAAAATTGGTATATTGTGGGGTTAATGTAAAATGTTTAGGGTGAAACAGCCCTAAAAATTATATTAAATTTTTATTGAATATAATTAATTTTTTCCATTAATTTATATGAAATATTATAAATATACGACACCTTCCATTGAATATGACATATTTATTAAGTTGGGTGAAAAGATAAAAAGAAACTTTTCTTACTTTTAATATATAAAATTGATTGGGATAGGTAAACACATAATTTTGGTTATATGTATATATAAAATATAAAATTATTTTTAACATGATAATATATTTTATATTTTTATAGATGAAATAATTACTCAAAATTCTTATGATACGCCACGATATTGATTATTATATAACAATAAAATAAAATAAAAGGGACTTGAAATATTAAATGTGATGTAAATTGATTAAATTACAGTGCTGCAATATTTTATAGATTAATATTTCTTGATACATAAGATTTAACTTAATATATTTTAAATACATCATCATATTGATATTATAAAATTTAATTTAAATGAATAATTTCAAAATTCACATTAACGTTATATAATGAAAAATTGTATTTTATTAAATGAATTAAAACTAACAAAATTATAATTGTATTCCCAGATATTTTTAAATGAAGATAAATATCAACTATTTTCCTTTAATGGAACAATTTTTCTTTTATAATGAAGATATTTACCCCTAAATAGTAAAACAATATTAGTGTGGTTCGGGTTGAAGGTGTGTTTTTCCATGTTATAAGGGCTTCTGTTAAAATTAATTTCCAACACACATTGGGTTTATAATTTTATAAAATATATATTATATTTAAAATAATTTTTCATAAATTATATAATATGATTCATTTTATTTTATATTAAATGTATTATTTTCCTTGGGTAAAAATACTTGTTATCGTAGTGATAAACCGAAATGGTAAAAATAAGGAAACCTTGAAGAGAAGGAAACAAAATGTTTTAAAAATGTGTTTAATTATGTTATGGAGGTTTTGGTTGATAATATTTTCCATAAAAATCTTTAATAATTTATTTTGTATTTTCTATAGGTAATATTTACCTCCCAATAATAAATACTTTTGAGTATTTACAAAAAAGCCCCACCACAACAATAAAAGGGAACTCACTCACCTCACTTCTTCATACCATCACACCTCTTTCGTTTGGGAAATTACTAAACAAATAACATTAAAAATTATCTAAACTTAACCTAAGAGAATTATTTTTAGTTAAAATACAACATTCGAAGGAATTCATACAAGCCAAAGGATGATACCCAAAAATAGTTAATGTCATTCAACAGACATATTTATTTTAGTTATAACTATACCTCCATAAAGTTTTGTTAAATTTTGATTATATAAATATATCTATATATTTTATAAAATATTATTTTGTTATACTAAATTTATAATGTAAAAAATATCAAATTATGTCAAATGGGTTATGAAATTATCGTATGTGTGTACAACAAACTACCGCCTCTCGAACCAATGTTGTTCGTTTTTCCATTTCAATCTATAATGGATGGGTATGATAACGAATATAAAGTATATATATGAAAATTATATATTATACCTACATACGGATTCTCTATATCATATATATCTCTTTTTAGCATTGATTATGTAGTATATACTATAATGTCACTCGTGGGTACGACGAACTACCGCCCCACGAAGCGATGTGATTCGTCTTTCACTAGCTCTTCACATGGAAGGTGATAAAGAAAATGTTAATGATGAAATTAAATATAAGTAAAATAATTAAAATATTCATGAAAGATTTATAGATATTTAACGATAATATATATCATTTTATTTCTATCATATTCACTCACCTAAAGCTGATAACATTGTTCGTGTACGTGCGACCTACAACTTTCACAAAGCGATGTGACTCTAATTTCATCACCAATCCTAAAGGATTTTAAATATAAGTATATAATATGGTAGATATGATATTATTAGTTTATATAAAGGTATAATATTACATACCTCATTTCTATAATGATCATTGAAAAATGGAAATGTTACTCATGTGTACATATGACCTACCTTTTTCATGATCATAAAGTACTTAAATTTTCTAATTTATCATTGATGATTTATCATAAAAGTATAATTGGTGTATAAATGTGATAATTTTTTCATGGTTATTATTCTATTTATGATAAATAAATGTAAGATTCACAAGAATATGATCTTTCATTATTATGAAAGAATGAGAAAATTAGGAAAATAACTTTTTAAATAATGAAATATTAGTAACGAATGGGTGATGAGATGTTATAAAAAGAAAATATATTATATTATAAAAAAATTGTGTCTATAACAAGTTAATAATGTTTTTAAAACCACTGTATGATAAGATAATGGACATTAACTCGATTTAAAATGTGAGTTAAGGGATTTTATCTCATTTTAAATTCCATTGAGTCTTACTTTTTTATTATGCACCAATTCACATTTATAGGGTTTATATACTAACAATTTTAAATGTAACATCAAGATTCATTCATACTTCATGTAATTTTTTTTAACTTTGAATAATTTAATCCAAGTGAATTTGAAACTAACATTACCATTTTGTAAAGTTATTGTAAATTATTAATTTTTGTGATTTTTAACATGATATATAAACAATAAAATTCTTATAATATTTTTTCATTATATATTTAATTTATATTAAATCCCCACATTATTTTATAAGGAATATGATAATTACCTAAACTGTGTACCATTATTACATATTTTTTATACTTTAAAATCTATTTTATTAGTAGGGAAAATATTGATAAATCATTGTCCATTTATCAATACAGATATTATATGAAAAGAAATATCGATTCACAAATTAAATTGATTATTTGATATAAGAGGAATGCTTTTAACATATATTTATGGGTGGTACAGGTATAATATATCCCCTTAATGTGTTGGTAGGTTACATGAGAAATATTACATTGGCTGAATTAAATGGGGATTGACATATAATATTTAAATTATATTCAGAATGGTCTTCATAGTAGTGGTATCATGATGCCTCATATCATGATGTCCTATAATTAATCATTTCCTTCATTAAGAGTTCAGCTATTATTACCCGTGAGATTTTCTCTATGATATTATCAGTGAAATATTATAATTTTAATTTTATTGATGAAATTGAATGTGTTTAAAGTTATTTTCCTTTATATATTGATTATTCCATATCTAGATATATTAATGTACTGTATGATTAGTTATTTACCTTTCAATGTTTATTATGTTTATTAATTCAAGATATATTCAGCTACACATAACCCTTACTGAGAAATTTAGCTCACTATTATTTTGATTCCTTTATCCCAGATATGATGACTAATTCTTGTTTCTAGTTCTAATGATGTTGAGTTTTTAATTTTGTTATGATTTATTTTATTTTTCAACTTTAAAATAGGTATCTTGTGTGATATTGTTCTAAAAAATCCATATAAATTTTTTGTTCTTTGGAATGTGATTCATTTTATCCATTCCAATATAATAAATAATGACACCACCTCTAGGCTAATGGGGTTAGGTTCATTATAGAATACCTTTCCGAGTTCATCTTAGTACTTTTGAATTTTTTTTTGAAGTATGATAGTAATTAACTTTTAAAAATTTCCTTCATGAAGAAATTTTTCAATGATTATGTTCATTTTTTGTATTGGATATTCCATTATAATATTACATGGTTATTTTCAATGAAATTATTTTTCTAAATATTCTATAAATTTTTAGTTTTAATGATTCCAACTAAAAATTATATTTTTCAATTTTTCCATGAATTGTTAAAGTGAAATTTTAAATTTATTTTTCATAAGTTTTTATGGTTCAATATGGAAATTAACTAATGATACCATCAATTTTCATTCTCTAAATTTTTTATGATTATGTGATGATAAAATATTTATAAAATCTATTTTTTTTCAATGACTTTTTTCTTAATGAATTTTGGGATGATTTTGTGGTAATGTGGCACACATATGTGTTGTTTTCCTTATGTGATGGATGGGCCTATTAATATCCTTTTATGAATTGGTAAAATATTAGTGTCTTATGAGATAATTAGAATATAATAGGGATTTAAAATAGTTTAGTAAGGAAATATTTCCAATATGATATACTTGGGAGTGAAACATGACTAAGTAGACAATGAAATAGTGAGAGAACCTGGTCCATCAGGGGACTCTATTCACAATGGTTGTCTTGGTAGTGATCCCCAAATAATTGCATGATTTTATATTCTTGGTACTGTCCTAAAAATCACTACAACATTATCTTATTATTATTATATACAGTCATATCCCATGATTGAATAATGATTATACCTCACACTCTTGGCACGTGTATTATTAAATGAAAAAGATTTAGGTTATAATTCTTTGTTTATGATATATGTTTGATTGATGGTGAACATTTTAAGTTACAATCATACATGCATATATGTATTCTTATCTTATTCTTACATATAATCATCAGTTTATATCTCTTGTGCTTATCTTTATAGATCATCTAAGCATTCCCTTTCGAAGTCTTTCATTTTCCATTGGTTATGGAAAATGGAACAAAGTATGAAATAACTATGAAGTGTACTATGAGATAAGAAATATATGGAACATATTGAGTACCATTTAGAAAATAATTTTATTATATATATAGTCTTATGAAAATCTATACCTTTTTTGTCTACATGCATGTAATATAATGAAAGGTTTTTAACATTCATATAAAACGATGTGATATTTATGTCTTTAATGATTAGGGTTATCTCATTTTCAATCTTCAATAATTAAATAAATTGAAAATACCCCTACAAATATAATTTGAATGAATATATAATAAATATATTGGGAAACTAAATACTGAAGCACTCTGGAGGTTTTTCTTATATGGTACAAGTTGTTATAAATAAGTTTTTTCTATTTTTTTAATTAAAAAGGAAGAAAAAATAGTTTTTTTGTACAAAATCAAGGGGTTTACAGGGATAATAACATATAGAATGAGTAGGATAAGAATAAATAATTATAAAAATGTTATCATTAAATGAAAAAAATATTTTCAAATTCGTTTTGTGTTGGGGTTCCCACCAAAACCATAATTGGGAACTAGGATCATAGTCTATTCCAATAGAATTATGTTGTGAGACATAAGGATAAATCCCCATTTATGTAACTAGGGAATCCTAGTTAGTGGACACCATTTTTTTAGTGGGTGTATGATGCTTCCTACCAGTTATGTTTTTCCACATTCTATATTTTCTTCAAATCCAAATATCTACTACCCCCCCTCCTTCGTAACAAAACATAAAATACTTAAAATGACTAAAATATAATAACAAATTCCCCTTATAATTTTAATGTAATTAAAATTTATAAACAACATGGAATCCCATACAATAAAATAATTATTGGTCATCCTCGGTGAATAAAACTAACCACTTGAACTTTTTATATTACTATACCCCCATCTATTAACTTAAATGAAAATGTTTTACAATAATACATGAACAAAGGAAACTATCCTTACCCATACAACATTCTATCTCTAATTTTCTATCAATTCTAATTTCTCTATAAATATTTTGTATTCCCCGATCTAAATATATTCCCAATTAATAAAATATGGGGGGTCAAGTATATACCTTTTAATAAAAAAATATGTAACAAAACATCCATATAACTATGTTGAGGTGGGGGTATCAATTTTTACTAAACTATACAAATATTCATTAGAACCTCAAAGGTCCCACATACTATTATGTTAACTTTCAATTCTTCCAGGACATATAATTAACCAACTATGAGAAGACTATCAGAAATACATTACTATCTAGAATGAACACTGGTAGTCATTATATTCAAAAATAATAGGATTATTTCATACATTGTGAAGTAACCATCCACTTCTTAATCATCTCAGCACTCTTTTCTTCTTTAACCAGATGCTCATTCTAATAATTTATAACTCAGAAACCTTTACACAATATAAAAGAAAAGGACACTATATATTATAAAGATTTTAAAATGGATCCATATTTATTTATTCCTAATAATTATTATTGTACATAAAAGACTTTATTATAAATGTTCATACTATACCACATTAAATTTTATTTTCCCATAAGGATAATATTTCCATGAATCCTAATAGTCCTATATAACTCCTAATCTTTATGTGCATGGTAAGTGGGACATACCATCAACTAAGTCACAATATACTTTTATAACCCTTCTTAGAAATGAAATGGATATCACTCATCCTTATTGAATAAAATATACATAAATACTCATTGAATTTATACAACAACCCTTATATAATTCCTTCATAGTTCACCTATTAGTTGTTCCTCTCTGACAAGTAAGAAATATGAGACCTTATTATGGTGAGTAATTATAACCAATATCATATCCCAACCCATATGTGATTGTGGATGACCTATAATGAATTAAATTCTAACAAAATGTTACTTCATTTTATGAATATGTTGTATTTGATGTAATAAATTAGTTTTATAGTGTTTTTCCTTTAGTTTTAGACATGTCATATACTAAGACACATATCCCATAATGTTATTCATCATGGATGGAGAATGGAATGGTTTAATATATCTAGAAATATCTTAATAAAAAAACATTTAAAACATATCAATATGTTTTGGAATCCCTAATAAATTTATCCACCATACATGTTTGGAATACCACCCTGGTATAGAAAAATACCCACAAATCCTCATAGAACCACTATTCTAAAACAAAATAGTATACTTTTGACACATGCATATCATTTAACTAATCTATGAGAAAGGAAGAAATAATATTTGGTGAAAATTATACAGTCCCAGTATCCTTAATTATGTTTAGGTTTAACTTGAACAAATGGACCACCTGTCGCCACACATCACTTAATTATCTCACCACCTTAACATCCATCTTTCTAGAATGTATATATTATATGTCATTTCCCCTTCCAAGAGTATAAAAAATATAAAAATAATATATTGAGGTATTAAACCTAAAATATTTTTCAAATATTAAAATCCTATTTTTAAAGGTATTCATTGGGGTCTTTTATCCCATATGAAAAAAATATTTCATACAATAGAGATTATCGTTATAAACTTTTTTGTGTGGACTACATCAACTAAATATATATCACAAGTGGGGACGAATTTCTCATGTGACCTCATATAAATTTAGAAATTAGAAACTATTTTATCCTTATATATCAACACCACTACCAATACAATACCTATTGCATCACATTTCATAGTATCGGGTTACACATTCCAAGTAATGTACACATTATTATAGATTTGAGTGTACCCTATAACACATGTAATGAAATATCTAAAAATTTAGTCCAATCTAATTATTTTACTTTTTTGGTCTAGTTCATTATCGGTTCTTCCATGTGAGGGTAATATGGAAAGAATAATTTTTAATTAACTTTAAAATTGTGAATTATCTAAATCATAAATACATTATTTAGTCACCCTCATGAATCTATATCTTCCAATTTCATTTAATAAATACAAATCCAAGACATAGAAAAAACATAACAAAAAAATCATACCTAACAAATCTGAAAATAACACTTTAAGATATTAGTATAAATTCATTACACCTAAAGTGAAGCAAGCATTATCTCTATGTGTCCCCCATGTAGCTATCATGTCTAGTATTATATTAAAATATCATCCAAAAACATCATTAAACAGATTACAAGTATATATAGAAGACATTATTAATGAGAAATATGAACACTATAAACTCATTAGTTAATCTATTTGGTATCATGAAGAACTCATATGACCAACAACTTTTCCAAATTATTTATACGATATATCCTTAGATGATACACTAAATGGATGATAACCTGATAAAAATTGATCAGGTAGAACCATTAGGATCCGCTCCGTTTATCAAAAAAATCAACCACCCTCAAAAGTAGTTATCTATTATTTATGGGGACATGGTTCTTATTTTTTTAATTGATATATAATTTTAAATTGTGATCACTGATATTTATAAATAATGATAGTGAGTCCAATAAGGATTTGTTGAGTTTTAGGAACCATTACTATTAAAAATACATAATTTGGACTTTTAGTCTCATAAAGCCAGTCAGTACCATATGATAATGAAGAATCAATATAGTCACATATTATGGCATGATATAAATGTGAAATAAGTCTCTCACTCTAGAAGAATTCAATATTTTCCATCCGGGAGTATATCCTAGTAGTGGTATACTACTCTAGTAATGAAAAGAAAAATTTCCCACTCTTCCTTCTTAATGGTCACATTAACTATCAAAATTGTAATATCACCTAAATATAAAATCCTAGACCATATACTAGTCACCTATAAATATTTGTTTCCTTTAAATCTATAATAATCACTTACAATCTAAAAAAACAATATCTATTGTAACAATCTATGTTAACCTAGAAAAGAGTCGTCTGATTCATACCAAAGATCCAATTGAAACTACTCATATACACCACAATGAAATCTCATAAGTTCTTGTAACCACTTATGAAAAGTATCAACATAAGAAGCTTCCTAACAAGACCCAACCACTTCTATAATGGTTTATCCATGGTCAAAACACCAAGGAATTTTTATATTACCAATTCAATTTTAATAATTAGATTACCATAGATAAGATAATGAGTAACATAATTATTAAATAAGGCATTTACTTATGTATATTTCATAAGAATCAAACAAATCATTATCATTGGTACTTAACCACTATCTATTAGAGCCTGATCCAATGAAAAAACATATGTATATAATCCATGGATCTATATTCTAAAATCCTTATTACACTATTATGTAGAACATTCTAGGTATTTTTTTTAATCTACATGAACTTAATCCATATACTCATTTTTTTCTATAAACATAATTCCCTACTACCAGCATGAGGTTAATCTCCCCACTCAACTCTGGAAACATGTGTATATCATAAACCACACCCTATATGTAATGGTGGAATCCTTCAATGTAAAGGCAATAAGATCATTACTTCTATAGGGTTATTTCATATCTTATCAAATTCCTTATATTAATCACAATTGAATAAAATTATAACACTTTATTACCTTTATATAATTTCTCTAATGAGAATGAAGTGGATAATTCTTATCTAGGAGGCCCTATCTCTCGATTACTTAACTGATCTCATATCATCTCCCCACCGACATAGTTGATGACTCTCTACCCTAACCTTTTAAGGGAGGTAACAAACAAAATGGTATCATCATTTCAAGATCCTCTCATTCATCAAAGGCCTTGTTGACTACCATTGAATTTGATATGATTAATAAAACTAAATTTTACTAAAAGATTCTGATCTTGTCCTACCTCAAAAAAAATATTTTTTCTTCTCATCTCTAAGTGGATGTGATGATAAATGGTTAAAACATAAAAAATAATCATATTTTTTTTATAATGCTCCCATAAATTATTATCTATAATCCCCTATTTTGTATCTAGCTTCATGGTCATTAGAAAGAATTCCTAATATGAGAGTATCTTGAATGAATCCCATGTCAATCAATAATTGATAATATTATACACCATTACATACCACCATTATATAACTATAATTTTTATTATAAAGGTATCAAAATTAACCCTCTTTTACTCCAAGGTATCAACAACCTAAAATATACTCAAGATCATGTCAATCCAGTCCACGATATATTCTGAGACTCCATAACTATAAAAAAATATTTTTACTACATATAGAATTCATTAATCTGGTCATATATCATGGAATCACCATGGAAGACTCATATAACACCAATGAGTTAATTTTTTAACATGTATCTTAGATGTGACTTACCTTGTTGAGATACTAGGATAAACACTATATCATTCCCAATACCCCCTCATTATAGTTAAATTGATACTATCAAAGAAGGATAATTCTAAAATTTCATAAAACACGATTCATAACAATTTTTATATCAAGTATCAATATTAATTGAATTTAAAAACATTGATAAACATATGTTCACATGCTACCCCAAAACCAAATTCATAACACATATGATCACTTTTCAAACCACATTGTCATTTTAATCGACACACCAAATACAGTAAATACAGAAATCAAAATACACCCTATTTTAATCTAAGGTCTCAACCACCTCATACATTTTTATGATCATATGAATATAGTCATCAGTATCTTGGCAGAATCTATTACATTTAAAATTATATGTTTTCGACATCAACAAGTCCCTATTGAGGTCCACTATCAAGAAATAACCATGGAAGATTCCACTATCACCTACCTATGTATGTTCGACCATGTCTCTTAGAGGCTGCTTATGTCTTTGAAACACAATGATATCCTATATATCATTCTTAACACCTACCTCATAATTTTTCACATTATATGATCACGATATAAAATTTCTAAATTTTTTGGAAATGTTATTTACACCAATGTTAATATCATGGATAATTATTAATTGAATTTATAAACAATATTAATAATATTATCATATACTACCCTAGAACTATATTCATAACCTATACCATAAAAATTCAACCCACCACATCATTAGAATTGATACAGAAAATACAACAAATACAATAATCAAAATTCACCCTCTTTTACACTGATGTCTCAACCACCTCAAACATATTCATGATAATGTCAATACTTCATAAATATATTGTTAGACTCTATTGTATAAAAAATATTGTCGGTGAAACATATAGATATACCTATTGATGTCCATTATGATAGAATCACATTGGAAAACTCTTATATCACCAACTGGTATATTTTTGACCATATCCTTTAAGGTGGACTACCTCTTTGAGATACTAGGATCGCCTCTATATCATTACAAACACTTCCTTCATAATATACCACTTTATATTCTCAAGGAATAATATTTCTAAAATTTCATAAACTAAAATTCATAGTAATTTTAATATCATGGATAATTATTTATTGAATTTAAAAACACTAATAAACATATGCTCATATACTACCCCATAACTAAATTTATAACCCATACCATTATGATTCAAACCTCATATTCATTATAATATTTACGCCAAAAACTTTAATCATACATTTCATGCATGGGAGTATTAGCTCACAATTGAAGCATCCCCAATTCCATTATTGTACATAGTACGTAACTCAAACCCAACACACACCTACCTAGAGTTTCTATTCTCCCCACATGTAAAAACACATAACAGTTCAAAATCAAATCCATAATCATTGATATATTAATCACTTTTAGAACTAATTAATTAATATATAACCAATAATTTATTTATGAATTTAAAAAATGAATTATAATTGTAATTAAATTAACTAAAACACTTTTTTTAAAATTTATTATCAAATCACAGTCCAGAATGCATGTTTAATTCAAAAAAATTTAATGAATATAATTGTTGTTCACAAAATCTATTTCCTTTTTTTCCAATGCTTAAATTAATAAATCATAATTTATAACATCACGCTCATATGAAAATTAAAAAACATACTAAATTGAAATTGATAAAAAATTCCCAATAACATGGTAATAGGGATTCCTATTATATATGCATTGAAAAAAAACATTAATTCCATATATTATATGTTTCAAAAAAACTAAATCCTTATACCAAGACCCAAACTAAGAGGATAATAAATCAATGTGGGTATAGAACCACTTTTTAATATCCTAAAACTCATATACCCTAACAGAAATCGATTTGGGTGAAAATGTAACATCTGGAGGGACTCCCCATATGTTAAAGGTTTTTAAATAGAATCATGTTCCTAATTGATAAAAAATGTTGATTATTATTATTATTTCCAATCATTCAAAAAAAATATTTAAAAGTATTAATCATTAAACGACTTAAAATATGGATTAATGCTGAAATGCCATAAATAGGAAAATATCACACTGTAATAAGAAAACGATAAACCATTTCATATCAGGCATTATTAATAAAAATATGTGATATATATAAGACGAAAATAGTAAACATGTTAATATATAAAATGTTATAAAATTAAATAAGAATTGATACAAAAGCTCAAGGATTACCCTAGATCCACCTCCATCTCCCTTTCAAGGAACTACACTGAATTATCTAACCTAGGGGCCTTAACCTGATGTACTTGTCAATAATCAATATCTAAAAATTCATAAAATTACATGCTTAGTGTGTGATAAATAGACTTATAATGATACCGTAAATATTTCATCTATATAAAATTAAATATAATATTGTTCGTAGATTAGATGCTATAGTATAAAACATAAGAATAAAAAAACAAGTTTAGTTAGTATATTCTTATCAGTTTTCCTTAAATCTCAACCAAAGCTTCTTCAAAAAATAATGGTACATGTCATGATTAGAACCAATAAAACTAGGACAAAATTACATTGATAATAAATCCTAAAAAATCTTCCACCAAGAACCAGGTTAGATTCCAAATTATGAGAATAGGAATATCATAGCTAGTCCCTTGAAAATATTTGATATCATGTTGTAACATATTCCACCTCATAATTAAAAATTTATATCCTCATTGACAAAGTAATATATATTTACAAAAAAAAATTAATATAATACATTTAATGAATAGTAAGAAATTAAATTTAAAGACTACATAAAGGCTCTTATCAATTACTTCTTCGACAATACACTTATATGGCATCCCTGATCGATATTAAAATATCGAACAAATTTTTTTTCACACCATAGTGAAACTAATATTTTGATAGTGGACAAAAAATCCCATAAACTATCTGAAGTGTTCATCTCAATACTATAATGTCTATTTGAACTGCATAAACACTTTCAATATTTATTATGAACATTTACACATAGACCTTCATATCATAGAACGAGACAAAAACATTTAATTGGAAATATATATATATATATATATATATATATATATATTCTCCCCAAAACTATACCATAGGTACTAAATCGTTGATGATCATTGTCTAATTCATCAGATTATGACTAAATCGATGTACTTCAATTAAAATATAGATATATATATATAAGTAATAATAATTAATTAATGGAATAAAATATTAAAATATGAAGGAGTCTAACTATATCATGATAAATAAAAATTAATAAATGGGTTGAAATTTCACTAATAAATAGAGAATTATCATATTTTTTCATAAGACAAGCCAAAGAGATATATAGATACTAAAATACGGTCTAAGGTAAATAAGAAGTATGAATTTGAATGAAATTACCTTCATAAAATTAGAAAAACAACCCACTTTATTGTTGTTTTATTATTCCCACATAAACCCCAATGTACACTACATAGAGTCTGGTTGGGATACAAATACCCCAATTGCTTCCACCATACTTCTTATGGGACCCCAAGGGACTTCTACATTCAACAGAATCCATTGAATTTTTAATGGTTCTAACAAGATTTATAGTTACAGTCTCCTAATTTGTATAGGTTATGGTTATCCTCCTTCTCTGTCTATTCCATTACCTAACATCTTTCACACCTCTCGTTAGTCAAAACACATAAAAACATATAAAATACTAAAATTAAATTAAATTCCTACTATAAATTTCCAAGGATATTACATATTCCAAAATTATTATATAATGATTCTTAAATCTATCAAATAACGTTGAGTTTATTGTGACCCTCTATAGTAATTACTTAATGCAATTATAAGTAAAAATTATAAGTTAGTCCACTTTAGGGTTTTCCCCCATCATAAGAGATCAGTAACTAATGGTATATCTTTGTTATCACCTAAAAACCACTAAATCCTTCACAAATAATTCTAATAAAAACATATCTGATCTTAAATAAAATTTAAATGATGTTATAGTTCATATTAAACCCTATCCACCCACAAATCCCTAAAAAATTACACGTGAAGTCAATTTCCAACAGAGTGTTTTCTAGAGAAATCGAAATATCATATTCAAAATAATGGCCTATACGGTTTACAAATAAAACAATACTAAAAATATGGTTTTACCTCACCATTCACAAACATTTAAAACTAAATTATAAATATTTTATTCACCTTATAAACCAATCCAAATATTTTATACTTCCATAATATTAAATTTATTTTGATCAAAATAAATTTCCATTCATATTTTTTAATAAAAACCCGGCCCTTTATAATCTCAAATTCAAAATACATATTTCACATTAAAATATTTTAAATATATCCTCTATGATTTATAATAAATGTTTAAATCGAAACCTGTGGTATTAAAAAATCACAAACTATACCTGTTGTTATTGCCAAAATTCTATTTCACTTCTCATTTTTAAATTTTCTTTTTAAATTTTAAATCCAATCCCCCATAAAACATATATTTCCATATTTATCAATTTTCACTAGAGTAACTAAAATATTTATTCACTGTAGAATTTATAATTTATGTACGTTACACCACAAGATCATTCCAAAACAATTTATTCCTTAAAAATATTTTAAACCTTAAAACTCATAACTCAATAAATCATTACCCAAAACGAAAATAATTCATATGTAATAACTCCAAATACATAGGATACAATATTATAATATGTGATACCTGAATAAATTTAATTTCCAACTTGTATTTCACTCTTAAAAATAAACTATTATTCCATTCACAACTCATTTCTATTATTAAGAAATAGAAACCTAACATAACATAGAGTGTCAATTCCCAACAAGGGAACTACCATGGTAACATGTGTGTCCACTAAATCCATGTAAGTTATACTATAACACAATACGACTTCCAGGTATATATATATGAATATAATATATCAATATTTAAAATGCATAAATTCTAGAACAAATGTTCTCTTCTACCATTTTTAATAAACTAGTCATGGATAAACCCAACCCCATGTCATAATTTCAATGGAATTAAATAAAACTCCATGTGCACCATAAGTAGAACCTAATAACATGGGATTAATGAAAACCATGGGGATTATTATTTCCTATAATACAATTTTATAAATCCCTAATAGATTTTATACACAATTCCCTCTTTAACAATTTATATGTTTGATATGTCATTATAAAGACAAATATGATGTGACCTATAAGTATGTGTAAAATAATATTATTATATAATAACAAATCAAAAAATACATGATACCTATAAATAATTAAGATATTCATCTGTAAAATATATAATATAATCAAATACAAAATAAAATTATAAGGCTAATTAATTAGTACAAAAACAAGACAATTAAATGATTTCACAAATAACTAGAAGACTATCTATTGATCCCACATGCCATGTTCCATAGCCTCTAATATGGAGTCAAATAATTTAACAATAAATAAAAATGGTACAATCATAACCAAGGGGAAAATATAATATATTAAAATGTAGTGGTAATTATTAAAAAAAATAGGATTTCCCAATGATATCAAGTGCCTTGATAAAGTTTGATAAGTGTTGAAACATGTTAAAGTGTCAATCCCAAGTGATAAAATAAAAAACAATCATTTTTTATATTAAAATATTTAAAATAAAACCAATAAAATTATAATATTATAATATCAAAACAAAATTATATTCTTTACACAACTAGGAAAAGTATTAAAAATTATAAATACACTATGAACCACCCTTCAGCACCAAGAGTGGGGACCACCATACCATTCCTCTTATATATATATGATTATATCTTCTATCCATATTAAAATTAATTGTTACATTTTATATGATAAATGTTATCCCTCATGTAGAAAATATAAATACATAAGTAGGTAATCTCACTCTTAAGAAGAAAATATGAATCACATATTGTTAACCATACCACCATAAAAAATAGAAAAAATTAATATGTAACCTAAACTATATATTGAAAAGTAAACATCTATAAATAATATCACACATGTATATAATAGTTCCCAATGATAGGTAATTTTCATTAATGGAGGAATGTTTAATCAAATTAAAAATAAAAAGAACAAATCATGAAGAACATGAAATTTTTTTGGAAACCCTCCAAATGTTACTTAGAAACCCCATGAAAGTAAAAAATATATTCTTAGGGTATATTCCCCAGATAAAACATGTTATAAATTTTATACAATCAAGTTAGAATAAAAGAAAAGATATCATTTTCAAATTGAGATAGAATATTTGGGAACCCCTTAAAATAATCTTTTAATATTAAAAGAGAAACCGTAGTTGAAAACCTAGTTGAAACTATCCTTTAAAGACTATGGTAATCGTTTTATTGTCATATTTTGTTTATTTTTTGGAAACATTAAACACAGAATGTCAATAAAGATACATTTTAACTTTTATTACTTGATTTGAAAAAAAATCAACAAATATTTCTTTGGACGGAGATCATGGAAAATTATTCTTTTAATCCATTTCCATTGTAAGATAAAAGGAAAAATACCCTATCTTCTCTTAATGTGTGTCACTCATTTCAACAACGTACATGGAACTGAATGGAAATGTATAATAATGTTATGAGGTTATATAATTAGGATCAAATTTATCCAAATCAATACAATAAGGAGATGAAAATACAACCTTATTACCAGTCCAAGAAAAAATCAATTTAATAGAATCATAAAATAAATATATATGAATTACCATATGAAGTTGATTTCTCTTGATTAGCTCCCCTATAGAAATCATGGGTAAAGTTATTCTATTCCCCATTAAACAAATGAATAAAATAGAATTCACAGACATAATGATAGGTAATATTACACTTATGTGGAAACAAATACTTCAATTGTTTATACTGTCATTGAAGCCCCAAACTCCCATTATGCCTTTTACTAACCCTAACTTTTTCTAGATTTTCAGTTGATTTCTTTAACCCCGAAGGTTCCTGATCTTCATATTAGGAATCCTCATCTTCCTATCTTGGTGTCAGAGTTCTCTGATGTGACTAAGCACCTTGATCTGACCCTGGTGTCTTGATTCAACTCGTGAAGGTCGTATGTTGATGAATTTGATCAATGTGTCTTTTCCAAATGGGACTTGCGGGATCGAGTAGTGGTTGGTCTCCTTGATAATCATCATTTAATGATCCATTTTTCCTCTGATGAAGACCTGGTTTGTGCTTGGTCCAGCGCCCCTCGACCCTACAACGGCTGTAAATTCTTTCTTTTCTGGTGGTCGATTGAATGTTGTATAAACTGAGATCCTACTTCCCTTCTGATTTGGGTAGTCTCCCCAATCCGCCTTTACCCTTTCAAAATCCAGTGATATTTTGTATGCTTGGGAATATGATAGGTAGTTTATTATGCTCCGATGTGTGTAAGTCTACCCTGAGCCACCCGATTAATCCCTACTGCTGTATTGAGGTGGACGCTTCTCGACCGCCAGTGGAATGGGTTTGGATTTCAGTCAGAGAGGAATTTTGATGGAAGCAAGCTATTATCTATGAATCCTGGGTGGATTATTGTTCAAGATATAAGATATTGGGCCATTCCTGCTCAAGATGTCATGCCGGATTCTAGAGCAGGAGGCCACCGGTAGCGAGCTCTTTTACAGAGAACAGGAGATCCGCTGTGTTTGATACTCATACAGGAAATCTGGGACCCCGGGGCAGGCTGTCTGTTGACACATCCACGGGTGCTCCTTCGAACTCGTTGTTGTCTTCTATTGTCATGCGGCTCAGGAAGGATCTGAATAGTGGGAATGACCTGCAGATATTTGATCCCAGATGTGATGGTGATGGTTGGGTGGCATTCCCTTCAGATGCACACATGGCTGCAGATCTTCAGAAGGAGTCTGAGGCATCTATTGTGGCGGAGAGGGATGGCAATGTTCAAATCGGTCAGTTTGATGCTGGTGCGGATACTCAGAGGGAATGGTATAGCAGTGGTGTTATTTGTAATGGTAAGCAGGGGTCTGTATCGATTCCAAAATTGGATCTCATACAGGGGTTTTCCCATGTTGTGAAGAAGATGGGGTCTGATAGATCTAAAGAGAACAGAAGTATGTATCTTGTAGGCAGCTGCATTGGTCAGGGTAATGCTGCTAGTGGTGTGTTGATCAAAGTACCCATGGGGAATCACTTTCAAGAGTTAGGTATGGTAGCTGGGGATGTGATGCCTCATATATGTGGCAGTGGAAGCATGCAGAATGAGTTAAAGGAGGATGCAGTAATGCGTAAAGGAGGGATAGATGTTGGACATACAATGGCGGAACAACCTCACTGCTTGGCTATGATTGATATGAATAATCAATTTCATAAAAACTAGTTAGTGTACCATCAAGATAGGTAGTACCATGGGAAATGGGGAGACCGTGCTGACAGTGATAAGGAAAATCATGGGCAGATGGTTAGGCCATCATACAGTGAGATTGTCCAAGTGGGTAATAAGGCGATGTCAGTGAGCGAGGACAAGGTGATTGCTTCTCCATGAGTAAGTATGATGAATGACTATTCCTATTTTTCAAATCTGATGCCTACCAGATCGATTGTCAGAAATATGAAATCTCCAAATGAGTTTCTTGAGCTGTAGCTGTTGAATCTGAGGAGGAAGTATGCAAAGGTTTTGGAGCACTATGAGATTTTGGTGTGGGAAATGGCGACTAAGGAATAATATGTTTATCATGGAGGTGGTGAGGGGTGTGATTCTGAGGATTTGTAGTGACTGTGCTAGGTCTATAATGTTTTCGTCCTGTTATTTTCTTTTATATTAATAAATAGTCAGGGGTTCTACCTCTTGCTACGCTTTTCTGGTATACATAGAATAACCATAATCGATAAAATAATTCTCAATTTGGTACCTCATCACTATACATTCTTCTATCCTATATATACATTAGTATAGTAAACCAAATCACACTATAGGGAAAACCACCTATATATTAATCACACTATATTTCTCATATTCCATTTAAATACCCCTATAAAATCCTATATATTTCACAAACACCCAATAAAAAAATAATCCACATAACAAATTTTATATCTTGTTAATAACCAAAGGCAATCCAAATGAAATAAAACCCAAGATATATTATTCATATCATACGAAAATTCTGACTACACAATACGCAAGATATATTTTTTGTGTCCTAATGAAACTGTTATTATATGAAATAATGTTATCTAACTCATATTATATGGAAATATCTCATTCACAACACATAATCTATCCTAATCGCATATAAAGGAAATCTTTAATTATCATTATTTGATTAATGGTTCTTCAGATATCCTTCAAACAACCCAAGAAAAAATTTCCTCAAACGAAGGAATAAACTTATTAATAAAATAGACAACTTCCCCTTATATCGGTTCAACCCCAAGGTATCTATCATGCTTATAGATTTGGATAATTAAGTTGAATATTTTTTTAAAAGAATAGACATTTTCCCATGAATGAAATAAGTCTCAAAAATTTTAAACCTGAAAAAATCATAAAAATTAAAATGTAAATCATAAGGATATGATTATTTTACTTACTTCAGTGGAAAGTGAAAAATTAATTTATTATATTTTAGTTAATCAATGATACACCAAGAACCCACTAATTAACATTTGAGTGAAAACTAGATTTAGGTATGGATTAATATCAAGTCTAAGGGTCACTTCCTCTTCTTTTATCTATACTAATGAATTTGAGATATGGTAATGATGAATATAACTCATGATCCAATACACTAAATGTTACATAATAAAATTAGTAAAACAATATAATATATGTTTTTTTATTTAGTTTTTTATTTTATATTTAATTCATGTGGTCAATAAAATTCAGGTTCCTCACCCATTGCATAATAATTATCTAAAAAATTATAGGGGTGAAATAGTTCACCCCTTGTATGTTTTATGTATTCTCATATCCATTATCCCTATATTTCAATTTCCAATCAAGGTACATTTTAATCTCCGTACAATATTTTCTCTTAAAATATATTACATTTTATGCCACATGATAACTCTTAATTTGTCCTAAAAACCTTTTATCTAAATAAAGTCAAAATCTCAAAAAAAGTTTATATTTTTTCTTGCATAGATATATAACTAAATTTGTAAAAGAATTAAATTTCATGAAATCCCTATCATGGGAATCTAAACAAAATAGTTGTATTTAGGTCAAAGATTAACTTCAAACACATGAATATTAATTCTTTATATACCTATAATTTTACATGTTTTCATATTTCCAAATTTATATATGAGGAAAATAATGACCATCCTTCTAATATCCTATGGTGTAGTTTTATCAATAAATTATTGTATCTTTAAAGGTATACCTTTTGATAAATAACCAAATATTTGTTCATATATACGATCAATCACCTAGTTTCTATAAAAAGAATTAATTCCAGGAACATGATTTATTCAAATCCAATTTTTATATAAATTATTCTATAACAACAATTATGACCAATTTTTCATTTTATCCATATGAAATTTTATTTTTCTCCAATCAGTCTAAATTCCAAAAAAAGTTCCACAATAGAATGAAATGTCTGGATGACCATGTTTATAATGTACATTTCATGAACCATGATGACGGTTTTGAAATGGAAGCATCCCTAATGCCACATATCTAAATCTGGTGTTACAAATACACATATTACACATCTACTATGATACCAAATTTTATGACCCAAATAACATAAATTATTTTTCTTGTTTATATATATATATAATATCAATATTAAAACACACTCCCAAGACTAAAATATTTCATGTCATTAGAGATTATCTACATAATCGTATTACTACACAATAATGCTTCAACATATCCAATATAAATTATCCAGGCATGAAAACCTCTTGAACATTTCCTTGACTATAATTATTTGTAGAGATGGCTAAACCTCAAAAAATAATGATATTAAATACACAGTAAAGGATACAATAATATAAATGTAATAAAATTATTTATCATTAGATAATAAATATTTGGGATACATGAACATGAAATAAATTTAAATATTTATAAAATAAGATCATTAAAACCTAATAAATATTTATAAATCATGATAACAAAATCAGAGATCATAGAATAGAATCCATAATGATTGTATAACATATACCATGACATAAAAAACATAAGTATATATAAAGTAATAATGAACCGTGTAGATATAAAATAATAATTTGGAAAGAAAAAGCGAATATTTCTTGATTTTGGAACTTCTGAAAGGATTATAGAACACACAAAAACAATAAGATATTATATTAATAAATTAAGTCCAGGAACTAATACAATCGTATCATTGTGGACTTGATTAACCACCTTTGTCCTGTAACATAATGGACTACGATATCCCCTCATGTCCCAAAATATATTGGATTAGGAATCACTACCAATGCCCCATAATATAGTGTAATAATATAACCATCCATGTCCCATAACATATTCATCTCATAAGATATAAACATTACCTAATGAACAAGAAATATGTATAATTTCTTGGTAACCCATCACATAATGATAGATGATACATATGTGAGGCACCTGATATCAATCATGCAAAATAGGCTGACTAACCCATAAATATAAAATAGATTCCATATAAACATTCATGAGGTATAAAAACTATACATATAATAAAATATGTTATCTTGGTAAATAACATTAAATTATAATAATAAAATCTTGGGTATACACACCATATTGATCAAAAAGGGCTATAAATACATGATATAGTATTTCCTCCAACAGTATCATGGTATTCCCATTTTGGTTAATAACCTCCTTTCTGAATAAGGAAATATAGGGAACTCATAATAAAAACTAATTTTTAAAATGATTATCATTAATAATAGATAATGGTGAGTTAATAAAAAGGATTTGTTATATCAATATATTAATAGAGATTTCATTTCCATATCACCATTAAAATATTATAATTTGGGCACGAAATTAATAGATTATTTATGAAACATGAATGTTTTGGAAAATTATTTAATAATAATGAATATAAAATAAAGAATGTTAACGGAGTGATATATAACTTAATATTGATATAGATGAAAAATATTTTACTATGTGATAATAAATTTCCAACCATTTACAAAACCATTCCTTATTTTATTTCACAACACTAATATAAATAAATAAAAATTACATTGTCAAAATAATATATAAAAGTATGACTGTTTTCATATAGAGAATGGATTTTTATAAAATAATTATCATAATTTTAAACATAAATTCTTTCTTTGAATAATAATAATGATTATAAAAGAGATATAAAATAAATATAAATAATGAAAATAGGTTTATTAATATTAATGTAATGTTTCATAAGTATAAATATATAATAAATATTCAAAATTATTTTTATAAGGAAAAACAACTTTTAAATATATATATTATTAATAAAATATCCAAATAATAGATTTATTAGTGTATGTAAAGTATCCTAAACATGGATAGGAATATAATAAATGGAATAAATGTTGAAACGAAAATAAAATTTATTATTTTGTTAGATGTATTTAAAAACGCACATCAAGGTAAAAGATATAAAACTAAATTTTGAATAAATATAATGAGAAATGTAAGTGTTATAAAATAAAATTCATATTTTATTTCCCAAGTCATAAAAAAATTATAGAGATAATAAACATTGATATGTAAGGGAAATACCAAAACATTGAGGTTGAATTTTATCCTTTAAAATGATTTATTTTTTGGAATTTTTATTCATTTAATAGACATTATGTTGATAAGTATGTTTATATTATATATATATAAAAATAAAAATAATATATTGACAATGGGTTGAATATTTCCAAAAATTAATAATAAAGTTAATGAAGAAATATTTCCAACTAATTAATGAATATCTAGTCAATAAAAATCCTTATGAATTTGGTATTGTATGATTCCAAATCCACGGAAAGGGAAACCCTGATATCGAATAATTGATCCCATGAATAAAATGGTAATTATGTAAAAATATTTGAGGGGGTAATGTATAAACTATATAAAATTAAATAGGTTCATAATATGAAACATGTATCAAGGATAGAATTTTGAGACAAAAATCTTTAAAAACATTGAATAACATTAATTAAGAACAAATTAAGTGAGATAAAAAAGATAGAGTTTTATTAAAATATCAAAAAATGAACACGGTACAATGGGTAGGATATTTTGGAAGAAAAATATATAGAAATCATTCAAATTAATATTTGATATATAGGATCTAAAATAAAAGTATATATCTAAATAAAATCTGTTACCATAAATTCATTATTGGTTAAACATTTTCTTACATTAAATATAATAACATTATACTAAATATTATTCTTTTTCATAATCTTATTTATATTTTTTTTAAATATTATTCATTTATATTTTCTATTACACATTTAATAATGATTCATATTTAAAATTAATCAATATGTTTTAATTATTCTATTGGTTCCATGCTTACTTCAGTTTGCCGATATTGATCAAATCGTTATGCTCAGGTGTTATTTACCTTTAAAAGGATCATGGTGAATATTAAGTATTTGTTAAATTTACTAATTACAATTATTATTTCATGGATTTTTTAGTTATTTTCTATAAAATTGATTAAAAATCTACATTTTTTTATCGGAATATTGAACCAATAAAAAATTTATTTTATTTCTGAATATACTTTTATTTATTACAAATATTTAGTTATAAAACAATATTATTTTCAACATTACTACAACATATTACACTTATTTATTTCTTATTAATCACTAGTGATGAAAAGTTTTAAGGATAGTTAATATATGTTTTAAACCGATCCAGACAATGACATTTTATTATGAATGAATAACTAAAAATATATTGTTGTATAATTGTATTACACTTTTTTAGAATACTGATTATATCAAATAAATTTTATATTTAGAGATATAATTCAAGTATATTAAATGAAGAAAAATATAATATTTAATAAATTTTGTAGTTTCTTACTATATAAGAACTTTACATCCTTTGGAAACCATATTTTTTTATGAAGGATTTGGGGATATTTTTTATGAATACTGGAATATACAAGTAATAAATTCATATAAGTGAGGTAAATTGGGAAACTATTAGAGGGGAAAAAAATAATATGTGTGGCTTGAATTTTATAGCAGATGTTTCATTTTATAGATAAAAAAGTGACATCTAATTGGAAGCCTCTGCTGGGTAAAGGGAACTGTTGGAATTACATGGGAGTAATGTAGGATAAGTGTGTAAATATTGGTTTTAATTCTAAGATTATATCCCACAAAAATAGGTATTAAATATTTTTAAAATATAAATTTTATTATTGAAAATAAATAATTTTCCATTAGACCCATTTTCCCCCTTTTTTGATTCAATTATTTTTCATGATGAATAATATTTATAAAAAACAATTATACACTGTAACCTAATTTAAAGGAGATGATTCCAAATTTTTAACCCATTTTATAAAATAATATAACTATATATTAGAATCTTAACTCTTAAACTGAATCATAATATATATATATACACTTTATTTTATAAATAATATATTTTCAACCATTAAATCATTTCATTCATATTTATAAATAAAAAAATAAAAATTAACTTAATGCCATTTTTTTATAAAAATAATTTTTTTTTAATCAACACTCAAAATTTTAAAAGATTATATTCTAAATAAAATTATATAATCTATTATTAAAATTATGTTTTTAAATATAATTTATTTCATTGAAGATTAATAATTATATTTTTATTATTTATAATCTAATAATTATTTCGTAGATGTTATTTATTTATTCCATTAATCGTTCCATTAACGTTATTAATTAATTTAATTAACATATTTATTTGAAAGTAATAAATTTAATAAAAATAAAAAGTGTGTAACAATATTATTTTAGAGTGTGATAAATTTTATCAAATGAATTAGTTTATTTTTATTTTGTTCTAAAAATATTTATTTGTGTCAAATAAAATATTTATAATTAAAATATGTATTTTTAAAATTAAATAAACCTGATTTATGTTAATTAGTAAATGATAATTCCAAATTGGTAAAATGATGATTGGTATTATACCCAATGGATATATACCTTTTATAAATATCAATTAATGTCTAAATTACCCCCTATAACACTCATTAATTTAATTCAATTCAATTTTCTCAAATAACACATGTTATTTATTTAATTTTAGTATAAAATTTAGTAAAATTCACTCTCTATTCATGATGTTTTTTCTCATTATAGGTTTAGTTATACATATAGGGATAATGAATGATGAATAATATCTAGAATATTTATTAATTATAAATATATTATTATTTATTATTTCTTATACAATTTTATTTTATTCACATTTAAGGGCTGTAATCATCGAGAATATGTAATTATTGAATTACTAATATATTTTTTAATGTTCTACTATAAGTGATTAATGTTTTTTTAGTTTAGTCTAGAAATTATATGATTTATTTTTGAATAAAATTAGAATCAATATAGGATGTATCATAAGAATATAAAATTCATACAAATGGGATGTTACATTCTTGACCCTTTAAAAAAATTCCCACTTTAAAATATAGTTTTCACTCACAAAAGAAAGATATAAGAGGTTTTTTTAACATAGGATTGATATTTAAAATGAATCTTATTGAGAATCCAAACATAATAACTTTGGGGATACTAGAAAAATAATCAAATTCACTCATTGAATAAATATGTTTAACTTTTCATTATTTTAAATAATTTATGATCAAAATGATTATGTAGTTGGTAATAGGACATCTACATGTGAATGTGTTCGCAGAGGAATATATTTAACCACTGAATATTAATAATCATTAATAAAATAGTTTAAATAAACAAAAAAGAAATTATTAATAAATTTATCAAATAAAATAAAATAATACGATAATATGAATATGAAAACATCAATTCTATGATTTCTTTATAATAATAGATTAATTTTATACTATGTAACTTTTGATTCAACATTGAAACTATTTGTTCAATATATAACACATTTTATTCAATCTTGGATGATTTTAGTTTCATTATTATATCCTTTTAAACGTCATCCCTAAAATTAATTACATCCCACTCTAATACAAACCGATTTAACTAACAAACACACATATATAAATGTTTCTATAAATAGATTATATACAGATATACTATGACACTTGGATAGCCACAAAACTTGTAAGTAATTCATATTTTTATACATATCATCATAATATTAAACCAAACATGTAGGTATCAAATTTATATTGTCTATATAGATAAGCTATATAACCATCATGTTTCATAACAATAATTTTACTTGTCCTATAAAAAAATACACACATTAATACATCATTGACACATCCTTGAATTTATATTCATGGGGAAATGGGGAAACAAAACAATAGGGTAATCTAAAATTATTAGTAAGTGATTAAAAAGTCAATGATATTGAAATTAATTATCATTATATCATTAACAAGTGAGAGAAATGAAAATGGAAGAATTTAATAATAAATATAATAATACAATGAAATAAAAATAAATGATCATGAGGCACGCTAATAAATTCATTGATAATGAAATATATTCAATAAAGGTGATCCTAGAAGCAAAACATATACCATGTAATGAAAATGTGGAATCCTAAAAAAATAATCTTGAGCTTTAATGAGATAAAATAATAATGTGGATTAATATAATAAAGTTACATGACAGTGGATTGTGGAGAATTCATAATGGAAAAATATATTATAATAATATATAAGGGTTAACCATGAAGATATCAATTTCATGGTGGAATATGTTAACCATCTACGACCCATATCAAAACAAAATTTGGTTAACCACCCTTTTCCATGGCATAGTGAATTGTGTATCATTATGGATGTCCCATAACATAGTGGACTCGGATGACATCCCTTGTCCTATAAGATAATAATCTAATTATATGTAAATTTTACTCAATGTAGTACACATATATATAATTCTAAGATAACACATAATATAATAAAAATATTTAAATATGTATGCCATGTTATATTGTAATGCCATAACCCGGACCACTTTGTCCAATATGAAGAGCACCATAATCTTAAGTGCACCTCCTTATATACAAAATGTTTCTGAGTAGTAGGTATAGTCCAAACATAGTTAGTGGGGGATATTATACCTTTATTACTCATATCCATACACAAAAAATAAAAAAATAAAAAACTCAGTCTATTAAGGAGAAATATAAAGTATCACAAGGTAATGAAAAATGAAACACATGTATCACATAATAACAAACCAGTATCCTAATATAGAAAGACGAACTAGAATATAAATGTAAATTAAAATAAAAAAGAAAATAATGAAAAAATACACTATGTTATATCATGGTATTTCTACCAGCTCTATGATACTCAATCAGTTAGTCTCCATGGGTACATTCCCCTTTCATGGATCCCTAATCATGAAGTCTCCATGGGAATTGAGATCCCATAGAGGATATGAGTAAGAAAACCCAATAAGAGACCACCAATTCATCATTAACTTGTTTACATTTTTATAAATAGTGCATTCCATGATATAAATAAATAAATAAAAAATCAGAAAAAAATAATATATAAAGCACTCATGTGTTAATAAAGCTAAAACATTCCCAATTATACCACCCCAATCATCATATTATAAGTATAATAATAAATAGGGTTGAATTGGACATGATAAGACTACAATTTTTATGATAATATCTCTCATTAGTCTCAATGAACTAGTGAGATTAGGACAAAAGGTTGTTGCATACAACCTCCATCATACAGACAGCCTCAAGGCCATCACACCCTATTTATTCTTCATTTTATTCAATAAGATTTTAATAACACCCATGTGACTACCATAGGTATGGCCACATGGTTGTCATGCCTCTACCATGTTTTTTGGTCCATTATCACATGTCATGTTACCTTCCCCTAAAAGTGATAACTATAACAGGATATTCCACCTATTAGAAGTATCATGAATAATACCTACAACTGAATGGAAGTTACACATAATACTTTAGAGTATAAAAATGTAAAAAATAATATGTAATCATTAAAATAAGTTGTAATTTACAAGTATTTGTGATTAAAATAAAAAATATCTAACGATCTATAATAGAACACTGATCAATTAAAAAAATATATATAGGACTTAAGAGCTACACACACATTCAGTCACTATCAATAATGGTCAAATATGATATTCCAAAAAAATAAATATATCAAGGATAAAAGAATACATAAGGTAAAAAAATGGTAAGGAACTTACTCCCTTAATATTATCGATTTCGTACTCCGGTATTCTTCAAATGATCAGTGATGAACCCATAGAAAACATTATCACACTTCAAGTATGACTATATTTGTTTTTGTTTCACCAAATAAGAGGTTCAAAATGGATTCCTGAGTAGAATCTATGTCATAAATGGTAGTTATAGAATCAAATATGTACTAGATTCCATAAATGAAAAGTGTTATGATATATATCAATGAAGAAAAAACTATTTGACTGGATCTGTTGTCAATTCATAAATGGAATATATATTCCTCTTTAAATCTAGAAAATAACCTTGGGTTTTTTCAATTAACATCGATAAACTATAAATAGATCATTATAATATAGATCCAATATGATATTTAATAATAATAATGTCTTAAGATGATTTAACTGTGAATACTTAACCAAAAAAAATTCAATGTTCAAAATAGATATAGATCTACTCAAGGGGATGTCATTGAAACATAATAAAATCACTAATATTAAGTGTAGGAAATAATTATTCATTAAATCCACAAATAAAATAGATATACATAAAAGATCCATTCACAAATCTCAAGGAGGAAGAAATCATTGGTGTAGATCTAGTTAAATCATATAGAGCTAGAATCACTAGATTAGTCCAATGTTTAATCCCCAATGGTAGATGAATGACATATATCAAGAATCAAGGGACGAGGTTCTTGGTTTGAAATATGGGGTTAGGGTTGGATTTTAAAAATAAACATGGTGGGATATGAGTGAAATTAAAATATAATGGGGTTCACTTAATCAAGAAACCAAAATCCAAATACTCCATGAAAATGTATTTCCCAAAAAGAAATAATGATTTTAAAAAAAATAAAACATAACATACTCTTAATTATGCAAGGATTTTACAATTCCCCCCTTTAAGGAATTCTCATTCTTTATAAGTAAATTCAATTGTGTTTCTCTAACATCATGGTCTATGGAGCCCAAACATACAACTCATGGTCATATGTATCCACCAAGATCTATCCCAAAATTCCTAGAATCTATGTAATAGGTATCATATTATCTTATATATCCTTCTCCCTTTGGTATAAAATCAACTCTGAGTCTTTAACATATAATGTGTTAGGCCTTATCTCAATATCATAATAGTTGATAACATGTTTAGGATGAGGAATGACCATTTGGAGTTGAGACACCTGAAAAACATCATGCATCCATCTGTATCATGAAGAATGATCTAAATGGTACACCAATTTTCTAAACCACTAAGTGACCTCAAAGGGTCCAACATAACATGTAACTAATATCCCTTTCTTTCATAAATGTAAGAGGCTTAACTAATGGGTCACACAAAGATAAACCCAACAAACTATTATAAAATCTATCCATCGTTTCCTATGATCGGTATAAAATTTATGGTTTCTCTGATACCATTTTGTAATGGCCCAACACATAGGAATATGTCTGATCTAGATATCCATAAGACCTCATGCTTACCTCCCTATATACAATCAACTATGGACTAATAGTCAGGTTTCAATAATCATCACTACAGATAATATAAACTCGATAATCATATATCTACACAATAAATAATAAACTAAACAATGTATCAAGGTGAATGATAATGTTTCTATTGTAAACTAAAAATTTGGATATTTTATTTAGTATTCCTTCTTAATACCCCAATTAATAAAATAAATATCATGTAATTGAATTTTTTTATACATTTTCATATTATGGACTATATTTGAAAATGGATTAAAATAATGATTTTATATATTTCATTTATCTTAGAAATTAAATTTAGAATCCATTCATAGATAGGAATTTATATTTTATTTTTTATTATGAATTTAAAAGTTTAAAAATTCAAATTGGAATTACATTTTCAAATATATTAAATCGAGTTATTATTCTCTCATTTATTATTGAATTAAATAAAATCCATAAATTTAATTTGAAATCGAAATTGAAAATGTGTGATTTTGTTTTTGAAATAAAAATATGACAATGAATTTGATGTTTAGATTTTCTAGAAATTTTATGTTTTTCCAAATCAAAATATTAACTGGATGAATTTAATTAATTAAATATTATTTTTTAATTAATTTTTCCGTGGTTGAAATTCAAATATGATCAATTTTTTAATAATTTTTTAAATTTTTTATGAAATTATTCATACATAATATTTTTTATTGTTTTTTGTAGAATAATCTGACATGTTACAAAGTGATAGATTGACCATTCCTTATATCCTTATAATTGATGATTTGAACATCTAAAAATTTTAAAATAAATGATGAACTATTAGTGTGCAATTGACCACACCCTTACTTATTGTCGTGCATAAAAATGACAAAAAAGAATGTTTAAGATGTCATATTTTCCCTATAAAAATGAATAAAAATTAAAATTTTGACAATTCTAGTGGTGACCATGATTTGGTTATAGTGATAACATGAGATAAAAATGGCCCTCCAACATGTTGGATGAATACGACCAAAAGGCCACGAGTAACTGAAAAATGAAAAAATCAACAATCGACGGCACAATTTCCATGGTTTATGTGCACAAATGAAAATTTGGCCATGTTGAGGAGATTCTATAATGAAAAACCAAGTTATCAAAATTAATCCACCTATTCATGGATGAAAATAGATTAGAAAAACTATAAATGATACAATTGACTATATGGAATCTTATCGATATCATGAATTCTCTTTTATTGGCCCCAACAACCTCTTATATTGATAAAGATCATAATATAATGCATGGAAGGGGATGAAATTGATCCTTTCCCTAAAATTGACATATTTTATAATGAAGAGAAAAAAACCCTCAATATGGCAGGCTGTGAAGAAAAATCATGGGTCAATGACATAACATTGAAGGAGACCACTATGATCATGACTACACCACATCAGAATAATTCAACCACTGACCAATATTATAGAAGTGTTGTTCCTATATCTGGATGATAAATCCAAATCATGAACCACCTAAAGACGTTAAATAAGGAAGCAAAAAACAAATATCAACACCAATAGAAGTTGAAGTGGTATCCAGTGCAACTTAAATCTGAATGAAAAAGATAATATCCCATAAGACCAATATTAAAGAAGATGAAGTCCCGCTACATATTTTGATGACATTTGTGTCGAGATTTTAAAGATCCCAAACCAAAAATATATATATAACATGTGTCTAATAAAATTGAAGAAATCATATTGATGAGGGAAGGGGAACTATCATTGTGGGTTACTGAAGAAAATTGAGTCTTTCACAGCCATAAAAAAGCCACTACTAAATGTTTGAGCTCACTAAATATCTAACCAATACACTCTATAATAATCCAAAATCATAAATAAAATGGAGAGACATAGAAAAAAATAAATGGGTCATGTTTCCCCCTAATTCAAACTACGATAAAGTGTTGAGCCTCCATAGAATCATTCCCCTGAAGGATCTCAAAGCCATGCATGTGCTCAACCATCATTGAAAAAGATCACGTAATCCCAAAAATGAAAACCCTTTGAATCAAAACTATAGTTGTGGATATATAATGAAATAAGATAAATAACCAATCCTATTCTCAACACAGAATCCACATAATGATGAAATATAGTGTGCCATTATACAATTAGGATGAAATGGATATTATTTTGATGCTGAATTAATATATATAAAATGATTTTCTATATTATTATAAATTTAGATAAATACTATAGGTGTGAATTATGAATTCCCAATGCACTGTATTCATATTTGAAGATAGATTCAAATAAAATTATTTATGTAATTCCTCCCTGAACTATAGAAAAACAATTAAATTGAAAATGTAGGTTGAATTAGAACAACAACGAACTACCATTTTACAAGAATAATTATTAAATATTTTAAAGATGAATTTTTTGAATTACCTATCTCACTAGAAGAATGAAATATTTTAAAACAACGATGACGAACTGATGAGTAATTTTAATTGCATATGCATATGATGAAGAAAATAAAAAAAAATAGTGTCTAAAGATATCAAAGAGAGAATTAATTTCAAAATAGTTTCAAGCCCATTTTTCACAACTACAAATGGCCATGCTTTATAAAGACCTCATTTTAGGTTTTGAGGATCAATTTCAATGACATCCAGGCATATTCCAATTCATATTTTTATTAGAACCATATAAATACAAGAACCTTGCCTCATTCCCCAACTAAATGGGGACACCAAGTGAAGCTTTAATGAAGATACTAATCTCAATTTGATTATTCATGAAGGATTATAGAGCATGATCATATGATGTGGAGTCTTTATTGAAATTTTTTTAGTATACAATTTTTTATAAATTTGACCCTTGAATAGTGAATGTGGTGGAAATATGAAGAAATAGATGTATTCTAAATATATGAGGAATAAATAAGGCATACTAAGTTTGTTATAGTTAAGGATCATGATCATTACATGTCCATAAGGATGGAATATTAATTGAATCAGATTATCTCCCTGTAAAAGAAAACAAATTCACCTGATAAAGGTTCTTAGACTTTTTCATTCATCAAATAAGATATTCTTCTTTAAATTTCATTTAATTTTATTATTTTTAATTTCACCTTGACGTAATTCTCTAGTGGTGGAACACTAATCCATTAGTGTCTGAGTTGAGGAAACCCCCTTATCCACGATCAATGAATACTATAATTTAATTTTCAATATAATCTGATATTATTAATGGATTAATTCAAAATATTTTGACATCATAATATTTATTATTTTTTCACTTTAAACAACTATTCTAGAAAGGATTAGAAAGTTAAAAAAAATAGAACATGGGGAATGTAATTTTTCATAGTTTTAATTTAAAATACCCCCATCATCAACTTCTTTGTCCCTAAGAGTAAATTTTAGGATTGAAAACATAGATAAAAATTTGGAACAATTAAATTGGAAATTAAAAAAACCCCATATACCCAATTTCAAAAATTAAAATAGAATTCATGAACATCATAATAAATATTGTTTGGAACTAAAACATGGAATGATATATCTCTTTATAATGTTCTATAGATTGGTAGGAGAGAACCTGAATTTAAATTTACGATAATTTATATTATCTTCTATCAATTTAAACCCCAAATTTATATAAAAGTCACCAAGTGATTGGGAAGGATATCACATTTTCTCTTTAAGGGGAAACCATGTAGTGTCTCTATAACCCCTATCTTTGGTGAGTCAACACTTGTGATGGGATATAGAAGTAATTCTTCAAAAGTTACATCCCAACCTTATGGAGAACTAATGTAATGATTGATATTTTGGGGATTATGAAATCATTGAGAGAAACTCTATAAATTTTCTATGTAATATTGAAAAAAATTTCAATATCCATCCTGCTTCATACATTCAAATATAACAATTTTTGGAATTATTTAATAAAATACTAATACGAAATGACCATCATATATAAGATGATTCCTATAGAGGAGTACTAATAGAATATTACCCTCATTATTTTAGGGAGATGATTGATAGGATATCCCAAAAAACCCAACAATTCAGTATAATATCCATGACAAGAGGAGTACATGAGGAAAAATGTTTTAACTCCCCATTACATGGAAAACCCTAAAGAACGAAACTCACTAGTGAGACAATTAGATGTGAACAAATTACCTGATTCATTGTCTCCTAAACATGTTAGGGGTTTCAACTTTTCTACTATTAGGACCACTTCACCTATTGATTCCCATAATTAAAAAATACATAAATCACTGATGTTATATTCCTAAAATAGTTTTAGTTTCAACCATCATTAAGATAAGGACTTATAGGATTTTTAATAATCATTTCAATGTTCGGATCTAATATTAGTGAGGAGTATCTTCCATGAAAAGACTTAAACTATCCTTCCAACCACCACCCATATAAATATAAATCTATTATCCCTATACAAGATAAAAATTGGATCATAATCAAGATCCCATCATGAAGTAGTTGATATAATATATTGTGTTATCTCACACCACTCAACAGACCACTCTCGACACCGCTGAATTGAAAATCAAGGAGCTACAAGGACAATATAGGCATATTATAATTTCAATTAATGAATTTATTAATAATGGACATGGTAAGATTCTTGCGAAATACATTACTAAAAATAAGGTTAATTTTAGTTATAATAAATTTTAGAGTGTCATGGATTTGGGAAACCATGAAGAATCTCCATTTCAAGAGGAGGTTGGAAGAGGAAAGTCTACTGTGCCAAAATAATCTACCGAGGAAAAAGCAGTTTCACAACTAGTAGAGATAACCCTTATAAAGAATGAAAAAGTTAAATCTAATATGGAAGACTCAAATAAACCACAAACAACATTCCATAAAAGGAATAAAACATTCATGAACCCATAGGCTGAAACACTCCAAAAAGGGATTATAGAAATATTTAAGAAAGTGGATATTGACAATCCCAATTGGATTAGGTTCTACCAATTCAAAGGTATGTTAAATTTATTAATGGCATGTCTACTAAGAGAAGGATATTATATGGAAATTAAGAGTTAATATTTGGTTATAATTTTTCTACCCTTGTTACATACAAATGAACATAAAATTATATTATGAAAGTACATTTATAATCGCTTATAGTGTTGGGAAGATTAATTTTTATAAGGCATTGTGGGTTTTATGAGCCTCAATTTATGAAAATATTTTTTCTATTTTTTCTTATCTACACATTGGAGATCCAAAACCAACTCAAGTGATTATTAAACTAACTAATTGATCCACTACCGACCCTATAGGTGTTATTAGAGATTTCATGATCGTTGTTTAATGATTTTAATTCCCTATGGACTTCTATATTGTCAACATGTAATAAAGAAAACGGTAAATATAACTCTCTCACCATTATAGGTTATCCATTATTCATGACTACTAATACCATGATAGATATCAATTAATAGACCCTTTCTATTAGTTTTGGGGTGGATATATTGAATTTTAAACTCCACGACTCAATGAAATACCCACATTAGGATAAATATTTTACCATAATTGTTTTTTAATCACTTTATTCTTATAGGGAATAAATTGAATTTTTTTATGAAATAATTTGACTTGGATAATAATTAGAGACACATAAAGTTAAAAAAGACACTATTTTGTAAAATTATCTCCATCTGGAAATAGTTTCAAGTTAGGAATAATTTAAATATATTATTGACAATTATTTTGATGAGTTACTCAAATTAGTTGCTAATACATTTCTTTATATGTGTAGGTTTCCAACATAGAAAACACTATGCATAAAATATCACTAAAAACCCTATTAGTGAGAATTGAATCTTCTTCCATAAAAATATATATATTATTTTTAAAAGGAAAATGAAAAACTAAAAGTTCTTATTTCAAATAATTTTAAAATAAATAAATACTATCAACAACATAGAATTTTGTAATAAAATTATAAAGTGATAGGATAAATTTTAGGGGATATTTTAGGGATTATGCCTTCCACATTAATGAATATATCATTATTTAAAATAATTATAAACTAGTGATACATACCCAATTAAGGGTGAACCTAACCCTTCCAATAGTAGTGAAAAGTGAAGTATAAATACTAAATGGATCTGGAATAATTTAACCCATTTCAGACTCCCCATTGTTGTGTCCAATAAAATAGTCCTGAATAAAAAAAGATACAAAATTTCAATAAATGATAATGATTACTTTTAACAAATAGAAATCCATAATATATATATATTATTCATTGACTATAGGAGACTGAACCACGTATGTATCAACCTAAACATTACCATATTGACCTTTAGATTATGTTGGTATCTTTGCAAAACATACAACACCCGATTTAAACAAAAAATTATTTATTAATGTTTTGCCTATTTAATTAAATGTTACATTTTTAGATAGTTTATATAGAACTAAATAATTTTAAACCCATATAATATATTATATATTGTCATAAGATAAGAACAGACCCAATATTACACACAAATTAATATATTTTTATTAAAAGTCATTTTATGCCTTTTGATGGTGAACCCATTTTAAATCACATTTTGACCATTTTATAAATTTATTATTTCAAAATAAACTTATTCCTTAATTGAGATACATAAAATTTACATTGGGTTGAATTTTGTTTACTTTTCTGTGAAGATTCAATTTTTATGGGATAGTTAAAATACTGAATTTTAGTTAAATTTTTTTTTCATCTAATATATTTATTAGATTAAAATTATTATTTTAGTTGTATTTGATTTTTATTTAGATAAAATTTTTATCTAGGGATACAATTTTTGACATTGGAATAATTATGACTTTGAAATTGATTATAAAAACATAGTAATATATATGGTGTTTTACATTAAAAACTTGTATTGTCGTCCTACCACCAAGATGGATTATAAATTAATTTCTAAAAATTCTATGATTGTAATTTGAAAAAATCGATATCAGATTTCGAATCAAATTAATTTTTAATTTTTAATAATAAAAAAATTACCAAATATTTTAGTGAAACTGATTAAAATTAACTTCAACGATTAAGCTTAAAATAATCTTAATAAGAGACAAACCATAAACGTAAAGCCTCAAAAGAAAAAAAAAATTCAAATTAAATTGTATGGACATAAATAGAACCTATGCATTATTTTCTCTAATTGGTTCAATTATTTCGTCCACTTTAAACATGAAAAATGTGCATGTAATTTCCTTTTCCAAATATTACAACAGTGTCACTCTTCCACTATAAAAGGCCAACACTTATCCTCACTACACACACCAATAAAACCACTTTTGATCAATTAATATATTCTCAATTATATTCTCAAAATCAATACAATACACCTTGAATCCTTCATTCTTTCATAAATCCTTCCTTGGAATTCTTTTGGTACAGAAAAAATATATTTACCTTATGAAGAGGTAATGTCTTCTCTCTAGACTTTTAGTTTTATTTCTATTATCCACCCCCTAAAACCACCTTATTCATTTATTATATAACAAATAATATATCCTAAATTTACTATAATATTATTATGTCAATATTTCTATCTAAACTAACACACACCTTCATCTAATGGGTAAGGAATACAATGCTTCTGTGTACGGTGAACTACTCTGTCACGGAAAGATGATTGTTCATTTATCACATACCACATATAATGGTGGTCATTATGATGGAAAATATGTTTATATATGATATATATGATATTTTTAACGTCTTTATGATTTTTTAATTTTTATTTATAACATTAATTTATGCTTTACATCTTTTTTAAATTCAATAATTTCATTTTAGAAACTGTGGACTACCACCCCTTCAAAGAGATACGAGTCATTCATTCCATACATGAAGCATATAAAAGATATTATTAATAAAAATATGTAACATATATAACATATATATGATACTAAAATTATAGTATAAATAATTATCATTTATTTTTCATTCATTTAATATAATAATGAAATGAAAGTAGCATCGATGCGTACATACGACCTACCATCTCCATGAACAGTTCAGTTCATCTCAAATCTCCATTTATTATTTATTATTAATAATAGATATATACTAATCATATATGATAATTAATTCATTGTTTACATTCTAAATATGATGAAACCATTATCTAATTATTGATAAAAACAAACATGTTAAAACATACTCAAGAAAACTACACATTTAACCCTAGAATAATGAAATAAGTGAACGAGTGTTCAAAAAATGTAATAAAATATTATAAATAACTAATATAAGAAATTATAAACATCATTATGATTATGGTGTATGTTATTAAAATGTTTTAAACCACTATACATGAAGATAAATACCACACAACAAAAAGGAAGGATAAGGTATGAGAATTTTGTCTCAATTCACAATTTATTGAGACTTATTTGTTATTATGCACCAATTCACTGTTATTTACTGTGAATACTTAATTTTTAATGTTATAAAACGAATCCAATTATTCTAAAGATATTATAAGTTTCATTTAATGTCATACATTCTGGATATTAAGATTAAAATGTTTCAAAGTGGTATGGGAGACTTTATAATGATTAATGATTATTCTCCCTAAGAATGTTCATAAGGATAAACATTGTAATCTCACTTCTTTTTGTAATCATATTTCACTATAAATTTCCTTTAATATAAATATTTTTATTCTATTTATATTATTATTTCATAGATCATATATCGTTTCACATACAATGTTTAATTTTATAATTATTCAATTAAATATGGAAATATTGATAATTATGTATTATTTATTCAAGATGGATATTTAATAAGGCATATTGTTTATTAATTAAATAAAATACTAGATATGACTAATGCATTATATAGAAATGATTTTTAGATCTCCAAATTATTAAAGCTCTATGATGCATCAACACGTTCAGATGAGATGATTATGTTGGCGAAATTAAATAGGTTTCTACCTATTGTATTAAACTATCAAGAGGATGGATCTTAATAGTATTGATCCCGATGTACCTAATACATGACATCAAATAATTAATCATTTACTTCAATATATTTCATTTATTATTTATGGATGATATTTTTCATCGACATGTCTATGGATACATATCATTTCTGTTCATTGATTAAATTGAATGTTTTCAATTTATAAACTTTCAATATTTAATTTGACTTATCATGATAATTGAATTTAATGTGTTATCTTTTTCACATTTACATGTAAATTTATTATCATTGATTCATTATTTCTTTTTCTTTATTGAACTTTATTGATAATTTGAGCTCGGACTTATTACATTTCATTTCTCCATGAAATGAAGAATAAATATTTCAATAAGCTTACGAGGATTTATATTATTTTATATATTTACCTATCATGTATATAATTTCTATTTTCCAATGTATTATGGGTATCAGGTATGTAATTTTTAATTCCAAAACTGTTAATCCAATTTTTACTTTGGGATTTGATTCCTTCTAATTATTCTAATTTAGAAAGATAATGTATAGGCTCCAGGCATCTCTGGTAGCGGTGCTAATATTTGAATCAAATAATTTTAGCAAAAACCTTTGTAAATAGATTTAGAAAACATTGATTTGGGATAACAATCCTAAGACAGTCATTGAGGATAATTATGCAAAAACATCTGATAATTTTTGTAAGGTAGTTCTTATGTGGGTATTACTACAAATATGTTCCCTTATGGATACCACATGTGGATGTGGTTCTGGGAATAGTTCTTATGGTAATTTAAATTTCATTTTTAAACCTTAATGATGGATATAAAAGTAGTTATTTCCCCAATTTAACCAAATATTATGATTCAAATAGTTACAATTCTAAAGTTTATGTTATGGGCCAAACTATATTTTGAATTATATATTATGAGCTAATATAGTATATTAAATTGTTTGTAAATGCTTCATCAATGAACAAAAAATATTAATACTCATGGAAAATGAAGATATTTTCCCACTGAGGAAACCAATACAGCTGTTATTGGATCAGAGAAAATCAGGGGAATATTAGGGAAAATTAATCAGTTTAAGAAAAATAACCATTCATGAATGGATAAAAATATACTATGGAGATAATACCATATATTTTATCACATTATATGGAATAATCACCCACCATTTAGTGGGATTACAAATCCAATTATAGCTAAGGAATGTATTTATTCTGTAGAAAAGATATTTATAGCCTTGAAATGCAGTGAAAAGGAAAAGTTACACTTGCAGTATATTTTCTCCAAGGTGATGAATATAAATGGTGGTATCTAATATCAGATACAAGATATTAAGAAATAATTTATATCGTTTAATGGAGGACTTTTGAGGAGAATATATTTAATAAATACTTCCCTCAGGGTCAATAAATTGAGATAAAGAACAATTTCTATAACTTAAAGGAAAAAGAATAAGAGTGTGTTTCATATTATAAAACTACATTTACAAGGATATATAGGTATGATATTTATTATATACACAACACATTGTGTAATTTTTTCCACTTATTTTAAGGTCTTAATCCAAATCTCTGAAGGGAACTGGTTTCTCAGAAATTTTCATCACATGAAGAGATAGTGTTATATGCTATTATGATGGAGAAATTATTTTTTATAATCAATTTATTCTTGGGAAATATATAGAATAAAAGTTTTTATAAGAATCATAAAAATGGGAATACATCTATGAAGATTAATAAAACTAAACATTTTACATCTTGCAATAATTGTGGGAAGAAGCACCCTTGTAAATGTTTTACAAGACTGGGAGTTTCTTATAAGTGTGGGGATAGGGGTCACATGGATCATGAGTGAAATGGGAAGAATTAAATAACGACTATACATTGTTTCAAATATAGGTAGGTGGGGAATTATGAAATAAAATATCCATAGGGTTAGGGGAATCGACCCAGGAAAGGTAAAAGATGAAATGGACAAGCTTATGTTATCGGTATAGTAGAGTTATAAGTACCAAATGATGTGGTGGAAGGTATATTAATCCAACATTCAAATTTATCTAATGCGTTATTTGATTCTGGATCTTCTTGCACTTTTATATCTAACCGGTTTTCAAAGAAAATTAGTTATTTCCCTTTTGATTTAATAAGAGATTTTTCGATCAAAAAAACTAATGGAAGTGTCATTACAAAAACATATGTATCATTCAATCCCAATATTGAAAAAGAAATGTTACTTATGTGTTAACCTTGTTATAATAACCTTGGTTTTATTTGGTATTATCCTTGGTATATAATAGCTCTTGAAATGTGGTGAAAAATATATTGAAATAGACTGTAAATTATAATTTTGGTATAAGTATTAGAATCCCTCATCTTTATATTATTATATTCCTCTCATGATTCTTGTTTATATCAACCATCTATAACACTACTAAGTGAAATTATTTAGGAGGAAGAGAAAACAATGTCTAGTGAAGAAGAATGAATTATTCAAATCATGGATGAACCAATTGTGCAGGAATACGATGATGTATTTCCTTAGGATTTACCTAGAAATAACATAAGAAATGAGTTTTAATTCTCCTTTAAATTAATCCCCGATGTAAGGACAATATAAATTACTCCCTACATAATGTTCACTAAATAATTTGTAGGTTTTAAGAAATAACTAGATGATTTTTGTAATATATGATTTATTCACCCTAGTGTTTCACCGTTGAGTGCCCATATCCTCTCTGTTACAAATAAATATAGATCCTTGAGGTTGTGTGTTTATTATATGGAAATCAATATAATTAGAATAAAGAAGAAGTATCATATACCATGAATTGATTACATGTTTTTTCAACATCAAGGAGCCCAATATTTTTCGAAGATTTATCTTCATTGAGACAGTCAATAATTATGACTGAGGAATGAAGTCATTCCATAGATAGCTTCTGAGAAGAGGAATGGGCATTACTAGTTTATAGTAATTCCATTTTTCTAACTAATGAAACCTCTATTTTTATGGACATAATGATTATGGTATTTAAGGAATATCATGATGAATTTTTTTGTATAAAATATATATATTGAAGGGTACTCTATGACCTACGAGGACCATGAGAATCACTTGAGGACCATTCTTAAAAATCTTTCAAGAGAATAGTTATATGGAAAATTATGTAAATGTGATTTATGGAACCAGAAGTCTATTTTATTTGTTATATTGTCTCTAAATAAAGAATATTATTTTATCCTTGAATGAAAATGGTATTTGGATAATGGCCTACGTCAATAGTCATAATAGTGGTATTTAGTTTTAATTGTTTGGAAGGATATTGTAACATCCCGAGATTTTATGAGCTATATTATTTTTAATTTCTATAATGTGTTCTATTTTATACTACACTAAGATTAGCTTGTTCTGTACACCATATTATCTTGAAGTATACGCAACACTATTCTTGGATCGTGTTACACAAAATTTCAAGTTCGTTTGATAGAAGTCATTCTACGCAACATTGAGTGTATATATATATATTCAATGTATAAATGAAATATTGTTGGATTATGTTATACAAAACAACGAAGGAGTCTTTCACAATACGCAACCCTGACTTGGCTTGCTTTACACGCAATCACGTCCTTCCTCGATAGCTTGCGTTATACGTAATACCGAGTTTAACTAAACAATGATATGCTATTAAAATATTACTAAAACTAGCTGTTATTAATAGTAATAACCACTTTTTGAAATTTTATAAATTTTATTTTTCAAAATAGACATCATTTTTGGATTTCTAATATCGAAATTAGCCTAGGGTGAAATTTTGGTATTTTTCTGAAAACATTCAATTTTTGATGAATAGTGAAAACCATGGATTACTATTTAATAATAGAATTTTTATTTAAATTAATTATTTATTTTATTTAAATTTATTTTAGGTCAAAATTGATACATAATACCTATATATATGTTCAATTTAATACATTGGAGTCAGTTTATAGTAATTTTAGATATATAAAAGTTTTATTGAACTTTTGACCGTCTTTTACCCACCTCCTACGAAAATTTGCAAATTTACATAAAACGTAATTTTACCAATATTGTCAATGGAATTTCAAAAATCTGAGAGACACTGTTGATGTCAGTAAGTAAAATGTGGTTCAATGAGATGAAAATAATTTTTGGTGAATAGTATCTTTTTACTTTTTTTACCATGGTTAAAAGTAAATATGGTAATTAAGGGAAGAAATGATATTATTATTACGCTAAAACATGACCTAATTCTATGGGATAAGTTTAATTAGACCAAAAACAACATTAGGGATAAAATATTACCCTTCAGGTCCACTTGGATTAGATTAAGACATTTAATATTATTTTATTTAAAAAATAGTTAAAATAGTTAAAATCAATGATTAATAACTAAAACATTTTTAATATAGGGTAATACATAAGATAAATTCGACTATAAATATTAATTATAATTTAAAATTATTTCCTACATAATGGTATTTTATTTTTGATTTTTAGACTTTAAAAAATTTAATTTATTTATGACACAATAATGATGCAGTAATTATATTATTAATGAAATATTGACATAATTGATGTTATAAATACACAAATTAATGTAATTTGAGACTTTTTATGAATTCCAATAATTTTATATGTTAATATGACATTCTAGTATTGATTTAATTAACTTTTTTCGAAATAATAGTTCTGTTATGATTTTCACAAAAATCAATTACCAAATAGTGTCAAAATTGACATAAAATAGTTTTTAAAACAAATATTATATTATTAATTGTTATTTTATTCATAAAAAACTATGGTTCGGCAAAAGGACTTATATAAGGTTATATATATTAATAATAAACAACTTGGGGTTCCTTTGGCTTGTTATTGTATGTTTATTAACCTTATAGTGTAAGAAAATAAGAAGACACAGTAAAATTTAAATTATCTAACATAAAGTTAAATCAAAATGGTAAGGTTAAAATAGAACCCTAAACTTGTCTAAATTATATTGGATGAGAGTATTTATACCCACCCCCACCTCAGATTCGAAATAAATCAATTTGGAACTGTTAAAAACCGAATATGACTTTATAAAAAAATAATATATTTAGTTTTTCCTAAGGTGCCCCTCTCCTCCCTTATAAAAGGGCACCTCCTCACTCTCTTCCTCATACCACATTGAGCCTTCATGCTCATCCAAACCCCTCAAAATTATCTTCTACACTTACCTAGATATATCCTAGAGGTCTTGGTCTTCTTCAGATACCAATTTTAGTGCCCTAAAAGGAGGTCTCAAAGAGGTGCTTCAAAGAAGAGGTAATGTCCGTTACCGATTCTTTCAACTTTATTTCTTCTTCCACTTCTTCTTCTTTAGTTGTTTCATTATGAAGTAATAACATCAGTATCACTCATATACTGATATGTTATTATAGGTATTAAACAACCCTATTTCACTATCTATCCATCCTACGGAAAATGAAATCATCACGCGTACGTACGTACAGAATACCGTCTCCACGCCGTGGTGTAATATATTTTCCCACCATCACCTTACATAGATGGGTATAATGGTGCAAATAAATAACTATATATGATTACTTTAAAGTGTTATTGATTCTGAAATAGTATAAATACACTCTAATACAATTCCACGGTCATAGGAATGATATCATCGCTCGTGCATATGTACGGAATACAGTCTCCACAAACGCGATGAGATTCATTTTCCATGATTAACCATTCAAGAGAGATTATAAAGTATATATAATGAAGAATAATGAAATATATGACATAATTAAGCTACTTGATTTATGTATAAGTATACATATATATATATATATCATCTACTTACTTCCATTCAATTCAATAAGGAAACAAAAACAGCGTCCATGCATATGTACGGCCTACCGTCTCCATGAACGGTGTATTTCATTCCTTTTATCGATCAATAATATATATGTATATGATGAATATATATTATATATAAATCATTTTTTTCATTATGGAATTATGTAAATCAGGATATAAGTAATAATATCAAGAACAACAAGTCGAAACACATACGATAAATGAAATGATTTTACCCAAAATGCTGTTTTAACATGGAATTTACAAAATAACGTGTAATATAAAGTCATAACTAAAACATATATGATATCATAGAAATTAATATGATTATTTAATAATTCGATGACATTATTTAAATCATTATACAGGAGTTTCGGATCCATACAAAGCATATCATACCTAAGGTAAGGGATAACTTTTCCAATCTCGTTCTTATCCGAGATTGTTTATTCGTAAGTATTTTGTCACGACCCGCCCTCGGGGTCCGTGCCGTGACTACCCCAAGCCCGCCTTCTATAGGCCTGGGGCTGGCGACTAGCACCAAGGCGTAAATCCCGGTAAAAAGGGAAGGCATTGCCTTTGTAAAGTAAACAAACACCACAGAGTAAGCAAGCGGAAAGTAAACACTAAGCAAAAGTAGTGTACAACTGAAAGTGTAGAAAAGTAAATGGGCCAGTATACAAACCCAACTGAAAGTAAAGTACAACTCGAAAGGGAAAACAACAACTGAAAAGTAAAAGCCGCTACACCGTGCTGTCCACCGGAAATCCCACCTGAAGGGTGGGTACAGATAGCTCCACAGCTCCACGGGTTCCGCCGTCCGCTCCGAGCACGTCCCGCCCAGTGGTCCACCTCCGGGTACCATCCCGCTCTGCAAGCCTCAGCTAAGGTCAACGCTGTCCGTCGTCTACAACCAACCCAACGTAGTGCGGGCAAAGCCCGTGCAGGGGTGAGTATAATCTACTTAGTAGGGACCCCGAGACCCCTGAAGGTCTCTCAAATCCACAAATGATAAACCACGAAGAAAGGTACAATCACGAAGTAACAACCGACACTTCTTAGGTATATGCCCATACATATACCTAAGTCATCAATTTCAAATACGCTCCAACCTCCGAGCCCAAGTATAACTCAGTCCACACAGGAAAGCAAACGTATTCCACACAGTAAAGCAAAACGAAATCCACACAGGAAAGTAAATGTATTCCACACAGGAAAGCAAAATGAAATCCACATAGGAAAGTAAACATAATCCAGACAGGATAGCACAACACAATCCACACAGGAAAGCAACAGGATTCATCTCACACAGGTATACTTCTTCAAAGGGCGATAAAGATGATCTCTGATCCATCTAAGTCGTCGGACCCACGTAGGATCGATAGGTAACTAACCCTCGCAAAAGACCCACACAGGATCGGGCCCACATAGGACCTGTAGATAATCACTGCAAAGACCCACACAGGATCGGGCCCACACAGGACCTGTAGGCGCTGGTTCACACAGGACCGCTGAGCGCAAAGACCCACACAGGATCGGACCCACACAGGATCGGGCCCACACAGGACCTGTAGCACTGATCCACGTAAGATCGCTGAGTGTTGTAGTCGTCGTCGTCAAATCCACAAAGGATCTCTGTACTGTCGTTGTCGCAGTCACAGTAGCAGTAGCAGCAGTAGTAGTCACAGTAACAGTCGCAACCAGCACTAGGGTTCCCGCACACAGCAAGCTTGTTCGGAGGGTCCGCTCCACGAGCCGAGAGCCTGATACATCAACTGTCACAAAGTCCATAGTTGATGTATCCAAAAGTTCCGTATTGACAACAGGAACTCAAAGCAACAGACGGCGCGTCGATCGGACGCCCGGTCTGAGAGTTATTTGCATTTTCGTCCCCAGGGCCCTGTTGGTTTTTAAGGCAAAACCAACCCGACCGTACTCCATCTGCGTCCAAACCTCGGGCGGAGTATGCCAAAAGATCCGTCTCACTAAGAGGAACACAACGCGGCTGACAACACGTCAATCGGACGTCCGTAGCTCAAGATATGAGCGTTTCCGCTCCGAAGGCCCGGTTGGTTTCGTGAGCGAACCAACCCGGCCGAACTCAAAGTAATCCGAAATCTTGAGTGCGATATACCGAAACGACTGCCTCGATCCAAGGATCGCATTGCCGCAGACGGTTCGTCGATCGGAGGTCCGTGGCTCAGGTTATGGCCAAAAGACCGAATCTGATCCGAAACGGGGGGTCCGGGGCCGGGCCGACCCGGCCCGACCCCCCCTGGGCCGGCCCGACCGGGTCGACCCGACCCGGTCCGCTGGACCCGGCCCGGCCGGTGGCGGCGCGGCAGCGTGGCGGCGCGACCTGGCCAGTGGCGGCGCGGTCCGGCCAGCGGCGGCGCGGCCAGCGTGCCGCGCATGTGCCGCACGTGGGGGGTGAACCCCCCCCCCTTTTTCCGGATCTCGGCCGGACGCGGGACCCGCGGGTCCCGCCTCCTGTCCAAACCGGCGGCCGGCGTGGCCGGCCGCCTTCCTCTTCTCCGCCGCGGCCGTAGCCGCGGCTCCTCTTGGATCACCGGCGGCCGGCGAGGCCGGCCGCCCCTGGCTGTTCCGCCGCAGCCGTAGGGCCGCGGCCCACCCGATCTCCGGCGCCCGTGGCTGCTCCGCCGCGGCCGTAAGGCCGCGGCCCTTCCTGATTCCCAGCGGCCGGCGAGGCCGGCCGCCCCTAGCTCCTCCGCCGCGGCCATAGGGCCGCGGCTGTTCTGATCTTTGGCGGCCGGCGAGGCCGGCCGCCTCTTGGTGCTCCGCTGTGGCCGTCCGGCCGCGGTTCTACTTTTTCCGCCGGTGGCCGGTTTTCCGGCCGCCCCGTCTTGCTCGGTCCTTGTAAGATTTTCGCAGCATAACGATGTCGCGCCCCACCGCCACGGCCCGACTCCGGCCGCGGTCTCATCCGATCTCAAAGGTGCGGATTTATAGCGTCGCGGTTCTTCGTCGTGACCCAAACCGGCCTTAAATAATTCTTTTCGCGCGGTGCAATGGTACCGTGTTACCCCGCTTCAAACCACAATAAAACTAAACCATGATGGGAGGAGGATCGGCCGTGTTTGTGCGGTCCGGCCTCCTCCCGTTAGTTTGTTATCAATTGGCATAGTTATACTTGAGGAATGTCAAATAAAATGTAAACAACGAACTCAAGAACCCCTACCTTGATAGTCGCACGTTGACGTAGTCGTGGAATATCGGTGTCGATTCCTTTGACGTCGGAGGAAGAGTCGTTGTCGATGGCGTTCGTCGCGGAAAACCGTCGCGGAAGAGATGACGCGGAAGAAGAACGTCACATCGCAGATATGGCATCGCGGATGAACCGTGTTCTTCGGCGAAGAAGTTCTTCGTTGAAGAACGGCGTTCTTCGTGTTCTTCGTCGAGGTTGAAGAAGATGAAGAAACAAGAAGAACCTTCCCAACTCTCTCTCAAGGAGACAAAAACTATAAAATAAGTCTCTATCTTATTTTATTAACACTACAACACACTAGAATTTCAAGAGTTTGAAATTCAAAACACACACACAACTCACCTTAATTAAGTCTAAAGTTATAACTTAAGATATCATAACTTATGATAGAGTTGAGGGGTTTTAGAGGATATGAAGAGGTGGGGTTCGTGTGGGCCCCACCACCCTCATAACCTCCCAAGGGAGGTTGGGTGGTTACCCAACATCCAACAAGAGATATCACTTAGAGTAAAATAATAAAAATTGTAGTGTAATAACAATGTAAACATCCACAATTTTTATTATCAACACTCACATGAACGAAACTCTAGAACAGGAGTTCCTAAGCGTTTACCGGCGCTACGGTTCCATCGGTGCCCCCGGAATTCGATTCCGGGCACCGGTTCAAAAGTTAAAAAATCATGCTCGTTCGTTCACTGAACGTACCCGAGCCAAACTTCGGAAATTGATTCCGGGCACACCGGGCCTCAGAATCAGGTGCTGTCAGAAACCGCACTCTTGTAAAATTCCAAAGAAAATTAAGAAAAAATTTCCCTTGAATTTTACGGGTCTTTACATTACTCCAACCTCAGGGCTTTACGTCCCCGTAAAGATACATCAAAAACTAGGGAAACAAATGAGGGTACTGAGCACGCATCTTAGCCTCCCGCTCCCATGTGCTCTCCTGGAGATTCCCGTGCTGCCATCTAATGCACACAAAAGGAATCGATCGCCACGCAGGACCCGCTCATGTCGATCCTCTATCTCCACCGGGACCTCCGTAAAAGTCGCCCCATCATCAACGTCAAGCTCTCCATGGTCAATGATGTGCGTCGGGTCGTGCACGTATCTCCTCAGCTGAGACACGTGGAAGACATCGTGCACCCAGTGCAACTGAGGTGGTAGAGCCAGGCGATAAGACACCTCACCAATCTTGCTGAGGACCTGGAAGGGTCCGGTGAAGCACAGAGATAACTTTCCGCCTCGGCCAAATCTCTGAATACCACGTCGAGGTGAGACCCGCAAGAAGACGTGGTCGCCATCCTCGAACTCCAGTGGCCTCCGCCTCCTGTCAGCGTATGACTTCTGCCGGCTCTGAGCTGACCTCATCCGCTCCTGGATGACCTGGACCATCTCTGTCGTGGCCTGGACCATCTCCGGTCCCACTAGTGCTGACTCCCCAGGGTCTTTCCAGCACAAAGGAGATCTACAAGGTCGGCCGTACAATGCCTCGTACGGTGCCATCCCGATGGTGGATTGGTATCTGTTGTTGTACGCGAACTCCACCAAGGGTAGGTGGTCCTCCCAGTTACGACCAAAGTCGAGGACACATGCGCGGAGCATGTCCTCGAGAGTCTGAATGGTCCTCTCCGTCTGACCATCCGTCTGAGGGTGAAATGCTGTGCTCAGTCGTAGCTGCGTCCCGAACGCCTCCTGTAACCCCTTCCAAAGTTGGAAAGTAAAGCGAGCATCTCGATCGGAGACGATAGATGATGGCACACCGTGGAGCCGCACAATCTCCTGAACGTAGAGACGTCCCAAGCTCTCCACTGAGCCCTGCTCTCTGATGGGTAAGAAGTGTGCCGACTTGAGGAGTCGGTCAACAATCACCCAGATGGAGTCGTGACCTCTGGAAGTGCGTGGAAGTCCAGTCACGAAATCCATAGATATGCCGTCCCACTCCCACTCCGGAACCTCCAAAGGTTGTACCAAGCCCGCTGGTACCTGATGCTCTGCCTTCACCTGCTGGCAGGTGAGGCATCGAGAAACGAACTCTGCTACTGCCTTCTTCATTCCCGGCCACCAGTGCTGTCGTCTGAGGTCCTGGTACATTTTCGCCACTCCAGGATGTACCGCCAAAGGAGAAGTGTGAAACTATCTCAGCACTTCCTCTCGCAAAGCGACTGGTACCATGGTACGTCCTCTGAAAAGGATGTCGTGTTCTGCTCCAAGGGGGAAACCATCAGGTGCATGTCCCGAGGATATCTGTGCACGCTGTGTCTCCCAGTCAGCGTCCCCACGTTGTGCCTCCCTGACTCGCTGCAGTAGTGGAGGAGTGACTATGTGAGACTGAAGGAAGTCTGCTCCATCTCTATCCACAACGGATATCTGCAAAGAGGCTAGGTGCAAAGATTTCTCCTTTGCCGAAAAGTGAAATCTGGTCTCATCCCCTAGATGAACCACGTTCCTTACCTAATACAGTCAATTCCGTCATGATTAGTTAATTTATGGCACGGATGACATCGTAAGGCCTCGACACTGCTACCAAAAGGTCCAACCGTTACTCTCGCCTCTAAGGGTCGAGTCACACTGTCGGCATCAGTGTGAGGTTACTGGGTCCCCTCCAGTTGAAATCTCGAAAGTGAGGGTCAAGTAAACAGTTTAACCGGGACCACTCAGTATCAATCAAATAAAAGGACAGTAAAGCAAACAAAGATAAGTGTCTTTTTATTATTGCAGCTCATAGTACAAGACACGAATACAAAAGAAAAATGGAACTAGAAGTACAAGGGATGTATCCACTAGTTCCTCTCCTGTCCACCTGCTCTCGGAGCTCTACTGCCTTATCCACTACTCTGCTGTTGCTCAAGCACTCGCCACTGCTTCTGTCTCAGTGGCTCCTCTAACACCCACTGATCAATCGTACGAGGAGTCGGACAGTCACGTGCCAGGTGACCCTTCCCGCCGCAGGAGTAACATTGTCCGTTTCTGGCACGCCTGGCTCTGACCCCACCTCGGGTGCCCTGCACCACCGGTCCTAAATCCCGAGATCTTCCAACTGCTAGTCTGGTCCTCCAGGACCTCTGCATCATCTGTCTACTGCCCACAGATGACTCGGCTACTGATCGAAAAACACGCGGAAAAGGCAGAAGCTCCTGTACACGCTCGGGGTGTAGAGCTACTGGCACAAACTCCACACTGAAGAAGGTCTCGAAGTCTTCCCATGCGAAGTTCATCCCGACGCAAAACGGAAACAAGTGGCTCCACCACCTGCCTGCTGCTGCCTGAAGGAGGCTGGCAGCAAAGATCACCATGAAGTCTGACGGCGTCCCCATTAGTCTGAAGACTCCCACCACAGCCTCCAGCCAGTCCTCTGCTGCCTGGGGATCCGTCTCCCCACGAAACCTGGGCGGTCGCTGGCGCTGAAACTCATGCAGTGCGCTGAGGCGACGTGCATCGTCAGCGGCTGCTGCTGGAAGCATCGGGGGCTCGGCGGGTAGAGCTACCGCCGGTGCCACTGCTGACAAAGGGCCCTACACCGAGGCCTCGTCGCTCGGTGGGCTGTCGTCACGCTCGACTCTCGGAACCCTAGCTGGCTGCCATCGTGGGGCCATCCTGAAAAGGAAACAGGTGCGCCACGGTCAGAACAGTATACCTGGTGAGCTGATATAAGTAATCACAAAGAAAACATTGAAACACACACGCAATCAATGTTTTCGTGCATTAAGTCGGAAATCAGAAGTCAGGGTCCTAGTGTACGGATACGTCGGCCGCCGCACCAACACTGGACTCCCTGGACTGATAACCACACTCAATACGCTAAACATTATTGCTTCACATAGAAAAGATCAGAGTTCGCGGTAGAACCGAACTCCTTTGATACCAATTGTCACGACCCGCCCTCGGGGTCCGTGCCGTGACTACCCCAAGCCCGCCTTCCATAGGCCAGGGGCTGGCGACTAGCACCAAGGCGTAAATCCCGGTAAAAAGGGAAGGCATTGCCTTTGTAAAGTAAACAAACACCACAGAGTAAGCAAGCGGAAAGTAAACACTAATCAAAAGTAGTGTACAACTGAAAGTGAGGAAAAGTAAATGGGCAAGTATACAAACCCAACTGAAAGTAAAGTACAACTCGAAAGGGAAAACAACAACTGAAAAGTAAAAGCCGCTACACCGTGCTGTCCACCGGAAATCCCACCTGAAGGGTGGGTACAGATAACTCCACAGCTCCACGGGTTCCGCCGTCCGCTCCGAGCACGTCCCGCCCAGTGGTCCACCTCCGGGTACCGTCCCGCTCTGCAAGCCTCAGCTAAGGTCAACGCTGTCCGTCGTCTGCAACCAACACAACGTAGTGCGGGCAAACCCCGTGCAGGGGTGAGTATAAGCTACTCAGTAGGGACCCCGAGACCCCTGAAGGTCTCTCAAATCCACAAAGGATAAACCATGAAGAATGGTACAATCACGAAGTAACAACCGACACTGCTTAGGTATATGCCCATACATATACCAAATTCATCAATTTCAAATACGATCCAACCTCCGAGCCCAAGTACAACTCAGTCCACACAGGAAAGTAAACGTATTCCACACAGGAAAGCAAAAAAAAATCCACACAGGAAAGTAAACGTATTCCACACAGGGAAGCAAAACGAAATCCACACAGGAAAGTAAACCTAATCCACACAGGATAGCACAACACAATCCACACAGGAAAGCAACAGGATTCAGCTCACACAGGTATACTTCTTCAAAGGACGATAAAGATGATCTCTGATCCATCTAAGTCGTCGGACCCACGTAGGATCGATAGATAACTAACCCCCTCAAAAGACCCACACAGGATCGGGCCCACGTAGGACCTGTAGATAATCACCGCAAAGACCCACACAGGATCGGGCCCACACAGGACCTGTAGGTGCTGGTTCACACAGGACCGCTGAGCGCAAAGACCCACACAGGATCGGACCCACACAGGATCGGGCCCACACAGGACCTGTAGCACTGATCCACATAGGATCGCTGAGTGCTGTAGTCATCGTCGTCGAATCCACACAGGATCTCTGTACTGTCGTCGTCGCATTCACAGTAGCAGTAGCAGCAGTAGTAGTCACAGTAACAGTCGCAGCCAGCACTAGGGTTCCCGCACACAGCAAGCTTGTTCGGAGGGTCTGCTCCACGAGCCGAGAGGATGATACATCAACTGTCACAAAGTCCAGAGTTGATGTATCCAAAAGTTCCGTATTGACAACAGGAACTCAACGCAACAGACGGCGCGTCGATCGGACGCCCGGTCTGAGAGTTATTGGCATTTTCGTCCCCGGGGCCCGGTTGGTTTTTAAGGCAAAACCAACCCGACCATACTCCACCTGCATCCAAACGTCGGGCGGAGTATGCCAAAAGATCCGTCTCACTATGAGGAACACAACGCGGATGACGGCACGTCAATCAGACGTCCGTAGCTCAAGATATGAGCGTTTCCGCTCCGAAGGCCAGGTTGGTTTCGTGAGCGAACCAACCCGGCCAAACTCAAAGTAATCCGAAATCATGAGTGAAATAAACCGAAATGACCGTCTCGATCCAAGGATCTCGTTGCCGCAGACGGTCCGTCGATCGGAGGTCTGTGGCTCAAGTTATGGCCAAAAGGCCGAATCTGATCCGAAACGGGGGGTCCGGGTCCGGGCCGACCCGAACCGGTTCGGACCGACCAGGTCCGCTGGACCCGGCCCGGCCGGTGGCGGCGCGGCGGCGCGGCCCGGCCAGCGGCGGTGCGGCCAGCGTGCCGCGCATGTGCCGCACGCGGGGGTGAACCCCCCCCCCCTTTTTTCCGGATCTCGGTCGGCCTAAGGCCGGCCGTTTCTTTAAACACGCGGGACCCGCGGGTCCCGCCTCTTGTCCAAACCGGCGGCCGGCGCGGCCGGCCGCCTTCCTCTTCTCCCCTGCGGCCGTAGCCGCGGCTCCTCTTCTCCGCCGCGGCTGTAGCCGCGGGTCCTCTTCGATCACCGGCGGCCGGCGAGGCCGGCCGCCCCTGGCTGTTCTGCCGCGGCCCACCCGATCTCTGGCGCCGGCAAGGCCGGCGCCACTGGCTGCTCCGCCGCGGCCGTAAGGCCGCGGCCCTTCCTGATTCCCGGCGGCCGGCAAGGCCGGCCGCCCCTAGCTCCTCCGACGCGGCCATAGGGCCACGGCTGTTCTGATCTCCGGCGGCCGGTGAGGCCGGCCGCCTCTTGGTGCTCCGCCGTGGTCGTCCGGCCGCGGTTCTTCTTTTTCCGCCGGTGGCCGGTTTTCCGGACGCCCCTTCTTGCTCGGTCCTTGTAAGATTTTCGCAGCGTAACGACGTCGCGCCCCACCGCCACGGCCCGACTCCGGCCGCGGTCTCATCCGATCTCAAAGGCGCGGAATTATAGCGTCGCGGTTCTTCGTCATGACCCAAACCGGCCTTAAATAATTCTTTTCGCGCGGTGCAATGGTACCGCGTTACCCCGCTTCAAACCACAATAAAACTAAACCACGATGGGAGGAGGATCGGCCGTGTTTGTGCGGTTCGGCCTCCTCCCGTTAGTTTGTTATCAATTGGCTTAGATATACTTGAGGAATGTCAAATAAAATGTAAACAACGAACTCAAGAACCCCTACCTTGATAGTCGCACGTTGACGTAGTCGTGGAATATCGGTGTCGATTCCTTTGACGTCGGAGGAAGAGTCGTTGTCGATGGCGTTCGTCGCGGAAAACCGTCGCGGAAGAGATGATGCGGAAGAAGAACGTCACGTCGTGGATATGGCGTCGCGGATGAACCGTGTTCTTCGGCGAAGAAGTTCTTCGTTGAAGAACGGCGTTCTTCGTGTTCTTCGTCGAGGTTGAAGAAGATGAATTAACAAGAAGAACCTTCCCAACTCTCTCTCAAGGAGACAAAAACTATTAAATAAGTCTCTATCTTATTTTATTAACACTACAACACACTAGAATTTCAAGAGTATGAAATTCAAAACACACACACAACTCACCTTAATTATGTCTAAAGTTATAACTTAAGATATCATAACTTATGAAGGAGTTGAGGGGTTTTAGAGGATATGAAGAGGTGGGGTTCGTGTGGGCCCCACCACCCTCATAACCTCCTAAGGGAGGTTGGGTGGTTACCCACCTTCCAACAAGAGATATCACTTAGAGTAAAATAATAAAAATTGTAGTGTAATAACAAAGTAAACATCCACAATTTTTATTATCAACACTCACATGAACGCATCTCCAGAACAGGAGTTCCTAAGCGTTTACCGGCGCTACGGTTCCATCGGTGCCCTCGGAATTCGATTCCGGGCCCCGGTTCAAAAGTTAGAAAATCCCGCTCGTTCGTTCACTGAACGTACCCAAGCCAAACTTCAGAAAGTGATTCCGGGCACACCGGGCCTCGGAATCAGGTGCCATTAGAAACCGCGCTCTTGTAAAATTCCAAAGAAAATTAAGAAAAAATTTCCCTTGAATTTTACGGGTCTTTACATATTTACTGGGGTTATTGTTCTCATCCATGTCCATGTTTCCTAAAAATGGTTTCATTTATGTTTAAAGTACATTTTACACATTTTTTACTTTTACTACATGGTATGTCTGGAATCTTTCTTTTACGAGGTAGTTTTTGACTTTTCCGGCAAAAGTACGAGAAGAATGTTTTTTTAACTTATACAGCATGAAAGAATTTTTTTATGGTTTTATAAAGCCTTATTTTCATGAAACTTCCACCAAAATATTTCATGACTATTTTCAACAAAATCTCTTTCTTTTAAAATTGCATGGCGTTTTGTGATAAGAAATTGATTTTGAAGAAGAAAGGATATTTTCCTCAAGAATTCATTTCAAGTGTTTTATCAAAACCATTTTCCATCTAAGATGACATTATTTCATATGTGTATGTTTCAAGTATAATTTCACTATGATTTTTCATGGTTTCACTTTTCTTATGATGAAGTTTCCATTTGTTTTATATGGATTATGAGATGATGGGATGATGTTTATGAAACCCATTTTATTCATTGGGTTATGATGAATGTTTTAAGTTTATTTTGTGGAACAAGTAAGAATGATTTAATTATGAGATGGGTGGGACCTATATCTCCCTCCAATGCATTGGGTAAAGATTTATATCTCATGAGATAGAAATGGCTGAAATGGTAAGTTAATCCGGTTCAGTGTTACAGGACTGAAACTAGGAGTGAACTTGATTCAGAAAGGGACTATGTCCACTAAGATGGTCTTGGGAGCAATGCCTTGGCTAATATTGAAATCATAACATGTGCTTAATGGGTACCACAATTACATGTTTTATTCCCATTCTATTTTATCATGATTGATGTTCCCTTATGATATATTCCTTACGTACTTCCAAGATTCATGTCTTTGCTCATGATTTTGATGTTTAGATTTTATGTTCAAGTTTTTGCATTCAAATGTTTATGGATTGTTTTATGTTCTCTATGTTTACCCTTACTGGAATTTGAGGTCACCCCTTTTATGTTTTCGTTTCCCCATGATATAAAGAATGGTTATTAGGTAAGAAAAAAAGGGGAACATCTTTATAGGAGATGTTGAAGATATTTCACCATGATTAGAAGATTATATTCCACGTTTCCAAAGACACTAAACTATTACGGTCCTTGTGTGTCTGTTTCTATTATATTGAAATTATTCTGCAAAAGTAATGTAATTTCCATGTATGTCAAGTTTCGGGTCTCAACTGTTGGTATTAGAGGAAAGAATTAGTCAACCTTTGGAAACTAGAATGTGAAAACATTAGTGAGATCCCTAGAGATATTTCTAAGGTATGTCTAGGGATGTCTCTAAGGTTAAGTATATGTATAGGCTATAGTCCTAGAATTTCACTAACGATGATAGAATTAAACCTATGATGATAGATATTGAAGGTACTCCCCCTTTATTATTTTTTTCCCTAGCATGGTATTTGCCTCTCACACTATTATTTTTGGGTTTTAGACGATGGCTGGAACCCGAAGGAACTGTGTTGATCAATGTAATGGACAATGCAATGATTTTCCTCCTGAACAAACCAATGTTATGGGAGATGAAGTGCACAATCATATTTCTATACTTACACAGGCTATGAATCATTATGGGTTTCCAAATGAGCGGAGAATGGGAAACATTATATTGAATCCTTCATGAGGCAGCGTCCACCTTCGTTCAACGGGACTTCTGATCCCTTAGTGGCTGAACTATGGATCAGTACTACTGAAAAGATATTTTCAGTTCTACAATATTATGACCATGATAAAGTCACCTTAGCAATATATCGTTTGGAAGGTGATGCTGATAAATGGTGGAATCTTATCAAGAATACGTGGCAATTAGATGAAATTGAGTCCATGGAATGGGACGAGATCAAGAGCTTGTTTTTCAGTAAGTACTTCCCTCGTATTATTCTAAAACAGAAGGAAAAGGAGTTTCATGAGCTTAAGAAGAAGGATAAAGAATCTGTTGGTATATACGAGGCGAATTTTACATGGCTTGCAAGGTATGCATCCGGATTTATCATTCAACCTGAAACTAAAGATGATCGATTCTTCAGTCGATTAAAACCAAGTCTTCCAAGGGTATTAGCTATAAGAGACTTCAGTAGCTATGAAGAAATTGTTCGTTGTGCAATCAAGGTAGAACTAGAAGTTGGTGTAACATATCAATCTCATGGTTTTGAAAAGAAACGAAAGATGGAGTTCAAGGAGAAATCTCAGAACAATGGTGAAAAGAATATGAATGTTTCTTTATGCTCAAAGTGTAGAAATAATCGTGGTGGAGATTGCCTAAAAGGTACTAGAAAATGTTTTATGTGTGGAAAAGAAGGTCATCGAGTAGTTGATTGTCTATGTAATGGGAAAAAGGTTGCTAATGATGTGAATATAGAAAAGACTACAGAGAACTCTCCACCAACACTTCAACGCTTCAAGTGCAAGGAAATGGGGCATTATGCTAATCAATTCCCTAATCCATGGGTTAATGATGACCAACGTGAGCAACCTCTTAAGGCAAAGGATAAAGGGAAGTCACATGCGATCAGTATTTGCGATGTTGAATATGAAAATGTTGTTGTGGAATGATTATGTTTTTATGTAATGGGATTTCAAAATAGTATCATGGAATCTCATTTATGGTATTGTGGAATTTTGGAATATCTATGTATTGGTTTTCACTAATTATATGGTACCGATAAACATGAAAGGATATTCAGATATTTTTGGAAAGTAGATGATATGCGCATAATGAAGGGATAAGAAGATAATGAGATGTTTGATTGTATTAATGAGCTCATGACTGATATAAGGACTAAGTGATATTATGGATTCCATATATAGAATTTTTGTGACTTTGGTATGTGTAATGTGTTAAAATTTAACAACACTCATGTTTTTATTAAGGTTCAATGGGTATCAATTCTTCAATAGAATACATGATTAAGGTATTCACATGTCTGTAATTTGAACAACAACATATATCTTATGATATATTGGGTATAAATGATGGCATTCATGTGATTGTTATGTGACATTTCAAGTAATCATTTTCTTTATACTATGAGCTTGGACCAAAGTATTTTAGATAAGCCTAAATATTGGAAAGGATTATGATGGACATAAGTTAGTATTGTTTAAGGATATAACTTTTTTGAAATTATTGATGGGATGATATAGTAATGTAGATTTAGAAAAAGGACAACCTACAGGACGGGCGAGAACCCATCGCATCGGACAAGGCTGTGGGAATCGAACCCACAACTGAAGTGCGACTGACCTTTATCACCTACCACTGGCCTACAGGAAGTCCCTGTTTAGTAAAAAGTAGTTTTATTTTATTAGGTGGTTTGATATATGATGTATAAGTTCATGTTTGGAATTTTATATGTTTAACCGCACCATAGATGGACTTATGTGTATTTGATAACTTTTGCTAACGTTTTGTTTGAAACAGATGGAATGACCCATCATTCTATCACATGACATGTTAGCACTTCAAGAATAACAAATTCAACTTCATTTATTTAAGAGATGAAGTGGAAATTGTTGAAAGCACGAACAACAGTGAGATTGTACCAAAATCAAGCAAGTATTTCTTCTAATTCATAATTTTCAACTTTAGGGAAATGATATTGAAAACCAATAATGTTGTCATAGTGCCCTTATATATGATTAATCATACGGTAACCTAGATCATCACACATTTATGGCATTGTGGCTATTAGCTTTATCATAGCCATGTCCTCTACCACTCTCCATCAGAACATGATGATTAGATTTCTCCTCCATATCCATATTTTCGCCTAAGTTCTCATATGTGGAAACCCTAATGATTAGTTAATCTGGGTAACCATTATGTTTCATACTTTAGTTTTTAAAGTTATGTTTTTTGTTCCTTTTTACGATGTGGGTTTCTATTAAAGAAAATTTCAAGTAGAAAACCATTTATAACCCGACGAATTTCGAGGGATAAATTCATTTTAAGGGGGGTAGAATTCAACAACCTGATATTTTAAGAGATATATTATTTTTAATTTCGGTAATTTGTTTTAATTTACACTAAAATAAGATTAGCTTGTTCTATACACCATATTAGCTTGTAGTATATGCTACACTATTCTTGGATCGTGCTACACAAAATTTCAAGTTCGTTTAATAGAAGTCATTCTACGCAACATTGAGTGTATATGTATATATATATATATATATTCATTGTATAAATGAAATATTGTTGGATTTTGTTATACAAAAAAATGAAGGATCCTTTCACAATACGCAACCCTGACTTGTCTTTCTTTACACTCAATCGCGACCTTCCTCGATAGCTTGCGTTGTACACAATACCGAGTTTCACTAAACAACTATGTGCTATTAAAATATTACTAAAACTAGCCGTTATGAATAGTAATAACCACTTTTTTGAAACTTTTTAAATTTTATTTTTCAAAATGGACTTCATTTTGGGATTCAGAATATCGAAATTAGCTTAGGGAGAAATTTTGGTATTTTTCTGAAAACTTTCAATTTTTGATGAATAGTGAAAACACTGGGTTACTATTTAAAAATCAACTTTTTATTTAAATTAATTATTTATTTTATTTAAATTTTTTTTAAATCAAAATTGATACATAATACCTATATAAGTTCAATGTAATTCATTGGATTAATTTTATAATAAATTTAGATATATAAAAATTTTATTGAACTTTTGACCGTCTTTTACCCACCTCCTAGGAGAATTTGCAAATTTACATAAAACATAATTTTACTGCTTTTGTGAATGGAATTTCAAAAATTTGAGAGACATGGTTGATGTCAGTAAGTAAAATGTGGTTAAATGAGATGAAAATAATTTTTGCGGAATAGTAACTTTTACTTTTTTCCCACGGTTAAAAGTTAATAGGGTAATTAAGGGTAGAAATGATATTATTATTAACCTAACACATGTCCTAATTCTATTTGATAAGTGTAATTCGACGAAAAACAACAATATGGATAAAATATTACCTTTTAGGTCGTCTTGGATTAGATTAAGACATTAAATATTATTTTATTTAAAGAATAGTTAAAATAGTTAAAATCAAAGTCTAATAACTAAAACATTTTTAATATAGGGTTATACATAAGATAAATTCGACTTTAAATATTTATTAGAAGTATAAAATTATTTCCTACATAATGGTATTTTACCATTAATTTTTAGACTTTAAATAATTTAATTTATTTATGACACAATGATGATGCAGTAATTATATTATTAACGAAATATTGACAAAATTGATGTTATAAATACCCAAATAATTGTAATCTGATACTTTCTATGAATTAAAATAATTTTCTGTGTTAATATGACATGTTAGTATATATTTAATTAACGTTTTTCGAACTAAACATTCTATTATGATTTTCACAAAAATCAATTACCAAATAGTGTCAAAATTAACATAAAATAGTTTTTAAAACAAATATTATATTATTAATTGTTATTTTATTCGTAAAAATATATGGTTTGGACAAATAACTTAGATAAGATTATATATATTAATAATAAACAACTTGGGGGTCGTTTTACTTGTTATGGTAAGTTTATTAACCTTATCGTGTAATAAAACAAGAAGACATTGTAAAAGTAAAATTATCTAACATAAAGTTAAATATAAATGATAAGGTTAAAATAGAACCCTAAACTTTTCTAAATTCTATGGGATGAGAGTATTTCGACCCATCCCCACCTTAGCTCCGAAATAAATCAATTTGGAGCTATTAAGAACCGAATATGACTTTATAATAAAATAATATTTTTAGTTTTTCTTAAGGTGCCCCTCTCCTCCATTATAAAAGGGCACCTCCTCCCTCTCTTCCTAACACCACTTTGAGACTTCAAGATCGGCCAACCCCTGCCAAATTCTCTTCTCCACTTCCCTAGAAACATCCTAGAGGTCCTGGTATTCTTCAAATACCAATTTTAGTTCCCTAAAAGGAGGTCTCAAGGAGGCGCTTCAAAGAAGAGGTAATGTCAGTTACTGATTCTTTCAACTTTATTTCTTCTTCCACTTCTTCTTCTTTAGTTGTTTCATTATGAAGTAGTAACATCAGTATCACTAATATAATGATATGTTATTATAGGTATGAAACAACCCTATTTCACCATTTATCCATCCTACGGAAAGAAAAATCACCGCGCGTGCGTATGTACGGAATACCGTCTCCATGTCGTGGTGTAATCTATTTTTCCCAGCACCACCTTACTTGGATGGGTATAATGGTGCAAATAAATAACTATATATAATTATTGTAAAGTGGTATTGATTCTAAAATATTATACATACACTCCAATACAATTCCATGATCATGGGAATAATATCATCGCTTATGCGTACGTACGGAATATCGTCTCCACGAACGCGATGAGATTCATTTTCCATGATTAACCATTCAAGAAAGATTAAAAGGTATATATAATGAATAATAATGAAATATATGACATAATGAAGCTTCTGGATTTATGTGTACATATATATATATATTTCATCTACATACTTCCATTCAATTCAATATGGAAACGAAAATAGCGTTCATGCGTACGTACGACCTACCGTCTCCATGAACGGTGTATTTCATTACTTTTATCGATCAATAATATATATGTATGTGATGACTATATATTATATATAAATCATGTTTTACATTCTGGAATTATATAAACCAGGATATATGTAATAATATCAAGAACGAAAAGTCGAAACACATACGATAAATGAAATGATTTTACCCAAAATGCTGCTTTAACATGGAATTTACAAAATAACGTGTAATATAAAGACATAAGTGAAACATATATGATATAATAGAAATGAATATGATTATGTAATAAGTCAATGACATTATTTAAATCATTATACCATAGGTTCAGATCCATATGAAGCATATCAGACCTAAGGTAAGGTATAACTTTTCTAATCTCGTTCTTATTCGAGATTATTTATTCATATGTATTTACTGGGGTTATTGTTCTCATCCATGTCCATGTTTCCTAAAAATGGTTTCATGTATGTTTAAAGTAATTTTCACCCATTTTTGGCTTTTACTACATGGTATGTATGGAATCATTATTTTACGAGGTACTTTTTGACTTTTCTGGCAAAAGTACGAGAAGAATGTTTTTTTAACTTATATCGAACGCAAGTATTTTTTTACGGTTTTGTAAAGCCTTATTTTCATGAAGCTTCCTCCAAAATATTTCATGAATATTTTCAAAAAAATATCTTTCTTTTAAAATTTCATGACGTTTTGTGAAAAGAAATTTATTTTGAAGAAGAAAGGATATTTTCCTCAAGAATTCATTTCAAGTTTTTTTATCAAAACCATTTTCCATCTTCGATAACATTATTTCATATGTGTATGTTTCAAGTATAATTTCTCTATGATTTATATGGTTTCACTTTTCTTATGATGAAATTTCCATTTGTTTTATACGGATTATGATATGATGGGATGATGTTTATGAAACCCATTTTATTCATTGGGTTATGATGAATGTTTTAAGTTTATTTTGTGGCACAAGTAAGAATGATTTCATTATGAGATGGGTGGGACCTATATCTCCCTCCAATGCATTGGGTAACGATTTATATCTCATGAGATAGGAATGGATAAAATGTTATGTTAATCCGGTTCAGTGTTACAGGACTAAAACGAGAAGTGAACTTGATTCAGAAAGGGACTCTGTCTAATAAGATGGTCTTGGCAGAAATGCCTTGGCTAATATGGAAATATTATCATGTGCTTAATGGTTGCCACAATTACATGTTTTATTATCATGCTATTTTATCATGATTAATGTTCCTTTATGACATATTCCTTACGTTCTTCCATGATTCATGTCTTTGCTCAAGATTTTGATGTTTAGATTTTATGTTCATGTTTTTGCATTCAAATGATTATGGATTGTTTTATGTTCTCTAGGTTTACCCTTACTGGGCATTTGAGCTCATCCATTTTATGTTTTCTTTTCCCCAAGATATAAAGAAATGTTATTATGTAAGAAAAAAAGGGGAATATCTTAATGGGAGATGTTGAAGATCTTTCACCACGATTAGAAGATTATATTCTGAGTTTCCAAAGACAGTAAACTATTACGGTCCTTGTGTGTCTTTTTTTGTTATATACTAAGTATTCCACTAAAGTAATTTAATGTCCATGTAAGTCAAGCTTCGGGTCTCTACAGATACTATTAGTAGTTTATTCATAATTTTTCCAGATTATATAACTAATTAACAATTCTACATGTAAAGGGTTTAATTTTCTTTGGAAAATGAAATGTGAAGAATGATTTGATGATCATAAGAGAAGAGTATTCGATGCTCTAATTTTGTCTCTACCACTTGTGAATGATGGTTTTTTCATATATAGTGATGCATAAAAAAAGACACATGGTTGTTTCTTAAAGAAAAATGATAATGTTATTTCATATTTATCAAGGTAGTATAAGTCCCACGAATAGAACTACCATACCCATGATCTAGAGTTAGCGGCTATAATATTTTCATGGAAAATATGGAGATATTATCTCTATGAAAAAATATGTGAATATAAATTGAACATAAAATCCTAAAATACAACTTCTCATAGAAATATATCAATATAAGAAAAATTATATGGCTCGAACTAAAAAAGTTTTATGATTACTCCGTACACAACCACCTAGATAAAGAGAATAATTCGTCAAATGCATTGAGTTGGAAGGGTCATGGAGTTCTAACCCAAATGATTACTGAGAACTATCATTTGTTCATGGGTCATGTAAATATATATATGGGAATTTATAATGAAGGGGATACATCAATAATATTTTACATGATTTAAAACCAATCTTTATTAGAGAGGATAAAGAATTATAAATATGATGATGAGGATTTTAGATGATAATAAATTCTATGAATTAAAAGAAAATAGAAAATTATTTTTTTTAAGATGAGGTTTTGAAATTTCAAATGAGGATTTTTCCCCTTTTATACCTTATCTAAAAAGATAGATGATGGAAGAGGATCATATATGAAATTTATTTATACACCATGATAGCACAAAGATGTATAATCACTATAAGGAAACGTTTTGGTAGATTCCATGAAGTAAAAAATTATGGATTATGTGTCCAGATGTTTGGTTTGTAAACAAGAGAAATCATTAAGACCAAATCCTAAAGGAGTTCTATAATATATTCATATTCATGTGTGGAAAATGGATGATATTATTATGGATTTTTTTTGGGACTATCAGAGATTCCTAGAAAGAATGATGAAACATGTGTTATCTTTGATCGCTTTACCCAATCTAGGAATTTCATTTATATAATAGGAGACCTTCATATTGACCACCTCACAAGGCTCTATATTAATTGTGTTGTTGGACATCATGGTGAACCTCTGTCAATTTTATCTGTTTGAGTCATCTAATTTATATCCAAATTCTCGAAGAGTATTAAAAAATAACATGACACTAATCTTTATTTCATCTCTACCTGCTATCCAAAAATTAATGGACAGTCTAAAAGAACTATTCAAACAATTGAAGACAGGTTGATATCATTCTCACTCAACTATCAATTTATGTGGGATAAGTACTTACCTTGGGTATAGTTTTCCTTTAATAATAGTTTCCAATCAAGTATTCAAATGGAACTGTATGACGAATTATATAGAATTATATTTTTGCTTCAACTTTTAGGGATGAAGTCGATGAAAGGAAAATCAGAGGCCTAAAACATGTTGAAAAGACGAAAATAAAAGTTATGTTTATTCAAGCACATATCAAAACAGATCAGCATAGGAAAAAGTGTTATGCTTATAATTAGATAACATATTTGTAATCCCTAGTGGAAGATCATGTTTTTATGAAGGTATCTCTATGGATTTTTTTCATATTTAGTAGGAAGGGGATATTCATTTCCAGGTACATCACACCCTTCAAAATTCTTGAAATATTAGGAATCGTTTCATATCATTTATAAACATCGCCAGATATATCAAATTTACATTACGTGTTCCATATATATCTATTGAAGAAATACGTTCCTAACCCAACACATTTTATCAAAACTAATGAGATATATTTTGAACCTTAAATTTTATATTGTGCATAAATCAGTTGGATTCTTGATTCTAGAGAGAATGTATTGAGGAACCAGATGACTTTTCTAGTATATTTTCCCTAGAGAAATCCCAATATTGAAGAAGAAACATGAGAACAAGAGGATTATATGATGTCGAAATACCCACATATTTTTGAAGTTAATAACACTAATTTTTATTGTAAAAACCTTTTGTAATAGGAAAGAGTGTATCACCCCAATACATTACAATATTTACAATTAGATTTTGTTGATTGCATTGTAAAACACAAAAAACCTGATTTAAACAAAATATTATTTAGTCACATCTTTCATAGAAAATTAAATGAAAACACTTTTAGAGAGTATATATTCCACTAAATATTATTACATCAATATTATATATTTTATATAGGCCTAAGATAAAAACAATCCCAATATCACACACAAATTACTATATTTTTATTAAAATTAGTTTTTCCACCGTTTAATAGAGAACCCATTATAAATAAATTTTTTTTACCATTTTATAAATTTAATATTTCAAAATGAACTTTATCCTTGATATATAAACATAAAAATTATATTAGTATTAATTTTTGGTATTTGTTGGTGTACATTCAATTTTTATCAAATATTTAAAAATATTGATTTTTTATTTACAAATATTTTTTCATATAATTTATTAATAAAAATAAATAATAAATTTAATTTTTTTTTATTTGTATTTATATAATATTTTTATCAATTAATAAAATTTATGCCAATGGATTCAATTTTACTTTGAAATTGATTATAAAAACAATGCAATATTTAGGATGTTTTCACTTTAAAACCCCCTTTGTTTCCCCCCAGGGGAAGAATTTTAAATTAACATATTCTACTTATGGTATTGGAATTTGGAAAATGGATTTATTATGTTTAATAATAATAATTTTTAATTTCTAATATGACCAAATTTTATTTCGACCAAAAATATTTGTGGATGAGATTAAAATTCATTACAACGATTAAGGTTAAATTAAGCTTAATAAGGGACTAAACCATAAACATAAATCCCTAAATGAACTATAAACATAACCCAAGTCCATTATATGACCATATATTGACCCTATCTGATATTATATCTAATTGGGTCTATTATTGGATCCACATTCAACATGAAAAACAAGCACTGAATTCCCATGTCAAAATATTATAAGAGTGTCAGTCCTCATCCAATATAAAGGACCACCACTTCTCATTCCACAAACCACTCAGCCCCATTATGTTCATCCAATAGATTAGAAAATTACTTTAAAACATCCCTACCCTCATCCTTGAATCTTCCCTTTGTGCAGAATGCCTTCCAAGGAATCCTTTTTATGCAATACAAAAGTAGTTACCCGATTAAGAGGTATCATATTTCCTCGATATTTTTAGTTTTTTTTCCATTATCCATCCCATAAAACCCCCTTATTATATGATTATATAAAAACACCAGTATCATAATCATACTAGTATGTTGTTATGTTATTATTTGTATCTAAAATTATACACACCCTTATCTAATGGGTAACAAGCATATTGTTTTTGTTTACGGTGAACAACTACCTTACAAAACAACAATTGTTCATTTTTACCTTAACACCTACCATAGGGGCTATTATGATATAAAAACTATTATATATGATATATATGATTTTTATAATATATTTTTACTTCATTTTTTATGACATTCCATTATTCTTTTCATCTGGTTTAAATAATATAATTTAGGTTGAGGAAGTGTGGGCTACCACCCCCTCAAAGTGATATGACTCATTCTATCCAATCATGGATTGTATGAATGGTGGTTTTAAGAAAAATAAGTAACGTATATATCCTTGATATGATACTGTAAAAATAATATAAATATTTATCATTTTTTTTCTCTCTTTTAATAATACAATGAAATTAAATTAGCCTTCATGTGTACCTATAATCTATCATCTCTGAACAGTGAACTAAATTTCTAATCTCCAATTATTATTTATTATTATAAATAAATATATAATGATTATATATGATAATATAGTCATGGATTAAATTCTGTAGATGATGAAACCATGATCAAATTGTTGATAAAAACAAATAACAAGTTAAAACATAAATGAGAACACTCGGCAATTAACCCCGAAATATTTAAAGAAATGAAAGAGTGTTCACAAATAGGTAATATAATATAATATGAAATAAATATATGATATTATATAAATGATTATGGTTTTTGTAAAAATTAGAAACAAATTTTAAACCACTATAGATTAGTCTAAATACCACCAACAAAAGGAAGGGGATGTTATGGGAATTTCGCCTCATTTTACATTTAATTACAACTAATTGGTTTTATGTGCGAAATCACTTTTATTTTAGGTATATAATATCATTTTAATGTTATATCATGAATACCATTATTCTAAGGATATTATATGTATCATTTAATTTCTTACATTCAAGAGGTTATGATTTAAATGTTTTAATATGGTATGGGCATTTTGAAATGTTTAATGATTATTCCTATCAAGAATGTTCTTAATAAAAACCTTTTCAATATCAATTACATATGTAAACAATTTTAATTTTAAATTTCCTTGATTATTACTATTTTTATATGATAGATATTTTTATTACATAATCTTTATATCATTTCACATATGGTGATTAGTTTTATAGTAATTCAATTAACTGTTGAAGTATTGATAATTCTGTATTCTTTATTCAATGTGGATATTTGATAAGGCATATTATTTTATTAATTAAATTGATTAACTAATTTTAGTAATTATTTATGCATGACATTATTAGTGGATCATGGAACTTATATATCTCATTGATGCATCAACAGTTTCTCATGAGACTATTATATTGGACAAATTAAATAGGTTTCTACTTGTAGTATAAAACTATTCTAATGATTGATCATGATAGTATATGTCCTGATGTTCCTGAGACATGAATTAAAATAATTAATAATGTATTATATATATATTTATATTATTATTCATCCTTGATATTTTTCAATGATATCTCTATAGATACAATTACTTTTAGTTCATTTAATAAATGGAATGTGTTTCAGTTTCGTACCTTAACATATTGAATTTTAATTATACGGTTATTTGAATGGAAAGTTTTATCTGTTATTTACCTTATCATGTTAATTTATTCTCATTGATTAATGTTCTTTTTCTGATTTACTTACCCTTATAAATCATTTAACATAACCCTTATTATGTTTCATTTTACCAGGTAATGAAGAAGTAATATTTTAATAAGATTTCAAGGATGTATTTTATTTCATTTATTTATGTATCATGTTTGTAATTTAGATTTCCCAATGTATTATGGGTATCATGTATGTTATATAGTTTTCCAAGATTTCTAAACATATTTGTCCTTTGAGATTTGATTCCATGTGATCATTCCAATGTAATAAGATAATTCACCATCTACGGGCATCTACAGTTTGGGTATTACAATGTGACATATAATGACCACTTCTCTATACACATTATTGAAATAAATGTTGGAATAGATAAATGGGAAAGGAAATTATTATTTCCTTGAGAGATTTTTGGGTATTTAATGGTTCCAATTTCAATAGAGGACCATGAAAAGACCATCTCCACATGTCCCTCTAGTACATTTTCCTTCGAAGGAATTTTTTTGTCTTTGTAATTACATAGGTACATATTATTGTTGCATGGTAAATTTCTTCTCAAATACAATAGAAAAAATGTTAGAGACATTCCTCTATTATTTTATGATCTACAGAACCATTTTTCAAAGTTATCTAGATATTATGGAAAATTATTTACAGATATACATTGAAAAAAATTAGATTAATGTTTTAAAAATTACATTTTAGTGTAGAAAAGGGAAATGTATTATGATATATAATTTCTAAATATAGAATTATAGTCTATATGGAAAAAATTGATCATATTATTACCCTACCATTATGAAACATGTTGGATCGTTATTAGGGGAAGTCAGGTTTTATAGAATGCTTATTATGGACTATAGAGAAAAAATTCCTAAGACTAACCTAATCAAAAAAGAAACAATTATTGTAGTTAATAAATCATGCCTAAATAATAATAAAAAATAAAATATTGATTAACCACAACCCCTATAATATTCCCACCAAACTGGGAACACCCCTTTGCGATATTGTGTGATGCTTTGAATAAAGAAATTATATATGTATATTCCTTGAAAAATAATGAAAACTTGCAGGAATTAAACTAGAATTATGTATGAACCATGTGTGGGGAGAGACGAAAAATTAGTTTAGAATATAAATACAATTTTTTCATTGTAAATTTGGTTTTTTTCATTATAAAAAACAAATAAAATGTAAAATAAATTGAAATAAAAAACAAAAATAAAAAATATAGAGATATGAATATTGAACATTAATACATCTAGCTTAATTTAATTAAAATGTTATATCTGATGTTTCCAATGAATCTTAATTGTCAGATATGAATGATTTTTTAATGAACATAACTAGTGTCAAATGGAAATTCTATTTTGAGACTAGTTAAATAAGTAAAAATGGAAATATTTTTTTGAAATAAGAAATATATCATGTGGTCATTTGAATTTCAATCTCAATATCTAGTGACCATATATTTTTGATTGAATAAATCCTATGTTTTATTATATAAAAATATATATAAATAGATTAAACCTAAACAAATGGTAAATTTGGATCCCATAATTAATCTTTAAGATAATGGTACTGGGTGTCAATATCCCTTTGTACATGTGAAATAAGTTCTTTTTCATAATTCCTCACACATAAATGGTTGGAAAATTAAAAAAATTACATAATAAATTTACCATCTTTCAAAAATGCATTCATTTAGATGTGGGTAATATTTTAAACTTGAAGTGGAAATTAAATTTTAAAAATGTCATTTTGGAGGTATGAATGAAGTGTGAAAATTATATTTCATTTAAAAAGATTTGTAATTACTGATAGAGGTGTTACTTTCAAATTTTTTAATTCCAATTTAATATTTTTAATTCAATCATGAAACTTGAATATTAATTTAAATGGATGTAAAAAAGTTTTTTAAAGTCACATATGAGTCCGGAAAATTAAATAGTGGAGTACATTGATATTCTTCATTTAAGATGTGTATATAAAGTTAGGACCAAAACCAATTTTTTGGAATATAATGGTAAAATTACCATGGTATAAATTAGTTCCTGAGTGGGGGAGTGATCTGAAAAAAATGAATCAATTTTTTTTATTATAACTTTAAAATACCCCCATTTAATAAATAAATTCTAGGTGGATAACACATTTTTTTTTCTTTTTTAATTTCAATACTGTATGTGAAAATTAATTAAAATGAGGATTTTACATGTTTTATTCATATTTGAAATTAAATTGAGAATACATTCAATAATTATAATTTATTTCTTATTTTTTTACCTTAAAAATAATAATTCATATATTAATTTGGGAAATAAATGTCATGACTCGACCCATGCTAGGGCACGAGCCGCAACTTACCCAAGACCGCCTCCATAGGCCAGGAGCTAGTGAGAATCACCGAAGGAAACAAAACTAGGGAAGGCCTTTCCCTAAGTAATTGTAAACACACACACACAACCAAATCAATGAAAAAGTGTAGAGGTAAAGGAAAAGATACAACAATCTTATAAATACACCACAAATATTTATTGACCTATAACCAATATAAGTACATAAAATTAAATTGGGAGGGATAAGGAGAAAAATACACTCCCAACCAAAAAATTCAACATGCTGGATACTAGTGGAAATGTAATATAGCTGAGAGACCCTATATCTTTGATCCCAATATATGACAATTTATCACGGTCCAAGAACCATATATCCCTAATATCTTCTAATGTCACAATCAACATGTTTGTCGTTTGAAAGGGAACACCAAATTCATGCATAGCCCAATCATAGGTGAGTATAAAAATACTCAATATGATACCCCTAAGGCTCAAGAGAGAAGAAAACAATGTATTGAAGAGGAGAGAAATATATTTAACAAGGTACAATAAAATATTATAGATCAACCCAATAAGATAGTGAAGTAAATTCATCCAAAACACAAGGAGCAAGAGATGGTGAGAATGTGAACTTATTTTCTAGTTTTTTCTACCATTAATAAGAGATTATACTCATCAAACCAAAAGAAGATGGTCCTAAAATGAACATGGAATACCCTTCACATCATTGTCTACCCTATAAGTAGAGAAACCAAAACCAATGTATTGGGTATTGAAATAGGATACATATATATTATCTATCAAATAATCTCAAAATGAATAGAGTAAGTGGATATCAATCTGACAACTCATCCAAAAAAGTTAGTAGCCAACATTTTTAGAAGTAACCACCATTGATTCCTAGTGTCCCTCTTTTCCACCATGGAGTCCCAAGTCAAAGGACCTTAGTCACTGTAACTTGATACAATCCACTTTTGGTGGAACTGACACACCTACATGGTTTTAGGTCGTGTTGCATGAATGTGTCTCCATGGGAAAATTTCCCCTCTTTCTAGTGATTCATAAGGCCACATCAAAGTGTGTCTCATTAGGGATCCATCATCAGAAGGTGAATCACATCATAGAGGACCCACACCCTAATGTATTTGGTGGGTACCACACTAGTAGTCATCGTAGAGGAAACATGACCTAATATGTCAGGGGGTACCACTTTATTATTCATGAATTTGAGGCATGGTTTCAAAAGGGGGATCCACCTTGATTTATCGATTACTCACACCATTGTGCATGAGTTGGGATCCAATTAGAAGTAAATTAGAAGACATGTACCCATGATGATAGGGGGTTTTACTCTGATTTTATCTAGGACCCATACCCTAGTGCATCAGGGGAGTACCTCCCAGGAGACTATGATATCATCGCTTGTCCACCGCTGTTGTCAAACACCATTAGTCATAGTGTTGGGATTAGAAGACATAAAAAGGATATTCTACTAGTATTCCATTCATGATTCCTTATTTAATTATATTACTAATAAGGCTCAACAAATCTAAATAGATCACATTGTTGTAATCCTTGAGGAAAGACATGTGATATAGACTATCTAGTCGGCCCAATCGAACATCCGATGGAAAAGGATCACAATATTATGTTACACATGAAATGTATTTCATGGGGACCATGTTTTGGTCCTGAATATAATTTATTAGATCATGAAATTATGATAATTATGGAAAAAACCATTGGGATTGACTACTTTTTCACCCAGAACATATACCCGGTGAAAATGTGGCATTTTACCGCGACATGAGTGAACTGGACCTTATGGGGACCATCTCTTGTCATGGGTTTAGACATCACATATTAGTCTAAAAATTATACCTAAAAATCAAGGTCATATTTCATCTTATATCACTCCAATCGGACATCAAATGCATCCACTATGTTCCAATAAAAGAACCACGAATAATATTAATTAAATTATTATTAATAAATTTAGTGTTTCATGCCACCGACCTTCGAGGTAGAAATTTAAAATTCAAAAAACCACCTCAAATGGTTTGTCTTGACTCAAGGATCATGTTTCCATTGATAGAATGTGAACCAGAGACCAATACCAATTATAACAAGCATTTGAAGTGTGCAGGCCCAAACAACTCATATATGTCGCGCCAGCCCTGTCTGGTCGGTCTGCCCTGCTAGGTCTAGCCGGCCCGGTCTTCCCTCTCGGCCTACAGCCCAACCAATGGGCCTGGACCATCTGTGTGGCCTGAAAAAATCCTATTGAAATAGATAGGTCCAACACCCATTCTTCTTCTCGACACCCTCATCAACATGGCATACCCACGTCATGTGGGTCTCCACCACTGGTCGCCTCCCTATAGTTCTCACCTAACCCTGCTCTGCTGATGACCTGAAATGTCGTCCCATCAATCTCCTGCATACCACATTCCATCATCCACCTGCCATGGCCCATGAACTAGGTTCCTCTAGACACACCACACACAAGTCGTTGCCTTGCCTAGCTCATGCAGCCTTCCACCAGCCGCTGCCAGCAGTTCTACTCCAATGGCCCCTTTCGTGGTCCACTGTGACCACACCAAATGTCCATAAAATGTTTTTAACATATCTCTAGTAACATAAATACGATCTCTTCAGTTCCATGGAATTCACTCTGCAAATCTTCATTGAATTGATGTGACCAAAAAAATAAAAGTTGATAAACCTGAGAGTCAGGTGCAAAACATGATAAACAAAAAATAATTTTAATAGTGTTTGATTGTATTTCTAGTGAGGCCATAAAAAATGGAAAGAGAAACCGAAATTTGAAAAAAAAAATCTATTCATACATTATGAATTGAAAACTAGGGATGCAATAAATTAAAAGAACCCTTCCTCAAAACGGTTCTCTTGACGTTAGTGACTTGTCCAGGGCACTCCCACTATGATCCGCTAGAAATCCACCCTTGATTTGTCGAATAACAAGAATGATAGTGAGAGGTAGGAGATGGTTGGTGGGAGAGGGAGAGTTGGATAGTGGAAGGGGACCCCTCCCATAATTCCTATTTACAATCTTAAGAAAAGAATATTTATCAACAGGCCTAATATCTAGACATCCCAGGCCTCTATGATTTGAAAAGATCGTAGCTAAAATGATCCCTTATAAACTCAATGAAGATATTATATTTTCAATATGACCCCGCTGATCAAAATATTTTTACATTAGATCTTGGAATAAAATAATTATTTTTAAATATTTTAAAAATTATTTTCCCTTTATAGTGTTTTTCACAAGAGTTGTGCGACAACAAAAGTTTGGTACCACCTAGGGTAAATAGAATATTCTGGACTCAACTGTGCCCTCTAGTTTTTTATCAAGATAAATATTTAAGATTTATCCCATCTACATTGTGTGTTTAGTATAATGTATACTTAATGTTTTTTTAAATTAATTTTGGGCACACAGGGCCTTAAAATTTAACATCGTCTGAACACCCATCTCTGGAAAAATATATAGAAATATTTCATTGTCTTACATGGCCAAAAATAGGGTCTCTAAAATAAATTATTATATTGAGTAGTTTTTATATTTAATTATTTTATTCATTTTATAATTAAATGAAATCTATAAAATTTCATTGAAATTGAAATTGAAATATTGGGATTTTAATAATAATTTGAAATTTACAATAGGTGTTATTTTTAAAATGTTTATAAATTTATATTTTATAATATATTTTTTTTAATAGGTAGTTTTAAGGGATTTAAAATGATATAGGAGTTAATTGTTCATGGAATGAATTTATAATCTTTTAATGATTATTCATTTTTTAAATATTTTTCTAAAAAAACCCATGCTTAATTTTTATTTTATTTTATTTTTTGAACTAGAATAATAAATTTTCAAATTTATGCATCAAACCTGCCTTTTATCTATATTATAGTCAATATAAACATTAAAAAATGTAAAATAAAATTATCGACAATAGGTGTGCATTCGAAAATTCAGTTAAAGGTTGTAGTGCCAAAAAAACAATAATGCATTTACCATACATGAGCCTTTTCATATGCAGTTGATAATAATAGAGAATTTGAAAAAGATGATGAGAAAATTTCATTTGTCTAGAGAGACCACATGTTTTAAGAAAAATTATCTCCAACTAGATGCCTGAACAAGAGAACAAGACCATGAGTTACTAATAATGGAAAACTACGCAATCGACCACACACTCTCTACACTTGACCTATGAAACTAAATATTTCAAAATTTAGAGGAGATAATGCCAAGAAAAATTGAGAGACCACTTTTCATCCTCCTCTCCAAGGTAAACTAAAATAGAAACAATTCACAAATGACGGGATTGACCATATGTAATCTTATTGACCACAGGATATCTCTTTCATCGACTAATACACCCTCTTGCACTAATGGAGATCAGAATCCACAGCTTAGAAGGGGGATGGGAGCATTCCAGGGGTCGAAGATGACATATTATATGCTAAATATTTATGAAATATTATAATGATAGCTTGTGAATAAAACTGAAGAACCAAAAAATTAACATAGAAGGATATGACCATGATTATGACAACACATCCATTAAATAATTGGGCCACCAACTAAGGTTTTAGAAGATATTCACATAGATTTGGAAGAGAAATGTGAATCATATTCAACATTAACATAATAATTAATGATGAAAACCAGATTCTCACCTCCCATAGAACCAAAATTTTATTTGTGTCGCACTTTTCTGAACAGTGAAGGAAAGTTCCCCAGAGTAATCCATTGAAGCAAAAAATGTCATGCTACCTATTCTAATAAAGCCAAACCAAGATCCAAAAATCCAAAACCAACTGAATCTATGAGACCTATGTCTTATAAAGTTGAATAAATCATATTGAAAAGGGAATGATCACTGAATTCATGGATTACTTGAGAGAACCAAATTACACATCGCCCTTTCCAAGTCAATGTTTATAGTCTAATATAATTTTATATCTGATTCTTCTAGATGCTAATAACCCCAAATTTTGAATCAATTCTAGAACCATGGATAATGAAAAAATGGCTCAATTCGCCCGTTAATTCAAACAATGTAGAAGTGTCGAGCCTCCACAAAAGTGTTCCATTGAAGAATATAGATGTCGTGATTATTCACAACCAGTGCTCAAAAATATCCTCAAAGACCTAAAACATATGCCTATTTTAGATAGAATAAGATAATGTTGTTTTCATGAACTAAGGTATATAATGAATCCAAATCCCAATAACTAAGCCAGAGGTTGATGAAATATTGAGTTTGATTATGTTATTAGGAAGAAAAAGATATCGGTTCTATGGATTAGTGAATATATATAAAATGAAATCCTGGTTTGTTCCTAGTGATGATATGGAATAGGGGAGTCCTTTATGCTCTCTTAATGCCCTAGTTTCATCTTTTAAGAGAGATTCACATGAACTAATCTTTATAATATGTTAATGAACAATGGAAATAATGTGATATTGATGATGTAAATTAAACCATACCATCATAAGACTATTTATTTTCTAAGAAAACTCATTTAATATTTTGAATATTAATTAAAAGAATGACCTAGCACACCATATGGATGAAAAAATAGAAAAAAATGATGAACAAGTGAATAATTTTATTTTTAGATTCCTGTGATGAATAGAATAAATAAAATAAGTACACATCCTAAATAAGTCAATGAAAACAATAAATCGAAAAAAAAATTGCCTAGTATTCACACCTGGGAATTCCCAGGCTCATGAAGGACAACATATGAGGTTTAGAGGCAAAATTTAAATTATTTATAGTCCCATAATATTCCCACTTATTCACAGAATCCTTATCCCATCATGAACATCATCTCCATCTCCCAAGAAAAAGGCAACATCCTATAAAGCTATAATGTAGAGAATAATCTCTCTTTGATCCTATTTTAAGGAATATGGATCCCAATCATGGTATTTGAATGATTTTCCAAAAAATATTCAACTATAATGACATGGAGAATTATTTTCCAACCAAATATGATTATGGAGTAAATATGAAGAAATAAAAGTGAGCTAATATTATGAGGGATAATTAGGGAATACTAAGTTTGTGGAAGGAAAATTTATAAATTCTCACTTGTTCATGGGTATTAAATATCAAATAACTATGTGCATCTCTCATTTAAAGAGGATATACTCATCCATTAATGGGTTTTGTGCTTATAAAATCATTAAACCATAGTTTATGCTGCATATTTTATTTTGATTTCTACCTTTTAATTCCTCCTTACTATAATTCTCTAGTGATGGAACTATAATACATTAGCAGATAAGCCAAAGAGAAACTCTCTATCCCCAATAAATGAGTTTTCTATTTTAATTATACAATTATTAGGATCTAATCTCCATATATATATGATTTTTGTTGAAAATATGAGATTTATTATATTTTCACTTTTAATTTATCATCTCCTATTTTTTAGATTGAATTTGAATGCCACATAGGTCATATACAATTCATGAAATCATTACTAGTGGAATGAACTAAGGGTAATTCGAGATTTCATATTTGAAGGATAGTTGATGATAGGGGTTGTAGTGTTAATTCCATCCCTTCGGATAAACAAAAAAAATACAATGTGTGGATAATTTGTTATGATTTTACATGATTTGTAAGAAAACATGAGTATAAATTGGAATAATAATTTAATTGCTGAAATTGAAAGATGAATCAAAGTTTGGAAACTAATTTTGTTTTTGAATTTAAAATGAAACCAATTTAATTACATTTATATTTTCACAAATTGAAACCACAAATCAAATTGAAACGCACCTATAACCTTATCCTCTTTGGAGACAAACACAAGTCCCACTATTATTACATTTATATGCATTAAAATATAATATTTTATTGATATAAAATTGAAAGTCTTCTCATACATATCATAATTTAATTTAAAATGAGACTCATGTATTAGATATATATAAACCAAAATCCCAATGTGGAAAGCCAAACCAGAGTATAAATGTACAGGTAGCTAAAAAAGTAAACAATCTTGGAATCATCTAGAGCATGTCATAGAACCACAAATTTCTCTATTGTTCTCAATAAACTATAATTCATAGGCCACATTGCCATTCATGGATCCCTAATCATGAATTATGGATGTTCATTGAGAAGATCGTACTTGGTGCGAGTAATAAATCCCAGCAGTAAAACCCCAATGAATTTTTAGAATGTGTAAAAAAAATATAACAGGTGTATTCTATGATATTATAAATGTAAAATAACTCATAAAAAATCAAATGTAGAGCACTATTGTGATAAAAAATACACCATGATCATTGGATACACCTGCCCTAGCCCTATTACCAAAGGATAATCCTAATGTTTTCAAGAGTTAAATATATCTAGCCACAAGGCTGGTGAACATATCTCCTAATAGTATTAGGAAACTAACATAGATTGAGTTGTTCGTTAATATCATGTCACATTCAACATAGGTTCTACCTAAAGGTCATCATACTCTATCTATATGTTTGTTCTGGCCATAAGTTCATCATACCAAAAATATCTCTTCCATGGTTTTGATCTCAAAGTCTCTATGACCCATCCCTATTTTTAGGTTCATATTCATCATCATCACATGTTTTTCACACTCCAACTCTTAGGGATAACCATAAAATGATGTTTAATACACTAATACTACCAAGAATAGTACCTATAGAGGCATGGTAGTTACACATAACATGGTAAAGAATATAAAGGTTTAACAAGGCATGGAAACATGAGAATCAGTAGCAATGTACAATTTCATGTGATATAAATCAGTCATATATATCGAGATACAGTAGCATAGTTATGGTATAAAATATAATATATGGGAGTCATAGAATACACACATAAATGTGATCAATATCAATAAATCTTAAACAAGATATGAAAAAAAAAGAATCATATCAAGAAAAAAACATTATACAGAAGGCCCCCAAATGGTAAGCATATTATAATATTAATCATGTTGAAATATGGTTTTGGTTCATCAAATATGTGGTTAAAAAAAGAGGCTCAAGAAGATTATGTACCAATAAAGGTAGTCATATAATCTGATTCATCGAAAATTATTTCAACATAACTAGTTTCAAGATATGTAGATGAATAGGACACCAATTAACTATATATACTATCAATTCAACAATTGATTGTAAATTACCCCAAAATATATCTAAGGGAACCTATGGTCATTGAAAAAATTATTGAAAAATCACCAATTCATTATTATAATAAATATCAAATATGGTATTCAGGTAGAATAAGGTATCAAGATGATCAATCTATGAATACATATATAAGTGCATCCACATTTTATGAGAGATATTTCTTCGTTCAAGGGGATTTCATTTACACATAAAAATCACCAAGGATATGTGAAGGAGGTAAGAATTAATCAGAGAATCTTCATATTAATCATATATTCATAATAGATTCATTAACATATATCTTTTTAAGAGTTATCCTATCTATTGGGTGTGTTCAGTATAAAATATACTTAATATTTTTGTAAAATTAATTCCGGGCACATTGGGCCTCAGAATTTTACATCGTCTGAAGACCCATATATGGAATAATATATATAAATATTTCAATGTCTTACATGGAAAAAAATAGTTTATCTACAATAAATTATTAAATTGAGTAGTTTTTATATTTAATTATTTTATTCATTTTTTAATTTAATGAAATCTATAAATTTTCCCTGAAATTGAAATTGAAATTAAGTAATTTTTTTTGAATAATTTTAAATTGACAATAGTTGTTATTTTTAAAATGTTTGAAAATTTATATTTTATAATATAGTTATTTTAATAGTTAGTTTTAAGGGATTTAAAATGATATTTGAGGTAATTTTTCACAATATGAAATTATAATCTTTAAATGATTATTCATTTCAAAAATATATTTTTTTTAAAACCCATGCTATTATTTTTTGTTATTTGTTTAGCACTTTAATAACAAATTTAGAAAAAATTTGGAACAAACATTCCTTCAATCCATTTTTTGGTAAATATAAACATTAACAAAATGTAAAAGAAAATTATCGACAATAAGTGTGCAGTCTACAATTCCATTAATGTTTGTAGTGCCAAAAAAACAAAAATGCATTGACCATACATGATCCTTTTCATATGCAGTCGATAATAATAAAAAATTTAAAAATATGATTAGAAGATATACTTGGTCTAGAGCGACCATGTCATTTAAAAAACATTCTTTCCAACTTGATGCCTGGACAAGTGAACAATACCATGAGTTACTAAAATTGGAAGACTACATAATCAACCACACACTCTTCACACTTGATCTATGAAATAGAAAATTTCAAAAACTAGTGGTGATGATGCCATAAAAAACCAAGAGACCACTTCTCATCCTCATATCCCAGGTAAACTAAAACAGAAACAAATCACAAATTATGGGATTGACTATATGTAATCTTTTCACCCACATGACATCTTTTTTACCAACTGATACAACCTTTTGCACTAATAGAGAACATAATCCACAACTCATATGGGGGATATAAGAATTCTACTGATAGAAGATGTCCTATTATTTGATAAATATTTATGAAACACTATGATGATAGCCCATGAATAAAACTGAAGAGCGAAAGAATTAATATAGAAGGATATGACCATAATTGTGACCACACATATATTGAAGAATTTGGCCACCAACCAAGCTTAGATAATAGATTCACATAGATTTGGAAGAGAAATATGAATCATGTTCCACATGAACATACTAAATGAGGATGAAATCCCGATTCTGACCTCACATAGAACCCAAATATGTTTTTGGAGCCACACTTTTCTAAATATTGTTGAAAAGTTCCCAAATGTATGCCATTAAAGTATACAATGGTGTGCTACCTATTCTGATGAAACAAAAATGAGATCCCATAATCCTAACCAAATGAATATATAAAACCTATGATATAGAAAACTGAATAAATCAGACTGGAGAGGTATGGAGAACAGCATTCATGTCTTACTCGATGGATCCAAATAACACATCTCCCTTTACAAGTCATCATTGATAGTCTAATTTCATTTTATATCTGAATGTGACACACCCTAATATCCCCAAATATTGAATCAAATCTAGAACCATGGATAATGAACAAATAGCTCAAGACACCCCTTAATTAAAACAATGTGGAAGTGTCCAGCGACCACAAAAGTGTTCCATTGAAGAATCTTGATGTTGTTATTGTTCTCAACTAGTGCTAAAAAGATCCCGAATGACCGAAAACATATTCCTATATTAGAAAAAAATAATATAATGGTGTTTTCATGAACTAAGTTATATAAAGAATCCAAATCCCAAAACCCAATCCATAGTTTTATGAAATATTGATTTTGATTATGTTATTGGGAAGAAATGGAAATTGGTTCTAAGGATGAAAGAAAATATATAAAATACAATCATGTTTTGTTCCCAGTGATGATATAGAATGGGTGAGGCCTCTCGTAATGCACCAGTTTCATCTTTGAAGAGACATTCACATGAACAAATCTCTACAATATCTCAATGCAGTATAGTAAAATGTGATATTGATGAAGTATATTAAACTAGACCATAGTAAGACTCTTTAATTTCCTGGAAAATGCATTGAATATTTTTAATATTAATTATGAGAATGACCTAGCAGACCATATGTACGAAAAAACATAAAAACATTTGATGAACTAGTATTTAATTTGATTTGTAGATTCATATGATGAATAAAATAAATAATAGAAATACACAACCTAAATAAGCCAATGAAAACAATAAATCCAAAAAAAACTCTTGGCATTGTTTTCACACCTAAGAATGCCCAGCCTCACGAAGGCCAATATATGAGGTTTAGAGGAAACATTTCAATGATTTATAGTCCCATTATAATTCCACTTATAAATAGAATCCTTATACCATCATGAATATCATCTCCTTCTCCCATGAAAAAGGCATCACCCTGTAAACATGTAATGTAAAAAATAATCTCTTTGGTCGTTTGTGAAGGACTATCGATCCCAATCATGGAAGGGGAATGAGATTCAAAAAAATATTCAATTATAATGACATGGAGAATTATTTTTCATCGAACTATAAATATGGGAGAAATATATGGAAGTAAAAGTGAGATAAATTGGGAGGGATAATTAAGGAATACTAAGTTTGTGGGAGGAAAATTTCCAAATTATAACATGTCTAGGGGTATTAAATATCAAATAACTAGGTGCCTCTCTCATTTAAAGGGTATCTTCACATCTGGTAAAGGGTGTTGTTCTTATGAAATCATTACACCATAGTTGATGATGCATATTTCATTTGGTCTTCTACCTTTTAATTTCTTTTTGTTATAATTCTCTTGTGATGGAACTCCAATATATTAGAAACCAAGCCAAAGAGAAACTCCTTATCCCCAATCACTGATTTTTGTATTTTAATTATACAATTATTATGATATTATCTCAATATACATATTATGTGTGTTGAAAATATGAGATTTCTTATTTTTTCAATTTTTAATTAATCATAACATATTTTTAGATTGAATATGAATGACACATAGGTCATATCAAATTATTTAAATCATTACTAGTGGGAATAACTAAGGGTAATTGGAGATTTAATATTTGAAGGATAGTTGATATTAGTGGTTTTAGTGTTAATTACATCACCAAGGCTAAACAAACAATTCCATGAGAGGATAATTTTTTGATATTCTACTTGATTTGAAAGAAAACATGAGTATAAATTGGAATAATAGTTTAATTGGTGAATTTGGGGGATGATCCAAAGTTTAAACACTAATTTTTTTATTTGATTTTAAACCCAAACCAATTTAATTACTTATATATATTAACAAATTTTAACCACAAAACAAATTGAAACACATACAATACATTATACTCTCTGGAGACAAACTCAAGTCCCACAATTATTACATTTATATGCATTCAAATAAAACATTTTATTGATATAACTATTAAAGGATTATTATAAATATCAAATTTTAATGTAAAATGACATTCATGTATTAGATATATATAAACCAGAATCCCAATGTGGAAATCCAAACCAGATAATAAATGTAAAAGTATATAAGAAAGGAAATAATCTCGAAATCATCACAACCTTGTCCTGGAACCACTAACTGATCTATTCTCCTCAATAAACTATATATCATAGGTCACATTCCCTTTCATGGATCCCTAATCATGAATTATGGATGTTCTTTGAGATTCTCATACTTGGTGAGAGTAATAGAACCCAGTACTACAACACCACAACATCATTAGAACATGTGAACAAATATAACAGATGTATTCCTTGATGATAATAAATGTTAAATAACTCATAATCAATCATATGTGGAGCACTATTGTGGAAAAAAATACACTATGATCATTGAATACACCTCCCCTAGATCTAGTACAGAAGGATAATCATAAGGTTTTCAGATGTGAAAAATATCTAGCCATAAGGCTGGTGAACATATCTCTTAATAGTATCGAAAAACTATGTTAGATCGAGCTGTAAGTTCATCTCATGTCAAAATCAACACAGGCTCTACCTAAAGGTCTTCATACGCTATTTATAATTTTTCTTTGGCCATAAGTTCATCACTCAAAAAATATCTCTTCCATGGGTTTGATCTCAATGTCGTTATGACCCTACCCTATGTTTAGGTCCATCTATATCATCCTCACATGTTTTTCACACTCCACCTCTTAAGGATAACAATAAAATGATGTTCAATCCACTCAGAGTACCAAGAATATTACCTATAGAGGCCTGGTAGTTACACATAACATGGTAAAGAATACAAAGGTTGAACATGGCATGGAATAATGATTATCAGTAGAAATGTACAAGTACATGTGATATAAATCAGTCATAGATAATAAGATACAGTAGCATAGTTAGGGTATAAAATGTAATACATGGGTGTCATAGGACTAACACACACATTATTTCACTATCAATAATTTTCAAACAATATATGAAAACAAATGAATCATAACAAGAAAAAACAATTATACAAAAGGCCCCTAAATGGTAAGAATATTTCAATGTTATGAATATTGAAATAAGTAATCCAAAATTATTCAATCGATCAATGTATAAATCACATTTTACCCAAATATAAAACTATCTCACAAAAAAATCACCATATACTTGGGTTTAGTTCATCAAATATGTGGTTTAGAAAAGAAACTCAAGAGGTTTCTATACCAAGAAAGGCAGTCCTATAATCACATTCCTCAAAAATAATGTCAAAATAACATGTTTCTAGATATGTAGATGAAGAGGACACCAATTCACTATATATACTATCAATTCAACAATGGATTTTGAATTACCCCAAAATATCTCCAAGGGAACCTATAGGTAGGAAAACAATTACTGATCAACCACCAATTAATTATTATAATACAAATCTAAGACGATATTCATGTAGAATAAGGTATCAAAATGATCAATCTATGAATTTATATCTAGAAACATCCACATTCTATAAGAGATATTTCTTCGGTCCAGTGGATTTTATTGACACATCAAAATCACCATCGATATGTGAATGAGGGAAGAATTAATTAGCGAATCATCATATAAATCATATATTAATAATATATTCATTAACATCTACCTATTTAGGAGTCATCCCATCTACTGTGTCTATTTAGTATAAAATATACTAAATATTTTTTGTAAAATTAATTCCGGGCACACTGGACCTCAGAATTTTACATCGTCTGAACACCCATCGGCGGAATAATATATAGAAATATTTCAATTACATACATGGACAAGAATAGGGTCTCTATAATAAATTATTAAATAGAGTAGTTTTTATATGTAATCATTTAATTCATTTTTTAATTAAATTAAATCTATAAATTTTCATTGAAATTGAAATAGTGTGATTTTTTTGAATAATTTTAAATTGTCAATAGGTGTTATTTTTAAAATGTTTGTAAATTTATATTTTTTATAATATATTTTAAATATGTAGTTTTACGGGATTTAAAATTATATTGTAGTTAATTGTTTAGAGTCTGAAATTATAATCTTTTAATGATTATTCATTTTTTAAATATATTTTTTTAAAAACACATGCTTAATGTTTTTTTATTTTTTTCACTACAATCAAAAAATTTCAAAATTTATGGATCAAACATGCCTTATATTTATATTGTGGTCAAAATAAACATTAAAAATGGACAAGAAAATTATTGACAATAATTGTGCAGTCTACAATTCCGTTAATGTTTGTAGTTCCAAAAAAACAAAAATGCATTGACCATACCTGATCATTTTTATATACAGTCGATAATAATAGAAAAATTGAAAAATATGATGAGAAAATTTCCTTGGGCTAGAGAGACCAAAAATTTTAAAAAAAATCTCTCTATCTTGATGCCTAAACAAGAGAACAAGACCATGAGTTACTAAAAATTTGAAAACTACGCAATCAACAACACACTCTCCACACTTGATCTGTGAAACTGAAAATTTAAATAATTCTAGGAGATGATCTCTAGAAAACCCAAGAGACCACTTTTTATCCTTCTCTCCAAGGTAAACTAAAATAGAAACAAATCAAAAAAGATGGGATCGGCCATATGTAATCTTATCAACCACATGAAATCTCTTTCATTGACCGATACACCCTCTTGCACTGATGGAGATTAGAATCCATAACTCAGATGGGGGATGGAAACTTCCAGTGATCGAATATGTCCTATTATATGAAAAATATTTATTAAACACTATGATTATATCATGTGAATAAAACTAAATAACCAACGAATTAACATAGAAGGATTTGATCATGATTGTGACCACACATCCATTAAAAAAGTCGGCCACCAACCATGCTTAAAAAAGAGATTCACATAGTCTTGGTATATAAATATGAATCATGTTTCACATGAACATACTAATTGAGGAGGAAAAACCAATTCTAACCTTCTATAGAACCCAAATATGATTTGGGTGCCGCTACTGTCAGAAAAGTAATGAAAATTTCCCCATAGTAGGCCATTGAAGCACACAATGGCATGCTCCCTATTCTGATGAAGAAAACCCGAGATCCAAAAATCCTAAACCAAATGAATAAATAATACTTATGTTTACGAAAATTGAAATAATTAGATTGAAGAGGGAAGGGGAACTGCATTCATGTCTTACTTGAGAGAACCAAAGATCAAATCACCCTTTCCCAGTCATCGTTGATAGTCTAATATCATTTTATATCCAAATGTACCACACCCTAATAACCCCAAATTTTGAATCAAATCTATTACCATGGATTAAGAACAAATGGATCAAGCCAACCCTTAATTCATACAATGTAGAAGCGTCGAGCCTCCATAAAAGTATTCCATTGAAGAATCTACACGTCGTGATTGTTCTCAACCAGTTCTAAAAAAGATCCCCCAAGACCGAAAACATATAAAAATTTTAGATATAATAAGATAATGGTTTATTCATAAATTAAGTTATATAAATAATAAAATGACCAAAAACTAATTCATAGGTTGATTAAATATTGAGTTTCATTATGTTATTGGGATGAAATGGATATCGGTTCTTAGGATGAATGAAAATATATAAAATGAAATCATGGTTTGTTCCCAATGATGATATGGAATGAGGGAGGCCTTTATGATCACCCAATGCACTAGTTTCATCTTTGAATAGGTATTCACATTAACTTACCTCTATAAAATATCAATGCACAATGGAAAGAATGTGATATTGATGAGGTATATTAAACCATTCCATCATTTGTCTCATTATTTTCCAGGAAAACTCATTGAATATTTTGAATATTAATTATCAAAATAACCAAGAACACCATATGAATGAAAAAATAGAAAACAATTTATGAAACAGTGAATAAATTGATGTCTATATTCCTATGATAAAAAGAATAAATAACAGAAATACACAACCTAAATAAGACAATGAAAACAATAAATGTAAAAAACAATTTGGCATAGTTTTCACACTTAGGAATGTCCAGGCTCACGAAGGCAAACATATGAGGTTTGGAGGCCAAATTTAAATGAATTATAGTCCCATTATAATTAATCTTATCAATATAATCCTTATCCCATCATGAACATCATCTCCTTCACCCAAGAAAAAGGAAAAACCTGTAAAGATGTAAAGTACATAATAATCTCTCTTTGATCCTTTGTGAAGGAATATGAATCCCAGTCATGGAAGTGGAATGAGTTTCCAAAAATTATTTATGTATTATGACATGGAGAATTATTTTCCACCAAAATATGAATATGGATGAAATCTGTGGAAATAAATTTGAGCTAAAATTTTGATGGATAATTATGGAATACTATGTATTTTGGAGGAAAATTTCCAAATTTTCACATGTCCAAGGGTATAAATATAAAATAACTAGGTGCATCTCTCTTTTAAATAGGATCTTATCATCCTGTAAAGGGTGTTGTGCTTATGAAATCAACAAACCATAGTTGATGATGTATATTTCATTTTTTTCTACCTTTTAATTTATCCTTTCTATAATTCTCTTGTGATGGTTCTCTAATACATTAGAGGACAAGCCAAAGAGAAACTCCATTTCACTAATCAATGAGTTTTGTATTTTAATTATACAATTAATATGATCTTATCTCCATATATATATGAAGTGTGTTAAAAATATTAGATTTCTTATTTTTTCACTAGTACTTCTGCATCATATATTTTTTAGATTGAATGTGATTACACATAGGTCATATACAATTCTTGAAATCATTACTAGTGGGATGAACTAAGGGTTATTCAAGATTTTATATTTTAAGGATAGTTGATATTAGGGTTTGAAGTGTTAATTTCATCTCATAGGATAGACAAAAAATTCTATGTGAGGATAATTTTTTCATATTTTACTTGATTTAAATAAAAACATGAGTATATATTGGAATAATAATTTAATTAGTGAAATTGGGGATGATCTTAAGTTAGGACACTAATTTTGTATTTGAATTTAAATCCAATCAAATTTAATTACATTTATATTTTCAAAAATTGAAACCACAAAAAAAATTGAAAGAAACCCATAACATTTTCCTCTCTGGAGATAAACTTGATTACCACTATTATTACAATTATATGAATTCAAATAAAATATTTTTTTTATATAACAATGAAAGGATCCTCAGAAATATCATAATTTAATGTAAAATTACACTCATGTATCAGATATATATAAACCAAAATCCCAATGGGGAAAGTCAAACTAGAGTATAAATGTACAAGTTGATAAAAAATGAAACAATCTTGAAATCATCACGAGCTTTTCCAAGAACCACTAACTGATTTATTCTCATCAATAAAATAGATATCGTAGGTCACATTCCATTTCATGGTTCCCAAATCATGAATTATGCAAGTTCACTGAGATGCTTGTACTTGGTGTGGGTTATAAAACCCAGTAGTACAACACAAATGGATCATTAGAATGTGTGAACAAATATAAAAGGTCTATTTGATTATAATAATAAATATAAAATAACTCATAAACAATCATATGATCGGCACTATTGTGATAAAAATATCAACCATGATCATTGGATAAACCATCCCGAGATCTATTACAGGAGGATAAACATAATTTTTTCAGAAGATAAAAATATCCAGCCACTAGGCTGGTGAACATATCTCTTAATAGTCTCAGGAAACAAAGTTAGATCGAGCTGTAAGTTCATATCATGTCACTATCAACATAGTTTCTACCTAAAGGTCTTCATTCTCTATCTAAAAGTTTGTTCTGTACATAAGTTCATCATACCCAAAATATCTCTTCCATTGTTTTGATCTCAATGTCATTATGACCCTAAAATATTATTAGGTCCATCTTCATCATCATCACATGTTTTTCACTCTCCACCTCTTAGTGATAACTTTAAAATAATGTTCAATCCACTCAGTGTACCAAGAATAATACCAATAGAGGCATGGTAGTTACACATAACCTGGTAAACAATAAAAAGGATAAACATGGCATGGAAACATGAGAATCATTAGTAATGTACAAGTACATGTGATATAAATCAGACATAAATAACAAGATATAGTTTCATAGTTATGGTATTTAATGTAATATATGGGTATCATATGATACACACACATGTGATCACTATCAAGAATTATCAAACAACATATTAAATCAAAAGTATCATATCAAGATTAAACCATTATACAAAAGTCCCCCAAATGGTAAGCATATTCATATATTAAGCTTTTTGAAAAAAGTAATCCAACATTCTTTATAGGATAAAAGAATAAATCACATTTCACCCAAATATAAAACTATCTCTCAAATAAATCACTATATACATGGTTTTGGTTCATCAAATAGTGGTTTAGAAAAGAGGCTCAATAAGTTTCTATACCATGACAGGAAGTACATTAATCACATTCCTCAAATATTATGTCAACATAACTAGTTTCGAGATATTTAGATGAAGATGACACCAATTCACTACATATACTATCAATTAAACAATGGATTGTGAATTTCCACAAAATATGACTAAGGAAACCTATGGTCAGGAAACAAATTATTGATCAACCACACATTCAGTTTTATAATAGAGATCTAAGATGGTATTCAAGTAGAATAAGGTATCCAGATGATCAATCTATGAATACATACCTAGAAACATCAAAATTTTATGAGAGATATTTTTTCATTAAAGGGGATTTCATTGACAAATCAAAATCACCATAGATATGTGAATGAGGGAGGATTTCATCGGAAAATATTCATCTAAATCATAGATTCATAATATATTCATTAACATCAATCTATGAAGTAGAGGAATTTGGTAGAGGTGAAGATAAACCTTGCCAATACAGTGTCACTATAATGGTATAATGAAGAAAATCAATGTGGAGATTAAAAGGAGAACTAAGGAATCAATGGAGGAGGTACAGAGTTCAAAAAAGGTTTTAGGGTATTATTTGAGTATTAAATGACATGGAAAATGATGGGAATTAAAAATTCATGCGGGGAATTTATAGAAAACTCATCTTGTAACATATATAATGCTGGTGGGACTCTCTTAATAGCTGGGGTGGTCCCCAGACTCACTAATGGAAGTTTATAACCACCATTATAACAACCGATGCTGTCAAATTTAGAAATTACATGGTAAGTTTGATCTTACTCTTCATTTTTGGATATTTGTATGTTTGGGGGAATTTTTGGGATGTTTTTGGGTGAATTTGGGAGATTTGGGATACTTTTAGGGGTTCATGGTTAGGCCGCACAATTTTCATAAGTTTGTAACCCTTCACATGTTACGATATATCTTTTCTGTTGGTAGGACATGTATTTTTTTACATGTCAATATTTATCTATGTAATCATACTACACATTCACATTTAGGCTACATAGTTTGTATAAGTGTTCAAACTTTTTTAGGTAACCATATGTCATGTGTAGGGTTTGGCTTAACAATTTTTTTAACTATGTATTCATTCCTAGGTTACTATTTGGCCTATTAATGGTTAGTAAAAATGTTTTTATTGTGTTTAACACCACTTGGAATCCATGTTACCCAATTTAGAGGTGATTTCATAGTTGTAACATGGTTTGAAAAACCATTTCACCAAACCATGAATGTATGAATTTAATGATATGATTCCCTCCTTTAAGGCTTGAAACCCCCATATATTCTCTAATTATTATTCCTACACCTAGAGATATTAATTCCATGGAATCCAAAGACTTTTTTATGTTAATCCTATTTTTTTTCTTGGGTGATCTCCATGGATATATAGTGATATGATCATATGAATTCTATATTAGTGATCATTTTAATCTCATTAATTATATTTTTTTTCATATATCCTTTTCTTCATTGGAATAGAGTCTTAGACTCAGGATTTAGTGGTCAAATTTGAAGATGTGTTCTCAATTTGGTGTTAGATCAGTTTAATATCTTATTATATTAGTGGAAATGAGTGAGATCCTCTGTTCTCCTTCGATTACGATGTCCTTCTTCATGAAGTGGTGATGGATCATTTTGATTTTCATTTTGAATGAATCATATTAGTAAATCAAATCTCTTATGATCCTTGATATATCAATTCTCCATGAATCTAATTCTATTTGTTACTTTGATCATTTATTAATAATTAAATATATTCTGATTAAATAATTGGTTGAAATTTTCACAAGTTCATGATATAATTTCCCAATAATGATAGGGCATTGGATTTTATTGGCTAGAGGATTCCTTGTAGTGATTAACACAAGTCGTTGATATAAATAGTAACTAAGGTATCCCACTTGGTTGGTTTCTTCAAACTATTTAATTTAATAATATTAAATTGGAGGTTTATTTTTTCACATTAAATAGGGATTTTCCACAAATTAATTCAGAAGAATGATGTAGTCCATCTAGCGATGCTATCCATGGTTCGGGATAAGCGTTGATATCAAGTAATTACATTAGTAGGTAGGACTTTATCCATGATTTATAAGTTTAATTATATAAATTTTAAAAAATATAATTCAGTTTTAACTATTTTAATAGAATTATTAGGCTTCAGTAAAACTCTATAGTGATCTACTGATGATGAATGGACTTGAATTACATGGATAAATCTGCTCATCTTTAGATTAATGGGAGTTATCTTTGGTTGAGGTAAGGATTCTCATTGACTATATCATGTGGTATTATTCGTGTTTATTAAAATGTTGTATAAGTTTCTCCACCTTGATTGAATACGCTTTAAATTCATAAGATTTTATGAATAAAAATTATCTATTAATTATTTCATGATCCTTATGTCACATTAAATTATTTTTACGGTGATAAATGTAATTCGACACGGTGCCAAGGGACATGATTGTCCCTCATGAACTAGATCGATGTCAGTCGTCGGTGGACGAGTCATGACCAATGATTTTTTTCCTAGATTTATGGGGCCCTCTTTTCGAGTGGTGATTCTACATGAGATATAGATCTCAAAGGATGTTCGTTACTTTTTATGTCCCTAGTATACTCTTGCTACTTTGATTCATGATGTGTTTGAATAGCTTGTTGTACATGGTTGATGGTGTTTTATACTGGGTCTTTGTGTGGCCTGTGATGCAAAGATATGATTCTTGATTCCTTGAGTATTGTTAGAGTTTATTCTTAATATGATTCATTCTAAAAAATTGTTTTTATTAAATACCACTATATTCCCATGATGATATATTATTCATGACATATTATTTTATACCCTTTTATGCATATTTATAGTTACTTGGATGTATTGTCTTGTAATTCTTAATGGTTGGCTTTTCAAGATTATTACCCCTTATATGGGGATTAAAAAAAGCATGTGGTGATGACAACAGTTGACCCGGACATAGGGTAGAATCATGATTGGCTTGTGCCCTAACCTGAAACTCAATGCCCTGAGGATACTGAGTAACATGTCAAGACTAGACTCCTTGTATATACTAAGTATCATGTACACTTTATGCCTTGAGGATTTTGAGTAACATGTCACCATCCTTATGGATAGTTCTTGATCAGTTATTAAATCCTCTTATTTTAGTCTATAATGAGGCTTAGGCATGTATGGAAGGGGGTTTGTGGCATCTTGGTTAGCACACGTCTTTTAGACATATGAGTGTGGTTTTCTTAATTGTAATTGGTGATTATATGTTATACTTGTTCCATTTTACATTTTATTTTTTCTTTATAATGACATTATCACATGCATAAAAACTACATTTTACAGGTTGGGCGTAAGACTATTTGGGTGGTACCCTACTCAATTATACTCCCTAGTTGCTCGGGTGAACATGGAACTTTGGTACTAAGGATGGACTCACATATTTCATTAATATATTATGTCTAGAACAAGATTGATAATGGATAATTATAGACGATTACAATTATAAATACTAATAAATGGTTAAAATGGGAGTTTTAGAGACTATTTGTACATTTGTTCTTCCATATTTTAAACCTATGATTGTTCTGAAGGGCAATAAGTTTTTTGTTTTTTAGTTGTGGAAATTTTATTATGTTGCTTCCTTATTCATTCATATCATGACCCAATCCACCAAGGAAAACTTGGATAGTGGTATGTTAAGAAAGAAACCCTATTCTCCCCTCTAATAGGTCAGGGTATAGAAACTAGTGACAGGTAGGAATATCACACAAAAGGAATACCTTAGAATAAGGTATCTATGCACATGGACACATCTTCACACACTAGTGTAATGTGAAATAATTAATAAATTATACTATAAATTAATTTATTACCCCTACCCCACATAAATGTTCAACAAGTAGTGAATTAAATGTGTAAGGAAAAAATACAAGACCATCAAAACTGAAAAAAAATCCCAACATTCTAACAAAAAGGGGTTATTTACGCATAATAAACTCTTAGATCCATTTGAGGTCCATCTAGAATAACTAACCTCTAACTTATTCCACCTACTCATTGTATACATAGAACTCCAACTAAATATGTGTAATATGTATAAGACATGACATGTATGGAAAGATACCATGTAAGAGTGAATATATACATACCCATAATGACCACCTAAAATCAATAAACATGAATAATCAAAAAGTGATATTTGTAATCTCATAACCACTAAATCATTTCAATCAGAATATTAGTGACCATCCTTAATCAGAACCTAGATATTCACAATAATAGATACAATAAAGTGATAAAGGGAATCTCTATCTACACATCCCAACTAAGAATTATGAGTCAACCTACTGCTCCAAAGGCCCCATCACTGATGCTGAGAAACCCATTTGTTAATATAAGATACAGATTGTAGGGACCACACTTTACCACCTCATATTACCGGACCTCAATCTAATCTGAGTTCAGTGGCCTATTATTCACCACATCCAAACAATACCATGAGATCACTAACTCCCATAGAGGACCCACTCACCTTTCAAGATCAAAGATGATATATTTTTAATCTATAGATAGAGGAACCATACCCTTCTATAGTATGGTGGAGTATTATCTCCACCTATGTAATTAGTATTGGGGAACCATGCCCTGGAGTGATAATGGAGTACCAAACCCACTATCTCTCTAATGATCCTTCTTGATCACTTAAATCACTCAGGCACCATATATTGAAGAATATATCTGTTAACACCTCCTATTATATCACTCATTCCACAATGAAGGATAAAATTTGTATTTTAAAGAAAACCACTCTAGATAGGCTGATCACATGCCCAAATTTGTGCACTAAATAAGGATATAAAGAAGTTAAAAGTTCCTGGGAGAAGTAAAAATTGTGCATGAGGGGTCACATAGAATGTGAAATCTTCTAGAAACCTGAAATGGCCAAATCTGAACATTGACTGGGAACCCATATAAATCTACACATTGTGAGCATAGGGTAAATGATGTGCATTTCATGAATAGGGTGTGACTGCACAATAAAACTGATGACTGTGTACTCTATCACATGCCCAAGTGCACTGGGTGTGTACCCAAGCTACATGGCTCATCTACCCATATACATGTTCATTTAATTTTCCATATGGTAAATGTAATTTCGAACCACTTGGGGTCCTGGGTGTGTGCTATTAGCATAAGGATTGGCTAGTTGGGTAGTTTTACACGACATGTGGGTACACCCACATAGTGTGTGATATTTTTACCCCCACTAACCTAGTCACCATGGATAAGAGACTACAAGGCATATGTCCCTAGGCGTCATTCCATGAAATTCATGAATTTTTAGAAATACTATGCTATTCAAGTGTCTTTACCAATGAAACACCCCTTCCATTATGATTATCAAAAAAATGTACCATAATAATTTGATATGGGTTGACCAACCACCAAGGATATTTGGAAGTCAAATTCTATACGTTATTGACTAATAATCGATCATCATCACATCCTAATGCAGTAAATGACCTGGTTCAGGGACCCTTTATATCCCAAACCTTGAACAAATTTCCACAATAGCCGGTAACTAGATCCCAACCACCTATTTATTGATATCACGCATTTCTTCTCCTTTATAGGGATCCTCACAAGCTAGTACAAAAATTATTTTTTACCCAATCCATAATTGAATTCCCAATACTGTTTCCATTTCCCTATCATGTCTTTGATACCGTACCCTCAAATAATTACTACAATCTATTGTGCCAAAAAATGAACACACAATGATCGGTCCTTCTATGTATCAAAAAATACTATCCAACTAGATACTGTTGAAAAAATACATGAAAATAGAGTGAAATAAATATAATATAAATTGAGATTAATCAATAGACATCTTGATTTGGCCATCATTGATGTAATTTGATGATTGGAGATTATAAAATTTGAATTATTTATTGAGGAATAAATCTCATATTCAAAGATATAGGAAGAGAAATTATATGATTTATAACCAACTAGGATCTACCCATGAAATAATTAAAATGTTTAATTAATTTTCAAGTCAAAATTTGAATGGGGATAATCCCATAATTAAAATTACCTATATTTTTTTAGGTAGATCATTAATGAAGAAGATTTCTATATCATTGTCATTGGTGAGATCCAGGAACACCAATGATGGAAACAATCCTCACAATACTCCAATTGTTGAATCATGATCCCATGACCATCCAAAAATGAAGTTTCTCTAGGATCTCCATCAAATCATTCTCTATATGTTAATATAGATAACACTTGTGAATTATTATTAATTGGGTTTTTTTCTGATATGTTGTTTAGGGTTTGAGAAATAGTGATAATTAAATTGATAAATTAATTTAATTCATTTAAGCTTCTCATGACTGTATTCTATCTAATAATTCTACACCGAATAGTATTATGTTATTACTAGGTTAAAAATCATATTTCATATTCAATTGAAGTATCATATTTCCCATCTAGAACACCATTTTTGGAATATTCATTTATTTTTGAAATAATGTTTCTGTGTGATATAATATATTTTATATTTTTATATCCTCGAGCCCGAAAATTATACATTAAAATTGTACCATTGAATAAATATATTCATTTGAATATTCAAGTGTTATATTAAAATTTGTAAGTCGCTAAATTATTTTCACATTGAACAATTTTCATTCTAAAAAGTGAATAAAACCTACTCAGTCACGTAGAGATATTTATCCTGTATCTGGATCTCCTACTCGGATGAGCTCTCCTAGAGCATCCCAGTATTCCAAAAAACATACACCCAAGGAGAAAAATTTCCCATGAATTTTCTTCTTTTAATAGATCTTAAACATTATCAGAAAAATATATTTTTATTTGTGACTTGAGACACATACTAAACATATAGTCTAAAAATGGTCTTAGGGTCAAAAGGAATGACTACTTGAAAACCATACTTAATAAAAAGAAAGTGGGGGTTAATGAATGGTAGATATATCACACTACCTTGGCCAAATATCTATAATCTTTAAATAGGTGAAACATTTTAGAAAATATTATCCCTTTTTGAAAATCCATTGGCCTTCATAATGGGTCCGTAAAGGACTCTTAATGGATCTAGGAAGTCCTCATCCATTCCTGGATGAACTACAGCTACACAACCATTGCTCAAACAAACTCTAAGCATATAGCTGTTGTCTCCCATAGCCTTTGACCAGTATGGTGGTGACCTATAAGTCCCCTTGTATTTGGCATAAATTGGTGTTATACCAATGGTGGATTAGTAAATGTTTTGCTACATTAAATCCACTAATGGTAGATGATCCTCTTAGATATGGTATAAATATCAAAAGGAAAACCCAAATAATATTATATAAAATAGGAAGGGATGTATTTACCTAGGCATATTCCTTGGATAGGAACACCAGTCAACCAAAACTAATCCTCAATGACATTATGAATCCTTTATAAAATTACAACTTTAAGTGAGAATCACAGCTTGAAATGACCATTAAGGGAATTCCATGAAGCCAGACTATCCCATGAACACAGAAGAATAAAAAATTCTCCTCTAAACTCTAATATCATATTGTAGTAAGTCGTCTAACATGGAGTGTTTCTTCACTATCACTCAGGTAGTTCTGTTACCTCTCACTGATAATGGAATCCCTATCATAAAAACAACAAAGATACCATCTCCTTTACACTTCCATTCAGGAACCTAAGACATCACCTATTGATAGGTGATACATTAATATTTTACATCATAATGTACTAAAAAATAATTTACTACCCAACTGATGAAAAGGAATCCTAGAATATCAACACCAACATTGGATGTAATGTTAGAGTTGGTGTCCTTGAACCAAATGTTTTTACTTGAATTAAATGATTATTTGATATATTAGATATTAAATTCAACATCATATTACATGTTTTTCATTGTTATCTATGTCCATAATGTAATAATGTCCTAGATTATTTGTCTCATTGATAAGGTCATATTAGTTCCCCGCTATGATGAGAACCATGAAGTTATAAGATATTATTAATAATATAGTTATATGTTTGGATAAAATACTAGGTAGGGACACATAGTATATTGAGTATCATGTAAAAGTACATGTAAGAAAATGACACTTCATCTCATGATGTTTTCACTTGGTAATCTCCATGTTGGGAGATTATGAGAACAAACCCACCATTAGGAATTATACATGTTTTAGTGTTTTCATATATTCCTATATACAATAATGTGAAATGGTCCTTGGGATTTAATATTATCATTAATTCAAGTAATGACACACACACTTATATTTTTTGATGAATACTATCACACCTTATTTTGGAGAAAAGTATGGTACATTAGGTGCATCAGGAATGGCATGTTATTATTGAATATGTAAAGAAAGGATTAGTCCCTTCTATATTTATAGATCTTGATATCTTTTACCTTATATTTAAATAGAATCTTTTCCCTAAATTCCATGTACATGGTGTAACAGTGAGTTTATTTCAAATAGTCAAATAATTATTTATCAAGCGTATAGGTTGATGACACCATCATGAAACCTTCTTGATGAGATTTCATGACAAAGAACATATATTACATAGAGATCCTTTTTATATGGTAGTAGTCATTGTGACTTTATGTTCATTAACTTTGGTTCTTTGACTAGTTTCTAGATAGTTATCATGAAATTTAGGAAATCCCACCAAATGCCAATGAGAAATAATTATAGTGGGTCTCAAAATAAGTGTTTTTAGTGGTCTCGATTAAATTATTTTTCAATTTAATTAATTGAATAAATATTATTCTCAAGATTGAGGAATAATTTTATTTAATTTATATTGATCACATAATTTAAATAAATATATATTCACCTGATTTTAAAAAATATATATTTATCTTTTTATTTAATATTTAAAAAAAAATTATTTACTCGTTTGTGAATAAAATATTTATTTAAGAGACAAAAGTATTTATTCGGGTATTGATTAAATACAAGTGGATTTTTATCAGACTAACACCATGTAGGGTGATGAAATAATCATTTACGACTAGGTAAATATTATTTTTCCATTTTTCACAAGTGGGCACACCACAAAGTAATAAAATTATTATTATTATTATTATGTGGAATTGGATTTAATTAATGGTTATAATTATATTTTTAAATGTTGTTATGTAATTAAATTTGGTAACCAAAATCCCAGCTCTATAAATAGATGGCTACATCTATTGTGTAATTCATTCTAAACAAATTCAATGTTTGGGAACATTGAATATTTGTGTATAATTAATTATCTCTAGACTCCCCCTCCACTCTACCTCTCAAGAGTGAGAGACCATAGTGAATGTCTTCAAGACCGAAGAACGTGTGATCAATAATGAAAAATGTAATCCATTCGATTCACCATGCTATCACCTAGTGAATGAGTGGCATTTCTCGGAGACTGTTGACGCACAAGTCGTTCATCGGTAGTGGGATTCAAACCTTGGATTCTCGGCTGCACAATGATGGTAATCTGGAGGATCCATTTTAGATTATAAAAAATCATCAAAGAAGAATTTTTCTAATCCCACATTTTTATTTATTAAGATGTTAAATAAATTAATTATAAATTTTATGTTCAAGGTCCTAGATCTTGGATTCAGGCATGTATTGTTTTAAAAAAATTAATATATCAGCCACCGCTGGATGATTTCTCTACACCCAAAACCAACATGTTGTATCAGAGTAGTGAACTTTAAATTTTTATTTATTTATTAGATTGTTGATCGATGTGAAATTGTGGGTAGATTTTATTTCATGTTATTCGTTCTTCAATATGATTTGGATTAAAATGTTATAGTAATATTAATCATGTAAATTCAGGGTTTCATTTTTATAATGGTCTAAAAACAAATTAATAATTACTAGAGATTACATCAAGAAGTTCCAAATCATTTGCCAACAAAACTAGCCTACATAGTGTGTGGTCAGAGCACATGATGTATACCCTTCCGAAATGTATCTATATACACCGAGTAATTAATTACATGTGGTTCTATTATTTCACATTGTGTGGTTATTAGGCCATCCTGACACGAAATGAAGATACATGGTGTGAAATTTCCATGTACACACAACATAGTTTGGCCAAGTCAACACACCGAAGCCCTAGGCATGTGACTTGGATATATGATAAGAGAGGTTCATGATGTGCAGGTACATGTTCTCATCATGTAGTCTCCCATTAATAGAAAAAAATTATATTTAAATAAAATTATAATTGAGTCACTGAAACCATATTTTATTGTTTATCACACCATTGTGAGTTTGATAATATAATAATGGTTTTAAATAATTTTAATTGCTTAATTAATATATTATAATTAATATGAAATTATTGGTTCTGCTTTTTATTTTCAATTAATTACATAAATGATTAGTATCTCCAAATAAGATCGGATTACCAATAATATCGAATAAAATTAATTAATTAACTAATTAAATAATGGTAGTGTTTTTATCTAAAATGATAAAAAAAATAATATTAAAATAAATTCTTGTTGTTTAATTTTGTATATATGTTTCATGTGTTACCATTCATGAGTTTGATCAAGACCTATGTATGTTTTGGTATTTATTTAATTAAATTTATTTCATGGTTCTGTAGTTATTTAATATTAAATAAAAAGATGGCATGTGAGTCATCCCTCCCTCAATTATTATGTAGAACTTCGGTGTACAAGGATATTTATGTAATTCTCTTTAACCCATTCTTTTAGTTCCCCACACCTCAGTGTGAGTAATAAATTTTTATAATTAATGGATCATCCCATGGTGTGTGGGGTGGTTCTATAAGTAGCCATAATTACACCAACATAGTGATAAATTGGTGGACATAAGGAATTTTTAAGCTCATGGTCGGTCCAGCACAAGGGGTTATTTCCCCTAAGTTATATGTTGATTTAATGTCTTCCCACAAAATCAACCATTATATAAGCTCATGATTTGGACATTAATTATTTATTTCTTTTCTGTCTAATTCATTAAAATTATATTTAATGATGCAATACCGAGATCACATATATGAATTAATTAATATAAAATTAATAAATTTAAATAAAATTGAATATTCGTAAATTTTTTATCCAAAAATGGTTAATTAATTGAGTAAACATCCACATAAATATTAATGAGACATGAAAAAGGATTAAAAAAAGATAGAAATTTATGTATAATAAAATATATCCCTTGATCTAATATTTAGTCATATTATACCTTCAATTACATGATTAGGAATGAAACACAATAGAACTATGTGTTTGACCTGCCCCTGTTGGGGGACACACTTTTATAATGGGAGTTATTTGAAATGTATCAAGTTTAGATAGCCATTTTTTTCAAGAGGAGTAGACCTCTGTAGAGTTTTTTTTTAATTTGGAGGTAGGAGTTGAGAAAACTCAAGTCATGATTTTTGGATTGGGGAGTCCACTTAATATGTCAAGGAGCTACAAGCCTATAGTTGGAAAAGATTTTTCTACCTAAATACCTTAAAAATAGCTTGATCAACCCATGTTGGGGTTATCTGAAGGAAAACATTGATCCATGCCACTATAAGGTCCTTGAAACAATAAATTATAAGTTCAGTGTTGAGGGATATATGTACTTGATAAAATACTCTGAGATTTAATAAAATCGATTAATTATTTCTCACAAAATATATAATGATAAAAACTACTAATAATAATCAATTTTAAATGTAGAATAAAATGAAAATCTCACTATCCTTATGTTCAATATTAGATAAAGACAATCTTATCCACAAAAGTAACATTTGGAAGTTGTTTATACACCTTTAGTCTGTTGTAAACCATGAATTGATATATTAGGTTTCATAATCCTCGATGCATGATCTACCTATTCTAGAGGTGAGTGATTAATAGTTCTTAGTCAACAAAAAACAAATGAATGATGAAGTCAACATTTAATTTTTTGTGTTTTCATCTATTTTTAGTGAAATCATGAAGTCTCACAAAATCATGGATGCATATTGCATTATTGATAACCTCCTTGGTGTTTACAAGGAGAGATCTCGATATGAACGGTTTGAGATTTCAAAGGTTCTCTATCATTGTAATCTTGGGGTAGGGTTCACTTTTTGGGCCTCACATAGTCCATAGTATTGGATATATTTTGTTCTTAATGGTTATAGGGTCTAAACTCCTCAAATAACCGGTCACCATTCTCATTATGACATAACTCCCTCTGAGCTTCTATAGTGTTTTTGTGAATTTTAATTTGAAAAAAATTGAGAAGTCTCTACCAGATCTTTTTATCCTCCTCCACTAAGTAGAAAATTATTTTAAGTGTGAAAATCCTTCTTCCATTATTGTGAATAATCAAATAGAGAAATCAAATATATTTAAGCCCAAAGCATCTTCACACCCTTCCAAGAAAAATAATATCAAAGGGGAGGCAAAGGAATAAGATTCTATCTATTTGGCATGTGGAAAGAAGGGACACTAGGTGAAAAACTATACACAGCTAAAGGAAAAAGGGGTGAGTACTCATAATTCATAAATTTTATTAACGATTTCATTATTTATGGATAGATTTACATAATGTGTTATAAATGAGATTATTTTGATAAATTCAAGGAATAAAAAATTGAAGATGAGAACCAACATGGTTAGAATATTAAGAAACTCATCCCATAATGGGGTGGAAAAAATCTTATTCATGAATTCATTGATTACTTATGGGATTTTGGGATCCGATCCCTACATAATCATACTTACACGACTTGGTGGAATGTTGTAATTTAAATAAAAATAATAATCTTATTGGACATGGTGAGATCAATGATGATTCATGTAAGTATTCCAGTATCCATTTGGGGATATGTGTTACAAATAACAATATAAACACTGAACCAAGTACCATATCAATTTATAAATGGTATTCCATATGAATTTTAGAGAGGATAAAAACCATGTTATAATATTTACATGTGTGGGGAAGCCAAGCATTTTTTAAGGCATCTGTATCTAACAAACTTACAACCCAAGACACTAAATGTACCTTAATAGGATACCCCAAGGAAACAAGGGGATATTACATATAAAACCCCTATTAAAAATGGTGTGTAGTAGAAGTATATACCATATTCCTTGAGAGGGGATACAACTCCAAAATAGATAGTGGGAGTGTGATAATCTTCGATGAGGTCAAGGATCAAGGCACACAACATTTGGTGTAGGATCAAATTCCACAAATCACTTTGGAAGAAGAAACTATTTCAGAGACACAAGAACTACATAAGTGTACAAGAGAGGTGAAATTACCATAATGTTCTGTGTTTCAAGTTTCTGAAGATGGTGACTCATTATTAGTAGATAATAATGATCCTATAAACTATATAAAAGTAGTAAGTGGGACAAATTTTTCTAAGTGGTATGAAGCTATGAATTATGAATTTTCTTCCATGTACCACAACCATATCTATATTTTGGTAGATACTCATATGTATGTAAAATCTGTTCATTGAAAATAGGTATTCAAAAAGAAACAAGTCATGGAAGGATAATTTAGTTACTATAAGGTGTGACTGGTTGAAAAAGGTTTCAAACAATATCAACGTAATGACTATGAAGAAACATTTTCACTGGTTGCAATGGTAAAATACATAGAAATTTTACATTCCATAATATCTTACCATAAATATGATATCTTTACAATGGATGTAAAAATATCCTCCTTTAATGTGAACTTTCAGGAATATTTCAACATGACACAACCTAAAGGGTTTGTGACTCCATAGTATGCAAATAAGTTATGAAAGATGAAATAAATTCATTTATGGATTCAAGAAGGCATCTAGGTCATGGTGTATTCATTTTCCATTAATACATAATGTAAATTGGTTACATAGAGAACGAATGTGAACCTTGTGTCTACAAATGGTTTAGTGTGACTATAATCATTTTCTTAATAGTATATGTTGATGAAATAGTACATGATTGAATTGTAATACCAGTCTTATAATTTATTAAGGCATGGATGAACAAATTATTTTCCATCAAATAATTGGGTGATACATCATATATTCATTGTATCATGATCTATCGTGGCACATCCAATAGTTTTCATGGCCTATGTCAAAGTATAAGTATTGACGAGATACTGAAGAGATTCATTATGGAACATTCCAAGAGGGTATTATTTCCAGCATCCCATAGAATTAATCATTCCAATAGAATGAATCCTAAGACCCATGAGGAATGAAATAGAATGGAAAAGATTCCATATGCATCAATGATTGGGTCATTCATGTATGTTATTCTATGTGTTAGGCCAGATGCCATCTATGCATTAATTGCGATATGAAAATATCAACATAATATAGGTGACCACCAATGGATGCAAGTCTATACTATCCTTATATATCTGAGGATTTCTTGGGATACGTTCTTGTTTTATAGAGGATATGAGGAACTAGTCATCAGAGGATATGAAGATGCTAGTTTCCAAACAAATCAATATGACATGGAGTCAAAAATAGGATACATCTGTACTTTTAATGGAAGTTTTGTGAGCTAGAATAACTCAATAAATGATGTTATTGTAGATTCTAATGTAGAGTATGTGTATATTGTAGCTTTTGAGGCATACAAATAAGAATTTTAGATTAACAATTTCATCCATGATCTTGATTTGGTTCTATGAAGTAAATATCACATCAAAATCTATTGTGATAATACTATAGTGGTGGCTCTCACAAAAGAGCCAATGTCAGATTAGTGTATTCAGCACAGACATCAGAAGTATCATCTCATGAGAGATTATTCTTAGAGAGATGAAGTTTTTGTTAGTATTATTTCAATGGAAGACAAGATGGTGGACCCCTTGAATAAATCCATGAATCAACATAAACATGATTATCATGAGAGGTTTAGTAGACTAAATGTCATAGGTAGTTGGCTCTATTACAAGTGGGAGTTTGTTAGAGTTGGTTTCCAAGAATAAAATGTTTTTTCTTTGATTACAGGAATACATGATGTATTAAATAATAAATGAATCAAATTATTACATATTTTACAATTTTCTTCATAAACATAATATAAAAAATACATTGAGTGTTTGTCAGATTGATAAGGCCATAGTATTTCCCTGCTATGATGAGATCCTTGAAGTTCAACAAAAATTTTCTTAATATCTTTCTCTTCTTGGATAACATACTATGATGGGACATATATTATATAGACCATCAGGTGTGAGTAGTCATAAGATGATGAGACTTATTATCATGAAGTTCATGATTGGTAATCTCAAATACGGGAGATTATGATAACAGACTAGTGAGTAGGAATTCCTCATGTTTTGGTGTCATAAAATATTTCTATTTGTGAGTGTGTTTAATGGTCATTAGAGTTTGATATTATCATTAATGCATGTCACGAATAATTCAATTAGATTTTCTGATAAAAAACATCAGTTAATATGTTTGCGGGAAGTAGGGTATATTGGGTGCATCACTAATAACATGTTATTAAATAATACATCAAGAAAGGATTTTTCCATTCCATATTTTAGAAAGTTCATAACTCATCCCTTTGATTGAAACAGAATAATCACCATAAATTCCATAGACATGATGTAATGAAATGTTTTTTCATATAGTCAAAGAATGATGTATCAAGCATATAGGTTAATGACACTATCTTGTAACCTATTTGATGAGATTATTCGAAAAGGGGATTATAGTACATACTGATCGTTCATTTTTTGGTTTTTTCCTTGCAACTTTATGTTATTTATCTTAGGGTCTTTGACCCGTTGAGAGATAATAATCTTGGACTTTATGTATGTTGGCTTAATTCCAAACAAAAATAATCCTAGAGGGTCAAACACGAAGTGTCTTGGGTGGTTTCAATTGAATTGGTTTTTAATTTAAATCATGGAATAAATGTTATTATCAAGACTAAAGAATAATTTTATTTATGTTATATTGATCTGAAAACCTAAAAAATTATTTATTCATTTGATTGTGAATAAAAATATTTTTTTTAATTTTATTTAAGATTTAATAAATATTTATTTACTAGTTTTTAAATACAATATGTATTTAATAAAATTTCATACTTATTTGGGTATTCAATAAATACAATTTGAGTTCGAATGGACCAAGGCATTGTCCGATAAAAAAATAATTACTTATGAGTTGTTAAATATTGTTTATCTATTTTGAAAAAGTTAGAGCACCAAAAATAATAATAATGTTATTATAAGTGGAATGGGATTTCATTAATGTTTATAATTATATTTAATTATTGTCATGCAATTAAAATTTGTAACTAGAATCCCAATTCTATAAATTGATAGCTACATCTATTGTGTAATTCATTCGAAACCAATTCCATCTTTGGGGATAGAGAATTTTGGCACACAATAAATTATCTCACAAGTAATCCTCCTCTATCCCTATATGTAATGAGAAACCCAAGAGATAATTTCTTTAAGATCGAAGAACAAGAGATGAAAAAACAATTCAAGACATTTGATGCACCGCACTAGCACCCAGAGAACGAGTGGCATTAATCGATGATCATTGATGCTTGTTTGGATCACCACAAGGGGGATTATACACATATATACTCAAAGGAAAAACAAAGCCTATATTTAAGGTCTATTTCTGATGATCAACAATCATCAACAAAGAATGTTCAAAATCCTAGGTATTTATTTCATCAGATATTAAATAAATTAGTTATAAATTTTACAAGAAAGATCCCCTATCATGGTTTTAGGAAACAATTATTAAAATTAATTTTAATATATCACCCCTACTGTACGCTTCTGATGCTCCCAGAACCAACATGTACTTCTATGTAATAACAACCTTTTAAACACCTCGTTTCACATCATAACTAGTATCATCTTCTATCCTTGAAAATATGTTATGATCCCCACCATTATAAAATCCATCAGGTTCATGGATATTGGATGTAGATTAATGAAATATCTCACAATTGATATCCCATTGTTTTTCCTCTTTGATACTCTAAATAAATAAAGCAGTAAAAACATTTGAATATATATATTTATACTGCATTATCATCATCTTTATTGGTCATCAAAGTAATCATGAACTAATCTATCACTTATCATAACAAAAAATTTGAATAAATCACTAATATCATTCTCTAATATATCCACACCCTTGGTTGGATCTTAAGATACCAATACCTCACCCGTTTTTAGGTCTTATTTAACTCATATTTTTTTAGAAAACATATCCCCATAATTAAACCTCCACAATATAGATTATATACTTTACGAGCTTCCCAGAAAGTTAGTACTCCCAAATTATGTCCAAAACCATTCTCATGTGTCTTGTATGATCCTCCTTGGTCACAAATAACATAAGGAATAAATCAAATAACACTACCAAGAACCAATCTAGGAGTGGTGAATGAATCATTTTATAATCCCCATATACACTATTATGGGTGTCCAATATAATTAAACAGACCATAATAAAGTCGAAGTAGCCATAGTGGCATTAGAAATAGCCCTTTGGTATAAATCCTCTCAAATTGGAACTGATGATAACCCATCCAATGGTTAATCTTTGAGATCCTCTTTTCTACTAACCCTTGGGGGAATAATTCCTCAATTATTGGTTGTGGATACTCCTCCATGAAAGTGAATTTGTGTTGGTGACGTTAGTCCACACCTAACCCCAAGATATTATCCACCTATGAAAAACAATATATGGATGCAAAAGAAAATACATTTGTTAAAAATCCTCATGATTAATAGATTTCTATAACATCAACAGCATGTCTCACAAGTACTCGAGAACATCCAATGTGTTAGCATGAATATCAGGATTTCACAAACACAATTTCATTCTTCAAATAGTCATTTTATGGGGGTAATACTAGAACACACATTGGGATGACATAATAAAACTCCTCCAATGTGACATTAAATTGAAATGTTATAGAATCAACTGTTCCAAAGGATATACAAGACAACTAATATAAAATGTGATGTATCCTCTTGCACATGGGATCATCCTACTCTGTTTGGGATTATTTATTACCAATTAAGGAAAGATATATCCCAATAACTCTAGTATACTACAACTATCACATGTATCAGTCATATGGGAAAGGATATTAAGAAACTAGTCCATAATAATGAAAACATTGTAAGACCTAGATACCAATATGGAATGATTCCTTGTGAGAGTATCTCCTTCTAGAGTTTGGACACACATTCAATAAATGGATTAAATCACTAATAATCTCTAAGGGATCCTATGAACCAAAGGGTACAACAAAAGGGACTCTACTAGTACTTATAGGTCTCAAATACGAGCTACTTCTATGGAAAACTACATTGTAAATATATACCAAAACTAAAATAAAGTAGAGAAGACACAAGTCACGCTGAAAACAGACCTATACCCTATAGGTCACAATCCTATAATACATTAAGATATATTTCCCCTTCTCTATTTATCCTCCATAACATTTGATCACACTAACACCTTATCAAAACAAAATTTCCTCAGACACACAAGTTTATGGAACCATACCACCATACATGAACACTTTTCACCTAAGGTGGTACTGTAAAATGCTAACCCTTTGTGAAGTTATGTACTTGTTTAGGTTTTGTTTAAAACCCAATTTTGACAAATAAAGTGTTTATTACAATTATCGGATGTTTTGGGTGTGTCATGAGGGTACATGACATGAAGTGAGGAGAGAAAAGGCCAAACGTTGTGCAAAGCACGGTCGGCACATAGTTGGTACTAGATGTGAACAATACTAAAGAAACTGTGAATACATAACTCGTTTTTGATATAGGATGGGGCATGGAAAACACATTGTTTTCTAAACTATGCAGGTGATTCAAGGAACCCATGCATTTTAACCCCTCTGGGATCATGTGAGCCACACAGTTTGAGTAACCATGCGTTCAAATAGTGTAACCCTTCAAAATAGTGTAATTTACATTCTTCCATCATAATATTATTATTTTATCCCCGGAATTTATCCACCATTAAACTCCCTATATCTACGATGATGAACCAACATCTGCGTGCTCCACCATGGGTGATTATCTTTCTATTATTGGGAATTTGGGGTGACATTTAATGTGAATCAATGATCTGGGTAAGTCTTTTACTCTATTTCCTTTACGTTCCTAGAATATATTTGGTTTGTGGGTTTTGTTTCATTTCAAATCACTAAACCATTTTTTATGTGTTTTTAATTGTATTAATGATAGTGGCATGTTGAGTTGCGAAAAAATAATGTGATCGGATAGTACTCCTCTTCGAGCATGAGGTAGGAGGACGTTAATATTTTTTCCATAGTCATGATGTTTAAAATGTTTATATGGTTGTTTCAATTTACGGCCTTTAAACATTTTTTGTTCTTGAGTAAGGAACGTGTGAATAGACCTTATATTGATGTTACATAATCTCTATATACCCTGTTGGATAAGTTGATGTTTTAGGCTTGACCTAGTACAACCATTTGGGTTTTCCATACCCTCAAGGACTGTGAAATAATTTAGGTAAACATTGAAATATTATAATTAATAAGTTTAGTCTGCTTGAAATATTAAGTGGGTATGTGGGAATGTTTAATGGGATAATTGAAATGTTCCATTGGAATATTTTTGAAATTATTTGAATTAATTTGAAATGGATTAAACTATGTGATTTATATATTGATTTGTTTACAATTTTAAAAAAAGAATATGATATTTTGGGAGTGGGGAATGTTGGGCATTGTCCTTAAGGTGATTCAAAAAATTATTTTCTTTTTAGATTTCAAATGATTATTTGATATGAGCGTGATGTTTCTATTTCAGTGAAAATTTATTAATGATTATTTGGAATGTTTGGAAATGAAAATGAAATCATTGGGGAATGGTTCAGTTTCTCAATGTATAAGAACCATGTTTTAAAAGAAATGGCTTTATGTTAATTTCAAATGAGTTTTTTGAATTTTTTCATCATGCCGTGATTTTGTTCTAAGGGTCTTTTTAGACTATAGTAATTTAAATCATATAGGGTTTTGTGAGATAGAACCCGTGAAGATTATGTTTGCATGTTAACATTGTTAATGAAATTAACTAAATGGTGAATATCATTTGTGGATGACATACCATAAGGTGGTGTTTTGAATAATGGTATATGTGTTAATGGTGTACGGTTTTATATGATAAATTTTTTTAATGTTTTTGGTTTCTATTGGGTAAATTTTTAATGGTTAAGGAATCATGTTCACATGAATTAGTGGTATGTAGGGTATTGACATGAGGTTCCACTCCCATGGTTCAATTGAGATATATACTATAAACCCCACCCCTATAATTATTGGGATATGGAGTCAGACTAAGGATATATGACCCTAATGGTTGCATTTTTGAGACTACCTGGATTGAGGCTCCAAGGTAAGTGTTATGTAATGTATGTTTGGGATATTGGATTGAGGCTCTATGCTTCTCAATTTGTGTACATGGTTTAGTTTGGGATGTCATATTGATGCTCTATTCATTTGAAACACAAGGATATAAATTTATTATAAGACTGAGGATCTAGGCTATTTTGATAAAATATGATTTCTGAACTTCATCATGATCAAAAGTGTACACCCCCTTATGTCGGTGCTTAGGTATCTCGTGTGACTGTAGCTAGTTCAGTTAATTGGTTAGTCCATGAGACCATATTGAATGAAAATGGTTACTTAATAGTCGATTAAATGTGAGAAATAATTATATTTCTTTAGTTTACTTATTTATTATTGTACTTTTCTCATCTATATACACTATTGTATATACTAGCTAATTATTTAGAATCCATTGGTGGAGGCCCACATAGTTGTACTCACACCCTACTTAGGCCTCCATGGAACTTAAAACCTGAGACGATGCAACATTTTTTTTTACAGGATTAGTAGATGGACATGTCCTTTTTGGACATGGGATTATGGGTAGGATCATGGGAGTTTAGGGATGGAATGGGAATCACGTCCATTTTTAGCGTCTTTTGGTTGTTTTATATTTTGATTTCATTTGTATGACAGAATAGCTTGTAGAGTATAAATATAGTTTTTTTATTAGATCCTCTTGTGTTATATTGCTAATTGTTCTCATGATTTATATTTATATGTTCCTGATATTTATTATAGTTGTTGATATTATTTCTGCTGTTGAACAACACTGATAAGTGAGTATAGAATCCCCAATGTTTCTCCATAGACCTGTACTACAATTCGGAAGCCTCTGGACTATGGGGAGGAACACCTGAGGTCATGGGATGATCTGTCTCAGGGAACAAAATATAGTGGCCGCTAGACCAGTGATGTTATAGGTACCAACTCACCTACATGGTTTTAGATCACATCACAAGAACGCGTCTTCCTGGAGGGAAGTGTATTTATCCCTTGTGTGCTCAGAGCCACATAAAATGACACCATCAAAGTGATCTAGGGAGGCCCTTCATCACTCTAAATATGTTTCAAAACCAATATTACCATCAAGAGGTGTATATCCTAAGTGGTAATCTGTCATTATAGGTTTAGAAAAACCTCTACCACCTGATATTGGGGTCTAGACTACCCGGAATCCTCAGTTATCTCTAACTCCGCTACTCATGAAGCACACAACCCACATTTTTATCACCACCAAGAACCACCATAATCCATTGTTTCTCCATAAATAATACTAGTTGTGAGAATTAATATATGGTTGGGAGGGGTCTATAAAAGTTATAAAACTCATACCACTTCTTCAATACAATATTCCACTACTATAGGGTTTGACTCAATGAAACACCCAAGTAGTCTTTACCGTTGGAAGACACCAAAATTACGGATCCCAAACATAACATAATACAATCCTACTAAATTCATCCACCTCCTGTCATGTAGAAAATAATCCTCCAAAACCATTACTGGTGTGTCCCTAATCAATAGGTAGTAGCCCAACTTTAGGCGTGCTTGGAGAAACCATCTCTTCAATGGCTCTTAGGACTGAGGCCTCATCACTCAACCAGTCACATTAGTGACACTATCTCGAAATAACAGATAGATTTTATTACAAATACATCTTCAATGTTATCAATACTACCATGATCAAAGAAAATATCACGAATGTTGACCTATGAAGGACCTGGAAACCCTGATTCATTCCTATATGATAAATTTACCAAATTTTTTCCCTAATACCAATGCATAAATGTCCCAAGTCAACAAACATGTAGTTAGAGTCCTAGTAAATTAAAATTTCAATATATGCAACAACATAGGGTTATTTGGTCTAGGATCCATACTGATGAAACTCTGTTAGTGTTTCCCCATGTTTTCAAACAAAATCTCACAGCTATACATATCCAAATGTAAGTCCTAATATGACCTCATTTAATACCGCTCTTCTATAGGAAGAACCACTAGGGCATTCCTAGACTGTGGTATTCCAAAAATAACACTCTTATCCTACCTACAATAGGAATTAGGATGGAAACTAGTGTTGAATAGGCATATCACACACATGAGAGACCTCATTCAAATTCACCAAAAAAACACATGTCTTCATAATCCAATTTACTGAAGAAATTAAAAAATGATATTATAAATGAAGTCATAAAAACTATCCCACATTAGATTTTAAATTGTAGTACAAAAAAGTGGAAAGACCGAAATATAATCACATAAAAATTTGAAAATATCCCAACAACTTGAAAACATGGGTGATGATAACCATAAGAATCTTCTAGATCCCTCTGAAGTCCATTTAGAATAACTATGCTCCCCCCACTCTTGATCCACATTGCAATCCAATAAATGATATGTTATCTATATTATAATTGAAATGTATAGTAATATCCCATGAAAGGGTTAGTATATACATACCTAGTAGGAAACCCCAAAATCACCAAACATGAAGAATCAATGAGATATATTAGTCATCTCGTCACTGCCGTTTAATGTTAATCAAAATACGAGATAATAACTATAATCATAACCCAAACATACCCAACATGAATCCCATGTATAAGAGAGAGGTGTTATCTATATCCACAACCCAAATAATAATGGAGAGTCAAACTTCTACCCCAATGGTCCCATAACTGATTCAAAATAAAATTTGTGTCCATGTATGACACAAAATTGAGGGCGTACACCATTCTATTATTTGTCACATTCGAGGGAGCGCAATAGCCTATACAAGCATCTTCCATAACCTCATATGAATTAGAGTGGGGTTTCTCCTCTCCACTATAGTTCACATCCAAGGAAGAAATTATTCTCATAGAGGACCTGATCGCCTCTTGATTATGAAGATAGTGGAGTACCACTATGTAGATAGTTGGCCCATTCCCTGTTATATTATGTGGGACTATCGACTCTACCCGTGTAATGAGCAAGGGGGAACCATGACCTGGTGTGAATAGGTAGTACCAACCCTAAAATACCTCTGCCAATAATTCCCAATCACTACCATCAGTTCAGCATCTCCTTAAGAAAGATCATTCTTGGAACACCCCACACTATATCTTGTAGGCCAAATTGAAAACTACCATTGTTTCCTTTGAAACAAATCCATGTAGGACATGAAGATCTCACGCCTATAACATTGTCCAAATGAAAGTTATAGAGAATTTAGATGGTCCTTAGATATGTACATGGTTTGTATGTGGGGTCACATGGGGTTTGACCTCATTTGGACACCAGGGTGCGTCCTCTCCTAGACAAGGATTGGGAATCCATGTGGAATCACATGATGTCTACATGGGGTACACAACACATATTGTAACAAACCAAAATAATATCAATGAAATTTTCATTCATATAATTATGTCATATATTATAAATCATGTAAAATCACAGAGAAAAAAATAATGTATTTTTAAATTAAGAATGAATAAAATAAGAAGCATTTCTAGAAACGAAAGAACATATATCAATTGAACAGTAACATGAACTTTGGCATAGAAATTTGACCATTTAGAATAGTAACCTGTCTAATAGAATATTAACCTCCAATATGAAAGTTAAAATAAAATTTTTTTAAATTATAAATAACAATATTATATATTTAAATCATGGTATAAGTATATAAATGTTTATAAATGATGAATTAAGTGTTATTATTTTTATAAGGAGTAAATGATTATTTAAAATTTTAAAATTAATATAATATTTTCAAAGAAAATTATTTTCACAAAATAGATCCACAAATTAATATTTGTTTCTTATTATTGTAAATTAATTTTATGAGACTAGGATTAATTTTACAAAGCATTATAAAACCATTTATAACATTAAAAATAAATTTTTAAAATAAATGTTAATTTTAATTAAAAATTAAATTTCCTATTTTTAGAAAAATATATTTATATAAGGGATTCCATTATTGAAATATAAACATCAAAAAATCTTTTGATTGATGTTTTTTTTATTTTTATAAAAAAAATTATATTTTGGAAAATATGGAAATACGATAATTTACGGTATAAGATAAATATAATAATTATTGAGACATGGATGATGTATGTATAATGTAAGAAACATTGGTTTTAAGTCACACACACCAGTGAGTATACGAAGTCACATGAATCAACACCTTTTATTTCTTGATCAAAAATAATAATTAAAATGAATAAAACAATAAAAAAACTACCACTCCTCTACTATAAATTCCACCCCTCACCACATCTTCACATCATGCATTCTAAGCCTCGAAGCTTGTCCAAATTCCACCAAATACTCTCTAAATTCACATATAAATCTCAGTGCCTTTTTTATGAGAAAAATACCAAACCTAATTTCCATAACTAAGTTGTCGAGGAGAATAATTTCAAGAGGTAAAATTCTCTTTCGTTTTCTTTTATTTAATTTTCAATTGATTTTATTTTCTTTTATTATACTATCCAAACCTCTCTATCCCAAGGCAGAATGATAAATCTAGTATCATTTATATATTATAATTTTAATATTTTAATGGTACATCCACCATCATATCTCTTATCTTGTTATTTTTTTTTCTAGAAATGAAATCATCATTCGCAAGGTGTTGATTTATCACATTCAAGGAAGTTGAGTTTTCAATTTCCATTTCTTCCCTCAAAGGTGGTCGTGAAACCAATATAATGATTGAAAAAAAAATTAAAATTAATTTTATAACCAATTCTATGTTCATAACTAATAGAAATATATAATAATAAATATTAGAGTAAAACTAGTCTGTGATGATTGAACAACTATGAGAATACTATTAACGGATATCATTAACATATTTTTATATGAATCACCCTTATATCTACGAACAATGTAATATAAAACACCATTTAATACTATATAATTTAATTAATAAAATATAAATTCAATTTTGGATAAATATTCTAATTTTTCATGATCTTTCATACATGTATACAAAAGAACTGATCATGAATACCAAGGAAACGAACAGTCCCGAACGATGAAATTGTGTCTTATAATTCATCAAAAAGTCTATAAATGAAATTAATAAATTTAAAATAAATAAAATAAATAAATAAAATGTTATTAATTAATTGATTAATGGATTATATATGATTATCAAATACATTAAGTAGAAGGGATTAACACTTTTGGATTTTAGGTAAGGGATTCCCTCCAAACCTCCATTTTATCCTTGAAGTTACAATTTGTCTCTCTTCCTCAGTTAATTTTATATATATTTTAATATAATTATTAAAAATTATATGTGTATGTTCTATAATGATGAATCTAAATAATTACATCCTTAATTTATTAAAAATTACATATTTTAATTGGATCCTTTCTCAATTCTTCCAGATAATAAAGAATGATTAAAGTGAAATTCCTAGTTACTTACCCATTTTCCTGTATACTCAATAATAAGTATTAATCCACCAATATTTTTCTAAAATCACTCCTTTTATCCCAAAAAATATATTTCCTTTTTTGTTTTATTCATTTAATTATAACTTTTCTCGCTTTACATACTCTTTATCATTTTCCCTTAAAACATAATAAAGAGGCTCGTTTCTAAAGTTTCTTCAGCACTGTTTTTATAAGTTTTCACTTCATTTAAACATAATTTATTATGATCTATTAATATTTTACCTTATTAATTTCCATGAAGTATTTAAATAATTTCTTTTATGGACGCCTTTATGATACACCCATTTATTATTCCTTAAGACATGAGTATGATACCCCTTCCTTTCTATGGGTAACCCTTGTGTTTATTCCATGTGTTGGATTCATCATGTTGAAAAAGATTACATGTAAATGTTAAGATGGATTCACCTAGATATCACTCTAATATATTGGTTAATGTTTATTCATATGAGAATTTATATTGGGGCTTGGGGTAAGCCTGATTCCTTTATGGTATATGGTTCGACACGTGTAATGGTCATGGTAGTAAGCCATTACTCATTCTTCTCTATGGGTAATGGTCTTTCATGTATGCCTTTACTCATGAATAATTAATGTTTTACATTGTTTCCACATTCATGTGATTTTAGGATTACATGATCCTATGATATACATGTTATGATTCCTAATGTTTATTCATCTTCGATAAATTTTTATGTCATCTGGTTATGCCTGCTAACTCATACGCTATGAATTCATCATTTGTTTATTCCCTTAATAGTATTTTTATCTCATCTATGTATTCGCATATTTTTTAGGTTATCCATAGAAACTATAAGGTTATAAAAGAAGTTAATTTATCATTATGATGAAAAAATAAAAAAAATTATATTGATTTCATTCTATTTAATTATGAACCTAATATTCCAAATACACTATACATTACAATTTGTGGCTTTTATTTTATGTCTACTTATGAAAAAAATCATGTAATCAAATATTAAAAAAATCTATGTTCTCTATAGTTTATATCAGAGCACAGTCGACTTGTTTTTGGATATTAGGGATTGAATACATGAGTAACAAACCAAGGTATAATTACATCATGATGGATAAACTATATTCAAACATATAGAACCACATAATATGATAATATTTTCATTTATAGGTTTATTATTCTATGTTCACCCTCTCTATTTATTATTCTTATTAGTGAAATATTTAGGTCTACTAATTGAAATTTCTTTATCTTTGTTAATATCTTGAAAAGGGACAACTCGTCCTAACTATCACTGTGATTGGACATGTGACGATTACAATAAGGAAATGAAACATATTATAGGAATGGGAACTAAAAATATCATTATAGCACATTTTAAAATATATTATGTTAGGGATAATAATTTGGATAGCATGTAATTCCCCAATTCTCTTAATAAAGTACATGTTTTAGTAAAATATTTTATACTAAAATGGCCTCCCATGTTTAGTGGATCTTCTGATCCCCTCATCATGGAATAGTGGATTAACATCATTGAGAATATATTCTCCATCCTCCCATTCTTAGAAGAAAAGAATGATATGATGGGATACTATTGTTTTGATATGGTAGTTCATCAGTGGTGGATACTAATCAAGAACACAAATACTAAAGATTAAATGAATTCCATGGAAGGGGAAGATTTCAAAAAAATATTTTTTAATAAATATTTTCCCTAAACTCTCCGTATTCATAAGGAAAGGTAGTTCCTTATACTGAAGAAAATTTATGATGAGAATATCTATGAATATAAATAAAACAGCATAATTCTTGCACGATATGCCTCCGTCATTGACATGAACACTAAAAGAAAAGAAGATCACTTCTATAACGGACTAAATCCGAGTCTAAAAAATCATTGGTGATTCGAGAATTGGAATGTTATGATTATATTTTACAGTGTCCTCTTAATGATGATATGTATATGAGACACTCTCAATGGTCTCCTGGTCCTATAGAAAAATGGATGAAAATGGGGTTTATTATGGATGGATCAACAAAGAAATCACATTATGGAAAGAAAACACAACATGCCACATGTCAAAATTGTGGGACAAATCTTCGTTGTAACTGTTTAAAGGGAACCAAGAGATACATCAAATGATTATGTGTAAGGAATATAGAAAATAAATATCAACTCAATATGATGAATACCACTAATGTGCAATAATAGAAGAGTTTTTTGTTCAAAACTCATCTTTTAGTGCAGTGTTTCATCTTCAAAAAACATGGGATTTTTGAAATCTAATTCCCTCATCCCAGGGTTTCATGGAGGCAATCAACAACTCCCAATGTAGTAAGGAAGGGAATAATGTATCAATACTATTGTGGTGGAGCATGAAAATTATGTGGTCATAGGTATGTTTTTTATTCATTCAAGAATAAAAAACATACAGTTGGACCATATTTATAATCACTATTTAATATCTTGAAAATATAGTATAACTATAAAAATCACACAACAGAATATAGATATTGAGTTATCTGGGTGAACAATAAATATGAAAATTATTACATAAAATGTATACTAATCATACCCAGTAAATTTATTTGTAAATAACCTCTCATAGAATCATGTTTTACATACTTTGGGGATGTTTTATGGCATATTATTCATGGATTGACTATCTCTATATATATCAAACATCAACTGTTGGTAAATGGAGATTAATCTTCAAATCCTGATACATCCTCCAATTCTATACAAGTGCGAGGATGATGAACCTCTATCATAATCATTATTTAATTTTGGATAATATTTTCTTATGAGGAATATTATCTGGCTCAAATTATTCTAACTAACAAGATTATCGTTCTCAAAGTCATGCCAATTGTGAGGGTATACACTGATGTATTCTCTGAAGAATTGCTTAGTCGTCCTATGGATCAAGAGGATGAGTTATCCATTGAACTTATCCTTTTATCATTGCCAATATCAAAGACTCCTTAATAAATAGACATAATTGAGTTGGAGGAACTTAGGAATAAGTGACAAGAGAATCTAGATAGGGGTTTCATATGATCTTGTGCTTAACCAGGAGGTAAACCAATATTCTTAATTAAGAAGAAGAGTGGACCATTGTACCACTACATTGATTATCATGAGCTCAACAAAATCATGATAAAGAACAAGTACCCCTTCCATTGATAGATTTATTTTTCATTAAACTTCATGGGGATAACTATTTTTCTATGTAGGACCTATGGTCACTATATCACCAATTATATGTGAGGAAGGAATACATTACCAATACTTCCTTTCAATTAAGTTACAAACACTATGAGTTCATGGTGATGCACATCAGACTCACCAATTCCCTATCCAGATTCATGGACTTAATTAACAGTGATTTTTGATATTCCCTCAACAATTTTTGGGGTTCCTTTATTGATGATATTCTGATATACTCCATGAAAAAGGGGGAACACAAAGAGCATTTGTTTACAATACTACTGACATTGTGAAGGGACAAAATTTATTGATAATATAGTAAATTTGTGTTGTGGATGGGATAATTATCCTTCTTGGGGACTTTTATCACCAGTAAAGTAATATCTATAGACCCTTCCTAGAAAGAGGCAATTGAAGAGTGGCCTAGGCCCCCATCGGTAATGGAGATATGTAGTTTCCATAGTGTAGATGGGTATTACTGATTATTTGTGAAGAAATTATCACAATTTTTAAACTCAATACGAAATATAATGTCGAAGAGAGTAATGTTTATATTTAACAATGAATATTATGAACACATTAAAGAGTTGATAAAGAGGCTTATCAATGCACCGGTACTCACACTACCGACAAGTGGGGAACTCTTTATGGTAAACAACGATACATAAAGGATAGACTAAGGTTGTATACTAATGAAAAATGAAATTGTGATAGCGTACAACTATCGTTATTTGAAAATTAATGAGAAAAAATATCCCACACATGATCTAGAGTTCTAGGTAATGATCTTTACATTTAAAATATGTATACATTATCTCTAATGGGAGAATTGTGAGATGTATTCTTATCTCAAGAGTCCCAAATATATATTCCTACAAAAAATCATAATTTTTTCTACATTATATGGTTATAGGTAATCTAGTATTATAAGGGGTCAATTCATTTATGTCATAGTAGATAAAATAATCTTTCAAATACTATTAGTAGAAAATATCCTACAATGTTATCAATGATGTGATTTGAGAATGATCCAGTCTTTTTAGACTTTCAAATGACAAACAAGGGAATAATTAAGAGGGTAACAACATCAATCCTTTCTCAAATGATTACTAAATTACCCCTTATGTATAAAATAGATGATTCTTAAATAAATGATGTGGAAATTCAGGAAAAAGTGGAAGTGACCAAAATTGGGAAATCTTATGAGATGAAAATTGATGATGAAGGAGTTATAAAATTTTGGTCATGAATATGTATAAAAAACAATAAATTGATAAATAATGTTATTATGATTGATTCACATGGATCTATTGGCTCTTTTTAGCCATGATTCATAAATATGTATCGAGATCTCCCTGGGAACTATTGGTAGGAACATATGATGAAGGAGATCACATAATATACATTAAAATATTCGGTATGCCAACAAGATAATGATAAAAATAAATATTATAAGGAGATGATGAAAAAATACCAATACCAACAAGGAAATAGGACAACATCCCCATGGAATTTGTCACTAGAATTCTAAATAAATTCATTGGATGTAATTCTATATGGTTTATTGTGGATTGTCTTGAAATGATATATCACTTTATCATAATTATAGGGGACTTATAACTCAACCAAAGTTCATGGATATACATCAAAGAAGTGGTGAGACATCATGGAGTACTACTATCGATTATATCTGATCGAGATCCTATATTTACCTCCATGTTTTTGGAAAAGTATCCAATATGCTTTGAACACTAAGTTGAACTTCAGTACAACCTATCTTCCTCAAACTGATGGATAATATAATGAGACTATATAGATAGTAGAATTAATGTTATGATTATATTATATGGATCTTAATGGATGATGGGAGCTTCATCTACCTTTGGTCGATCTCACTTTCAAATTTAGTTTCGACTCCACCATTGGTCAATATGAATCCAATTTTGGGAAAATATGTATAACATTTTCATTCTTGGATAAAGTTAGTGAACATAAGTTGTTAGGAATTAAAATGTTCGATGAAATGCTGGAAAAGGTGAAAACTATTAAGCAACCCATCAAGGTAGTCCAAAGTCGACAAAAGAGCAATGTAAACAATCATCGACATGGCCTGATGTTTAATTATGGAGACATGGTATTCCATCGCATATATCCATTGAAGAGAATCATGAGATATTGGAATAAAGGAAAGCTAAGCCCCTTGTACATTGAACCCTTCAATATTTCTAACTATGTAAGACATGTGGCTTATCAATGAGCACTTTAACCTAGCATGTTCATGATGTATTCTACATATCCCTCTTATGGAAGTACATACGATTTCTCTCACATGTTTTTAATTAAATGGTGGTACAGTTGTTAAACAGTCTCCCTTATGAAGAGAATCTAGTAAAATCATGGACCATAGATATAATGTTATATGAAAAAAACAATACGGACCTGTTGAAAGTATTATGATAGAACCATAAGTTCAAAGAGGCATCATGTGAAACAGAGGATGAAATTAAGGATAACTACCAGCAACTATTTTTCACATAGAATATTAAATAAAAATTGGATAGGGAAATTTCATAAGTGGTGGAAAATGTAATGACCCAAAATTTTATCAATGAAATTACAATTCTTATAATTATTTGAGATATTTTCAAACAAATAAAATAACATAGAAAAGAATAAAAACATTATCAATGAAGAATAAATGAAATAAAAGGAATTTCTAGAAATAAAAGAACATATACCAATGGAATAACAATATGAAATTTGGAAAAGTATTATGACCATTGTGAATAGTATCTTAGCTAATAGAATAGTAACTTCTCTTTGGAAAGAATTAATACAATTTGGGTTTCTTATTTATGAAAATATGATATATTTCTATCCTCGAATAAGTAAATTAATGTCTTAAAAGTGATCACTGAAGTGTTTGTATTTTTGTAAAGTGTAAGTGTTTATTTAATATATAATAATTAATATAATATTTTAAATGAATAGTTAAATTAGAAATATCAATTTATAAATTAATATTTTTTTGTCTTAGGATTCTAAGATAATTTTAGGTGACCCTTATTAATTTCCCCAAGTGTTATAAAATCAGTCATAACTTTAAAATCAGTATTTTTCAAATAAATGATCATATTAATTAAATTTAAAATTTAAAATTTTTAGAAAATTATTTTCCTAAATTGGTGTCCTTTTTGAAAATCATAAGCTAAAAAACTTGTTAAGGTGAATTTTTTATATTTTTCTAAAATACTTTAATTTTTTGTGAATATTGAAATATGATATTTTTTATATAAGATAAATAAAAGAATTAATTACTGATAAATGTTGTACGGTTGATGTGAGAACCATTGGTCGGAACACACATGCACTAGATACTCTAATTAGTCACAATAATTCACAATATTTTTATTATCAAGCCAAAATAATAAACACAAGCATAAAATGATTAAAAAACACTCCTTTAATCCGCAATAAATACCACCCCTCATCACCTATTCTCAGCACCTCGACTAAGACATGATGAAATTATATATTATACCCAATAATATCATAAGAATATATCCCATGTCTATGATTAATTGGTCCCAAGAATAGAATAAACACAATTTCCTTAAGGAGGTTCTTAGAGATAATATGTTCAATAGGTAAAATCCTCTTTCATTTTCTTTTATTTTATTTTAAATTTATTTTCATTTATTTTCATAACATATACACAAGAAAATATACCAATATATAATGATAAATACATTCTATTTTATATATTGGAATTTTATTATGTAAATGGTTCATGCATATTCAATTCTATTATCTTCCCCTTTTGTTCTATAAATGGAAACATCATTCGTGATGTATTGATTTTCCGCATTCGCGGTTGATGAGTTTTCAATTTTTATTCCCACCTTCAAGTATTCTAATTAAAAAATTATAATATTAGAAACTTATCAATAAATTTATTTTATGATTTACTATATGTTTTTAACTAACATACATTCAAAATATTAAATAATAGAAAAAAACTAGTTTCTGATGATTGAAAAACAGTCATAATAATCTAAACTGTTATCATTAACGTACTATCTAATGAAACACCATCATCTATGAAAAAATGTAATATATAAGTCCATTTAATATTCTATAAGTTATTTAATAACTTATAATTTCAATTCATGATAACCATTCTCAATTTACATGATCTTCCATATATGTATATAAGAGAACCAATCATGAAAACCAAGGAAACAGAAAATCCCAAAAAATGAAATTGTATCTCATAAATGATAACAAAATATAAAAATGTACATAAAAAATTATTCTAAATAAAATAAATTTTTACAAGGTTATATATTCCTTAATTGATGGATTTAAATTTATTGTCCAAGACATTAAGAGAATGTGAACTACACATTTAGACATATGGTAAGGGATTCTCTCTAAACCTCCATTTTTTCCTTCAGGTTATGATTTATCTACCTTTACCTCAATGTATGTATTACTTATTTTTATATATTTTTTCTACATAACACATTTAAATTACAAACTCTTGTGTCCAAATCATTCCATCATTATTAAACAGGACACACATGTTGCAAAAGGTCCCTTCTCAATTCTTCCAGATATACAAGCTTGATTAAACAGAACATCCCAGTTTCTTACCCATTTTCAAGTAAAATAAATAAAATATTTTAATCTTCTAATATTTTTCTAAAATTACAATTTTTTTCATAAAAAAATATATAAATATTTTTTTATTATAGAAAAATTAAACACTTACTCACTTTAAATACTCCCTAGTATTTTCCCTAAAATCTCTCTAAATAATCTCATTTATAAGGATTCTTAAACACTATTATTAAAAAAAATTACTTATGATTAACATAATTGATCATGATATATTAAAATTTTACATTATTATTATCCATTTAAGATTTAAATCCATTCATTCGTGGACTCCTTTATCATTCACCCAATTATTATTCCTTATGGAATGATTATGAACCCAATTTCGTTCCATGGATAACCCATTATGTTTATTCTATATTTTTTATTCTTCTTGTGGAACACATATGCATGAACATTATATTATGGGTGTTTCTAGATAGTTCTCCAATTCATTGGGTAGTGTTTATTATCGTGAGATGTCATGTTTAGATAGAGAGTAAACATGATTCCATTATGGGACTTGGTCCTTCAAGTGAAATGGTCTTGGTAGAAATCCTTGACTCGTGCACCTACTTATTTAATGGTATTGTTAGTTAGACATGACTTCGGATAATTTCACGTTGTATATTGTGTTCATATTCCTATTATTCCATTTTTACATTATCATACTCTATACATGTTATGATTATTTATGTTTATTCATGTTCCATGACATTTTATGTCATCATGTTATGCCTTTTAACCCATGTGATATGATTTAATCACATTATTATAACATTACTTGGTTTCTTAGCAAATCCATTTTTTCATGTATTCCCCACGTTATCCTACGTAGATATAAGGTATCAATGGATGTTAGAAGATAATTATAAAAACTAAATTAATTATGTTTTAATATATGATTAATTTAGTATAATTATGTACGTAATCTTCCAAAGACACTATAATATGATTGTAGGCATGTATTTTATGGATAGTTATGCTTAAAATAATGTAATAATATGTGAAAAAATATGGAAACTATATTTCATGCCTACCCATGGGTATGCCCGTGTACTCTAGCTCGTGCCCATATACTCTAGCATGACCCTGATTGCACTGGGCATGTACCCATGGTACACATATCACCATAAAAAATACATGTATATGGATTGTCCCCTAGGTAACACATTGGGACTAACCACATGGGGTACATGGAATACTCCTTAGACCTATGCCAGAGCTATCCATCTAGGGTAACATGGTGTCTTGTTCTGTCCACATGGCATATAATATTTATCTCACATGAAACATTAGCCTATATATTAAGGGGACTACACCGTGTGTGTTCTTATACTATGTGCCATGTAATTTTGTAATTTCAATAAATCACATGTTGTTCATTCATCTTTACCCATGTGTTTTCACCATCATCAGGATGGACAGAAAATCCTCTACAACACTTATATTTTGGTTGAAAACCAAACAAGAATTACCATTAGTCATATTTGAATGTTCTTTCTCAAAAAAAGTAATTATCATTACTTTTTGATGCACTAAATGAACCATATCGTGATACTACCATAACCTGAAACTCGATTGGATTACAATAATTTCTAGTGATATGATTATGACTGTAATGACATGTCAATTCTCATTGTATTGAGAGTATAATGTTTCATTACATGGCATTAAGATAAATCTCTAAGATCCCAATGGATGGAAATAAATGATTAAGGGTGTCAAATAAAAGTGGGGGATGATTTAACCTTTATGAAATAAAACCATTAGCCAACAACCATCCCCAAACAACTCACTATATGATGCATGAATAAAAGAAAGAAAAAAAACTACTTTATTCATATAAATAATACTTCAATGTGTGCAATAGATGAATAAAAAACAAATATCAAATAAAATATCATAAAAATGACTAATGGTTCTAAGAAGACCACAAGACTCCATGCTCTACAGGCTTTGTGCTACCCAGCCACCAAAAAAAGGTGTCATGAGGTGGTACTAAAAAGTGTGATACATTACCTTTTTCCATGTCCAAGAAGATAACATCTTCAAAAGAACCCAAGTTATATTTCATTTGAGAGTATAACACTCAGTAGGTTTTCCCCAATGATGTTTCAACGCACATAAATAAGATAAAAAGCAATCAACATTTGTAAAAAACGATTTATATAAAACAATTCTGCATAATAGTTTATAAAAAAACATAAATAGGTTCCAAACCCAATTGTATCCCAATGAAACAAATTTCTCACTAAACCAATTTCAATAGATTTAAAATTATATAAAACCAACCAAAGGATTAAAAACAATTCTCAGTTATCATTTGGGAATACCCAACCCATGATTCACAACACAGACCCATGCATGCTTCGTTTGACAGTTCCAAACTCATGAGAGGTCTATCGATTTTTCACGTTGTATCATAATGGTACACACCCCCGATTCAGGGCCATGCACCATATACCCCAATCGTACATGTCCCTTATTGAGGGTAATTTCAAAACTGAACTCACACAACCCCTTGTATTCCAAAATATTTCCAATCACCAAAACAAAATGTTTGAATAAAACTGCATTTTTATTGAAAACAAAATAATAACCCAATTTATAAGAAATCATTTCATTTCAATAAAGAATTACATTATATTGAAAAAATCCAATCCAAACCATGTTCCAAATTTCTTGGAAATCCCATTTTTAAATTCCCCTTTTTGTAATCCTAAAAATAATAAATTTATTAAATTACCAAATTTTCCAGATTTCCCCAATTTTCCAAACCATCACAATGAAAGATTTACAATGATTTCTAAAAATCAAAATCTCCAAAAATTCATCACAATATATTAAATTTCAATTATTTCCAAAAATTCATCACAATATATTAAATTGCAATTATTTCCAAAAATTTATACTAAGTGTAATCAAGAGAGAGGCCACATACCTTTGTGGTTTTGGTGGAAACCGACAACGGACGAATAATACTCTAGAAAACAGGTTGATTCTCAACCAGAACTACCTTATATATCTTCTCCTATAAATATCAAGACCAAATATAAACTTATTTAGCATACACACTCATATATATATATACATTAATATAGTATATATGATAAACCAAAAAATAGAAGAACCATATCTAAGTTGATATAAGAAAATGTGACATAAATGGTGAAAAATGGCACTAACTGTGAGAATTGGGCTTGAAAGTGATAACGAAGGGCTCCAGATTGATTTCAAAATTCATTTGAGAGGTTATTCAAACTTCATGAATGAAAAATAATGAGTTAGGGACTCCTATTGGAAAAAAATATCCATTTGGAGGAAAATATGTCCAAGATACATTTTTTAGGATCTCACGTTGACCACCCACACGGTTATTCGAAATAGTTAATAAAATCACGCACTAACTGTGAGTTAGCTACTATCTAGGCAGATCCTTGAACAACTTACTCGCACGGTCTCCGTAATCGTGTGCACACCATGCTAAATATCTCTACCTCAAAAAAACTCTGTCACATAGTTTATCCTAATATATTTAACGATTTAGACTAACTATGTCCAGCCAGTTCTCATCTCCTTTGTCCCAAAAAAACATATTTAATGTACATCCATCTCTCCCATACATTACCCTTACTCATTAAAACATTGAAAAACATCATGTAATGGTGACGTACTGGAATCCGGGGTACTATATTCTTCACCCCGTTGTTCTTTCCATCCATGGAATGTATAAAACCATCCTTGCCCTAAAATAGTTAGGTCCATTGCTCATTCATTTCCTTCTCACATTCCCAATTATATTTATGAATCTTACCATGTTTCCATGAATCCTACAATAGATCGATTCTTTTTCCAGGAAATAATTTATCTTTCCAATCCAAAATTTTTACCATGATATTTATAAACAATGCATCTAGACCTAGGTCAACGTGATCCTATCTCATCATATGGTTATGATCATGATGATATTTTTTTAAATAGGATACATGGAAAAAAATTCGCATGTCACTAAATCATGGTATTTAAGAAAAATGATATTCCACCTCTCTAACCCATTGTAGTATCTCAAAAGGGCCTATGTATATAGGAGATAACTTCCCCTGCTTTCCAGACCAACAATTTCCAAGCATTGGAAAAATCTTTAGGAATACACAATCACTCACTGTGAAAGACAACAGTCTTCAAAAATGACCCGCATACGATTTAAGACAACTCTAATATGTCTACATCCTATTTCTGATCAATATAACATTTTTGTCATTTCATGGACAAGACTACGCCCATCTAGTGATGTCACACATGGTTCCCCCCAGCATAGTTGAGAATGATAAGGATGCCCATAAAATTATTCAAACATATCCATATACATTGAGGCATCATAGTTATTATTATAAGGGAACTCTACTATAGGGTATATGCTCTTCCCATGAGACACAAAAATCCATTATTCAATCCCGCATCAAATATTGTAATGTTTATATCATCTGTTTAGATTATATTAATGTATGAGGATGATATTTCATACTCAAAATCAATTATGTTCATAGAGTATTTTGTAAGGATTTCTAGAAATTAGATGTGAACCTCAAATCTCTATTTAAGAAAATAGAAATGGGTATTCCATGTATCTTTACCAATTTTTTCTATAGGTTTTGAACAGATATTATACCGTATGATTCTCTAAAATTGGAATAAAATTATCAAACTTGGTTAGCTAATCCACTACCACCCATATGTTGTCATGTTTTTTAACCCTTATTGGGAGACCTGTACCAAAATACATCTCTATGTGCTCCCTTCTCTAGACTGGGATAGATAAAGACTCCAACATACCCATTGTTCACTAATGATTTCCCTTAACTTGTTAAAAAGCTAATCAATTGAAATCAAACTCAACTAATTTCGTTTTCATCTCTCTCCATCAAATAATCTATTCAATTCTTTTTATATATTTTATGTTCTCAAATGTACATACCATATGTATTGTTGGTAATCATGAATAAGTTGTTCCTTACAAGCCATATATACAACCATCTAATCTATGAAACAAAAAATGAACTCCCATCATGTTTCCAGCACTCAATTTTCACCCTAACATTGAATTTTAAACTCATAACTAGGATTTCTAAATCATATGTTTGTTCCTATTTAAATATATTTACCAAATCTAGAATCATAGAGACTAAAAAGAAAACCACAAAATCACCTCGGTCTTCACATTCCACATGATTTTTCACAAGTATCAACATCAACTTCCATTTATCGGAGGCTTCTTTCTCTAACTGAGCATATGAAATCTTTCTTAATGCATTTTTCACCGAATTTCCATTTACCATTATATACATTAAGTAAATTTAAAACATCAAGAGATACCCCAACCATCTTATTTCCCTCATATTAAACTCTCATTGTGGGAAAATATGTTTCAAGATTTTTTAGATCTATGAACACAATAAATTTCTCACCAAAGATATAGTGACTTTATGTTGTCAAGGAATAAACGGCTACTGCTAACTCTAAATCATGTTTGGGGTAGTTCTTCTCATGCAATCTCAACTACCATAAATCATATGCAATCTCATGGTCTCTTTGAATGAGAAAATATTCCAACACTAATCATAAATCATAATAGTACACCATATACCCCATTCCGGATTTTGAAAAATTCATGATGGGTTCTGAGGTGAGAAATACGTTTAGCTCTAATAAAGACTTATAGCGTTCTTAGTCCATTCGAATGGAACATTATTCTCTGTCAAAATCATTAGTGAAGATAGCCATGAGATTTCATGCACAAAGTGTCGGTGATAACAAGTTATAATATGAAAAAACTGTATCTTAGGGACATTTTTTGGTGGTTTCCATGAGATCAAAACTTATATCTTTTTTAGGGTCCACTAAAACACATTTTTTAGAAATCACTTTGTCTAGAATGCATTTTTCTTGTATCAAGAAATCACACTTTAATAATTTGGCATACAAATGATGATATCTCAATATCCCCAACACTATCACTAATTATTTCCCGAGCTTAGCTCATCTCCTTGAATAAACCAAGATGTCATCCATTAAGACCACAAAAAAGACTACAAATATCACTAAAATAACCAATTCATCAGAGCTATGAAGACAGATGGTTAACTCATTATATCAAAATGCATGACTATATATTCATAATAATCGTAACTACTTTTGAAAGATGTTTTCAAAATATCATCCTTCCAAACTCAAAATTGGTAGTATCCTAATCCCAATTCAATTTTAGAGAACTAATAAGCTTCCCTCAATATATCAAATAGATCATCAATGGGTGGTTTTGGGTACCTATTATTTATCATTACATGGTTTATCTTATGATAATAAATGCACAGTCAACTAAGAAAGGAGACAAATTATTCCCATAGATATGTTGATGACCGAATGAAACATTTCCTTTATATCTCCACCAATTTCAATTTCAGTTCCCTTAACTCTATTGGTTCCACCCTATAAGATGGAAGGGGAATAAGACTGGTCCCTAAAATTTGATTAATCGTAAAATCCAGTTCCCTTAGAGGTGGTAACCCTAATAAGTTTCTGGGAAGTACATATCAAAATTTATCCAAAACTATTTCAAAACTAGTATCCTCAATCCATTATATTAATTCCAAGGTCAACCCTATCAACAAGTAAGATATTGTTCCAACCGTTGTTTCAAACAAGCACATTGCACCTGTCTTTAGAACCTTCTCTCCATTGAAGAGATTCCTGGAACCATCCTCAATAATAAAACTATCCATTATTCTATAATAATCGATGTGAGACAAGAACATTTTCAACCAATCAATAACTATGATTACATCATAGGCATCCATCCCCAACACCTTGAAGTCCCTCTTCAGCCTAGCTATATCAAAAGTTATCAAAAAACCACTACACACGAAGGCTCGACATTCTCTTTCACAGAGAGGAGTTTGGTGTTTTATCAATGAAGGAATAATCTCATGTTTCAAACATAGTAATTTAATAGCATAAGAAGAAAGGAAGAAATGAGATGCACCACTATCAAACAACACATTCATAAGGGTAGAATTCCAAATAATCATACCTCTTACTATAGATGATCCAGCATGATCATTCACAACCATCTCATCAAATCCATATAGTTACATCATTGCTTTACCCTACTCTGTGTTGCCTTGAAGTTATTTCTTTAGTTGAGGAGTCATGGTATTTTACGAATCAACATGGATATCTCTGCTCTAGTGGTGATATTGATTCTGATGACCTCAACCAGTTGAAGCATATGATGATTACAACACCTAAGAAGTGTCATAAGAACATGAACAAGAAGCACATCTACAATAGCGCTAAATATGCCCCATCTAATTCCAATTATGGAATTATTTATGTTTTTTCGTACAATATCACTTTATGTGGTCGAGAGAACCACATTAGAAAAAACCTTCCTGGATGTTGGGTCGTGGAGGAAGGTTAACTGATCCAATCATCTGATTTTGCATCCTGATCCAACCTAGGAAATAAATTTCCTACTTCTGATTTGTTCAAGAATTCGAGTTCCCACCATATCCCATAGGTATCATCATACATCGTTCTCCCACATATCATAAGATATCCTTCTCATTCATAGACACTTTTTTCACCATATATGTATAATATGTAATATAGAGCACCACAATCATTGAGAAAATATCATTCCATAGCCTGTATTTGAGTAGTAATTACATCAAGTCCTCATTTTCTACATCTTCATGTGAAAAGAACACTAAATAAATGAATTTACACACATTCATGGTGAAAGATAGATTTTACTGCTTCAGAATAAAGAACTTTGTCACCCTCTATATCATGAACATGTGAGGATAGAATTTTTTATTGAAAAATTAATCAAATTCATCTTGTGTAAGGCCTTTATCCCCTTTAGCACGCAGCACTAGTTCCCACCAATGGCGTGAAGGATCCTTGAGCATATGTGGGGCTAGCTTGACTATGAACTTTGATGGTGTGTTGATGAATTTGATGATATGATTCATCCTGTCAACCGCACCATTTCCCATTCAAGTTCCAAATAACCCCAGGATGTGGGTGGAATCTAATTCATGAATTGAATATAATCATCTACATGCCTTGTCGCATCCCTCGAATTCCTTTTATCCACCACATTAAAAACATAGAAAATAAACTGAAATATCTCCTTGTTCACATGTGGCCCTATTGAAACCACGTTCTCTGTAACTTCATCAGTTCATTTTCTCGGAAACCTATGAGGTGCCATTTTTTAAAAAAGAAAACAAACTCAGAAAATGTCACTCCCTAGAAACTGATGGGTATTCATTTAAAATTTTATCCCATCAATTATAACAACATTGTTTTCCAAAAACAAATATTTCCATGTTCAAACATTTTTTTGAAGATTCCCCTTTTACACTTTATAAAATCAAACCATTTTTAAAATAAATCAATCAAGGTCTTTTAAAAACCTTTCATTTGAAAAAAAATCTACATTTTCAAGTATTTACACCTTATTTACAATCAAAAACCATTAATCCAAAATAAATATGAAATCTTTGTTGGATGGAATTCCCCTATAATGCATGTCATGCTCGACTCATTGGCTAAACCCATCACAATGAGATTACAATATCGTATAAGTCTCTCCAAAACACGTATGTACTCGACTCCCTAGTAACATGATGTTATGAATAAAGAGGTTAGATATTTCCTTTTATGCTATAAGTTTCATGTCCAAAAAATCCCACTCCTTTCTATTATAAAAACATTTGGAATAAACAATAATGAATTCAACTTCATGAAAATGAAACAAAAGACAACTTTTTAGGAAAGGATCAAACAAGATGATACCATTTTTAAGGAACAACAAATTCAAATTGGCATGAGATTACAATGAGTCATTACTTGGCATTAAGAGATATCTCCAAGACACTAATGGAGGGAAATAAATTCCATGGGGTTTCAAATAAAACATGTTGACTATTTTCCCTTTAGTAAATAAATCCATTTGCTAACAACCATCACCGACTAACTAACTCTATGGTGCGTTAATAAAAGAATGACAAAAGAACTATATTATTGATACCAAAAACACTACAATGTGAGAAAAAATGGAATAACAGTAAACTATCAAATAGAATAGTTAATGAGATAGTAAGTTTCCATGAAGGCCACGATAATACATGCTTCCCAAGCTCGGTTCTCCACAACCACCAAACAGCCCATGTATCACGAGGTGGTACTGAAAACGTGTTATACTTTACCTTATCCCATGTACCGAAAGAATGCATTTGAAAAATAACCCAAGTTACCAATTAAGGGTGATTATAACACTCAATTTGTTTTCCCTAACAATTTCCCTACTAATTCCACTATGATAGAAAAGTCTTCCATATTTATATAAACCCATTTATATAAAACAATTCACTAAAATAATTTATAACTCAATATAAATATGTTTCAAAACCAAATGAAACAAAGTGATGATTAAACAAAATTCAAGAATGGTATACATCTATAAAAAACTAAACAAAGAACTAATACCAATTCTCATTTACCATTTTCGCATGCCCAACCCATGGTTCACAATACAAACCCATGAATTCTTTGTTTGGCAATTCCATACTCATGAGTGTTCTCTCATCTTATCACCTTGTGTCCCAATGAAACATATCCTCGATCCTGGGTCACACAACTTGTATTCCAATTCTAAACATTCCTCATTTAGGGGCCTGTCGATCATGAACTCACACAACCCCATATATGTCAAACCATTTCAAATCACCAAAATAAACTATTTCTAAAAAACATCATTTTTAATGAAAACCAATGAACAAACCAATTTCAAAGAAGCCATTTCATTTCAATGAAAAAATTCCATTTTAATAAAAACATATATTCCAAAAATAGCTCTGTAAATCGAGAAAATATCCATTTTAAAATCCATATTTTAAAATCTAGAACTCAAGGACTTTATTTAAATACTAGTTTTTTCAGATTTCCCCCATTTGAAAAACTATCACAAATAAGGGCATCCAATGACTGCTAAAAATCCAAATGAAGTCCAGTTAAACATAATATATTCAAATTGAAAAAAATTCACTCAGTTCTACTAAATGGATCTGAGAGAGAATCTACTCACCTCGATGTTTTTAGGGAAAACCGAGAACAGATGAAGAACACTCTAGCAACTATTTTGATTCTCCACAAAACCACCATAGATATATTTTCCTAGAATTATCAATACCAAATCAAAACTTATTTGGAATCAAAAATCATATTTCTTCTGATAACATGTGTAGATCTGTGATACAATGGAAATAGGAAAAGTGTATATAAGTACATCTATGAAAATGAGACAATAGTGGTGAAGAATGACACTTAGCACAAGAATGTTATTTTAAATGCCAAGGTATGGCTCAAAATTTTTTCCAAAATTCTTGGGGGATTTAAAACATTCATAGAAAACAAATATTGAGTTAGGGCCACTTAGAAGAAAGAATTTTTAGTATAGAGGCAAAACATGTGAGATTCCATTTTTTATCTCACTTTAATCGCGTGCAAGGTTAGTTCACACCATAAGACAAATTGTGTCCTAAAAGTTCATTATCTACGTTCTAGAAATTCCCTTGAATGACCTACTTAAATGGTCTCCTTAACCATGCACACACCTTGCTGAATCTATCTACCTCAAACCTAGTAAAATGCACAGTTTCTCCTAGTATATTAGCACGATTTTGACAACCCATGTGCAGCCCATGCACATCTTCATTATCCCCAAAAACATATTTAATGTTACCTAAACTCTCCCATACATTAACCTTACACATTATAACCATGAAAAATATCATTTAAGGGTTATATAACAAAAATGGTGGGTACTACATTCAACACTCGTTGCTTAGGATCACCCATCAACACTCTTTTGGAGATATTATCTAAATACGGATAAAAATATTACATTACTTAATTAATAATAAAATTAATGACCTTTTATCCATGAATATATCACGTCTCAAAGACCCAAAATTTAATTAATGACTATGATCAGCTCTTTGATAAAATGAATGCATAATGATCAGTCTTTGTGGGTATTATTGAATCACTAGCCAATAAATTACCAATGATGAACACAATGAACAGAGGGATAAATTCACATAACAAACATTTTTATAGATCATATATCATGTATATTTCTTCATCATCGTTTAAATCAAATTATTAGTTATTATAAAAGAATAAATAATCAACAAGGAAAAAATATCAAATTCCATGATCAAGAATGAAAAATTAGATGTTATATAACTAAAAAGTATTAATAATTTAATTAATTTTTAAGGATTAATTAATGATCATCTCAAACATTAAATAGTGATAAAAGAATAATGAAAACACCCTACCTTAGGTTTCAATCGATTACTGATGAATAGTTTTCTTTATCGTAATCATTGTCTTTATTGATCCATGATCCCACAACAAGATAGCAATTCCCTCTCCACCCGAGCTCTATCATCTCATTCCCTCTATGTTTATGCACCTAACACTATTTAATATTCCATTACTATTTTTATATACATTATTCATTCATTTTTTTGGAAATAAGGAAAATTAAATTAATAAATTTATTTTATTCATTTAATCTTCTCAGTACTTCACTCAATCAAAGTGTCTAAAACTAATATTAATTATGGCATGCCTAGTGTAAAACATATATTGTAGACTGTATAAAGGAATTTAATTTCTCATCTATAACACCATTCATGATATATATTATATTATTTTTTTAAAACTATGTTTGTGGGATATAATATATGTAATATTTTTACTATCACTGAACTAAGGCTCTTAGGGTCCTAGTGTAATGCCCGAACCCCAGATGCCAAGATCCGGTGCATTAATTTAATACATTGTAATGAATACAATAAATCAAATAATGAAGGACCAATCAGTTTAATTGTCTTATAAAAATAGATTACCTAAATGTACCATATATTAAAATTCAAAACATAAAATACAACATTGATAATATTGTGATAATTCCATTATTCTCAAAGATTAACCTTATATATAAATCATAATACACATCTTGACATCATAGGAAAATAAAATATAATAAATAGGTGATCTCACTTCCTCAGTAAGGGTAAACAATATAGATAAATCTAAAATACATAAGCATAATCTTTTAAGTCAAGGTATAAAACTGAAACACATGCCTTTTAAACATAATATTCAGCACAATATTTAAATAATAAATAAAATAATTCTATTTAAACATTCACATGGATACTATTCTAGTTTAATAATCACATGTAATATCAATAAAAATTCCCATAAGTAGGGAATGCATAATGTTGGACATCATAAATATACTGTCAAGGCCTCCGGTAAAGACAGTAAATAACCATGCCATCAAGGACTTGTTCCAACATATTAGTCTATCTCATGAGACCTACCTATGCATCAAGGGGATATAGTGATCCCCATACATCACATAATAAGTATAATACAATCCTCATGTGAAAACATTGAAACATAAACAACATAATCATTCATAATAAAATCTAGTATATAAAAATTGAATACATTTACCATTAACCAATAATTGTATTTAAATATCACATCCACAATCAAACTGATCAAAAACCGTTCATTAAAATTTGGTAACTGAAAACATAAGAGATAAAACTCACTTAAGAATAAGATCCAAATAAATATGTTGACATATATGATAATACACTATTAAAATATTTACATATGTCTTGAGACAAATACCCCTTTTTCATTGAAATAATTTATTCAAAATCTATGCACTTATAAAAGAACAACATTAAAAATAATTTTTTAATCAAGTTTCCCCATAAGACATTGAAACATTTTAAAGGAATTTAAATTTTAAAACATTCATTTTCATATAATTAAATCCACAAAACCATTTTTAAAACATAGTCATTAATTATAATGATTTAGAAGAAAATTCAATAAAACATTTAGAATGATGTTTTAGTTAAATATTACCATAGATAAAAATTTTAAAATACTCATTTGGAATGTTTTTTTAAAAAAAATGTCTATGGATGATAAATATGTCCCTAAAAATTCTTGTGCATAAACAATCTCAGATAATAATGAGATTGCGAAATTAACATATTCCTTGTGGTTCCTTTTTTGGTGATCGTCCCTGAACCTCTGGTATAATTGTTCGAATAGTGTAAATAACTTATTATTGATCCATTATCAGGTATATAATATTATATATCATCATCTTATAATATCTTATTACCCATTTTTTTAACAATCTTTCATTATTTCACTATTTCTAGTGTTAATTTCCTAGATTTCTCAAGTATGTTTTGAATTATTATTTTCTTCTCATATTACATAGATCAAGATTCAACCATCTAAAAAAATTAAAACATGACTTAATTATCATACATATTTAGTATATATATATTTAGGATAATCTATAATGTTTGGCGATAGAAACGAAATGCAACGTTCATGGAGATGTTAAGGCGTACGTACGCTTGAACACTACATTCATTTCATTGTCATAAAAAAGTATTGAAATGTTAAAGATATATGTGTATATTATTATTTTGGTATCATATATATGTCATATATGTAACATATATTTTTTAAACTTTCCTAAATATGATCTGTGTATATTTTGAACGAATTACATCGCTTTGAGGGGGTAGTAGTCCACACTTTCACAAATGTTGTTATTGTATATTCACACCTGAATGTATGATTAATTTAAAAGATAGAAAATATGAAATAGGATATAATTTATAAATTAAATTATTTTTAAACAATAAAAATATTCTTAACACAAACCATGAAGGTGGTAGTTAAAAAAGAACAAAAATAATATTCACGGAGTCCATTAACAAACATAACATAGACAACAATTTCTTTTCTTTGAATAGGAAGAGATGAGAAATGACATAGATAAGAAATATTACATTAAGAAATTATCATAATAGTATATAAATGATTTATGTTTTATCATGATATTATGTATGAAAGAGGTGAGGTGAAAGTAGAAAAATAAAAGAAATTAACAGAGGTACTTTGAGAAAATTAACTCTCAAATATCACCACCTTGAAAGAGACTTGAGGGCCTTGGATTTGGTCATTTTGGGATAAATGAAGAACATGGACGTAGAGAGAGCGAGTATGATATGTTTTGTTAGATATTTTAGGATTCATAATTCTTTTTGGGTCAAAATAAGGAGGTAGATATGTTGTATTTTTCCATGAGGAGAGGTGGGTTCAAGTGATTATTTTATGGATTATTTTATATTAAAAAACAACTATATAGAGGTGGGATATAATTAAATGACATTGACAAGTAGTTAATGTTTTATTGTATTGTTATGTTGTATAAACACCTAAAAATAAATAATTTTTTTAGTTTTTAGGTATAATATGATTTTAACATTTCATATTAAACCTTGTCAATGTTTTAATTTTACTATGGTAAATACCTTTTTTACAAAAATAACTTTTTTATACATAAAAATGAAATAGAACTTAGATAATAATCTGGATATATTTATTCCAAAAATGGAATCCATTTTATCTAATTCAACTAACATAATTAGGAAAATGTTATTTGAAATTAATTCCACAAAAAAGACTAAAATGTGAGTTTTTTTATGTGAAACTTTCAAAAGGTTAAAAAAATTTATAACCAATTTCACATTAAAATTGGGTTCAATGAACTAAATTTAATTAAATGATAAAAAATTAATATAATTATAATTTAAAACGAATTAAAAGGATAATCTGACTATAAAAATATATTATATGAAAAAACAGTTTTAATTAAAATACATTATTTTTCATTATTCATTAAAATATGAATTTTATCAGAAAAACACCAACAAAATTTCCAAAAAAACATTTATGTCCCTATCCTAAAGAAATATTTTATTTGAAAATTTTTAATATGTAAATTTTTTAAATATTATACTTAAAAATGCTTCTCCAATAAAATGTGGTAAAAGTGCATTTTTTTAAAAATACTTCTTTTTTTGGAAAAAATAAATATTTTACATCATCATGTCTTGAAAATAAATAAGATGAATATTAAAATTATTTGGAATATGTAAATTTTAATATGTGGTTAATAATATTCATATATGATAATTTAACGGCTAGGTTATACATTATATTAAATAATAATGTTTTTTTAATATATTTATGTTCAGTAAAACGGGGCCTTGCATGTAATGCAAGACAACTAATTATTGTTTGTAGCATAATATTAACATGGTGTTGCATAAAAATCATGAAAAAAATTAAATTTATTAATAAGTAAAAATATTATATATTCTTTTGGTGTTACAACTTGTGTTATGTTCCAAATTTTCACCTTTGAGAATATTACAAGGAATATTCCAATGTTACACAAAATTTTCAGACTCTCCACAATTCATTACTAGGGCTATGTTATATTTTTCTGTTACTCTGACTACAAATTTTATATGTTTGGTTATTTATTTATTACTGTAAATATTGATAGAGGTCATAGTTTTTTCATTATCCAATTCTGGGTATCATAACTGGTCATCATCCTCTCGATTTTAGGGAGTTGTTCCTAAGGCCATGAATAATTCATGTACAAACCTTATTATTCATGTTAGTATGTTACAAAATGGTATCATGGAAAATATATTTTATTCTTGTTCTATGGATCACGTAGATAGGTTTTATAGAAACGTGTATGATATTTTGACGAAACTTGGACCGGGGCCTCATAAATACCTTTCTTGAGGTAATTCAAAGATAAGAGGTCATCATATAGATATTCTTAGTTTGTTATGTTCTAGTTGTATGTGATATTAAACTCATGTGATTCACATTTATTTTGTGTTTTCTAATTTCATCCAATCTTATTTCTTTACTATATAAATAAGAGGAATCACATGAATCATATTTGGATCATAAGTTTCAAATTACTTATATGACGCTCGTGTGATATAATACTAACAATGGTTGACTACGTTATTTAATGTTAATAACTTCTACTGGTTTTGAACATATGAGTTTGTAGTGAAATTCCATTTGGTTTAAGACTTATGCATGTATACTTATTATAGTAGGTAATGTGAGACAATGTTGTGGTACACCTAGGTGATGATGTTAATGATGAAAGTGATAACAACGATAATGGTGATAATGATATAATTATTCTATGAATCAATTTTGGGTGCTTCCATTATTGATCACTGTTGAGTTTTATTTGGTTTATTAAGAACCCTATGAGAGTTTCAATTGGATGGGTCATGTCAATTAAAGTTATAAATATATAATTTCTTTTATTTATATATATATCAATAAGTTTAATTCTATATAATATAACATGGAATCTAAGGCCCCTCAGTGTGATTGGCCTAAGAGTGAATCCATCGTTTTAGTCTTGGACATGTTCCTAGATGGAATTCTATGAGTTATAACCCTCAATAAAACCTGGTTGGGGGTTATTTTCATCATCTCGTGTCTTTAAATGTGTTTATGGTTACTAGAGATCCAGTGCCCATACGGTTTTAAAGTCACCTTAGTGATCATATTCCTTACTAAATGAAAATAAATGTTAATTCGTTATATGATGTTTCGATTGATTAAAATTTCATATGCATGTGATTAACATTGAAAAGAATTATAGGGAGGTATTGAATGTTTCCTTATAACCTGGGTGTGTATATCAACTTTATGTCTAGTACTTCTATAACATGGATGATTTTTATAGTGATTAGACACTTTTGGAATTTAGGGGAGAACTAGAGGTTGACTAGTCTATTAGTTCTAAATGAAACTCTCAATGGATTTTGAGTGATGATCCTTGGTTTTCAGACCTAGGTCATTTAGATCATGGATCAAAATTAAGTGTCTTGATAAGACACCCATGTGATGGGCGGTTCATGAGAAAAGTGTGTAATAGGGAGATTCCATTCATAATTTGAGCACTAATAGTATTCTTGTAGGAGTGATGAACCTCATTTTGTAGATAATTAAAAAGGTGTGTGAGTTTATCTCAGATGTCCATGACTCGTAGAGAAACCACCCTATTATAGTAATCAGTTTTGTTTAGGTTCATTGATGTTGAATCCATAATGAGTGAGATATCATTATTTTTTTATTCATGGTGTTGGTTGAATCCATGGAGAGGGAGATATGGTAACTATTGACAAAGACAAAGGTTCGACTAATGAACCCATAGGAGATGGTGATGGTAGGTCACTGAAAAATTCAGTGCAGGGTTACCCTTTTTTATAGAAACCAGTGTATTTGAAATGAATATTGATATAAATGGATGTCCAAAAAGGGTTTCTGGAGATGTCTCTATATAATAAAATGGAGTTAGTGATTCATTAATGGATTAGGGTAAGATTTTGTGGTAAACCAACATTTTCATTTGATGGATAGGTTGTAGATCAATGTAGAGTCTTTTATAGGGATATGAGATTATATAGGCAATGATTCATAACATACACCATGGATACTGGAGAATTTAATTCACATTAAGAATGGATTATTGAATTTAGTGTGCCATATTATGAGAAATCCAGTTATTCCCAGTGCATAGTACCATTCTTTATAATATGTTTGAAAGGACATTCATTCTTATCCATTGTGTTTTGTGATGGACTAATAAGGGGTTGAGTGAACCTCTATATGTGATTTAATGTGATATATACAGAATCTCTTATAGTGTGGTGTGTCGATCTAGTCATATGTGAATGAACACTATTGTGGGAAGGCTCATAGTCTATGCAATGTTATTCATCAGATTACTATATGGACTCCTGAGGACTGATGTGTAGTGGATCAATGTTTATCTGGTTCTATGTTGAATTTATAATTCTTGATTATTATATATCATTATATAGATTCCAAATCTGTGTTTCACACCCACAAAAAAATAGTGTAATCAGAGGTGGGGAGTTGAGAAATGTTGTGTTGGTGTACATTTGTGGTCATTCTGTTTGGGGAAAGTATATGATGAATTTACAGGTACAATTACATTAATTTCATTTTCAACATTTTTATGGACGATAGGTTGGTTTAGTCGTGCCTCTGAGTATTTATGGAATCATGTTTAGTGGTTTATAGAGAATTGGTTGTTAATTTGTGTACCTTTGTAGGAAGTTACATGAATGTTTAATGAAATGTGTATGCACGGGAATGTGAATGTTGTTAGTTAGAACCACATCGACCTCATCATAATGTGCATGAATAAACTGTTTAAAACTTAATATGGACTTTCTAGGAGCTCATCGTGATTGGGCTATATCTTGTCGGTAGAAACTCATTGGTTCAACACAGAACTTGGTCTAAGGTTTTGGTATCAAATTTAAACTATATCAAATTTTGAGCAAGCATGATTTATCTAAACCATTCTGAACCAATCCATGGATTTCTGGAATCGTGGGTTTTTATGGTGATTACTATTGTTGATAGAATGTTGATTCCTTACAGTGAATCAGTCAAAGACACTATGATATATTAATTTCAAAAGTTGTGGTGATCATAGTCTCAATGACGGAAATTAATGAGCTCTTAGGTCATCTTCAAGTGTTCAAGTTTGGTTTCACATATAAGTAGTGGGATTGGAATTCATATAAATGCAAGAACTAGAGGTTATGAGTATGTTTTTTAGGGTTTAATGCATATAACTCATTGGGAATTGTGCTATGGGAATATCGGGAGACATTTTCCAATTGCTGCCCCAACTTTTCAAGGGAATGATGTGCTGTGGTGTCTTACTATAATAACCAGAATTATTATGTGTATATATTCTTATTGAAATTTGACAGTTTTCTAAATTTTTAATCATTGTATGTTTAGGTTAATTTATAGGATGTATTATATAAATTTTGGATTTTTTATAGGCTTTTAGGGGTGCATGGTTTGGCCAGATGACTTTCTTAACTGTGTATCCTTTCAATGGTAACCATTTAACCAATCCTTCGTTAAAACAAAAGTTTTTTATGCATAATAAATTTCCCATGAAACCATGTGTCTTGTCTATCGATATCTATCATAGTTTTTTTAAGTGTGTGGACATTTCCAAGTAAACCTATGTCTTATTCCTAGTATAGGTCCCACAGTTTTATTAAGTGTGCAACCATTCCCAGGTAACCATACATGATGTACAAAGTTATTATTAAAAAATTAATTAAGTTTTTATATTCTTTAAGGAATCCTTGTGACCTCAGTAATAGTCCATTTCCCAGTAGATGTATGGCCTAACTAAATTTTCAACAAAACCATGCATTCCTGAATTTAAGGATCTACATCCCTCCTTTAAATACAAAAAACTCTTCTTTTCTATCATTATTCTTCACACTCCTAGGTATCTCAAACCCTAAAAATGCAAAAGGGTTTTTATGAAAATTTTAACTATATTTTTTTTTAAATTTTAATGGATCTTTAGAGATCAAAACATGAGTATTTCATAATTGTTATCTTCTGCCTCCAATTACTCAATTTATTTCAGATATCCCGTTTTCCCTTGGAATGGACCCATATAATCAGGTTTTCGTGGTAGGATTTGATGATGAGTTATATTAGTGTTACATCTACACAAAATTGGTATAAGTTAAAGAATCAGAGTGATTTCCTTTTTTGCTTCATCATTTATGATTACCATCTTCCTCAAATGGGATAGAATGGTGTTTCATTCATCATGAATGAATCATCTTTGTATGTCATGTATTTTTTGATCCTCCATCTATCAATTCATTCTGAATCTTGTTCTCTTGGTTACCTTTATCATATATTAATTTTTTTATTGATATTTATAAATTAATTAGACGATAATTCAATCGATTCGTGATTGAAGTGTCTGAGAATTATGATTCTTATTATTACCATGACTATAATATGTCCTTTTATGATGAAGGCATATTATTTATGGGAGTTATAAATGTTGTACCCCCCCCCCAATGGTTTATTTTTTATATGGATTGAATTTAATTATATTAAATCATGTTTTCCTTTAATAATCATATGGATTTTTCCTAGAACAAGGTCTGAAGTGTGATACGAACCTTCCATGGCCAGTTGGTCATGGTTTTAGATAGGCAGTGATATCAAACATGTTCTTTAGAAAGTATGTCTTTTAACATGGGTATTTTTTTATTCATTTAAGTTATTATAATTTATCTATATTTTTTTATTTTGAATTCTTGGTCTTGATTTGAACCTAGTGGAGATCTATAGAGGACAAATAGACTTGGATGAATCAAAAGAATAAAACAATATTCACTACCAATGGATATATATGTTTTTGAGGTATATGGTCCTGTGTATACTACCTTATGGTGTTATGCATTTTTATTGGAATGTGGTATAAGATTCACCAATTTGGAATAAAAACAATAAATTCATATTATGTGATTACTAAAAATTATTTCACAAATAATTAATGATCCATGTGTCTTAATTAACTAAAGTAACCACCTGTAATGTAATTTGATAAGGTACCATGGTCTATGATGGTCCCTTGGGCACTACCTAGATTTCGAATGCCAGTAGTTGAGGCCTGACCATTGATGTGTGCCTAGAATACATGGAACCTCTTGATGTGTTGTTTTTCTACATGATACCTATAGCCTGAAGGTAGATCTATACAATTTCTGTCACTTGTATACTAATTTTCCCTAGATTTGTGATGTGTTTTCATAAATTTTTTCCCATGATTAATTGTGTTTTATTGTGGGTGGGTGTGTAGCCTATCATACCCATATATGATGCATGATTCTATGATTATTGTTATTCCATATTATTATCATGCTTTATGTTTATCATGTGTTATTTTATGATGTTTATATATCATAATGATGATTTTATATACTTGATTTATGGTTCTACACCCTATTGTTTGTATTTACCATGCCTTGGATGTAATGTATTTTTATTCAAAATAGGTGGACCGCCCTAGTATGATTACCCATTACATGGGAAGTCTTCATGACACGTTATGTTAATGAAGGTGGTCCCCAAAATAGGGTGAATGAATTGAATCCTAGTGTCCTGGCTTGAAACTTGATTCATTGAGAATATCTATTAATGTGCCAAAACTCCATACCTTTTGGATGTTGGGTAGCATTTTCACTTGATTCCATAGGGATTATAAGTTACTTTTCACCATCCTTGTGGATTAATATTGAACACAACCTATAACCTTATATTTTATTCTATTATGGAACCAAATTAGGCATAACACTATGAAATATTAATGAAATAATTTTTTTTATTAAAATAAATGTATTTCGTTGATGTCTTACATTACAAGAAGCACCAGCTTAGCTTGTGTTACGCACAACATTGAGTTTCAAAAAAATAAAATTTTATCATTATTTAAACGAAATTTATTACCTAGAAATTATAATTGTGAGTATTAAATTGACTAACTGAATTATGAAATAATGTTTTACACATTTAAGCTTCTTTTTAAATTAAAAGGATTTTTACCGAAAAACTATTTAATTGCCTGTAAGTGCGTTTTATTTCAATTAAATAAAAAGATCACACGTGTTGGATTATATTAATAGAATACATACATATATATATAATATATAATATAATATTTAACATTCATTATATGTGTTTTATAGACATGATATAAAAATAAATCTAGTTTATGGATTTAAAACATTATTATTCAAAAAGAAGTTTTATCATCTTTTGATGGAACACTTATTTTAAAAATAGTTATTGAAACTTTTATAAATTATAATTGAAAAAATAATCTTATTCATTTAAATTTTTATCTCATCATTTTCATTGGTTGAATATTGGTTATTAATCTGAGAAGTTTCAAGTTATAATGAATTGTAAAAATATTAACTTTTAATTAAAAATTTCTTCTTTTCAGAATTATTTTTATTGTAAAATTATGTTTTATGTAAATATAGAAGAATAATAAGAACCATTTTACAATAATAAATTCAATTTATATCATTGGAAACCTTTTCACATATAAATTAGATATAAAAACATTTCAATATTTTTGACCTTTTCACTTTAAAAATAAATTTCCTTATTCCATCAACTAGATTAGTTTCAAAATACTTTTAGCCAATTATGTGATTTTAATTTTGATAAATGGATTTAATATTAACAATTAAAAGGTAAAAAATTTTAAATTGGCCTATTTTATTTTTTAAATGTATGAATAGTAACTTTAGTAATTTTCATTACCACAATTAATGGTAAAACGGGTAATTAGAGGTAAAAATAATATTATAAATATTATAAAAATAAAATAAAAAATAATAAAATGTAATTTTATGAATTAAATTTTACTATTTTCACCAAATATTTTAAATTTAATTTTTTAATTTAAAATTTTTCATGAAAAGGACTTTTATATTTTTAAAATCTAAGAGAGTGATAAAATGTAATACTCTTACTGTTAAAAAGTGTAATATTTTTAATATTTTGATTAATAGTAGACATGCAAAACTATATATATTATTATCAAATATGAAAGGTTTATACATATCATAGGAATTTATTTTTAAATTTTACTAAAGATATATTTATGATAAATAATTACACTATGATGAGGTCGTAATAGGCCAGTTAATGAAAAAATGAAATAAATGATATTATAAATATAAAATAAACATTATTTGAATTAATTAATCATAAACACGAATTATATAATATAATATTACATTCTAGTGGTGTATGAACTTATTTTTTTCTATGTTATATTACTGTATTCAGTTTATTAAACTTAAATTAATGAAATGTGTAAAAATTGACACTTGTTATTTTTTTTGAAAATATTTTTTTTAATTAATTAAGAAATATTAAATAATAAATTTTAATTATATTTGTTAGAAAATATATTTATTTTTCCATTTATGGCCAAATTTCCCGTTTATATGAAAAATTACAACCTATTACTAATGAAACATTTGTTACTATAGTAATTTTTAAAATTGATTACCTAAGGGTTAATGAAGATGATAAGGTATAAAATAACAGTAAAACATGACTACAATGTAATGGTTATTTATATTACAACCTTATAATATCTTAAATACTAATAAATGGAATTTTGATGTATTCAGTTTGAAATTGTGTTTATTATAAATAATATTTTGAGAAATTCCAAAAGTTACCCTTTCCTCTCTTATAAAAGCGAACGTCTTCTTCACTTTTCACCACACATTAGAAACTATTCGATTGAGGCCAAACCCAATTAAAATATACTAAAAAAGTAAATCATTTAATTATAAATTCATTCAATTAGAAATAAAACCATCTAATGACATCCTTTGGTGAAAACCAAAAGAAGATACTTGAAGAAGATGTAACGATCATCAACGTACTTTTTTTATTTTTCATACCCGTATTTTTAATTTTTTTATAAAAAAAATAATTATAATAAATATACTAATATATTTTTATTTTATGGGTTCTACTTACACTCAATCACACTTCCATCAAATGGGATACTCAGTCGTCGTTTGTGTGTACGGCAGACTATGACCTTGTGAACCAATGTCATTCATTCATCCATTTCCACATTTCATGGTTCATAAAAATGATGAAATTTATATTTTTATAAGATGTATATTATTTTTATAATGTATTTTTTTCTATAAATATTATATGACATATAAATTATCGTATTTTGGTTTTTTTAAAGACTATAACTTCATTTGCGGATGTGTGGACTACGCCCTCAACAAAGCGTTGTGATTCATTCACACTTTTCATATAATGTATTATGGGTGGGTTTAACGAATGTATATGATATATATGAAATAATAATTATAAATAAATGATATTATATATATACATATACATATATTAAATTTTTTTTTCAATATGATAAGAAAATGGAAACAACATCCATATGTACGTACGACCTTCCATCTCCGTGAACATTGTATTTCATTTTCTATTTATATATTTTTTATATTATTATAAATATTTATATAATTAATATATATAATGCTTATCATTATGGATATTTTCAATTCGTGATATTTGTAAGTAGAACAAAAATAAAAAAATCCGTAAAAAAATGTGGAAGCCCAAGCAGTTATTACTCAAATGGTAACATTAACATGGAATTTTTAATAAATGGGCAATAGAATTCCAAAATTCAATAATATATGGTATCATATAATTTAATAAATTTATTTAATATATATATATAATAAATTTATATTTATTGTAATGGTGTTTTTTTAGTATGACGATAGTTAAGACATAAGGTAGTATTTTTTTATCTCACTTTTATTTCTGTTGGACACATTCCTTATACACTACTTGTTTATTATATATGGTGTATATGATAATTTTTAATGTAATTTATGAGTATTATATATAATATTATTGTATTTGAAAATTCATATACTTTTCTTAATTTCATGGATACTTACCTTTCTATCATTCTACTTAAATATTTGTCTAATGCGTATTGTTTGAATTTGTAGAATAATTCTACCATCATATCCTCAATTTATGAGCTTGCAAGGTGAAAATCACTGTTATCTAGACATTTTGAACCCTAAGCTACCAGAATTTCCTCCAAGAATTCCACTCAAGGAACCACCTTCTAAACCATATTTGGGTACTGACGTGCATGTTCAAGAGATATTACTACATTTAATGTAGTCTATACATGGTGCTCTATGTCCTCCAACTATGATGAAAGATCTAGCATGTGAGTTCCAGTAGTAGTATTCTCTTACCTTCCTAGGGGATGGCGATCCAAAAGATGTTGAGTCTTGGAAAGAGGCCACCATATATATCTTTGATCATAATAATATTCCTATAGATTAGAGGGTCAAGTTTATTATGTATATGCTATGTGATTCATCCAAGCATTGGTGTAATCTGATTACCTCGAACAATCATCATTGAGGCCTGGTATGATTTAATTTATAGACTTCATTCGATGATCAATTCCTTCCTCAGAGGATAATCACTAAAATGTACATATAATTCATGCATAATTAGTAGTATTTTATGTTAGTTATTGAGTATTGTCTGTGTTTCACTATTTTAGAGTGATTCACACCACTTATAGAATGTGATGATCTTACCCAAGCTTGATTCTTTGAGGATGAGATTAATTATGCCATCAGTACTCAGGTGAATGTATTCTTCCAAGTTTCCTTTTCTAAAATAGTAAACCAATCTATTATCATAGAGAATAACATAAGGTATAGTGATATTAAGGGGAATAACGTACCATTTTCACGTTAGTCCATTAGTACTTCTGATATTAAGAAATTTTTCCTCGTTGTTTCTGGTGTGAAAAATGGTTACTAGCGTACCTTTTCTGGTAGCTCTATGGTGTGTCAACAGTGTGCGAGATACTGGAACCTAAAGGCTCAATGTGATAGAGACGCTATGGAGTGTTGGTAATGTGTCCATATGGGGAATATAAAGATATTTTTTCAGACCTTTTCAAAATATTCTTACAGAATAAGATACGCCCTAACTCCACCTTCCAGGTTAGTTTCTTTTACAATGTTCCAGGAAAGGAGTTTTAATAACACCAGAAAGAATATTCGATGAGGTTGTTGATGTCATGTTATAAAGACTCTGGATCACTAGAAGTTCCATAATAATAGTTTTGATCATGATACTCTAGCTATTAAAAAGGGCGATATATCAGTTCTGTTTTATGTATTATAACCAATAACTGAGGATCAGGCTACAAGACTATCTACAGTACAAGTTATTTTTCTATTATCATCCAATATATATCATTTTTATTTAATGTTGGTGATTCTCACACATTCACCACTTAATCTATTGTGGAAATTCGTGGGTGGTAAATACAATATTACAATGGTGTAATGACTCTGGATACACCTTTAGGAGTACAGTGATAAGGAATACCCAAATGAAGTGAATATCCATGTGAAGTAATTCATTTCCCTTTCTTAAGGGACCTCTTTTTTTCAAGATGACAGGATTCAATGTCATTATCAGGATGGGTTGGTTTGATCCATATCACACCTTTGTAGGAAAATATTGATGAAGGGTGTCATTTACATCAGAATAGGAAAATAGTTATCTACCAAAGGGTTAATTGGAAAACTAGGCTAGTAGAGTTGGACCAGTGCTTCATGGGATACGTGGTGTGACCACTTTGATTTATTTTGGGTGGTGAAATGTTTAGAAATGTTTAATGAAGGGTTTTAGATAAAATTAATGTTTTGGGTGATGATATTTCCATGAATGGTGGAATTGTAATTTTATATATTATTTTGTAGAGATAGATTAGAGAGTTGTATTGGTTGCGTCATGATTCATAGTGTTGCAATGTCAGGTGTGAGATTACTACAAAAGTGTAGGATATTATTTTTTGGTGGAAATTTATATTTGTTTAGATAGTTCATTTAAAAATAAAATTATAGGTTATGTTATAGATAGATATTATATTATAGTTTAATCTAATATAGATTTAGTGTAATATTACATGAGATCTATTGCACTGTGCTAATGGGAATTATGCAAGGGAATTATTTATATATTGAATGGGTTAGAGGAACAACATTGAAGCTTTCACCAATATTCCAAAAGGTCTAATAATTTTAAAAAGATAAAACATGTTTCACCATATATTATTTTTTATATCAAATTAAACAGTTTAACCCCTCCCCCACCTAATGTTTTGGTATATTACATCCTGATCCATAGACGTGACTTGTGTTGAGTTTTGGTGTCTTGTGATACACTTTGACTATGCTTCATTATATTTTAAGAAAAAATTAATGGTTTTTCTGGAATTCGTTTTATTTTCTTCATCCACATTTAAACCATAGATAATAATTTTTCCTATCTATGGTATTTCATATCCATTTTTTCTTGGATTTTTTGCTATTTTATTTTTTAAATTATCTATTATTTATTCAAGGTTCCCTTTTTATTCCCTTCTTATTTGTTCATCAGTATATTTATTTCATTCTTATGAGATGGGAGAAGTATATTTTGAATTAATTTAATTATTTTTTTGACAATTTATTATTAGAGTTTGTTGTATCATAGGTTGTTGATGGTTCCTCTTAAGATATTGGTGCTTTGGTTCATCACTAATTTTCCCATTCTAATATGGTGATTTATAATGATCTTTTTGAAGAAGGAGATTCAAAATCTAACTTCCCATTATTATGTGTGAATGTGAATTTACTAATTTGAGAAACATAGGGTGGACCCCTATTCATAGATTATAAAGACATATGAATGATTAGGGATGGGGATAGGGGGATTATGGGTATGTATAAGGGATAAAAGTAGTCAACCAACAATATAAGGAGTGTGACTTATTACATAGAAAATGTACATAAGGGAATGATGTCACATCCAATCCATACAAAAAAACACTCTGGTTGAGTCATGGAATTGGGGGATTTGTGTTCTTAGATCATAAATATAATTTGTAGAATGACATGGTAAGAATTATCGGGAGATAAAGAGAAGATAAAAATACCACAATAGAGGGAAATGACTCTTATAATTTCACTAATAGTAACGTTAATCAACTACATGTTCCATAGGGGCATGTATTTATAGCCAATGTGAAATAAAATAGTTAAAGGAATTATTTCCTATAGTCAAAAATAAAAATAATACCTTTTCCTATTAATTTAAAAATGATAAACAATAATGATGAATTTTTAAAAATAATCTAGTGAATGCTTTTCTAATGATAGACCACCAAACTACAATTTTTGTGCATAGCACAATGTATTTGACTTTTTTACAATTATGACTTTACTAAATCTCTACATGGAAAAGGAATCAAAAATTTAAACAAATACGAGGATTGTCATCTAGTCATCACATTATGGCCTGAATAAGAGTGAGATTGTGACCATTTTATCCACACATTATTGTTTATATCCATTAGAACATAAAAGATGTAAAATGTACAACCATTTTATCATTCAAGATCATTAATCTCCATCACAACAATGGACCTTTCAAATCCATATCTTCAACATGATAAATCAATTTAGTTCCTTAAAATGGTTCTCATCATCCTCCCCCTCATGAAAAGTGGTCATCCTTAACTCTTTATCATATACCCTGAAGGAAGAAAGATCATACACCTTAATATTTTCACAGACACCACACTCACCAAGTAAAGCTATATTTTATGATACATCCTTAATCATTGCATGAACTGTGAAATGTCTCTATCCTCATGCTAAGATATTTTATTTATATTTGTTATGAAGTCTTTCATTTTTCATACGAAACCATACAAATTCTTCATCCTTGAACAAAATTTAATTGAAAACCTCCTTTTCATGAACAACCTACTTGTTTTTCATTCAATCAATATTTTTTCATTCCTTTTTGTGGATTTTCATGATGAATTGTGAAAATAATTTCATATCTATATTATTTAATTTCTATGAATGAAATGGAACTAAATCAATAGGGGAATGAGGGTTAAATCCATAAAATATTTTAAATAGGGAATTTTGAGTAGTGGAATTCATGGAAAAATTATATATGAAATTCATATATAGATGGAATCTTTATAATTAATTATATTCTTCATAATGATTTTTTTATATGGGATTGTATTTTTTATCAACGATATTATTTTCCAATTAGATTTTTGATGAGTTATTGGTGAACATAACTTCTGACAACATTTCATCCACAAGGTCTGTATGTGTCTTGATCTAACACAATAGTCTTTGAAATTATATATAATTTAAATAATTATTAATATAATAAAATTATTTTTTTATGGAATTAAATATTTTTTCATGAATAATAAATTGTGTTTTTATAAGAATAATTATCCAAAAAAATTAAAAAATATCTTCCCCTTTTATTTCCAAAATAAATTCTATAAATATGTCCTCCCAAGGGTTTCATGGGATTTAGAGAGGAAGATATAATAAATCTGTGTTTAGTTTATATTTATATTTGTGGTATAAAATAATATTTTCCATATATTCCACATCATCCTAATGCATCATTAGTTAATAAAATTTCATACAAATAACACTTCATGTTTTTTTAATTCTTATATTCCCAATTATTCCACCATAATGTGATTCATTATGTAATCCTAAGTAGATATTTTAATTTGAAAAGAGTGTTATTTAAATCATACAAATGAATATAGAATCCAAATAAAAATTGTCCAAACATGTTTTAGATTTCTAATAACTAAAAGGATTATTTAAATCATTACCAATGGAAAATAATTAATTAATAATTTAAAAAACATTCATTTTAGAATCTAAAAAGGAAAAAATAGAATATCTACATGAGAATTCATCAACCTTAATTATTTCTTTTCGGTTTTTATTCATGATGACAAATGGGAATGATTCAATTAATTTAATCTAGGTAGTTTGTATCCTATTTTTTGGCTACCATGGTGTTTTAGAGATTCATGATAATAATATATCACATGTACATTTTTTTAAATAATATTTCCTTCTTGTTTTTAATAGTATAAAATATATAAACCATTATTTATCTTATGTAGCATAGTAACAAGTTGGGAAATTTTACTTCCCAATAATGAAATATACTGGCTTACCATATTGAATTTGTACAACTCCTATTCTCATTCCACTTTTAACACATTCGATTATAAATTTCATACCATAATCCATGAGGGAAAGAAAGGGAGTGTTTTTTATTTTCTTTATGATATCATGGAATGACTCCTCTCGACTCGCTCCCCACTTGATGGGAACGTTATTCTTTGTTAAATTAATTCATTGGGGCCTCGAATGTGCCGAAACCCTTCACAAACAACATAAAAAACTACAAATACCATGAAAACATATTACCTATTAAATTAATTTTGTATTTTTATATCCTTTTATTTATTTTAAATTAATTATGTCCTCTTCAACACTAATTACACTATGAAAATTATAGAAATGTATATTATTTAGGAAAAATAAATTTTTTTAATGATTCCAAACAAATTTTTATATATTGTCACCTATAAAACAATTCTAAAGTAATAAAGATTTTATTACCAAGTCATATTATACACCAAAATATCATCAAATTAAAATACCAGTTATTTTAAAAAATATGCATGAAATAAATGATTCACTACTATCAAAAAAATTTGTCACACAAGTGAGACCAAAGAGTATGGCTAAGCATTTATAAATTCAATGTTTTATCTTTAATTTAATTTTCAAACCCACCTCTTATTTTATCCTAATTTGACGGTATCCACTTCTTAAAACAGTTTTTTATAAAATATGTTATATATTTAACTCATATAAAATATCATATAACTTAAGGATACGATGACGATACCTAACCCTGATGTTATGGTTGGATTTGAATTCAATGAACATTCTTTATATTCTATCATTCTTGTGAACTAGAAGAATCAATACAACAAAGGTACTAAGGATCTCTTTGATATATTCCTCATTAAACAATGTTTGAAATTTACATTGAATTAAATTTGTGTCATTTAGGTTGTGGCGGTATAAAGGGTGGTTTGTTAGGGATGATCTAATTATGAGGTCAATCAAATGATAAATACCTCTAATGGGTGGAATACTCAACAGAAACTCTTTTGGAAATACATTATTGTACTCCTAAAACAAAGTCCAACCAATATTTGGAAAATAATGTAAGTCATTAGTATTTTGAAACACATTTTTTACATCAGTACTATGAGGTTTTACTGTTAATAAAATGATTCTGTAACCTCAAACCTTTTTTCAATAAAAAATTTATTTCCAAAGTTACATTATTTTTGTAACAACCCAAAAATTTTATTAATATTCTGTTTCCAGAAAATATATATTTTACTATGTCATAATAAAAAATATATATGTATAAATGAAATACGACCATCATATTTTGACCGTTATATTAAAATTAGAAATAATAATGATTTTTAACATTATAATTATTTTTTATAAAAAATGATAATGGATAATTAATGTTTCCTGAACAGATGATGGCCTCATCCAGTGTACTTGGCCTATACAAATCCCATTTGTCAGAGCTGGGGAAGGAGGTAGTGTCACTAGGCTTCGCATTAGACAAAGATTAGTCCAAACTTCAACATGTTAAGCTTGAACAGAAACACATATGGGAGAAGTTCAAGTTAGTGGAGATTAGCACTCAGGATATGTTATCTGAGCCACCCCAAGAATTCATCCCCATCGCACACCGTACCCTTTGTTCATATTTAGGTGTTATATGTGTTTATGTAATGAGTCCTTAATTAAATTTTGTCATCCATTTGTATAAATAAAATCGTTCTATCATATTTTCAATTTTATGAATACTTTTTCTTAATCAGATATTTATTTAATTGTTATAAATTTGATAAATTTATTTTATAGGTAAAAATTTTACGTTTCTAATATTTCTCATACAAAGTGAATTATTTTGATAAAATTAAAATCATTTTTGAATTTAAAATATTAAAATTATTCTATGTTCATTTTTTTAGTTTTTTTAAGAATATTCATATTATTGATGAATATTGAGAAAAGAGTATTTTAGGATATTTTTTATACTTTAAATAATTGATATTGTCAAATGATTTTCAAAATTCAAATATATATGGTTGTGATCAGTAAGAAACTTAGAGTCTGATGAGATCCATTTATTTTATGATTAATAGTAACACATTAATAGTAATATTACCATTATGAATAGTTACATGAACAATGGAATAGAAACCTCACCTACGGATGAATAAAATTAATTTTGAAATCATGAATGGTAATGTGATATAATAATATAAGTAAAAAACGTTTTAAAAATTTTTAGTTAAGTATCAGTATTTTTTCATATAAATAGTGATTTTATATAAAAATTAAATTTCCCATATTTATAAAACTATTACATAAAATAGAGTTCATTTTTGAATTCAGAACACTGATATTATGTTAGGGTGAATTTATGATAATTTTATAAAATGTTTTGTTTTTGTTGAATATTAAAATTCATGTTTTTGAGTTTTTGTTGTGTTTTATGACATCATAATCATGTAATATATAATTTTAAATTTTTTGTTGACTCATGTGGATTAAAATATTATATTTCGTGTTAAATGTGGCCAAAAAAATGGGAAAATACATTGGTTTTTCAATTAAAACCGATGAGGTATCCTAAAAAATTAGAAAAAAACACTTAGTATTTTTTCCATAAATACCAAGTCATTAATTAATTTTATTTCATGCTAACATCACCCCATTTGAATATTTAATAGTATAAAATCCCAATTATTCCTACCATGGTGTAATCAATCCCTTAATGTCACGGTCATAGTTTTTTAAAGGTTACTCTTCAAGGTATGGGAAATCGCAACTTTACCTTCCCTTGCTTGATCTCATTATGTTATGTGTCTGTATAATTTCAATGTCGTGTTCTTTTATCCATTTGGATTGATCCCTATACTGTATTTTGAGTCTTTTAATAATGGTATACCATTTTCTCTACTTTTTAATTTTTTCTAAATATGTGTTTCATAACCGTTATGCTGCTTGATTTTCATCTCGAAATTTTTCTCTTTTTATCATGAAATTATTATATTTACATATGTGATTACCCAAACTTATATCATCTATAGTGGTATTAAAATGGATTTATAAATGATATATTTCATTTTTGGGATTAACATAAATTAAACCACATTCATTTTTCTTGGGAATAAAATTATAAAATGATCTTTTTTTCAGTACTTTTTAAAATTACATGATTTTGATATGAAACACATTTCTTTTATTATCTATGGGTTATTTATGTATTTTTTATTACTAACTATGTGGATCACAAGAAAATAAATACATATTAAGGGTTCACACCGATATCACGCCAATCCATTGGGTATAGAAATTAATCTCTAGAGATGACAAGTTTTACAATACCTTAGTGAATAACCTGGGTAATTTTTATGGCACCTTGTGGATTGACCATGGCGATATGCGTATGAATGTATAAATTAAATATTTTATCCACATATTAAAGTTATTCTTAATGTTACTATTATAATTATATTCCTATTTATCATTCTTTTATGACATTTCTCATGTTTTTATTGATATTGCTCAAGTTCACATGTAGACGGTTTTTATTGATTCTCCTTTACTAGGCCTTCTGCTCAACCTTTAATTTGACGTATGTCCTCGGGTTATGATTTGGAGTAATTGTGCTTAGGAAGAATATATAAATAAAAATTTAACGTGGAATAGAATAATGTTATTTTTTCATATATTATTTTTCTTTTTTCCATGACACAAAACATTTATGATCTTTTTTCTGTAAAATGTCATGAAATGTAAACTAATAAAAAGGCGGGATTTCAATGTTGGTATCAAAGGATATTTTATTTATTTTTTCAAAATAGGATGTAAAATAATTTGGAAGAACCATATAAAATTATTAATTATATTAAGACTTCCTATTTTTTGAACTTTTAATTAAGTGGTTTCTGAACAAATAAATTCTTGTGTGGATACAAACTAGTACATGTGGCTCTAGGATAGATGTATATAGGGGTGAGACCTAAAAACTCCACATTTATTTGGAATTTAATAGGAACTAGGGCTGAAAAATAGTCGTTGTTGCACTCCAGGATTGACACTCATGGGGGATATGTTTGGATAATCACATGTTTTTTATGAATCATTATGAAGGATTTATGGAGAAATGATATTTTTTATGTATGAAGTTTTAAGACATAAAAATAATTTATATATAAAAGATTATTAAATTAAATATGTTCTGTACTATGGTTTTATTATTTCCAAAAATGGTGGGGAATATGAGGAATAGTTTAAATGTTGACCGCAATGGACCACGCACTGATGGCCCTCTAATGGAAGCCGGAATGGAAACATTCATGATAATGATGAACCAGCTGACTCATGTTATGGAAAACAACTTGAATAAATTAGAGAGACCAATTTCAAAATGAAGGGATAAACTTTTTGTGGAGTCCTTTATGTGTCAATAACCACCAACCCTTAGTGGATCTGCCAACCAATTGATTATTTAATAGTGGATCTGCTGTATTGAAAAGATTTTTTTGTGCTTCATAGTTTTGAACAAGAAAAACTAACCCTGGATTTTTACTACATTGAGGGAGAATCACATCAGTTTGGGGTTATAATAAAAAAACATTTAGACAAGAGGAAATATTTAAGCAATGTATTTGGAATAGTTCAGAGGGATATAATTTAATAGTTAAATACCTCGTTTGATGATAATAGAAATGGAGAAGGATTTTCTCAAGAAGAAGCATAAGGAGGATGAATCTGTTGAAAGCTATGATATGAATTTCACAAGACTTTCCCATTACACCTAAAAAATGTTCATGCATCTTATTGTGAAGTCTGATAAATTATTTAGTGGACTAAGACCGCATCTATGGAATAATCTATCCCAGCAATACTATGATAGCTATGAGAAGATCATGCAGAGTGCTATAAAAGTTGAACTAGAGTTTGGTGAAATGTATTGTTCTCAAAATCTAATTAAAGGATGATATAAATGGATCCAAGCATGGGAATAATCATTGATTAGGGAAGAGGAGGAAATAAATTGAAACATCTTATATTTGATAAATGTGGGAAGAAGCATTCGGGGAAAATGCCTACTCGCGAGTGGGAAATACCACAAGTGTGGAAGAGATATCCATATCTCGTGAAATTTTTATAATGAGGTAAAGCCCGAACATCCCAACAGTAATGAAAATGGGATGATGGTACATGCCCTACCTGGAGTCTAATGATTCATGTGTGGACAACTTGGGATCTTTTCCAATCACTGTCCAAATCTGAGGGCATTGGAGGGAAATCACCATCAACTTTAGCAAAGGAAAAGGGAGTAAGGTCATGCCTTTTTTCAAGACAACTAATTTTGAAGCTTTAATGATGTTTTGGTAGGTAATATTTTTGTTATCTCAAAGCTATCATGTAATTTGTTTGATTATGGTTCTACGCATTCCATTATTTCCTACATGTTTTCAATGAATTTTGAATCAACCCCAAAATTTCTAAACATAGGGATATAAATAAATATTTTAAGTGGGATTATCCAAGCATCATTAGTGTTTAGAAACTCTAGTATTTACTCTAGTGATCAAAATATTATCCCAAATCAAGAAGTCATTCCCATGTTCAAATTTGACATTATACTAGGGATCGACTGGATGTTAAAGAATTATTCTATGTTCCAATGTAGAAGAAAGGAAATCCAAATTGTCTTGAATTTGAAAGCTACAGTTATATTCTATGGAGTGATTTCATAACCATATGTTTGTTTAGAAGCACTTCCTATATCCTTTTTTATGGAGTAGATTAGTGAGATTGAATAAAGAAATGTGATTATAAGGATATAAAATGTTCTCATCCTCCAAGAATACATTGACATATTTCCTGAGTTACCCAGACCCCCCAATATAGAGAGGTAGAGTTATCCATTGAACTTGTACCTGGACTTCCTATGATATCAATGACCCCGTATAGGATAGAAAAATGTGGATTTGGAGGAATTAATGAAAAAACTCCATGATATTTTGGAGAATGGGATTATCTAACAGTGTGTGTCTCTGTTGGGAGCACATATTATTTGTGTGGATAAGATGGATGGATAAATGCAGTTATGCGTTGATTATAGATAACATAATTGGAACACAATGAAGAAAAAATACCCTCTTCCAAGAATTAATGATCTATATGAACATCTTCGTGGGGCTCCATTCTTCTTCAATATTTATATTTGATCTGGTTATCTTTAATTGATGGTGAAGAAAAAAGATATTACCAAAGCCAACTTCCAATTAAAATATGGTAATTGGTAGTTTTTTAGGCCCTTAAGACTGAATAACATACCTGTTTTTTTATGAATCTAAGTAATAGAGTATTTAAGGACTAGATTGATAATTTATTAGCAGTTTTTATTGATGTTATTCTGATATATTATAATATTCATTAGAAGAACGCGGAGGATCATAGGGTTATTTTGAAAACTCCATGGAAGGAAAGGCTTCTTAGATTGTTTTCAAATTGTGAGTTTTGGTTACAAAAAGTTGCTTTCTTGGGGCACATTGTAACCAATTAAGGAATATCAGTTGACCTTGAAATGAAAAAGGTTGTAGAATAGTGGCCTCATCCTACATAAATAAATGTGATTCGTAGTTCTCCTGGTTTATTATGATTTTATTGGTGGTTTGTGAAAAAACATTCAGGAAATTCTAATCCATTAAACTTGTTAACTTGAAAAGGGGTCATGTACATCTGTAAAAATAAGTGTGAGTAAAGTTTCCAAGAGCTGAAGAAGTGATTGTTACTGCACCCATGTTAACTCTAAACTCTATCAATGAAGGATTTTTTAGAAATGCATCCCTAAAAGGGATTGGCTTCATGCTAAAAAAATGAAAAGGTCAACACTTATGCATCATGAAAGTTAAATCCACATGAGAAGATAAATCATACGCATGATTTGGAGCAATATGCAGTTGTTTTTGCTCGGAAAATAAGGAGGCACTATCATTATGGGGGGAAATGTGATATATAAATAGACTATAATTTTTCATGTAAATTTTCACACAAAATAAATTGATTGTGAGACATAGTATGTGTTTAGAACTTCTTATAGACTGTGATTGTTCAATTCATTATCACCCTGCAAGAGAAAACAAACTCACTAATGCATTATGTAAGAAACACCATGTTTTTTTTTAAAATGACAAGGATTCAAGGAGATCCCTTGATAAAAGACCTAGTAAAACTAGACCTGGGAATTATAAGGGAAGGAAAATCATCAACCCTATCTCATATGAATTTTATACCATCATTACTGGAGAATATCAAGAAATAAAGAAAAGATGATACTCTATTACATAAAAAATTTGAATTATTGAAGGATACGAACATTCTTGAGTTTAATACTGATAAAAAAGTTGTACAAAAATTTTATACAAGACTATGTATTCCATCTATTTTGGAAATAAGGAAGCAGCTGATGGATAACGCTCATAACTCTACATTCTCTATACATCCTTGAAGAAAAAAAATGTATAGGGACCTTTGTGATCATTATTGGTGGGATAATATGAAATGGAAGATTTCTGACTACACTACAAGGTGGATGGTATGTCCTCAAGGGAAGGAAGTGAGAAAAATTTCTAAAGGGGTATTACAATCAATACCCATACAAGCATGGTAGTGGGACAATATCACTGTAGACTTTGTCACTTGTCTTCTAAGAACATCCAAAGAAAACAATGTGATATGGGTTACAATGGACCGTCTCACCATGACTATCCATTTTATCTATATTCAGGATGATTTATATCTTGATCAACTATCCATGATTTATGTGAAGGAAGTTGTTAGGATACATGGAATTCCACTTTATCATATCTGATCATGATCTAAGGTTCACATCAAAATTCTTGAGAAGGATTCAACATGCTCTATGTAGAGAATTAAATTTTAGTAAATCCTATCACCCTCAAACTCATCACCAATTTGAAATAACTATTTCGACACTTGATTAAATGTTGAGAACATGATCAATGGAATTTAAAGATGGATGGGATCATCATCTCCCATTAGATTAGTTCTCATAAAAACAACTTCCAATCGAGTATTCAAATGGCACCCTATGAAGCTCTATATTGGGATCGATGTAGAACTACTACTTGTTAGAATAATGATGTTGAATGAAATACTCTTGGGACTGATCTTATGCCAAATATGACATAAAATGTTCCGGACATACAGCAACACATTGAGGATACTCAGAGTTGGTAGAAGAGCAATACTAACAACTGTTAATGGGACTTGGAGTTCAATGTTAGGGAAAAGTTCTTCCGTATAATTTCACATTGAAATAGATTCATGAGGTTTGGGAAGAAAGGAAATATTTTCCCGAGGTACATTGGCACTTATGAAATCCTTGATTGTACAAGAGCAGTGGCCTATCGGCTTTCACATCTTCCAAATCTAGCACAAGTCTATGATGTATTCAATGTTCCCCTCTTGAGGAAGTACATTTTTGACCCTTCACAAGTACTAAATCTATATGTGGTATAATAGAATACGACCTCTCTTATGAGGAGCAGTTGGTGGAGATCTTGGATCATAGAGACAAGGATCTACACAAAAAGAAAACCCACATTGTTAAAGTGTTGTAGAGAAACCACAAATATAAATAATTAACATGGTAACCAGAAGAGACTATGAGATAGAAGTACCAACACCGTTTCTCTTATGATGGTATGAGTTGAAATATTAGGGACAAAATTTCTTAATGGAGAAGAATGTAATGACCATATCTTTTGAATAATATGTTGTTTACTAATAATGTATGTTTTACTGTGCCATGATCAATAAAAATGTATAAGTATAACTGAAATGTGAACATTTGATTTTGGCCATTATTTTACCATAGGTTAATTTGACCATTAGAAACAATAAAATTTATTGACATTATGATTATTGTTTATAAATTGAAATTATAATGTATAATTAATGTAGAATGAAATTTTGATGGCCTCATCAGTTGACTCAGGCCATATGAACCCCATTTTTTAGAGCTGGGGAAGGAGGTAGAATCCCTAGGATTCACTTTGGACTAATCCCAAGCTGAGCTTCACATGTTAAGCTTGAACGGAATCACCTATATGGGAAGTTAAATTTAGTAGAGATTACCACCCGGGTGATGCTATCCAAGCCACCCCAAGAGTCCATCACCATCTCAATCCATACCCTTAGGTCGTATGTTGGTGTTATAATGGGTTATTTAACGAGTCCTATGTTACATTCTATAATCTATTTGTATAAATAAAATTTTATTTTCATCATTTCAATTTTATGAAGAATTTTTCTTCATAAGATATATGTTTAATTGATACACATATTTTTAATTTATTTTAGAGGTAAAACTTGTACTTTTTTTATATTTATAATACATAGAAAATTATTATGTTAAAATGAACATCAATTTTGAATTTCAAATGTTAAAATTAATCTATGTTGAATTTTAAGTTTTTCTATGAAGATTCATATTATTGATGAATATTGAAATAGAAGACTATTTTAAAATATTTTTTAAAGTATAAATAATTGATAATGTAAAATGATTTTGGAAAAACAGTAACATATAGTTGTTCTCTATAAGAAATTTAGAGTTTGATAAGATCAACATTATTTTTAGTGAATAGTAACTTATGAATAGTAATATTACACTTATGAATAGTAATATGACCAATGGAATAGTATCCTCACATAATGAAGTATAAATGTAATTTATGCATCTTGAATGGTACTGTGATATAATAGTACTAGTAAATTGAGCTTTTAGAAATAATTAGTCTAGTATTAGTATTTTTTCAGGTAAAAAGTGATTTTACCTAAAAATTAAATTTATCATATTTAGAATATAATTTTTATAAAATGGAGTTCATTATTTAATTATAAACATCGATATTAGGTTAGGTCGAATTTATGATATTTTTAGAAAATGTTTTGTTTTTCCGTTAATATTAAAAATATATTTTTTTAGTTTTTGGTGTGTTTTATGACATCATAATGATGAAATATGTAATTTAAAATTCTAGTAGACTCATGTTGATTAATATTTTATATGAGGTGTCCCAATATGACAAAACCATGGGAAAATACCATAGGCAAGCCCATGGTTTTTCAAATACCACCGAATTGGTGTCCTAAAACATTAGTAAAAAAACTCATTTCATTTTACTATAAATACCAAGCCATTACTTCATTTTATTTCATTCCAAAATCATCACTCTAAAAGTTATTATAGTATTACCTTCAAAGGATTATTTTGAAGGTGTTCTCAATCCCTCAAGGTCCTGATCCTTGAGTTTTAAATGTTATTCTTCAAGGTAAAAGAAATCTCAACTTTGCCATTCCTTTTATAATCTCTTAATGTTATGGGTCTTTAAAATTTACATATAATGTTATTATATACATTTTAATCAATCCCTATAATTTATTATTACCATTTTATTAATTTTAGACCATTTTTCCTCTATTTTTAGTTTTTTCTAAATCTGTGTTCCATACCTGTTATGTTGTCGTATTTTCATCTCGAAATTTCTCTCTTTTTATCAAGAATTTATTTTCTTTCTTTCTTTGAATACCCAAAACACTATCTACTCTAAGGGTACTCACATGGATTTAAAAATTATATGTTTTAATTCTTGTACTTACGGAAATGAAACATACAATTATTTTTCTTGGGATTAAAATTTCAAAAGAAAATTTTTTTAAGTAACTTTTAAAATGACATGATTTTGATATGAAACCAATTTATTTTATTCTCAATGGGTTATTTATGAAATGTTTGATTACGATATATCTAGATTACATGAAAAAAAAATTAATAATGGTGAACTCTGATAGTATTCTAATGCCTTGGGTAATTAATTTAATCGCTAGATATGACGAGTATTATGATACCTTAGTGAAAAAACGTGTTAATTTTTATGACACCTTGGGAATGAACCTTAGTTATATAATTATGAATGTCTATATTCAATGTAATAGCCACATATTAATGTTATGATTCAATTTATTATTATTACAATATTCATATTTTTCTTTCATTTATAATATTCCATATGTTCTTATATATATCAGTTAAGTTGACAAGTAAACTGTTTCTCTTGTTTTTCCCTTACTATGCCTTCTTCTCTCCCTTTCTTTCATGTATGTCACCATGTTATGAGATGGTGTAATTTTATATAGGATGAAAAATTAAAGAATCATTTCAAATTTATTAGAATAATTTTATATGTTTTCATGTATTATATACCTTATTTCAATGACATTAAGCTTTAAATATCCTATGTTTGTAAAATATAATGAGAAGATTTGTAATAAATGGTGGGATTCTATAATATTTCCCTATTGATATTTAATTTTATTCCATTTGGTTTTTTGGGTATCATTTTATCAATTTCAATTTTCTTCTTTTCCCCTTTACATCATTTTTTCTTAATCACTCCTTTTATTATTCTCACTCGTAATGTGAACTTACTAAAAAAATTGGGGACTTTGTGATAGGTGTTATAGGTTTCCATTATAATATTAAATATTAATGGTTTAAAAACCCCAATCCTATGTCACACATTGATGATATATCCATTTAAGAACAATAAGTATGTGTCGTTAATTAATTGGTATTGTATCACATAATGCATCATTTGTTTACCCCTGAAGTTGAATAAGACCATGACATGTTTGGAAACCTTTATCTCTCCATAGTGTTTATACGATTTAAGATAGTAGAGATTTTGTTCCTTTATATAAAATATTCCTAACTTCTCCGCAAACTCATTTATCACCACATTTATATATATTCTTCCATCAATAAAAACACTATATACCTTAACATAGAGTGTTCACAATATATGGAAGATTTTATCTCACCTATCCTACTCTCAATAGTCATTTGTGAACGTAGAACTATTCCAGTGACATGATTCTTACAATCTTCCACAAATTATCCATTATCAATTTTTTGATAATCCTACAATTTTTCCTTTAATATCTATTGTTTCGTCGCATATTATCTATAGTTTTTTATTTCATGGTGTGTTGGTTTTGGAATTAACTATAAATGTGACCCTTTCCTTGTCATTTGAAACATTTAATATCCTTATTAGTCACTTGGACAGCCTGGAAAGTAGTTTTCTTATGTGGAATAATTACCTCGTCACTTTTTCATTAATAAACATCTTTTTTATTTGATGAATCTCTCAAATACGAAAATTAATCTATCTATAGTGTGAAATAGGTAGTAGTTTTATTCATGTAAACACTATTTTTGATTTATTTATTCATGTTGGTCTTTTTGGTGGATAATATCTTGTATCACCACATGGTGGTACATCTCCACTTTGTCATGAAACTTTTTATCATTACCTTTTAAAAAAATTCATGGTTACATGTAGATCATCTATAATGTTTGATAAAAGAAAATAAATTTATATCTCATTGAATAAATCACAAAAACCCATACTCTCTTGTGTGATGTAATGAAATTTTTGGGGAGAAATCTATGATAGTGAAAGATAAATAATTACTTCTTCATGAAAGACTATATATCATCCCAAGTGTTCATGAAATGACCACTATTTCTATCCCTCGTGGTTTTCATTTGACCCTGCCAAATTAGTGTATAATCATAAAATTCATTGTATATGAGTTTGATATTTTTCTCCTTATAATAATCAAGGAATTAATGTTTTTTTAATTTGTATCTCCCACTACATGTATAATTCTAAATAACCTTTCCTTTTAAATTAAGATACCTTCAGCTTGATACCTATAAATATTTCATCATTGTGTGGTATTTTTTAGCCTCATATCATTTTTTAGGATTAAACTCTTTCTTTGTGGTACAGACTTCAAACTATCATTAATGTTATCCATCACCTCCTCCATGATGTGTGGTGACCGGGGGCTAAATTGCATCATGGATTATCATTTATCTTCTTTAATCCTAGTTTATTTTCATGGTTATTAATTTTCACATGTAACTCCTCCAACTTTCTATCTGTAATATTCTAAAAATATATTAGTAAATCTAGATTTTGTATTTATGTTTATTTTAATGATGAATATCTACTTCATCTTCCATCATTTCTAGTATGAGTGATTCTATTTCAATTAAATCATCCATTATTAGTAACATGAACAAAAACCCACATGAGGAGTAACACGCACTCTGATACATATGAAATCATAATCCCAAACATTCACACACAATCGCACATAGAAAAAAACACACACACACATAATAGACACACAAACATGCACATGAAAAATGGTCAACACACAAACTCATAATATTTACACAAGAACACAACACGTAAATGATCACACACATTAAATTGCACAATCAATAATATTTTTTGTTATTTTTCTCAAAAATAAAAACAAAATTCAAATCTATGATCAAATAAAATCTAATACAACATTTTTGGAGATCATGAATCATCAATCCTTACCCAACCAAGATGTTTTAGAGAATGCTAAGAAATTACAAATTCATAAAGTGTGGTAAAAGGGTGGAAAAAGGGTAAAATGTGGAAAAAGGTTTAAAGGTGTTGCTAGTGGGTTTTCCTAATAATTAAAGATAAGAAAATTTGATAATAATATGACTCATGTATAATATGCCGATGAAGTAAATTTTCTGAGAAAGTGAAGTATGTAAATGAATTATTAAAATAATGTAAATAACAATGATATAGAAAAGGAATTCTATTTATTTTTTTCTTTTTTTCTCAAATGTATACAAAAAATATTTTTAGTCAGTGTTTTAAAAAAAATGTTGAATGTAGAGTAAAGTGATTTTTTTTAAAACTCCCAAAGAAAGAATTTCTTCGTGAATTTGAAAAAAAAAATTACTTGAGAAAATGTTAATTTTCATTAAAAAATTAGGATACAAATCACATATAGTGAATCAAAATATAAAAATATGATGGATGAATAATTGGCTAAAATAAATATTCAATTATTTCACAATATAAGAAAATAATGGGAGTTTTTAAGGAAAAATGTTTTTGGTTTTTTTAAATGGTTGGATAATATGGAGGGATAAGATGGTTAATGGATTAAAAAAATGTAAATTAATGGATAGATGCCTACAATATCATCTAGATATCTAATACCAACTAACTTTAGATGCACATGGTACCCCAAAATTCTTGTCATAGTACAACAGATGGAGGATTCAGTTTGGGAATAAGGGATAGATGATGGTTCTAGATAGTGGGTTAAAGTATTAAATTGATGTTATAATAATTATGATATACTAATTATAAAAAATAATCAAGGGAGGGATGTGACGGAAAATCCATAAAACATCATACATGGGTTAAGGAATTGAATTGGAGGCTTAGTAGTATTAGATCCCTAACCCAATAAGTATAAAAATAAGCTGATATTTCACATATTTTAAAGTGAATATATAAAAAACACAATGGAGAGAACAATATCATATTTTTTCACTAATAAAAACTGATTTGAATTAAAATTTCAATGGGGTGGATATTTATATCAAATGGGTGATACAATAATTAGGGATCTACACAACAATATTAAAAATCAAAATCCATCCTTTTCCCATTAATTTCAAATGGATAAAGTTAAATGATTTATTTTAGGAAATGTAGAACATTTTTTTACCCATATCTCAATAGACATGAATTTATGTTTATAGCCCAACAAATTTGGCCTTTATGACCAAATATTCAATTTTAGAATCTCCAGGTTGGAAAAGGTTTCCTAAATTTACAAAACTATTAGGCTTTGTTTCTAACATCAAAGTTTGGGATTCAAAAATAATGAATATAAGATATTTTTCTCTATACATGAAGTGTGAAATCCATTGTCCTTTAACTAACTAAAATGGGTACCCATTGTTTCATTAAACCACTTTAATCTCCCTAATGTCATGTATTATTGAAAATAATGCTATGTCAAATAGGAAATTGATTCAATTCCTTAAAATATATTATGACCAATTACCATACATTTATTTTCAATTTTTATGTAGTTAGAACTAACCTAATGAATATCGTGATTCTGATTATGGTAATTGGAAAGGGTTATGTGATTAAGTTGTGCTTTATATTATTTTTCTATTATTTCTTATGTCAGTATTATATTGATTGATTATTGTTATCTTGATATCTTTATTGTTTCCATTGACATACATTTCCACATTCCTAAATATTAAATTCACATAATGATTGAAATAAAAATGGATATATAAAAATCTAGAATTTATAATGATTTTTTTAATCAATGATGTATTAAATATGTACTTTTGTATTAATAAATAGGAATGTCTGAAATATTATTCTTCTATAATAGATGTTTTTTACTGTTTTAAATATTTTTTTATTACATTCCATATTAAGAGTTATTTTTAAATGTTTTTTTACTTTGATTGAGATAGAGGTGATAATATGTTGTTATTTTAGTAGAGGTTTAATGAGGTGGTTGTCAAAGTAGTACCATTAATATTGTGGTTCTGGGAATGGAAAATTTTATATTTTTTATACAATGGTATAGAGTGTGATAATTTGTTCATTCATTGATTCCTCGAAATATAAAATATGGACGAAATTATAAAAATGATTATTGGGATTGGGTTGGGATAATATAGATTGACAATAGAACAATTAGACAAATGAGATGATGAATTAAAAGTGCAATAGAATATGATTTAATAATGATGTGTTTCAATAAATTAGTTATTGGGTATAATATATGAGGTAAATTGAATTGATAATATTTTTATATATGGGTTTCCATCAATAAAGTGTTTGGTGATTCATATGGTACAATCATTGGTTAATGGATGATATAAGTCAATGTGGTTAATAATGAAATAGAAATTTAATATATAAATAGTTGAATAAATTATTAAATATAAATTTTAGGGTTATTAATTATTGTTAGATTAACAATGTGATGAAGAAAGGGAAGTTGTGCATTATTTTTTAGTTTTACGGTATAATGGTGGTGTTGGTTTTTGTTGTTGATAGAGGTGGAAATGATGTTGATTTGTGGTGATGATAAATGTGTATTATGGTTCGGTGATTAGTAGTTTACCTTTTTTGTGTATGTTTTCTAATATATATATATATATATATATATCAATTTTTTTAAATTATATATTATAAATTTCTACCTGAGTCGGGAAATTCACTAATTCCCATATGAGGCCATCGCATACAGGTATTTTCCAAAACAATCTTGGTAGTAGAGGATACACATAACTAAATACTCCCCTTACTATCTCTATCTCTCTATAATATATGCAGAAAGGTCTATAATGTCTTGTTTTGATAAGTTATTTGATGATGTGGGTTCATGGTGGTGGTGTACATAAATGGAGGAGGGAAAAAAGATTATGCCCTTCACAATTATGTACTCTATTGTGTGGAAGTATGTGATGTGATATATGGAAATGATATAGTTGTGGATATATGGCTTTTAGGATATGGTATGTGTATATGTGATTTTTTTATGATATGGATATGCAGTAATTCAGGTAGGTGGGTGAAGTGGGGATGAGATCACAAGGAAGTAGTTTCATGGGGCATTCTGGTGACTAATTTATTGGGAAAGTGGATGTGGGTAAATTCATATATATTTTTATGATAATATATTACATTCCATGTATGTGATATTTGGTGAGTCAGAAATCGTGAGGATAATTACTAGTCAACCTTGAATAGGAAACTATGGTTCTGTTTTCAATTCCTCAGGGGATTAGTACACTTCTTCCACATTTTCACAGGAGGATATGTAGAATATCATACAAATTATACATGTATGATCATCCTTGTGTGTGTGTGTGTGTCCATATTTTCTTTTATGCTATCAATGTGACTTTAGTGAATATGAGGGACATTATTTTCACTTGGTGATCATTTCTGTCAATAGGGGATCATAGGGTCAATTTTATACATGTTTCATTTATGGTGTTTATATTAGATATTTTTATCATGTATAAAAAAATATGAATTTATATTTTTTTATTATAAATAGTATATATAATTTATCAGTGGATTATTCATTATACTCATGGATTTTATTAGGGATGTTCCCCACATGCCTATTTTTATATACCCATGGTACTAGTCTCCAACTCATGGCTTAGTGAAGGAAATAATTAATGATCACACTTGTGTTTACTACTATCCCATGAGGGTTTCTAGTTGAGGGGGTTACGATAGAGTTACATTACAACTCTTGTTAAGAGATACAATAGAGTTTATAGATAGGTACTAGTGAGTTTTTCATGGTATTATAAGGGAAAATTATATATCAAACATAGTAAGCGGTGTAGGAAATGTATAAATTATTAGACATTGACATTTATGGCCCCATGTGATCTAATATGCAGAGTTTGAACTTCTTTAATTTATTGTACATGATGATATTGATTATGTTGTAGAAAACTATGAGTAGTTCAGGGATCTTGCTTGATTGTGCTTGTGTTTGAATTAGAAACATTTCATGAAAATTAATATATAATAAAATCATTTATCTTCATTAATTTCATATTATTGGGATTGAGAGTTCATATATTTTTTATATATGTTGATTGTGGAGGGAATTTACATACACTTATGAGTACATAGTAAGATCAGGATACTTTAGTAGATCATAGTAGGGTTGTCCCTAAGGAGTAGGATTCCTAGTAGAATTCATTGCAAGAGTTTCAATGTTATAAAATACATAAGTACAAGTGATTTTTATACAATATTAATATAGATAGTTAGTTAGAAAAACATGGGATATATTTTAATTTTTGTATTTATAGTAACGATCATTTTATTCTATTGGCCATTAATTTATTAAAGGATTCTTCTCATCAATAGTGGATCTTATTTTATGGTGGTTATGAGGGGTTAGAGGTGTCTTAGGGGAACATTTCTATTATGTTTAAGGTTGGGTTCCTTTCATTAACATTGAAGTGGGAATGATTATCAGAGTTTTTTTCACATTGGAATGGTATATCTAGTTTGTGATATTTTTAAATTCAATTCAATTCTCATTTTTATTCATATGACAATGTTCTTGTTTAGGAGGCTAGGTAATGACATTTCACTAAGGCATTATATCCATAGATCCAATTCCAAGTAACTTCATTTATGATTTTTGTATCTTTAGGTGTCATTAAAAACTCATGTAATAGGAAAGATTATATAATAGATAGGTTCATCTTAACATATAAGTAATTAGAATATCATGAAGAGATGAGATGTGGGTAGAGGCTCTCAAATTTCATGAAAATCAACATTTTGACCTAAAATGATTTTTTATTAGCTCTCTTATTATAATTTCACTAGATATGATCATTATTAGACATTAACATTTGGATATGATGTGCTTTACTTCTCTTTTAGTGGTCATGGATATCAAAAAAAATTATTTTCTCAACTTCATCAGTGGTTGTCGTGCAACTAGATTACCAGTTTTTTGGAGTCCTTTATAGTAGTTGTCTCTAAGGCCTTATTATTATATGAAACATCAGAATAATTAAATATATTGGGTATAATAGTGAAGATTGAGTAGGTAGAGGAAAACCATAAAATTTTCCCCATAGTTGGGGAAATAGGGGTGAGCAAGGTCATATAGGTGGTTGTTATCAGGGACAACGATGAAGAGGATTAGAGAATTCATTGATATAAAATATGGATTTTATAGAGTCAGGTTGTCCAAACATCATTCAGGGTACCATTTTCTTAACTTCAACTTTTTTATATTACCTTATTGATTCAGAATATTGTCTCTTAATTATTGAAACTACCATGTTCTAAGCTCTAGGACTCATTGTAGAGTGACATTAAATTCTTTTAGTGTAGACAACACCTATTAGAGTTCAATCTTATTTTTTTTTTGAAATTTTAGTGTTGTGAGCTGATGAAATAGTTTCCTCCGTTGATCATAGATTTGTACTTATTTTAAATATTTCCATATGATGTAGTCCATAAATGGATTATTCGAATTTATTGAAAAAAAATATTGAAGTGTTCTATAGAATATTTGTTTCCTTTGATATTGAAGTTGATAATGTAGTGTTTATTGGTGATAAAGAGAATCAGATGAATCCTAGGAATTTGAATCCTCATTCTTCATTTTTTTTTTCATTAACATGATATATAGCGTTTATATTTTTATAAAACTTATTATCAATATGAATAATATATAAAAAATAATTTATGATATAATTGAAAAATAATAATAATATGAATTTTTAACATTAATGAAGTCATTATCTTGAAAAAAATAGTTTTTCATTATATGTATATTTACATTTAAACGATAAAATATTAATTTTTAAATTTTAAATTTTGATAAAAAAAATTTATTATTTAATTTGGAATATCAATATATGATAAAAATTTGTTTTTTAATGTTTTTATGAAAACATTGTTTTTTGTTAAATTATATAATATAATGTTTTTTGAAAATATGTTATCATTTATGATATCATTAGGATATAGAAACTTTATATTTATTAAAAAAAATTCCTAAAAAAAATTATTTTTAATAAGTATACTTATAAATTTAAATGTATTTTTTGTTAATTTATAGTCTAATATTTTCCAATTTAGAACTCAAGTAACATTTTTCTGTAAAAAAATTTTAGGGAATTATATAATTATAATTTTAAAATTAATTGTTATTGATTAAATATCATTAAATTGATTCCATTTTATTAAATATAAGTCCATTTAATTTAAAAATATTCATTATATTTTTAACTATAGAAATAAATTACTTGAGTAAAATTAATTAGTATGATAAAATTGAAAATGGTAAAAGTTTAAAACTATTGGAAAAAGAATGAAAGCATGTTAAAAAATGACTTAAAAAAGCTTTTATGGGATTTATTAACCCAAAATAATACTTTTACATTATTTTCTACTTTTAGAGACACATTCCTTTCCTGGATACAAGTTATTAAAATAAATTTATGGGTATTTTCAAAAGTTCCACCCCTCTCAATTATTAATTGAGATTTCCACTACCCAAATTTTTTTGACACTATAAGACACATAGTTAGACAATTATATATATATATATATATAATTTCAAAAACCAAATAAATTTTCTAGAGATTACTTATCCTCAAAATATAACCCCTCAATGTGTTAAGCGAATTTCCAAGGGTTTTATTCCCCAGAGTAGTTTAAAAATTCTGAAATCACTTTTTTCACTTACATTTCATTATATCTTAATTTTCGACCTACCAAAATTATATAATAAATATAATATAATTATTTTAACTATTTTTTATTATACTGGTGGAAATATCAATATTTACATTTATCCATCCCCCCCCCCCAAAAAGGAAAACATCAATCATAAGATGTTCAGACTACCACATTTATGAACAACATGTTATATTTTTTCTAACCACATTATGTGGATAATTATATGATTGAAATTAATGAATAACTATAATATTTTTAACAATATTATAATTATAAAATATATAAAACACTTTATACATTCATCTCATTTTATGGAAAACAAAAATGTTGCAAGTGTGTACGTAAGGGCTACCACCTTCATGGATATCATGTTTTGTTATTCATCATTTACAAACATGGATGATTATAATTATTATGTGTTGAATTTATATGATATTTAGGGTTCATATATTTCATTAATATTATTATATAAGTATACCAAAAAATAATTATCATTATAATCTAATCTATTAATATCGGTAGATTACTTAAAATAAGGTTGTCATGGATTTTCTCTTCAACAATCATGACTAAAATTTTGTTAGAATGAAAGTATAACATTATAAATACTTAAAATTAATATATTACCATAAATTGTATAATCTTGTAATTATGAAGTATTATTCACGGAAGGGGATTTGATGTCACCTTAAAAATATTTGTGAAATAATATAAATTGATAACATTCGATGATGAAAATAACCATAACATTTTAATCACGGAATAATAAAAGATTATATTAAAATTTTATATTGTATAATAAATATTAATAATGTTTTAAAACTATTAATTAAAATGGTTTTCATATTATCCAATAAGTTAAATATTTTATTAAAATGTCTAGAGTTAATTTAAACACTTTCATCTCAAATTTATTTCATTGAATCATTTATTTTATTATTGTATAATTTGAAGTATTATGTCATTATTATGTCATTATTAATTTTATTTAAATTTTAAATTAAAATGTAATTTTAAAATATATTTTGAGTCAAATGTTATAAAATTCGAAAGGTTTTTCTTGTCTTAATTTTCTTTCTGTGAGATACAATACCTATTCACCAATAATTTTATTAATTTTGGTTTATATAATACCATATGAATTAAGTTTATCATACCTTTAATTAAATTAAATTTATTCAAAAATCCATTACAGGTAAACTTTTGAAATTTCTTTGGATCCAAGTATTACTAATGATACAAGTGTTTTACCAACTCGAATAAAATTCATTGAGTTATAATCATTATTCATAAACATTATTTTTACAATTTTGGTACATTTCATATTATGATTGAATTATGTTTTAGTCATTTTTTAATATATCTAGATTTTAAATTATTTCTAAATAAATCCTTTTTATGTATAGTTAATTCAATTCTACTTCGTTGATGGATTTTCTTTTAAATAAAAATGAAACATTGTTGGAAATAATCCATCCCTTATTTAAAATTTTTTTCTCCTCCATATCCACATTCATTATATTTACAATTTCTTTCCTTTCATATTTTGAAAACCAAATATATATTATCCCATGAGATTTCATTATTTCACTTCACACAATTTATGAATATAATTTTACAATCCTTTTTACAATGTTGGTTTTAATGAAATAATTTATAAAGTATTATAATTGTATTTTCCTTTTAAAATTATATATTTTATCTTCCAATAAAAAGTTACAAATGAACATTACATATTTTTTAAGGATCCATTATTTAGGATTATTTTTAAATGTAATTTCTATAAATATATTTCACTTCCACTATTTGAAAATTACTTTTTAATGTGACTGGAAACCACTTCTTTTACGAATATACTAAAAATATTTCGTCTAAACACTTTTATTATTCCACACATCTCTTCAAAATCATCTTGATAGGTATTTTTAAAAGTGTCTGGTGACTTAAATATTTATTAAAATTTTCTTGATATACTCAATTTAAATTATAATTTTTCAACATTTTCCAAAAAATCATTTTGATAAAAACATTCCCCTTTTGTCGTTTTTAATACATATTCTTTCACCATTATAGAAATTATTATTTATGAAGCATCATTTCCATGTTTCAAAAAATAAAATTATTTTAATTCATAATTATTTAGAAATATAAAATAAAATATTTTAATATATTTTTAAACTAAAATTCTTATCATTAAGAAGGAATTATTGATCTTAACATAGCTTTTAAAGGATTGTTAAATGATTTTTTTATACATAAGTATTATGTGTTTTTTCTTAATGAATTTTTTTGAAACCATATATTTTTTAAAATTTATTCTTTATAAATAATTTTTTATATTAATGCATAATTTTTTAAATTTTCTATCTAGATAAAAGTATTTCCTTTTAAAGAAATCATTTAAAAGAGTTATCAAGAATTTTTAAAATGGATATTTATTTTTGTTTTTCAAAGTTATTTATCCCAAAAATATTAAATGGTTGTTTTTAATCTAAAATAATTACCTTTGGTGTTATTTTTGTAACTCTTGGTATATGTTCTTTTGATACCATCCACCTTGTTTCTTTAGATTGATTATGATGATGATGTTTTAAGTCTTTTTTACATGAAACTACTATCTTTACTATATGGATTTTTATTTAAGAATAACATCCTCTTTATTTCTCAAGGTGCCTTATGATAATTTTATCATGAATATTTACTGGGGATGATATTGAAATCCATTATTTTAGTATTTCAAAATGAATTTTTATTGATTACTAATAAAAATTTGATTATTATTTGAGTTATTATTCATATATTTCATATAGTTAATATATTTTAATTAAGGAATTAAGGGTGGGATATAACATTATATATCCCATAGATACAATTTTTGATATCATGGGACAAAGGATTGAATTATTTTTTATATGACTACCAAATTAGTTAATTATATCATGTTTGCGAGATTGATATAATTATTTATGTCTTTGATATAACCTTGAGGGAAAAATGATATCTCGTATATGTTCTTGATGGAATGTATGTTGTCTTTGAATAATTCCTTTATGGTATGATCGTGATTTCACGAACTATGCATTATATGACCATAAATTCCATTATTTTTATCCATGTGATTATATACATTTACATGTTATCATTGGATATATTAAATCGTAATGTTATTTTTCATATGACATTATTATTTTTCATTCACTTTCCCAATACGTGTATTACATTTGAATCCATCATAGATTGGATTTCGCACATCCCCTTACTGAGTATGTGAGATCACCCTAAATTTTGATTCCTTTCTCTATGGTAACAAGAAGGTACATTTTAATAAATTTATATATACTCTAAATGAAATGAATTAGAAGGTTTTTAAAAAAATTATCAAGATAGGTTATTATTTTTCTAATGTAATAGGGAAATAATTTATTTATTTAGACTTATATGACTACTAACTTATGCAATCCTTTGAAATTTAATCCCATGTATCTTATTCCAATGTAAAAAACTGATCACTGTCTCTTGGTTAGTGGAGTTAGCGAACTAAATTATCCCAAAGACTACATTTATTTTCACTTAAAGATCTTCAATTATATGTTAAATTGATATTTTTTCATGATCAGAAATGATATTCTCACTTAATATATAAACTCTGTGTTTAATGGGGTTTCAGATCAATTTATTGTAGTATATATTGATGATATTATCATATATTTGACGTTATAGGAGGATTTTGGTGAGTATTTATGTATTTTTATTGAATTCATTTGATCACATAAACATTATGGGATGTTTTCCTAGTTTATGTTCAAGATATTATAGGTGTATATTTTTTAGAATATCATTTCTTGATATAGAATAATAGTTGAACATTTTAATATTGAGGAGGGATTTCATGGGTATCTTCCATGAATGTGGATATGGTACATTATTTCTTTTTTATTAAATATTGTTAAATAATATTTCAGTTTAATTTATCTCTAATTATGACCCCTCAGATAGATTTGACTGGGTTGAATCAATCATTTACATCAAAAAATAATTGTACAAAAATATTTCATAACCCAAAGTAGAAGTTAATCTGTACTAATGTATATCATTTACCAGAAGAATGAATAATGGTTGAGGTCATATGACATGATTCTCATATATGATTTATATTTTTTCGAATATATCAAATATAAGTGATCTTATATGGGTTCTTGATATTACATCCTCATAGGGTTAACTACTTCACCAATTATATCAAACATATAAGAGTTCTTCCTCCTTGATTCTATAAAATATATATCTTTTTAATGAGTTATTTTAGGTAATTATATATAATAAATTCATGGGATATATTATTTATAAGTGTGAATTATATATACATTACTGGAAATAGATGGATTTTTTTTGTTTTGACGTTCAAATATCTTATACACCGAGTAAAAAAAATTTCTAGGTGACTCACATATTAGGAAGTCATGTAGTGTTATAACTCAAGATTTTCTAAATTAAAATAGGATGATAGAGGATCTTGTAGCACTGAATTTGTATATAGAGAATTTTGTTTATTACTATTTACTATATCATATAATAGTGGAATAAAAATTGATGTATCATAACAAGGATTCCAATATGGGATATCCATAGGTGGAGGTTTTGTAAGATCATATTTTCTGGCTAGATTCTCCTGATTCCTTCTTAGAAGATAATAAAATTATTTTTTGATAAATGGGATATTTTTTGATTCATTATTTATGTGTAATTTTATTCTCTTTGAGTTTCATATCTCTATTTTAATTTCAATATCTAGTATAACCAATATATATCATACATTGAGTATTTATTTTTAGTGTTCAGGAATAAAGTGTTTTTTGGGCTAATTTTTGTCTCAAATATTGGTGTGTCCGTAATTAAAATCCAAGAATTATATTCCTAAAAATCTATTTTAGATATTGTATACTCTTCAATGGAAGTGGGAGGAAATATCAATGGATTTTTGGATCTTGTTTTCCCAATATTGGAAATAATGTGATGATATCTGGGTGATATTGGACCTATTAATGAAGTTAAATTATTTCTTGTTGATCAAGTAGTTGATTTTAGAACATTATTTAATAAAGATGTATGTAGAAATAATTTTGTGTTTTTATGGGGATTTAAGGATAATCCTTTTTAACCATTATATTTAGTTTATCTATTTGTTCCCTAAAGCAATACTTTTTACTTTTATCAGCCATTTATTCCTTCAAACAATATACCATACATAGATATGTGATTAGTGTTGTGGATCTTCAAATACATAGTTTTTTGACATATATTTATCTAGTTTTCAAGGCTTTAGTTAATTGATTTTTCTCTTTTTACTAATTAATTGAGCATTTGTGATTTTATATTTAAATTCATTAATTAATCAATTTTTTAATTAATTTTATATTTTAAGCCTCCAAAATCTCTATTTGTTGTTTACATAATTTTAATGTTCTGATTCTTTTATAAAAAATTAATTTTATCACTTTTAAATAATTAATAATTTATCTATTTATTTTAATATTTTTAATCTGTAATTAAACCTAACTTTTTAAATTTTGTTTCCTTAATTTAGGTTTATACAAATATTTAATCAATTTATTTAAGTTATTGAATCTTACTTTTAATTTTAATCTACTAATTTTTTACTTTTAAATGAGATTAACATAATCAATTTTAATAATTAATGTGTTCAAAAATTATAATAAAATTCTGTAATGTAAATTCCAAACTTCAATTTTTAAAAACCCAGTATATGATTATTTATTTTAAAATTCATAGTTTCTAATTTTAGCATTTAATTTTAGTTTTTTGTTTTCATTTATTTAATCATTAAATAATTATAATTAATTCATATTTTACTTTATGTTTCACTTTTTAAGTTGAAAGCTTAATTTTTTTGTTTCCAATTTTAATTAATTATTGTTTTTAATTAATTACATATTTTATATTTTATATAAATTTTAAAATTATTTTTAATAATTTTCATTTCTTTGTAATTGAGTCATTGGTGTGTCATGGAACAGTGACTGGGAGTCAGAATTCTCATTCCCATGATGGTCCACTGTTTGTTCTCATCGTTGTTGCAATGATTCCACTACAATTTCTCTTCCCTCCCCCTATAGCACTAGTGGAACTGGTGTTTTTATACTTCAATCATCTCACAGTTTTTCTGCACTATCTCACCATTATCTCAATGGTGAGACATTTCTCCGATCCCTCAATGACCCACTGTTTTCCACCATTTTATCACCACATCTCCCTCATCCTCATACCATCATCTCCTGTAGATACTGCGAACCAAAACATCACTTCCCAACAAAACACCAAACTCAAACCATACCAATTCATATTCTAACCATAGATGTAAATACCCCAAACCCCATTCCGGATGCAAATTAAGTGAAAACACAAACCTGAAACCCAGAAACTAAATAATAATTAATCGCTTCCACTGGATCTGGAGAAGGTTTTATGAGGGATCTCCTAAACTAAGCTGATGTTCATTGTGGGGGAGGCTGTAATATAGTGAAACTCACCATCGCTGCTTGTGTAGGTAGAGTCACTGCACTGATGTAATATCTGGGAGTTATTTCCATTATAGTTTCAATGTGGAACTGAATCAGAAAGAAGTCACAGTAAGAGGAACTGGTTGTTGTATGAGTTTCATTGCTACCATATCCATAAGAAGTCAAAGTTGCTGGTGTGGTTGAGTGAGGAGGTTGTGCCTACACAGGCACTGCTTCTTGAAGGGAAGCGAACTCCCCTACCATAGTAAAGAAGATAAGGGGGGCAAGAGTATAACAAAAATAAAAATAAAAATAAAAATATAAACAAAAATAATAATAAATTAATTAATTATTGAATTAATCATAAAATTAATAATTCAATTAATCATAAAATTAGTTATACAATTAATTAAATTAAATATTTTATAAAACTAAAATATTACTAATGACATGTAAATAAAATTAAAATAAATAATTTTAATACACACTTATTTTAGAATTTTACTTTTTATGAAATTAATTACAATAATAAAAATATAATTAATTAAATAAATATAATTCATTCAATTTATAATAATTTAATTTTAAATAAATATAATAATATTAATCTAATAATCAAATAAATAAATAATAAATGTTATTCCGTCAATCTAATTATAATTTTTACACTTAATAAGAAAATTAATAACTATAATAAAATAATATATAAATAATTTAAATTAATAAAAATAATACATTCTAATATTTAAATAATGTTATTAGTAACTATTTTTATATATAAGTTATAATAACTTAATTATTAATAAATAACTCATATTAATTTAACATTTAATCTAAATTATTTATTAATTTACTTATTTCATTTAGTTTATTTGGTAACTTTTATTTATTTTGGCTATATATTTTTGTGTAGATAAAATCAGATCTAAGATTATGTCTAGATACATAAAAAACAACTTACTGAGAACTTAATTATAAGGATGTTTCTAAACTCATGATGCTTGTCCCTTAAAAACACGTGTGATGTTTGGATGAGAAAAATGTATTTAGTCGTTAAAAAATAAAGGGTGATAAATAGAGCTTGAGATAATAATATTAAGGTGTATAAGATATAATTATTAGAAAATAGAATTATCATTTACTATTAAATATTCCATGATCGAATATTTGATGACACTTCATCCATCGAGAAAAGAAGAGACCTCTCAAAGTTAGAGAACCTGAGTTGCGGGAGCAGAGAAGCAGTTTCTATTCCTCATTTTTATGGAGAATTTATTACTTAATTTTATATTTTGTAATTATTTTAAATTTAATATTCTCATGATCTTAGTTTACATTTTTAATTTGGGAATTTTGAATTCGTACTATTTTAGACTTTCTTTTTCATTGTTTAAATTTATTTCGTTAAGATTAAGTTTCTATTGGTGAGACTATATCCAGTTCTTAATTATTTAATCGAATTTTCACCTTTATGTGCATAATTTATAAATCAATGATCTTTTGGTGAGATTGATGATTGGGTAAATTTTTCAATGATAAAAAAAGAAAAAAATTCAGAATATTCGGTGAGATATTTTTGTTGACAATTTTTTACTCAATTATTGAATTAGGTCCTTGATGTGGAAAACCTAAAGAATTATTATACAGTTTGTTAAGTCTTCTATCGAGAAAAATTTTACCACTTTTTGAGAATTTAATCCAATACAATGGTGAATCATACTTTTAACAAGTAGATTTCAAATCTTCCAATCTCAATTTGTGATAAACTCTCTACACTAGTTTTCTTCTATTTGTCATTGTTTAATTAGAATTTACTTTTAGTTGTGTCGTATCCAGTTTAGTAAAAAATAAATTTTCAGAATTTCTGTCATCTTGTTCACTTCCTAAATGAAATATTCAAAATAAAAGAAAATAAAAGTTTAAAAACGAAGTACCCCCACAAATGAAAACAATGGGGATTTTTTATTTTAATCCTCTAGAACACTCACCAATATTCACTATGGATCGACCCTGCACCATTATACTAGTGTAGGATAATAACTGTAATTTTTAGGTTCATGACTACCACCATCACTAAAAAAAATTTTGTTCCACTAACAAAGAAGGCATAGTGCAATCAATTTTCTAAAAAACTCAAAAAAAATTATCATAAAAACCCATAAAAATAATAATTTTAAAAATTTTTAAAAAAATTGTGCTTTGTTTGTCTACTGTTTTTATTTATCTACTATTTTGTTTTTTACTTTCAAAAATTAATACAGTTTTTTTTACTGCACTTGTGCTTCTTATCTACTATTACTAGTGTTGAAATTCATTGGTTATCATACTTTACATGAGCACTATGTCAACAATTTTTAGATGAGAACCTTTGAATCCTTAGCTTGATAGACATATTACTGGTCTCAAAAAGAAGAACAAAACTGACATTAAAATTATTGATTAGAGATTTCATGCACTTAAATAGTTTCAAAATCACTAACCTGATCTCAATGAGGTAGTATAATATCCTAGTATTATGGAGTCTTAACTCCCTAAAGTATTAATTAATCCATATTACATTAGTTTAACTACTACAGACAAAAACTATGAGTTGAAATAGTCTCATATATCTTTATTTACAACATTAAATGGACTCTCTAATGAGGATTATATATCCATCATTAGAGATTTCTACAACACAATGCAATAATTACGACTATTAGGACTCACTAATAATGAACTTTAAATGAGAGTGTTTCTCGTTTTCCATAAAAGGAAATCTCGAAACTTGTTTTTGAGTCTATATGAAAACATCATTGAAAATTGGGAGCATGTTTTCAATTCATTCATAATGAAATTATACTTTAATGGTTTAATGGTGAAGATAAAACTAATATCATTATCTTTTACCAAGAGTATGGATAAGAAATCTATGATACTTTTGATAGATTCAAGGACCTACTTAGATAGTGTCTCCATCGTCAACTTTCATCCCACATTCTCATGGATGCCTTCTATGAATGTTTTTCCTCCTCTGGTTATAGCATAATTGACCAAGATACTAGGGGAAATTTTAATGATAAGTCTGATGAGGAATTAATATAAATTTTCAATAAACATTCATTAAACATCCAACATAAAAATTCAAGAAGAAAACAAGTTAATAGAAATGTAAACACTACTTTTGGATGAAATAGTCAAGATCAACTAGAGGAAATTACCATCAAACAGTAATCCTTAATGAACAATAATTCTAAATGATATGTTAAAAAACTGGGTTATCAAAACATTAACCAATCACTTAGGAGAAAATGTTCACAATGTGGTATTTTTACTCATACTAAAATATTCTATCATAACATTGACATGCCATCCCAAAAAAAAAAGAAAACACAAATTTAGTAAATTATAGTTCTAGGATGCATAAAAAATAATACCAATTTTATAATAATTACAATTAAGGCTATAAAAACCATCTAAATCTATCATGGAAATAAAAAGGCCAAATTAAACAATCCAATTCCCAAAATTACCAAAATCAACCTATAGAAAAATCAATATCAATAATGGGGTGAATCTTACAATCCATAAAGAAACTATGATAGCCAAGTGTCTTCAAAATTAAATTAAATTTTAAATAGAGTGGAATCCCAATACGAAAGATTTAAAACTAAACTAAATGAACATCAATCTCAATATAAATCAGAAAAAATTCAAAATGATGTTATATTAAAAAACATGGAAACACCACTAGTCCAAATAGCTAGGGAAATTATATATAAGGATAAAGGTATAATTCCTTGTACAAATAAACTTAAGCATGGAAAGATTATTAGGGATATTGTCACAACAAGTATTCATTACACTCAATATAAACTTGAAAAGGCTCTGAAAATTCCCCAACTTAAAAACTACAAGAATATGTAAATAAAAATATACTCTATAACCAATTAGAAAATAAACAGAAATGACTAAAAAGAAATCAAAATCTGAATTTTTCACACGTACATCAAGATTATGATTATTCTGAAAATAAAATAAAAGTAAAATAAAATGATTACGATAATATTAGGGATATACCTACATTTTTATGAAATGTTTCCCACCCATCCCTTTCCATAAAAAACTCAAAACCTATAGTAATACTATTGTTGAAATTTATTCATTTCTATGGAATTTTGACTAAGCTCCTTTTGAACATTTATTTCATTCAAGACATAATTAAAATCTTAACTCGCATCTAATATCTTAAAAAGATTATTTCCAACCAAATGATTCTTTAAGAATTTTTTTCCTACTTCCTCATAGAAGAGTGTAGTGTTGTACTCAAAATGAAAATCCGACCCATGACCAAAGACCTAAGTAGCTCTATTATACCCTACATCCTATCAAATTCTAGTCAACTAAAATGCCTATGTGACATAGGTTCCACCATTAATATGATCCCAAAATAATAATTCCAATAGCTATGACTGGGTGATCTACAACCCACAACAATCACCTTCAGTTGGTTAATCGTTCTTTCAATAATCATGTGGGAATAGTAGATGACCTCTAGTTGGTGATAGGAAACTTTTTATTCCACCTAAAACATTAGTCCTTGACAAGGCATGCAATCAACAGGTGCCCATAATTCTGGGTAGGACCTATTTGACCACTGTTGGAGCTATAATTGATGTTTATAAGGGTCATTTAATATAAAAAAAATTGTTAACAACAAGAAGATGTCGATATTATAAAAAATGTAAAATGACCAGTATTCTTATAAAATTCATTAACGATAGAGTCATTGGATGGTGAAAGTAGATTTTAATAGTTAGAAGAGTTTGTAAAATAATCCTCTGAAAAAGGGATTCATTTGGATGTTGAAAATTATTATTTTTCTATTTCAAAAATTGAAAATTCTGCTCAAATATATTGTCTCGGAGATTTTCCAAAACTGGACAAATATCTAATTTCTACTTCTGCTAAAATGTGTCATGTGTTTCTGAACATAGGAACTTTTTTACTGAACTTGAGGGTCACTTGGCTGTCACCAACACTTTTAAACATTTTTATGATGTAGAAGGAAAGGTTATAAGGAAACTTGATAATTTTTCTTTGATAAATTTGTTAAACTCAAATCTAGAAAATCTAGATAGTAAGTTTTCCACCTTGGATAGAAAATCTAGAAATTTGGAATCTTTTCTTTCAATTGAAAATAATTCATCGTTCCAAACTCTATATAAGAGATATGATGAAGTAAATGGATCTATTTGGACCTGAAGTCTTCCCTCATGTAAAAATGTACCCATTCTTGAACTAAAACCACTTCCTTCTCATTTAAAATATTCATTCATTAGTGAGAATTACACACTTCATGTTATAATTTCTACTGATATGAATTTTAATCAAGAATAAATATTGTTAAGTATCATGAAGAAAAATATTCAATAGGATGGACCATAGATTATATCAAAGGAATTATTCCCTAATTCTGAATGAATATGATTCCTATGGATCCAGAATATAAGCATGTGGTAGTATTTTAAAGAACACTAAATCCCAACATGAATTAAGTTATGAAAGATTAGGTCATTCAACTACTAGATCCTGAAATAATATTTCCAATCTCTGATAACACTGGGGTTAGCCCCGTATAAGTAGTTGCTAAGAAAATTGGGTTCATTATTGTAACAAATGAGAAAAATAATAAAATTCAAGTTAAGAAAGACAAAAAATGGAGGGAATAAATAAAATATAGGATGATTAAACCTACCACTAGGAATGAACATTTTACAACTCCCTTCTTTGATCAAATGCTTGAGAGGATTCCTTGGAATGAATTTTTTTTGTTTCATGGACGAGTATTTTAGTTACAACTAAATTCTTGTTACACTAAAAGTTCAGAAGAAGACTACATTCACATGTCCCTTTAGGATGTTCTTCTATAGGTAGATGCATTTTGGGTTATGTGGATCCCCATCTACCTTTTAAATTTGCATGATGGATATTTTCACTGATATTATTGAGAGAATCATATAGGTTTTCATTGATGAATTATCTATTGTTGGTAGTATATTTGATACTTGATTATGAAATATGGAGTCAGTTTTGGAGAGGTGTTTAAAGACCAACCTAGTTCTCAACTGGTAGAAGATTCAATTTATAGTCCCTGAGGGGATTGTATTTGGACATATTGAGTCCAAAATAGGTTTGGAGGTTGATACTGTTAAAATATAATTTAATCAAAATGGCCACCTCTTAAAAATGTAACGATGTAAGTTATTTTCTTGGGAATGTCAGTTTCTACCAGAGGGTAAAAATTTATTTTTTCAAAATCACTTAGCCCTTCCTTTCATTAATTTCTAAGATGTCACCCTTTTTCATTGATTAAAAATTTCTTTATTCTTTTAATCTTCTTACATAAAAACTCACTAGCACACCTATCCTCACTAAACCTGATTGGAAATTCCCTTTCGAATTTATGTGTGATGATTGTGATATTGATTTTCGAGTTGTCCTCATATAGATGAAGGATTAGAATATTAATTGAGTAAATTATGCTCGAAGACTACTAGATGAGGCACAATTGAATTATACATCTTTTGAAAAAGAGATTTTATATATGGTATTTCCTCTAGAAAAGTTTAGGCAGTACCTGTTAGGCTAAAAAGACGTCATATTCACCAACCATTCTTCCTTCAAAATTTTTTGGTCTAAAAAAGATTCTAAACCCATATTGATTAGATGGATTCTATTATTTAAATAGTATGAATTATAAATAAGAGATAAGCAGGGAGCTTAAAATCATGATGAAGACCATCTAACTAGGCTTCCTCATAATCAATGTGGGGATCCAAGGGAGAAAAACTCTTATCTTCCTAATAAAAACATACACACTGTCTCAAAAATGAAATTTTAATTAGTTGTAGTATTTTTAATATTCATAGGAATAGGAGTCCTTCCTAAAGATCTGTCTAATAACCAAAGGAAGAAATTCATTTTTGAACTTATGTATTACATTTGGGATGGCCCTGTGTTGTTTAGTAGATGTGTTAATGGCATACTTATAAGGTGTGTTCTTAAGGAATAATTATTTCTTATTTTATATATTTGGCACCCCTAACGTTGGGGAGGAAACCATGGTGGTGAAAGGGGAGCTCAAAAGGTCCTTCAATCTAGTTTTTATTGTCCCGCTTTATTTAAGGATACTAGGATCATTATGGTAGGATGTGATTGATAACAATGGCTTGGAATTATAGGAAGCAAGTATGAGTTACCTTAAAAAGAAATTCTAGATGTTGAGTTTTTTTAGGTAAGGGGTTTGTATTTCATGTGTCCATTTCCATCATCTCATGATAATTATTACATTGTTGTTGTTGTATATTATGTCTCTAAATTGGTTTAGGAAGTAGCTCTTCCCAATAATCAAGCCAATATTGTTATTAAATTTTTCAAACAGAATATATATTCAGGATTTAGAGGACCTAAATAATTTATCACTGATAATTGAAAAAACATTAGAAAAATATATTTTTATTGTTTTTATGGAAAATTATGGTTTTTTCATTAAACTGGAACTCTATATCATCGAAAGTATAATGCACAAGTGGAGATATCAAAAAGGGAGCCAAAATTGATCTTTGGTAAAACTGTCTCACTTTCTAGAAATTATGGGTCTTTAAAGTTTGATGTTTATTTATTGGAATATATAATTTATTTTAATACCATAATATGTTTTTCTCTATATAGGATTTTTTTTGAAAAAAAAATTATTTTTCCCTATGGAGTTACAACATTTGTCATATTTGGAAGTTAAGACCTTAAATTTTGACATTAAGAGTGCTAGTGAGAGGTGATTTGTTTAGATGAGTGAGTTTAAAGATATATAGAGAGAGTATTATAAAAATTATTGGAATTACAATGAGTGTTCTAAAATTTTTCATGATTCTTTCATCCAAATCAGATAATTTAATCATGGATATAAGGTTATCCTCTTTAATTATAGAGTTATGATCCTTCCTAGAAAGTTAAAATAAATGTGGTATGGACCATTTACAATTGTTAATGTTTTAAAAAATGGAGCAATTGAGATTGTAGGTGAAAAAAAATGATACAATATTTATTAATGGGTAGGGAGTTAAACACTATTTTGACGGAAAACCAGTGGTCAAGACAGCATTCACTGTTCTTGAAATCTGATTTTGAATAAAGTTATGTTGGGGACATAAAATTTAGCTCTACATGGGAGGAAACCCAATATTTTACATTTTTAAATAAATGTTTTTTTGGGTTTTTTTTGTTTTTCAATATTTAATATGTAAAACTAAAGACCTTAAATTCATTGTTTCGTGGGAGTCAACCCATGCTTTTTCATTGTTTTCACTCTTAATATATTTTTTTGAATAAAGTGATCTTTATTAATTTTAATGAAATTTTCACCGGTTCTTTGTTCTAAAATCTTATTGTTCATAAAACATGCATGTTGTTTTTTTTCATTGAATAAGAAGAATTCCCTATTCTATCTAATCACATACTACTTTGAAATCTTCATTAATTCTGGGATGTACATTCTTTTAATTTTTGTTTCATTTTTCATCTCTATTATTTAAATTAAAAATTTCACTCATAAGTCACAGTTGTCTTTGAGACACTGGTGTGTCATTATTTTACCATTATTATTGATTCACCATTACATTTTTGGCAGTGAGTCATCTCAATAGTGACTCACTGATAAACTTCTAACGATTAGTCAATGATTGTTGTTTTAAATTTTTTTTGTTTCTAGAAAAAATTATATTGCAAGTTTTGTTATACTGGATGTTATTTATACATATGATTGTTTCTATTAATTTATTTTCATTATTTTAAAATCACTTCACCTTTTTATTTTAAGTATGGGGAATACATAAAATATTGTTTTTTGTAATTTTTACTGAATATTCTTCATTTACAGGGTGTTTTAGTATGTACATCTCTTCAATACTGAACATCTATTTGAAACTAAAATTCTAAACTACCACACCCTTTACATTATGTACATTAATGTTTCACAAGCTAATTTTTGAATTTTATTGAAAATCATTTCTAGTACCTTAAATTAAAATTAATGTGAACTTGTTTCCAAATAATTTTTATGCCAAACAACATTCTTTGAACATCACTGAGACCCATAATCATGTCATTAATCTACTAAATTGAAAATCTTCCTTGATATTAACTATTAAATTATTTTCATCCCTATATTTGAACTCATATTTTTTGAAAAAGTTTGGTTTTTAGTGTGGGGTAGGTGGTAAATTCATCATTGATCAAAACTATGCCTTAAATGAAGCCCATAAAATCTCTCTTCTCTTTAAATTTTTTATGTAAAAACTGAGTAATATTTTTCAAAATTATTTCATAGAATTTGATGTTTTAGGAATTACTCTATACTGTAATTCAGTTATTCTTATGGAAGATAGTTAATGGTGGTAAAGAGTTTCTACTACTCTGAAACGGGTGAGGATGGATATTTTCTATGTGAACATGCTTAGTGATTTTATAAAAATTTGGTATATGAAAAATGATTGAGAGTGATATAGGATACTTCATTGTGGAATTAATATCATAAATTTTTTAACTAGAATTTTGAACACAATCTTATGAGATTCACATTTATTTTAATTAATAAAATAAAAATCACCATATTGAGCTACATTGAATGGTTTTTATATAGGACTCTTCAAATTAGATTTATTTGGGCATTTGGGAACCCATGGTGACTCTCTGAGACCCTGGGTACTGGGTGTGTTTCTGTTAAATAAAATCCTTCTGTACAATATTGAATAAGTGAATTTTCATAGTGCTTATCACAAGATACATGGATTGGGACAAAATATAATAATCTGTCTAGGGTAAAAAATGAATTCATTAAGGTGAGGGGAATAATTAATGCTATATGAAGAAGGGAAAATTAGATTTATATAGAATTATTTATATTCTTCCAGTGAGGTGATTCAAAAATTATTAATTTACCTTTTACTTTATGAAGCCTAGGAGATAGTCAAAGTATATAGTTCTTTTTTTAATTTCCTTAATTAATTTTACTTTTAACCTTTTATCAGTCTTGAATTTAGTTCATAGACTTAAATAGTAATCATTCATTTGGTAGATTCATATATGAGGTAAGAACTCAAATTTGATCAATGATTCATTGATTTCTTGTTCACTAGAACGAGTTTATTGAGAAAATACTGATTTAATTATTTCTTTTGAAAATCCTTTTCCCATATTTTAGTCATCCATTTTTAACTTCTTTACATGATACACTTTCAGCTAACTAATAAAAACAGTTCTGTTTTTCGAAGTTAATAAAACATGGGGTAATTTAAATACAAGGAATGTTTAAATGTGGGGGAATTTTATATGGCTCTTAAAACACATAGTTTTCCAAAATCACTTTAACTAGTTTTTAATGATAAAATTAAATAATTTGTCACCTTTTTATAAAAAAATTCACTTTAGTGATTTTAATATTAAAATTTATTAATTAAACAATTATTGTAATTAATTTTATATTTTAAGCCTATACAATCTCTATTTTTGGTTTACATAATTTTAAGAGTTTTTATTCTGCATTAAGATATTAATTTTATCATGTTTTAGTTAATTAAAAAATTTTCCATTTATTTTAATCTCTTTCATTTGTGATTAAATATAACATTATAAATTGTGTTTCCATAATTTAGGGTTTTCATGAACATTTAATCAATTTATTTAATTTATTGAGTCTTTTTTTTAATTTCCATATTTTAAATTTTTATATCAAAATTAGCTTAATATAATTAATTTTTAAATTAATGTGTTTAAATATAATAAAATAAATCTATAATATAAATGTTCACTTTTAATATTTAATAATACACTCTAAATTTATTTATTTTAATCATTTTAGTCATTATTTTTAGAATTTAAATTTAGTTTCATGTTTCTAGTTAGTTAATAAATTAATAATATTAATTAACAAATGTTTTAGTTTAAGTTTAATTTTTATAAGTTTACTAACTTAAGTTTTTTATATGTAGTTTTAATTAAATCATGTTTTTTATTAATTATATAGTTTATATTAGAGTTATGTATTTAATATTTTTAATAATTTTTATTTTTTGCAGTTGATTCACCGGTGTGTCCTAGAACGCTAACTTGGAGTCACCATTCTCCTACCTATGATGTTCCATAGTTTCATCTCACCATTGTGGCAGTGATTCCACCACTTTTCCCTTCCCTCCCCCTCTAGCACTAGCTCCACTGGTGTTTTCATCATTCAAGCATATCAGATTTTCTCTACACTATCTCATTGTTCTCTTCAGAGTGACATATTTCAGAATTCCCTCAACGACCCATTGTTTCCCTCCATTCTCTCACCATTGCTCCCTTATCCTCCCAACATTGTCCCCTTTAGCTACAATGAACCAAACCATCACTACTCACCATCCACCATCACAAACCAGACCAATTCAAATTATAAACAATGATCTAAAATCCCTAAACCCCTTTCTAGATCTAAATTAAGATAAAATGTACATATGAAGCCCAGAAACTAAAAGACCATTAATCACCATTGATGGATTCAGAGAGGGTAATCAGACGGATCAACCTAACAAAGTAGATTTTCATGGAGGTGGTGGATGTAATTCAGAGAATCTCACCACTACTGCTTCTAGAGGTAAATCCACCACACCGATGCAGGATTCATGAGCCGCTGCCATTTGATTTTCAAGGTGGATTCAAAATAGAAAGAATTTGTAGGAAGAGGAACCAGCTCTAGGAGGAAATCCGAAGATGCAAGAGCCGAACGATGTTACAGTTGCAAGCATGGTTGAGCAAGGAGGGTGCACCCACACAAGGGTTGCATCTTGAAGTGGAGAAATTCCTCCCCCCCCACACACACATTGCAGTAAAGGAGATGATAGGGTAGAGTTCAACAAAAAAAATATAAATATAAAAAATAATTGTAATAAAATTAAAATTTAATTATTTAATAATATAATTATGGATAAGATTAATTAATTAAATATAATATATTACAAAAAAATATATTAATAATAACTTACAAATAGAAATAAAATAAATATTTAAATTAGAATTTTACTTTTTAATTAAAATTTTTATAATTATAATAATATAATTAATAAAAAAATTAATTCAATTAATAATAATATAATTAAAAAATATAACAATATTAATTCAATTATCAAATAAATAAATTTTAAATTTTAAAAAATTAATCTAGATATAATTTATAAACATAAAAAATAAATTAATACATTTGAAATTAATATTAAATAAATAATTTAACACAATAAAAATAAAAACCTTTAATCATTAAATAATAATATTAATTACTATATTTTGTTTACATTCATAATAACTTAATTTATAATCAATAACTAACACTAACATAAGGATTAATCTAACTAATTTATTAATTTTCTTATTTCTTTTAGTTTTTTTATGTTTATTTATTTTTGGATTTTTATTTTTCTGTAGATAAAAAAAGATATGGGATTATATCCAGATATATTAAACCAATTTACCTAGAATTCAGTTTCATGGGATTTGATAAACTCACGACGCTTGTCACAAAAAAACGCACGTGTGATGTGGTGAAGAGAAAGATGACTCTAGTCGGTGGAAAATCGATGGTGAGAAATAGAGGATAATAGCAGAATATTATAGAGGAGAAGCAAGAAGTAGTATAAAAGGGAATACTCATTCAATATTACACATTCTATGATCACATCTTTGACGTCACTTCATCCATCGAGAGAAGATTAGACCTCTCAAAGTTGTAGAACTGGAGTTATAGGAGCAGACCAGCTGTTCCAAGTCATCATTTTTTAAAGAGAATTTCTTGAATAATTTCAAATTTTGTAATTGTTTTTTTAGGAATAATTTCATGATATTTGTTTATCGTATTTTTTTTGGTCGTTTTGAATTCCTACTGGTTTGTATTTTTTTCATCATTTAAATTTCTATCGATTAAAATCATATTGTATTAGTGAGATTAAATATGATTCTTAATTGTTTAATCAAATTTTCACCTGCATGCTATTAACTTCTATATTAGATATCATTCACCAATATTGATCATTGAGGTTATTTTTCAAATGTAAAAAAATTCAAAAACAGCATAAAATTTCAAAGAGATAGCTTTATGATGACACTTTTCTTACTCAATTGCTGTATTTTTTGTTGATATAGAGAACCTCAAGAACTAATATACCGTGTGTTAAGTCATCTATCATAGAATCATTGACCACTTTTTGAGTTGTAAATACAATAAAAAAATGAATCATACTTTTAACTAGTAGACATTAAATCTCTCAAGCTTGATTTGTGAATAACTCTCAACACTCAATTTCCATTATATCTCATTGTTTCATTATATTTTTCTTTAATCTATTTCATATCAATTTTTTTAATTTTTTAATTATCAAAATTTGTTTAATCTTGTTTACTTCATAAATGAAACATTGAAAATGAAAAAAATTAAAAAAAATTAAAAATTATGTACCCCCACTACTAACAATAGTGGAGATTCTTTGTTTCAAACCTTTATTACACTAAGTTGTCATCCCCATGGATCGAAGCTTCATCATTATACTAGTATATGTTCATAAATTTAATTTTTAGGGTTGCAATGACCGCAAAACTATATCAAAATTTCTTATCTTGGGCATTTTTGTCGTGGAAGGCTTCACACGTCGAATTTTCTAAAAAACATTCAAAAACATTCATATAAAAAACCAAAAAATATTTATATTTAATGTTGCTCTAAAAACATGATAAAATAATGTTTATTAAAAGAAGATAAAATGATTAATTTAATTACAGAATCATATTTTAAAAAGTTAGATTTAATTATATATTACAAATATTAAAATAAATGGATAAATTCTAAATAAATTAAAACATGATAAAGTTCATATTTTAAAGAAGAAACAAAACATAAAAAATTAAGTAAAGCACAAATAGATATTTGTAGGCTTAAAATATGAAATTAATTACTAAAATGTGATTAATTACTGAATTCAATTATTAAAATAAAAAGAGCTCAAATATTTAGGAAAAGTGAAAATTTAATAAATTAACTCATTAAAAGCTAGATAAAATGATACGAGAAAACTATGTGTTTTAAGAGCTACCTAAAATTATCTAGCAATGATGCCGAAAACATGACCCTATTGTCATCGAAATCATGTCAATGTTTAAAATTTTATGTTTTCCAACTAAATATTGTCTAGTGACAAGCAGGGTTGAACCCACAAGGAAGGATGGTGACCAATTTTCTTTTATTTTCATCAAAACACCCATTGGTGTTAATAGTTTGTTGGATATTTTAGACATTTTAATTTTTTAATGTTTTAAATAAGTTGTGAGGATTAAATAATCTTAACTAAGAAACTATGTTTTTAATTAAAGTATGATGAACTAGAGGAAAAGAGTGAACTATGGAAGGGCAGTATGAATTGAGAAACATTTAATCTAAGTACAGCTCGTGGAACCTATCTCTAATAGTCCAACTGAAAGCTTGTTCATTTGATTATATTTGAATCCAAAACCTTAAAGAATAGTCAAATACTCTTCCTCAATGAGAGAATAATCTATCAACTTAGTGAATCTAGAGTTCACCACTACTAGAGTCAGCTAACTATAATAGTAATTGATATTTATTAACTAGAGTAAATCTCAATGATTCAATCTAGTAGAATTAAATTAAAAATTAGAAAATGTAGTTATTGATCATTTTCACCAAAAGAATAAGGAGTTTTACATTTTAGGTTCATGAGGTGAAAAAATAATAAAAATTCTATGATTCTGATTCAACATTCATAGTTGAAACTACCTCTTTTTTAAAAGAAACAAATAAATTTATGTAAGGAATTCACTAGTAAATTTAAATTCCTCAAAAAATAAAATCTATTCTACAATCATATTGTATACAGAGGATGAAAATAGTTTATTACAATATATGAAATTGAAGAAGAAAAGTGGAATAAATCTACCTCTATATACTTGTTTTGTTACTTCTCCTATTGATCCTCGAGTCTCCAAGAGTGGTTCTCCAAGTATCTTAGATCCACTCTACTCTCTACCAGTGAGAACAATCGTTAGTGAATGAGTTGTGTGTCACCCCACTAAACTGCTCTATTTTTTCCTCTTATATTCTGTTTTCATCTCTCGTCAGTAACCAGCTCCACACAACTACATAAACATATACTTATCACTTACAAAACACATTATTTTTTCTCTGCTACACACATCGAATCAATTTTTACCGTGTAACAAACTCATGACCAATTTATTAGAGTGAAAATGGATGTGTTTGCATCCCTCCCTTGAATCTACCAAAAATCATATTATAAGTAAATGAATCAATTAATGTAAATGAATATATTTAACGAATATATTTTTATTTAGCTATTTATAAAAAGTAATAATATTATTTATAATATTTTTTTTTGATTATTAAAATATCTGTTATTATTTTTATAATATATTTAATTGTTTTTATTTATTTTAAATCTTTTATTAATTATTAATAATTATTAAATTATTTTATCAACATTTATGTTGATTTTTTAATTACCTAATATAATATTTATCATTATTATTTTTGGATAAAATTTATTGTTATGTTAATTATTTATTTATATTAATATTATTTTTTGATTAATATAATATGTTTATTTTAATTATTATTATTGGATTATGGATTTTATTTTAAATTTATTTTATTATGTTAGTTTATTTTAATTAGTAATATTTTAGTATTATAATTTATTTTATTTTATTAATTAGTTTTATAATTTACTTTATTTTGTTATTAATTAATTACTATAATGTAATTTTTATTTTATTTTTTGACTTTTTAAATTTCTTCCCCTCATTTATTCTCTACACACAATAAGGGGGAGGGGATTTGTTCTTTCTTATCGAAGAAGGTAGTGGAACTTCCATAAAGAACCTCCTCTAATGGCAGCACTAGACTCATGCTCGGAAACATCAAATCACAGCAGCGACTTCAATGTAGGGCAGCGAGTTCCCCCTTAACAACTTGGATTCATATCTAGCGATGTTTGACTGTTGTTCAAGACTATAGTGCACATTGGTTCTTCCTCAGATAATATATTATTTAATAATATTTGTGTTATATTACTAAATGTCAATAGATTGACTTAAAACTAAAAGCATATCGAATGAAGTATGAAACTCAAAAGTAAAATAAAAATAAAACATTATAAAGTTAAATTAATAACTAAGATGACATTAATACCTTATATTAAACATTAAAACTACATTTTGTTAAGAAAAGAAAATAAAAACATTAAAAACTAAATATAGAGTTATGTTAATTAAAAGAAGATAAAATGATTAACCTAATATTTAAGAAATTACCTAGAACTAAAATGACATACATAAGAAAAAATAAAGAATGAAAAATGAAAGTAATATAAAACTAATAAATTTAAATACTTACTATATAAAATTAATTATAAAAAATAATCATGTAATATAATTTAATCTAAAATTAAAAAAGTGCATTTATAAAAAAAGCTAAATGATAATTATTTAAATTATTAATATTTATTTAAAAAGGTTTGGTAAAACTATGTTTTTTAGAGCCACATCAGTTAGGAATAGCTAATCATCAGGATTCTAGAGAATGTGTTACGTACATGTGTTCATGGTTTCATTATTTCTAGAACACATACTATTGAATAATTTTTAATATACACATATTTATCACATATCCATTTTAATATATTAGTAAAAATGTTATAGGATTGTACTTATAGGTCTATGTGGTGATGGAACAATGATGGATAATTGGAAATTCTAAGACCATATTGGTTGTAGATCATGATAGAGAATGTGTGTGTGATTCATGATATGATGAAGGTTTTTGAAGACTATCATAAGTCACATAAACAATAGTGGAGGATATGTCATGAGTTTGATGTTAATTATCATTGGTTATCAATGGATTCTTCTCCCCATGGGATGTAGGGGATGGATTGATCTAGTATGATTTCCCCTTGACTCATTGGACATTTCATGATATTGGAACATCCTTAAATGGTGTTGTATCAATTAGAACGTCCTATATATGTGTATTGGTCCATGATGTGTTCCATGTGTCATATATTCATCAATATTTTCATAATGAATCATATGTCAATGATTTGGGTGAGTCAGATGATATTTAGTGAAATTGAATAAGATTCATGGTCATCATAAAGAGGTTCTAAATAAGAAATTTAATTTTTTTTTGGGCATTTTAGATGAAGTAATGGTTCTTTGGAGGATTGTGAATGGGAATATGAGTCGTATATGTGTCCTTAAATTTATGAATTATTCTAAATCATTATTATAACTCATATTTTTTTGATTGATTTTATAATTATATAGTTGAATTTTTATTACCTTTATATTATGTTAAAGTTTTTTATTATGTTTGGATTCATATTTAAGATGAATATCATGGGATGTTTGGTTCCATGTAAGTTTTTATCCTCTTACCAAGATTAGTTTTGATTATAAAGGGCATGTATCAATTTTGAGTCATCTGTTATAGAGTCCGGAATAATATTTAGTCCTGTTCTTTGTAGATCAGGGATATTAGAGGTGTTTTTATATATTTAAAATGTTGTTTAGTGGAAATTTTAGCTAGGGTTGATGGAAACTCTATTATGAAAGGTTTTGAAGTGTGATATATTATTTTTTGGAGCTTTATTGGTGGGTTAGATTAGATGTATTCTAATTCATATTATTGTGGTGTGAGTTTTTGTATTATTTCACAAAGTCTAATCCATTTTATTTAGGTCTCATTGTGTTTTTTAGGATATTTTATTATGAAATTATATTATAGGTTGTGCCATGGAGATTTTCTTTACACTTAAAGATTAAAATTATAGAGATTTAATTAACTAAATCCTATAGTTTGTATTTTTTTCAATTAGTCTTATCAATGTAATAAATACAAATAAACATCATGTGATGGACTTTTTAATCCATCTACTAAAGAATAAGAGTTGTTCCCAAAGTATTGGGATAAGAGAAAAGTTGAGTCGACTACCCATGAACATCTAGCTGGACGGGTTATAATAGTGGCACACACATTTGATGATTCAAATATATAATATTTATGCTTATTAAATATACTAATATGGATGAGTGTTTTATTGAATAGTTTTAGAAGGAATTAAATAGGAATATTAAGTTGTTTGATACAAATATATTTAATATCATAGATTGTTGTGAAGAAGCGATGTAAATTGCACTCAATGTTTAGATAAGAAGATATTATAATGAGATTAGTCTTTATTGAGATATGGATAATCCATCCTTGTATACCTTCACACAGTGGAAAATTAAATTAGTAAGGGAAAACACATGGATTAAGGAAAAAATGAAATTCTGTGATGACTAATATATGACATGTCGCATGTGATACTAAAGAACTAAAAATATATGATTTTCCTAATATAGTAAATGTTCTTGGGAATAATTTCCAGGAATTGGAGAATGTTTCATCAATCTCCAAAGGTGTTTTGATGTTCTTTAAGTGGTTGAGATTATATGGAGACAAACTGGAGGTTCCTTGGTAATAAATGAAATAATTCTAAAAAATTTAGGTTCCATTAAAAAATATTATAAAAACATAGGTGAATACAAAATCACAAAATCACAACATATTTGAATGATTTCATATATAATGATCAACACACATTATTTTAGTTACATAGTTGAATGGACCATGTACCCAACTTATATAGAAAAAATATATTATATACCATTATTTAGGAATGACATATGTAAATGAAGTTTCACAAAGCCTAATCTAGATACATAGACAATTAATACATATCCACTATATATATGATAATTAAAAACTTTTAATTGATTTAATATTTAAGTAATAGAATCCATAATGCATCCAATATAATAGATGAGAAGACGAATGTCGCATAACTAAATTTCTTATACATGTTGGATAAAATCATCAGAATTCTAGAATTATTATTCCAAATGAATAAGATAAAATCAGATGCTAATTATGATGTTTTTTCAATATCAAAACATCATGATTTTTAATTAATCCATTATTTGGTACTTTTTCATGATGATCAAATTATAATATTAACTGCATATATTTCATACTGATTAAAGTGAGTTTCATAAGTTTTTATGAATAATACATATGTGAATATATTGAATCCAAATTTTTATTTAAATCATGAAATAATTACGATATAATCATTTTTTTAATGATATTTAATAATGTGTGATATATTATAGGTGGATACAGATTCAACTTGAATATATGTAGTTTTTCATGTAAATTTAACAAGATAAAATAAAAGGATTTGACCACAACATCAAAAGTGTTGTATATTCTATAAATATGTAGATAATGTAAGATATGAAATTGATAAGACATAATTTTAGGAATAGGTGGTCAATATGGTTGGTAACATTATCTAAAGTCGTATTTTATTGATCCATGAAAAATGAGAATGATGTAGAAGAGTGAAAGGATTTCATTTATATAAATACAAAAATTGAAAAAGAATAAAAAGAAAACAATAATCCCAAAAATGGTACTCTGTTATTATAATTTTGAAATTTTTTTTACTTTTTTCCATGGATGTACCATTTATGGATGTTGGAAAAGAAGTAAAAAATTAAATAAATCCACCTATCCATGTGATTTTTTTGAAAATAAAGAGAATAATAAATGGTAAATAAGGGGTTGTTTCTATATTTGAATAGTAGAAATATAAGAGCATGTGTTCTATTTTGAATATTGAAGAACTCTAAAAGAAAAAGGACTGTGCACTAGAAATTGTTGATTATAAGAAGAAGAATAAGAAAAAGGTGAACATAATATTAAGATCAAATTGAGAGATTTTATTTAGTGAAAAAAACATGACCATGTGAAATTATTTGTTACAAATTTTTTTTGAGGAGGTATACTATATTGAAAATAACAATAGCTTAAAAACAAGTGAAATATAAATGTGAATAGATTAAATATATGTTTTTTGTAGTTATTCTTCATGTTATCACTGAGTTTCTATGTTTTCGGGATGACTTTTTGAGATTCTAATATGTTTCTTAAAAGAAAAAGAGATCAGTTATATTAATGCATAGAAATATTGTGTTGAACTAGTGATTTAATTATAAGGTGGACCCAAAGAAGAAACATGTGTATATACGTGGTGAAAACAGATTAAACTTGTAGGACTGGAGGTATGAGAGAAGAAAATTATGCGACTTACTGACTATTATATGATGTTGTTGAAGAATCCCAATGGTAAGACAAAACTTGAGTTCTCCTGAGAAGTAAGAAAACTTGATGGTGGGACATTAGATAAGAGATGATCTATGAGATTCTAATCTAGTTTTTTTGTGTGAAGGACCCTCCACTTATAATATACAAAAAATAATTATAGTAGTGAATCCTTGATTGGGCCACATAACCCATCAAAGAAAGAATAAGGTATCTATACCAAACCATGTAAAAAACATTTTGTTCGTATACTTTTATTTAATGTATTATAATATTATATATGGTATAAATTCAATATAGTGGACTAATCATGAATTAGTCTTGGATGATGACTTGAGAAGTAAAGTAAATCATAAAAGATTTATGTTACCATGATTTCAATCATCCCCTCTCATTGGTTCATCGATCCTCCATACACCTCACGTAGTATTAAAGAAATCCATGGATACATCCAAAAACATTTAAATGATGATCAGATTTCATATGTATAAAATAGAAGATCCACAAAATAAAATTTAATTTCTATCTATGTAAAGACATACATGAAATTCTCTTCAAAGAAAAAGAAAAATATTATGAAAAAATAGGCAAGGAAGATGATAAAAATATCAAATAAAGTAGATGAAATATAATTATTAAAAAACACTACAAACAGTCAATATTTAACTATTATATATATATATATCTATTGATTCATGTTCAAGCTGTAAACAACATAAATAGATCAAAACTATATTGGGATTTCACACTCATGTAAAGTGTTCTCTAAAAAGTAATTTCAATATCATTTTATTCTTTATCTAAATAATGTTCTTCAAAATGTTTTTCTATACAAAATCAGTTTTATCATGGAACTATTTCAATAAAAAACGTTTATGGGAATATGTTAATTTCATGGATAATGCATTGGATAAATATATTAGAATATGCAACACCCTCACAAAACTGGTAGTTACTATGATTGATATAGTTACACTTTGTAAAGAAATCTATTCCTTGGTTGTGGAAAAATTGTGAGGGATATTTTGTGGGAAGATTTTATTTATGTCTATTTTTATTAATGTAATCCATCCTTTTGAACATCTATGCATGGTGATTGTGAATTTCAAGGATACATAGTTTAATATGAAATCAAAATGGTGAAAGAACATGAAAAATAAATTCAAGAGATAAGAAGGAAGACTGATAAAAATGTTTATAATGTGGATAAGGATTGAGAATACAAGTTATTCATTGTAGAGGATCAAAAATACATTTTCAACATGAAATCTGAGGAGTTAGTGGTGAAACTAAGAGATCTTATATCAACATTACCTCTAATTTTAAATCCAATATAAAATAGATATAAGTACCAACAATGTTTTTGAAGTGGTTCATGTTTCCAAAAATAAATAGAATGGTTTATAATAGAGTATGAGATCAAGTGGAGAATAATACATCTTTATATATTGAAAAAAGATAAATCAATGCCTTAAAAGTTTTGTTTTTACTAATTCCAACTCAACTGTATGTGGAGGAAAAAAGAAAAAAAAATTAAATATGGGCATATAAGGAATCTATAGAATCCACCAATATATCAAGGGTGGATTTAATTAATTACTATATTATCAAAAACCCATAATGAAACCAAAATTGTGGTGACATTACATTAAAATATCAAGGTTATAAATTATAATATTCTAGGAAGATTTCAACGACAAGAAAAACAAAATTGGTTTTTTGGATATTTTTGGTGTTTATATAGCATTAAGATAATGGATTTTTATTTTTAACATAATATTTAGTAAAATTAATTTAAAATAAGTATTCAGACTTTATAAATGATAATAAAAAAAGTAAACATGTTGTAACAAAGAAGAAAATTCATAAAATAGAATAAATTTATATTCCAAGAATATATTTATAAATTTGAATAAATTTATTTAGTTATAAAACTTGTATTATCACATATATAAATTATGATAACATGTTCCAACGAAATATATCACATATATTTATAAAATAAGTATTCCATGAAAATATACTAAAATGAATAATTAAAATAAGGAAAATGTACTCTAGGAAAAAATAAAACTCCCAAGAAGAAAAAGAAGGTTGATGTGGATGTCCAATCCTAGAGGATAATAGAAAAATACTAAGAATATGAATAACTATAATTCCACACCAAACCGAGAAAAAATAAAAAATTTACAATTCTAATAGGGGCCATACCATGTATTATAGAATATAGTCGATGGAAGAAAAAATTGATAAGTAAAGAAAGGTGAAATAATGAATGATGTCAAACATTGAAATGCACAAAACTATTGGAATGTTGTAAGAAAAAACATATGATGATATTTAAATGACTCCTAATAATGGAGAAGTTAATATTTATATAAAGGTTTGGAAAGGTGAAAACATTTATGATATCAAAATGATAGATATAAGACTATACAACCTAGAAAAATAAAATCTAAAGAGAGATCACTAGTAACATCATGTTCTAAAAAAATTTTAAGGGATATCACACCCATGAATAAGGTCAAGACCATGTTTCCCAAAGGTGAACATACCCAGAAACCTGAAGGTGTAATCATAAAGAATTATGAATCTAAATTTCATGGGTTGAGAAACATGTCTCAACCATCATACTTAATATGAAGAGATATTTAGAAATATACCTTATTACCATTACATTTTAAAGTCCTTTCATATTTTTAAAATCAAATAAGAATCATAAATTAAGGGGATATATCAAAATAATCCAATCTATTAGAGATATAATTTTTTTTCTAAATATGTAATTCTATTTATATTTTAATAAAATTAAATTTTGTTGTATGATATTATGACGCCCCAACCATAAACATTACTTAATAAATAGATAATTCAATAATATGAAATTTTTCACATTGAGGAAATTTTCAGGTTTAGAGTTTTAGAGACTTATCCTATAACTATTAAATAATACACACATGAAATACATGGGGATAGTTACACTTAGTATCAAATTTTTTTACCAAAGGAAATCATATAAACAAAAAATTATTTTTTTTCTTGATAAAAATATTCTTCACTTCTTTTTTTCTCTAACCCATCCTTATACCATGTGGAAAACATTTCAAAAAAATGTATTTAGCATGAAAGCCTCAGTAATATATAACAAGGAATAAATACATTTGTCCATGGATTCATATAAACCTATGAAATCATAACATTTAACCATAAAACATAATCTCTTTATCATACCTCATTAAATCATAGTATTTCTGAAAAACTCATAGAAAATATAAATTGTAAAGATAACTTAAGGAATCTATATCATACTTACTTTTTATCTTTCACAACCACATAGAGAGAAACCTTCATGATTACGTTTGGAATACCCATAATAGTATAATCCCTAAATCTCTTAAAATAAACATTAATGTTTCCTCCATCATGTTACCAAACAAATTTGAGAGATATCATTGGATCACAAGCCCTCGTTTTATGATGGAACCACCCATATATTTAAGAAATTACCATGAACCATAACATAGTCATGATAGAGAATATAATAATAAAAGAAAAAAATAGCATTTCAAAATTGCAATCACAAGAGATCATTACTAATTTTTGACATAATCAATCCTTTATGAAAACAATTTTCATCACCAAAATACATAAAAGTTTATATGTTACTTTTTTTCTTTTAAAAACATTACATCTTGTTGAGGAATCCAAATATAAAATAATTTTTGTTGGGGCAGAAAAGTCATTACCACCATATCTGTTAAATATAAACATTATTTTGTCCATTTAGTAAAAATAATAATAGAAAAAATATTATTTCTAAATACCCATAAATGAAATTAAAAGTCACCATGGTTGATTACATACCCTATAAAATAAACTAATTTATATGTCCAAATATGCCTCAACGAAAAGAGATTGAGACAGTGTCCCCTAAAACTATTGTATCATTAGATTAAGGATAAATCAATGACATAAATTTGTGTGAAAAATATAAATATCCCCACTATAAGTGAATATTCATTTCAAAACAATCAGAGGTCATTCACATATTTTCAGGAAAAATCAAAACCAATTACATGGATATTTAACTTAATGAATGGAGATTGAAATAATATTTCCCTTACCATGAGTCTGAATCATCACCCACAATCATTATGTTCCTGAATAATAAAATTCAGTTAATTTATACTTTCTTGAGAACATTATTCATGTTTATTATTCCATTTATATTATTTTTTTATGTTATAAAAATTTAATAATTATTTAAGTTCATATCGGACATTCTCTCAATATTAGATACAGGAATAAAAAATGAACTTTTAAATTGTCCATGTTGTCCAAAGTTCACTGTATAAAACTATATTCATGATTTAAATATCATTTATATAAATTATATATGTATTTATTATAATCTATAATATTTTTAAATAAGAAATGAAATGCACCGTTCATGGAGATGGTTGGTTGTACGTATGCAGGAGCGCTACATTCATTTCATTGTCGTATTAAATGAATAATAATTAAATTATAATTACAGAATTATTTTATTTTCATATATGACTCATAGGTTTCATAAAACTATCCTTTATTGATTCCACATATAGTGGGAATGATTCATATCGTTTTGAGGGGGTGATAGTCCACGCTTCCTCAAAAAAAATTATCATATCACATACATTTGGAAAGCATGAAGGTATGTTTAATATAAAATATACAGAATATGAAATAGGTTATAATATACTTATTAAAATATTATTTTACCAGAATAATGGCTTTTATACCATCCATGAAGGCGTTAATGGAAAAAAACATAAACATTATTCACAGTGGCGATCAACCGGCATAACATGGACAAAAAATTCGTTTATTTGAATAAGATGTTTTGAGAAATGAAATGGTTATGACCTATTCCATTAGAGAAATAAAACTCCAATATATCAAAGATTCTATATTAATCATGAATTTATGGATTAAGGAGGTGTGGAGAATGTATAAAAATAAATTAATTAGGAGATGTTCTTTTGAGAAAATCACCTCTTGAATATCCCCTCCTTAAAAGACACATGAAGACCTTTTGTTTTCTCTTTTAATGATACAAGAAGAACTTGGGAATAGGTAGAGTGAGTAGGAGAGGTTTGGACAGATTTTGTGGAGATAAAAGTATTTTTGGGTTGAAATAGTGTGGTGGATCAGTGGTATTTATACCTGAGGGTAGGTTGGTTCAATTGATTAATTTTTTTTGAATATTTTATATTAAAAGACAACCATATAAAGGAATCATTAATTTTCATGACCTTTGATTGTAATTAAGGTTATATAGGATTTTTAGGGTCAAACCACACCACATACAACCATAATTGTTTTTTCTTATATGGTGTGTGATGCTTTTAACTTTTAACATTAACTTTCGTCAAATTTTCACTTTTACTACGGTAAACAATTTTTTTACCACGAAACTATTTTATAAATATATAAAAATTTCCATAAAACATAACATGGAAATTATTATTATTAAAATAGAATCCATTTTATAAAATTCAATTCAAATTTGTGGTAAAATGTTATTTAATTTTAATTTTGCAAACAAAACTAAAAATGATTTTTTAAAGTAAATCGTTCAAAAGTATGAAATGTTTTTACATCTGTTTTCAACATGAAATTGATTCTATGGACCTAAATTGAATTATATGATAAAAAAATAGTTAAAATAAATTCTATAAAAACTTATAATGATAATCTAACTATATAAATAAATTATACGAAAAAACACTTTTGAATTAAAATTCCGTATTTTTAACTATTCATTAAAATATAAACATTATTGGACAGATACCAAAAATTTATCCAAAATAATTATTGATGACCCAATTATAAATAAGATTTTTATTATGTCAAATATAACATTTATAACTTTCAAAATCTATATTTAAAAAGGGTTCCCCATTAAAAGGCTCTGAAACTTTATTTTTATAAAAACACACATTTTATCCGTAAAATAGAAATTCTTTTTATATAATTTATAAAAAACACATAATATTAATTTTAAAAATTAAATTTAATATAATAAATATATATTTCATTAAATAAACTTATATATAGTGACTTTATGATTTTATAATCTCGCTTATTTTCCATTAATTAGTTTTTCTGAAAAAAAATCTATTAATTAAAAAGGGTTTTATTTTCATTTATAAATAATTTTTCACAAAATAATTAATTAAATTAATGTGTAAAAAATTTCATAAATCAATTAATATTATTAAGTATCACATTTTTAACATCTTGTTTATAAGTTAACATAATAATTCTTATGTTCGATGTGGCGTATTATGTACGCTATCGAACATATTATATCCTTTTAAAAACATGGGATGTCACATTCTCCCCCCTTTTGGAAATTGCATCCTCTCAATTTGAATTTGGGATCGGTAAGTAAGGTATGATTTTTCAAATTAAATTTATTACAACCCCACCTCTAAAAATGGTTTTAAAAAACCACCACTTTAAAAGAAATACGGACAATTAAAAATGCCACCTAAGATAACATATGTCAGGATTCCATGTAGGAAAACACGGATGTGTAATAAAAAATAACCATTATGATCTGATGGAGATTGATTGAAATCATGATCAAGAGAAAGATAACAACCATAAAACCACAAACATGTGATGTGTTAAATTTTCATTAATTTCACTATACGAAAAGAAATCTAAACATGTTTTTGTTTTAATATCACTTTCATAATGATGGATAATTTATTTTTTACCATGACTAAGAAAATAGGAAAACATACATACATGTCAAGTAGATTTTCATACACTAATTAATTTCTACAAAAACTCATCTTTTATCCAAACGATGAGTATTCAAGGAGACTTGGTCACTCTTGAAGCAATAGAATCAACTTCTAGAGAGTCAGATAAACCACAAAATATTACATATCTATTCTTCCAGTCTTGAAAAATTAACCGAAACCAAAATGGTTACTACATGATTAGATAATACAAAAATAAAAATCCTTTATAAAGATAACTATAAGGTTTAATCTCCAAAATATAACAGTAAAAACAAAATTTCAACACAAACTATTGAACAAATATCTATCTTTAAATTCCTCAAATAATACAACTAATATTGAAACCACAAACTCAAAAGTATTTGATCACATTTTTTTCAAAGATAAATATTAACATTTTAAACTAAATAACATCAACCACTCTTAATGTCTTATACCAAAAATTAATTTCAAAAATCACATATTCTCTAAGGTAGGGTATTTACTTTCATAAATAATCCAAATCTCTAAATGTCCATAATTAAATCTATGATTTCCCCAAAAATAAATAAGCCATTATTTATAAAATAAAATACAATTGTATTCTATTTAACTTAATCATATAAAGTTCCCAAAAAAGTGAATGTATACAGAAATTACATTTAACACATAATCACAAAAGCATTTTCCAATCTTATCTTTCTATATTCAATAAAATATATGTCTCCCAAATCAACTTATTTTTAATCCATAAAATCATTTATTAAAAACGAATAAGTCGTTCTGACTAGGGAATTTAAATATTTCAGCGGTAGGAAATGAACCCTTGTAACCATTCAGTTGTAGGTTTGATTCAAATGTCCTTTCCAGATTTGATAAGTTCTCACCCATTCTGTGGGTTGTCTTTTTTTTAAACAATATAATTCTTAAAACATTCCGAAAATGAGATAATGTCCTTAAAATTAATAGCAACATATTTTAACCCATAATTTTGTCTTGTACCTCTCATTTTCATACAAACTCATAATGAACTCAACATATCAATTCATGAAGTCTTAAATATATTGACATATTATTTTCAATTTAAATTATTAAATAAAACTATTGACAAAATAAAAAACACCATACCTTGATCATGGTGTCCACCATGTTTCATTGTCCTTTTGTTCATGTAGATATAAGGGCCACGCATTGCAATAATGATTTTCAGATTCTTCAAATTTTATTTCTTCATTTTTCTAAATAGACATTGTACAATATGGGTCATATGGGTGTTCACAAAAAAAATAGTTTTGGAAAATAATCAAGTATGACATATAATTTCAAAACATCAGATCAGACATTATTTTTATAAAACATTAATTATGAATTTGTGTTGAAATATTCAATTAATTGTCCGTTTAAAATATCATAAGTATGTGCTGAAAGACTATATTTTAAAAGAAAATATGAATTTGTTGCACAAGGGTTTCCTTCATCAGTTTCTTCTTCAATATAATAATATGCTTCATAATCTAGTGATAAGGTAAGATATCAAAAATCACCATGATAATATTTACATTTTTTAAAATATGAGATTATTGTGAAAATAATATTTGATTAAAAATTACCCATGATCCAAGATGGTTTCGAGGTATATTGTAGGTGTTTGATATCTCAAAAAACTACATTAAATTGAGTTGTATATTTGAAAAAGTTTTTGAATCATTTGGACAAGACATTTCAATAATTATTGAAAGAAATTCATCAGTATGAGATAGGAATGTTGTTTGATATCCAAATACTTTCATTTTAAACTGAATTACCTTGATCTAAAAAATATATAAGACACTGATTTAACAAAAATAATAGATATATAACATTACCATATGTTTAAACAAAACACCCAATCCCTAATTTTTTAAACCATCCTTTGATTCCAATTATATGTTCCTATCCTTAAACATTACTTAATCTTGAGTTAAGTCAACAATTTTTCCTTATTTCACATTGAGGGTCTTTTAATGTTTAGATTTTTAAATAATTAGACCATAAATATTACATAATAGACCCAGACACAACATGTATGAAGTTACACTCATTATCAACTTTTTTCACTAATGTAACCAATTTAAACAAAAAATGATTTCTTTTTCTTGATAAAAATCTTCTTGAATTATTCATTTCTCCTACCCATCCATATACATAGTGGAAAACATTTCAAAAACATTGGATGAGAAAAAAAATCACAGTAATGAATATAAATAAAAGAATAAAACCATTAGTCCATAAATACTTATAAAACCATAAAACCATAACATTCACCCATAAAACATAATCCCTTTAACGTACCTCATGAAATCATAGGATTCTAGAAAAAAATATAGAAATCATAAATCATAAATATAACTTGTGTCTTACAAATTATTATTACTTAGAACCTTTAACAACAACATAGGGAGTAACCATCATGGTCACATTTGGAATACCAATCACAATATATTCCATAAATATCATAGAAAAAACATTAATCATTACCTCTATTACATTTACCAATCCATTGCAGAGCTATCATGGGATCAACCTCCCTCAGTTTATCATATAACCAAAAATATACATAAGCAATTTTCAAGAACCATAACATAATCATAACACATAGAACAAGAATAAAATAAAAATATCATTTCTATATTTCAATCACAAGATATCATTCAATGTTGGTGACATAATCAATATTCTATCAAAACCATTTTCATTACCAAAATACCTAAAAATGGTATCTGGTATTTATTTTTCTCTGGAAAACATTACGGGTTATAGAGGAAGGAAAATATCAAATAATTCTTTTGGTGGTGGATGGTTTATTGTCACTACGTAATTTAAAATTAAACATTTCTTTTGTCATTTAGTATTATTATTCATATAAAATATTAATTTTGAAATCCATTTAATGAAATTAAATTTCAAAGGGGTTGATTATATACTGTATAAAATAAAGTCATGTATAAATTACAATATGCCTCAGTGAAAGGATATTGGGACGAAGTCCCTTACAAAGATCATATCATTAGATTAAGGATAAATAAATGAAATAAATTTGTGTGAAATGTATAAATACACCCAATATATGTGGATATTTATTGTGAAAAACCATATGTCATTCACAGATAATCTTGTAAAAAATAAACCAGTGATATGGATATTTAACTCAATGGATTGAGATTGAGTTAAGATTTCTATTACCTTGAGTAAAACTCATCATGTACAATATTTTTGATTCTAAATAATTAAATTATATTAATTTAAAATTTCATGATAACTGTTTTCATGTTTAGTATTCCATTTATATAACTTTTTACCATGGAATAAAAATTACATAATTATTTAAATTTATATCAGATGTTTTGTCAATATTTCATACTTGAGTCATAAATGAATATTAAAATGTCCAAGTGGTCATAATTCCATCATATATAACTATATTAATGATTGAAATATCATATATTTTCATTATATTTTTTTATAATAATCCATTATATTTGGAGATAAGAAATAAAATACACTGTTCATGGAGACGGGAGGCCCTATATACGTATGAACGTTACATTAGTTTCATTTTCATATTAAAAGAATAAAAATTAAATTATAATTATAGTATTTTATTAATTTCATATATTTATTATAGGTTTCAATAAAAAAATACTTTATACATTCCATTTATATTGGTAATGAGACAAATCGCTTCGAGAGGGCGGTAGTCCACACTTCCTCAAACAGAATTTTCGTATAACAAATATACGGAAAGAATGAATGTATATTTAATATAAAATATCAGGAATATTAAATAGGTTATAATATACATATTAACATGTTATTTGACCAGAATAGTTTTTTAAGACCAACCATGAAGGAAGTAAAGGAAAAAGACCAAAAACATTATTCACGGTGGTGATTAACCTATATAACATGGGCAACAATTTCGTTTATTTGAATAAGATGTGGAGAAAATTAATTGGATACGACATATTCAATAAGAAACAAAAAAAATTATATACATTATTTTGGATTAATCATTAATTTATGTATGAAGGAGGTGAGGAGAAAGTAGAAAAATAAATAAATAAAGAGAGATACTTTTAGTGAATCACCTCTTTAATATATGCTCATTGGTAGGCCCCTGAAAATCTTGGAATTGTTATTTTGGTGAGAATATAAGATCATGGACTTAGGGAGAGTAATTATGAATTCTTTTGAAAGAGATTTGTGGAGATACAATGAATTTTGGGTCGAAATTGGGTTGTGGAGAGGAGGTATTTATACTTTAGGAGACGTGGGTTCAAGTGATTAGTTTATTGACTATTTAATAATAAAATCCAAAAATATAGAGGTGGAATTAATTTACACATATATAGATTGTAATTAAGGATTTATAGGCTATTTATGGTCGATATTAACATCAAATAACAATTAAATGTTGTTTTTTAGGTATGTTAAACTTTTAACTTTAATCCTTGTCAAAATTACACTTTTGTTATGTTAAATAATTTTTTTACCATGGTAAAAATTTTAAAGCTAATAATTTAATTAACCTTAAAAATTAATTTCTACCTTATTATTTAAAATATAGAATCCATTTTATCAAGTTCAATTCATAAAATTAGAATGATTCTACTTAAAATTAATTCTGCCAAGAAAATAAAAAAATGGGTTTTGAAAGTAAAACATTCAAAAGTATGAAATGTTTTTATGTGTTTTCAAATTGAAATTGATTCCAATTAATTATATAATATTAACTTAAAAATAGTTTTATGAAAATATAAAATATTAAATCCATAATCTAACTATATAAATAAATTAGATGAAAAATCTGTTTTGAATTAAAATATAATATTTTCACTATTCATTAAAATATAAATGTTATCTGAAAAATACCAACAATATATCTAAAAAAAATTAATTTCCTGATTCTAAATAATAAGTTTTTAAGTCACATAAAACATATAAAATTATCCAAATCTAGATTGAAAATTGGTTATCCAATAAAAGGATGTAAATCTGAATATTTATAAAAACACACATTTTATCCGTAAAATTGAATTTGTTTTTATATAATGTCTATAAAATATATAATATGTGTTTTAAACATTAATTTTAATATATAAAATATATATTGCATTAAAAAATTCATGTAGAGTGATTTTATTATATTATAAACTCACTTATTTCTATTTAATTTGTTTTTCAGAAGAACATTTCATTTTAATCAAAAAGGTTTCTATATTCATATATAAATAATTGTTCACAAATAATTAATTTAATGAATGTGTAAAAAACTAAAAAAATAAATTAATACATTTTATAACCATATTTTTAGTAGAAAGGTTATATGGTACAATAATAATTCTTATGTTCGATGTGGCATATTATGCACACTATCAAACATATTGTCTCCTCTTAAAAACTCTGGATGTTACAGATCATCACTCTTTTCCCATTATATTTATTAATATAGGTGTTTTTACAAATTGTGAGATTTATCTAACAATATGTGGATGACCTGTAATAATAAATATTTCGATATATTTTTTGAAGTTGTCATGGGTTAATGAAATGTCATGGAAATCATGATGTGTTGACCAATAAAGTGAGAAATAAAAAACTGGTAACCCATATGAAAATGTGGATAGCCTTTTTATATAAACATGTATGATTTGTTTTTACAAATTTATATCCTATATATACATATAGATTCTTTATTAAGTAACAGTGATAAGATAAATGTGATGTTAAGTCTCATTATGATAATGTTATATCGATTTTTATTTATGATTTTCAATTGCATCTATTCGGCTATTTAAAATGATAAATTCATTATCTCATGGAATTTTTATAGATATTGGAAAACATAAAAAAGTATAATATTTTATGTGAGGTTTTTTTATTCACATGTAGAATAAATATTTATAAATATTAATTGGTATTTGGAAAATTCTACAATTTCTTCGAGTAGAACTTGTTAGGATCTATAAAGAGGTAAGATTTTAAAATCTATTTGTGGTATTATTAATGGGAAAATAATTTTATAAAGATCAACATCATTTATTTCAATTTGTATCAATTGTCCTCTAAACTGATATTTCAATTGGTATCACCTCTTAAGTTGTATCAATGTCAATAGGCTTCCAATATTGGTTGGGGATAAGAAGTTAAATGTTGAAGAATTCATCTTAAATACCAACCTTTTCAATTAGGGTAAGAGTAAAGATACCATTAAATTTGGGGGGGAGAATAATTTCCTACCATTTTAATTCATTTCCAATTAGGGGAAGATGAATTACATTGGATACTGAATAGTATTTGGAATTGAAAACAAACAAATTGGAGGAGATTTAATTACACAATTTATTTGGTTTTATTTTTTGTTAATTAGTATTTAAAATTTAATAAATATAAATAAAATACCCATGATTAATTGATAAATCCACCCACAAAATAATAATATGTTATTCCTAAATATTTAGTATTGATAAAAGTGGACTTTCCATTCATTGAACATATAAATGAATAATTTTTAAGGTTAGACCACACATCATAATATATAAGTATATGGTCCTCATTTTTATGAAATGTACTAAACTATACGAGTTTTTTATTAAAATTTTCTTAAAACGGGAAAATGGTAAGTGTGGGATAGTCATTTCACCAATAATGGATATGTTCGATAGATTTGAGGAACTCATGTAAAATAGGTTAGAAATTGGGACTAAAATATAACTGGATGAGATAAATCTAGAAATATATAGGTAGAATCTATCTTTATATACCTATAAATGAATGATACTAAAATCATTGAAAAACATGGATGAATGATTAACTGATGTATTGGTTTGGTTGTAATCTAATGCAAAACACTCGATATTAATGAACTCCAAGTGGTGACTTTTTATATACTTCCAATATTCATGCGAATTATTTTTAAGTGTTCGAGAAATATTCCAAAAATTAAAATTGTATTTTGATGTTTTTTGAGTGGTTTAGATTGGTTATAAATTAATTTTATTATCCATTGTTTTAAAACAAATAACTCAAGAAATTAAAAGTTTCATTTATGTAAATTCTATAAAAGCAGGAAAATCCTTGTAGCTAATGTCACCACATGTGAGATTTTTTCCACATTTGAATATCTATGTACATGATTTCATTGGCGTGGATTGATAAAACAAGTATTGAGGTGAACCAATAAAAAATATTACCTAAATTTAAATGAATATTAATTACATTTCATATTAATACATGCAAAATGACTATAACAGTTTAGTTCATTTAAGGACTAGATACATAATAAATTTATTTCATAAAATATATTATACATATCCAATTTTATTCTTCCCTAATAGTACCCTTATTATAAAATTATTACATAATACATTTTTTCATAACATGGAGAAGAAAGAAACATAGGAATGGGTGATCTCATATTGTTAGTAAGTGAAATAATATTAGATAACAATCAATGATAATAAGTGATCATAAGCATAAGGGTGAGAGAATATGATCATAAATTAAGAAATTCATGATCAATAATTTAATGTTTTTTAATAATGAAACATGGAATAAATAATTTTCCATCAAAATACATTGCAAATAATAGATTTCAATCATTAAAAATCAATAAAGATCTATAACAACATATCAAAAACATAATACATAACATAGTTGAACATACATAAACAAAGTAAATCATTTACTTAGTTAGGTATCGCTTCCAAGACTATTATATTGGATTATTTTTACTCCTTATTTCAACATTTCTTTATTCGTGGTTCACTCCCAAGACTATCATTGTGTAAAAATTACCTTACTAAATTGGGTTCTATATAATTCCTTGACCATCAGCCACATTATGAAAATCACACATATGTGTGGTAGAATATCATAAAACATTCATCATATTATCAAATAATAACCTATGGAAAAATATATTTTTTAACCATATCATCCTCACATAAACATAATCTATCCAGAGAAAGAATGGAGATGGTATAATAATATAATTAATTATCTATTCATAGCATAACTGACTCATGGGAATGAAATGTGACTCATGTATTAATCCTAAGAACAACATAATGATAAATCATTTAAAAATTCTTATGGAATCATAATATCATATCCGTAGTGAAAAATTACAATCCGTAAAGTATGTTGACATAATTAATAAAATAAGTTCAAAATAACAATCAATGTTTTTTGAAAATATTAGAACAATTACCTTTAATACATATATCATTTTAAATAAATTTTACCACAATATTGATAAAATTATTTTGATGGAAATTAATCATTTAAACTTATAAGGTTATAATTAATTCAATGAAATGTTATAATTGTGGTAGAATACATTCATACCATATATTTTAAAATATTACTTTTTTTAATCTTTTGAAAAAAGTAAATAATAAATATTATATAATTGTTTTTTCAAATTATTCATTATAAATATTTTTAACTAAATTATATGAAAAATACATTTATAATTTTAAAAAAAAATATGTTTAGGTAAAAACATTCATTAAACTATATTTAGATTATATACAAAGAGGAAAATATTCATCAAGAAAAGTGTAATTAGGGTTGGATTTTATTTAATGAAAATTATTGAACGTTTTAATTAAAAAATAAAGTAAAATAGTACAAATACATAAAAAAATTAGGAAAACCCGTAGGAGAAGAAAAAATATGGGGTTTAAAGGATAATATATGTATAATTTCCATCATTGGATATCAACATTAACAATCCCAAAAATAAATTAGATGGTAACATAAATCCTTATATCCACCCCATCTTCACCCATATGAGTTAAAAATTTTCATATAAAATCTATATATTAATATAAATATATAACAAAACCATATTAATACATAAAATTCTATGTTTCATTCTGTTATAATTCCCAATTGTCATTATATTAATATATTCTTCTATAAAATTAGCATTTACAAGAAAACAATTTCGCTTTTCATGCATGTTTCAATTCGATGATACCAGTATTTTCCACTTAGTCATGGTTTCCTCATATATGTAATCTTAATAATGAAATAATTTCCATATTTATTCATCAGAAAAATTTCAAAAAATAAATATATAAATAAGTTATGAGATATTAATTACATCAGTTTGTGAAGTTGATTTTTCCTACAAACACACAAGTGATGTTTCCACCTTTCTATTGGTTAAAAAATGAAAGATAAATAATTATTCACCTTTAAAATATAATTATAATATCATAAATATGATATTTATTCATGAAAAATATCTTTATTACCATAAATTTAAACATCAAATGAAAAATAAGTCACATCACTTCTCGGACATGGTAGTCCACATGTATGCACACGTGACGTTATCATTTTACAATCGATGGAAATGTAATATGTTTGATAATAAATTATAATTAAAAAAGATCAAAACATCATATGTATCAAATATAAACACTAAATCCATAATATAAATCTGAAAAAAATATGGATATATAAATTGAATCATATCTCAACGTGGTGGTGGTGGTCTACACATATGCACAAGTGATACTTTCATTTCCCATTTAAATGAAAGAAGATAGATAATTGTTGTACCATAAAAAATAAAATAATATATTATTAAATTAATGTTATTGGATTCATAATGTTAGGATGGATTAGATATATTTATAGTAAATATAAAAACATATATACTTTGAAAGAGTCGGGTAAGATGATCACCTCCCCTTTGAGAGAACACCATTTGCATACAACATAAGAGTTCTTTTTTATGGTCTTAAGGTAAGACCAAGAAATAAAAAATGAAGATACGGAATGTAAAAATGTTTTTGGGTAGTGATTTTCTAATCTAGTGGGATACATGTTTCATTATATGTGTGGATAATATGTTACCTTTAATAACTACGGGGAGGGACACATATGGAATTTCTAATAATATTTAAATAATATAAAGTAACATTCTTATAAAATTGGATCCAAACGAATATGAATTTGAAGGATGGATAAGATATGGTCATAATATAAACTACCAATAATATTTATACATGATTATAAATCATTTTTACATGTATATCTTATATTAACCCCATATTAAATAGTTTTAATCATAACCACTAGTAAAAACTTATTAGAAAATTAATCTTTTAGGCATATACCTGTGTTTACAATTTTTTCAAGCCTATTAAAGACTATTATATTAATTTTCAATTATTTTATTGAATATAAAATTTAAAATTTTAATTATTTCCATTAATTGACAATATCATTTTAAATTTATTATTTTAAAAGCACATTGCGTACAAAAAAAATAGTTTTCGGAAAAAAATAACTATTTTTAACATTAAATTAATTTATCTTAATTACAAACCATTATATAAAAAAATTATGGGTCATTATTAATAAATTATCAAATAATAATTCAAATATATTTTTAAAAGTTTTAAATATATTTCTTTTATAAAAATTAATAGCATTTGATAACATAAATTTCATATAAAAGTATGTCCTTAATTCCTGAAATGATTATATTACAATTTTATGATTTTTTTATTAAGAATTAATCAATTAATTATAATTAATAAAAAATTAAATATATTATAATCTGTTTGATCATATTCATTATCATCAAACTAATAACTAAGGGATAATTGTTACAATAGATAATAACATTTCAATAGTATATCATAGACTCATTAAACTCAAAGTTTCGTGTTAGAAATACTATCAGAGAAATAAAATTTACATAAAAATAAATATATCAGAAAATCATGTCCTTTTAAATTTCATCCCCCATATAATAATTTTTCCCTCAATATTTGTTCTCCTTGGTACAAAAAACTAAATATTCTTATTCCTCATCACATACTCAGTTTCTCACATGTCTTCTTAAAATTTGTGGTTTTTTCATAAAACATTCTAGGTGAGTAGTATTGTTTCATATAAGAACCTCTCTTTAATCGTGAATCTCCATCATTTTTCCCTCATAATTGGTATCTTTATCTTCTAGTTTGACCAATATTTTTTGTACATGTGAATGATCAGGTACGTGATTCCTCTTAATTGATATATATAAAACATCTTGAAGATGGGAGTTTTATGGTGGAAGAACCAAGTGATAAGATAAATTACCTACATGATCTAGTTCATCTAAGGGACTAATATACATTGGGATCATATTTACCTTATTTTTGGATCTTTCAATCATTGTTCATGGAAAAATTCATTGGAATTTCGTCTCACCAACATCGAATCATAGATTTCAATGACGATTATAAACATAAACCATTTATTAAATCTATGCTACCGTAGAGAATATTTAAAAGATTTAAAATTATCTTATATTTCATATTCATTCTTAGGTTTTAATGTATTTAATTCTATGAAATTAACCTAGAATGTTTAATTTATGTACACCTTTGTATTGAGGGACTCTTAAGGATATGTCTGAATGATCATGTTAAATATATTTTTATAAGAAAATTTAGTAAAAAGACTGTATTTATCCATACCAAATTTGAAATATAGATAATTATATTTTAGCATATCCACTAGTTTTTCAATGGTTCTTATAAACAAACCATCCTTTTTAAAATGATAAACAATACTAAAACATAACACTGTATCTAGATCCTACTGAAGACTTCACCAGATCATTGAAGTACACCTCATATCTCAATAAGAAAAAACATAATGTAATAATTCACACAATCTTAAAACATACATAATGTATATCTAGGTAAAAAATCAAGATATTAATATTCTCTAATAGAAATAAAATGTGATGATATTTTAGGGAGATCTTCTAAAACAATAATAGAATTATGTCCTTTAGATCATTAAGGGATTTTGATGATGAAATAAAAATAATTTTTTCCCATTTTTATTCTATTATAAGTAATTTCTATAAAATTACGTAAAACATTTTTCACACAACCCTAACATTTTGATAAACTATGAATAGAAAAATATACTTTATAATATACCTTTTCATTTTATCGAATTGGATATACTCTTTCAAATCCATATACATCTTCATACTTCCAAGATGAATAAATATTGATGAACTACGTGTCCCATTAAATAGATAATCATTAAACTCTAGTATAAAATGGGCACATACTTAGTTCCTAACTATTATTATTCTTGTATAATCATGATTTAAATTTGGAACATTCTCCACCTTCTTACATAGATCTGCATCTTCTTTTAGTAACTCTTTTATCCCCGCATGGATGGATAGTTGAGCAGTAATCTCTGAAAGATATGATATTTATCACTTCCTTGTTATTTTAAAGACCGTATTATGAAAATATATAAGTGTTAGATATATTTCAATCCTTATCATGGACAAAATTACATAGTCCTTTGGACTCATAGCATCAGCTGCTTTGTTTACTTACCCAGGGTGGTAATGAATTGAAAAAATCTCAATATTTAATAAATTCCAACCATCACCTATGATATATGTATTCAACTTTTTTTATGGTAATATATACATCAATATTATATGATCATTATATATATAATATTTAAAAATAATGATAATTCATCAATATTTTCAATAAACAAATTACTATTTCCAACTCTAAATCATATGTTTCATAATTTTGAATAAGAATTTTTAATTGGTGCGAGGCATAAATAATCAAAATATAATTATTCCTATGGATACATCCTATTACCTTATTTGATGCATCATTATAGTTATAAACTCTTCTACACTATAGGGTAGTGTGAGGAATGTAGTAATAACCAACACTCTTTTCAGTTTCTTTTAAATGATTCATATCATTCATCTATCTATATGAATTAAGATCCCTTCCATTTTAATTTAGGTAATGGATTATATATCAATGATAGATCCCTTAAAAAGTGTTGATATTATATATACAACCTTATAAATCTATGATTATTATTTACTATGGTTGTTATGGGTCATTTATGAAGAATTTACATCTTTAAAGGATCCACTAATATATGAATGAATCATTTTGTAAATAATATCACACTTAATTTATTTGAAATAAATCATATAATTCCTCAAAATCATCAATAAATACCAAAAATGATCATCACTATCCTCAATTATCATTGAATATATAAGAATATAATCTATAAGGACTACCATAAATCAGTTTAGGTAGTATATATAGACTCTATTTATTAAATACATGAAGATATCATTGTCATCGGGAATTCCAAATGGAATCACTATAAATAAATAGTTACCAAACATGGAATGGAATGGTATATTCGGTATATCCTCATCCTTAAACCTCATTTAATATAATATAAAATTAATTAAAATATAAAAAATATATTGATATCCTCAAAATTGACCAAACAATTCATCTATATGGGTTAGTGAACACTTTCTCATTATATTGATCTTGTTATGTTCTCACTAATAAATTATAATAGGATTTGAACCATATTTATTCATAAAAAAAATTAAATGTTAACCCCTTGGTAATGCAATTGGGAATATGAATTTCTTTTCACGATTATCCATGTGTAGATACTTTAATTCCTACAACTCATTCTAAGTCATTCTATATGCATTATTCGAAATAGGTGTAACACTAGGTATGTATTCTTCAAAAAAATCAATATCATGAATCAGATGATGGTTATGATCTTCTTCTATAAAGAAATAACCAGACCCTCATACAATATGAATGTCTTTGATATTTATTTTATCCCAAACCATTAGATACAACTACTACTAATTAATAGAAATCAAGACCCTTAATAAGGATGTAATTTACAAAAGAAGCTCGTATTCATCCTTTCACTGATAAATGATCACATTTTGACTTTTAAGATTAAATGTGACTTGTATATTTGTCAAATTATCTTTGAATCATTGAAGATAGAGATAATTATTTATAAATTTCACATCAAATTACTCTATAGGAAAAACAATAATATTTTATCTGCGAACACTCATAAAAACATTAAAATGACATCCCCAACAATGTAGTAGTGGATAAATTTTCCTTAAGAATTATGATCTGCAGAAATTATTGAGATAATATTGGCCCTTACTTGTTCAATGAATTTTCCATTGGATGAGGGATTTAGACTAGTTAATTCACAAGTTCCCTAGACATAATATATTGAATTATAAATGGTACATTAATATATACGTTATTTTCCTCCATTGAACCCTTTTTTCCTCATTTATTACAAGATCTATTACCTTCATTTTCAAAAAATAAAAATCTCTTCCAATTCCTTAGAATAATTTAACCCACTAATTTATCATTAATTATGAAAATTTAAGAAGTTTAATGTTATTTCCCCCATGGTATTTATAATTTGAACTCCCCTTAAAATAATTATTTCTATTATTATGTGTGTTAGAAAACACACCCATTTTATAGTAATTATTCATATAATAAGTGAATTTATTAGGCATATTCAAAGGGTGTCACATTCCATGTATCATTTCATTTGGTTTAACATTTGATGAATTATTGTATTTTCCATCTCATTCAATGTTAAGATTATTCTTTTAATTTCCTGTTATTGAATAAAACCTAATAACATTATGTAAGAGAAAACAATCAAATTATGTAATTATATAATCATAAAAAATCATTAATAATATGTGTAAATCATGACACCTTATTTTTAATCAACGTAACCTTAGGATTAACCTTGGAAATTTATGGTCATATTTTTTTAAAAATCCTACATAATGGTTTATAAATAAAATGTGAATTACCTGAATCATATCCCCCAATATTTTCTATCCTTGTGTGTCGTATTAGGAACACTCATTATGCATTGGTCATTATTGATCTAGTACCTAATGTACACCTTTTTTGTTTTTTACCATAGGTGCATTTGTGCGCCAACTGCATCCACTTTTTGGTATCCTGAAATAGATGTATATTTTATGGAAAACAATATAATATTTACATTTGAAAAGAATAATTATTTTATCATATATATACATATCCCAATGGTTTTTAAAAAATATCTGTAATCCTAATGTCGAAAAATAACTAAACCTTTCACTTAATCCAACTAAGGTGGCCTAAAGATAATATGATTAAATATTCATCATTTTTTATGAATATTAAATAAAATCCACAATGATAATTTCATAATGACGTCAAAGGTTTTTTTTTGAGACTAGATATTTAATCAACGTATTTAATAAAATATCATCAATATCTCCCATAAGTTTATTCTAAAAAATATAGCTTATTAGAAATTTATTACTTAATATATTTCTTCATAACCATGTTAGGAAAGAAACAAAATAAATATTGAGCTTGGATTCCTAGTAAGAAAACTTATTTTATTTTTAATCATTGATCAAAAGTCTATATATCCATAAGGGTTTGAGAACATGATCATAACATGAGAATTTCATAACAAATTAGTAAAATATCTTTAATTATGGATCATGTAATAATGTTATTTTAATCAAAATGTATAAGTGATAAGTAATCAGAATAATTAAAAAACAATCATGATCCATGAGAATATATCATAAACATAATACAAATGTTTTTTTGAATACAGAGTAGCAAATAAAATAATTTCTTTTATCATGGATCTCTACCATGTATATAATAGTGGATTGGGTTCAATACCGATTCCATTATTTCCATAGCCAAGCAATACTCTAAATATTGTCTTGGTTAAAGGAGTACCTTAATGAAATAGGTTCATGATCCTGTTGAGTCAATAAGGTTTCCTTATGAATTTTTCATTCCTATATGTTTTTAAAATCACAAACACTCTATCTATAGTCAAATTATATTTTCACTATGAAATATCTTAATAAGGATAATTTTCATTCCCCAAGGAAATTTATCCTTACCTATGTTTTCATTGAACATTTTATATTTACTCTAAATCTAACTCATATTTATTCTTAAGTATAATATTCAGTTTCACTTTTAAAACCACAAAATACTATAAATTCATGGATATATAGTATTCTTTTTTCAAGTTCAAAATTCGGACTCTGAATTCTTCCGAATTCCTCAAAATTCTGGTTCTGAATTCCTTGGAAAAATGAACCTGATTATCCATATTCTAAAGTCTCTTAATTTTTATTTTGATAGATTCCAAACTTTATTTTTCCCTAGAATCCAAAAGTAAGATTTTGTTAAGAAAATTTATTTTTCATACACTTGTTATTGTTATGAAATGATGTTGTATATTCTGTTTCTCACTAACCGTAATTTGAGTTTCATATGTATAGTTCACTCCAAAATTCATGGAAAATAAGACTGTTGTAGGAGGTATATGATCATTAGAGAAGTTTCTAGAAATAATACCTCATTTTAACGAGATCAGAGTCTATTTATCACTCTACAGATTGCAACCTATTGAAGTGATTTCTAGAGAAAGAGACATTCGCTCATTATGCGTATTGATCATGTTGTAAAACTTTCTTCATGATACTTTGATTGTTGTAGAGTACAATTGAGGGATTCTTGGGATATAAAAACAGAGGTTCTGACTACCTTGAAGTTTGAGGGCTTGCGGGGATAGCAAGATAGATTTTGATATTCCTATCAAGGGATTACCCTGATGTGGGTAAGATAGACTTTCTTGAAAGTATAAATCAAGTAACCTTTATCCCGGGTTATTGTATACCCTACTCTTTGGGTTAAAATATTTCATACTTGTTAGTTGTTTTGTTTCACATTTATTTAAATTGTATTTTGATAAAGTAAGAATGTATAACCTTATTATGCTTTCTTATTCTTTTGTATACTCTGATAAGTAAGATTCAATAGGCTTTATGGTTGAATATTTTCCTTGTAATCTTTCCTCAAGTTTAATTTCTAGGCCCACATTTCTAGAACCTATAAATTTTTTAGAACTAAATAGGTCTTTAAAATTTACCTAGTTTAACCTTGTTAAATGTATTTTTCCTTAAGGATAAGAAAGAATGTTTTTGAAACATAAAATTCACCCCCCTCTTGTAATTAGGATCAACATTCATATTTTGATCCAACAATTGTTATCATAGATGGTCTTTAAAATAGTTATATTCATATATAAGTTTTCTTTCTCAAGATTTCATTGTTCTAAACATTTTCATTGATTTGGTTTTTTATCCTTGTTTACGAACATTTACTATTAACATGTTTTTGTGGAATGATATTTTCTTATAATTGCAGGAATGTATGCTGGTTTTATTGACAATATAAATCCAGCTAGACCACCTATATTTTATGGGAATGAGTACTATAAAGATCATACGAATACTTTTTTTATTAATACTATAGTGGACAACTTTGTTATTCTCAATAGATATTATAAGATTCATGATAAGGAAGTAAAAAATTTCACCAATAATGAAAATCCAAAATATCAACCAAACTACAAGGTATGCAATACATTATATTGTTCCATGATGAGGAATATATATAGACATATTTCTTCTTATGAAGTTTCTAATTGTATCCGAACGAAATTTGAGGTTACTCATTTTGGTATATCTTAATTTATAGAAACTATAAGATCTATGCTTAGAGAAGAATATAATGGATTTCTATTTCCTTATGGAGATCCAGCATGCAAGGTACAACAATGGTTTATGAAAATTGTTATCATCCTAAAATCTATGGGTGAGAAAGTTTTAGATGATGAAGCTCTTGTGGATAAGATTATTGATATCATGTCTAATGAGTGGGAATCTAAGAGAACAACTATTCCTGAGAATATGAATGTATCTCACATTACTCTTGATGAGATTTTTTGAAATCTTCTTCAACATGAAACAAGAATGAAAAGAGATGCTGATATGAATAAGAATAAAAATTACAATGGAAGTGTAGCCTTTACTATTACTAAATCCAATACTCATGAAAGGGTTACAAGATCTAAGTCTAATAATGTAATTGTTTTATCTAAATCTAGTGAAAGCGAACATTGTGAGAATGAACTAGCTAATCTTGCTCAAAGGATAAAAAAGATTTTAGAAGGATGTTTTTTTGTATATATATAAAAAGAATTAAATAAAAGACAAGAAAGGCTCTGAAGTCATTTCTTATTAACACAAAAGATCAAGGCATATCAAGCCAGATTTTCCTATGGATAAGAAAAAGTATAGAAAGGAAAATAATTTTAAGAGTAATAGACATAAGTATTACAAGGATAATGTTAAGAATGTTTTGAATACGATTAACACATAGAGTGTTAGTGGTGGTGACTCTTCTGATGAATTCTTAGAATATGAATCTTCTGGTCAGAAGAATATTGGTCTAATAGCCAATTTACCCATTGAAAATCATTGATTAATGGCCAAGGTACACAATGATGAATATATCACTAATTTATATTTAAATTTAAATTATATTGATGATAAATACTCTAAGTCTATAGATTAATAATATTCTTCTAATGAAGATAATATATTACCTACTTATGAAGAAGTATCTATGTTTGCTAAACTTCTTGAGAATGAAAATTCTACACTAAAGACAAATCTTGATTTAGAAAATTATATATTTTCTATTTTAACTAAAGAAGTACCATATAATTCTAAAGACATTGATATGAAAAGTTTTTATTTTAAAAGTATTTCCAAAAACCTTTTGGATGTTTACTCTGAGAAGGATAGGCATTCTAAGGATCTTGAAAATGTAATTTCTATGAAAAATAATTTAGAGACTAACTCTTGTTCAAAAACTAATGTTTTTTAGGATAAAAACTTGGTTATTAAACTAATGTTAGGAATATTTTACTTGAGTAAGTATATTTCAAACATTACCTCTGGTAAGGAAAACACTGACAAAATGTATTCCAAAATTCGACCTCTAAAGAATAATTATAGATTAGGTTACACTCATTCTAAGCCAGCTTTTAGTAATAACCATTTTGTTCCTCAAAGTACACCAATCAGTACTAAATGTCAGTGTGGTATAATTTGGGGAAAAAATTTCATTAAATAAAACCCAGTCATTTGGATTTTATAAGGATTATTTTTCTATGAAAATGTGGATTCCTAATATCATACTTTTTGAAATTTCTAGAACCATAAAAATTTGGATTCTGAATGTCTAATACTCTTATTTTTTTGAAAAAAAAAGATAATACCATCATCAATATATAGTACATGGATAGTGGAAGTTCCCAGAATATGATTGGTAACGAAAAAACCTTTAAAATGATTATCCAGACAATAGGAGGATAAATAGCTTTTAGAGATAATGGTCAGGGATAAATTATTTTTATAGGAAACATTTTTATTCTTGGAAAAACATTCCATTCAAATGTTTTACTTGTTAAGTGTTATAAGAACAACCTCATTAGCATAATTCACTTTTTTGATGAAGGATACCTTGTAAATTTTAGAAATGATAAGTGTTTAGTACACAATTATAAGGAAGAGTTTATTCATTATTCCCATATAAAAGAGAATGTATACACACTAAACATATAAGACCTTAGGATATAAGACATACCTTGTATTAGTGAAATGGAAGATAAATCTTGGTTATGGAATAGAAGGTTTGGACATTATAACCATAGGAACCTATGTAAACACTCTAATAAAAGACTATTTAAGGAACTACCTAATCTTATAAATGATTATTCAAAAGTTTTTTATCCTTCTTAATATGGAAAGAAACATAAAACAAGTTTCAAATAAATCAGTGAAGTCTCAACTAGTGATGCATTATTGTTGGTGAATATGGATATTTCCAGTCTAACAAAAACCTGAAGCATTGGAGGAAAATATTATGTATTTATCATATTATATGATTACAATAGTATTAGGTGGGTTTATTTTCTAGAAAAGAAATCTTAAGCCTTTTATTATTTCAAAAATTTTAGAGCTCAAGTTAAAAATGAGGAAAACAATCCATTGATAACTATTCATAGTGATCATAGAGGAGAATTTCAAATTTTTTATTTTGAAAATTATTGGTAAAAACGTATTATTCATAACTTTTTAGCACCATGAACATAAAAAAATGGTGTTGTTGAAAGAAGAAATAGAATTATTTAAGAGATTAATATAACCATGTTGAGTGAATATTGGATTGCTAAAAAAATTTGGGTTGCAGCTGTAAGCACTAATTGTTATACTATAAATCATGTTTTAATTAGACCGTTTCTTAAAAAACCCCCAAGGAATTGGGTAATCTCAGAAAACCTAGACATTCTTACTTTATTGTTTTTTGTTGCAAAGTATTAATTATGAATACTAAAGATAATTTACATAAATTCTCACCCAAATTTGATGATGAATTCCCTTAGGCTACTCCACACCTTCTAAGGCTTATAGTTTTTTAAAAAAAGTACTTCTACTGTTGAAGAAACAGTACATGTTAAATTTGATGAAATTGATCCTTTTGTTTTTATACAACCTCATCCTACATCATCGGTAGTGTTTTCAAAAACTGATTATCAATCCTTAACAGAAGATCCATCTGCTAAGGAAAATGCTCAAGAAAATATTTTTTAAGAATTTACCCTAGAAGATTTTATACGATATGATGATTAATATATTTTACCAAACCCAAATCAGTTTTTTAAAGAATCATCCCAGTGATAGTACCATTGGAGATGTAAATAAATTTTTAAGGACTTGAAGCTCTTTAATAAATGATGTAGAAACTCTATCATTCCTCTCCCAATTATAACTGTAAATCATTGATAATAATTTAGGAAACGATTATTGAATAAAAGACATGCATGATGAGCTAAATGAATTCGAAAGGAATAATATATAGATCTTGGTTGAAATACCTAAGGAAACTTCTTTTATTAGAGTAAAATGGGTCTTCAAAAATAAGTGTGATGAAAATATAATCATTGTAAGAAATAAGGATATATTAGTTTCTAAAGTCTATGATCAACAAGAAAGAATCATCATTGAAGAAAAATATGCTTCAGTATCTAGACTTGAATCTATTTATATTCTACTTTACTTTGCAGTATTATTCAATTTTAAACATTTTCAAATGGATGTTAAATTTTCATTCAATAATGGATATGATCAAGAGGATGTTATTGTTGAAAAAACTCCTTGTTTTGAAGACACCAAAAATCCTGAACAGGTTTTCAAACTTACCAAAGTTTTATATGGGCATAAACAAGCCCCTAGAGCCTATTTTGATAGACTTATATATTTTTTCTTACAAAACAACTATGTTAAGAGAAATATTGATCCAACCGTATTTGTAAATAATGATAAGATAAATGTTTTGATTGTTCAAATTTATGTTGATGACATTGTATTTGGTTCATCCCAGCAATATTTAACTAATTTTTTTCCAAATCTAATGAAATCTATGTTTGAAATGAGAATGATGGGTGAGTTATCATTTTTCCTAGGGTTTCAAATTTATAAAAAACCATTAATAAACATATATATCTCTACATAATTATATTAAGGATCTTATTCAAAAGTGTAGATATGAAAAAACTATGTGTATTAGTACTCCCATTGGAACCTCAAATTCTCTTGATATTAATGAAACTGGGAAACAAGTAGATCAAACATCATTTAGAGGTATGATAGGAAGTTCACTATACATGATAAATATTCATCAGGAATTAATGTTTTCAATATTCTTATATGAAAGGTATCAATCCAATCCTAAGGAATATCATTTACAGGCAGTGAAAATAATTTTTCACTATTTTAAGGGAACCATGGAATTTGGACTCTTTTATTCATCTGGAAATCACATTGATTTAAAAAAAATTCAGATGCTAATTTAGGTGGATGTAGAATGGATAGGAAAAGTTCATCACTAATTTGTCATTTCTTAGGAGATTAATTAGTTTCTTGGAAAATAAAAAAGCAACACTCACTATCACATTACACTACTAAAGCTAAATATATAGAAACTAGATGTTGTTGTGCACAATTGTTGTGGATGCAACACACACTCACAGACTATGGTATGTGTTTTACCAAATCATAGATATTGTGTGATAATACTAGATCCATTTACTTAAGTAAAAACCATTCACATCACTCCCGTGCAAAACACATAGATATTAGGTGTCACTTTCATAGGGATCACGCACAAAATGAGATACAATTCTTCAATTTATCAGAACACAAGATCAACATGCGGGTATTTTCACAAAATCATTACTCTCACATAGATTTTAAAAAATTAAACATAAGTTAGGAATGACAACTATAAGGTAATATTCTATATTAACTTCATGTTGAAACATATATCTTTACTGTGAGAAACTCATTTTCATAGGGGGTACATTTTTTTGTTAGTTAATTTATTTTTGTAATCAATATTTTTGTAATAAAAATTTTTTTAATCAAGATTTTTGAAATCAAAATTTTCATCATCAAAATTTTCGTAATCAATATTTTTGTAATCAAAATTTTTGTAATCAAAATTTCCATAATCAAATGTTTCTTAAACAAAATATTCATAACCAGATAATTTTAGAAATCTAAGATTCTTCAAGAAAAATATTCCTCATTACGAATAATTTTACTCACTATCTTTAAGGTATATTTCCTTTCTTAGATTTTCTTAATTATCTTTTTACATGTTTATATTTTCATTTTATATAAATTTTTTCAATTCACTTTTCAAAAATATGAACATTTTATCATAAAAACCTCAAAATATAAGAGTATACAAATATTCCTTCTTTGCCTATCATCTCAACCGTCAGATCTGGTAAAGGGTTTTTAACCATTGGATCTATCAAAGAAGGTGAACCATCTCCTCAAATGCCAATATAAGGACCTCATTTTGTTTTTCCCACATAGATTTTTCAAAAAATTGGCGTGATGAAACCCTGCTTCCCAACTTAAGGTCCGTTTCGATTTTCTATGTTTTCTCAATTCTGAATGTCTGTACAACCTTCTCCATAGAAATAAATTTCATCTATAAATGAAATATCTGAATGGGAGATATACAGAGAGAGGATAGTTGATCTGAATTTCTTTTCTAAGTAGGATTCTATTATTTCATTGAATATTAAAACGAATGGTTGGGAGAGCTTATGTGTATCCAAACTGAATGCACTGGATACGGTTTAACAACAGGGGTTCATTGAATTTTATGAATTAGTATGGTTATTAAACAAAGTAGGGAGAGAAATGTTTTCCTTCAAATGTTATAGAAATACATACTCCCATTCTCACAAAAAGTCGGAAAATTTATTAGAATTCCATATTAAGGTGAAGCAGAATTTTACAACCACAAATAATCAGATATATTTTGATCATTTGAGATGGAAAAGATTTTGAGTGCCTTAGAATAAAATAAGTGAATACTACAAAGATTATCCATATCTATACATATTTCTTGATTCTATAAAAATGGGATCAAGGTTTTATTATTATGAGAAAACGGGATAAGGATACTCTGATGAAAAGTGACATTTATATTTTAGATTTTATGCTAAACCTCAGGAAGATAAATTTTGTGAATTATATCTTGATTATAATTGAGAATATACAGAATGGAAATTTGAAGTCTCAAATCATAATGTATTCATCCCTTCTCTCCAAAATAATAGTTCTTTTTTTAGAATCATTCAAAATTACTTACAGTTCTAAGCTAAGAAATTACATGTTTACGCTACTTAACAATGATACCTTGAGAAGGATGAAGGTTATATTCTCTAATGAATCTGGAGAATTTTATGAGGTACTTGAAGCATAATTAGATGATTTATCAAATGATCCAGAAGTATATGAGACTTCTATGAAGGGTGGAAAGAAGAGTAAGACGAAAGAACCAGAAGAGAAACAAAAAAACTCATACGGATAATGAAACTCAATCATTACCACCTAAGACAAAGAAGAAAAAGACTTATCCTAATGAAGTGGTTTCTAAGTGTATAGAAGAAAAAAATAATAAGAAGTAAGGGGATCCTAGTTTTGGTTTAGACCCTAATGAGGCAAAAGAATTGAAGTTGAATGATGCTGAAAATATTGAGAAGAAAGAAAAAAAAATAAGTAGAGGAAGAAAATTTATAAAGGCGAGTTAATTAAATCCCTTCTTAAGGTTGCTTAGAAATACTCTGAATGAATTCAACTACTAGAATCATTTTTTAAAGAATCACTCTGAGTGACTCTGAGAAAGAAGATGGTGATTCCGGAATCAGAACGAGAAGAAGAAATAGTTGAAGATGAAGTAGTGGAAGAATAAAAATAATAATGATGTAGTGATATAGATGAAATGATGAGTAAAGTAGAGTATTATCATGAGAAATAGATTTCTTCTGAGAAAATTTCAATCCGATCATCTAAAGTCGAATCGTTATAACTTGATACACTAGGACAAGAAGAAAATGATCTGGAAGAAGTGAATAATCTATCTATTGAAGAGATTAGCAATAATGAATTTATTCATCATGAATATCTTGTGGAATATGTTGATAATTAAAATATTGAGGTAGAAAATATTGTTCAATTATCAGATAGTGAGCATGAATCAGACAAACTAGAAGAGATTATTCTAAGAGATGATAAGGGAAAATAGTTGTTGGTTGATACACCTAATAAATATGTAGTGAAAAAGAAAGATGTTTGGGGTTTGATGAAAAGGAAATATGAAGAGATTGAAAAACAATCCTCACCAACCAATCAGTTTGATTGAAAATCATTCTCTCTGGGATATGATTTTTTTTTGTTAAATCATTGTAAAAATTTGGTTGATATTATTCCCTTTTTTCCAAGTATAGACTCAAGGTGCTAGATGCTTCAACACTCATTTAATCAAAAATCATATTCACTAACAATGATTATGGATATGTCTTTTAGGTTTGAGGATGATTTCAAAACATTTTTCATTAGATATGAAGCTCACAAAAGTTCATTCAAGGAAATAACTAATTGTTCAAGGAAAAAGATTGAAGATATGAGAATACATGATGATTTCCACGAATGTGTGATAGATGATTTTGACACTGATTATAGGAATATTGATGATCTTACTATGATTTTTGAGGAAAATATATGTCCTAAACAAACAACTTGGAAGAATAAATTAAAAGATATGAATGGTAAGATTAATTCAGTGGCTATGAATTGGAATAGGGAAATGGATCTTAGAATAGAGTTTGAAGAAAATATTGTTAAGCAAACATATATTTTGATGTCTCAGGAAGACATTCTTAAGGCTCAGGAGGAAAAGATAAAAGTCATAGAGAATAAAATTGAAGACCAAGATCAGCTGCTCAAGTGTGTGGAACAAGAAAACAAGGAGAAAAAAATCTAAAAACCAACGTAATGAAGTTAATGCTTAAGGATAAAAAAGGATAGCTTTTCCCAATCTGAAATTTTATTGTATTTCTATTCATTGTACAAATTTATTCAATCATAATTGAATTTTGGTTGTTCTTGATATATTTTTTGTTTAGGTATAATTTTTCAGGTACTATATTTTTTCCATTCTCATTATTCCTTTTTGAAAATCACAAATTGGATAAAGGAAATATAAAAATAATACTAAGTAAAAAATGTCAATTCCCTAAGTAAGGTTGATTTTCATCAAAGAATGTTTTATTATTCAAGAAAAAACAAAATCTATTTATGGAATTAAAGAATATGATACTTAGATAATTCAATACTGAAGGGAGGGTTTAGTCATATTCAACATGATTCATAAGTAAATGGGGAAAATTTTTTAATTTTCAATGTCCATAAAAAATTCTCTATCCTTATATTCTTTTCGTAAGGATGTTTGTGCTTTCCAAAAAGGAGTAGATTGTTATGTCAATAATTTTTCTCTATTAATTTTTTATTCCTCTATTTTTTGAAAATCATTAACACTCTATCTTAAGGAAAATGAAATTTTCCCCAAGATTTATCTTAATAAAAGCAATTTTTCTTTCCCATGGAAATTTATCCTTACCTATGTTTTTATTGATCATTTTAAAGTTACTATAAATCTAAATCATTTTTATTCCTAAATATAACATTCAGTTTCACTTTTAAAACCTCGGAATCCTATAAATTCTTATATATAGAGTTTTATATTTTCAGGTTCAGAATTTATACTTTGAATTCCTCAGAACATAGAATCCAAATTCAACAGAATTCAGACTATGAATTCCTCAAAATTCAGGTTCCAAATTCCCGGAAAAATAGATTCTGAATATCCATATTCTATATTCTCTGAATGATTATTTGGTTAGATTATGAACATTTTTTTATTTAGATTCCAATAGTTATATTTGGATAAGAATCATTATTTTTCTTACACTAGTTGTAGTTATGAAACGATGTCAAATATTCTGTTCTTAACTAATCAATGTTTGAGTGACACGTGTACAGGTCCCTCCAAAATTCAGTGGGAAAAAGACTATAGGAGGAGGGAGCTGACCATTGAAGAAGTTCATATAAATAATAGGTCATTTGAACAAGATCAGAGACTATTGATCACACTATATGTTTCAAACTATTGAAGTGATTTCTATAGAAAGAGAATCTCATTCTTTGTTCATACTGAACATCGTGCTCAGCTTGCTTCGTGCGACTCTGATTGTTTCTAAGTACAATAGAGGGCTTCCGTTAATTGGGATACAGAGGTGCCAACAACCTTGATGTTCAAGGGAATGTGGGGATAACCAGACATATTCTGATATTCCTAATGAGGGCTTACTAGGGTGTGGGTAAGATAGACATTCTTAAAAGTGTAAATTAGGGGACCTTTATCCAAGGTTGTTTGATACCCTGCTCTTTGGGTTAAAATATTTCATACTTGTTACTTATTTTGTTTCAATTATAATTCCTCAGTATTTTGATAACGGAAGAAATTATAACCTTATTATAATTTCTTTTTTTTATACTCTGATAAGTATGATTCTAAATTCATTAAGGTAAAATCTTTTCCTTGTAAACATTCCTTAAGATTCATTTCCAAAACAAATTTTGTGTAACCTAGAATGTTTGTAGAACTAAAATAGGTCTTGTGAATTTACCATATTTTACATTGTTAAACATAGTTTTTCTTTAAGGTTAAAAAACATATATTTTTAAACTTACAATTCAACCCCCCCCCCACACACACACTAGTAATTGTGCAAATAAATTCATATTTCGATCCTAAAAATCCCTTATTATATCATGATGTATCATTCTTTTCCCAATACATTAGAGGGATATATAATTCTGGTCCCACTTGTAACATAATAAAACTCGTACATATGTTGTCAAAAATATCATAAATCATTCATCATATAATCATAAAATAACACATGGAAAATAAATTAGTTTCAAAAACATCTCATAATCACCTAATCAAAATCCATTTATAGAATGATAGTAGATAGTATTACAAGAGAATTCATTATCACATCAATTCCTAATTATCCCTTAGGAATGAAATGGGTTTCATCTAATCATTATAAGAACATCTTTATCATAATTTATCTAGAAAATTGGATGTAATCAAAAGATAAAATCCCCAATGAAACATAACAACCCTTATAGAATTTTTTCATATGTGAGAAATAAATTTGAAAGAACATTGAAAGCATGAGAAAAATATTATTTTATTTTGATAACATTTCCACTGAAAAATATGAGAATATTGAGACAATTATTTTATTTGAAAATAATGATGGAAATTTTATTGAAATTTTTATAAAAAATATTAATCATGTTTCTTATAATATCTATTCAAAACATATACGTTAAAATAGAATATTATTATCAAACTTTTGGAAAAAATGCCAAAGATGACTTATTTCTAAAAAATTTCTTAAAAAATATTACTTTTAAACCTTTATAAATAAATTAAAATATGAGGAAAATTAATTTTTCAAAACATATAAAGTATAATTATAAACAACAATAAATTTTTTTTTAACATGATGGACATGGATAAAACGTTCATTGACCAATGTCGAAATAAGGTCATCTCCTATTTAAAAATGTTTTCTCGATAATGATTACTAAAAAATTGGATAAAATGGTACAAATTGATCAACAAATATAGAAACAACAATAGTATAATAAGATATACTATTTTTAAAGGATAATTTATGTATAGTTATGTTCAATGGAAATTTGGCACAAATAGTCTTCAATGTAAATGAGATTACAACATAAACCCTTACTTCAAGTCATGTCTTGATTCATATGAGTTAAAGTATACCAAATAATATATACATATATATATATATATATATATATTAAATATATTTTAAAACCTTATACAAATATAAAAAATGTTTTCTCATTCTTTTATAATTTTTTATTACCCTATTATTAACAATTTTTCCATTAAAATGAACATTCAGATGAAAACAGGTCCATTTTCCATTCATGATTCTATTTGATCGCTCAAGTACTTTAACCTTGGTATTGTTTCCATAATATCCCTAAAAATAATCACTATATAATTATCATATTTATTCATTAAATAAAATTATATAATTATTCCTATAAAGTAGTAATGGAAAATTAATTTCATCACTTCAAGGAGACAGTTGCCCGTATGTACGCATAAGTGATGTTTCCAATATTATATGGATGGAATAAACAAAGTTATATAATAATTAAACTTTAATGAATAATTATTATATCAAAAATAACAAATATATTTCTTAAATATATACATATTACCAATCATGAAAAGTAGAAATGAAAAAAAAATCACAACGCTTCATGGAGGTGGTAGTCCACACATACCCTTGATCAAAATTATTATTTTCCACTAGATGGAATGGTAAGAACCTATAAAGGACAGTATAATTATAGAAGAATTATTATTTTGTTAATATCTTATATTACAATTAAATACATCATAATAAATGCACATTAATTATGGTGATGGAAAATGAATCAAATCGTTACATGGATGTTTTAGACCACACGAATGCACAACTGATAATTTCATTTCTTTAATGAAATGAGATGGTAAGTTTTTATCCCATAATAATATAAATATCTCATAATATTTATTTTAAAATATTATTCATGTTATTATGTAAACCAAATATTTATTATAAGTATTAAAATATATATACTTTGAATGAGTTGGGTAAGATGATTAACTCTTCATTGAGATACCTCAATTGTATTACTCATTGATCCCTTTTTGGATGGTCTTATGGTAATAAAATAACATCAAGGATAAATTTTAGGATTCTAATTTTTTTTTAGTATTTGGTTGAGTGATGGAGATAAAATTTGTGAATAATTATAGATATAAGGTTCCCATTTATAAGTGAGGGTAGGGACATAAATGGAATTACATAAAATATTATAATAATATAATGTCACTTTCTAGTGAATGTGGGTAAAATTGACATTAATTATAATTTAATGTAATATATGGTTGTAATCTATTCAAAAAATTATATTTAAATATGTTTATTTTGATATATTACATTCGTCACTATGATTAACCCCCACGATAATTCATATTAACCTTATCTGTGATAAAAAATTAATTTTTTTACTAATAATTATGACCAAAAATAAAAGTGGAATAATTAATAAAATTATACATTATTCATAAAAATAGGGAACCCATTTTAAAAAATTAATCTCGTATTATTGGAGGAAATTTATTGTAAATTAATAATGAAAAATGTAAAAAAACAGTTTCCTAGAAAAATATTTTTTTATGCATAGCTCTGAGAGTAATTTTTATCCTTTACTAGTAAAACTATTAGATGAATATTAATATATTTTATTGAATTTATTATATAAAATTTAATTAACCTAATTTATTGATTTTTTTTTGTAATTTATTATGTTAAAAACACATTTTTCATATAAATTTTTTAAAACATATAAATCTTATTTAACTTCAAATGATTTTATCATCATTAATATACATTTTATAACAAATATATGAATTATTATTAATAAAATATAATTTAATTTTATATTAATAATATTTTAATAATTATAATTTTTTAGAAAATATTAATAACACTTTGAAAAATTCATTTCTTCTGAAAAATTGGTCTTTTAATCTTGATACAATATTATTAAAATTTAATGATTAATTTGTAAGAATTTATTAGTATAGATAAATTAGGAATATATATATATATATTTGATAATGTGGTTAATGATATTCATACTCATCAGTCCAGTATGTACGAAATATTTTTCATAATAAATAATAATATTTCAATAGTATATCATGGTTCGTATACAAATTATGTTACGTGTAAAGAAATATTAATAGAAATTAAATTTACTTAAATTGAAATATATCATAAAATATTAGGGTGTTTCACATAAGTAGCTTATATAACAAAAATCCGTGACATATCAGAATTGAGGACCCATGTACACAAATGAATTTTCATGTATCTGAATCTAGTGACAGAGTTGAATACAACGTTACTAAACCATGTATGATAATTTTGACCAGGTAAGATAATTAATAATAATTTAAGGGAACACGTAACATATCAAAATCTATGTATTCGTATTTGAATACCATGTATTCAAATATCCCATATGTGTTAGTTGAGATCTATAGAATTCAATAATTATTGATTTTGAAGATGAAAATCAAAATTATTTGATTCTTTTTTGATGAATTGAAGATAAAAACATCATGATCCTTAATTAATATATGATATAATACCGTTTTTAAGTTGTTTAATGGAGAATATTAACTTTATATATTCCAAAGAGAGTCAAATAAGTTTCATGATTTTTCAATAATAATTAATATGAAAATATTTTAATTTTAATTTTTTCTTTAATGCCTAAAATAATTTTGACATGAGAATTTTTGATTGATATTAAAGAAGAGTTGAGGTACTATATGTCCATAAAAATTCAACTAGAATCTATGTATTTTTTCATGTGATGTTATTGGGATGAAAAGAAAAGAGTCCCCCACTACATTAGAGGCATTGTATATTTTATACATCTATAAATAGAGTACGACTTGTATTTCAGTGGAGATAGTTTGAAAAATAGGAGTTTGATCATAATAATAATTTTATATAATGACACATTAAATGAATCTATGAATAATGAGAGTGAAGAAGATAATGGAAAGGTTATCATTTTGATTATGGTAGTTAATAATAAATAAAAAGAAAATTATAGGAATTCTAAAAAGGCTATTCTATTATTTTTAGTTTGTTAATGGGTTCCATTTTCCCCCATGTTATACTATCTAAGGGGATTGTAAAATACATTAAAAATAACTTCCAATAAATGTTAGTTTTGAGTAAATCGGGGAGAGAATAAAAGAATAATAACAAGAATTGGTTATTTTTTTCTGTGAATAGTGAGACATTAAGAGCCTATGTGATGTGATGAATATTGAACACCTATAGAAGAGGAAAGAGTATTTGTTACATATTATAGTAAATAGGAATAATAAGTATAAGAATAAGAAGAATTTAACAATCATTTTGATCAATTTTAGAGAGATGAATTATTGAGAATAATAAGATCATGTAACATCCTTGTTTATAGAATCTTCATGGGGAGATGATTGTTATAATAGACCATAGGGTACTAGAGATAATTTGTAACAAATAGATATATATATTCATTATTACTTATATGAATTTGAGATATGACCAGTAACTATGTTTTAGAGTTTTATTGTATACATTTTGACATTCAAATAAGATACTTTTCAGAAGGAGGTATTTTTATTGATACAAAGACATCTTTTTTTCAAATAGTAGTCAAATTCTATAAAGGGCCATGATATAAATTATTCTATATATATATTGAAAATCCATTTAAACTATATGATTAATTTTATAGAACAAGACCACTATGTGAATAAGTGACTATAGTGTGAAGTTGTTGATGAAGTCATCTAGGAAGCTATAAAGTGAGGTCTTATGAGACAGAGTTAAGGTAGCTGGTGTGACTCGTGTCGAGAGAAGATTAGTGAGATACTAATATAGTTATGGAATATGAGGAACCTTACACTTATAATTTATAGCATTTTATTATAGTTGACAATCCTTGATTGGGGCACAAAACTAATCAATTCAATGAGTGTGTCTTTCAACCAAACCTTGAAAAACTCATTATGTTCTTGTGACTTTATTGACTACATTATACCTGTATGGTTTTCTGATATAAGATAGAGTAGATTGAGGTAGAATAATTCTATGAGGTTAAATTAAAATGTAAAATAATTCATAAATTCATTATGTGATCGATGATTCCACCCTCCACTCATAGGGGTCGATCAATTCTCTAGGCACCTTGAATATTTAGGTTATCATTATATGATATCTATTTATCTATGTTTAATGAAATTATTTCATTGTCTTTTTTTTAGGTTGATTGAGTAATAATGAGAGTGATTATTATTTAACAATGATTTATAGGGGTTTGAGTATCATGGAATTATAATTCTTTTTATATCATAATATTATTTTTTATATCAAATCTGAGTTGCTTTGACCCCCCATGAATTTTGCATAAATCTCATTTTAGTCATCAAATCAGAATTTTATTTCATTATATTTCCTAGAATCACATCAACATTATGTATCCTCATATTTTAGTAATAATTTTTTTGTCTTCAAAAATAATTTTATTTCCTTTGTCTTCCATTTATCCTTAGATCACCCTTGGCTCTCCTTCGGTCCTTCTTGATCATTTTTACAAGGATATAAGGATCCTGAATTTTTTATTGAAATATTCATGACTAAAGGTTATTTTTTCTATTCTCATTTTCTTTCATAATATATCTTGTGTTTTACATCCGATAAGGTTATATGATGTGTTGTATATTTAGTTTTGATGATATTTGGTTATTATATTAATAGAGGTTAATGTATCATAGGTGATAGTGCGATCCTCTAGAGATCATTGTGGTGCTTGTCAGTTTTATTCCTCACATTCTTTTCTGATGATTATTGAACTTCCACTTATGTTGGAATTTCAAAATCTCACTTCTAATTTTTATATAAATTCGTAATTATCATTCCTATGTTTTTAGGGAATAATTGGTTGAAATTATCCTAATTATAATAACTAATAAAATTTAGGAAAATAAATTATATATGTGATTGATATATGATTTAGGTTATTTTTTATGTTATTTTCAAAATAATTATACTTATATTGATTTAAAATTGCTGTTGTGATATCTCGATTGTTTTTGTCGATATACATTGTCACATTTATATATGCTTATGTCTCCAAATGATGGAAATAAACAAGAACATATTGAAATATGGAGTTTATAATTAGATAGTATATAAATAAATTGTTATATTATTATTGGGGAATGAATAAAAGATTATATTAAAATGTTTTTTACAAAATAAATATTATTTTCATTTTTAATTTCTATAGTAAATGATTTTATTTAAAGGATATTTATTATGATTCAGGTGAAGGTGATAATATTTTATTCTTTCCCAAGTGTATTGGTATGGGTCATGTGGGAGAAAATGATAATGTTGTAAAACTGGGTGACTTTATGTTATGGTTTTTTGAATTATTGACAATGTTGGTTGATGTATTTGTGTATACATTGATGTGTGGTGGAGTCTTAGTTACCTATAAACATGGGAAATTGGTTAAACTAACAAACTAATTATTGGGACTTAGGTATAGTAATTTTTAATTGATTATTATTTAATTAAATTCATGAGATGATTAATTGATATTAGAGTAGAATATAATGGAATAATAATGTGTTACAATAAATTAACTACTAGGTTAATGATATATTATAAATAGAATTAATTATAGTTAAAGGGAAGGATTTCCTTGAATTTATAGTGGTTGGAAATAGTTTTTGTCCAATGTATAGGATATGTCTTTGTTATTGTGGTTAATAATGATGTAGAAATAGAATATTAAGGTTACTAGATAATTTAAAAAATATACATTCTTTGCTAATAAACTAATCTGAAATTAATTAATAGGTGAGTAATGGATAGTTGTTTATTTTTTGTGGAAGCTAGGTGGTTTTGTTGTACCGATGGTTTGTATTATTCCTAGGAGTGGAATTAATGTTGATGTGTGGTGGTGATATATTTGTCATATGATCTTGTAATATGTAGTTAAACTATGGTTGGGTATCTATTTTAACATTCATATATAAGTATATATATATATATATTAGGGTATTTCTCATCCACCAACTCCCAATTGGGTAACATGACTAACAACATTATGAGTTATTGAGTTCAATATATATTCACCAATATTAAGGTTATAGATGATATCGATGGATAACTACTCCACCTTCCAAAAATCCCCTTCATGATATAGAATGGTCTACATGGTCTACATATTATATGGTGCATGATAATATGGGTGCATGTTTGTGGTATATATATAAGGATTAGTGAAGGAGGATAATGCCCTTATTTGTTATATATTCTACCATGTGGTGGTTTGTGATGAGATTTCCAGGTGTGATAGAGTTTTGGATTGATAAATTTTATGGTATGCTTATATGTGTTTGTTGATATCATATGAAAAAAAATCATGTGTAAAGAAAATGTATGATAACATTAGGATGTATATTTATGGGCTTGTGGGATACTAATTTAGTGAAGAAGTTGATACGAGGTGCCTTCTTGTATATTATTATAATAATATATTACTATCCTTCAATGAATTATTGGGTGGTGAGACCTTGGTAAGGACAGGTTGTATTTGAATTGGTATAGGTAATAACATTGTTTCTTTTTTTATTCATTGAATTATTTTAATTATTATTCCTCATTTTCATGGGATGGTTTAGGTAGGATCAAACTATGTATGCTTATATGGTTACCCTTACACACTCTCTCTCACACACATATTTTTTTCTATTCCATGGGATAAAGTTAGTGAACATGTTGATCATTGGGGTTAAAAGGCGGGCATGGAGTCACTATCATTGGAGATTAATTATGTATTTTTTTGGAGACGTTTTTTATCTATGACATTACATGAATTTTGTGTTTAGATTTTCAATTTTTTTCTTGAGTTGGTTAGTGTTTTATTTATTATATTATAGTGGGGTAATGAATACCATTTCTCTGTTTTTATACCCTCTCTACTTGTATCCAAACTACTTCCATTTCGGGGAGGGCCTTGGCAGTCAAATGTGCATTCATTTCCATCTTATGAAGATTTAAATTACAGTCGAATCATGAAAATATCTTCTAATGATATATTTATGGGATCACTAACTTATTACATGTATAACACTAATTTATAAATCCATCCCATGACATGAAATTTGGGATCTCATGTGGTTCCTTCATATTTTATAATTATAAATTTTTTAATAACTTAACTCTCATTGTGTTGGAAGTGTTTATTATGTTATAAATTTATTTTTATTAAATATCATAATTAAGACCGTTTAGATCTAATATCACCTGTCATAAATACAATTTCCCTATCAACCTATGACAGGGGGTGAATTAAGGTGAATATATTTCTTCATTAAGTACATATTTTTCCCATATAAGTAAAAACACTGAAACATTACATATAGAAATCCAACAACAATGGAAAAATAATAATTATAAAGGACAAGGACACAAGTATTTCACATGGTTCACATTAAAGGGCTGTATTCAAGGAGAAAAAATTGGTGATGTGCTAATATACCCAAAATCCTCTATCACATAGTATATTAAAACAATATTTAATAATGACTCACTATTGAGTTGAACGATCACTTCACCTACCGATATCTCTTCTAACTATATCAAGAAAAGGTAATTAATAATATGTATTAGATGTTATTAAAATTAAACTATAAAAAAGGAAAATATTATACCAAATTTACCATAGGTGGTTCCATTTATCCTCATCATCAAGAATCAATTTGGGAATTATATTGTACTCATTTTCTCTACCATTAACAAAATAGTTCCCTCAGAACTTTTTAATATACAATAACTCATCCTTTTATTTCAAAGTATTTTATCAATACTATTTAGTATATATTTCCAAATCTATGAAACCTATTTTTTAATCACTTCAAATATATTATATAAAAAAGATTAACAGGTTATCACACATGTCACCTCTATAATTTTTTTCTAATAACTCCAATAATATTCTTGTAAAATATCCCATAAAATCTAACATATTTCCATTTTTTAGAATACAAAAAAACTATATAATTTGTTCATATTGAGAAATCCATGACATGGTATTCAAAACCAGGGAGTGATTTTTAGTAAAAATTTAAATACAAGTCCAAAAATAATGAAATCTATATATTCATAAAATAATTCTTTCCTTTATGTTTTTAAATCCATATTTGATGTTAAAACATTCATAGTTTCAACTCTCCCTTTCCAAATTTTTTGTTAGAAACTTCTACTATCTTACCATGTATTCATTTAATAAAATGGGTATATCCATGTTCATGACCATAATAAATCGATTTTTATCAAAAAAAACTATCAATATTTGGACATTATTTTTTCACCAAATTTTTATATCATCCTTGTTTAAGAAACAAATTAATAAAAATAATGTGGTTTGATCTACCTAAAAGCATGGGTTATTATAATATTTCATGTAGAAACACAAAGATAAATATATAATTTTACAATAAACTAATTGACATTACCCTCATTTCCAAAAGGCAAGACACAAACTATGATAGTGGTTTATAAACCAAGGAATAGTTAGTTCACCAATTATGTAGTTTACCTACTCATTCCATCAAATGAAACTTATTTCCTTCATAAAAATATTTTTTCAATACAATGATTTTAATCGCACCAAAAAACAGATGTTGTTTATTTATCATTATCAAATATTCTTTATCATTCAATGAACTAGATTTAAAATTTATTAGTCATTTAACACAAATATGTTTCATCAATTATACACATCATTGAAAAAATTAATCCATATTTGATTATTTTTCATCATTATCTTCATTATGTAAGACTTGGATATTGAAAATAAAAATTAAATACCCCTAATATCACTAACTAAAAGTAAAAAATAATAGTTGTAATATCTAAATAAAAAACATTCATTTAAAATAAAACATCTCCCAATATAGTTCATTTTAAAGAAAATTATTGTTTTCAATTGTACATGACCATTTTTATGTTTAATAAATCATGATAACATCCTTTATTTTTTCCATTAAGGCATAAAAGCCACTCTCTAGTGGTCATGTATAATAAATACCTAAATATTGATTTACAGTAGGGCTAAATATTTGTATTCATGGTTCCTTAACCATGAAACCAATTTTCTACAGTTACTATATTACCATGAATAGTTTCATAACCATGTAAAAAACATGAAAAATGATTAGATACAAAAACATGATATATTAACTATTAAATTTAGAAATGAAAATCTAATCTAAATAATTTTAATGTTTTAATCATTTCTCATATCCAAAATTACATAATTTAATCTTATAAGTCCAACGTCAAACATCTAATATCCCTCTTATATCCTATTTAATAGAGCTTAAAAAATTAAGGTAGGTAAAACATAATAAATATAATTCTTAATCATTTTCCCAACATCAAATGATATTTTTTATAAAACTAACCCATAATCTATCAAAATGGAAAATTTGTTAGTGTTATAAATCAAACCTCAGGCTTACACGTACCATTAAATAATTTATAACACAAAAAACACTATAAATTAATCATATATATATAATAAATTTTAATGAAACCATTCTTATCAAAAATCACTCTATAAAATAAAAAAATAAGAAAGAATCATCTATTAATGGTCTATAAGATTACTAATTAATTTTTTACTACCCTTATAGAAAAATCATAAATACCACCTATATCAATGTAAATTTATGTGTAATATTGAACTAACCATAGACACCCCGTCACTTAAAATCGCAATTAATCAAAAAAATATAACTATAATAAAAAAATGGAAAAAATATATTTGTTCACCATTATGTTCGACTATAAATCCCAATAAAATACATATTCAACTAAAATATACATTGAATTTTATCTAAAAAGGTAAAAAAGTAAAATTATAAATAAAAATTATCATCCCCCTTCTAATAACGTTTTAAAATATTTCAAACACCCTATAAATCTTTTAAATATTTTCATGAATTATTTATAATATTTATCATAATTCACACTCTTGAAATTCATAGAAAACCTAAATGTTTCATTATATTATAAAAACACTTCCAATTGAGTTTCCATAATTTTAACTATTTAACTCATTTAGATACAGTGATGTAGTGTCTTTTACATAGATTAGACTCCTCCTTTTGTCACATTAAAATGTATAATACTAATATACATTATAAACCTCAAATATAATAATCTAACCTTTAGGAAAAAAATATTTGTAAAACTTTTATCTGAAACATTTATAGAAACCCAAGTTTACATAAAATTATATATTTTTAAAATAATTATTTATCATAATACTCTACTGATATCCAAAAAATATCTTGAATTTAATAAGCATTAAATTCTTAGTGCTTAATTGATAAAAGGACCCATCGTCCAATCAGTTTTCTTTTAGATTTAGAGAAACCATCACTCAATAGAAACTCAAAAACAAAATATAATCAAACAGTGCATAAAAATAATAATGAAAGTAGAGGATATTATTATAGATTAATAACAGTTCCATTAATACAACTAAAAAATCACCATGGTCATCCCTACCATATCCCTTAGTTAATGGGAAAGGGATGTGTAATTCATAAACATTGAAAAAAGGGAAAAGAAGAGAAAAATGTGTATGTGATGAGATTTTGTAATTTATTGATACTTTTAATGAAATCCAAATTACTCTTAATAGTTAATCTAATATTATATCACTCCATTTAATATTAATTTCTTCTGAAAATTTCAATGGGAAATTTAGGAACTATATACTCTAACTGTGAGTTATACCAAAACACTATATTCATTCTGTTTTTGATCCCAAATTCACTAACTAATCAACTTAAAATAATCCATAAAAAAGTAATTATCATTTTATCACCCTTAAACATTATTTAAATTACACTTCACTATAAATAATAACAATATATTGAATTTTATTACATTTTTACCATATTTATTTCCAATTTAAAATCCAAAAAGTCCAATCAAATAGTTTTTTTCTGAAATGTGGTGTGTTTTCTAATATGATTCAAGATATTTTTAAATGTCTTTTTAATAAACATACAATAATTTTTTACTTTATTATCATTTAATGAACCAATTCATGGGTGAGGATTCAGTTTTTATTAAAATTTTATCTATAAATGGAAATAATTTGATATAATGGTATGAGCTATAGTAGACTCAATAGATATTGGTATAGTTGTATTTTTATACTTTTTAATATGATGAATCAAAATATTTATAACTATAATAAATACATGATAGTGATTTAGAGAAATTAATTGAAGTACAATAAACCTATTAAAGTAAGGTTAGAAAGTAATCAAAAGTCCCAAGGATGGTTGAATTAAATATTAACACTAGAATTGGTTTATATTGAATATATTTTTAATTTTAGGGTTATATACTATGATACAAATTAGTAAATAATGGAAAAGATTAATTTAAAGTATGATTATTTTGATAAAGAAGGAAAAAAGTGTCCATGTATATCAATGTAAGTGATACAGTTATATCAGACCGTGTGACCCGAGAGATATAGAAATAATGAGAATAAACACATATATTATGATATAAAATTTATAGATAATGACCGTGTTGATTAATAAATAAGGATCAATTAATTTTCACATGGGATTTACACATTCTTATGTATATAAATAATTGGAAGTGCTATAATATCATGATAGGTGACACGCAATTTCATTACATATAAGTGATAGGTTTAAAGGGAATCCCTAAAATCAATTAATGGAATATATAAATAGAGGAATAAGTTAAATAAAATAAAATATTATTAGTATGCATTGAATGTTATAATGATGGAAAACTATAATTCATACCTCAAAGGGCTAAAAAGTGTTGTTTTTTTAGATGTTCTGGATTTAAATTTGAATTAATCTTATATTCCATGATGGTATTCAAGTATAATTCCTATTAAATATTCACGGTACATTATGTATTTATGTTATAAGAAGAAGAGAAGGCTTTTTGGAGATATCATTTTTTCATTAATATTTGGAGGTCGAGTTTTAGATTAAATAAATAATACGTCGAAATCATTACTGTAGGTCCCCAGAAAAAATAAGATGATATCTCACACTATAATACAGGGAATGATAAATGAAATAGAATTAGAGAAATTCTGGGAAAGATAAATTTCATTTCATGTGTAGTGATATAGGACATCATGGAAAATGAAATGAACTATAAATTATAACAATGAATATAAAAAGAGAAAAAATATATAATGATATTTTTAACATTTATTATTACTTGTATAACATAAACTATGGTATAAAAATAAAATAAACTAGGATAATAGATCTACAATGAGGAAAAATATATCCAATGGGAATTTGTACCTACCTGTGAATAACTATTAAATAATGGAGTAACATGACAAATAACACTTGGAAGAAGTTGATAAAAAAAATTGGTTTTTATAGAAATATAGACAAAAGTTATTGGATGAGTTATAGGTTGTTTAGAATTTAATATAAATAAAATAATGAAAACTCTCAACCTATGAAAATACATATAAATTTGTTTTTTCTTTTATAGAAATTAATAAAATACATATAAAAATGTAATAAGATATTAAGAAAAAATTCTCACATGACTGGAGTCATCCAAAAATATATCTATATACAAATAAAAATGGTCTTAAAATATTTTAAAGGGAAATGGGGAAAAAATTATTGTGATAGGAAAAGAAGAATGATATAATACTCAAGGAAGGTGGAGGTTATAGCATGCCTATATAAAATAGATGAGTCTGATAGTTAAAATAGATTATATTGAGAGTCACATGAGGGTAATTATTGTGCATATTCCTATAGTTCAAGTAAATTGTGGAAGATTAGAGTGCCAAAGTAATTGGTTTTTGATGAATATTTTGTGATCATGAATTGGAAAATAAAAACCAAAACTATTGGTTGTAGTGAGTATCTCAAGAGGGTGTGAATTGAGTACCCAATAAAATTATGTTAAAAATGGATTTATATAAAATCTTCCAATTTTAATAAAATATCACAGTTAGTTAAAATACCAGTTTGATATAGGATTCACCTTTTAAAATAATTTTTAAATATTTATTAGGACTCGAGAAAAATGAAAAAATATATTCTGTTATACGTTGAAATCAATTGACTAAATCAATACTTTATATAAACACTAATTAAAACTCAATATCATAGTAGTGGTTTTGTTTATTTTTTAAAATAGTGTAAATTATAAATAAATTAAAGGGAGTAAAACAAAACACACTATCTAAATTTATTATAAGAGGTTCAATAAAAAATGGGACAAATTCCTCTTCACATGGAAGTAACCTGCTTCCAAGTAGTTTATTTAAATTAAACATTTTATCCTAATCATTGATCGAGTTTAAAAATATCTATGATGTATTGGACACACTTCCACAATATTTATGGTAGTGTAAATAAACAATAGGTCACAACTGAAACTCTACGAAAATCTTGTGCGAACTGGAATAAAATGTGTTGAGAATATATCAATATATCATCCCTTTTAAAGTAGAAAACATTGTGTGAAAAATAAATAGAGTAAAAAACACCACTTGTAATGTAAATTTGAATAAAAATAGAATGAATAAGAAGTAGAATAAATGGTGTTACTCTGTATGGTATGAAATACAAATCATGACTCTTTGAAAGTAATTTGAACTAAGGCTCAAGTCTTGTATCGAAAACATGTTATATAACAGAGTGACATAGGATAATTTTTCATAACTATAGGAATACCCATGATGTATTAATTTCTTTATATTTCACAATCTAATGTAAGAAAGATGTATCATTTATGATCTTATGGTTTTTGCAATAATATCTTTCTCACTTCACTTATGAACTCTCTATGTGATTCTCCATGTTATCACTTTTTCACATCATTGAAATTAATTTTTTCTATTCAACATGAGGGATTATTATTCATCTTTTATCAACAACAACAACAAATAAAATCATTTGGATCCTCTTTATCCCCGTTTTTCATGTCTAACAAAAATTTTAATGAAATCCTTATAATAGTTAATACAAATGTATAAAAACTAGTTTTGGTGTTGAATGTGATAAGATATACATTGTAAATATTTAATTCAAAAAGATAAGAACAATATATATAAATGGTTTGCCTTTAAAATAGTGAAACATCATGTGGTATCTTGATCTAGTAGTTAATTAGAGTCTATCAGTTTGAAATTGGATGGATTTCAGGATATGTTAGCGAGACACATTTGCGGTGTGTCAGGCTAGCGATGACACTTTTTATTGTGATTCATCCCAATACATTGTCATTTTTCAAATCTGGTGGTATTACTTTTTTACAATGTCTCAAGGTGATGGTTAGACTCTCTTTGCATTGTATCATACTTTTCCAAATTTATGATATAGTGATGAGTCATCCTTGGTGGTGAGATTTCACTGGTGGTGCCTCATACATTTCCAAATTTTCATCTCAATGGTGAGACAATGGTGATGATGATATTTCCTTGGGGGTAATTTATTTCCTGAAGATGACTCATGCTTAGTAAAATTTCACCAATATATCTCATATAATGAAATTATAACAGAAACCATGATGGTCATTAATTATCCCAATAATCTTGATTTTATGATCATTAAAACTAGGTGGTCAATAATCTCACTATTTTGATGATAAAAAATCATGTAATTTTATATTAATTGATTCAAATGTACATCATGACATTTTAGAAATATGGTATCAGTGATAGATAAATAATCATCAATATAAGGTGAAACAAATAGTATCAATGTAAAAAAAAATTAAAAACATAGTAATATTTAAATGTAAAGAAAGATATGAAATGAAATTTCAATATGATGGTAAATTACATAGTTCTTGTCCACTTTTTTATATTGCAATAAAGATTATAATTAAATAGGAAAACTGAATGAATAATAATAAAATAGGAAATGCGAGAGAAATATAATAAGAAGAAAAATTGAATTCACATTATTAAAGTTAAGTAAAAAACAACCCATAAAGTTCTTAACAAAAAGTTACATCACAAACAAAAAATCTCATCAAAGAAAAATTTTATGAGCATCAATGGTCTTTACGCTTGGCCAAATTATCCAAATGTGATTTGCCTTTATCCTTGGATGAGGTAGAGGAAATTATTGTAGAAGGTATAATAGGAAAAACTACAGGAACATCAAGCATATTTGAAGGAGGATGTGGTAAGGTTTTAGGAACACAAATCATCGAACAAGGATATATGATAATGATGGGATTGAGTTGATGAACATCATTAGAGGAAGATAAATAAAATGACATAAATTATTATAGAAAAGAAGAATTTAGATTCTTAGTAACTCCATCTCTGAAATACTTAGGATTTGTGGCTGGAGGAGATATATGGTCAGTGACTATCATAGCTTCATGAGCCACAATTACAGTCCCATGAATAGGTAAATGGGATTCACAAGGTTGTTAAATTCTACTACAATAGAACCACCTTTCTCTATTGCACTGAAAATTCATACTTTTCTTCCACAAATATATGAATTACTAGAGTGAGAACATTGAACTAGTTAAATATTTCTGTAATGTCTTGGGGGACAGGAGGCATCCCTAAATTTTCATCCAAAAACATGAAATTGGAATCCATGGAAGGATGATTATATATCCTGGATATAATAATAATTTATTTCTTTTTTTATAGTCTACCATTCAGACATAATTTACTTAGCATATTCTGTAATCAACTAGAGAACATGATCACTATTATTCCTAATTCATATTATAGTCTCTTGAGGCATATTTGAAACAACACTTGACGTTCTAGATAAAACATATATGAGGTCTTCTATAGCCATTAGTTAGAGAAACTCAACCTAAAAGGATGTGGGAAGAGGATCACCTGAACTAGAATCCATAAAAGTAATATTTCCAACTTTGTCAAGAATGAAATCATACTTTATGAAAAAAAATATTTCATCCCTTCCACAACTGATATAAAGGACTTTATTTCAAAATATATTATTTTATCCTCAATCACCACTTCATGAATATGGTGAATCATCTTCGGTTAAATGGGTTGAATCACTAACAAAAACATATATTTCATCATTTTCACTTATCAAGGTCGATTCCTTAGATTCTAATAAAACTAAAACAAAATATTCTTATTGAGAGATTAAAAATCACCCTTGATGACCAAATCAATAGGAATAAGAGGAATAACATGTGTAGGTTCTCTCACAGAAGAATACCTCTATAAAAAATAGTAACATCAATTTGGGAAACAATTGATCCATCATGGTCTCTCCCATCTAGAATGGAATGTTCACCATTAATTGGTGAACTTCAAACCTTATCAGAAAACAAGACCCATTTTTCTACCCTAGGATCAATCTATCTATCAGAATTCAATCCAAGAAGCTCAACCACTAAAGAAGATGTAACTATAAAATCCAATATAGCAGGTAAAACAAAAGTAGTAACAATGTTTCTTTTTTTCAACAGAAGGTTCTACCTCCATGATCATCAACTAAAGGCTTATTTTAAGAAACAAAAATCTCAAAAAAATATAAACAAAATTGTCTACAAGATGAATATCCATCTAATCGACCACATGTTGGTCAATAGCATCAATAACTAATCTGTAATCAATAATAACAACATCATAAATGGTCTGATCACCAACAAAATAACCAACATACACTCCATCGAAAACATTATGACTTTGGGATTTATCCCCCCTTTAACATATTCATCCCATTATTTTCTATTAGAAACATCCACAACACCAAAAAAATGTGGGACTATCCTATGATCTGGAAAAATAACCTTCAAAAGAACCAATAAGATCTTGAGGAGTCTCAACATCTTATCTTATAATTTTTCAACTTTAATCATCATGATATAAATCATTATCATCATCATATCTTTTATCAACATTATTACCATTCTCATCATCATATCTTGAACTAATTTTAAAATTATCTTTTCCAAAGACATGGCTCTCATTTTCATCACTTTTTAACAATTTTTCTCTTTTAGGGAGAGTAATAGGTGGCTTAAGAGATCTATAATGATATATAAGCAGAACTGTGAGATTGATCAAGGTTGCTTGCCTTATAAACTGGATATTCATCTTCTTATTTTCCACCAACAATATCTTATCCCTTTTCATCATAATATTCAACAGTATCAAAAGGTTCTAGACTGGGGTCAATAAGATCTCTTGGTCTAGATTGGTGGTCTACTATATTGGACTCATCATATAGTTTCTCACTATCTTATACCCACATATTTCTCCATGGGTTACAACTGCTCTTCATTCTTCTACATATAAATCTAGTGATAAAAAATCCACCATAATCCAAAATTGATTCTTTGTCTTCAGTAAAAATACCTTTAAATTTTTATATAGTAGAAATAATATTGGTATAGATCAAAGAATTTGATATTAATAATGGATTGATCAATTCCAATATATGACATATATGGTATCTTTAAAGGTTTATCTATTTTCCTCATCTAATAATACAAATCAAATAAACATCTCTATACCATAGAGTAGTAAAGTAATCCTTATATGGGCACAACATGTGCTACATGAATTTGAAATGGAATTTACAATCTCAATATATATATGAGGAAATTATCATTCTCAATGCTCCATCACCTGTCATATCGTCCATTGAATCATCATAGATAATAGTAACACTGTCATGAACTAAGCTGATTCGACATCCGACTCGGCGCCCGACTCTGTTTCCGACATAGACCAAACGGCATTTCCATTCCCCACGGACTGGAACAATATCCCAGGTATCAAAAATAACACATGGGAACGATTTAACCGAAATAGGAGAAAAAAATAACTATCAACATAAATAAACTGAAACTGGAAACTGAATACCAATCACACCTTTAAGCTATAAAAAAGTTTAAAGTTTACAATTCGACTAAAACCCAAAGTGAACAATAATAAAGATAGATAAATAAAACTCAAATACCAACCTAAAGTGACATGATAAGGTGTATCCCCATGCTACCAACACCAACTTTCACGTGAAGACCAACAGCATCCAGAACCACCCTCACTAAGCACAATGCCTCAACCTGGATTACAAAAAGGACAAGGTCTATATGAACCCAAAGGTGTATATAGGGTGTGAGTCAAATTCCTAGTAAGAGATCACCCAACAAAAAAAATTCCATGCAACAACATCAAAAACATAATTTAACATTCTTATTTAAAACCATACTTTTAAAATGATTTTAAGCAAAACATTTAAAAACATAAAGTGAAAATAAAAGTGTACTGAAAGGAAACAAATTTAACCATACTACATTAAAATGGAAGGGAAATTTTATAAAGAACATCCATACACTCAAGTGGTCCCCTGTATTCCAACGGAAGGCACCATGTCATAAATAGTAGAGCACTGCGGGTGAATCCCCTAAGTTTTATCTAGCCCGAGTGAGACCCTAGAACCTTGTGTCTCGGTGAAATGTGGCTTAGAAACCATGACCCTCTATAGATGTGTCTTAAAAAAAATGTCCCTCAGTAATTCATATTTTTAGTTAGTGTTTCAATCGTCAATCCAGCTAATTGAAATAGGTACGATACAACTCTGGATCACTAGCACAATAGTCCTAGTCCTCCCACCAAGATACTCGGGGTTTTCCCTTGTGCTAAATCAAGTTTCACATTCACATAGTATATTACTTTCACATATCTCAAACCAAACAAGACATTTCCCACAAAAGTCACCACTTTCATACCCAAACACCATTTTAAAAACACACGCACATCAAAACCCATTTTACACCATAATTCACATCACCTGCATGACTTGACAAATCCTTTATGCAAATTAGAGAAACTTTCTATATAGAAAAACATGGGTTCGCACATAAAAATTGTGTCGTTAAAAAATTGATGAAACATTTAAGATTACAAAAATAAAGTTTACACAAGAAAGACTCACTCGATTTCATATAAGAATGTCACATTAAAACCAAAGGTATAACAAATACCTACCAAAACTTGTTTTCCATTGTTCAAACAATTTGAAATATAATTTCAAAAGTACGTAACATGGAAAACACTCACAAAGTTACTCATTTTCCATTGAAAATCACCAATTAATTACAAAAACACCTCAAAGACCCTGAAATTCATTTTTCATATACCATACAACCCAAAAACCCTTTCTAGCCATGTTTGGCATCACAACTGCCACTCAAAAAAACAATTTCTCGATTTATAAATCATATCACATGTATACCCTAAGACCTCACTTAAAAACACACAAATTTTTACATGAAAAGACCTTTTTAAAATAAAATGAACAATAAACTTTTCTAACACCTCATTTTCACCATTAAAATAATTTATTGAACAATTTTAGAGTTTACCACTATAAGGACGAAACGAAAAAAACATAAACATTTCTAAAGAAAGTGCACTTTTTATCACGCACACATGTGAAACAGTTTTTAAAACTCATTCCCATAACCTATAAAGCAAAACCAATCATTTATATGACAACACACATGTAGATGACAAGACTATACTATTTCATAAATTCAATTTCATCCAATGAGCATGACAATAATTCTAAACACAGTTCGCACCATGAAAATTAAATTATAGAACATGGTAAATTAACTAAACGTCCAAATTAAATTACCTAAAAGATGTCAAGGCATGGAACCACATACCTTAGGTGAAGAATCATCCGAATGTTCGGTGTGAAACTCCCACTTTCTCGCCAAACGCACTACAAGAAGACAAAGCAGACCCTAAAACAAAACTCAAACCATAAACCTCTCATTAGAACCCAAAAAATCTAAAACCTCCGAGACAACCAAAACTCATGGAAAAGAAAGGGAACTCAACCTGAATGGGGTAGCGGTCATCGGACCAGGGCTTTGCCCGAAGGAAAATACCACTAGCCTTGGGGGTTGTGGATGTGTGACGGCAAGGCAGAAGGCACCCTTCGAGTGAGATAAGTGAATCAGATAAGTGTGCATATGGTAAGAGAGGCGCATATGGTAGCTGCACCGGAACTAGGTCATGCTAGTAGGGGGCTTCATGTCAGCTTGTGTCTCACTGGAAGGGTGTTCGACACCGATGACCACTGGACATCAGCATGATAGGAGAAGGGATCCGGCCATGAGCGTTATGCACAGGTGAGGATGTTGGTTCATCGTACGGAGGTGAGGGGCAGGAGAGTGGCTGGAGATGGGGTTGTGCGGTATGATGGGACTTGAGTGGAGTAGGGCACGACACGAAGGGTCGGGCAGGGCTGGCTCAATGGGCATCCGGGACTCGCCGGGGGGTGTGAGGGAGATGGGGGAAGGGGGTGACATACCTTAGGGTAAGGGGGAATCGGCGCGATGGGAAGAGGGTCCGTGGGGGGTAGCACAACCCTAGGAGAAAAGAGTGAAGAAGAAAAACAAAGTAATAAAATAAATAAATTAACTTTCTAAAATAATAAAACAAAAATTAAAAAAATTAATAACATTACATAATATTATCTATAAACATTATTATCAAAAAATTAATAAAATAAATGTTAGTAAATTTAATATCCTCGACACTATTAATTACACTATTATAATTATTCTGAAACGACATTCTTATTATTATATTTAAAACAATTTCTTATTGTTTATTAAACTTATTATTTTCATTTTACTTCTATTTCATTATTCATTATTATTTCAGCATCCTGTTATGTTTGAACTCATTTTGAATGTCGTTCAGTCCACACGGTCTCAAAACCATGCCCTGCCCAAGCGTCCGGTGACGCAAAACCCAAAACACTCATTTTAATAATAATTATTATTATTATAAACTAAAATATGAATAATGATGAGAATAATAATAAATATAATAAAACTCAATTTATAGTACTAAAATAAAATAAAAATTTATATCTAATATAGTAATAATAATAATAATAACAATAATGTCCCTGAATAACATTGTTATTATAATTCTTTTAAAAAAATCTCTTATTTTTTATTTTTATTTCATCACTCTTTTAATAATTATTTATTTATTATTAATCCATTTTATTTAACTAATTGAAATGGGTGAGGTTGAACAGTGACTAAGGCGATGTCGTGCCGCTTCGACCGCGTTGCACTGGACACAGTCAAGGCCGAAACACATGTTTTTAAAACAATACTCAAAATTCTAAACCGGCTCCAAGACAAACCCTAGCGAAAAATTTACACTTCCAGAAAATAAAAGAATAAAATAAATTTTAAGGAGTCATAGTGTGACATCTCTCCCAATCATAAATCTTTTTTCCCTCATAAATCCACAATGAGATTGACCCCTAAAGCTTCATATGATTCCCCCTTGAGGTTTCAAGTGGATCTCTGTGAAAAACAAGCGAAAAGAGACAAACACACCATACTTAGGGAAAGTGAAGTACATGACAACCTCAAGAAACATGTTAAAATATTTTCCCAATATGTTTCACCCACTCCAAAGAGTTAGAACACCTCCAGAAGATGGTTCATGGAAAGGAACTCTTGCGCCCAACGAAACCAACTTCCCGAACCAAACCACCTTGAGGACTAATGAACGAAAACCACATCATTTGACTGGAATGAATAAACAAAACCAAACACGAACAAGGAATACATTGATCACCTACCAACAAATGATGACTAGAAACAAAACTAAAATTCCAATAGGGGAAATCCCGAAGGGGTTCCCTACAAATGGAAACTTTCTGAAACTCGAGACGAGATTGGAAAACTGACACGGGGAGGCCCCGGAGGACTCCCCGCCATTATAAAGAAGGTCCAACCAATTTCACTCAACAGAAATTTGAGGGAGACCCATCGTGTGTCTCCGCACCATTGGAAACTGATGAGAAATACAAGAACTTCAAAAAAATTCCTAACAGTGACCAAACACCCCACCACAAAATTTCTCGACAGAGATGGTGGGGCCCAACCACTGGAAAGAAAAGACTATTACCCCAGAAAGACTAACATATCCACATACCTTAACGATAACTATTAAAATTTGAGACTGATTTTCTCAATAGACCCCTCAAGGACCATTACGAGTGGTTACCTCTGGTGGGACGTAACCCCCATGAACTATGGTGACAAGACGACCATGCCTACCCATAGCCATGGGAAACCTCACACACACAAATGGGTCTTTTAGAATAGAAAAACCACATAAAATTATTTTAACCGCCTTCATCTTCAATACTGATGATAGAAATAAGGTTGGGGGTCCCACACACTCCTGGGGTTCCTGACCACATGGAAGCTTCACTCTGAGGCCTATGGCTGGAGCCTTGATATTTGGAGCATCTCCCACATCGTGGTCAGGCATTGAAGACACCTGAATGAAGCTTCTCCTTTTGGCATCACAGAAAACCACACCGCATCTGAGACAACACACGAAAAAATAACACACCATGACATCCAGTTACTCCATCATGACACACCCACCGAAACATGGGTTTAGATGATGCACATGAATCACTTATTAAACTAAATCTAGAAACTTCATAAAGTATGACGCACGAAAAACACTACCCTTTTGATAGAAAAATCATAACTCCTCAAGAGAAAGACACACTCTTATGAAAAAAAGGATTCTCAAAGGGATCCACACAACCCACCTTTTCTTTTCAAGAGAACTCACAATGACAACGTCACCAAACATGACCCTTGTGGCTGATTTAAGCACTACAAACCTTTATAGACATCGGTCAGCACAGATAATTCTGAACAGCCTTTACCCTTCCCTGCTGAAATTCCATTCACAACTTTATGGGTGGAACCTTCAGATGCAACGATGTAAAACATCATACCTGAAAATTAACACAACTCAATGAGACCAAATCTCTTTTCAACTCCTCTCACGTTTTTCATCCCACTGCAAGAGGATATGCTTAACTGAAAAGGATAAGGGACAAACATAGCACTATTACAAAAAAGGGAGAGTCCTCACTTTAATCAACTTGAGGGTTGTCCAATGGAGAATTACGTGTTACCGCACTTCAATCGAATGTTAATGCTTTATGGTGGCATTCAATAGTTAATAAAGAAAATCATGGACTCTGTCAAACTGGTCCAATGGCTAAGACATACCACAAGTGAACACTGCACATGGAGTGGGAACCACTACAAGAAATTCCCAAAGAACTTTTCAAAAGAATTCACTAACCACACACTTTCACACCATCTTACTAATAAAAATTAAAAATATTGACACAAATCTGTCAAAAGGATTCTCGTATCAAAACGCCTCACATACAACACCTCCCAAACCACAAGGACACATCAAACAATTACTGGTTATTAAAACACTATATTTCTTCATAGCCAATCTTTTGGAAAATAAACAAATCTGGTGGGTTGCAAAAACACCAATGGTGTCCCGTGGGCCTCACAAATGCATGTTTTCATGCCACACCTCCGCCCACCTCATTTCCATCCAGGCACCCATCCACTCATGCCAATAACCATTTTACTTTCCATATGTGTTCATGCATGTGGTTGCCCATGAGAAAACCAAGAATCAAAACTGGGCCCTTTTCATTTTTCAAAACCAAACATTCAACCCACACATTCCAAGGCTTACACGTCATTTTATTTTTAAAGTGCTTCATTTCAAATCATTTTTTTCAAGACCAAATCATTTTTACATAAAAACGAAATTTCCACAGTTCTAAAACAACAAAAGTAGGAATGGTGAAAGGGAAAAATAGTTTCAGTAGGTGACTGGAATATATGGTTAGCAGCCATATTCCAGTCACACCACCGCCACTGAGGGTATTCTAGGACATCATCCCCAACTCCACATGGCTTGTCAGACCCTACGAACTGTCTAGGACCACTGACCCTACTCCCTTTTCATTTCCCCTAAATGGGATTAACCACATAGACAAAAGTTTTAGACAAACCTGAACTTGCTTTGCTAACTCGAGTCCTACCATGCGGTGTGCTATCCGGGCACCTTACTCATAGCCAGGATGTTAGTCCCGAAAACCATAACTTTGGTTCACCTGACTCTATCCGAAAACAACATGACCTAAGAGGAAAAACCCCATTTGATAACATTTTTTCACAAACCAAGTCAGGTCTCCATCCGACTCGGTGCCCGACCCAGTCTACTACATGAACCGAAGGGCGTTCCTGAATCTCATGTGCTAGCATAAGTTACCAGGTATCAAAAATAACCCATGGGAACGATTAACCCAAAACAAGAGACAAAAAAATAACTAACACAATAATTAAACTGAAATTGGAAACTGAAGACCAAACACCCCTTTAAACTATAAACAAGTTTAATGTCTACAATTCAACTAAAACCCAAAGTTAACAACAACAAAGATAGAGAACTAACACTCCAATACCGACCTAAAGTGACATAAGAAGCCTCATCCCCAAGCTACCAATTCCAACTTGCACGTGATGACCAACAACATCCAAAATCACCATCACTAGGCACAATGCCTTAACCTAGATTTCACAAAGGACATTGTCTAAATACACCAAAAGGTGTATGTAGGGTGTGAGAAAAATGCACTGTAGGATATCACCCAACAAAAAAAGGTTCCATGACACAACATCAAAAAGATAATTTAACTTTCTTATTTAAAATGATACTTTTAGAACTCTTTTAAGGAAAAATTTTAAAAACTGAAAGTGAAAATAAAAGTATACTGAAAGAGAAAACATTTCACAATACTAATTTAAAATAGAAGGGAAAATTTATAAAGAACATGCACACACACTTGTGGTCCCCCGTATGATGTCGGAAGGCACCACGTAGTGAATAGTATAGCACAATGGGTAATTCCCCTAAGGTTTATCTAGCTCGAGTTGGACCCTAGAGCCTTGTGTCTCGGTGAAATGTGGCTTAAAAACCATAACCCTCTTTAAACGTGGCTTAAAAACCACAACCATATGTAATTCATATGTCTAGTTAGTGTTTCAATTTTCAATCTAGCTAAGTGAAACAGGGACGAAACCACTCTGGATCACTAGCACACTAGTTCTAGTCCTCCAACCTAGATTCCTGGGGTTTTCCCTTGTGCTCAATCAAGTTTCACATTCACATAGTATATTACTTTCCCACATCTCAAACCAAACTAGACATTTCCCACAAAAGTCACCACTTGTATACCCCAACACTATTTCAAAAACACACACACAGAAAAACCCATTTCACACCATAATTCACACCACTTGAAAGAGTTGATAAATCCTTTAAACAAATTAATGAACCTTTCTAAATAGCACAAAACGGGTTCACACATAAAAAATGCTCTGTTAAACAATTGATGAAACATTTTAGATTATAAAACAAAGGTTTACACAAGAATGACGCACCTGATTACATATAACAATGACACTTTAAAACCAAAGGTATAGCATATACCTACCAAAAAATGTTTTTAATTATTCAAACAATTTTGAAATTTAATTTCAAAAGTACGCAACATGGCAAACACACCCAAATTTACTCATTTTCCATTGAAAATATCCATTTAATTACACTCACACCTCAATGACCCTAAAACACATTTCTCACAAATCAGACGACCCAAAAACCGTTTACAACAATGTTTGGCATCCCAAATACCACTCAAATAAACAATTGCTCGGTTTAAAAAACATATCACATGCATTCCATAAGACCTCACTTCAAAACACACAAATTTTTACATGCAAAGACCCTTATAAAATAAAATGCACACTAAAATTTTCTAAAACCTTATTTTCACCATATAAATAATTAATTAATCTCTTTTAGAGTTTACCACCATAAATATGAAATGAAAAAATAGAACCATTTCAAAATAAAGTGAAATTTCCATCACACACACTTGTAGAAAAATATAAAACTCATATCTCACAACCTATAACACACAACCAATCATTTATACAACAACAAGCATATAGATGACAAGAATATACTATTCCAGAAATTCAATTTCATCAAATTACCATTCCATGAATTTTAAAAAATGTTAGTACCATTCAATTAAATTATAGAACATGATAAATTAACTAAACAACCAAATTAAATTATTTAAAAGATGTCAATTCATGGAACCAGCTACCGTAAGTGAAGAATCCTCCGAATGTTCGGTGTGCAACTCCCATTTTCTCGCCAAACGCACCACAAAAAAATAGCAGACCCTAAAATAAAACTAAAATAGTAAACCTCTCATTATAACCCCAAAGAAATGAATCTCAAACCTACTGGACAACCAAAAGTCACAGAAAATAAAGGAAACTCAACCTGAGGGGGTAGTGATTGTCGGACCGGGGCTTCACTGGAAGGGAAAAAACAACAGCCTTGGGGGCTGTGGATGAACGAAGACAAGCTGGAAGGCACCCAGCCAAAGGGAGAAGTGCATGAGACAAGTGTGCAGCTAGCAGGAGAGGTGCACAGGGTAGTTGTGCTGGAACTGGGCCCTTCCAGTAGGGGGCATCGCGCCGGCTCAGTTCTCGCCGGAAGGGGGGTCGATGCCGATGACCGCTGGATAGCATCACAGTGGGAGGAGGGATCCGGCCACGATTAGTGTTCACAGTTGAGGATGTTGGTTCATTGGACGGAGGTGAGGGAGGTATGAATGTGGGTGGAGATGGGGTTGTGTAGTGTGACGGGGCCGGAGCAGAGTAGGGCACGACGTGGTGGGTCGAGTGGGGATGGCATAGTGGGCATTTGGGACTGGCCGGGGGGGTGTGAGGGAGATGGGGGAAAGGGGGTGAAATACCTAAGGGTAAGGGGAAATCGGCCCGACAGGAAGAGGGTTTAGGGGGGTAGCACAACCCTTGGAGATAAGGGAGAAAGAAAAATCAAAGTAATAAAATAGATAAATTTACTATGTAAAATAATAATAAAAAATATTAATAACATTACATAATATTAATTTTAAGCATTATTATAACAAAATTAAGAAAAAAAGGTTATTAACTTTTATATCCTTGACACTATTAATAACACTATTCTTATTATTCTCAAACAAAATTATTATTATTATCATTAAAACAATTTCTTAATGTTTATTAAACTTATTATTTTCATTTTACGTCAATTTCATTTTTCACTATTATTTCATCATCATGTTATTTTTTTACTCATTTTGAATGTCGGGCAGGCCGCATGGTCTTAGAACCGTGCCTTGCTCATGTGTCTGGTGACGCAAAACCCAAAAAACTCATATTAATAATTATTATTATTATTATAAAATAAAATATGAATAATGATTATAATAATAATAAATATAATAATAATCAATTAATATTACTAAAATAAAATAAAAACACATATATCTATTATTGTAATAATAATAATAATGTCCCTAAATAACATTTTTATTATTATTATTTTAAAAAAACTCTTATTTTTTTATTTTTATTTCATCACACTTTTAATCATTATTTATTTGTTATTAATCCATTTTATTTAATTAATTCAAACAGGCGAGGTCTAACTAATACTGAGGCGATGTCGAGCGGTTTGACCACATCGTGCAAGACGCAGTCACGGCTAGAACATGCGTTTTTAAAACAGTACACAAATTTCTAAACTGGCTCCAACAAGAACTCCGGCAAAAAATTTATAGTTCCATAAAATAATAAAATTATATTAAATTTAATGATTCTGAGTGTGACAATCGTCATCATTTGGTATGGTTCCTTGATAATCATTAAACACACTCTCATGAGGAACTCTCAGACACTTAGCCAACTATTTTGAAGAAAATGCAATTTTTTTAACATTAACTAAGATCTTTAACCAATATTATTCCTCTACTTCAAATCCAAACATGACATACTAATAAAAATGATAAACTAAACTAGGATAAAAAGTATTTTTTTTATTAAAACTAATACATCCATAATTTTTATCATTTTATGAACTAAATATCTACTTGAAAGAATTTATTCTTATTTAACTTTCTTTTCTTGTGAAACAACATGTTTTTCTCACTCGGGATTCAATGGTTCTATAGCCGCTCAACTATTATACTCCCATTTTTTTCTATTATGGACACAACTCATCTAACGAAGACAGAGAAGAATGATTCACTTGTTCTGTGTAGATCAGTTCGAAAAGCTCACGCAAATAATGAAGTTCAAAGGATTAATGTTGGGAGAGAAAAGGGGTGAAACGATTTTGATAGAAAAAGGAAGAAGGAAATATGTGTGTTGAAAAATGGAAAAGTACCAAATTTATAATCATTTTGGTGTTTTGGAATTCGTAAAATAAAAATAAAAAATGTAAAAAAACTGGATTTGATTTATAAAATAAACTGTAACATAAATAAAAACGTGTAACTTAAAAGATAAGATTTAAAAATTTAACATAGCCATTAGAAAATTTTCAAAGTTTCTGAAATATCACCATAGTGAGAAGTTCACAGTGAGAAGTTCTACTGTGAGAAGATCAAATGTGATAAGTTCAATTGTGAGAATTTCAATGGTGATACATTCATTGGTGGGAATTTCAACAGTGAGACATGACCAATGGTGATACATACCCAATTGTGAGACATTCCCAATGGGGAGTCCCAAAAAATTAAACTTAACCACAATTTATCATACCTAATTCATGTTTTATGTAATTAAATCTCTTAGTTTTTAAAGCTTTAGTGATTATATAAGAAAGATGATATTCTTTAGAAATGTACTAAAGATTTATATCTAATTTTTAAAAATTATCACTCAAAAAGTGATGTATTACATCAATATTGTTTATTCTATAATGTGATACATGATTCTTAGAGATATTTATATAACTTGCATTATAACACATTATAGGGACATTTCATAATTGATATCCATAGTCTAGTATTGTGTGATTAATCCAAATAATTCATGGACAAAAACTACCTCCATCTACGTATTAACCTTCATCAGTAGATAGTGAAAAAAAATCATTTCCTACTACCCCATGAAACTAGAGACTTTCATAAAAAGTGACATGTTCTAGAGGATATTTTTCAATCTAAATTTCTTCCACAAAAATCTTGAACTGATTAACTAACTAAATTAAATTCTTGTACTCTTGGGGAAAAAATACTAAATTAATTTTATATTTCAGGTATTCGAAAATTATTTTTATAGAAACAAAGTGAGACTCTTTTGGATTTTCTTGAAAATGAGTAAATATAAACACACTGAATATAATATCTGGATGGATTGAAACAAGGTAGATAATACTTACAATCATACCTTTGTAACAAGTTTAATCCACTGGTTTACAAGATTCATAAAGATCCAATTTACATATGGTACTCATAGGAGTATCTTTACACATAGTTTTACCCATATTAATGTTTTTTAAAATATCATTAATATATTTAAATTTATATAAAATATTCCTTCATAATATTGGAAAATCTAAAAAACAAAAATGAATTTGAGTTCACCCATTAAACTCAATTGAAATTAATTTTTCATCATTTTAGAGAAGTATGTATATAAATATTTTCCTAATGATCCAAAAATAATATCATTTAAAAACATTTGAACAAATAAATCAACTTTTGAAATTCAATGTATTAAAACTCTTTGATAATCTATACAATTTTAGAAAGCTTTTGAAATAACAAAAGTGTTGATCCTTTCATACCAAGCTATGAGGGGTTGTTTTAAACCATATAATGTTTTTGTTAATTTAATAAATTGATTTGGAAAATTGGGATTTTAAAAAACATGGGGTTGTTCTACAAAAGCATCCTTAATGATATACGCATTCATAAATTCACTCTTGACATCCATTTTTAAAAGTCTAAAATTTAGAGGAGCTGTATAGGCAAGTAGTATTCTAATGGATTCAATACTAGAAACTATTGTAAATGTATTATCGTAGTCTATTCCATATTATTGACTATAACCTTGTGCAACAAGTCTATACTTGTTTATTACTATTTTTCATAATTCACTTACCTTATTTAAAAACTCACATTTAGTTCCCATAGATAAAATTTCCTTGGGTCCATCCACTAGTTACCATTTTTTATTTCTATCAAATTGGATTAACTGTTCTTGAGTTTCCACTACCATGAATTCATAATTAATTACATCATAGATGTTCTTTGGTTCTAGATATGAGAAGAATGCTTGATGTTAAACCTGCTTTCTATGTTATTCTCTAGTATGTGTAACATTACTTGGATATCCAATAACAGCATCTAAAAGATGTTACATAAGAGACCAAATAGATCATGAAAGGAAGGGATGGTCCCTTGATGTTATTGTACATGTTTTGGTTCTATAAGTTCTATAACATCACTGAAACTGGATGGTTTATCTAACTGTATCATTGAAAAATCATTACATTTGGTATTTTTATTCAAATAAGATAAATCAACATCATTGTTTTCTTAAGAGGTCATAAGATCATGTGGATCTATCTCTTAAAATTTTATGTGAACAGACTCTTCTATAGTCTTGGATATTTTATTTAAAAATCATTATGATTTACTATAATTTAAATAATCTATAAAATTCCATCATGACGTTTGGATGAAATTTTTTTAACATGATCCTTAGTGTTAAGAATACATACTTTTCAACCAAAAAACTCCAAATTAATTAATATTTGATTTCAATTATTCCCAAGAATATACGGGATATTATTTAAGATATATATCATTAAAACTCTATTGATTATGTAATATGATATATTCCCAGCCTTTAACCAAAAGTGGATAGTTATGTCATATTCGTTTATCATATTTCGGGCTATCTCTTCAAATATTTTATTCTTTATTTACACAAGTAAATTATGTTGAGGTGTACATGGAGAATAGAATTTAGGACTGTAGACATTTTTTTCACAAAATTAAAATTCTTTATTCTCAAAATCATGTCCATGATTACTTCTTAGGTACTTAGTCATGATTCTACTTAATTTATCTATAGATATTTCATACTTTTTGAAATAAGAATAGTCTCTACTTTTGTGAGCTAGAAAGAAGACACAATTATACCTATAAAATTTATCTATTAATACATATACATATTTTATCCCATTAATAAATGAAGCTCTAAATGGTCTAAATAAATCTATATGAAAAACCTCAAGAGGTTGATAAGTATAAACTTATTTATTTGATTTAAATAAAATTGTGGTGTTACCCTTTATTATAGGGGTAACAAAAATTTTCATTTGGGAACTCTAGTTTGGGTAGATCCTTGACTAACCCTTTCCTAGAAATATTTATAAGTCAGTTAATTTTTCAATGGAATACCCTCCTATTCAAAATAAAATATTTTTTATGAAAGGAACACAAGAAGGAAACATTTTGAGAAATTAAAGAATTACGATCAGCAATAAAAACATTGTAATACCTTAAAGAAGTAAAAATTAATGAATCGTTAGAGCAAAAAAATTATATACATTGTTCTAAAATTTATCATGAATAAATAATAATATAATTTTGATATTCTATTGAAATTATACGTCAACCCATAATCAAACAGTACATTAGAAATCAAAACAGAATTGATGGTACCAATTTTGCCAAGGCTGTAGATTTTCCATTTAGAATTATATCCAAAGGTAACATAACCAATATAAATATTTATTATATTCTTGAAACTATAATATACTCTTATACTATTCCATGAACATCTACTTTTAAAGTACAATATACTTTTATAGGAGGTGTTCAAGTTTGTTTCTTAAAAAAATAATCAAGAAATTATTTTTCTACATATACTTTCTTAGGTCCTAAATTGATAGTAATAATGTATTTAGAAAAAGATGTTTTTTAATAGGTCTCTCATAAAAGGAATGTAAAATTTTAGAAATAATAACTTTTTTAGTCCTCTATAAAAACCACTTGTAGTAGATCATTCAGAATTATACATAGCTAAAAGAGTTCTCTTAACTATTATCCTTTGTCCAGGTTGGTATCCTAGAACAGTAACATATATTGGTGAATCATTTTTACCTAGAATATTTGAATTTGTTTATATACCATTGGTAAAACTCTATAAATCATTTTTATCTTTTTATTAGATAGTTTATGTTCATTATTTTTTTGTAACATGGCATTCATCTATTTTTGAAAAAATAAATCTGATTTTATATTGGAAGATAAATCATGTTTTCTCTTATGAACATTTTACTAATCCTTATGTTCTTTGAAATCAACTTCATGAATTTGGAAAATTCAATCATCTCTCCTTGAGATACATTATCAGAATTATGTTAATTCTATGAATGATCAAAATTAATCACTGTAATACATTAGAAATAACATATACCTCAGAGAGATTACTCATGAAGCACATGCAGGCTCTGTTAGAATTTGTCCAGGATTAAAGTCTAAATCACAGGATATTTTCATAGAGGCATTCCATATTGCATTCATTTGTTTCTTAAACCATTAGACCATATCATCATACTTATTTTTTAATTTATTTTTTTTTCAGTCTTCATTGGCAGGTTCTTCTATTATACATTCATAGTAGATAATTTCATTATCATCTTTCCTATAATACTTTTTCCAATTTCAATTACAAGCATAAATTCTATTATATTCAGGTTATCTAAAAAACATATCATACTATAATAATTTATAAATCCCCTGACTAGAGGGATCATTTCCTCATCACTTTTTGTAGGTAACTCACTATCACATCAAAATTCATCATGCATATTTTCTTTTTCCCTTCAGTTTGTAATAAGTAGACATAAAATCTACTGAATTTATTTTAAGCTCATAATCTTCCTATAGGTTGACTTTCAATTATTCATCAAACATTATCAGATTCCAAATCATATATCTTGATATAATTTTGATGATTTCACATGAATCTCTTATTGAAACAGAGGTACATCTCTATTGTTTTGGAATGCATCCCAACAATACCATGATTTGGTCTTTCTCAGACACTATATTTCCCAGTTAGCTGATGGTGTTTAAAATTTAATTAAACCTCAGATACATATTATAGATTCATTCATCCTAATTTATTTTAAAATTATAATACTTAATAGTATATATATTAAATCTAATTTACTTAGCATCAGTTATTCATTCATGATAAGTAGAAAGTGTACACATAATTTAAAAATTAGTTTTTCAGGAATAAAGTATATTGAATTCCTCTTCTCCTAAATAAAAAAACTAGGAATTCATGGATGTGTAGTAATTATTATAACCATTTTTAGTAGCTTCATCTCATGTAACTCTACCAATTATAAGAATCTCATTTATATCTTTTATAGTGATCAAAATCTCAAAACTCGTACCCTCTATAAATTTTCTTCCATTATATTACATTGATAAAAATTGTTACCACTATAAAAATAGATGTATTTTGGAAATATAATAATATTTTTTATTATCCATTTAAAGAAATTAATTTATAACAATAAAATATTTATGATCTTTAAAGAATAATTAAAATTAAATTAATTGTTTTTTGAAAAACTATGATACCAAAGCTTAACTTTTTATACCAAATATTGGTAAGAGTCAGTATTTTCATAGGGGTTAATTGAGTACCCAATATAATTTAATTAAAAATTTATATAAATAAAATCCCCCAAGTTTAATAAAATATCACAGTGAGTTAAAATAATAGTTTGATAAAGGTATCGAGATTTTAAAAGACTTCTCAAATATTAATTAGGTATCTCGTAGAATACTATACAATATTATTTTCTCCTTTTAAATAAATTTAATATATCAATAATTTACATAAACACTAATTAAAACTATATATAAAAGTAGTGGTCTTGTTTAAATTTCAAAACAGATTCAATTTTGATGAAAAGAAATAATGTAAAGAAAAACACGTAGCTGAAATTTAATATGAGTGGTTCAGTCTCAAAATGGGGCTTAGACCTCTCCATTAATAAATCACTTCCTGCCAAACAATTTATATGAAATAAAAATTTGATCCATAACATGTATTTGGTTTAGAAATATTCACATTTTCAAGGCAAGACATGATGTCTTCCATAGTATTCATGTGAATACAAATAAACAACTAGTCACAGCCAGACCTCTACCACCACACGTGTTAGAAAGGAATAAAAGTTGTAGATAAGTTGTTAGTGTATCATTTATTTTGAATTATGTGTTATCATGTGTTAAATAAATAGAGTAACACACTACTCATAATTTAAATGTGAATAAACAAACAATGTGAATAAAGAGAAGAAGAAATGGTGTATCTCTTTCTGATATGAAATGCATCTCCGTAATTCTTGAAAGTAATTTGAACTGAGGCATGAGTCATTGATCTTTAATCTATTTTCTAATGGATTGTTTTAGACTCTTTTTTTCTATAGGAAGACACTATAAGTATAAAGTTATTCAACATTCTCAATTGAGTATAAGAAATATGTAGCGGGTAAACTATTTTGGTTCTTACAATGAAGTCCATCTCACTTCATGTTTTATACCCTTTAATTGTATCTTCACTTTATCACATTTACATCTCAGAAAAAGTACTATTTTCTACACTTTTCAAGGAATTATTCTTCCAATTTTATCAACAATTGAAGTAATGAAAATAAAATGGATCACCATCATCCTCATAATACATGTCTAACACAAATTTTAATGCATTCTTATAAATATTTAATACATAATAACTAGAATAGATTTCAGCTTTGAATTGGATAAACTATCCATTATAAATATTTAATTACAAAATATAATCAAAATAAATAATGGAAGTGAGTATTGAGAAAGGTGACACTTATGGTTGTGTATTGATCTCATGGTGAGTCGGAATCATGTGGTGTTACGTTGGAATGTTGTCTCCATCTAATGGTGAGACACATTGGTAATGTGTTAGGTTGGGGGAGATACTTTTACGGTGAGTAAAAAAATATGTTTCCATTTTTATTATGGTGTGACTTCATTAATGGTGTCTCAAGGTTATGGTGAGATTTTTTTTCAAGTTTCTCATACATGGTAAAATTTATAATCTATTGGTGAGTAATACATTATAGTGAATCATCGCTAACAATGCCTCATGATTTGAAAAATTTCTATTTCAGTAGTGAGACAATAATGATGGTGACATATCCAAGGCGGTGAGTCATTGTTGGAGAGTGACACGTAGTTAGAAAAATTTTCCATATATATCTCATATTATAAAATTCTAATATATAACATATAATTAAATAATAATCACAGTTATAAATATTTTATAATCATTAAAAATGAGGTCAAAAAAACATAGAGCTCTATTCAAGAATTATAATTTATAAGAAAATAAAAATGTGTGAAATTTAAAAAACGTGAGTAATAAAATCATTCTTATTATTTTGATGTTGTATGCTTGAGAGATGTAAAATAAAGAATTAAACAAATATATCTAATCCTTTAGAGGTGGAAACTGATTTGGGGATACATGAACAATTTTTTAGGATACCTGAATTCTAATGGGGTGTTAGCACCTTAATTTATAAAATGATAAATAGTTTCATGGGAGGAAGGGATATTGACATATAATCAACTCCTATTAAAATAGGATATCATCCAATTATATGTCCAAATATCTAGGATCATTTCATCATATATTCTTCATACTATTGGGTTTCATTCAATAAAATTTTTCAAACAAATTAATGCAATGACATTATTAACTCATAAATAACTATAACTGATGAAAACCCAATCAAGATAAATAATAATAAATATATGTCACATAAATATCTATATCATTCTTATGAATCTTAGTAATAATATATATATATATATATATCATGCATCACATACGTGAAATAATACATGCATCATTAAATATATTAAGTACACACTATATATATCATATTATATATAATTTAATAGATATATATATGTTTATTTAAAAATCTCATCAATCGTGAACAATTGTAGATGCATTATATGCATGTATAGTTTTAGTTTACATACAATATTCTCCCACATTCACTAAAATACTGTAAGGATTTTATTAAAAACATCAAATCCCTAGTTGTATCCATTCAAACACTTTTGGATATGGATTTTCATCAAACACTCTTCATTCTAAACAAACATAATGTCTCGAATTTTATAATTATCTATGATCTTAACTTTTTTACCCTATAGTCCTTATTTGAATCTAAAATAACTATGAAATCCCTATTTTATATAGTTGAGAAAATAAAAACCTCTAGCAAAACATCAGGGCCACTCATGCTACTAAGGGATGTAGTATGATCTCTTTTATATATACTGATATATCTTTATGATCATGTCCACCACTCAATGCATCATAGACATTGTATGTATTTTATATAATTTCATTATCCATGACATTGAGGGAGAACTAGGCATGAATCATGTCAATATAGTATTTGGATCTCATCATTTATTGATTCTCTAAAAAAGATTGAACATGTCAGCGAATAAGTCACATTTCACTCATTTATCTGATATGATTGTCTCATTTCACATACCCAATTAGTTAAACACATCATATGTGAAGAAAAAAAGAATGAATATATATTTTCTCAGTCTATTTAAATCATGTTTAAAATATCTTTTACATTTATGAAAGGGGAAAATTCCCATATTGTATTCACTCCAACCAAAAAAAGGAATAGTAGTTTAACATTCCATTACCTAGATAGCTATGTACATATGTTGACTTATGTAAGTAGGGAATCAAAGTATAAAGGATCTCATTCTCAGTATCTTCTGAATCATAAGTAAAAAGGATTTGTAATAATCATACACTCCAATGTACATCAATGACAATATGAAATTCCATAATATATACATTATCTTTACAATACAAGTAAAAATTATCTATTTATAACCACATTAACCTCTTCTTCATATTTTGTACAAAAATATTTATAATAAATTCCATATTATATTCATTATGACCTTCCCATATCATAAAAACCCATAAAACTCTAAAATATTTATCATTTTTGGATAAATAAAATCCATACATTGAGGTGATATTATCATTTGACCATTCATATAATTATTAAATTGCAACACACATGAATTAAGGATAATAGGTTATTTTCTCTATTATAATAACATGGTATGTTTACAGCCATTTTAATAAATATCATTAGTTTTAAAAATATAAGGATATAACATGACTCTTAGGTGGTTGTTATAGTAATGGAAAATTACCTCTATATATAATTCTGGTCTCATCCTTATGTGACCATACGAGAAAATAATCCAACAAACCTCTTAGTGAGTAAAATTTATATCGAAATATAGTTTGAATAATTGTGAAACATAGGTATCATAATACTTAAGTTCAATTATTTGAACTTATATTCAAACACCATAAATTTATTTAATAAAATTTCATGATCTTATTTTTTATTGTCTAATTAGAACACTTTATAATTATATTATCATCATCCATAAAACCCTTTCCATCACCATTTCCTATAAATAAATTTTAAATAGTGTAACTATTAACATTACCGATTTACAAGAATATCTAAAACCCTATTTAGGATAAAGGTATATCTAAATTAATAAGGTAACTAAATGTAACTATAGAGAAATTTTTTTCATTTGTTGTCAATAAGGTGTCAATATGTGTATGGAATGGTAGTGATGAAGTGGTGATGATGATTGAAGACGGGAAGTTGCTCCAAAGCTTATGTCACTTGGAGAATAAATATAAAATGACATTGGATGTCATGTTTAGAAATTATCCATAAAAATTTAAATGCTACATTGAACTAAACTTATGTTCCAAGGGATGTATCATTGGAAGGCACACTATTACACCATATTAAAAATAACCTGAAATACTTTATTTCAGGATGAACATGTAATATCCATCCACTAGTTTCTAATTGTATGAAGAGTTTGAGAAGATTGTGGTAATTCCAAATGTTTAAGAGATGTGAAAAATGTTCTTTCATATTGGGTCCATGCTTGAATGTTCCTTGGGAATTTAAATTTCCAAAATAATTTATGGATGATGATAGATGGAGAAGTGGTTTGTTGGTTATATGTTTGAAGAATGGTGTCCTTGCATGTTTGGATGACTATGTGGCCATGAATGTTTCATGTGGTTACATTAAAAATTAGGCCAACCACCAACCAACTGATAGCCTCAACCCAAGGTACATGAGGGATAGATTCAACCACACCCAAGGGAGTCAATCAAGGCCATCCATGAAGTAGAAGGAGAGCATGGGGAAAGTCATGTGCACAAGAGCCCGCCATAGGGGTGCATGGGATAATGTGGAGAGCACCACCACATGGGTGGCATGGCAACAGAGAATAGGTTGGGTGTAGAGTGCACCCTCAAGAATCGGTGTGGGGTGGAACTAGAGGTTGGAGAGGACAAATATGTATGTGGGTAAATGTGGAATGATCCTTAAACTGTGCTCTGGCTGTATGTTGTTTTTGAGGTACAAAGAGATTTAAAAAACTGAATAAATTTAAGTTGTCCATCTGATCTCACATGGGATCTCAGTAGCATGATCCATCTTTCATCCTACGATCTAGTCGTCACTGTCTGTGATTGATCCGAGCTCACCTAATGATCATGGAGCATCCACATAATTTTCTTCATCCTTGGATCATCCAAACACCACATCTCACTATAGTTGATGTTACACCTCTGTGACCTTGTTTTCGGACACCGTTGATGATCAAACCCATTGTATGATGATCATCCGGACGTAACGAACCCATGCATGAAATTGCATTGGCATGCATGGAACAGAATACAAAGAATCCATGTAGGAAAATATCAAACAAAGTTGTAGAGGATTTTTCATTTGATGTTTGAGAATAAGTTGTTTGCATGCATTCATAAACTCATGCATGTGAGGGTTGCACAGAAAAAGAGTATCCTACGTTGACTAGAAACACACCAAGATTCATGAAATATCTTTCACGTACATTTGAAATATTTGAAGTCGGTGCTCTCAGGAATTCAAGGATTTTAATATCCATTTCATATCCTACAGAATTTGAATTCATAGAATATAGGTGACATGCACCTATATATAAAGAACCCCTAATCAAGGGTTCTATTTTTGAAAATTTTCAAAAATCACATATTTTATGAAAAACATAGCACTTCACATAAAGTATCTATGAATACCTGATACATGAAGAAGAAAAAGATCCCACAAGCATTCAATAGTTGTTACACACTCTTGAATCGTCCTTGTGAAGGAGGAAATCATCTACACCCTCTATGTGAAGAATCCTACAAGGACACGATAAATTATTTAGAACCCTAGTTGTGTCAATGTAATGATAATCACGCTTATAAGAAAATGGATAAATTGAACCCTTTCTATATTTTGCGAAGATAGAACCCACAAACCATTCCTTGGTTATGTGAAGAAGATCCACGTGTACCATGTGCATGAAGAAGAAATCATGCTCCCTGGTTTTCATGAAGAATAAGAACCTGATCCCTTCAGTTTCATGAGGAATAGGTGATAACTCTCACTTATTTTCACGATACATATGATAAACCACAATGATCCTTATGGGTTGTGTGGTAATGAATAAGAAGAAGGGAGTGTGTATGCATTGAGAATCAAGAAGACAGTGTGCACATGCAAGAATGAATGTGCTTTTGTTGAAGAGACTCGAGGTTGCGCCTAGTTTTTCTGAATATGGAGAAGGAAAGTTCATGAGGATGATTGGATGAGAGGTCCTTGAGAATATTTAGTAACATGAATCCTAAAAATAAATCAAGCGCACACAAAGCATTGAGTTTCTATACATGAAATTTTGAGAAGAATGAGAAAAGGAGTGGAATTCTATTTTCGTAAAAACCAATTGAAAATATACACTCATCCATGCAGGCCCATACACATGTAACGAAGTGAGTGCATGCACAATATTAATATTAATTTAACCCAAATCAAAATGAATAAGTGTGTGTGTGTGAAGAAGATCAAAAAAAGGAAAGTGAATGTGTGCATATTGGGAAAGAATATAGTGCATGTGTAATTGAATGACCCACACACATTGAATCTAAAATATTGATAGAAGAGAATAGTGTGATATTAGGTTTTCCAAAAACACATAATACATGCATGAAAAAATGCATAAAAACGTGAATATGTGAAAATTATTAAGATATCCAAAACAAAGGGTTTGGATTTCATGCAATCCATGCATGATGATAATGATATTTGAGACTGAATATAGAAATAATTTAAAGAAAACTTTATTACTGAGTTGATAGGGTTTGAGAATCAAAGGCTTACAGAGCTGATATATTTTAGAAATATTCTATCATTTTTGAAGAGGTTGTCAGAACCATTTTATAAGGCCCCAGCCTTAAACCTTACTTAATCTTGAGTTATTACAAGATTACACATTGAGGATCTTTTCGGGTTTAGAGTTTTAGATAATTAGATCATAAAACTTGAATTACATTCCACATATAAAAAAAGTGGTTACATAAAGATAGTATTCTTCTTTCCCATCAATGGAAACATATTTAAAATACAACATGGATTCTTTCTTGACACTTCCTTGACACTATCATCATATCATGTACCATTCCCTTGACCTGTGAAAAACATTTCAAAAAACATGGGATGAGCATAAAAATCTTAGTAAGTCATATAAAAATATGGAAAGGAAACATGGGTACATATATACATAAGAATGAAATCATACTTTACCCATAAAACATAATCACTTTAAAATACCTCATCAAATCATTAATAAATCATAGAAATCATAAGACATAAAAGGTAACTTGAGGCATTTATAACATTCTTACGTAGGGAGTAACCCTCTTGGTTACGTTTTGGAATACCCATCACAGTATATTCCCTAAATCTCTTCGGAGAAACCTTAACATTTCACTCCTTCGAGTTACCCAATGCATTGGAGAGCTATATCGGGCTCACCCGCCCTTATTTTATCACAGAACCACCCGTCTTCATAATAATTCCCAAGAACCTCAACATAATCGTATCACATAAAACATGCATAAGGGAAACATAACATTTTCACCTTTCAATCACAAGATATCAATACAAAACATTGATATAAAAACATTATGATAACCATTTTCAATACCAAAATAAAATAAAAGTAAAACATGGTATTTATTTTTCTTTTAAAAAGAAGGTATGACATGTAGAGGAAGCCAAAACTCAAATAATGGTCACAGCGGTGGAGAAGTCATTGTCGCCGCATACCTATGAAAAAAACATTCCCTTTTGTCATTTAGTAAATGCTTCGTAAAAAAAATTCCTTTTGGATAAAAGTAAAATTCAATGGGGTTTATACACCATATAAAATAAGGTAGTGTATAAAACAAAATATGCCTCAATGAAAGGAGATTGAGACGAAGTCCCATACAAAGACGGTATCCTTGGTTTAAGGATAAATCAATTACATAATTATGTGTGACAAACGAATACACCAAATATAAGTGGATATTAAGTGTAAAATAATCAAAGGTCATTCACACATATTCAAAGGATGACATATTCAATAACTACATGTTGAACCCAAAGAAATCGAAATTGGGTTAAGAAGTTCCCTTGACAGCCTAACGGCGTCACATCAAAATGAGTTGATGAGAGATAAAAAGTGTATCTCATCACTTGGACATAAAATTTACATCAATAAGGATATATGAGAACATATACCAACATAAAAATATGTAAATTAAAAGACCCAACAAAAGAAGTCTTTTAAAAAGAGGAGGGTGAAAGGTTCCCTTACCAACTTGGGTATCTTTCAAAACATACACGCCATGAAAGAATGACAATACATCATTGATGTAAATACTCATAAATGAAAGTATATTACACAAAGAGTAGAATAATGGTCAGTACATACACCACTCAAAGGAAATTGTGGAAAATGTATCATAAATATAATAGGAATAAAAGTGAGATGAAAAATCCCTTACGAAAACTCGGCAGCCTAACGGCGCCACATAAAACTTACAAAATAAGGATTGATGAGATCAAATAAGGTAATTCATCATATTAACATAATGATTATAGAAAGATTAATATAAAATAACATCCCCCAACATAACAAAGAGGAGCTTAAAAGAAGTGACATAATGGATAGGACTTAAAAAGAAAGAGAGAGGTAAGATCTCTTACGAAAATTCGGCAGCCTAACGGCGCCACTCAAAACTTCCAAAATGGATTGATGAGAGAGAATAGGGTCTCACATCACATGAACATAAAAATTAAAGTAAGATTAATATAAAATAACATCCCAATAACAAGAAATACGATCTTTAAAAGGAATGACATAAAAGAGTGTACTTAAAAAGAGAAGACTAGGATCCCTTACCTTAAGTCCAACTTGTCTTGTTCGTTTCTTTATATTCCTGAATAATAAACATTGGTCAATTTCTAATTGATTAAAGAAATCCTATAAATATTATTATTCAGATCATATCACATATTTTAATGTTATAATAATTGGTTAATAATAGGAGTTCATATCAGACGTTTTTGTCGACGTTTGGTACATGAGTCAAAAATTGCACTTGTTGGAAAATAATTTTCCATGTAGTTATAGGTACATCATATCCAGAATATTATTGATGATTTAAATATCATATATATCAATTATATATTCATTTTATACTATTCCTTATAATTTGGAGATAAAAATTAAAAGCACCGTTCATGGAGACGGTAGGCCGTACGTACGCATGAACGCTACTTTCATTTTTTTGTCATATTAATGGAATTAAAAAATGAGAGAGATATATATATATATGATATAATTCCAGAATTATATACATAATTTATATGTAATATATTACATATATATCCATTATATATATGTACTTATAATAGTACATAACATTTTGAGATAAGAAATGAAATGTACCGTTCATGGAGACGGTAAGCCGTACGTACGCATGAACGCTACATTCATTTTTATCTTATACTTTAATGGAAATAAAAATAATTATATAGAGCTATATTATAATTCCTGTATAACATCATATATAATAACATTAAATCCATCCTTTATATGTCCCACGTATGGCATTAACGAATCATACCACTTTGAGGGGGCGGTAGTCCGCAGTTCCTAAAATGAAGATATTGTGTTTACCCATAATGGAAACCATAAAATTATGCCCAAAATAAAAAATACAGAAGCTTAAGGAAAACATAAACATATTATATATCATATATAAGTATAGTGTCATCTTAATGGCCACCTTTGAAGGTGTGAAAAGAATGTTGAACAATCATCGTTTCGGGAGGCCGAAATTTGCCATCCACGGAAACAGTATGTTCTTTAACCATTAGATGTAGGTGTGTGTAAGTGTAGCTCTCATAATTCTTATAACAACAACCCAGTATATTGAATATTCTTGTTTTTTTACAAAATAAATTAATAAAAAGAGTTTAGGGGGTTGGAGAAGAAAAATAAAACAAAAGTACACAAGTGAAGACGTTTCCTTAAAATCGGGTAACTCCCTTTGGTTTGAGCTAAAAGGCTTCCTTGGGAAGACTTCTGCCCAAAGTGAGGCATCAAGGAGTAATATAGGGAAGTGGAGAGACAAAATGGGCAGGTTTTGGCCGAGCCAAAGGCTTTGGGAGTGTGGGTAAGGCGGTAGAGGTGGGGGCCTTTTATAAGAGGAGAGGAGGGGCACTCTTGGAATGTAAGCAAATGTTACTTTATTTGAAAATGAGTTTCGGTTTTAAAAGGTCCCACATTGATATAATTAGTGGATAAGGTGATAAGGGTTCTAAATCCACTCATCCAATAGGTTTTGGACATGTTTAGGTCTTAGATATTACATCATCTTTCCATTTTATTTAAATCATTAAATAATGAGGTCATCACTGCATCATCAAGATGTCATAAATAATTTAATTTATTAAATGTGTAAAAATTATAAAACAAATACTATTATGTAGGAAATCTTTTTATATTTCCAATGAATTTTTATAGTCAAAATTCTGATTTTTATAACCCCATGTAAAAATTGTTTTAGTAAAACATTTCATGTTTGTCTCATTTTTACTTTAACTTTAAATAAAAAGATATTAATGTCATTTTTCAACAAAAGTGGCTTCATGGGATCCCCAAGTCGACCCATGGATTTTATTGGTCGGAAATGACACATCTAATGATGTTAGGACATGTGTCAAGTTCATTTCATATTAGTAAAACATTATTTTTACCTTAAACCACACAAATTACCTCTAATCGCGATTAAGAACTTAAAAGTTACTATTCACCAAAAAATTATTTTAATCTCATTGAACCACATTTTACTTCTTAGTGACAAAAATGTATGTCAGATTTTTGAAATTCAAAATACAGAAGTGGTAAAATTTCATTTAAACGAAAAATCAGTTTTTATAAGTACCACTTAGTGGTTTCACTATTCATCAAGAATTGAAGTTTTTCAGAAAAATACCACAAATTCACCCTAAGATATATTTGATATTCCAAATTCAAAAATGAAGTCTATTTTAAAAAATAAAAAACACATAAGTCAAATTAATTAATTTAATAATTAATTCCCACTGTCAGAGCAAATAGCGTGTTTTTTTGAAACAATAAGTATCAAAAGATTGACACTCGTTTAAGTATGATTTCAAAGTGAAATTAATTCCAAAGACCACTATTGGATTTAATGGTAAAAATATATTCTAATTTCACTTTAAAACAAATTCAAAATATAATCTAATCATATAAATAAATTAGATTAAAAAGAGTTTTTGAATTAAAATACAATATTTTACACTATTCATTAAAAAAATGAACTTTGTCCGAAAGATACCAAAAATTTACACAACGTAAATTTTTATGTCCCGATTCTAAAGAAGAGTTTTATTTGGCCCAATACAATGTATAAGAGTGAACAAAACTATATTTAATGACGGTTTTCCATCAAAAGGCGATAAGTGAACCTTTAGTGAAAACTAGGGCATATACGCCTAAAATTGAATTCTTTCCGTATTTTAAGCCTTTATCTTTTATTGGATAAATGTAAAAACATTTAAAAACATATATAATCATATTTTAGTTATTTCTATCCATTCCCACCAATACAACGGCTACATGTTAACTACCATTTAAAATAATAATATTTTATTATTAGAGTGCAACATAAGATTTCCAAAAAACTCGTTGTTGCGTGTTGGGTACGCCATCGAGCATAGCGTCCCCTTTAAATTCATATTAATATTTTATTCACAAATATGGATAAATATAAAAATGTCATATTCTTTATTTACCTGGGGTGTTACATCCTTCCCCCCTTTTGGGAATTGCGTCCTCGCAATTTTTAAATTTGGGCTTGGAAACATCCTTGAAAGTCCCACATCGGAACAAGAGTCAGTAAAACAATCACTTTAAAATAAAAAAAATATAAGTACAAAGGTCACCCGAGTTAACCCATACTAGGATTCCAAGTATGAAAATATGGGCATGGAGGAAAAAACAAAGGGTCATGTTTTGATGGAGAGTGATAGTAAACATGTCTAGGAGAAAGTTAACCATAAGAAAATCACAATCTTGTGATGGGTTAAACGGTATTCGATTCCCCAGTAGGAAAATTTAATAGACAACATTTTTGTTTTAAGATACTTTTTATTGAGGATTTTATTCATAAGGAAACATAATCACTTATCATGCTGACTTTCAACTTTTACTAGATTCCTTAATCAAACTCATATTTTCTCCAAAAGACGAGTATTTAGGAAGACTTGTTCGCATTAAGAGTACTATAATCAATTTCTTGAGAATCACCTAATCCACAATAGATAACTATATACTTCCCATGTATTTAGACTCTAACCAAAACCAAACAAAAAAGGTTAGTACAGGATCAGATAATCCAGAAAAGGATAACCCTTTATAAAAAGAAAATCTATTCTTAATCTCCAAAATTTGTCCAAAAAAACCTAAAGTTCAACGAATACTATTCGATAAACAATTTTTCCATAAAAATCCTCAAAGTAAACCAAACTAAGATTGAAACCCAAATATTTTGACGGATTTAGTCACATAGTCTACCAAGTTAAATCGTATCATTTATCTCCAAACCACATCAGTTTCTCTTAGTGTCTCGTATTGAAAAGTAATTAATCCTAATCACTTATCCTCCATGATAGGTTAATAAATTTCCATAGATAACCCAAAATCAACTTACTCTTAATTAATAAAATCATATAACTAAAAAAGAATCAGTCAAACTAACCAGGGACTTCACGTAGTCTAGTGGTAGGCGATAAATACCAGTCGCACTTTGGTTGTGGGTTCGATTCCCGCAGCTTTGTCTGACACGACGTATTGTCACACGGTCTACATGTTGTCCTTTTTCCAAAACTATATAATTCTCAAAACATTTCCCAAAATGAGATAAAATCTTCAAAAATAAACATAACATATTTTAACCTCAAGTTTATCTCATGCCTTTCATTTTCCATCATATCATATAATAACCCATAATTACCTCAAAAGTAAGGATCATATAAACTCTAATGGTTACCTTTATAATTATTACCTGAACTTCCACATCTATTGGTCATCTCGTACATGATACATTACAGAACATACCAAGGTTCAAGTGGTTGATCATGACTCCTTGATAGTTGGTTTAGAACTACCACGAGTTTCCTCAACAAATCCATCATGTACTAATGAGGATGGTAAACACTAAGATATACTTACTCATTCACTTTATCTAAAACTAGGACTCTTTCTAAAATCCTAACCATTATGGCAATGTCACATATGCTTAGATAATACCCTAACCTCTAAAGTTATCTAAACCGACCTTTGATACCAACTATAAGGCCCCATCCTTAAACTTTACTTAATCTTGAGTTATTACAAGATTACATATTGAGGATATTTTCGGGTTTAGGGTTTTAGAGAATTAGATCATAAAACTTGAATTACATTCCACATATAAACAAAGTGGTAACATAAAGATAGTATTCTTCTTTCCCATCAATGGAAACATATTTAAAATAAAACATGGATTCATTCTTGAAACTTCCTTGACACTATCATCATATCATGTACTTTCCCTTGACCTGTGAAAAATATTTCAAAAAACTTGGGATGAGCATAAAAAGCTCATTAAGGGATATAAAAATATGGAAAGGAAACACGAGTACATATATACATAATAATGAAATCATACTTTACCCATAAAACATAAGCACTTTAACATACCTCATAAAATCATGAATAAATCATAGAAATCATAAGACATAAAAGGTAACTTGAGGCATTCATAAAATTCTTACGTAGGGAGTAACCCTCTTGGTTACGTTTTGGAATACCCATCATAGTATATTCCCTAAATCTCTTCGGAGAAACCTTAAGGTTTCACTCCTTCGTGTTACCCAATGCATTGGAGAGCTATATCGGGCTCACCCACCCTTAGTTTATCACGGAACCACCCATCTTCATAATAATGCCCAAGAACCTCAACATAATCGTATCACATAAAACATGCATAAAGGAAACATAACATTTCCCCCTTTTAATCACAAGATATCAATACAACACATTGATATTAAAACATTATGAAAACCATTTTCAATACCAAAATAAAAGAAAAGTAAAACATGGTATTTATTTTTCTTTTAAAAAGAAGGTATGACTTGTAGAGGAAGCCGAAACTCAAATAATGGTCACGGCGGCGGATAAGTAATTGTCACCGCATACGAATGAAAAAAACATTGCCTTTTGTCATTTAGTAAATGCTTAATATAAAAAAATATTCCTTTTGGATAAACGTAAAAGTCAAAGGGGTTTATACACCATATAAAAGAAGGTTGTGTATAAAACAAAATATGCCTCAATGAAAGGATATTGAGACGAAGTCCCATACAAAGACGGTATCGTTGGTTTAAGGATAAATCAATTACATAATTATGTGTGACAAACGAATACACCAAATATAAGTTGATATTAAGTGTAAAATAATCAAAGGTCATTCACACATATTCAAAGGATGACATATTCAATAACTAAATATTGAACTCAAAGAAATCGAAATTGGGTTAATAAGTTCCCTTGACAGCCTAACGGTGTCACATCAAAATGAGTTGATGAGAGATAAAAAGTGTATCTCATCACTTGGACATAAAATTTACATCAATAATGATATATGAGAACATATCCCAACATAACAATATGTAAATTAAAATACCCAACAAAAGAAGTCTTTTAAAAAGAGGTGGGTGAAAGGTTCCCTTACCGACTTGGGTATCTTTCAAAACATACACCCCATGAAAGAAGGACAATACATCATTGATGTAAATACTCATAAACGAAAGTATATTACACAAAGAGTAGAATAATGGGCATTAAATATACCACTCAAAGGAAATTGTGGAAAATGTATCATAAATCTCACAGGAATAAAAGTGAGATGAAAAATCCCTTACGAAAACTCGGCAGCCTAACAGCGCCACAAAAAACATACAAAAAAAGGATTGATGAGATAAAATAGGGTACTTCATTATATTAACAAAAAGTTTATAGAAAGAGGAATATAAAAGAACATCCCACAACATAACAAAGAGGATCTTAAAATAAGTGGCATAAAGGAGAGGACTTAAAAAGAAAGAGAGAGGTTAGATCTCTTACGAAAATTCGGCAGCCTAACGGCGCCACTCAAAACTTCCAAAATGGATTGATGAGAGAGAATAGGGTCTCTCGTCACATAAACATAAAAATTACAGTAAGATTAATATAAAATAACATCCCAATAACAAGAAATATGAGCTTTAAAAGGAATGACATAAAAGAGTGTACTTAAAAAGAAATAGAGGACTAGGATCCCTTACCTCAAGTCCAACTTGTCTTGTTCATTTATTTATATTCCTGAATAATAAACTTTGTTCAATTTATAATTGATTAAAGACCTCCTATAAATATTATTATTCAGTTCATATCACATATTTTAATTTTATAATAATTGGTTAATAATATAATTTCATATCAGACGTTTTTGTTGATGTTTGGTACATGAGTCAAAAATTGAACTTGTTGGAAAATAATTTTCCATGTGGTTATAGGTAAATCATATCCAGAATAGTATTGATGTTTTAAATATCATATATATCCAGTATATATTCTTTTTATACTATTCCATAGAATTTGGAGATAAAAATTAAAATCACCGTTCATGGAGACAGTAGGCCGTACGTACGCATGAATGCTACATTCATTTTTTTTGTCATATTAATGGAATTAAAACATAATGAGATAGAGATATATATATATGTTATAATTACAGAATGATATCCATAATTTAGATGTAATATATTACATATATATCCATTATATATATGTACTTATAATAGTACATAACATTTTGAGATAAGAAATGAAATGTACCGTTCATGGAGACGGTAAGCCGTACGTACGCATAAACGCTACTTCCATTTCTATCTCATAATTTAATGGAAATAAAAATAAAGATATAGATGTATATTATAATTCCAGTATAACATCATATATAATAACATTAAATCCATCCTTTATACTTCCCACGTATGGCATTAACGAATCACATCACATTGAGGGGGCGGTAGTCCGCACTTCCTTAAATGAGGATATCGTGTTTACCCATAATGGAAACCATAAAGGTATGCCCAAAATGAAAAATACAGAATATTAAGGAAAAAATAGACATATTATATATCATATATAAATATAGTGTCATCTTAATGTCCACCTTTGAAGGTGTTAAAAGAATGTTGAACAATCATCGTTTCGGGAGGCCGAAATTCGCCATCAACGGAAACAGTATGTTCATTAACCATTAGATGTAGGTGTGTGTAAGTGTAGCTCTAATACTTATTGTAAAAACATCCCAGTATATTTAAGATGCTTTATTTTTTACAAATTAAATGAATAAAAATATTTTAGGGGGTTGGAGAAGAAAAATAAAACAAAAGGACACAAGTGAAGACATTACCTTAAAATCGGGTAACTCCCTTTGGTTTGAGCTAAAAGGCTTCCTTGGGAAGACTTATGCCCAACGTGAGGCTTTAAGGAGTAATAGAGGAAAGTGGAGAGACAAAATGGGCAGGGGTTGGCCGATCCAAAGGCTTTGGGAGTGTGGGTAAGGAGGTAGAGGTGGGGGCCTTTTATAAGAGGAGAGGAGGGGCACTCTTGGAAAGTAAGAAAATGATACTTTATTTGAAAATGAGTTTCGGTTTTAAAAGGACCCAAATTGATATAATTCGTGTATAAGGTGATAAGGGTTCTAAATACACTCATCCAATAGGTTTTGTACATGTTTAGGTCTTAGATATTACATCATCTTTCCATTTTATTTAAATCGTTAAATAATGAGGTCATCGCTGCATCATCATGATGTCATAAATAATTTAATTTATATAATGTGTAAAAATTATTAAAAAAATACTATGATGTAGGAAATAGTTTTATCTTTCCAATGAATATTTATAGTCAAAAATATTATTTGTATAACCCCATGTAAAAATTGATTTAGTAAAACATTTCATGTTTGTCTCATTTTTACTTTAACATTAAATAAAAAGATATTAATGTCATTTTCCAACAAAAGTGCCTTCATGGGGTCCCCAAGTTGACCCATGGGTTTTCTTGGTCGGCCATGACACATCCAATGAGTTTAGGACTTGTTTCAAGTTCATTTAATATTATTAAAACATTATTTTTACATTAAACAACACTAATTACCTCTAATCGCGATTAAGAACTTAAAAGTTAATATTCACCAAAAATTTATTTTAATCTCATTGAACCACATTTTACTTCTTAATGACAACCATTTATGTTGGATTTTTGAAATTCAAAACACAGAAGTGGTAAATTTTCATTTAATCAAAAAATCAGTTTTTATAAGTACCACTTAGTGGTTTCACTATTCAACAAAAATTGAAATTTTTCAGAAAAATCCCAAAAATTCACCCTAAGCTATATTTGATATTCTGAATTAAAAAATGAAGCCTATTTTACCAAATTCAAAACATATAAGTCACATTAATTAATTTAATAATTAATTCTCGTTGTCAGAGCATATAGCCTGTTTTTATGAAACAATAATTATCAAAAGATTGACACTAGTTTAAGTATGATTTCAAAGTGAAATTAATTCCAACGACCACTATTGGATTTAATGGTAAGAATATATTCTAATTTCACTTTAAAAAAAATTCAAAAGATAATATAATCATATAAATAAATTAGATTAAAAAGATGTTTTGAATTAAAATACAATATTTTGCACTATTCATTAAAAAAATGAACTTTATCCGAAAGATACCAAAAATTTACACAAAGTAAATTTTGATGTCCTGATTCTAAAGAAGAGTTTTATTTGGTCCAATAGAATGTATAAGAGTGAACAAAACTATATTTAATGATGTTTTTCCATCAAAAGGCGATAAGTGAACCTTTAGTAAAAACTAGGGCATATACGCCTAAAATTGAATTCTTTCCGTATTTTAAGCCTTTATCTTTTATTGGATAAATGTAAAAACATTTTAAAACATATATAATCATATTTTAGTTATTTCTATCCATTCCCGCCAATACAACGACTACATGTTAACTATCATTTAAAATAGTATTATTTTATTATTAGAGTGCAACAAAAGATTCCCAAGAAACATGTTGTTGCATGTTGGGTACGCCATCGAGCATAGCGTCCCCTTTAAAGTCATATTAATATTTTATTCACAAATATGGATAAATATTAAAATGTCATATTCTTTATTTATCTGGGGTGTTACACATTTTCACACACATTAGTGAGGCCCAGTCTTCATCAAAATAATATAGAATTTCTCAAGAATTGTGAAACTAAGGACTGATCATAAAAGTGATCGAAGTTATTGAGAAAAGAAAATAGACCTTAACAATTGCTATTTAAGATTCATGAAGAGATAAAAAAATGGGTGACTCGGAGAGCCTTTGTAGTAAGAGCATAATATCAGTCTATAGTGAATCAAAACTAAACAAATAAAAAAGTTTCTTGTGTGACTAGAAATCTAGAAGAACCATGGGATATCCACGGAAAAGAAGAAGTATTTAGTGGGACTATGAAGAAGGACAATGGTACTCTGGGAACTCTAATGGAAGCTGTATAAAGAACCTTTTGTGGGACTTAGGAAAGATACAATTGGACTTTTTATTTTACCTTTTAATTGATAATAAGATAATAGTGGAGAATCTATGATGGGGAGAATAACCAACATAATAAGGAGTGGGTATTTGGATAAAACCTTGTAAATCCTTCTGTTCAATGGATTTACATTTACATCATCATTGGAGGTCAGTCTAAGATACATAATAAGAGTGTACTGAGGCATTAAATATACATAGAGATTTAATTGAAAACAAATAATTAGTAAAAATATTTAAAGGGATCACTGATTCACCCCTCCCCCTCTTAGTGATTCACACTGATCTGGGCACTTCAATTGGTATCAGAGGGGGGTACCTCGAAAAGATTAAAGTGAGTCATTATGAAGTGCATATTTTAGGAAACGAGTGAGAAACCTAAAATGGAGATATCATCTAAGACTCAGAAAAAATATAAATAATAATCCCACAAGGAACATTAATTAGAATTTTACTATGAATGGGGATACACCTTCTTCTGAAGGTAATATTAAAGGTAAAACATGTGATAATTATTTTTATTATTACTCTTCTGATAAATACTTTTCAAGTTGAGATGGTGATGAATCAATTATTAATCATCATACTACACTCAAATATCATCTAAAGAAGTCTATATAGAAGTGTCAAGACACATTCCTACAAGCATTACTCCTCTTCATGATGAAACATTATATCTAGAATAAGAAGCTAATTCTAGGGAATAGGAATTGGCTAAGAGGGTTGGGATATCCAACACTCTCAGAAATATTTTGAAGGAAAATGAATTAAAAATTTCCCATTAAGATGATACATATGATGAAGTCACTGAAAAATTTTAGGGAAGTATTTGTGAGAAAAAATTCATTGAGATAGTATTTTTAGAATCTTTCCATGTATTTGAAAAGCTTCTCAAAGTTTCTATGGTTTTCAAAACATCTCAACTAGAAGACAAAGATAACAATGTAAAGTATTTTGACATATATTTGTAAGAATTAAAGAATGTGCATGAAGAACAAATGATAAATCTGAAGAAGAATTAGTAAAGAAAGATGATATTAGTTAAGGATGAGATAAAATCCCCCAATATGAATTGTTTATAGATAAAGGTAACATTGAATAATCCACAATCATCCCATGATGGAACTTTCCAAGAAACTGGAATAAAAGATTTTTCCACTCAATCTTTTATTTAGGAATATAATTTCAAAAGGAGTAGTAGATCATGATTTATTCCAATAGAAACATCCTCCAAGAAAAAGGTATCATCCATGCCAAATTTTATCAATGCTTCTAAATGTGTTTCTCCAATATGTACAGGTTGGAAGAAACATTCTAAACAAAAATGGATGAGTAAAGATGATGAGGATCCAACCACCGTGGCTAGGGAGGCTAGAAAGAAGAATATGGAAGATTTTTCCCCATATATAGCCCAACAATTCAAGAAGAAATATTATCAAACATATCTAGAAGACAACATGATTTTTGGTTAATGTTGGTTATACAACATGTCTCAGAATGTTTCATTATATTTTTGGTAAAATACTCAAAATGAAAAAGCAAAATGGAATCCCATCTCTAGGGGAGTAATTCGGAGAGGAAGAGGAAAAATCCCAAAATCCATAAGCATTTGTATACAGCAACATATTTGGAATGCTTAATAATATATGTGATGTATGAAATGGAAGTGGTCATAATTTTGGTACATGTCCATCCCAACATGATTCCAAATATGATAAGAGAACAATATCATAAAATATGGCTAAGAAAGAATAAGCATCCTTGGTAATTAAGTAGAAGAATGGTCCAAAAGAAAATTCTCCCAAGAATATTTCAAGGAGGATTGGTGAGAAGACCTTGAATTCTAAATCCCAGAAGTTGATGGGTGTTGGATCCAAAAGAACTGCCAATAAAAGATGATTATACTATAGAAACAATGTTCTTAACGTGGATCACTTCAAAAAAATCCATGTAAATGAATGGAATCAAGACGAAATTAAAAATTGGACCAATCTAGGTGAAGTCAGTATTTATTGAAAACATTCTTGAAGATAACCTTGATAAGTTTTCTAAGAAAACTAACATGAAAAAATTGAATAGGAAATTTTGAATCTCCAAACTAGAATATATTAAGGAGTGTTTAATTGTCCTGCCTAATCAATTGAAAATTTACTGATAACTGCATATATCTGATGATGAAAAAGTAGATAATGAAAATTAAAGTGGAAAATAGGTTATTCCACATGAAGGATAATTTGAATTTCACAATATCTTTTCATCACATAACAAGCCAAGTGTCTCAAAAATACTATGTGGAAGGTGGAAGTAGGTTTTAAATCATGAAAAAAAATGTATAAATATTTTACCAGGTTAAATGGAGATGATGAAAATTGAAAAACATGATCTTGTGGAAGATACTTCTTTATTGGTAGAAACTAGGACAAAGAATCACACAAGTTGAAGGAGAATGGAAGTAAGTGGTCTATTCTGACAATGAATGATCAAAATGTTAAATAGAAAGGAGACACCAGCAAGAATTGTACCAAACAAATTAGATCTACATAGAAAAGAGTACTTGGATTTAGAGGAAACTACCCGCCTTATTTATCCTATTAAGAATCTCATATGTGTTCCATCGTGTTACCATATATTTTGTTGTATACGTGTGCTTACATTGTAGGGAATTGAAGGTGAAGGTAATTTTCAATATGAGAATTGGAATATCAAAGTGGAGAAACATATGTTTGAATAATTATTCATTATTTGATAATTGCATGATGATTTCCACTGTCGAAAATTAACAACATGAATATCTTGAAGATTTTATGATGATATTTTCCACTATGATGAATCAATGGTATTTCACCCCTTAGTGGGTGAAAAAATATGAAGGACGTGATATCAAGGATTATTTCGTGAAAAATCATGAAATTCATATCATCTTAAGAATTTGAAATTGGAGGATTTCCAATCATGCATTCATCCCTTGTTATTATTTTCATTTAGCTAATCAATTAAGGGGGAGTTCTTGATTGATGAAAATATTGGATGAGAGGGGACCTTTATCTTTTCACCTAAACATTTTAATATGTTTTCTTAATTTTGTGTAGGATTTATCATTTATTTGATAACTCTAAGTATCTCCAACCCCTTGGTAATAAATTTATAAACTTTGATCATGATCTCACATATATGGTTGTTTATGGACATCACTGAAAACCTTGGTCATATCCCTATTGTTTTCTACACAGGGTTGGCCCAACTTGATATAGAGTTGATTAATTAAAGTATCTATTCTAAGTTAATGACATAAATCATCCCTCTATAAGAAATATTCAAGAATATATTCTTTAAAGGGAGGAGAACATGTTTTTTGGCTAACCCCACTAAACCTTTGCATTTGGTTTCCAATAAGGGGTGGAAATATTAGAACAAATATTGACCCATACAAAGTTCGCTTAAGTGATGTTGACAACAAAATACATAGGGGATTTTTTAGATCATATTGTTGGGTTTGTTTTCAATAATGTGTCAGTATGTGTATGGAAGGGTAGTGATGAAGTGGTGATGATTACTAAAGAGGGGAAGTTAATCAAAATATTATGTCAGTTATACAATCAATATTAAATGACATTGGATTTCATGAATTGAAATTCTCCACAGTAATTCAGATGATTGATTGAACTGATCTTAAGTTCCAAGGAATGTTTCACTGCAAGACACTTTGTTACATCATTTGAAGAAGTCCATGAAATAATTTATTACATGATGAACATAGAACACCCATAAACTATTTTCTGATTATATGAAGAGTTTTAGAAGATTTGTGTAATTCAAAATGTTTAAGAGAATTGATAATTTTGCTTTCACATTAGGTCCAATCTTTAATGTTCCTTGGGAATTCATATTTATACTATGAATTCAATAAGAATGATAGATGGAGAAGTGTTTTATTATTTATATTTTTGAAGAAGGGTGGCCATGATTATTTGGATCACTATGTGGCCATGCATGATTCATGGGGGCATTTAAAAAATTAGGCCAGCCACAAACCAACTGATAGCCTTAACCCTAGGAACATGAGGGACAGAGTCCACCACTCCCAAGGTACAATATAAAGGTTATCTGGGAATAAGGAAGATAGAATGGGGCAAGGCCATTGCACATGAGAGATCCCATAGGGGCCCATGGGAGAATAAAGAGAGAACCACTATTCGGGGTGGCACGGCGGTAGAGCATAGGTTATGCATATAGCACGCCCTTGAGAACCTATGTAGGGCGCCACTTTAGGGGGGATAGGAGTAATATGATTGTGTTTTGATGTAGTTTGATATATAAAATACACTCCACCCACATTTCGGTTTTTATGTGGGATTGTATTTAAAAAAGAATAAGAAATCTGAGCAATTTATTTGATCTCGTGTGATATCTCAGACGCAAGCTCCATCCCAAATCTCACGAACTAATCATCATTGTATGTGATCGGTCTGAGATGATCCAATGATCACTGAGCCTCCATGTCATCATCTTTAACCTCATATCATCCCGACACTATAGAAAACCAAAAATGAAGCGGCACCTCATTGATCTCATTTCCAACCACCATTGATGATCAATCCCAGAGCATGAGGATCATTCAGATGTAACTAACTCATGAATGCAATTGAATTTGAATGCATGCAACAGAACATGAAGAACCCACATAGTCTGAGAGAAAACATATATCCTAATGTCATTCCATTCGATTTTCATGAAGAATTTGTTTGCATACATTCATAAATGAATGCACATAATGATTATACTGAAAAATAGGAGCCTGCATTGAACAGAAATAAACTGAGTTTCACAGCATTTCTTTGATGTGCGTTTGAAATATTTGAAGATGAAGATATTGAGAATTCCATAATTTTAATCTCCAAAGCAAATCCTATAGGATTGGAATGTGTATAATAGAGGTGGACCACACCTGTAAGTAAAGATCCCTCAACCGAGGGCTCTATTGTTGAAAATATTGATGAATCTTATTTTTTATGAAAAACAGAGCACTACAAAGAAATGTTCAGCACAGCCCTTGTACATGAAGAATAAGTTAAATCTTGCATTCATTCAACAGGTTCTACACACTCTTTAAACGTCCTTTTGAAGGGGAAATAATCTACACCTTATGTGCGAAGAAACCCTCAATAACACGACAGGTTCTTTTGAACCTTCATTGTGTCTTCATGAGGAGAATCCTACATATACGCAACTATCGCACTTCCACAATTTTAATAATCTTTGAAGATATAATTCATGAATAATTATGAGGTTATTTGAAGAAGATCCACAAGTACCTTGTGCATGAAGAAGAAGATATCATGCTCCCTAGTTTGCATGAACAAGAACCCGCTCCCTTTGGTGTCACGAAGAAGTGGTGAGAACTCTCACCTATTTTCAAAACACATCAAAGAATCCACACACATATTTATTATACTCATTCATATGTTGTGGGTAAGATGAAGAATAAGGGAGTGTGTATGCATTGAAAATCAAGAAGACAGTGCCCACATTCAAGGATGAATATTCTTTTGTAGATGAAACTTGTGGTTGTGCATGATTTTTTTGTAAGATGATGATTGAAGGTTCATGAGGTTGAGTCCTTGAGAGACCCTTTGGAAATTTTACTAACACACTTCCAAAGAATAAATCAAGCACACAATAATCATTGAGTGTTCATACATGAAATTTTGAGAAGAATTATGAAAAGAGGAGCATTCAAGTTGCATAGAAACCTATCATAAATATACATGCATCCATGCATTCCCATGAAAACATAACAAAAGAGTGAATGTACCAGATTAATATTCATTGAACCTGTATCAAAAATCATAACGGTGTGTGTGAAAAAGATTAAAAGAAATATAAAGTGAATCTGTTTATATTGAGAAAGAAGATAGTGCATGTGTAATTGAATGACCAACACACATTGAATATAAATTAAAGATAAAAGTGAATAGTGTGTGCTCGGTTTACCTAAAACGCATCATAAATGAATGAATACATGCATAAACACATGCACATGTGAAAATTATTGAGATATCCAAAACAAAAAGTTTAGATGCCATGAAATCGATGCATAAAGTGAATTATAATTGATACTGAAGACAAAAGTAATTTAAAGAAGATATATATATATATCTGAGTGGACTATGTTTGATAATACAAGAATGTAGATAAAGATGATATTGTTCAGAATTATTGTCACATTCTCTAATTTTTTGTGTTCTCCATTTTCACACACACTAGTGAGGTAAGGACTTAATCGGAATAAGAAATAATTTCCCAAACGTTGTGAAATTAAAGACTAATTAGAAAAGTGATTGGAGTTATTGAGGAAAAAAACATACCATACCCAAGACTATTGATGATTCTTAAAGAGGTACACAGGAAAGAATGATTATTCAAGACTGTTTGAGAATTGAATAAGATCAATCTATAGTGAATCAAATGTGAAGAAATAAGGAAGCTACTCATGTGACTCGAGAGCGAGAAGAACCCTGGGATATTCATGGAAAAGAAGAAGTCTTCAGTGGGGCTTTGAAGCAGGCCAGTGGGACTCTAGTAACACTGTGGGAAGCAGTATAAAGAATGAAATATGAGACTCAGGAGATATAAATTGGGACTCTGTATCGACCATTATAATTTATAATAATATTGTAATGGCGGATATGTGTTGTGTAAAATAACCAACATGGAAAGAAGTAGGTATTTAAACTGAACCTTGTAAATCCACGTGTTCTATGACTTTACATTTACAACGTCATTTGAGTTAAGGTTAAGAGACACAGGAAGATTGGATTGAGGTTTTAACCAGCCATTGAAGTTTATTTAAAAAGAATCAATTAGTAAAAATATTTAAAGGGATCATGGATTCACCCCCCCCCCTCCTCGTATCAGTGATTCACATTGTTCAGGGAACTTTAGTAACTCTTTAAATTTATATTTACCATTGTTTCCTAAATTTCATTTAGGATATATATATTAATTGTGTGATTAAATTTTCATTTTTACTGGTAAAGTATAGTAAGAAATTATTTATTTCATATTTTCGGATTACTAAATTTAACTCTTTTCATTTAGTTATCGTCATATATCACAAACACATTATTTATATTGGTTGAAAAATAATTTAATCATAGTATTTTTTACTTATTAAAATTTACCATTGATGGGTTATAGTAAATCTTTCCCACATATGTTTTAACAAATATATTGATAAACATATTATCCTAAATAAATTTTTTTATTAAAATATTCTTCTCAAAATATGTTATTGAAATTTATGAATAATAAACCTCATATACTAAATTAATCATCTCATGTGGATTATAACATATTTTTGTTAGAAAAAAAACACTTATTATATTTGAGAAATGAGATAAAGATATAAATATTTTACTTGGACCCTTCTGAACATGAAAAAATCCATTACATTTAAATTAACAATTATCTTATTAATTAATGTAAACTAGAAGATCAAAAATTATTCCTTTCATTTTTAACTCCTTAATATTAAAAATACATTATAAAATATATATTTAGTACCACGTAACCTTAAAAAACATAGAATTAATTCGATGAAATCCATACATGAAATAGAAATTCTATCGAGTTTCCTAAACTCATTTTGTTATTATAAACAATCCAATCATATGGAATCTTTATTCCTCATTCATAACAACCCTAGGTTTTAATGGACATTAAAGGGTTCTTCAAGAAACATTTTTAATCATTTAAACTAACTTTTCTTCTCTTGGTTTGATCTTTCCTCGATGAACATTGTTTATACAATACCAAAATTCATACATTATATTCCATGCTCATCCATTCTAAACACTTAGATTATTTTTGTTAAGCTCTTTTTTAATTCATGAATATTGTGATAAATATAAATTGTATGAATTCCCTTACCATAACATGCAATTTTATTCTCCATAAGACATGTTATATAACTGAATAAATCCAAAATATGTGTTTTGACAATCCATATTACATAAAAAAATTATTGTTCATATGATATTAGAAGGAGAAAACACGGAAATAAAATTATTATGAAGAAGTTTTATGATCCTAAAGTGTCAAAGTCTCTAACATGACAACAATAATTCTTTATCACAAGGATATAAACTACAAGTATGATCATTCCCTTATTTCTTATTCTCGTGTCTTGTATATTCACAACACATATCAAATATTCAATTGGTATCACATAACATAAAATAAATGATTTATATAAAATTCATATCTAAAATTGCTTCTCCACATAAATCATTATATCCTTATAGGTCATGGAAAAAATTTCTTCTCCAATGGAAAAAATTTCCACAATGAAAACATTATCATTTATTTTTATTTATTATTTTGATAGGTAGTGTGGACCTTCCATGACCTCTTTTATTTTATCTTTTTTCAAAACGTTTACCGGAATCCAATTTTTTTAATCATTATAACTCTTAATCAAGAACATGTATTGTCTTGTGGATAAATCCTCAATATATTTAAGATATCAGGTAAATGATTTTAAATTTAATTCATGTTTTAATTCAAAAAAACAATTTGAACCTTTCTGGTTGTACCTTTTGAATGAAGTCTATTTAAAATTCAATCTATATAGGTAAACCGATAAATTTAATTTCCTTGAAAAACATTATCATTTTTAGAAAATGAGAATATATTGAGGTTTCTTAGATCATCATATAATGAAAATGTTTTTTCAACACCTTATATTGTTCATTCCATGGTTATTTTTTATTCATTATTTTCAGGTTATCTATATTTTGATTAAAATTGATAAAATCATGTTTCATTATCTATTTTGACCCCATTATAACCAGAATGAGTGTAGAGAAATCCTTTGAATAATTGGGATATTTATTATAGTTTTCTATATCCTTTTGTTGAATGGACTAACCAAACCTATTACCAAGAGGTGGTTGTTCAAACATATGTAACATTTCTTCTAGTTTGATTAAAATTTTCAAATCCATATATTAATCAAGGAAGTTTCTATGAATATATTTTTTTAGAATGATCTTCAAGTAATGATTGATGATAATTCCATTTAACTAAAACTCATAATTTTATCTCATGAATATCATGTATTATATATTTTCATTAATGAATTTAAATTAAAGTTCTCCTACTAAAAATGGTACCCCTATTTATCATATCCATTCATTGACCCATGATCTATATTCTATTATGTAACGAGTCTTCTTTATCATTTATCTCACCACAAAGTTATTTTAGTAGATAATCATCCCAATAAAAAATAATGAGACAATAATATAGTTAATTGGATATCCATTTATCCTTGTCCATTATATGTATACACTAAACTATATTACTCTAATAACCTTGTCCAATCTTGATCTCCCAACAAGTGTACCCCAAAGACAAAAAAAGATAATAAAGGATAATCTAGGAGAACCCATCCATAAAATAAACCACACAGTATAATAATCTAAATTCAATCATTACATAACTTCCTTACAAAATATAGTCCAGGGGAACCGAAATTTAGCTTGGCCTACCAAGTTAGAAGATTGAGGTCTTGAAAAGTATCAGTTTGTAAGGAATATCACATTTAGTATTTCAATGGCGTTATCCTCAAAAAATTAATATGCATCATGTGCATATTAAATTCAAAACCATTATAACTTATTTAATATTTATCGTATCATTTTTAATTTCCTTTTATGTAATAATTCTTCTAACTATTTAGTTTAGGATCCCTTATTAAAACCATAAAATCAATGGGTTCACACCACATTAATGTGTATCTATTTAAACAACCCACAATTCGATGTTAATTTCCCAAAAAAATAGAATTCTCATATATTTATACATAATCAAAGGAATAAACTTCATAAATAATGTGAATGATTCATGTAAAGGAATAGATACATATGATATTGAAAATTTCCACATGATTATGCTCGATGAAATAATTATCCAACCCCATTCACCTTCATATCCAATGAAATGCTCCATAAATGTAGGTGGTCTGAACTTAAGTCCCTCTATACCCGGAGACTTTACTAATGATATAATTAAATTTATGAAAACTCATTCACATCATATGCACAAACAATTCCCAATAAATGTTATAATGATCATAAACTCATTTATAAACCAAGGTCAACGTAGTTAAATACTAAAACAATTTAAATCAAACCTAGAGGGATATGAAAGGATTTATTCTAAGAGTTTTTTTCTTATAAAATTGGAAAAAAAATATTAAAATTTCATAAGGAATATTATAAGCATGAATATTCATGAAAATATAATTATTAAATAAAAAATCTAATAATTTTTGAAATAAAAAAAATTGATGAACTATTCATAAATAAAATCTAATTATAACCATTTTAAAATTTATCAAGAATATAATTTTTTTATTCATTTCATTGTGAAATACCTCATATTTTATATTAAACAAAATTTATATGATATTTCTTGAACTATAATTATTTTTATATTCAATATATATTATATAAACATTTTATATAATCTAAATATCATATATATTGTTATTTATATCCACATTTTAAATCACCTTTTAAATTTTCATAATAACCCATTTATATTTATGTCATAAGGCATAAAATTTAATATTTCAAAACGGAAATTTAAAGGATTAATATTTCATATTTGGTAATAAAGTATCAAAAAAATTATTTAATTAATTATAAAAAATTTATAAATAATTAATTAAATAATTACATCCATAGAAATTATATATTCCCAAAATCTATTTTAATATGATTTATTAAAAATATAACACCATTAAAATCATTAAATATGAAAAAGTAATAATTTTTGGTTTACACATATGAAAGACCCCTACTCTACACAATTGTATGCCCTTTTACCCATATGTAGACACTCGGCATAGGGGTTGGTGGGGATTTAAATAAAATTTGTAAAATAAAATTTTACCATTACACATCTCTATATCATTGTGTAATAGTAATATATAGAATACCCATACAAAAATCCCATTCTTAAAGGAGTTCCATTTAAAAATAACTATTTATAAGTGTTTTCATTATTTTTCATATGTTGTATAAAGGTAAATATCATAGGCCTTTAGATAACATCTTTTAAATTTAGCCGTAAGGCTAAAAGTGTTGATGACCCTTATATAAACCCCTTCAGTTAAATAAACTACCTATATGCAACATGTTTATTTAAAGATAATTAGTGATTTCACCCTTACAAAGACAATCTATATAGTGTTATCACATAAGGATAAAGGAAAAACTACCTTTATAAAACATTATACATAGTTGTCCAAGGGTATTACCTTTGTGAAACTAATTTTTTATAATGGTAACACTGAGGTTACCCTTATGCAGGCCATCTATTTAAGGTTATTACCTTTACATGTCAAACCTGTGTAATGTTAAATAATATTTTAACCTTTAATATCTCACATAATGGTTTGTAATCCGTTTCATGTTTTATTAAAACACATTATTTCATTTTTATTTGAAAATATTTGATAAAACCACATAAAATTTATGAATAAAATAAATTGAATACCCTGTACGGATTTTTTATTAACATCATATGATCATAAATATTATAATACAATCTAAAACCATATGAGATATATGACAATGAATAATAACATGTATGTACAATGAATATCAGAGATCATGTAAAGACAAGAGCAGCGTCAATTATCTTCTTCCTTTAATGATGTGTTCTTGTGGAAATTCACTAAAAACAATGAAACAAATTCACTCTACCATTGATTGGAGGACACTGGATAGTGGATCACAGAATGATTCATGAGAAAATATTGATAATAAACAGTAGGTAGTCACTTCGTTTGTGAAATGATAAATTGTATTACGAGAGGACGATGGATTGTAATATCTACCACACCTAAAATAAGAGCGTATCAATGTCTTATATATTCAATGATTAAGTCTCCTCGCATAATATATATTTCAGACTATTAGGAATAATTCATTGATTTTTTTCAATGAAATTAATGCAATGTCTTTATTCACTCACATATAACTATAATAGGTAAAAAACATTCAAGATAAATAATTATAAATATATATCACATGTATAATTTATTCTTATGAATCTCATACAAAATAAATAGATATCATATATATTTAATTATATATTATGAATAACATACATGAAATAAAAAATTAATTATATATATAATTAAATTTTCACCATATATATAATATCGTATTATATATATATATATATCGCAAGCATTGTATTCTTGTGTACATGAATATATATTTTTAGTTCACATCCACCACTAAAATTCAAATACCAGAAACCCTATGAAGAGGGGGAGTAAAAAATAGATAAAAAACATTTTGGCTGAAGAATAACATGTCCAAACACATTAGAAAATTTAAATTAGGATACCAGACACATTGAAGAAGGATGAGGTAGTTGATCATATTCCCATCTAAAAAGAAGAAGATGGTGATGGATATCATAGAATAAGGGGAAGTATAAGAGGCTAGCCAATGAAGTTACGGAATACATTGAGTTATGAAATACACCTATACAAATAGGATACACATTTTTATTATATCACTTTCATTCTTGTTGGGTCCACACAAAGATACTTGTGATTTTGGAAATGATAAAAACCTTATAAGTAAACGGTATCCACAACATAATGACTGGGATTGATATACATATTAGGAGTAACCATTGAGGAGTAGTTAGTAATCCCTCTCATAGTGAGGAGTGGAACATTAAAGATATTAATCTCACCCAAATAATAGAGGGAGACTATAACCTTGGTAGCTATATTTGAAAACATATATGAATAGTTTATTTTTTGTTAAAAATTCTATTAATCAATAAAATAAAAATATTAGATTTTAATTGAAATTATTAATAATTATTAATTTATAGTTACTTAGAAAATTTAATTTTTTATTATATAAATCTGATGTGATAAAAAACTACAGTTGGCTTTATCTTAGGATACTCAAGTAGATAATAGGATAGTGCTTGGGGTATATTATTTTAATAGGGGAATAAAGATTTAAATGTTGGTTAATGGAAAAATTGGGTATAAATTCTAAATAAATTTCCATTTTTTGATATTACCATTAAATAAAATATTTATGAGGAATTAAAAATAGTAAATATCTCATTTCTAATTTATGAAATTATGATGAAAAGTTATGGATTCTAATCCTTAATATTTTCATCTTCCTTCCAATCATGGTCAATTCACACTCTATTTAATTTATTTTTTCAAGAAACAAAAGGTAATATCATATATTTTTATTTATTAACATATCCTTATACCCTTATATAATATTGATAGTAAATAATAAGAGGTTTATTTATTATATAATAGTGTTTAATATATAAAATTTTGGGTGTAGGTAGTCTTTATTTTATATACATCATAGCATTTCAAATCAACCATTACTACTTTAACAATAGATACGAGACAGTGATGAGAGTATGTGGTCTAGATACTCTTTTATATTTGTGAAATTTACAATATTTATTATCTAGAGTCTTTATTTTCTTAATTATATGGACGTAAAAGTGTTAAATAATTATTAATAATTATAATGATAACATCTTCCATGGTTAAATGGAATGGATTATGTAACATGAATTGGGAAGGGTCTCTTTCACCAATATAGGAAGAAATATATACCTATAAAAATGGAATTTAAAATGAAATCACTCACAATAAAATAAGTATAAGATGTAATAATAGAAGTGGTCTTGACTTATGAGTCTTCTATTTAATTTTAACTAATTTAATTAATTTATATTAAATTTCTAATTAGGAATTTATTTTTTTTATATGAAATCATCATCACTTGTCCATGAATCATTTAAATGGTTCATTACTAGGATTATTAGTTTTTTGATTTATTTTGAAATAAATATTTTTGATTTTATTATAAGGATTTATGAAATGTCACTTTGGTGAAATATTATCATTTCTCTTAACTTTTTCTAGTGATGGTGAATTTTTTTATTTATTATCACTCTGATGATTAAGCATTAATGAGATGACCTATTATTATTCATTTAGTGTTTTCTAATATGATGTTAACCATAGTAATTTATAATTATAATAATGGGATACTAATATTTTTATATAGGATGATTTTTCACCTAGGTATTATGTAACATATCATGCTTTTGAAGTTAAATAAATATGATTTTCGGGAATAATAAAATGATGATTCTGCAAATTAATTTTTATGGATTGATAATACAAATTAAATGTTACTTAAAAAATTTATATAAGTAAATATATATTTAAAATGAAATTTTTGAGGTATTATTTTGTGTTTTGGAGGTTTTGGGTAAATTTGACATCGTTGAAATTATAAAAAAAACATAAAATAAAAAAAGAGATAAGGCATAACAATTTGGATGATTTTGATGATATACCCTTTTGATGGATGGTTGAGACAATTCCACTATATCTACAGATAATTCCAAGTAATATTTTAGGTAAATTTATTTATATAATTTCTAGTGGATATAGATAAATATTAATAGATAAAAACCCAATGAGAAATAAATTTATATATAAAATAGTTTTCCATATGAAATAAATTTTCTATAATTTCCATTTTGACACCTATATCAATATAAAACTTCATATCTTATCATTCACACCATGTAAATTTATTTCTCCTCTAAAATCCTATATATATATATTTATTTATATCAAATTTTATCAACTTCAAATTTAGAGTGATTATTGGGAGATCACTCTATTGTTTGGACTATAAAAATATCAAGATCCACACATATCATAACCATATATCACATGGAGAATTATTTCCAAACCACTCTTCTCTTATATCATGTACCTCTAATATACATTTTTTCAATTCTCACCTCTATCATTAATCATCAATGAGTCCCAATTGCGAAATAATAATGTATTTATATTTTAACAACCATGACTTTTTTGAAAATATCTACTGATTTCAATTTTCTATGAATCTACTTCATGTTTAAAATCCAATCCTATAAAAATAATATTATAATAATATATATAACTAAATAGTATTATTAATATAATGAAATACAATATTGTTTTCAACACTTATATAACTCTAACTATTACTAAATAATACATTCACCCCTTGTTCAATGTTTGACTCCTTTAGAAAAATCCTCCCCATCTCAGTTTTTAATAACATCTATAAGAATAACATATTCAACATCTATAGTACATAGTTAAATAGTATTATATAATTTTGATACCAAACTAATAGTTGTACAACCAAAAATATAAACATAACTCTTTATTCTACTTCTATTATCACTATCACCACCTAGGTCAACATCATTATATCATAGTAAAAGAATCAATGCATTAAAGTAAATATACATGTCATTTCAACTCCTCATGTATCTCAACACCTACTTTATAGCCTCCTAGTGATTACTTATTATATTTTGAAATTCCCATATTGAAAACTCTTAATACATACATTATTTTATGTCAGTTCCAATTGGGGAATACATCGAACACTCTATTGTTGAATCATTGTCAATTTCTTCCATGGATATATTTTCATTATTAAATATTCTTTAATTTTCCCCCAAGAATGTGAAATGACCTATAAGGGGAATAGAAACTAGTTTTTCCTCCGTAATATTTAACCTAACCAATACCTTCTCAAGATAGTATATTATTTATGAAATTAATTTTATAGAGACATTGTCTAAAATGAGGTTCATCCTAAGAATCTTATATCATTTTTTTGGGTCATTAATAACAAATTTAGTTTATAATTTCTTCTTAAACTCATTAATCCTATACTAATTGGGAATCATAATAACAATGTCATACATATATAATAATAGTATTGTATAAAAATTACCAAACTACTTGAAATAGAAACAATAATCCATGTTGAATCTATCATATTAATCTTTCCCATGAATAATTCAAATTTCATATTCCAAAACCTAAATTTCTTCTTTAACCCATATATACTATTATTTAATTTTTTAATAGGATTTTATTTTATAGACTCTTCAAACCATTATAGTTTCACCATATATATATATATCTATCTATCTTTAATTTTCCATGAATAATTTTAGACTTTTAATCTATTTGTTGTTTGTTTAATCCATCTATAACAAAAACATTGATAATAACTTGAAAATTTATGAGCTTAACAATGATAAAATTACTGTAATTAAATACCTAATTATTTAAAAATACATCAAAAGTAATTTCACATTTTTATTTTTATCTTTATCATATTGGTCTTTGAAATTTTGAAACTATTTATTTTGTAATTATTTTTAACATGTGGTGTTGATATAATTGATTAGGTTTTATTATCATGAAATAGTGAAATTTTACCCTTGATTCCCATCCCTAACATTTTTTAATCATTTACTATAATTTCTTATTAAATCTCTATGTTCCTCTTTTTCACTTTTAAGTAAATAATATCAATTAGGTTCATATCATTTTTGAAATCATTGTACTCTAGTTGGACTCATAAGAGGAATATCAATTTTTTTCTAATAGGTTGTATAAATTATATCATCCTTAAATAATACTTCAATATTAATGTAATGACCCCCTCCATGGGTACCCCTCCTAGGCTAGTAGTGAACATTGGTGTGATCATTGAAGCTTTCCACCAACCTGCCATGAGTTGGTGACTAGAACCAATGGTATATATTGATTTAATATGAAAGGAATTACGCTCAATATATCAATGTAAATAAAAAAACTTACAAATAAACATCATAAAACAATTAAAAAATCATAATACACAAAATTTTATTCAAGTGTAAACAAATTAAAATAGAAGTAAAAAAATCTAGGTTGTGACCATGAGCTCTAGTGGCTTATAAAAAATCCCCAAAATCTAGAAACATATAGATCAAAAATTTACTCATGATGAATGACCTATGAATATATTTATATTAGTGTGATAAAATACTTATATTCAACATGACCATCTCCAAAACATTGGATGAAAATTTAAAAAAAATAATTACTTGCTGAATAAAAAGGTAAAATAAATTCATTAATTAAATCAAATGAACTATATCCCAAAATCACCACGGATCCCTCCCCATGTAACACAAAAATAGTTAACATAAAAAAATGCATGTATAGAAGATATATTCCATGATTCTACTTTCCCACAAAACTATCATTTGTACACCCTACCATATAACATCATATATATCCCATCCCCTATATAATCCATATTACACATGAGTAAAAAAATTTCATAATTGATCGTAATCTCATACTTTACCTCTGTGAAACTCATCATAAGAACATCATCATAAAATACATATAATCACATTGTAAAATAGAGATCCATCAAAATGTTATATTAATATAGATTATAAATTAAGTTGTTATATCCTATATGTGAATATACAATTAATAAATGTATATGCTACAAAATTAGGCTTCCATATCCTAAATATACTTTTATGACATTACTAAGTGTAACTACAACTCATATAAGAACATAGCCTATAATTATTAGACACCAAAACCTAGGTAATCCTAAATATCATTATATGATTTGTGTAATGTGTGGGGTTGGGGGAGTAGTAAGTCATATTAATCCTTAATAACCTAGATATAGGAAATTCACCTAGAACCCAAGGCCAGTATAGGTTTTGAATACCTGAATTGGCTATGGTGGTAAGCCTAAAAAATAATAAAACATAATGATAACACAACACATAAGTAATCCATGTGAAACAATCATACCCTAGGCTAAAACTATAAATTATTAAACACATAAAGACCTGTCTACCATTTCTAAGTACTTAGAATCCAAAATAATCCAATATAAAATCATAACGATTTGGTATGAACAATAATAATTTACTCTTTAATAAATAATTATCAATATAGTTCACCATTTACATAACAATAAATTCAAAATTAAAGTTCTAGATTTCCAACCATGCTATATGAGGATTTAATCTGGCCATTAAATGATTCACATTAAACATATAATTTTCATCACAAACACAAATTATATTAATCTAATTTACAATCCATTATCATTTAATAATTCTACGTATTCAATGATTAAATAAATATTATATCAAGTGATAGTAACACCCTAAATAGAATAAGCAATCAAAAATAACAATAAAAGTAAAAAAATCTAATGAATAATAAAAAAGTCACTAATGAGGGATACTAACATGACCCGACCATCCTAGAGTCATCCACATCATCCCATTTCCAATGATAATAATCCACTTCATGACCAGGTCAAACAAGACCAATCCCTACCATTTAATCTAAAAATGAAAAGTTCCTATAAATTCATTATAAGGGATATATAATTCTAAGGTATATACGAGGTGTAAATTTATATTATCATCACAATAATATCAACTCCATATCAGGGACACATCATTGAATCATTAAATCTTATAAAAACCATGGTTGTGACTAAAAACCCTAATATTTAACTCTATTATTATATGGTTTTGTTAACATGATTATTAAATGATTAATTGTGCATATATTTCAAAAAAATAATTAAAGATAATAATAACTATAATAAGTAAATAGACATGATCAAGGAAATGATTTATCTTCCTAAACTATTCTAAAGTAAGAACATAATGTTTAATGAATTTATTTGGCATCATCTTCCAAATCATACCATTATTTAATTTTTTCATATATTTCTACATTTAGAGTATGATTTGGAAGCATAGATAATCAAAGAATCAAGATTTTACACTACATATTAAACCACATGAAGAATCCATAATGATGAAATCCACAATCATAAGAAAATAATATCACCATTTAAATATTTTAAATTTTTTGGTTTGATTGTATAGAGTCATTATCATAACCTTAACTATTCGCCCATTAGATATAAGGGTTTTTAATACCACACTTACTCATCAATAAAAGAAAGATCACGAATCCCATACTTAGATAATTTTTTTTTCGGAACAACACCCAATAATAGATGAATACATAATCAATCAATTCCAAAAATAGTAGAAACCACCCCAAAACCAAACAAAAATAAACCATCATAAAAAACACTCGAAAACTGAATCAAAACAAGAAATACCACACCATTATTTCCACTTTGACGGAAGAGATTAAGAGTTACAGACCAAAGGTGTGAAAAAGGATATCTTGGATATAGATAGATAAATTACCTTAATCTATAAGGTTTTAATCCATAAGAAGATGACTAAAAGGGGACTAAGGGGTCCAGGGTCGACTTGGGTTTGAAATAAAGACTGTTAAAAAACAAAATTATGGATGATTTACCCTATATTTTAATTCTAATTCAATGATCCTCCACCATTATGTGGAAACATTAACCACAACTATGGTATACTTGGTCACACTACGTTAATCACCACTCTGTCTAGTGTCCCCTAGTATGGAATTAACAAAGAATGGGGTGTTCCCCATAGGTAAGCTAGTGTGAGTGGAGTCTGGTGGTAAATAATTGTTTGGATTAAACATACATCAGTAATTTACCCATGTATTTCGTAAATTATTAGATCATATTACTTTAGTTCATAATTTTTATCCCATGATACTAGATGATACTCTCTACCAAACTCCCTTCTCTTATATTCGGTAACTCGATTGGCATATATGGACCAATGATTTGTTTTTACTATTTGCCTATTTTATTTCATGGAGATGTGGTACCTTAGGACTTTTTTATTTTTCATTAATATTATATTATTTTATTAATGTTTTTAGAAGGATATTTGAAAACATTATTTAAAAATAATTTTTTAAAAATTGGATTTAAACAGGGTTCTTTAATAAAGAAGGAATTTACAGATTGAATTTTTTCAAAGTGATTTTTTTATTTAAATAAAAATAAATTAATGTTTATAAAATTTTCATTAATGTGATGTTGAATTTTTATATACTTATATATGTAAAATTTATATTATAAATATATTTTATACTAGCTTGAATAAAATTTCATTTTAAATGCAAAAAAAATCCTTGGTTAGATCCAAATGATCCTTGTTTCACTCAAACATCGAATACACCATTCAGTGTATGTATTTATTATATTTATTTTAATAAATGAAATAATTTTCCTCCTTTAAGCTTCAATAATTCACATTTTGTTAGTGATTTTCACTTTAGTTAGGGGTGTGTGGCCTTAGGTCACAAGGATGGTGGTCAATCTAGTTCGATTTATTTTATTTTAGAAATATATTTTAATTGTCCATGAAAACTCAAATAACTTTTGTTTTTTTTATTTGATTCATTTTAATTTTAATTCCTTGTATAGATTTATTGATTTATTCATGATGAATTTTTTTAGTTGATTGTCATTATTGAACTAATTACTTTATATATGGGTGTCAGATATCCAGATAATTCATGTCAGATTACTAAGATGAGTTAATGAAATGAAAATTATTTTTCAGGTGAAATCATTCCCAATTAAGAATTCTTTATACATAGAACTATTTTGTAGCCTTAAGTCATCAGGAACACACCTCGTTCAATTATAATGACCAGTAAGATTCCCAATTTTGTGGTGACCTATTTATGTTCGTTATAAAATGGTATTAGAACATCCTATTACTATTTAGGGTGTCTCTTAGTCGAAAAGAGACCGGTATCTTTGATGGGACTTTTTTAAAGTTTGTGGGGAAGTTCCTAACTAGAAATTAATTTCATAAAAACTCATGTTTACCTAGGTATTTGGGATTATAATATATATTTTTATTTCTTTATTGAGTATCATTGAGGGATATTTATTTTTAATTACTATATTTTTATCCATGATGATTATATTAGTGATTCTATGGGTCACCATTTGTTTCAAAGGTGATTGTAGTAAAGGTTTCATGGAAACAAATTTATCCCACATAGATTATTAAAACTTTTATAGATCATGTAGATAATATCTGTGCTATTTTAGAGCTTGTTTCATGGCGTTTGCATGGTTTACTAGAACATGTTTCCAAAATATTCATGATAATTGTTTCTCATCTATAATTTTTGTTTTCGTCCCTTTTGTTATGATATGATACCAATTCTTCCTATAATTGTAATAATTTAAAATGAGGTGGTTTTTATCAGATTGATATGGTTTTAGTTTACCTTTATGGTTTTTTTCATTCCGTGAAGGTCTATTGTTGGTTTTTTTAATTTTTATATTTTGGAAGAAATTGTGGAATTTATAAATTGTTTCTATTTTTTTTAACCTCAGGGGATTTTTTATACTTGATATTTAGATTACATTAAACGTTAAATAATATTAATGGAAATTATAATGTATTTGTGGTTGAAAATTGTTTTTTTTTACTTATATGATTTCATTTTTTGTTTTAAAATATCTTGAAATTATTTATAGTTGTTTTTTTAAATAAATTTTGAATATTTGATGGGATGTGGGAAAAATAATATGTAATCTCTTGATTTTATAAATGAATTGAATAAGTGTATGTAAGTGGGATTTAACTAGAGTTTTTGGATAGGATGTATTGTTTTTGAAGTAAAATTTGGAAGATAGCATGATTATTCATAGAAGATGGGTTTTTTTCAAGGGTTGTGTAAATTTTTGAAAATGTAATTATATATTTGTTTGTTTATATGAGTATTTTACTTGATTTTTCATTGATTAATGATGGAATTGTGTGATCTGGTTTACAGAACATGAACTAATTTAGGTTAATGTATTTTGTATTTATTATATGCCTCCTGGGTTTCTACGAAAAAGAGTATGAAATTATTTTAGTGGTATATCTTTCTGGGTGGTTCTCCTCCTGATTTAGTAGAGGTTATCTACAAATTAACTCAACCCAAAATCAAGGTAGAGTTGTGGATTTAAAATCTTCCCATCCCTCTGACCCCATCAATGAAATCATCAATTATAGGGGACATCACCCTAATCATGGATATTTTTTGGTTCAAGATGGCTTATCATCTTATTGGGAGGTGGTTTCATCACAAGGTATGATTGAAAATAAAAAACTAGAGGTGGTGAATTATCATTTTTAAAAACAATTAATTTTCTTCCTCTTCAAGTATTATGTTGATCGGTTGTTCATAATACGAATGAATTAAATTATTAGAGTAATGGAAATATAAAATATATGAAATAAAGTAGGAATAATGTATATAAATTTATCAGTATTTTAACTTTTACCAATGAATGAGTTAACACATTATAAATTAAAAAAATTGAGAATTATTTAGAAAAACCAAATTCTCCAATAAAAGGGTATTATTTAAACAACACATTTAATAGAAATTGTATGGTGGATCTATCAACAATATCCAAGGTATCCATGAAATTAAACTATTTGTATGGTTTCCCAAATTTTATTCCTATCAAAATTTATATCTTCTTATCCATATAAGACATCAAAAAAACCATTCAGTAGTAGCTCACATACAAATAAAGGAAGTACTTTTGATCTGTAAAAATAACCATGGAAACCCTTAATTAGATTATAGAAATTTAATTTTTCATCAATCCCTATAAGTTAATAATAATGTTTCATAAGGATAAGAGAAGTTACAATATAAATTTATATGATCTTTACAATTAAAATCTTACAAGGGTATTTCATAATTGGAACACTAAGAAGGAAAATGATTAAACTGATCAAAATAACTCCCAATAATAAGAAATTATAAATATAAAAAGTTAATATAAACCATTATAATGACAAATCCATATGATCATTCATCATATATTTTTTTATTTTTAATGTGTGGATTTATTTATATGTTTCATAGTATATAACTCCAATCACAAAATTCTGAAAAACATGGAGTCGTCTATGAATATATCTGTAGAAACTTCTTCATATACCAATTAACTCATCATTTTTATTTGTATAAATGAGTTGAGTAAGAACCACTATAATGATTTTAAATTTTATAGAATTAATATGACCTGAAACATCATATCACCATATTTTCATAAAACAACATTAGTTATTCGGTTTTTCAGTTATCAAAATTTCACTATGCTTAAGAAAAAAACATATAAAAAAATGTCATGTTATGTCATATTTATATAAATTGTATTATGATTTCAAAAATAAATAAATATGTGAGTCATTTAATCAATAATCATGCTCTTTTTGGAAAACATAAGATGTGAAATAAAATTAAAAGAGAATAAATAAAATTATTAATAAATATCCATATAATATTCTTTATATAGAAATTATCTCCTCTTTAAGGTGAAAATTAAATAAAATTTATTTGAAGAAACTAATTTAATTTAAATTCAGTTGAAAAAAATTATAAAAATTTAATATAGAAGATAGTAAATAATTTCAAAAATCTATCCTACTTATTAATTATCAAAAGGAAATATGGAAGACATATAAATACAATCAGAAATTAGAAATTTATTTCTATTTGAGAGTTATCTGATAATATGTTTTGGATTCTTTAGAAAACTATATGGTCTTCAGATATACAATCAAAATATTTTTATCTATGTTGATGTAATCCTATTTTTGTAATCCGATTCTATTTACACAATTAATTTCTGTATCAAAAAATCATCTTATAAAGCTAGTTTATGTAAAACATCAATTTCAACATAATTCATAAGTATCTTATCAAGAAATTCCATATACTAATAGACATTATTGTTCATTAGAATACTTTGACATTCACTTTTTTACCAACAATTAGATAGGGTGATTAAACTACAGCTGATACACATACTACTTTTGAAAGAAAAACTATAAGCTTCACAGATGGTCTTCTTAGTTTCCTTGGATAAGATATTATAAAGATAATATTGATGAGAAAAATTTTATTACGGAAAATGATATACATAAAAACATTAGTGTTAAAATAATAGAGAATATAGTGATATTATAGGATTTTAAGACTACTCTTATCCAAAAAGTTTTCATTTAATATATTAGTGGTTCTCAAAGACTTGAAAAATTATAAATTCTCAAAAAATATGTCATAATGATTGTATTAAGAATTAAATTTATTATTTATCTAAATGATCGAAAATCCTCCTTTTTGAAGTTAAATTGAAATTCCCCCATATATATTAACTAACTAAATTTATGAATTTTGAATATCTCCCCTATTTTAAAAATTAAGTTAAAAGGTATAGTAAAATGCATATTTGAAAAGATTAAAACACTCAAATGTTTTCTTGAAAAAATATATGATGATATTCACTTTTTAAGGATGGTCCATGGAGAATTTTATGAATAAATGTAACTTAAAAAAACAAAAATATTAACAAAAAACATAGATATGTTAGAAAACTTTATATGTCTAAAAGCATATAGGTTTGAAAAATAGATAAGTTTGGAATACTTATTTGTTTGGAGAAAAAATAATTTGGGAAAATAAATAAAATTTAAAAACATAAATTTTTGAGAATTAGAAATGTTTTAGAAACATATAATTTTGAAAAACGCATTATTTTTTAAAAAATAAATATCTTTGACAATTGAAATGTTTGGGAAACACAAAATTTTGTCCCTTTCAGATATAATATTTTAAATTTAAGGAGATAGATGAGACAAGAATTTTATATATGACCAATTATGGTCAATAATTCCCAACATCTATTTATTATATCTGAATCTATTAATAATAATAGTTTTTGTGTGATTATTAGCATTCTTGTTTTCAATTTCAATAAATTTGAGAAGAATATCTATTTTCTGTGTCACGTCCATAATGAAATGGTGTCTTATATCTATATCCTTCCCACATGAGTGATGATATAGTATTTTATAAATTGAAATACAACAGAAATTTTCACAAATAATTATATTTTGATTAAAACAAAATCCAATATCTATGAGTGTGTGTTGCTTCCACAGCACTATAAAACTACTTCTATATGCTACATATTCTTCACCTCCATTGTAAATTTATATATATTATTTCTTCTTGCTAGACCATTAGACTAAATATTCTCTTGATAAATTAAATACCACTGATGGAGACTTTTATCTAACTAATATCCTCTAAAGTCTTTATCTGAGTTACATTTTAGAATAAAATAATTTTAGAAGAATAAAATTATACATTCTCTATAGTACCACTAAGGTTATAGAAAATGAATTTTACCACTTTATAAAGTGATTATTTTTTATTATATTGGAAACATAAACATAAACTTATGGAAAAATTATATCTAGATTATTTTTAGTAAAATATTGAAAAAAATTACTCATACTTTAATAATTTTTTATATCTACCAATTTATTGGTTTTATCCTACCAAGTTTGATGAAATTTTATACCAAAGTACTTTTGTTTGATGAATATTCACAACTAAACCATTTCATTAAATCATTTATACATATATCATGTTAAAATATTTCGTTTTATTTTTTTTGAAAAATATAAAAATAATAGAAAGATTTGAGTTATCCCATCATTCTCATATAAAACTCATTTTTCATAAGATTAGAAAACTTATTATAAATGTATTTTTGAAATGATCCTAAAATAATTCCATCAATATAAATTTTAAAAAAAAATCATTTTAAAATTTTATTTATGAAAACAAACAGATCACCACTTCCTTAAAAGAAGTTATTTTTGTAACAGCCCGAGATTTTATGAAAAATATTTTTTTTTATTTCACTAATGTCTTGTGTTGTACGCTACACCAAAAGGAGCTTTCACAACACGCATCCTTGACTTGCCTTGCATTACACGCAATCGCAACCTTCCTCGATAGCGTGTGTGGTACGTAATACTGAGTTTTACGAAACAATGATATGCTATTAAAATATTATTAAAACTAGCCGTTATGAATAGTAATAACCACTTTTTAAATTTTATAAATTTTAGCTCTCAAAATGGACTTCATTTTTGGATTCGGAGTATCGAATTTAGCCTAAGGTGAAATTTTGGTACTTTTCGGATAACTTTCATATTCTGATGAATAGTGAAAATTACTAAATTATAATTAAAAACAACTTTTTTAATCGAAATAATTAATAGTGATAAATCATTAATTTGAGTGGTTTTAAAGTATATTTAGAATATATTTTTACAATTTAATACAATGTTGGTCATTGGATGTAATTTCACATTTAAACTAGACATAAACAAGTGTCAATCTTTTGATAGATATTGTTTCTTAAAAACACGCTATTTGTTTTAACAGCGGGATTTAATTACAAAATTAATTAATGCAACTTTTATGTTATGAATTTGGTAAAATAGACTTCATTTTTGAATTCGGAATATGAAATATATCTTGGGATGAAATTTTGGCATTGTTCTGAAAAACATCAATTTTTGATGAATAGTGAAACTACTAAGTGGTAGTTAAAAAAACTGAATTTTTCATAAAACATAATTTTACCGCTTCTGTGAATGGAATTTCAAAAATCCAAGAGACACGGTTGATGTCAGTAAGTAAAATGTGGTTCAATGAGATGAAAATTATTTTTGGTGAATAGTAACTTTTTACTTTTATTTACCACGGTTAAAAGTAAATAGGGTAATTAAGGGTAAAAATGATATTATTATTACCCTAACACATGTCCTAATTCTATTAGACAAGTGTAATTCGACCAAAAACAAGCTTAGGAATAAAATATGACCATTTAGGCCCACTTGGATTAGATTAGGACATTTATTATTAATTTATTTAAAGAAGGGTTAAAATAGTTAAAAGCAAAGTTTAATAAGTAAATCATTTTTAATATGGGGTTCTACATAAGATAAATTCGATTGTAAATATTCATTAGAAAGATAAAAAAATTACTACATGATGGTATTTTATTTGTAATTTTTAAACATCAAATAATTTAATTTATTTATGACACAATGATGATGCAGTAATTATCTTATTAATGAAATATTGACATAATTGATGTTATAAACACCAAAATAAATATAATTTGAGACTTTTTATGAATTACAATAATTTTCTAGGTTACTATGATATATTAGTGTTGATTTAATCAACTTGGTTCGAACATATAATTCTGATATGACTTTCACAAAAATCATATATCAAATAGTGTCAAAATTGACACAAAATAGTTTTTAAATCAAATATTATATTATTAATTGTTATTTTATTCCTAAAAATCTAAGGTTCGGCAAAATGACTTAGATAAGGATATATATTTTAATAATAAACAATTTGGGGTTCGTTTGGCATGTTATAGTAAGTTTATTAACCATATAGTGAAAGAAACCAAAAAGACATGGTAAAAGTTAAATTATTTAACTTAGAGTTAAATCTAATTGATAAGGTTAAAATAATACCCTAAACTTGTCTAAATCTTATTGGTTGATAGGATTTCGACCCATCCCCACTTTATCTTCTAAATAAGACCCTTTGGAACCATTATAAACCGATTTTGACTTTAATATAAAATAATATTTTAAGATATTCCTAAGGTGCCCCTCTCCTGCCTTATAAAAGGACACCTCCTCCCCCTCCTCCTCACACCAATTTGAGCACTCAAGCTCGGACAAACCCTTCCAAAATCTCTTCTCCACTTCCCTAGAAACATCCTAGAGGTTCGGGTCTTCCTCAAAGACCAATTTTAGTGCCCTAAGAGGAGGTCTCAAAGAGGCACTTCAAAGAAGAGGTAATTACCGTTACCAATTCTTTCATCTTTATTTCTTCTTCCACTTCTTCTTCTTAGGTTGTTTCATTATGAAGTAATAACATCAGTATCACTCATATACTGATATGTTATTATAAGTATTAAACAACCCTATTTCACCATCTATCTATCCTACGGAAAAAGAAATCACCGCGCGTGCGTACGTACGGAATACCGTCTCCACGCCGTGGTGTAATCTATTTTCCACCACCACCATACATGGATGGGTATAATGGTGTAAAGAATAACTATACATAGTTATTACAACATCATATTGATTCTGATATATTTTATAATCCACTCCAATTCAATTCAATATTTATATGATATCATCGCTCGTGCGTACGTACGGACTACCGTCTCCACGACGCGATGAGATTCATTCTTAATGATTAACCATTCATGAATGATTATAAAGTATATATAATAAGTACTAATGAAATATATGACATAATAATGATACTGGATTTATGTATATATATATATGTATGTCATCTACTTACTTCCATTCAAGACAATAAGGAAAGAAAAACAGCGTTCATGCGTACGTACGGACTACCGTCTCCATGAACGGTGTTTTTCATTTTATCTATCTATTATACTGAATATATATGATATATAAATCAAATTTTATATTCTGGAAGTAAGTAAATCATGATATAAGTAATAATAATGTCATGAACAACAAGTCAAAACACCTACGATAAATGAAACGATTTTACCCAAAACGCTTCTTTAACATGGAATTTACAAAAGAACGGGTAATATAATGTCATAAGTGAACCATATATGATATCATAACAATGAATATGATTCTATAATAAGTCAATGACATTATTTAAATCATTATACAGGAGGTTCGGACACATACGAAGCAAATCGGACCTAAGGTAAGGGAAATATCACAATCTCATTTTTATCCGAGATTGTTCATTCGTAAGTATTTACTGGGGTGTATTTTATCATCCACATCCATGTTTACTCAATATGTAATATTATTTCCATCCACCTAAAATTGTTTAAATCCATTTTTACCCTTCGGTGAGTTTTTAGTAATACGTATGAAAGGAATCTTTTGTCGTTTTTCGTACGAGGTACTTTTTGACTTTTCCGACAAAAGTACGAAGAATGTTTTTTTTAACTTATACGGCACGAACGGATTTCTACTATTTTATAAAGCCTTATTTTCATGAAGCTTCCTCTAAAAGATTTCATGACTATTTTCAATAAAATCTCTTTCTTTTAAAATTGCATGATGTTTTGTGAAAAGAAATTGATTTTGAAGAAGAAAGGATATTTTCCTCAAGAATTCAATTCAAGTGTTTTATCAAAATTATTTTCTATCTAAGATAATAAAGGGTTCTGTTTCTATCCATATTTTTACATTGATTTGACTATGTTGTGATGGAATTATGTTTATGAATTCCTTTATCTTATATGAATTGATTTATGATGTCATGATGTTTCAAGAATCCCATTTTTGTTACATGTGTTATGCGATGATGTATGTTTTTTGATTATGTGGCACACATAAGAAAGGATTCATTATAAGATGGGTGGGACCTATATCTCCCTCCAATGCATTGGGTAAAGATTTTATATCTCATGAGATAGACAGGGCTGGAACGGTAGGTTATACCGGTTCAGTGAAACAGGACTGAAACGAGGGTTACTCGATTCAGAAAGGGACTTTGTCCACTAAGATAGTCTTGGCAATGAGTCTTGACTAACAAGAAATGATTTTCCATGATTATGTGTGCATGCCACAAAGTTTCAAGTTTTATGTTATGATTATGGGGATCTCATTTTCACTTCTATGATTTATCCCATGTTATGATATTATGAGCTCTTTTGCAGGTTAAGATTTCCAAAAGCTATGTTCTTATGTATATGATGTGATTGATATTTCTTTTGTTTACCCTTACTGAGCATTTGAGCTCACCCTTTTATGTTTTCTTTTCCCCAGGATATAAAGAAAGGTTTTTAGGTAAAAAAAAGGGAAGATCTTTATGGGAGATATTGAAGATCTTTCCCCACGATTAGAAGATTACGTTCTGAGTTTCCAAAGACACTAAACTATTACGATCCTTGTGTGTGTGTTTTCGTTATGTACTAAGTATTTCGCAAAAGTAATGTAATGTCCATGTACGATAAGCTTCGGGTCTCTATAGTTGGTATCAGAGGAAAGGTTTAGTCAACCTTTGGAAACTAGGATGCGAAAACGTTAGTGTGATCCCTAGGGATATTTCTAAGGTATGTCTAGGGATGTCCCTAGGGATAAGTATACGTATAGGTTATAGTAATAGAATTACGCTAACGATCGTAGAATTAAACCTAAGATGTTGGATATTGAAGGTACTCCCCCTTTATTATGTTGTTTTCCCTAGCATGATTTTTGCCTCTCACACTATTCTTTTTGGGTTTTAGACGATGGCTAGAACCCGAAGGAACAGTGTTGATCAATGCAATGGACAATGCAATGATTTCCCTCCTGAACAAACAAATGTTATGGGAGATGGAGTGCAAAATCTTATTGCTATACTTACACAAGCTATGAATCATTCTGGACTTCCAAATGAGCAGAGAAGGGAACAATATTCTATTGAGTCCTTCATGAGGCAACGTCCACCTTCTTTCAGTGGGTCTTCTGATCCACTTGTGGCTGAACAATGGATCAGTACTACTGAAAAGATATTTTCAGTTCTTCAATGTTATGAACATGATAAAGTCATCTTAGCAGTATATCGTTTGGAAGGTGAAACTGATCAATGGTGGAATCTTATCAAGAATACGAGGCCAAGAGATGAAATTCAGTCCATGGAATGGGACGAGTTCAAGAACCTGTTTTTCAGTAAGTACTTCCCTCATATTCTTCGAACAAAGATGGAGAAAGAGTTTCTTGAACTGAAGCAATGGGACGATGAATCTGTTGGTACCTATGAAGCAAATTTTACAAGACTTGCAACGTATGCTTCTGGAATTATCATCCAACCTGAAAGTAAAGTTGATCGATTTTTCAGTGGCTTAAAACCAAGTCTTCGAAGGGCATTAGCTATAAGAGACTTCAGTATCTATGAAGAAATTGTGCGTTGTGCTATCAAGGTAGAAATGGAAGTTGGTGTTACATATCCATCTCATGGTTTTGACAAGAAACGAAAGATGGAGTTCAAGGAGAAATCTCAGAATAATGGTGAAAAGAAGATGAATGTTTCCTTATGCACAAAGTGTGGAAAGAAGCATGGTGGAGATTGTCTTAAAGGGACTAGAAAATGTTTTAAGTGTGTAAAAGAAGGTCATCGAGCAGCTGAGTGTCGAAGTAATGGAAAAAGGGTTTCTAATGATGTGAATAAAGCAAACACTGCAGAGAACACACCACCAACACTTCAATGCTTCAAGTGCAAGGAAATGGGGCATTATGCTAATAATTGCCCTAATCCAAGGGTTAGTGATGATCAACATGAGCAACCACTGAAGGCAAAGGACAAAGGAAAATCACATGCGATCACTATTGGCAATGTTGAATATGACAACGATGTGGTGGAATGATTAAGTGTATATGTAATGGGATTCCAAAATAATGTTGTATCATTGAGTATTGCAATATTTATTGATGTGGTATTCAAAGTGATTGAGATATTTTTTGGAAATAAGATGATATGCGCATAATGAAGACGAGAAAATGAAATGTTTAATAGTATTCATGATCTCATGATTGATATAAGGACTAAGTGATATCATGGTTTGAGTATATAGAATTTTGAGGATTTTGGTATGTGGAAAGTGTTAACTTTTAACTGCACTCATGTTTTCACTAAGGTATTCAAGAGAATACACGATTAAGGACTTTGAATGTTTGGAATGTGACCAACAAGACATATCTTATGATATGTGGGGATCAACAACAGTATTAAATCTCTGGTAATCGTTGTCACTATATTATGAGAGTGGACTGCAGTATTATGTATAAGCCTAAAGATTAGACTGGATTATGTTGGACATAAGTTAGTATTGTTTAAGGATAGAAGATTTTCGATATTATTGATGGGATGTTATAGTAACGTAGTTTTAGAAAAAGGACAACCTGCAGGACGGGCGACAGCCCATCGCTTCGGACAAGGCTATAGGAATCGAACCCACAACCGAAGTGCGACTGGCCTTTATCGCCTACCACTGACCTACAGGAAGTCCCTGTTTAGTAGAAACTAGTGTTATTATATTAAGCAGTATGATATATGAAGTATAAGCCCATTTTAGGAACCATATATGATTAATCCCACTATAGATCGACTTATGTATATAAATTTTGCTAACCTTTTGAGACAGATGGAATGACCCGTCATTCTATCACATGATCTGCTAACACTTCACGATTAAAAAAATTCAACTTCATTTATTTAAGAGATGAAGTGGAAATTGTTAAAGGCACGAACAACAGTGAGATTGTACCAAAATAAAGTAAGTATTTATTCTAATTCAAATTCTTTAACTTTAGGGAAATGATCTTGAAAACCAAAAATGTTGTCCTAGTTCTCTTATACCTGATGAATCAGATGGTACCTTAGATCGTCACAAATTTATGGATTTGTGATTACTGACATTTCCATAGCCATGTTCTCTACCACTCTCCATCAAAACATTATTGTTAGATTTCTCTTCCATATCCATATTTTCACCTATGTGGAAACCCAGTGATTAGTTTATTTGGGTAATCGTTACATTTCATACTTTAGTTTTTAAAGCCAAGTTTTGGTATTCCTTTTTACGATGTGGGTTTCTATTAAAGAAACTTTCGAATAGTAAACCATTTATAACCCCGACGAATTTCGAGGGCGAAATTCATTTTAAGGGGGGTAGAATGTAACAGCCCGAGATTTTATGAAAAATATTTTTTTTAATTTCACTAATGTCTTGTGTTGTACGCTACACCAAAAGGAGCTTTCACAACACGCATCCTTGACTTGCCTTTCATTACACGCAATCGCAACCTTCCTCGATAGCGTGTGTGGTACATAATACTGAGTTTTACGAAACAATGATATGCTATTAAAATATTATTAAAACTAGCCGTTATGAATAGTAATAACCACTTTTTAAATTTTAGAAATTTTAGCTCTCAAAATGGACTTCATTTTTGGAATCGGAGTATCGAATTTAGCCTAAGGTTAAATTTTGGTACTTTTCGGATAACTTTCATATTCTTATGAATAGTGAAAATTACTAAATTATAATTAAAAACAACTTTTTTAATCGAAATAATTAATAGTGATAAATAATTAATTTGAGTGGTTTTAAAGTATATTTAGAATATATTTTTACAATTTAATACAATGTTGGTCATTGGATGTAATTTCACATTTAAACTAGACATAAACAAGTGTCAATCTTTTGATAGATATTGTTTCTTAAAAACACGCTATTTGTTTTAACAGTGGGATTTAATTACAAAATTAATTAATGCAAATTTTATGTTATGAATTTGGTAAAATAGACTTCTTTTTTGAATTCGGAATATGAAATATAGCTTGGGATGAAATTTTGGCATTGTTCTGAAAAACATCAATTTTTGATGAATAGTGAAACTACTAAGTGGTAGTTAAAAAAACTGAATTTTTCATAAAACTTAATTTTACCGCTTCTGTGAATGGAATTTCAAAAATCCGAGAGACACGGTTGATGTCAGTAAGTAAAATGTGGTTCAATGAGATGAAAATAATTTTTGGTGAATAGTAACTTTTTACTTTTATTTACCATGGTTAAAAGTAAATAGGGTAATTAAGGGTAAAAATGATATTATTATTACCCTAACACATGTCCTAATTCTATTGGACAAGTTTAATTCGACCAAAAACAAGCTTAGGAATAAAATATGACCATTTAGGCCCACTTGTATTAGATTAGGACATTTATTATTAATTTATTTAAAGAAGGGTTAAAATAGTTAAAATCAAAGTTTAATAAGTAAATCATTTTTAATATGGGGTTATACATAAGATAAATTCAATTGTAAATATTCATTAGAAAGCTAAAACAATTTACTACATGATGGTATTTTATTTGTAATTTTTAGATATCAAATAATTTAATTTATTTATGACACAATGATGATGCAGTAATTATCTTATTAATGAAATATTGACATAATTGATGTTATAAACACCAAAATAAATATAATTTGAGACTTTTTATGAATTACAATAATTTTATAGGTTACTATGATATATTAGTGTTGATTTAATAGACTTGGTTCGAACATATAATTCTGATATGACTTTCACAAAAATCATATATCAAATAGTGTCAAAATTGACACAAAATAGTTTTTAAATCAAATATTATATTATTAATTGTTATTTTATTCCTAAAAATCTAAGGTTCGGCAAAATGACTTAGATATGGATATATATTTTAATAATAAACAATTTGGGGTTCGTTTGGCATGTTATAGTAAGTGTATTAACCATATAGTGAAAGAAAACAAAAAGACATGGTAAAAGTTAAATTATTTAACTTAGAGTTAAATCTAATTGATAAGGTTAAAATAATACCCTAAACTTGTCTAAATCTTATTGGTTGATAGGATTTCTACCCATCCCCACTTTATCTTCTAAATAAGACCCTTTGGAACCATTATAAACCGATTTTGACTTTAATATAAAATAATATTTTAAGATATTCCTAAGGTGCCCCTCTCCTCCCTTATAAAAGGACACCTCCTCCCCCTCCTCCTCACACCAATTTGAGAACTCAAGCTCGGCCAAACCCTGCCAAAATTTCTTCTCCACTTCCCTAGAAACATCCTAGAGGTTCTGGTATTCCTCAAAGAACAATTTTAGTGCCCTAAGAGGAGGTCTCAAAGAGGCACTTCAAAGAAGAGGTAATTACCGTTACCAATTCTTTCATCTTTATTTCTTCTTCCACTTCTTCTTCTTAGGTTGTTTCATTATGAAGTAATAACATCAGTATCACTCATATACTGATATGTTATTATAAGTATGAAACAACCCTATTTCACCATCTATCTATCCTACGGAAAAAGAAATCACCGCGCGTGCGTACGTACGGAATACCGTCTCCACGCCGTGGTGTAATCTATTTTCCACCACCACCTTACATGGATGGGTATAATGGTGTAAATAATAACTATAAATAGTTATTACAACATCATATTGATTCTGATATATTGTATAATCCACTCCAATTCAATTCAATATTTATATGATATCATCGCTCGTGCGTACGTACGGACTACCGTCTCCACGACGCGATGAGATTCATTCTTAATGATTAACCATTAATGAATGATTATAAAGTATATATAATAAGTACTAATGAAATATATGACATAATAATGATACTGGATTTATGTATATATATATATGTATGTCATCTACTTACTTCCATTCAAGACAATAAGGAAAGAAAAACAGCGTTCATGCGTACGTACGGACTACCGTCTCCATGAACGGTGTTTTTCATTTTATCTATCTATTATACTGAATATATATGATATATAAATCAAATTTTATATTCTGGAAGTAAGTAAATCATGATATAATTAATAATAATGTCAAGAACAACAAGTCAAAACACCTACGATAAATGAAACGATTTTACCCAAAACGCTTCTTTAACATGGAATTTACAAAAGAACGGGTAATATAATGTCATAAGTGAACCATATATGATATCATAACAATGAATATGATTCTATAATAAGTCAATGACATTATGTAAATCATTATACAGGAGGTTCGGACACATACGAAGCAAATCGGACCTAAGGTAAGGGAAATATCACAATCTCATTTTTATCCGAGATTGTTCATTCGTAAGTATTTACTGGGGTGTATTTTATCATCCACATCCATGTTTACTCAATATGTAATATTATTTCCATCCACCTAAAATTGTTTAAATCCATTTTTACCCTTCGGTGAGTTTTTAGTAATACGTATGAAAGGAATCTTTTTTCGTTTTTCGTACGAGGTACTTTTTGACTTTTCCGACAAAAGTACGAAGAATGTTTTTTTTAACTTATACGGCACGAACGGATTTCTACTATTTTATAAAGCCTTATTTTCGTGAAGCTTCCTCTAAAAGATTTCATGACTATTTTCAATAAAATCTCTTTCTTTTAAAATTGCATGATGTTTTGTGAAAAGAAATTGATTTTGAAGAAGAAAGGATATTTTCCTCAAGAATTCAATTCAAGTGTTTTATCAAAATTATTTTCCATCTATGATAATAAAGGGTTCTGTTTCTATCCATATTTTTACATTGATTTGACTATGTTGTGATGGAATTATGTTTATGAATTCCTTTATCTTATATGAATTGATTTATGATGTCATGATGTTTCAAGAATCCCATTTTTGTTACATGTGTTATGCGATGATGTATGTTTTATGATTATGTGGCACACATAAGAAAGGATTCATTATAAGATGGGTGGGACCTATATCTCCCTCCAATGCATTGGGTAAAGATTTTATATCTCATGATATAGACAGGGCTGGAACGGTAGGTTATACCGGTTCAGTGAAACAGGACTGAAACGAGGGTTACTCGATTCAGAAAGGGACTTTGTCCACTAAGATAGTCTTGGCAATGAGTCTTGACTAACAAGAAATGATTTTCCATGATTATGTGTGCATGCCATAAAGTTTCAAGTTTTATGTTATGATTATGGGGATCTCATTTTCACTTCTATGATTTATCCCATGTTATGATATTATGAGCTCTTTTGTAGGTTAAGATTTCCAAAAGCTATGTTCTTATGTATATGATGTGATTGATATTTCTTTTGTTTACCCTTACTGAGCATTTGAGCTCACCCTTTTATGTTTTCTTTTCCCCAGGATATAATGAAAGGTTTTTAGGTAAAAAAAGGGAAGATCTTTATGGGAGATATTGAAGATCTTTCCCCACGATTAGAAGATTACGTTCCGAGTTTCCAAAGACACTAAACTATTACGATCCTTGTGTGTGTGTTTTCGTTATGTACTAAGTATTCCGAAAAAGTAATGTAATGTCCATGTACGATAAGCTTCGGGTCTCTACAATTTTTATGTAAAAATATAGTAACTCTATCATACCATACTCTTAAGAAATTTTTAAGTCCCTATAGTTTCATATAATGATTAATTAATTTATTCAAAAATACAATATATTCAAAACCATGAGTATGTTTAAAAAATAAACCTCTCAAAGATAATAATTTTAGAGAGATATTTTCACGTCTATTAGAAAGAAAGAAAAATCAAAATGAGCTGGAATGGATAAAAATATCCTGATAGATTCAAATATACCTGCTTGGGAAAAGGTTTCTATTCTAGATATTTATATCAATAGTTTATATATCATTAATACCGTAGTAAAATAATTTATCATGATAACATGAAACTATAATGTTCTAGATAAGTATATCATTCAATTTATTCAGGATGAAATACTGTAATATCTGTTATATTATTTAGTTATCTATATATTATTATTTCTTTGGAAATGAACATATAATGTTAGTTATCATCATGTAAATTAAAAAATACAATTTAAAATAAGTTACAGACAATAAATTTCATACCTTCCAATGTTTTTGAAACTCATAGAGTCGAGATAGTAGATTTCTATCCAGCCATTTAATTTTTATCAAGAGAAATTGTTAAAAAAAATGCAAAAATGCTTTATGGATATAGTAAATAGTTCACAATAATTGAATGAAAAGGCGTTATATTAAGAGAAAATCATTTAAAATATTATTATTATTATTATTATTCCTAAAGAATGTGAACCTAAAAGGACAACTTTTGTTGAAACCAAACATTTGAATAATTTATGTACAGATGAATAAATTAAAAACTAATTCATGATGAGCGAAAATATAGATGAGATGCTAAAAAACGGAAAATAAGAATAAAATTGTAATTACTTCTACCATAGGAATCCATATTCTGTTACCTATAATAATTGAGTTGACACATTAAAATATATCATTTCAAATAAGAAAATTAAGTATTAAGATCAATGTTATTGGGAGAGTATTAACAATGAACTTCAAATAATTAATAAATTAATAAATAAGCTTGTTTATAATTAAAATTTCTCTAATTTTCATTAAATACATATGATTTACATAGAATTAAATATAGATTATTCAAATGTTATAAGTTATGAATGTAATAAAGAAGGTCTTATCAAACCTGATTTTCCAAAACTAAGAAAGAAAATTTAAAAATCTAAGAATGTATTCTAGAGAAAATGGAAATAAACCCTTATAATATTTCAATACATTGAGGGATATTGAAAATGAAACATCATCATATAGTTCATCAAAATAAAGTAGAGTAGGAATCTATAAAATAGTTTTTTTCTATTAAAATATTCCAAGGAAGAAAAAATAATTCATGGAATAGGTAACTGTAGAATCCCATAGAAATTTATGTCTAGATTATAAATTCACATATAAGACTTAATATTATTATTCACCTTAAATAAAAGATGAAAATATAATCTATCAGATGTTAAAAAAGTTATTTCATCAAAATATGAAGAATCATTTTATATTAATGTTATAACAACTAGATATATGACAATTATGAATAAAACAAATAATAAACTAAAAAGTATCAATATGTTTACTAAATCAAAACTTATTGAACATAATTAAATTAATTTGAAATTAACATTAAAAATTTATAAATATTCAACTAAATTAGATTCAAAAACTATTTCTTGTATAAATTATGTAAATTATAATTTAGTTGATTAAAAATATTTTAATCAAAAGTAAGATATTATTATTTTTATTTTTCAATTTAAATTGAAATATTTTTTGATAAAAATTTATTTAACATTAATCTAGGTGAATAAAACTTTTAAAAATTATAAATAAATAACACCCTCTTAAATATGAAAATAAATTGGTTGTACTTATGATAAACCTTTTCTTAGTCAAACTATTATGTACCTAAAAATGGAGATTCTGTAATAAATTTCAAAGAGGAGGCCATTGAGTAAGAATTGTTCTCTAAAAAATGTTTAGTATTTTGGTTTTCCTAAATATTTTATTTTTTAATAACTAACATCTATACAAAATAAAAAATGTGGGCAGATGTGGGTTCTTAAAATTTTATTTTATAATGTAACTAGACCCAAACATGTATGGGTACCGTGAAAATAATATTATCTTATAACATAGTAAAAGCTGAGTACCAGACAAAAAAATTGTAAATAGATTTTGTTTTTTCTTAATTTACTTTTAAATAATTGTTTGATTTATAATATTTCAACAAATTAAATGGATGAAAATTTATTTTTTCGATAATACATATGGTAATTTGATATTTCCCACGTAAAAAAATGAATCACTGAGAGGGGAGGGGGAGAATTAGTGTTATATTTTTCCTTTTATGTTTCATTTCTTTTGAAGCAACCATCATATCTAGTTAAAGAGTTATAGCCATGTAGAAAAATAAACTCAACACACACCTATAGTAACACAATAACTACCAAGGTTCACTACACTACAAGAGTAGCAACATGCTTTATATGGTTTAGAAACAAACCAATACCATAGAGTCCACTTGGAAAAAATAATTTCTCTAGAATAAAATGAATGTGAAATGCCCTTACACTCCTGTAGAAATATGGTCAATGGTATAGTGATTTTTTTTATGTAGTATGAAATGATATAATACAATTTTTTATAAATAACATATTACAGTGTTCTTTGATCAACATTTCAAAAATATGGTCTTCAAAACAATTATTCACTTTGTTACCCAGCTGCATGTAAGAACTTCTTATGGTCCTTATAATGACACTCAATTTGATTTAACTATCCAATTCCCTAGTGTGAGTTATCAATAAAGAAAATATATGTCCGTCATTTTAATGAGAAACAAATAATCATAATTACTCTTTCATTGTCCCAAAATCATAGTCTGATTACTCAATCTGATTCCAGATACTATGAATATGACCTTATCTATTCACCTTTCCTTATTACATTAGAAAAAATTCTTCTAGAAAGTATACTCTAGAATCTTTTTCTCTCTATAATTGTAATGATTATCTGCACCCTCATTCACATTGTACTTATGTCTAGAATGTAACAAGTAATTCCTCTATTTATATGTGACCCAAAATAGTTTGGGTGGGATTTTTAAAATATTTCCATCTCCATAAAATTTCCCAAAATCTATAATTACATAGAATTAAATACAAATGATTAACTTATTCTAATCTTATCAACTCTTCTCGATCCTTATTTAATATTATAACAACTTCATCTAACATTAGACTTCCTAACATTTGTTCGTCTGATTTTGATTTCCATTCTGATTTCTTCATTACGATGTTACAAATAAAAATTTGATGAAATAGATAGATTATAAATATGTTTCTCAGACCATGTTACTCTATAAAAAATAAAAGTCTAATCTTCTCATTCCTATTTATTTATTATGATAAAGATATTATATTCTTCTTTATGATTCACTACACCAAGTAAAAAAACACATGAAGAAAAAAATTTGTTTTCATTATGATGTTTTGTACCAACTGATTAAAAAATATAAAACTAGTTCTTTAAACCTCAATCTCCTCCTGTAAAAACATCCAAAAGTATCTTCAAAAAGACACTTCTTCTTATTTTCTCCTCAAACTAATGTCCCTATATTCAATGATTTTATCGGTTACATCGTGATCCTTACATGTCAATTTCTACTTCATTATAATAATTTGTGTCTTCACTAATCTAATGATCACCATCAAATGGAGTCTGATAGATTATGACCCTAATCATAGAAACAATTAATAATTATTTTCTTTTATATTTACTAAATTGAAAAAAAACTCTTTAAAAATCATAGAAACAAAAAAAATAAACTAGAAATTTATCTTGATGAAAATGGATGACTAAATTGTTGATTAGAATATGGATTTCCTTTGTTGAGTTAATCGTAACAACCTATATCCTTTCCTTTTTCATTAGTCTGGACATCTCACAAGAGTAACTCTACCTCTGATGATCAATGGCACACCAAATCTGATAGACCAATATCTGCATCTTTGGCTTCAGAAACTATTTGTCTATTATAATTATGACAAAAATGAATTTACTTATCTTTTATGATTATGATTATCATTTGATTCTTTCTTGAAATATTTTAATATTTTTGGATTTTGGACTGTTTGAAAATCAGCATCTTCATGTAGTTATGTTTCTTAAAAACATCAAAGCCTTTAAACAATTCTGTGCCTTTTTATCTCACAGCGATGGGCTGAGATAAGATATTTTCAAATCTACAACCTTCATTATATACATAAAATTCTAGCTAGTGTCATGAATTCACCATGACATTGAATATGTTTAACAAAGAAATTAGAAACACTTGACTTATATTGGAATGTATTCTAACTTCCCATACTACCAAAATATTATTTATTTCTAATAATCCTAAATATGATTGAAAACAATCATTATCCCCCTTTATATCATCATTCTATAATTCCATGTTTTAAAGAATTATTATGATATTTATGAATTATGAAACAAAAAATCATTGTCATATTTTCTTCAAATCCAATAATACATTTTAGGGGAACCTCATTACGATCATCATTTCATTCCAAAACCATGGTGAGTCTGATGAACCTCTTCCTCTAGAAACCTCTTCTCATTCAAATAAACTATTTTAAGTACCATGAGTTTGATGTCCTAAATTCAATTATCAGTCTGATCACTAAGAAATAAAAAGTGAGCTGATTTATTTTATTTGATAAATCTAAAAAATCAAAAGATATGACTCTTATAATAACTTCTTCTGGCTTCCAAAAACATTCTCCATCCAACATGGTCCTAAAAATCATTCCAAATAAAATTTTTTTCAACCATGAACCATAAATCACTAATCATTGTATCCAATATATGGATTAGTTATCAAAAATTATAAGACTATGTGAGATAAATCATTATAGGAAATAATATTTATTGATAGAAACCACATGTTGTACAAAATTCCTTACACAAGAAACTTTGTCAATTTTTCATCACAACATTACTTCTTTTAATTTTCTTGTAATTGTTACCTTCAGCCACTCCAACAAATAGTTATAATAGTCAACACATTTACATATTCATATCACATCTTACCCATAACTCCCCATTTATAAAATCTTATTTTAATGTTTTTGCACATAATAAATTGATATATTAAGGAAGAAATAGCCCCCTTGGAAACACTATTTAGAACCATGATGAGAGATATGATAAAAACACATACCTCAACCTTGATTTGAAAAAGTTTTGATGCCCATGTTAAAATTCAATTTATTAAAATCATCATTCTATAATGGTTTTGTGAACATTTTAGCTACATATTCTGATGTACGAATATACTACAATTTCAATTCATTTTTCCTCACATTCTCTTTGATAAAAAGATAATTGATATCAATATGTTTTAAATAATATTGTTTCACTAGTTTCCTCACAATGTTGATTTCACATTGATTATAAAACACCAAGAGTAGGGGTAATGTCACATTAAGAAGTCAAAATTATAATTGATTCTTCAACCACATAGGTAACAGACTGGGTAGAAGCAACATTCAGAGATTCATACCTACTAAGAGTTACTGAATATTATTTATTTTTATACCAACTAGTACAAGATTTTCCTAGAATAAAAAATCCACCAGATTATGATCTTATATCATCAAAAATTTTTCTCAATCAGTATCTGAACACCCAAAAAATGTAAATACTTTCTAATATAAAAATCATGATTGTAAAATTCATTATGCCTTTTATATATCTTATTGTTATTTTCCCATAAAATAAATGTTATTCTTTCGGAGAAATTTGAAATCATTCACATAAGGTAACACCATACAAAATATCATGTATTTAATTATTCAAATACAAGAAACTTATAATCTACTTTTTTAACACTTTATGATCAACTTCCTTGACTTATCCATATTTTGAAAACATGTTTCCCACTAAAATCAGTGTGGAAACAAGTTTTTAATTTTTCATGCTGGACTTCTTAAGAAATTCCTTAGTATAATATTCTAGAGAAATAAAAATGTGTTAGTTCAATTATAATATTTGTAAACCAATAAAGTATTCCATTTCTCCCATAATGAACATCTCAAATAAAATTTTCATCTCTTTATAAATACTTTCAAAATTTATTTCATCATTCCTAGTGAAAATAATGTCAAAAACATAAACAATTATGATTATAGAAAGATACTAACATTATGTAATGTAATGATTTCTATTAACCCTTCCTTTCTTGACACACATCCCCCTCAAGAAAGTATCCAATTTTTTATACCATTCTCTCAAATAATGTTTTATCCTATAAATGAATTTATTCATCTTATTCAGATAACATTCATCTTTCCTAACAAATAATACCATATGATTGTTCAATGAAAACATACTCATCAATTTCCTCATTCATAAATACGAAATTAAAATCCATTTGAAATATTTAGTAACATCTATGGGTGTCAATAAAAAGAAATAATTGGTTTGTTTCTACCCTTTCCACTATAAGAAAATTCTCATAAAAATCAATGCATTCAATTAGTGAGTAACATTTTCACACTAATCCTACCTTGTTCCTTATCACATCACCTTCCTCATTATGAATATTATAGAAAAAAAATTTGTACCAATAAATGTTTTTTATCTATTATTGGTATGATTTCATAAGTATAATTTTTCATTATATGATCCAGCTCATCATCCGTAGCCTGAACATATTATTGATGATCAAAATCCTCATTTGCATCAATTGGATCCACATTCGAATAAAAAAAGTATGTTTTATAACTATTTATGTTCTAATTTTTTGAACCTTTTGTTTTTTATCACCAATATTTTTTTGAGCATCCAATTGATTCATCATCCAACGATGATATTTTTGAGTTTTTTTCTCATCACATGAAACATCTGACTTTGATTCTTCTTCTTGAGTAGTATTACCATTATTAGTAACCTTACTAGAGTCATCTTTAATTATATTATCCTACTCAACTTTCATAACATCATGAGTCAATTTACGTTCCATGTCCTTTTAAATAAAATTCACATAAAAATGATAAAAAATTGCTCATATATCCTTATTTAAACATATGTTTCCTCTTCCAAATAAAGCATAGCCAAGAAAACTTACTTCACTTATCTGTTCAAACTATCCATGATTTGGCCCTTTTTAGTTATGATAAATAGACTCCCAAAAACACATACTTGTTTCAAACATGGAGTTTTATCATAAAACTTTTTATAAAGATTCATATATGAATGTTATCTTTAGAAACATCTTTTTTGAATATACACAATAGTGAAAATTGATTTCCTCCATAAGTAATGAGAAAACTTGTGTTCAAGTAACATAGTTCTCCTCATTTCCACAAAACATCTATTCTTCCATTACACTACACCATTTTTTGAGGAGGATATGGTCAATTGAACTCATGATGAATTAAATTCTTATCAATATAAGATTAAAATTCTTCGTTTTTGTATTCACCACCATTATCAGTTTTAATCCTCTTCACTATATACTCACATTCCTTCTCATGATTCCTCATGAAACTTTTAAACATTTTCTGGGAATCAGACTTTGGATTCAAATAAATAACTCAAGTAATATGAGTAAATTAATTAATGAATATGATTTGGTAAATATATGCATTAGTTGATTTTTTTACATTTTCCCATAGATATATTAAGGAATTCGTTTGAGGGGTTTTTGAAAAAACCTCAACTTTCTTATGCAATGAGTTTGCAATTTTTCCCTTATGAAAAATAGTGCAACAAAAATCTCTTCTTCTTGACGTTTGTGGAATTCCACAAACACTATCTCAATTTGATAACTTTTTCATGTTTCACTGAAACATATTCTTCAACCATTTATAACATAACTTATTCACTTCCACCATACTTTTTTAACTTGAATTTTGTACTTAACCAACTTGGAATAAGTTTCCTTTTGTATGTTGGCCTCTTATAATAGTTTTCCCATATTCCTTGATTTTCACAGCATACTCATATTTTCTAAAAATAACATGTTTTTCATCATCAAAAAGTCGTGAGACACTTAGAATGTTTTTTTATCCCATAAACATAAAAATATTTCTCAAACATCCACCTTTATTTCCAAATGATATCTAACCCAAAACCATTAATTATGACAAATTCATCAATGTAAAATGTCATTGTTCTTTATCTGAAGACTTTTACCTTTATCAATAACATTATGTCTCATTACATATGAGAATAACACCCACTATCAATATTACAAGGTCATTCTCCTTTAGTATTTGAGAGATATGTTTCAACAAAAAGAACATTTTCTGTCCATTTAACTTTATTCATCTTCAACATATGATAATTTTTAAAAAATATTATTTTCATCGTGGAAAGGGAATAAATATTTTTCTAAAGTTTCCTGGTTATTCACATCTTTCACAAATCATTCTTAGAGGTTGGAATCTATTTGTTTACACCAACATTCTCATATTTCTTCCAAATATCCTTCTCATACATATATATATGAGGAGATTAAATCCCCCTCAACCATTTACTTATTTAGTTTTTGGAATAGTTGTAATATTTTTTATCGAACCAAGAGATATTAGTCATGTGTATGAATCCCACACAACACCAACAGTATCCATAGAATGGATATTTTCCTCTGAAACTTTCATACTGGCCAGAGTTTGGAACATATTTCTCAATAAGATTATTATCATTCTTATATTATATTTTTTATCATTAACCTTTTTTTAAACCAAAACCTTATTCCTCATAATGGTTTTATATTCATCCTTATTGAAACTAAATGTAATAAATTATTTTTTAGACTCATAATGTTTAGAAACTTATAACTTTACCACTTTATTGGTCTTAGAAACCTACATAACTTTCCTAGGTCTCTTATTCTAAGAAACAATTCCATATTTATTATCCTAATTTTAAGGTAAATTTTATTGATCCTCCTCTTACTTATTCTTTTTATAACTTTCTCCATCTTTGGATATATTTTTTTTAAAATTTTAAACTCTCTTCTTAGCTTTAGAATGTTTTTTATAAAAGTTACAAATCTTATTCTTTTTTTCTACATCTTAAGGAATATATTTTTATTGCGATTCTTTTTTTTCACAATATATTTCTTAAAATAATAAATATATTCCATCAGATTGAATTTTTCATTAGAGAATCATTCTTGATTGTTTTATGAGGAATTTTCAATTTATAGATTGTAGATTTCTTTTTCCATCATCTCAATCATTCTCACACATTCTTTAAATTCTTCTTTCATATGGAATTCTAATTAGGATTCTTCTTATTATAAATTGTTGCATCTAACCTCTTCATTTTTTAATATTTTAATAAAATTATTCTCACCAAACTTCTCTTAATATTTATCAAATTTAGATTCATTATCTTTTTCATCATCCTCTTTAGATAAGAGTCTTCACATTTATATATGGATAATATTTTATCTTTTCCTTTGGAAAACTATTTTTCCATATAACCTTTTTATATTCATGAACTAGTTGGTCCTATGTATTCCACACCACTATCCTCTTATTTAATTCTTTGATTACACTTTCCCACAATGATCCCTGAGGCTTTAAATTCAAAACACTTCACGGGAAGTTTCCCATTATATTTCCAAGTTCCTATTCTCTCACTTTTAGAAAACAATGATAAAATTTTATAAAGATTTTTAAATTGATCATTTCCAAATAATTATACAGTAACATAACCTTCCACATGAATATTCATAATCTTTTCATTCATGTGAGTTTTGAAATAAATTTATCTATCATCTCTTTTTTTCATAAGGACTTTATCCCTTCTCATTTCTTATGTAATGACAGTACTTTTCAAATCATCTGGAGATAATTATTTTGGATCTCTATCTTCCAGTGAGGATACATTACCATCAAATGTGTTGGTAATAGTTATTAATATACTTTCAACACAAATATAATTGTCTAACTTATAACTAGGATATCTGATACTGCTGAAAGTGTCATTTACCCAATTAAATAAGTCACCAAGAGATTCACACACACCCATTTTCAGATCTTCATACTTAATCCTCTTTATTTTCAAATTTTCCTTCTTGAATTTTTAATTTCTTTTTTAAATGTTCTTCAGCTTATCTCGAATACATATCAGTGGAAAAACAATTCTCTATTAAAAATTCACTTTCAAAAGGTTATCAGAGTAAATAATTCATAGATCTCTTATCATTTTCAAGGTTCGTCTTCTCAATATATATAAGGTAAATTTTATCATTAATATCAATAAATCCATTTGTTATAGAATTAATATAATCTTATGAAAGAGATATAAGATTAAAAAACTGTATATCATTTTAGATATAATAACCTTTACCTTCAGAATGAATAATACCTTTTCAATTCACACAATTAATATTCTTTACCAACTTCACTTAAAAACTCAATTAAACATTAAAATAATGAATCCTTAAACTATGATACTAATTGATATTTCCCACTAAGAACAATGATTCCCTTAGATAGAGAGGGGTTGAATCATTGATATATTTTTATTTTAAGTTTATTTTGTTTGAAAACAACCTTCCCATCATGTTAAATATCTTTCACATTTCCAAAAAACAGAATGGGAAAACAATGATTGGAATATAAGAATTTATAATTTTTACTATTCAATATGAGTATTTATGTACCTGGTGTAGTTTGTAAAAAATCATATACCATACAATAAATTAGAAAAAAATCCATTTCAATGGAATAAAATTATATTATATACCCTTAAAATCATATAGTACTATGTTGAATACAACAGTGCATGTTCTTTAAGTATCATGAAATGATGTAATAATTTTTTTTAATAAACATATTATTGTGTAGATTGATTAACTTTTTTAAATATACATTCTCTAATAGAATTCTTCCATTTATTAACCAAGTGTTGAAACAACCTTATTCTACACATCATAATGACATCCAATTATATTTCCAAATATTATTCCTCATTATGATTTCTCAATATAGAAAATATAAATCATTTATAATACAGCTAAAACAATCAAGCATGATTCATCCTCAGTTTGTAAATCCTGGTCTCATTACTCATTTTGATTCTGAAAAATATGAATATGATCTTCTCTCTTATAATTTCTATCTTTGGTTTGAAAAATATCATCAATAAAGCACAATACAAAAACTCTTTCTCTCTATGATTTTTTGTCTTCTCTCTCTTCTCTTCCACACAGTACTTGTGTTAGAAAATTACAAATTACTTCCTCTATTTATAGGGTTCACAATAATAGTTTGGTTTTTATATGAAAATGATTTCCCACTCAACTAAATATTCCAAAATCAAGATTTACCTTCAATTCGGTATGAATATTTTATAACATCAATGCTTCTCAACTCCTATCGCTCCTTCTAAAATCTTATCACGACTTCATCTTTCTTTATAGCTATTAACATTATATTGAATGATTTTGATTTAATTTTTGATTTCTTTATTATGATGATATATACCAATTACATATATGAATAAGCAGATAGATTATCAATGTGATTTGCAGACCATGATTCACAATTCCAACTAAAAGACTAATATACTTATTCTAAAATATTCATTCAGATGAAGATAAGAGATTTTGGATAATGTTTTTCTTCACCTAATGAAAACAAACATATAAAGGAACAAATGTATTTTCATTATAATTATATATAACAAATGATAAAAAAGGTAAACATGTTCTTAAAAATTAAATCCCATCTTCAAAACACTTATAAAACTATATTAAATAAGTGTCATCTTCTTATTTTCTCCTTAGACAAATGACCCTACTTCTGATGAAGATATCAGTGTCATCCTATGTATGACCGATCAATTTCTAATTCATTCCAACAATGGTTTTCATTAACAATATAACTATCGCCATCAAATGGAGTCATGTGGAACTTCTACCAAATAATATAAACACTTAATACTTATTTTAAATTTCTCTTTAACCAATTTATTCTAAAACTCTGGAAAAAAAATCATAGAAAAAACAATTCAAATTTCAATTCAACTTGATAAAAATGGTTGACTACATTATTGATCGGTATTTCTCATTATTTTGATAAATCATTGAAAAATATTATCATCATTCATTTTTCATTGGTTCCAAAATCTCTTAAGAGTAACTATAGCTATGATGACCGGTGGAAAACCACGTCTGATGGAATAGTATCAACAGCTTAGACTTTAACAATTTTTTCTCATTTATGATTATGATACCAATGCATTTATTTCTCCATTATGATTATGATTCTCATCAAATTATTTCTTCAAATATGACAATATTTAGTATTTTGGTTTGGCTAAAAACTATAATCTTTTTCTAGTCCCATTTCTTACATACATCACTTCTTTGAAACAATTATTCATTTAGTGATCTCACACATATGGACTGTGACAAGAAGGTTTTTTCTTCATAGACATACTTAGACTAAAAACTTCATCTTTTATCATAAATTCCTCATGAATTTGAATATGTTGGATATGGTCTATAGTATCATCTAATAATATTTGGAATTTATTAGAACTTTTCTTCTTGCCAGCAGTTTGTTTCTTTCCAATTAGCCTGAACAGGATTAGCAGCCCCAATTTACACCCTTTCATTCATTACATAAGAATCATATATTTTATAGAATAATTATAATATTTTTTATTTAAAAAAAATCAATGCATAATTATATTTTTATCTGATCGTGTAATACTTTGAAGGAGAACATAATTATGATAATATTTTCATTCTGAACCCAATGCATGTCTGACAAACATTTTCTTCTAAATTACTTCTTATCATTTTGATAAACATTCTTAAGAACTATTAGTATGGTGTCTTGAATATGATGGTTAGTCAAATAACCTAAAAGTATAAAGTGAGTTGATTTCTTTTTTTGTGAAATGATGTAAAAAATACAACCCACATTTAACAACTTCTTATAGCTCCCAAAAACCTTATCTAGCCAAATTAGTCCGAAAATTAAATCATCAAAACTTGTGATTATTCTTTTCTTGAAAAAAATTAATTCAAATTTTTTATATGTTTTAGGAATTAAGAAAAAATTTATATGTACAATTAAATTATAAGATGATTTATATCTGTTGAACTTTAGGAATGATCAATTTATGATTCCAATTTTTAAGGTAATTTGATTTTATGTACTGATTGGAATGAATAAATTTACACACTAGACATAGAATATTTAATTCATTAGAATTTTCCTTGTTTTTGTAAAATTGAATAGTTATATAAATTATAGAATAAGATATTATATTTTATATTTTATAGACATTAAATAAATTTTCTAGGAAAGAAAATTTTATGTAACTGCTAGAAATTAAATTTAATTCAACCATAGTTTTTAATATTTCTGGATTTAGTTTGAAATAGAAGTGATGTTTTAAATATAAAAGTGATTCTTAAACTACCAAATTTTAGTGACAGTGAACATGGATTTATTTGGTCCTACATAAACTATATGTAATGTAGGAGAATAATATGTATATATCTTTATTGAATACTATAATAGATTTACTAGGTTATATTTTATCACATGAAAATATGAATCCCTTAACAATTTTATGTTATTCATTAGTTTAGTTAAAAATTATAAAATCCTATCTTTGGTTACTATCTGAAGTGGTCATGGGGGATAAATTTGAAACAATAATTTTAAAAAAAATGGTAAAAAATTTATCATGGGTACAGTTTCTTTACAATGAACACCGTAGTAAAATGGATTAGTTGATAAAATAAATAGAATTATACAAAAAATAATAATTCTTTTCTATGTTGTTATTTTTTTTCTCGACATTTTTGGGATGACTCTATTAGAACTATTAGTTATACTAAAAATTGAGTGTTACTCAAACCATTTGTTCATAAAAATCCTTATCAGTTTTTGACATGTATAAAGATGAAACATTCTGAATTTATATTTTTTGGGTGTAAAGTATTTTTTCCGAATACAAAAATCATTTATCTCATTATTATACAAAAATAGATGAATAAATTTTTATGGGTTATTTTATAACTACAATAACATATAGAGTTCATAATAAAAGAACCAATGTTTTTTTAGGGAACTGGTCACGTAATGTTTGAAGAATATGATCATTTTGTTTTGGTAAAATGATATGAAATTCATAATGTTGATGATGTTTTAGAAAATTTTTATATTAAGTTACAAAAAGCTAATTTATAAATTGAAATTATAAATATTCATGGAGAAAGACCATCAAATTTTCAATATATGTATGCTACTTCAACAGATGATATACCATCATTAGTTGAAGATCAACATACCACATTACCTAGGGTATAAAGGTAAATAATGTTATGGATAAGTATATGAGAGAAAATAATGTTCATAGGTACGATGGAAAATAACATACAAGAAGGGGTGAATTGCTGTTTCAAAAAAAAATTACAATTTTCATCCTCTTCAACTATTATGTGGAACTATCTTCATATTACTTATCAAATCAATGATCAAAGTAACAAAATTACAAATAATGTGTAGTAAATATAGTAAAGTTTAAATAAATTGATCATTATTTAAACTATTACCTATTAAAGAGTAACATTATAGAAATGAAAAAACAAATTAAAAAGTATTTCGGTTAGAAAAACAAATAATAATTTGAAATGATATTATGGAAACACAAATTTTAAACTAAAGATTAAGATAGATATATGAACAAAATTCATGTAATCAATGACTTTAGACATTTCATAAAGTGACCACAATTATATACGTAATTAATGGTCTATCTTTATATCCCTGGAATCCCTCGACTAATGTTGTGGGTAATATCTCACATCCACACACCGGATGTACTGAAGCTTAGTATTCATAGAAATATAATTTCATAATCAGATGGATATAAATTCTTTTATCTTTCAATCCAATAAATCCCTTGACCACACTGGATCTGGAGAATAAACATGATGATGGATATTGTATATAAATTTAAATCAAAAATATTCAAAATAGGCTCTTTACAGAAACACTCTAATAGAAAAATATTATACTGATCAAAATCTATTTCAGTAAAAATAAATTGAAAATATTCTTAAATGGATTGAATGACTATGAATATTTGATCATATTTCATTAAAAATGAATTATATGATTCTTGTGGTTCATCTTTATTTACAGGCATCATTGTAAAAAACTCCAATTGTCAAATTCTAAAAACTCATAGTCATTTGTAATTATATCAGCAAAACGAATTCATATACCAAAGAAGTCATTAGGATTTATTATCAACTAATAAATTAAATATTCAATGATAACATTCATGTAATTTCTATGAATGAAATATAACTTAAAAATTTATATAACTATTTTTTTAAAATTGTTTTAATCCTTTATTTTTCAGTTACATGAACTTAATTTTTATAAACTATAATTATTTAAACAAAAAATTCAAGTTAGGCCATTTTCATATTTACTATATTTTGATTTCTAAAAAATAATTAATTGAATCAATGACTCAATATGTGATGTTTAGTTCCCTATTAGTGGAGTTTAGTATCATTGTTCTAATTGAAGAAATTGGGTATGTTTCTTCTGGTGAAAAACATATGTTAGTTTATATCAAATTGGTGGATAGATTAAAGAGGTATAATCATCTCAAAGAAAGAATAAGAGGAATCAAATGTTCTTTCTGTGTAGAGCACCTAGGAATTCAATGTCTAGTTATAAAAAATACATGTGGTCCTATAATTGGTATGGACACTCATGCCATCTTTAAAATATTTTTAAACAAAATTAATATAAAGGAATACCTTAGGTATGATCAGGTTTCTAGACATTATTTTTTATGGTATTTTCCATTGTTATGTATGAATGATTTATAAGTGTTTTCTTTGGTATATGTTGATGAATTATGGTATTTTAGTACATTTTTTTATTTCTTTATATTGAATATTAGGTGTTCATTTTTTATGTTTTTATTTCATAATCATTTAGTCAAGGATTTATAAATAGGATACCATTTGTTCCATTCATGGGAAATTAATACAGTAGTGAGATTATGAGAGTTAAGATCTTTTCAGTGATTATTTTCATTTTATTCCTTTTAGTGTAGGATGTTGTTTTTGTTAGAGGTCCTAGATTACCTATTGACTATAGGGACACGATTTTTGGATCCCATATATTTTTTTGTTGTGGATAGTTGTGTTCTTATCCTTTTGATTCTTTTGGTAGATCTTAACGATTGTTCTCATCTATTTTATATTGCATTCTTTTTGTGCTGTTTTCTTTGAGGAGTTTAGGGTCAATTTATTAGGTGATTTATGGATGTGGGTTCATGTGGAATACATTCTTCATAGTGGTATGATTGTATTGTTTCACCATTTTATAATAAATATAAACATTGATTAGTCCCATGTTATTTGAGAGGAGGAATGATCTCATATTGTGATATTTTTCAAGAAATGTGTATGTCTCTCAAAAAGATAGTGTGACCACAATTAAGTGATTTATGAGGTTTTAGACACAGCTTGTGATAGAATTTTCATGTTAATTTTGTAATGTATGAGACTATCTTACTATAGGTCCTTGTGTAACATACCATCTCGAATGCTATATACTGGTGTCCTGAGCTGGTTAGTCACATGACCTCATGCACGCCTCCCAGTATGCCAAAAGCATACGACTAGTAATGATGGTCTGATATGTCATTCATGGGGATACTAAACCCTCTTTTATCAAAGTAATATACTATTTGAAATAATATCAAATATATAAAGCAATATATTATAATAATTAATATCAATATCGCATGATAAAAAACCAGGATATACGATATCCAACTAAAATAGTGAAAATCCATGCTAAAGTATGTGTCAAGTATCAAAACTTAAAACAAAAAATAAATAAACCAACAACTCAATAGTATTTCCCAAACCACATATGGTTACCTCATCCACGCTCCATCCCCAAACTAACAAACTAACATGGGTCTTTTTCCCTTAACCTATCCTAAAACAATAAATTCTTTTTTTACCAATCTTGAAGCCTAAGTAGGGTGTGAGTACAACTATTTGTTGATTAACACATTAGAATGGCCATGTTATCATTCTATATTTAACAAATGAATGACCATGTTACCATTTGTGGATTCACACATTAGAATTACATGTTATCAATCTCTATTTCAGTATGAATGACCATGTTACCATTTATTTATTCACACATTAGAATGACCGTGTTACCATTCTATATTTCAAAAATGAATCTCCATGTTACAATTCATTAATTCAATCATTATAATGACCATGTTACAATTCTTTACCCTTTCCATAATATCTGTGTGGTCATTCACAATTATATAATACACAAGCAATTCAAAAATTAATTATTTACATAATTACATTTACTAATATAATATTTAGTTAAACATAACAACTACATTAATAAATTTAACAATTAACTAATCACATTAGAAATATTAATTAATTCAACAATTAATTTATCATGTCAGTTCCTCTGTTTAATTTAAAAATTAATTAATCCCATCAACAACATTAAGCAATCGAACAATTAATTAATCACTTCAATTACATTAATTATTCTAGAAATTAATTAATCACATTACATCCATTAATTAATTCATCAATTAATTAATCCCTTTATTTACTTCAAAAAAATAAATAATCTCACTATTCATATTAATTAATTCACCTTTTTATTAACCCCATTATTTAATTCAACAATAAAATAATCTCATTACTCAAACTAATTAATTTATTACTTAATTAATCCCATTATGTAATTCAACAATTAAATAACCTCCTTACTCACATTAATTAATTAATCAATTAATTAATCCTATTATTTAATTCCATAATTAAATAATCTCTTCACTCATGTTAATTAATCCAACAATTAATTAATCCCTATATTTCAATCAATAATTAAGTAATATTATTACTCATATTAATTAATCCATCAATTAATTAATATCACTGTTTAATTCAATAATTAAATATTATAATTACTCACATTAATTAATTCATCAATTAAATAATCCCTCTATTTAATTCAACATTTAAGAAATCTATTAACTCTCATAAATTAATTCCTCAATCAATTAATCTAATTATTTTATTTAAAAAATAAATTATATCGTTACTCGCATTAATTAATTAATCAACTAATAAATCGCTATATTTAATTCAACAATTAAATAATCTCATGAGTCATATTAATTAAAAAACAATTAATTATTCCCATTATTTAATTAAATAATAAAAAAATCTTTTTACCCACATTAATTAATTATCTAATTAATTAATCTCTTTATTTAATTCAATATTTATATAATTTACTTACTCACATTAATTAATTCATCAATCAATTAATCCCATTATTTAATTCTACAATTAAATAATGTTATTAATCACTTTAATTAATTTTTAAATTAATTAATCTCTTTATTTAATTCAACAATTAAATAATCATTGCACTAAAATTAATTAATTCTTCAATTATTTAATCACATTATTTAATTAAATAGTGAAATAAGCTCATTACTCACATTAATTGATTTTTCATTTAATTAATCACATTATTTAATTCAAAACATAAATAATCACTTTAGTCATATTAATTAGTTCATCATGAAATTAATCCCTTTATTTAATTCAAAAATTTAATAATCTCTTTAATCACACTAATAAGAGGGATCTCGAAACCCTATAAGATGTCTGTGGTCCCTCCGCCTCCCCCTCTAGCGGGGGGGGGGGGTGGAGGGGGGGAGTTAGTCCTATGGGTTCTTTAGAGATTCATACTCGATATTTCTCTCTACTATCATGTCCAGATTTCCTCCCACCATTATTAGTGATTTTGAGTTTCCAGAAGGTTCTATGACATTTTGACGGCTCACCTCAACACCTGCTTTCAATCTCTGAGTTTTTTGCCACCACAGACCTTTTGGATATTACCTCAGTGGAGAATTTTCCATCCCACCTTCTGTTAGTAGATTATTTCAATAGATTCATTTTGACTCATGGGACTTTCCAGATCGTGCTACGATTGGTCTGTTTGATCATCAACATATTATGATTCACTTTTCCTGTTCAAAGCAATTCCTCTTGGCTTGGTCTAGAGCATCTCTCCAGTTTAATGTAATCTACATCTATCTTCTTTGGTGATCATATGATCTACATATGAAGTGGGATAGTCCCTCAATGGTGATTTAGGTAATGTTCCTAAAACTCCCTTTACCTTTTCAAAATACATCTATCATGTGTTTACTTGGGAAAATGGTTGGATTGTACATGTATTCCAATAGTAGAACGAACATAGTTTAACATTTTATTTTTCCCTGCATCTGTGTTTATGTTGATGTATCCAAACCACAATTGGAGTTGGTGTGGATTTCGGTTGGAGAGGAGGTTAGGTACAATGAATCGGTTGTCTATGAATCCTAAAAAGACATATGTCAATTTTGTAGATGTTTGGTCCATCTTTCCCCAGCATGTCATTGGAGTTGGGAATCCAATAAAAGATTCTCTATTTCAATGACCCTTAATATGTTGTCTATTTAAATTACCAAAATATAGTGATAGTTCATCCAGGTTATTCTACACATTAAAAAAATGCAAGAATTTTGGTGGTTAATCTAAAAAACAGTTACATATTTTATCGCTAAAGGTTAGATATGGGTGTATCCAATTCAAATTCATAGAACCCTTCAAGGACTATTTTAACATTAGGGGGTGTTGTTGAGCCCTTATATCCAAACTCATATCCAAAGGCTATTAACTACATGTCATTTACCCAAGCTCAGATAGTGAAAACTAGGAATGAAATTGATCAAGTAGTTTGAGACTATTTGAATTAGAAAAATGATGTGAATGTTAGTGAGAACCATGGAAGACCTACTATGGCTTCAAATCAAGGACTATCATATAGTAATTTAGTTTAAGGGGGTTAACATAAGGACTATTCGTTGATGGAATTTACCCAGGGTGGTGGTGGGCATAATGTCTCTAAAGAACCCTAAGAGGGTATTTCTATTGGCTGAAGGAAAAGTCCTTGAAGTGATAAGGAAATCATTAAGGTAGGAAATCCCATTTAAAGATTGACTAATGATGAGGAGTCCATGGAAGATCCTATTATGACCTCAATGTATGGTTAGAAGATCCCCAGTAGTGAATCTCGTGATGAATTTTCTACAAACAAAGTAGAGGTTATAGTTAAGGGTGGTTATCTCTTAAAGTCATGGATAAGTAGAAGCCAAGGTGGAATCTGAAAAGAGAGAAAGGAATACTACTATTTTACACTTCCAATGGAGATATATTCTATGAAAAAGTTGAAAGACAAGTATATGGACAATGACACCCACCCCATGAAGGCTTCTTGTCAGCAGTAGAATCCAGGTTATGTGTTTGATCACTCCTTGGAACTGCTTTTGATATTAGAAGAAGAAGTGGGTGAACAGATTCTTTGACTTAATGCGATTAAATAAGAAGTAGCCAAAATTATGGGGAGGTCAAAGAGGGTGACCTTCAATGAGGAACATTATACTTTAATCAACAAGAAATACCATATTCCTGTTGAGGGATTCAACATTTGGAAGATCATCCTTGATGTGTATATCACGTCTTGGGACAAGCTAGAATATTAGTTCAAATATCTCATATTGGATGATTCAAACACCCAGGTAAAAAATATATCTTGTAATTTCGTTTGTGATTTTTAATATGCTAGGATTAAAATTATTTTTAATGGATCTTGAATTTAGTTTTGTGGTTGAACTTATAGTTTTTTACTGTACCCTTAAAAGTGTTTAAATAATAAAATTTTAATTTGTAGTCAGTCTCATTAATCACAAAAATTAATTAGTCAATTATTTATTCCATTTATTTAATTCAAAAATTAAATAATAACCTAACTATACTTAATTAATTCATCAATTAGTTAATTTATTTATTTAATTCAACAATTTAATAATCACATAACTCTCTTTAATTAATTTGTCAATTAATTAGTAACTTTATTTAATTCGATAATTAAATAATCTCATAACTCTAAATAATCAATTACTCAATTAATTATTTCTACTCTCTCATTTCAATATCCCCATTAATTAATTCATCCAATCTCAATTTTAACTTACTAATTTAAATAACCCCATAATTAATTCCTCATTTAATTATTCTAACAAAATCAATTCAATAACCCCATAATTAATTCCTAAATTAATTTTTCTATCTCAATTAATTTAATATTCCAATAATTAATCCCAAAAATTAATTATTCCCCATTAACAATATCAATTACCACATAATTAATTTATAATTTAATTACTCATAATATATAATCCCAAAATAATCAATTTTATAATTTCTTTTAATTAATTAATTCAATCATGAACATAATATCTAAAAATATAATAGAAATTCTAAAATTATATACATGTAATTAGAAATATGTCTTTGGGATTTGAATTGTATACCACCTACCGGATGAATGGTGAAAAAGTACACTCACTAATGGAAACACCCAACTTTAATGAAATAATGACATATAATGAGACCCTGAATCAATTCCTAGATCCAAGATTTAAATGAATCAAATCATAAAAAACCTAGCTCAAAAAAATCTAGATATAAATCAAGATCAAAAAATAGATAAACAAACCTATTCTATTTGGGAATAGAATTTAAAAATAGGTAGATAGAGATAGATCTAAATAAGAATAGCACTCATACCATGGAGGTGTGAAGAGGGTCTTCAGTCAAAGATGATGGTGTGTAGAGAAGTTTTAGTTCAATGAGGAGGTGAAAAAAAGAGTTTTGGTCTAATGTCGAGTTGTTTGGGATTTCAATTGAAAATATGAGAGGGTTTTTAGGGTTATATGTCGCTGGAGGTTATTTTTTAAAGTGTTGGGTGTCATAATTAAACAATGTGAATTTTATTTCATGTCTTGTAGAATGTCCAAACATGTTTCCCCCTTTTCCAAATAAATCTAATCCCACCCTTAAAAAAATAGATAAATATTTCATGTGGTGTAATTTTCTATAATGGCATGTCTACATGTTTTCAAAACTAATTTCATAACATGTCAACATGTGGTCAAAACAACATTTGTGGAATGTCGACATGTGGTTAAAAACATTTAAAGGGGGTGTACATTTTCAAGGTTGAGAAATAATTTAATCCATAAAATAAATTAACATGTCCTACCACAAGTAAATCACTTCTTCCAAATGCACCCAGTAAATGCTTTACCTAACTGGAACGTAGGCTCTATAAACTGGGTTTAAAATTAAGACAACACATCTTAACCCAAAAATTTTAAAAAAAGCATACGTGGAAAAAATACAGAATCGTACAATTTCCCCACCTTGTAATATCTCATCCTCAAGGTGCACATCCAAGAATAATCTAATATTTTTGAGTTAAAAATGGTCAGGAAACTGATCACTATATATCTACTTTCCTTTTCCATGTTTCCTTCTTCACACATAAATGATTCCACAATACATGAACTATCGTCCTGATATTTTCCCGCTAAAATTTCTCACTATGATCCAAAACATGTACCAGTTTCTCCTCAAAGGATCAGTTGTAAACAATATCAACTTTTATAGGATACTTGACATGTTTCTCAACTCACTATTCCCAAAATAAGTATGAAACCACCCAACATTGTCACATAGCCTTTCCATCAAAAGCAACCTTGATAAGTCGTACATCCACCACCTTCATGGCCCACCATGCCATTCCCTCAAAAATTAAAACATGATACTTATAGATTCCTTATTTATAAAGTATCAATGATGTACCTCCTACTATCCATCTCCACATATACAGCTTCATAAGAATAACCTCTTAGGGTCTCCATATCCAACCAAAACTATTTTAGGTATCTAGGCATAAATCCAGAGCTTTTTCAGTATACATGGGACGATGTAAAGGTAGGGGACATGCTCCTCACTAATTAAAAGTAAACTAGGAGTTTTTTTATGAATACTACCATAAATACTCCATCAACGATTTTACCAACCAATATATAAACACTTTAACCCATAAAAATTCTGGAGCATCCCTTCCCTCCAACATCTCACTGTATGATCCAAAACCGGATAGTACCTCACACAACTGACAACAGAGTTTTCTCTCTAAATAATTCTCACTACCGAAACTACCCACATCATGAGGAAACTAAAAAAAATAAGGGATTATTAATTCAGATTTTAACACAGTTAAAAGGAAGGATTTAGAAAAATCCATATCAATTCTTTCCCCTTTTTCCTACTACATGTTCCAAACCAAGGAACCATCTCCACCCTTAACCATCATACATCTAAGTCTATGTTAACAAGGAAAAACAAAATATTATTATTCAAGTTTCAAATATAGACACCTATTTATTTGTATCTTGAATCATTTTACAATCTTTCTCAATTTCATGTTTGGAATTATTTCTTTTAATTTCCAATGAAATGAAAAAAAATATTAAGTTCAACAATTTACCCATAACTTGTTTTCTTGTGAATTCCTAAAATGATGCATGTCAAAATAACCCAGAGTGCATATAATGATGCATTCATACTCAACTATCATGCCTTAACGAGACATGAGTCAAATGTAAAAAAATCATAGAAACAATAATCACATCACATAATATGTGTGTCACCCAAGGTGAATCAGTATTCAGCTATAATAGAAAAATATAATAACAATAGTCCCACCCTGGAAACATGTGATCTCCCACTTACTTGGATTATCTAATCCAATGTATGATCTCATAAACAAGGAATGAATATTCTTAATATCATGTATACCTTTCCTAAATAGTAAAACAAAATAAGAAGAAAAAAATGGATCTGGGATAGCATTTTGTAACCTCATAGTCCGAGTTCCATATACTGGTTCCCCAGAGCCGGTTGGTCACATGACCTCAATCATGCCTCCCTATACACCAGAGTTTGTCAACTAGAATTAAGGGTCTTATAATTCATTCATGGGGATAATACACCCTCTTTGATCAGAGTAATACATTAGCGTAAACAGTAACCAATAGTGGAAGGAATATATTTCAATAAGGATTATCGAGCTCTCGTGATACTCAAAACAAGAAAAACAATATCCAACTAAAACAAAAGCATGTCATGCTCAAGTATGTGTCAATTTTCTAAAAAGAAAAAAACTAAATACATAAATGACGCTTAAGTGGATATCGAATCATGTATACTTCCCTTATCCAAGCTCTATCCCCAAAGTCGTCCATCTAAAAGAGGATTATTTCCCTTTACATGTCTTAAAATAATAAAGTATATTCAGGTACTAATCTGGAAGCCTGAGTAGGGGTGAGTAAACTTAGTAGGACATAACCAATGGTTTGTAAAAAAATATCCAATCATATAATAGTGTATGCAGTTTTATAAATAAATAATTACAATTCATAATTAAATGGTTATCACATTATCAATTAATATTTATATGATGACATAAAAATCATGTTTTTATAGACACCCATATCTTAATACAAACTTTAGCCAAGCTGGAGTCTGAACCATCCCGAGGTATATCACATGTTTGAATGTCAATATTACCACTCTTATTTTCACAAATGAAGGACCTTTCTACCATTCATTTATTCACATATTAGAATGACCATGTTACCATTCTCTATTTCACAATTGATTTACCATGTTACCATTCATTTATTCACATATTAGAATGATAATGTATTTATTCACTATTTCATAAATGAATTTCCATGTTACCATTCATTAATTAACACATTATAATGACCATGTTACAATTCTTTATCCTTAGTAGAATTTCCATCTAACTATTCACCATTTTATAATAAAAAATAATTCAATAATTAATTATTCACACAGATTCGATTACAAATACAACATTTAGATAAACAAAATAATTACATTATTTAATTTAACAATTAAATAATCATATAAAATACATTAATTAATTCAATGATTAATTAATCACTTCAGTTCCTTTAGTTAATTCACCAATTAACTCATCACATCATTGACATTAATATATTCAACAATTACTTAATTAATTTAATTCCATTAATTAATTCATCAATAAATTAATCCCTTTATTTAATTCAACAATTACATAATCTCATTACTCACATTATTTAATTCATCAACTAATTAATCTCACAATTTAATTCAATAATTAAATAATTTCATCACTCATTCAAGTTAATTCTTTAATAAATTAATTTGCTTAATTAAATAAATAATTAAATACTCTCTTTAATTGAACTAATTAATTATTCAATTAATTAAATCCTTTATTTATTTAAACAAGTAAATAATCTCTTAACTCATATTAATTAATTTTTAAATTAATTAATCCTCCTATTTAATTAAATAATTAATTAATCTCAGTACTCACATTAATTAGTTCATCAATTAATAAAACCTATTATTTAATATAATAATTAACTCATCCCTTTACCGATATTAATTAATTCATAAATTAATTAATACATTTATTTATTTCAATAATTAAATATTCTATTTAATCCCATTAATTAATTCACCAATAAATTAATCCCATTATTTAATTCAATTAATAAAAACTATGTTTACTCAAATTAATTAATTCATCAATTAATTAATCCCGTTATTTTCTTCAAAAATCAAATAATCTCACTACCCACATTAATTAATTAATTAGTTAATTAGTTTATCCCATTATTTAATTCAAAAATTAAATAATCGCTTTACTCAAATTAATTAATTAACCAATTAATTAATCCATTTATTTAATTCAGAAATTAAATTATCTATTTCTGCACATTAATTAATTCATTAATTGATTAATATAATATTTAATTCAATAATTTATTAATTTCATTATTCAAATTAATTAATTTATCAATTATTTAATCCCTTTATTTAATTCAACAATTAAATAATCTCTTTACTCGCATTAATTAATTAATCGATTAATTAATCGTATTATTAAATTCAGTAATTAAATAGTCTCATTAAGAACGTTAATTAATTAATTAATTAATCAATCCCATTATTTAATTAAATAATTAAATAATATCTTTACTCACATTAATTACTTCTTCAATTAATTAATCCATTTATTTAATTCAAAAATTAAATAATCTATTTACCCACACTAATTAATTCATCAATTAACTAATCCATTTATTTAATTTGATAATTATATAATCACATAACTCTCCTTAGTTATTATTTTAATTAATTTGTCCCTTTATTTAATTAAACTATTAAATAATCCAATAACTATCAATAATTAATTTGGCAGTTAATTAATCCCTTTATTTAATCTAAGAATTAAATAATCTCATAACTCTCTATAATCAATTACTTATTGAATTATTTCAACTCACCCAATTCAATAACTCCATAATTAATTCCTCAGTTAATTGTTTTAACTTACTCAATTCAATAACCTCATAATTAATTCCTCACTTAATTATTCCAACTCACTCAATTCAATAGCCACTTAATTAATTCCTCAAATGATTGTTCTATCTCAATAAATTATGTATTCTGATAATTAATCTTAATAGTTAACTATAATTAATTAACAATCCCAATAACCTTTTAATTAATTTATAAATTAATTATTCATAATATATATTCCCAATATCCCATATTTGAATATTTCCTTTAATTAATTAATTCACCAGATTAATTAATTCGATCTGAACACATTTTCTAATCATCAAGTAGAAATTATACAATTACAAACACATAATTGAAAATAATGCTTTGATATATCAATTATTGTCCACCTACCTCAAGAACGGTGATGATGAATGCTCACCAATGGAAAACCCCAATTTGTGTAGAATAATGATCTAGAACGAGATCATAATCAAATTCCAAGATACATGATTTAAATGAATCAAGGTCTAAAAAACCTAGTCTAAATCAAGATCCAATAATAGATAATCATCCCCATTTTATTTGGGAAAATGAGAGGAAGAGATAGATATATCTAAATAAGAAGAACACCCATATTTGGGATTTTCTTGGAGGGTTTTCTGTCGAAGATGGTGGTGCACTGAGAAGTTTTAGTCCAAGGTGGATGTTTGGAGAGGTGATTTTCTCCAAATTAAAGGTGTGTGGGGTGTCATCTGAAACTATGATAGGGTGAATAGGGTTACACAATACTATAGAAGAATTTTTAATGTGTTGGGTATCATAATTACATGGCTTGGATTTTATTTCTCATCGTGTAGAATGTCCTAACATATTTCGCCATTCTCGAATGAAATATCATCACACCCTTTAAAAAACAATAAATAAAAATTACATGTTCTGTAATATACATTCATGACATGCCGAATTATGGTGAAAACTATTTTCATGACATGTTTATAGGTGGTGAAAATTACTTTCGTGACATGTTGACATGTGGTGGAAAACATTTAGTGGGGGTGTAAATTTTTGAGGTTGTGAATTAATTCAATCCATGACTTAAATATAAATGTTCTACCAAGAATAATTAAATTATTCATGTTTCATCCCTTTAATAGTTTACACAACATTAACCTAGTCTCATCAAAATAGTTTTAAAAGGAAGAATAAAAATCTTAACAAAAAATAAAAAAATGTATACTTTGAAAATATGCGATCTTACACCTTGTGTCTTTCCCATGACACCAGACTATACTCTATAAATTACATAATAATCATATTTTCCCTAGATTATTTTTCAATTATTCCACCATTATTTTTCACAACTATTAACTATTTTATTTAATAAGGGATGTGGTTCATTTGTGTTTTTCTTCATTGTCCTTATACTATGATACTTTTATTAATGTTTTTCTTAATATACTTTAAAAGGTTATGTATAAATTTTTCTTAATGTGGATTTTAGATTGGTGTTTAGATAATGGAGGAATAGGATGAAAGAATATTTTATATGTGATTTATGTTATTTAAATAAGAATAATAAGTTGTTTATAAAATAGTTGTTTATGTGATATTGGTTTCTTATCTTCTCATATTTATAAAATCTATTTTCTAACTATATTTGGAGATATAATGGAGTAAATTTAATTTCATAAGAAAAAGAAAGATTCATTTATGGGATCCAATTAAGCATGGTTTTACTCACAGAATACATGCATAATTTGGTGTAGGAAGTAGTTATGTTTCATTTATTATGCCCAGGAATTTGACTCCTTTGAGAATAAAGTGTATATGTTTTTTTTATGACAGTCAGTTTGAGTTGTGGAGTGAGGCCTCCAGTAACATGGAAAATGGTCACGCTAGTATAGTTTGGAATTATATTGGGGATTTCATTGTATCATTATTGATAAACTATACCCATTTTAGTTTATTTATGAGATTTTGTTTCTATTTCAATTAAATCCATGAATTTATTTATTTATTCATTTTTTATAATTTGTTTTTATTTTTTATTTATCTTCTCTTTTTGTGCATGGGAATCAAATATCTGGATAGTTTATAACAGATTCCTATGAGTTGTTGGTGAATTAAATTTTAGTTTTATGATTAAATTATTCACAATTATATGTTCTTGGTACCTTGGTACTAGTTTCTAGACCAAGGTGATCAAAAATGAACATCATGAATTAAGACATTCCATTTCAATGAAAATATTATTGGAAAAAAAGTCCATTCGTTATAAAATATTATCAGTTCTCTCTATTTCTATTTTGGATGATTTCTGGTTGAAAGGAGACTGTGATCATTATTGGGAATCATGGGTAGTGAGTGGGGAATTTCCTATCCTTATCTTCTTTGGATTGAAAATTGATTTTCATTGTAAATTTGTGATTATAGTAATTATTATGCATTATTTATAAATTATATTAAATATATTTTGATATGAAATGTTGATATTTATTTATCTAATGAATATATTAGAACTTTTAGATGCCACCATGAGATACAGTGGTAAAATTGATGAAAAATAAACAGACTTATGTTTATCCATAATAAACTATTAAAGCGTGAAGTGATTGTACATAGGATCCTATAACTATTTTTGTGCATGTTTCCTGGTTATCACAATATTTACTAGCCAATGCAGCTAAATTGTGCACAGTTTTGTTTCTCATCTATAATTGTTCAATTTCCACCATTGATTTCAAATAAAATCATAATAGTTCTTACCATCGGTTTAATGGTAAATAAGGGTTTTTTTTGTGATATATATATGGTTTTAGTTTATGTTTATCTACTGTTTCTTGGTTTTTTTCTTGATTTTTTTTGTTCTAGGTCTTGGAAGATAATATATGTGTTTTGAAATAAAAGTCTTTAAAAAATCTTTGTGAAAATTTTATAAGAAAATTGGATGTTTTATATTTTTCATTTATATTTTATTCAATTGTAATCTATTTCATAATTACAATTTGGACGTATTTTGGGTAAAAAGGTGATTTGGTACTCAAGGTATTTCATGGATTTTTTTTTGAAATGCTTCAATGATAAATTTTTTTGAATTTAATTTTTAATTCTTTTTGGTATGTGGGAGAATAATTTATTTAAGATATTTTTTTATAATGGAATTGAATATTTCTTTGGAAATTGAATTTTCATGTAAATTTTTGTTATAATTAATTTTTTTATAAATTATTTTTTGAGATGAAGATGGATGTTTTTAGAGAAAGGCTATATTAAAGGGTCATATAAATATTTATAAAAAATTATAAGTGTTACCTTTATTGGGAATTAATTTATAGTTTTTTTGAATCATGACTATTTTGCATGATTTGGTTTATATGAATTGGGATGATTGAGGTTCATATAATGTTTTCTTATGATGATTCATTGAAGAATATTAGGAAATATTTTTGGTGAGATGACCTTTAGTGTTATGTCCCAAACTATCACTCATGGAATCTAATGTGTTTAAACACCATCTTTATATACCAGCATTGAAATTAATCAAATTATCACAATTTCATACATCAATTGTTTCAATTATAAAAATAATAATAATTAGTCATATTCATTCAAATGAGATTTTACATTTAGAGTTTTAACTAGATTGGAAAATTTTAACTAAAAAATGTCGTATTTTTCTCAAAATATGGGTATTTATTCACTATATAAGAAGTTAATTAATTTATAATAACATTATGAAATCAAATTAAAATTCACTATAGAATCTATTCTTTTGGGAAAATCAAGTGTAGTATATTTCTTTATATCCTGGGGAAAATGATACATAAGATGTCTGAGATCAAATTCTAAATAAGGTTAAATGTAAAAGATTTCATTCAAATATCATAATTTAGGAGAATAATATGGGAATAAGTAATATTGAAGTAATAGATAATCCAATGTAATTCCATAATATAATGAACTAAAAGTATAATATATCATTGGATAACATTTGGAATAAAATGTTCAGAAGGATAATAATAACAAGTTCCTAGCCAAGATATCGTTATTTTAGACATCATGATCTTATAGTCAAGGCCTTTTGTATGGGAAGTATGTTTTTCTGGGTAGGCATACACTAAAAATCTTAACCAATTTTGTCTCTTGAGATCAATAGATGTGTTAATGAACTATATAATACCTTTAATATCCCACCCTTCCTTAAGGAGTGTACATATTTAATTTATTTTTATACCTTATCTAAGACCTTGGTTGGGTGTTACTATGAGTGTAGGGGAGGTATCAAGGGAATACGATGGATGAGGTGTTGGAAATTTATTTATTAGGGATATCATCATGGGCACATGGATAGCACACCGTTAGTGATAACCCTGAATCCCGACCACTAAGCTTTATGTGTATGGGAATGGGGGTTTATTAAAAATTCATGGGGATATAAGAGAATGTGTGATATCATAGAAAATTATGGAGGTGTTTTATATGGTTCGACAAACTGTTCTCACTAACCATGTGAAATAGTGTGTCTTGCACAATAATTTTTTCACTATTGTTTTACATTTTGGACAACTGTGTAGCTGAAAAATGTTATCCTTTAAAGAGTAAAAGTTTATTAAAATTAACGTATATACCTTACACCCTTAAAAAAAATTTTCCTCCCTTTTTTATCCAAAACCACTACACACAACCACCCACCCCCTTCTTCTACACCTTTTATTGTGTTTCCCCAATGATCCTTAAGAGTTTGGTATACCGTCGGGTGAAATCAATAGCTAGTGGTAATGCCGTATGTCCTCCTTCAACCATTCTTCTTTTAGTATGATTCCACAAGATATCTAACCTTTTATGTATTATATGACCTATTTTCTATGATTATTTCCAAATTATTTATTTCATAAATATTAGTAGAAACATATAGCAGATATTATATGATTAGACTTCTTTAGGCATGAGTTAGGTCATCCCAAAATTTAACCTATAGGTACATCCTAATTTTCTCATGTAATGCATTGTAGGTTCATTTTTCCTTCACTGTGAATTAACCAAATATAATGGAATGTTTTCGAATATAATTTTCAATTGTTTAAAACACATTTATATTCCAGGAAATACAGAACAATGTGATCCCTTATAAAACACCCTGGAAATGAAATTAAACTGAGTTTTGGTTAACAAAATTTTCTTATATGTTTTATAAAAATTAAATGGATAATACTAAAAGGAAAACACCAGTTGATACTATGACCATGAACATAATTTTTCTCATCAAAATTATAACTTTATTGAAATTATTAAAAAGGAGACTGTTTTTTTTATGATTTTTAAATGTAATTTCATAATCATTGATTATTTAAATGGTATCTGATTATTGATAATTCCATAAAAAAGGTGTTTAATTCCATGAGGGCCCTATATTGGGACATGAATATTGAGTTAAGCCTAATGTTTTGGTGTGTTTTGTTTTATAAAATAAAGGATTATTTATGAAATATGTTTTCATGAGATGAAATATGAGTTTTGAAATGAACTTACTATGAAAAAATGGTAAACCTTAGTTTTGTCAAAGGATTATGTTTTGTTAGATGGGAATTAAGGACTCATAAATTGAAATGGAATTTTAAAGTGGTATTGTTTTTAATGGTAATGAAAATTCCCCTTAGGGTAGTCTTGATTAAATGGTAGTAAAATATTCATTAGGGTGTTCATGGAGCTATATTGAAAATAAACATTATGGATGTCTGGGATATCTTTTGAGAAAATTTATACATGTGAGGTCCATGGTTATTTTTGGATTATGCCTTGGCTGAGAAAACTCCCAAATGGGTGGTTTGTGTCACTTATTTGATTATTCCATGGCTGATAAAACTTCTAAAGGTGATTTATATGTTAACTATTAATGTATATTAAAAAATATGTATTTATATTATGGTTAGAAGATTTTTCATGATATTATTGGAGACAACTCAACCCTATCCAAAGTATGTATAATCGATCAGATTTGTGGACCTTATTTTGACTAGGAAGTTTGGATGTGTTCTTAATGATCCTAAAAGATTCTATGAAAGTTGTTTATAAAGTTACATAATTTTTGTTCAAACATAAATAATTAAAATTTGGTAGGGCTTCAATAATTGGGGTAACAGCCTGATATTTTAAAAATGAAACACAATGTACAATATCTAATAATATACAACACATCAATCTTAAACAAGTTACCCAATATTATTTTTTAAATGTGATAGTTATCAATTATCTGTTATAATAGATGGATTTAATGATACTAACTAAATTATGAAAATATAATTTACAATTTTTTATATAATCAATTCATTGGTTACCAATTAATTAGAAATGAAAAATAAAATCCCCTTGAATATAAAGGATGTGTTTTTATAAAAAAAGCTATTTTATGCCTATAATAAAATTTTATCATAATAAATTATATTTATCACTAATCTAAAAATATCATAATTTAAATAATATTTTATATATTCAATATTTTTTAAAAATTCATTTAATAAGTTTTATAGGATTATGGTAAGAATAAATTCTATTTTAAGCATAAAAAGCTATATTTTTCTGAAATACAATTTTCTACATTTTTAGTACGCACATATTTAAAATTTAATTTTTTAAAATTTATAAATTTATTTTGACAAAAAAAAATTTTAAAAAAATAATGTCAAAATTAACTAAGGTTGATTTTTTCATGATATGTTTCATTTTTTGTGAATAGTTAAATATACTGCATTTTATTTGAAAACTATTTTTCTTCTAATTTTTTTATAGATAAGTTATATTGTAAATTGGTTTTAATGTTTAATTAGTAGAATTATAAATAAATAAAGCCAATACATGTCATTATATTCAACTTTTTTCTGAAATTGGATATAAATACATTTCAATGTTTGGAACATTTCACTTTAAAACCACTTTTCTTCTTTGTGTGTACATGATAAATTTTAAAATATATTTCTGAAAATTTTGTGAAATGAACATGGAAAAATTGATTAAATATTTGGAATAATAACGTTAAAATTGGTTTTTAATGTTATTTTAATTATTAGTTATAAAAAAGATACCATGGTGAAAAAATTATTTACCAAAGTACTTGTAAAATAATGATAAGGGTTAATGTTAAAAGGTAAAAGATTACCATACCTAAAATTTAAAACATTTAATTGTTGGTTAAGGTATTTATAAACCTGAATTATACTATAAATAATTAATTAACAATATAATTTTTTCAATTTAATGCCACCTTGATGTGCTTGTATTTCAATATAAAATCTTTATTATTTAATCACTCAATCCCACCTTTCCTCAAGTAAAAATACAACCCATCATTACCCATTTTGACCCAGAAACGTTGAATCTTCTTAAATATATTATCAAATGTCTCCAAATAATTTTCCTTATGTGCCATTACTACTTGTATCACCCAAATACCAAATACAAGGTCCTTGAGTGTCTCTCAAGGATGTTATATTCAATAGGCAAAGTTTGCAAAACACATCTCTTATTTTTTTTTCCTAATTTCTCCTCACCTATATCATCCGTAAATGAATTATTACTCTACAATAATTTATATAATATATTTTTAAGTTTATAATGTAAAATATCATATACATTTAATTTCTAATCACTTCATATTCAAGGAAATGAAACTATTGTCCAAATTATGTTCGTTTGTCATCTATATGAATAATGATTTTTCGTTTCCCATTACATCCTTCATGGATGGTCATAAAAGTGTAATTATTTTTAAATAATATTTAAATATAAATATTTTCACGTATTTCATGTATTGTAACTAATATAAAAACATAATATTAAATAAGGCAAAACTAGTTCATAATGTTCCAAAAAACAGAACAAATAAACTAAACATTTATCATTTACATTTTATCTAATGAATCATTCTTATTTGATAAATATTGAAGGTAAATAGGACCATTAATAATTATATAAGATTAATAATACAATTTAATTACTCCTATGGTGTTTTAATTCCATTTTACAAGAACGTCTATTGTTTTATACAATAAAACGGACCATGAAACCATGAAATGAAAACACATGAAACCATGAAAACAATATAATATTATTAATCTATGGTTTATAATATGTTATAAACTAGTCAAATGAGGTATTATAAATATTTATATAGTAATTTAATTAGTTTATAACATTATTTTTACAAGTATAAAGGATGTTAAAGCATGAACAACTAAAGGGAAGCCTGATTTAAGAGATTTTTTTACCTGATTTCCATTCATTAGGTTAAACATATAATTCATCATTAGGTCATGATAATATTATGTGTGAAATGAATTTTTATTATATTATTTTTTAGTTACACTTAATTTATTGAATTTAAATTGGATACACATATATGATTAATTTTAATAATTCTCACTCTAATGATATTATAATTATAAGGGACTTTATGTTGAAAATGTCTTTTAATGTTCCCCTAACAACTATATCTTCCTCCCATGTCCATTATTTAAAAAGTTATTTCAAATTTTTTTTGTAATATTAAAAAATGATTATTTAAATATATTTATACTCATTATTTAATATTTAAAAAAAATTCTTAAATTTTTAATATTTTTGTTTACTAAAAGAGTTTCACAATGGCATTTACGAAATGAATTCAGAAGAAATGTTTTTAATTTATAAGAAATGAGTATATTTTCCTGAAATATTATCACTTTAATTTATTTAAGATTAAATTAAAAGTTTATACGGTTACATTCAATGAAATACTTTTTGTGGTATGTGAAGTTTTTTTCAAAATTAGTGATTTCAAAATGAAAAGATCATTTTATTCCAAGATAATTTTTCTGAATAATGTTTACATTATGTTTATTGGGAATTATTTATAATGATGGGTGGTTATGGGATAATATAATTATGAGTTTTTAGTTGATAAACCATTCTAAAGTGGTTACCTAATAAACTGATGATGGGTGGTTTTGTGATAAACCAAGGACATGTGGTTACATGACAACCTCTAATGCATGAGGAACTCTGATGTCAAATTTTGGCCTTAATGGTTACTCCATTTGAAAAAATTTGATATAAAATGATGTCCCAAGATACCTACCTTTATTTTTTATAGTTTTTAATGATCTTTCCTGAAAATTTATTGATTTTAAAAAGAATATATTTTTCTCTTAATGAAATTATTATATTTTTTAGAATAAAAAGGTATTTTTTTATGAGAATGTTTTTGGGATTTTCATTAGAATAACATGTTCCCTTAATTTATGTCCCTTATATAAGATTTTTTGACAATCCCATTTTTTTAAATGTTTTATACCAGATTTAAGAGAAAATAGAGACAATGATGTTATCAAAGGGAATAATTGTAAATACTGATCTTAAACGGAAATAATGTGATATTTTAAAAGGTTTTGTCTTGTGAAATAAATAGATTTGAGTATAAATGACCACTTTTTATTTATTGGGGTTCTATGTAAGGTTTTTTCTTATGTATTTGAAACTATAAACATAAAATATTTTTGGGAATGAATAAAATTTGACTGTATTTTAAAATCAATATAATATGTAATTTTTATGGCCATTTCATTATAATTTTCTTTAGATCATGGTTGAGATAATTTTATAGGTTACGATATTTCCTTGTAAGGCTTTCTTAAAAGTTATATATTTCATTATCAATTAATAATTTTAAGGATGATTATAATTTTATAGTCTTATATACACATTTAGTGTTTAATGTGTTTAATTTATAGGATATTATTGATATTTTTGGAGATTAGATTTATAAAGTTAGTTAATTTAGGTATTAATAATTTAAAAGTTAAATTATTATATATTTTTTATGGGTATTATTAGTAAAAGTACTATTTATATTTAACATTTCATTTTTATGGAAGTTCATTTCAATCGATTAAGGATCGTTTATCATGATAAAGGCAAAGAGATCATAATCAACCTTATTATCACTCCCAGATGATTTTATCATCCTTATTAATAAAAAATATTGTTGAAATGATTTTCATAGCTCCTTGATTATTCTAATCACATAAAATAAAAATTTTGAGTTATCTAACACCTATTCATTTATAAAAAAAGGGTCTTGTTATCTTTTTTATTTTAATTAAAGATCTCAAATATTCCAACTCTACTGAAATGTGAAATACAAAAATTTCCATGAACAATTACTTTTTGAATGTTGGAAAAACATTCCAAAAGATACAAGGAATTTCAACAAGGTCCTAAAATCTATATTTAAGGAATGAATTATTTTATTATGTTCTAAGTATATAACATTTTTGTGTTGATGAATCATTAAGATATAATTCATATATTATATTGTAGGAATAAAGTATGAAGGAATGGGATTATGACGAATGGATCATGGTTTAAGAACGAAGATGGATAAATGATGAGTATACATATTTAATTTTCTAAATAATTACGTAGTTTTATTTTAAAAATATTATTCGAATTATGGAATGCCTAAGGATTTTTAAACAGCAGTAGTTTACATAATTATGGAAATATATTTTAAATGGAATTAATACCTCTGAAAAGTATAAAAAGTTGATAATTTTTAAGTTATATATAACCATTACTTTTATGATATAAAAAAGGTTATTTTTGAAACAATGCCTTCACATTTTATGGAAATAATTGTGAAAGCACTTGAGGTATTTTTGGAACATGAGGTAATTATGGGTACATACCTTTTAGGATGAAAAATGGAAGGAATGATATAAATATTGAGATTAATATATATTAAGGTTATTCATATGAATGATTTAAAAAATTATAAGCATTATATTAAAATATTTTTAGAAAAATAAAAACCCACAGGATGAGTGAGAACCCTTTACCTCTGGAAAAGACGGAGGAATCAAACCCACAATCAAAGGGTGACAAGGATGCATTACCTACCACATACCTACAAGATGTACCATTCAGTATGACTTTTTATTTTTAGTTAAATGATTTTATGGAAAAAGAATAATGTTTTTTAGTAACATTTTTTATTGAATAAATTTCCATGTGATTGGAAAATTATTTGGTGATTAATTGAATAATGTTATTTTAGAAGATGTTCGTTGTCATGGGGATCCAATTTAATCAATTTAAACTAAATAATATGATATTTTAATTGAAGAATAAAAGGTTGAATTATTTTTTTAAATAATATATGATTTTATTGTGTAATTATGGTGATTAAAAAAATTTATTACCTAGAGATTATGTGATTTGGGAAATTACATTTTTGGGATAAGAAATTTAAAGTGATTGATTTTATTTAGGGAGAAAAATGTTAAATTTATCTTTTATTTCTTTGTGATCAAATAATTCTAAATGTTGGGATTAAATCTATGTATATGATATTTTGAATAATATTAAAGAGTGTTATTTATTAAATGATCATTGTTGAACATTGGGTATTAATGTTTCATTTTGGGGATAAAATTAGTTTTTCTTCATGTAATGGTTTTTTATTTTTGGGGAATTATTAAATATTGTATAGAAAATTTCGGTTTTGGTTAATTCATAAAGATAGGAGGAATATATATTAATACATTTGTAGATTTTATGATCCATAGGAGTTGATTTTGATGCTTCTATTATGATGAATCATATTTAATACACATTATTTGAAGAAAAGATGATATTATGGTGGAAATTGAGTAATGGATGAAATTATAATTATCAAATTAATATGATTCTTTAATATCATGGACTAGGTAGTAAAAAAATTCATCAGTTTTAGGACAAGTATTTTCAAAAAAAATTATTTGATTAATTTTTTCAAGGTAATTTTAACTAATAAAAAAGTTATTGTTTTGTGATGGTTAACCTTCCCAAAATCATGTTCTATATCACTATTTATTAGTAATTTAGATATAGTTTTCACATACATGTACATGTTTTCATATATGGAATCATAGTATTTATTATCCTAGGTGACCTTCGTACTTCCCATTCTTTTTCTTAAAGTGGAAGTTTTATTGATTATTTTCTTCGATGTGGGATTTCAACAAAGGTATTTTCAAAGATAATTCAAACTCCATGATTTCTTTCAATCCAAAATTCAAATTGAGAGGAAAAAATTTATCAAATTGGGGGAGAGTGCAACATACTTATATTTTAAAAAGGAAACACTCTGTTCAATTTCAAACAAGATACACCACATCAAGCATAAGAAAATGACAAAATATTTTTTTTTATATTTATCACCTATATATTGTAATGGAATGATTGAATGATATTAAATAATTTATTAAAATACAGTTTACTCGTGTTTATAAAATTATTTCATTACTTACAAATTAATTAAAAAAGAAAATAAAATCTCATTGAATATAAAGCATGTGCTATTATAAAAAAACTATTTTATAATTATAATGACATATTATCCTAATAAATTAAAATATTCACTATCAATAAAATATTATGATGAAATATATAGGATATATATTTAATAAAGTAAATTCAATTAATAATATTTTGAGTCTTAAGTAAGAATAAATCATATTTTAAAGCATAAAAGCTATATATTTCTAAAAAGACATCATTGCCATCTTTTGATGGTGCACCTATTTTAAATAAAAAAATTACAATTTGATACATTTATTTTGAAAAATTATACATGATTTTTGAAGCACTAATTTAAAAATTAATTTGGGTTACTTTTTGGTATTTTCTTGATAAGTTTCATTTTTAGTGAATAGTGAAAAATACGACATTTTATTTGAAAAATGAATTTTCATATAAATTATTAATATAGATAAATTATATTTTAAATTGGTTTTATAGTTTAACTACTTCAATAATAAATTATTAAAACCAACTTATTTCAATAGAATCAATTTCACATTGATATTTGTCATAAAAACATTTCATACATAAGAACTTTTCACTTTAAAAACACATTTTTCATTTCATCTATGGGAATAATTTTCAAATATAATTTTTCAAATTTTTTGAATTAATTTTAGTTAAATATATTCAATATTTGGAAACATAATGTACAAATTAGGCTTCAAGGACATTTTAAATTTAAGGTATAAAAAATTGGTCATGGTAATAAAATTTTTACCGGAGTATATGTAAAATATTTAAAAGGGTTAAAGTTAAAATATAAAAAATTAACATATAGAAAAATTAGAACATTTAATAGTAGTTTGAGGTATTTCTCAACCCTAAACAGACTAAAAATCATTAATTAAAAATAAAATTCATTTAATTTAAATCCACCATAATGTGGTTGGCTTTATTTATAAAATATTCAATATTTAATCACTTAAACCCACCTCTCCTCAAGTATAAATACTACCACATTTTGACTCAAAAACCATGAATATCCTCAAATATATAACCAAAAATCTCCTATTAACTATTAAAACATAAAATTTATATTTCTATCACCAAAATTCCAAATCAAATTTCTATAAGGGTCTCTCAAAGTGGTGATATTCATGTTGTAATTTTATCAAAAGACATCTAATAATTTCTTTCATTATTCAAATTTCTCCCAACCTAATTTATCCATAAAAAAATTATAACTCCATAATAATGTATTGATAATATTTATATGTTTATAATGTAATAAAATATATCAATTTACACTAATAAAATTTACCATTTACCAATGGTTAGGATATATTTTTATAGGTCTCCAAACCATTGGTATAGCCTATACCAACAGTTTAGAGGACCATTGGCTAGTTTGGAATTAAGATAGGTATAGACTAATGGTTATGAAAAAACCATTGGTAGAGTCATATACCAAAAATTTTATCCAACCATTTGTATAGCTTATATGAAATTCTTATACAAATGGTTTCATAAAACCATTGGTATAGGTAATTGAAAAAACACAAGTCTTGGTTTTGATCCCATCCAATCTTATTTATAATCCAATGACCTAACCACTAACTTAACATGACTTTTGTGAACATAATTTCAAATATATATATATATATATATAGTTAAAAGTATTAAACCGTTTTATTTATTCAATGTTATTTGACAAAATATTCCATAAAAATTTTATATACGTATACCAATGGTTTTGAGAACCGTTGGTATAAGTTATTTGTTTTTTTAAGGGGTGGAATTATATAAATGGACTGTCCTTAACCATTGGTATAGGGTCACTATAATGGATATATGAAAAATAATTCCAAATATATTGGTATAGGTCCATATAAGTGACTTATACCAATGGTTTTGTCCAAACTGAAGATATTGGTTGAAATTAGTGACTTATACCAATGGTTTTGGCCAAAAAGTTGGTATAGGTCCATATAAGTTAAATATACCAACAGTATTTTCCAAACCGTCGATACAAGACCTATTTCTAGTAGTGTTAATTTTTTATGTCTTGTTATTTAAAAAAATGAAACTATTGTTGAATTTATGTCAGTTTATCATCTTTGTGAAAATGATTTTTCATTTTCAACTACCTCCATCATGGCTGGTCATAACTATGTCGTTATGGTTAAATAATATTTAAATAAGTATATTATAATTTATCTCATCTTCTCAATCAAATATACATATATAATTTTAAATAAAATGAAACAAGTTCAAAATGTTTATAAAAACTACCAAAATAAAATAAACATTTATCATTAATGTTTCATCTAATGAGTCTTACTCATCTAAGAAATAAAAATGATTAAAGGTACGATTAATACCTTTGTATATTTATTAATACTACTTAATTATACTTTTATACATTTTACAATAATATTCATATTTTTATACAAGTAAAACCGAGTGGAAAACCATGAAATTAAAACACACAAAACCATGAAAATAATAAGATATTATTAATGAGTGGTCAATAACAAGTTATAAAATAATAAAAGAAGGTATTATAAGTATTAAAATAGTTCTCTTATGAGTTTATAACATTATTTAAATTATTATAAATGAGGTTAATTTGTGAACCACTAAATAGAAGCATGATGTGATATAATTCATAACCCAATTTCATTCTTTGGGTTAAACTTCTACTTATTTATTATGTGATGATAAAATTATTTCAGAAATTAATTTTTGAATATATTATTTTTTATTAAAAAAATATTTGGATTATATTGCATACACATAATCTATTTATTTGATTAATTCACACTCCAACGATATGATAATTATAAAGGACTTTCTTTTAAAAACTATCTTTTGAAGTTACACCTAAACTCCTCTCTTTCTCCAAAGTACATGTTTTATAAAACATATTTATAAAAAAATAATTACTATTCTAAAATTATTTTATAAATTCATTTCTACTCATTTTTTACTTTTTACCAAATTTTTTCAAATTATTATTATAGTCATTTTCGAAAAGAGGTTCTTTGTGAATTTCATGAAAAAAATATGGATGAAATGTTTTTTTAACTTATATATAATTAGCATATTTTTCCTCCATCACACTAAATTTATGTATTTAATCATACCATAAAATATTATACATTAACATTAAAAGAAAATAAATTCTATTTCAGGTGAATATTTTTTCAAAATGAGTGATTTCAAATTGGAATGTTCATTTTCATCAGAAATTATTTTTATGATTTATGTTTATGTTATGGTTCTTGGGAATTGTTTATAATGAAAATTTATTATGTGATAAAAAAATTACATGTGGTTACATAATAATGAAATCAAATTTAGTTACGTCATAATCAAATTATTGGGGGTTTGATGATAAAAAAAGTGTGTGTGGTTACGTGACAACCTCCAATGCATTGGGTACTCTGGAGTTTGATATTTTCCATATTGGTAACTCCATTTATAAGGGTGATATGTAATTTTTTTTCAAAATTTACCTACCTAAATTTATTATGGTTTATAATGAGTTATCATTAAAATCATTTTTGTTTTAAAAGGTAATATATTGATATAGTTAAAAATATTATTCATTTTTTCGAAAAAGAAGTCAGGTTTTTATGAAAATGTTTTTGGGATTTTCATTAGACTAAAATTTTCTCATCATTTATGTCCCTTACTAAGAATTAGTGTTCACCCAATGGTTTTAAAAAATTTTAGACAAGATTTAAGTGAGAATAGAGAGAAGGATAATATCATGGTGAGTAAATGGTAAAGATTGATCATGACCAAAAACAATGTATTATTTTAGAAGGATTTGTATTGTGAAAAAATGCCTATGTAGTCGAAGAGTCCAAATGATAATTTATTTGAATACTATGTATGGTTTTCTTATAACACTATAAAACACCAAATATAATTGATATTTGGAAATGAATGAAATATGTTTCTAGTTTAAAATCACTATAATATGTAATGTTTTTGGTCGGGTCCTTATAATTGGGGAATAGAAAAAAATTTCCACAAAGGGTCCTTCAAATTAATGATTTTATACGATGTTTCCTTATCATAGTAAATTTTTTGACATTATATCTTTTAGTTATAAAGGAATTAGAAAATGTTTTTGGGGAAAATAAATATTGTAAGTCTTCTCTTTTCTTAATGTTTCCAACATCATGCGCTACAAAATTATCATGATATATTTTTTATTAAAAATGTTGAGAAAACATTTTAGGTTTAGAAAGTTCATTCTAGCAAGATCATGGAATATTCATGAGATAGAGTTTTGGCAGATACGTGTTTGTGTTTATAAATTTTTGAACCACTATAAAACAATCTCAAGCATTATTCGTAAATGATAACTACTAATTGTTCATGGTAAAAAGTTTTTGTTAGATTTTTTAAATTTATGGAGGATACAATAACATTTATGTAGTAAAAAAAGGGATATGTTAAAGAATTTTATTGGATGATATAAAAATCATATGAAGTCTGATTCAAAAAATTAGGATCAAACATAATCATAATTACATTAAGTCTAATTGGAAAAAAATATTTGAATGAAGTCTGCCATGAAATTATTTTTTACAATATAAATTAGATAGATATGTATGAAGTTTTAATGATAAACCTAGTTACATATGATTCTATTGATATTTTGTATAAATTTCAATATATAAAGGTTAAAAAATTAAGGAAACTAACTGGGAGTTCTAATGTAAGTCATTACATTAAGGAAATGTTTGGAGGAAGTTTCCTGATGTGGTCTTATTAATAAATATAGGATTATCATTAAATTATCTTCAGGTGGAATATTTGTTATGAATTTTTACTATGTAATCATTTAGTGGTTTAATATTCATTCAAGTTTAAAATTATTTATGATGATTTTGTAATAAAATTAATTTTCTTAGTTCTATTCTGATCATTCAATTTTCAAAATATCATGGAAGGAATATCCAAGATTCTTGAGGAATTTTAAGAAATTTCTTGAATGTTTAAATTTCCAAAATATACTAAGTGGGAGATTACAATTTTTTTCATTGAGTAAGAAATAAAATTATAAATTAACCATTTTCTCTCTCTAAGGCATCTATAAATATGACACAATTATAGTATGGAGTTTATATACCATAAACACATGAAAAATATGATGTAATACACACACAAAATTATATTGAGATACAAAAAGAACTTATAAATGATGAAGTTTAGCATGGATTTTTATGATCAAGGAATGTTTTTGTTGTTGAATAAGAGATTGATATCAAATAGATAAGTTTTGATTAGGTAAAATATATATATCATCGGATAATATTTGATATTATTTATAATAATATGAAATAAATTTAAGGAATTTTTTTCTATTATCATATGGAAACAGACTAAATTTTCTATATGAAAAAAATCAAACAGATAAATCATAAAAATAGTAAACAGGTGGAGTTTTATGTATAACTATAAAGAAGAAGATATTTAATTATACTTTATAAGAAAGGGAATAATATTTTTCAAGAATATAAAAATTGAAGTTACACAACAATCATAGTGATGACCTACAAAACCTGTTGGTGAAGGTTTAAATGTCTCTATTATATAATTTATTAGTAGCGAAAGAACGTGCATGATTATTTTGATCATAGTGAAACACAAGTCGAAGGAAAATATCATCTTAAAGTGACCACACACAAAACCATATATGAATGAGCCTATAAGGGGTGCTATATAGCGAGAGTCTCCTCGGTGGATTAGGGTTTCCCCTAAAAATTCTTCTTTTTCTCCCTTTTCTCCCAGCGATACTGGATTTCGATTCCCACCTCCATATCCCTCAATTTTTCATCCTCTAGGATACCATGAAGATCTACAACCTTTGTTATGAGCGTTCTGAAGATCTGTACGGGTGTGTTCGATGGTTGTTGTCGGGATCATAGGTGGTTGGATTCACTGGAGTGGAAACTCGGTAGGACAGCTACCTCTTCTCGGGTCTTTACGCTGTCGCTGATGGTGATCTCAGGAACACTCGGTGTTAGCTGCATCCCTTTTCCCATTCCACTCTTGATCCTTCCCATTCGTTCTATTTTTTTTTGTTCATCATCATCAAAGGTAAAATTTTATATAAATCAGAAAAAGGTTCCAACATACTAGGATTGGAGAAAACCACAAGACCTAAAGTGGCCAGAAGTAATGGAGTCCATAAGAGTCACCCCTAATCATGTTCACCCCTTCAGGTTTAAAAAGAATACTTCTAGGAAAACAAGTGACACTAATACCATGATCCACCATGAACAAACTTGAAAAGTTTTTATCCACCCTATTACCCTCCCACTAAGTATGGGTTACCTCAGTATTCTGATCAAGAAGAAGTTAGCATCTCCTAAAGGCATAAAAAATTGACCATGGAGTGGAATCATTTTCCTGCATGGAGTTGTGAATGATCTTGGAATCAGTCTCAACCTGATAAATAACCATGTTCTCTTGCACACATAATTTATAGAAGCAAAGTGGTATCTTTACAGGGCATGATTGGCCTCAACAGAAATGTTTCAAAGTGACCAGCTTCAGCGTGATCTCGTCCGGAAGGGAATCAGTGATCGAGGTGTAGTATCCCAAGACACGGTGATTGACGGGTATCGCAGGTGAAGTACAGGCACAGCACAGGGACATGAAGGACATGTTGGTTTTTGGGTGGGTCAGCTCCTGGGCTGGGATCCTTCACCGAACCATGTTTTGCTTTTTTTCTGGTTGTTTTTTTTTCAGATTTCTCTTGGTTGGTTCACACTTATCCTAAAGTTATCTTTCATAAATAAAAAAACCATTTTCAGTGAGTAACCACACACAAATGATTTTTTATATTGGATTGCGTGATATTCGATTATTTTAAAATAATTCCAAGGAGTAGATACAGTTATAATAGAAATAATATTTTATTAATATTGATGAAAACAAAGGGGAAACAAATTCATCAAGGCATAATTTATTAAATCCAAATATCATCAACTCTAATAATATCCATGCATTTAGAAAGAATATTTACATGGATACAAAAATAAATACCCATAACATTTGATTTAATTATAGAATCCTCTAGTCTATATCATGATTCCCATAATTCCATGTATGATGGAATGAAAAAAATAAATTGATCAATGATTTGCATATATAGATATGGTAAGTGATCAACTAAGGAACATTGATCTGACCTTGTTATGATTGAAGTATGATTTTAGAATCAGTTTCCTCAATTTAAAAAATCTATGTTGTCCCTCCTATACATTATCAGTTCATCATGCATAGTATATGATTCCATTGATAGAGATTCACATTTCCAATTATATGCACTGAAGGGAAATAATTTTGAACCAACAGTATCACAAATGATACCACCACCATGCAGGAATCCATCACAAAATGACTCATCAACATTAAGTTTGTAACCAATAGCAGGGGGAACCCCTAGATCTAGTAACCCTAAGAAAGAATTAACTACCTGGAAAGAGTGGGATCACGTATGTGCATAATTATTCTAATAGATGGGGAAATCTCCCATGGTTTAATAAGTGTCTCTAGATCAATTTTCAACCATTTCTTCTAGAAACTAGGGCCCTACATGATCTAAAGACACCCTCATGTTGTACTTTATTCATAGTTTCCCATAAATACTAATAACATGCCAATATTATGGGAACCCTCACCTTATTTTCTACACTATTTCATGTTTCCCCCTTGAAACAGAAATTAAAAAACATTTCTCCTCTAGGATCATGATAATGGATCCCCATGAAACATCTTACTACATAAAAAATAAGAGTATCCCAATTTCAATCATAGAAGATATGGGTGGTATTCTTCTCATGATTTTTCCCATAATATGATAATTTCAAATCGATCCTAATATCTTTTCATTTAATTCATTCTATTACTACATAATAAAACTTGTGATTTATTATGTTTTTATGGAGTATTCTTGTATGATTGTTTCAGTAAAGGTATAAATCATTAAGTGGAGGTGGATTTTATTATCCGAATGTAAAAAACCTAAAAATAAAATACATTTTATTCACTCAATCCGTTCTTAGTGATCACATATATCTTATTGGTTAAATTCAATTTTTATTAGAGAAAAGTTTCCCTTTATTGACTCCTTGTTGAATCTTGAATAAAAACATGCAATATATGTTCAAAATTACATGAATAGTAAGGAGATTCCTGTTTTGATAAAATCAAGTATCATAGCTGAAAATATAGAATACTATTTTATCTTATTTCTCTTCGTTATGATGTTCTTGAAGCTTCTAATGATGGTTTTCCTCCCCATATTGTGAATTTTATCCTTATAACTACTTATAAGATGATCTTGAAGAATGATGGGTAAGCTATAAATTCATTACATTCCCCATGCCTAAAAAGTTCTTTTATTATAGATAATGGATTTAGAATGGATAATGGTACCTATGATATGTTGAATAAAATAAATGAAGTAAATGAAAAAGTGGAGATAAAAAACTTAAAAAACCAGAGGTTAATGTTTGAATATCCTTTTATGGGTGGTTATTACATTGTTGGTGATTTATTTACAACTGCGAATGATATTATAATAACCATAATGTAACTTAGTGATAATTTTGATGATTAAACTATTTTTGAGATGATCTTATGAATTATTCTTGATAAAATGGATGTAAAAGTTTAAAAATCGGAAGATAGATATCCTAAAACGCTATCTCTAGAATATCTACAAAGCACTCTCATCAATTATGAAATGTGAAGAGAAAAATTGGATCCTTGATGATGAAATTTAGGAATATGACATAATGTCAATTAGATCCCTCAGGAATAAAGTATACCATTCCATATATTATCCCTAGGTAAAGTATAAAAAGATCACTAAATATATAATGAGAAAATATTATTCAAAAGTATATGGAATATGATGATAGAGAAGTATATGATAATAACATTAGTGATAATTATATAGAAAACAAATTTTTAAAAAATTTAATAATGAAAATTTTACATGTTATGAAAGTATTAGTTTTAAATAACGAGATGAAACTCATATTAAATTAATGATAAAGATAATGCTGAATGAATGTCTTAAAAAGATTGTAAGACATGAAAGAGATAACAATATTTTGAAAAGGAGAAATGTTTTAATGAAAATTAATAATATATTCTTAAATAATAATATATATTTCTAAAATAGATTGGTAATATGAAGAATTTGGTTCATGAAAAGAATAACCTTAACTTCAAGATTAATGATAATTTCAATATAAATTAGGAAGAGTTAGAGCATGTTCAACATAAAAATTTAATGTTAAATAAGGAGTTATAAACATCCAAAACTAAGTTAAAAAAGTTTTTTAATGTTATAATAAGTTTAAACATAATAATAATCCACAAAATTTTTCTTCAATGTATACTAATAAAAATTAAGATGTTCATAAGGAAAATAATGTTATGAAATCCATTTGTGTATCAAAAAGAAGCAAATCTGAAAACCGTATGTTTCTATGGATACAAATTCTAAACCAAAATTTTCTACTATACGTTATTATATTGGCATGGGGAGAAATATTAGATTAACAATAAAAGATTAAGATATAATAAAAACATTGGTTTTCAATGAAATACCAAAGTCGAATGTTATAAAGTTGGTGAAAATTATAAACACAACTTCAAATAGTTTACAATCTATAGAGGGAGATATTAATTTTATGATTAATATTGGAGTTGTTGGGGGTTTTTGAATATATCATGTATGTGTTGGTTTAATCATCAAAATTACATTGAACCATGGAGAAACTTGAGCCAATGTTTGATGGAATGTTAACCCACTAAAAGGGGAGAACTCTTGAAATTTTATAGGATGATAGAAAATAGACTCCAAGCTAGAAATATTGTAAAAGGATGTATTGTTTTGGTATTGGAACAAAAAAATTTTAAAAAATATAAAAATTCATTTTAAAATGAAGAAAATGATATTGAAAAATATCATTAGTTATTGAAACTTCTCTTAATGCTACAAAAGGAGAACAAGACAACTTTTTGGATAGTGAGTGTTCTTTAAATAAAATAGGCAACATAAAGTTATTGAATAATCAAAAGGATTTAAAATATGGTATAGTGAATTGGAATAGGATGAGTCACTCAGAGTCAAAGGAGTTGGATCTATTATCATTGTGGAAGAAAATATTAGTTCCAAAAGATCCTCATTTGTTACATGATTAAAACACACTTCATTAAGTTTTTTTATAGCACTATGAAAAAGTTATTTTAGAATAAAAATGTATAGAAGATAGTATAGTTGTAATGAGGGTCCAAAAAGGGAAACATTCTTTATGATGGTTATTCATAAATTTTATCTTATTTGAGCACGATGGAATGAGACCATCAATGGAAAAAACTTGTGGTTTATGTGTTAAAGGAACATGATACTGCTTTTAAAATGTGAAATTATTAATGAAATTCTTTATATGAAATGAATAGATTGGTGTCGCTCTATTTTCCAAAAATGCATGATTAAAACATGGTACATGAGAAAATTGTGATACCTTCAACTCATCCCTTAGCAATGATACGTTTTCATATTTGTGGGCCTATGATTAAAAAATTCAGAAAATGATTAAATGTGCATCATTTATTTCATTGATGAAATTACATACATTAAAACTATTATGATTATAAAACATAAATCAAATGATTTTTATATTATTAATAATTTTAGGATAAGTATAGAAAAATAGTGTGGATGTTATATGAAGATAAATTGAGATGATAATAGAGGACAATATACAAGTTGGGAATTCAGATTCTATCTTAAAAATCATTTAATCCATCATGAGTTTTGTGTTCCATACATAGTATAGAAAAATGTAGTTACTAAAAAATAAAAACAAACATGATGGAGATGGCATGAAAAATTTTGACTAAACATGGTGCTTCTCATTATTTATGGAGGCAAGCTATCAGATATGCGGGTTGTTTTGGAATTAATGACTCTATAATATGAATAATGATATGAGTTAAAATGATAATTATTATAACGAAACATCATATGTAATGTCCTGATCCCGATTCCACCCAATGGTGCCCCATAATCAGCTGGTCCCATGGCCTCAAGTGCATTTCTCTAAACACAATATGCTATCATCTTGCAGTGAGGGCCTTGGGTGTGATATTGGAAAAACAATACCCTCATTTTAAGAGTAACACATTGGAATAAAATACCAAACATTAACGGAAATAGTAAAACCGTGCAACAAGTGTAAATAGATGAAGAATAATAGTAATAAAATAATTAGATCTCATATATAAAAAAAGATGCATGTCACCAGTATCTAGGAAAGAATCTAAAAAAGAAACAATGCGGGAAATGTAATATTGAAACCAAATTACAGAAAAAGTAAACTCCACAGCATCACAAGCCTCATCATGGTCCCATTATCTCTATCTCCAACAACAATCAAGTACTAGATGAAGAAGGGAGACAACCCGTATCTATACTTGCAACCATATAATCTGTTTGGGTCCAATGTCCTGAACCAAATAGGGTGTGAGATAAATTCTAGTAGGCAACAACCAAAAGATCTATGCCTAACTATTAATGAATATATATATATATAGAAGGTAATATGTAGTGATCATGTAATAAAATAAGAAATAATCAAAAGTAAACATTCCTACAGTTTCCAATTGTATTCATTTACATTTATTAATTATTCAATGGTTAAATAATGTAACCCATGGATCTAGCCTAATCTTGGTATCCTCTTGATAAATAATAACAAACAGACATTTCAAAAGGCAATCTAAACATTCAAGTAAGACCGATTCCAAGATTGTGCTTTGGCTTGGCAGACTCATCATGCTCATGCAATCAATAAAAAACAACCCCATGGGAATGATCTCATAGTCTAACCCCTATGGTATAACATAGCACTAATCATTAACAAAAGTCCTTCTAGGAAGCTTTTATGGTCAATACCCATGGGTCAATATGGCATAAATAAACTAAAATAACCACCTGGAAACTCTCAAGGTCAGTGTCCTAGTGTCCAGCATTCATTTTATAATGACCCTCTGCATATATATTGTGGTCTATCCCCTCTGGTTTGTGACCACCTGACATATCTCATAGTCAATACCATTGTGTCAAGATAGAAAAAATTCATACATAAATAACCATATATTGGGATCCTCTCATAGTCAATTATCCCTAGAAAAACATTCACAATGAAAAACACATGCATCTCAAATAGACAGTAGCTCTATCCAAACAACACATGGCATGGAAAAAAAATCAATCCTCACAAGAATTTCTAGACCAAATGTCCATAGTCAACCAAACCAATGAAACACACCCATAATCAAGGTATAAATCCTTTTTCACAAGTAGTAACACATAATCAAACTAAAAAACCATATCATGTAATTAATGGGGTTAAATTCCAAAACATGAAATACCCTAGACAGGGGTATCTAAAAATTAAAGCATATATAATCCAAGGACAATAAAAAACACAAAGCACCTACCTTGATGTTTTATGATCAATATTATTGAACGTAGGCCCTTGAATTTTCCTAGACTGTCATAGATCTACAAAAAAAATAAAAAATATCAAACCTTGATAACTCAAGAGATATAATAAATCAAGAATAGAGGCCCTAGGGGAAGTGATAACTCACCGATTGGAATCCAATGCGTCGGGTTGCGTATCAATTAGTGATTAGATGGAGGAATGGGATGATCGTGAAGTTTTTCAGTCATTCATTTCTCTTATGTACAAAACATGGGAAAAAGAATATCATTATAAATAGGATATGTGACAATGCTACAACACATCAATTAAAAAGAAACGTACATGTTGTGTTTATATAATGAACACATAGTGTATTGTCCTCAACTAGATCCCACTTTAGGCAGTCTGTTAGGTCACCTAAAAGCCCATGTACTCATCTGTAAGATAGCCCTTACACGTCAACATGTGGAAACTTGTACCCATCATGTAATTAAGAGTTCATAGCATGTACTTAATAAATTTCTATGTCTCCCTTTTTTCCTAAAAAACAACCCAAAATAAAGATCCATACCTAAAAATAATATTTGGGTTCTGACAAACATCCCCTGCTCCCTTAAGGAAATATGTCCCCAAATTTCCTGTCCAAGGGTGGTGAAAAGAAACATCAAATAAATCTGACCACTGTGAAAGTGTGTCAGCCTCCCTCTCCCATGTATCATCATGTACTCGCTTATTCTTCCATAGCACATGTACCAGAGGAAGATACTAGATAGGGAGAACCTTCAATATATTATCCACAATTCGAATAGGGTGCTCATGTACGGGTGAATCCACCTCCAACTCAACCTCCTCAGGTAGAAAAACATAATAAGGTTCTGAAAAGTAACGTAATAGCGGAGAAACATGAAGAATGTCGTGCATAGCCTAATAAATATGAGGAAACTGCAACTAATAGGAAACCAATCTGAAACATTATTAAACCTCATATGGCCTGATGTATCTTGAATAATGATTCCCCTATCTCTTAATCCTCGTTTGTAACAACCTCAGTGTGACATGTAAGAAAACATGATCTCTGGCCTCAAACTCCTAAGGTTGTCTCCATCGATCAACATAAGATTTATAGAGAAACTGTGCAGTATCCATACTCTTTTAGATCAACACCACCTACTCAATCGTCTCATGGACAAGACGAGGTCACAGCATAGATACCTCTCTTACTTCCAATCAACATTGGGGTGATCAACATGGCCTACTATACTAATCCTCATAATTTTCCATCTGAATCATCGTCCATAAACTGATAATGTAGGAAAAATACACTAGTCTTATATTTCTCTCCAAATCCCCCCCCCCCCCGCAATCTAGGGTGCATTAACAAAGTATTTTCTCCAAAACCTATATCATGTGCTCAGACTAGACATATGACTGTGGAAGTTATGTTGTACTTAGAATTCCTTGTGTACCCTAAGCACTATGTAGTCGTTAACAGATGCAAGAAGTAAAATGTGTATCCCTGTCTGAAACGATAGAGTGTGGAACCCCATGAAAATGTACAATCTCTCAAATCTACAACTTTCATAGCTCATCAACACTAAAAGTTTCCTTAATCAGTAGGAAATGTGAATCCTTCATGAGTCTGTTAACAATAACACAAAATTTATCTTTCCCTCAAGGTGACCTATGTAATCCAATCACAAAATCCATCACAACATCATTATTCTTCCACTAAAGAATGGGTAACTAATATAAAATCCTTTCCTGTCACTAATACCCTACCTTCACCTACTGATAGGTAGAAAATCTCATAACAAAACTAGCTATATATCTCTTCATACCAGGACATCAATACTTATGGTGTATATCTTGATACTTCTTGGTGACACCGGTATGAACATCCCAAACTGAGGAATGAAAATCGTGAAAAAGTTCCTCAAGTATGTCTGTTGACACCCATACATGCCCATGAAAATGCAATATATCATTATCAACTTTGGTCCACCTAGGAGTTGGCTCCTATCCTGGAAACTCTCCCATATTATTATGCCATCATAATCTAATCTTTACCTCATTCACACTCGATCCAAAAGAGTATAGATAACAGTTATAGAAGAAATAAACATATGCCCCTACCTGTTGTGCACCTCCAAATGCATGTTAGAGAACAGATCCATAAGTGGACACTAATTAATGGCCTCATGGACGACATGTATCTAAGTCCTCCTCGTCAATTCATTAGTCACTGCGTTGCCTTTCCCATATGTGTTGGAAGTTTAAAATCAATGGACCTAAATTACTAAACCCACCTTCTATATCTAAAATTCAAGTCATTATGAGTAATGATATACTTGAATCTTTTTTGGTCAGTGTATACCACAAAATTCTCTCCCAAACGATAATGTCCCGAACTCTGTATGGCATTGACAATTGCAGCTTACTCGAGATCATGTGTTGGATAATTCATCTCATGTTGCCTTAAATCTCATGACCTGTATGTAATGACTCCTTTTACAGGAATAATCACTTCTCCCAGCCTGATACATGATGGATCACTATAAACGGTGTAACTCTTTCCAAGCTCTAGAAAAAATTATTTTCGGTGAGGAATCCAACCTTCCTTTCAATTCCTAAAAAGATGAATCACTGGAATATTTCCACAAGTTATTTGAACCCTTCTTTGTTAGCCCAATCAGTGACACTTCTATGCATTAAAAGTGCTATATATAGCACATGTAGTAACCATCCATCCCAATAAAACTCTGTTCCTCAAAGAAATTATTTAACTTCTCCTAGGAAACTACTTCTCTCACATTCTTTTGTTCTACTAATACTCTTATCTCTCAGATAACATGACCCATGAAGTGAATATATTCCTTCCAAAAGTGGAATTTTGAGAGCATAGAAAATAAATGATGCTCTCTCAGTGTACTCAAAATGATCTCAAGATGGGGTCATGGTTGTGTCATCTGTGAGAGTACAACAAGATATCATCCAAAAAACAACCCCAAATAAGTTCAAGTATGGATGGAACACTCTTTTCATCAATTCCATGAAAACTATCGATGTGTTCATGAGACTGAACAACATAACCACATACTCTTATAGATCATACTGGCTTCAAAATGTTATAAGAGGTATATCTGATTTTCTAACATGATATTGATGATAAACAGATCTCAAGTCAATCATTGATAATACCAGGGCACCTCAAAGTTGATCAAATATATGATCAATACTTATTAATAGATATCATTTCTTAACTTTCAACTGGTTTAGGTACTAATAATCCACACAAAGTATGAGGTTTTCATCTCCCTTCTTCGCAAACAGGACATGAAAACCCCATGGAGAAGTACTGAGTCAGATGACACCCTTTTCCTACAACTCCTCAAACCTCTTCTTGAGATCGTGTAACTCAAGTGTAGACATCCTATAAGGATAAATGGACACTGATGCCACTCCTAGCACAAGATCAATAGAGAATTCTACCTCTTACTCCAACGGTAAACTTGAAAATTTTTCTTGAAATACATCTCAAAAATGATCCACTGCTATAGGAAATTCCAAATGTGAATTCCCCTAGTCATTCAGGTGTAAACTAGAAATATGGGTTTTAATTCGTCCCAATCCAAGATGCTTGAGTCCAGATCCACTCACCTAGATATCCCATTCCCCATTGTGTAGAAAAGATCCTCCCTCTAGTGATGTGAAACTCACCATGCGGTGATAGTAGTCAACAAAGGACTAAAAGGAGACCAACCAATCCATTCCAATATTGACATCATTCCCTATCATCATTAATACATAAATGTCCCAAACGAACTGACTCCCACCAACCTCATGAGGGAACTCCTTGAACTAACATACACTACCCGTCCTAAGAAACAACAGATTTCTAGAATCATAACATCATCACACCTAAAGATACATATCCCATGTTTGTCCTCAACAACAGTAGATATAAAACTATCGTAAGCCCGTATATCGGAAAGAGTATAAGCTAAAATTAAGGCAACTAAAATTTTACCTCTAACCGTAGAGGGTCTGAGATCCTACTCCTTCTGGGTCTGAAAAACTACAATGTTCTGACCTGTACCATGGACATATGGCCCTACCTTACTACCCTGAGCTAATGCACCCTAAAATCACTGTAAAACTGTAGCCTAACTACAATTTCCACAACCACCTCCTCGGCCTGAATGGCCTGACGAACTCCAATTCCATGAGTGATAAGAAACTGGTGGTCCTCCACCTAAACACAGAGTCATAACAGAACCAATGTCACTAACTACTGGAGAGAACACCTGGAAAAAAAATTAATGTGACTCGTCTTGTTGCAAGACATGCACTCAACTGGGTCCCTCTGGCAATGTGGTCTCATATTCCCACTCTTCCTTAACTGGTAGCATTCTACCTGGTCACCTAACGAAACATCACATGAAAGCTCTCTGTGGCACATCCTCTTATATAAAGAAGGAGTTCCAGCCCTGGATGTTGAACCTCCCTGGCTCACATCTCCCAAAACTCTCCCATTATGCTCGGTAATCATCGCCTGGTTCACAATAGTCATCACTGAATTGAGACTAAAGACATTAATATGTGATTAGATTTCATACCTGATACCAACCTCTAATTTCCTTGACAAGGATGACTCGTAACCTCTTAGAAGAGGTTCTAAGTGCTGAAGCTCTGCAAAACAATAAGAGTAGTCTTTCATTGAAAGAGAGCCTTACCCCATATGCATAATGTCTTGGGGTCAGTCAGCCCTCAATGTCTTATGGTAGAAGTAGTCATATAAGTTCCTCATAAAATCATCCAAAGTCATATCCCGAAGATGTCTTTCATGTGAGTTAACATCCCACCATATCTTTGAGAAATCACGTAACTTGTACATCTCAAGCTTCACCCTCCACTCCGAGGCATCTCTAGATGATCAAAGATAGAAATCAAGGCATCTAACCATAACTCTACAGCTTGTGGTTCTCTATCCCCAGAGTACGTGGGAGGATACTCTGACTACAAAAACCATGTCATCTCTTCCATAGATGTGGTAGGATATAATGCTCCCTGAAATGCCTGTAACATACTCAAAAATCATTCATATAACTAAGCATTAGCACCCATGTCTGGTATAATATCTAGTACCAATATGGGCAGGACGGGAGGATCTACTGGTAGTATCTAACCAAGCAATTCTAGTGTCTGATCATTCCATGCATCTGGCATACAATTAGAAGATTTATTTGTGGCATGACTCTAAAAGGTCAAGCGCACACCTCAGTTCAAGATTATAAATGTCTGAAACATATAATTTCAAGAAAGGAACATAATAAAGAAAACATTCACATTTTACAAAACAGGGTTACACGATGTCTATAACCTCCACATGGCTTGTTCCCTTAAGCCTTAACATGGGTGTGTACCTCTTCCAAACTTGGTCATGTAACACCCCTACACACGGAATGTTCCTCCTATGACATGGCATGTACTTGAATTTTTTTCTCTTTCCCAGGTTCTTCTACATGGATATAACTACATAGTTCTCTCCTAGTAAACACCACAAAACATGTTTTCCCCTGGAATTATGTGTACTAGATAACTTCCATCCACCCGTTTTGTTAGTCACATGGCCATGTACACTTTCAACTATACATGGCATTCACAGGATATACACGGTGTGTGCAACCTATGTTTCATTCACCTATTTCATTGGTCACATGGCTGGATACATAGTTCCTTACCACACAACGTCTACAATCATGACAAGTTGTGTTCTACCAATGTTTCCCAACCCCGTGTCTCAGCTCACACAGTCATTCCCACGGTCAACCACTACATGACATGTACTCCCATCACAAGGCATGTACTAAAAAAAATTTATTCCAGAGCAGACAAACACATGGCATGTGGTCATAACACCACACGTCGTGTTGTCTGGATTTCCAAATAGTAAGCCTCTAAAACTACTATGGAACCCCTTAGAAACCTAACAGTTTGTCAAAATAATGACAAATTCTGATCTGTGAGGGCCCGTACTCCCCGTGAATCAATGTTTTTCATACTTTTCATGTCCTATAAAACAAAATATAATAAAATTTCAAACAAGATACACCAAATTCTGATTCAAGATGGCCCATAATTACTTAGGGACCAAACTTTATCATCCATCTAGATGAAACTTTTCATTTTCCAACACCCTATCAAAATTGATGGTATTCTATCATGGAATCTATCACAACATTATGCATATCTAGCACGACATCTATCAAAAAAGAATGCAATCCGGAATGAACCATAAATGACATGACAAGATTTCATGACATGTGATCTCTAGTAAGTGAATATATGTTGCATGAAAGGTCATACCATCATCTCATTGGGTTACAATAATAATAGAACCACAAAGATATAAATCCTAAGAGAACAAAACAAGTGCGTCATCCAACGGTTAAATCAAATCAAATGTAAAAATTTCAAAACCAGAAAAACTACAATATTCGATGTAACTTGGATTTTCCCTACACACGGGTCAGCTGTTCTTGGGAAAATTATATTACCATCTATATATTCATTATTATTTATGTCTATGGGCTCCAAATATTTATACAAATAAGAAAATAAACTGCTCTAATACCACTTAGTAACATCTTGGTTTCAGGTTCCACCCAAATGATCCCCGTACCCAGTTGGTCACATAGCCTCAAGAACATATCACCAAATGCCAGAGGCTACTGACTAGTAAGGAAGGCCTTCAATTTGATAGTGGGGAAACTATTCCTTCATTTCCACTATAACACAGAAGAATAAAATAATAAATAGTAGAAATAATAGTAATACCATGAAATAAGAGTAAACTATGGAATACTTATAGTAATAAAACATTTGGAGCACATATATAAATAAATGATACATGTCACAATTATCTAGGAAAGCATCCAAAAAAGTAAAAATTCTAAAAACACAATACTAAAACCAAAGTACAGAAATATTAAACTCCACAGCATCAAAATCCTAATCCTGGGCCCATGATCTCTAGCTCTAACAAAATTCATGTACCTAATAATGAAGGGAGACTTCCCCTCTCTATACCGGTTACTAGACAATCTGTTTGGGTATAAAAGCATGACCCAAAAGGGGATGAGACTAATTCCAGTAGTAAACTGCCAAAAGATCTGTTCCTAACTATCAATGAATGTATAGAGAAGGTAATATGCATAAATGAAGTAATAAACTAGCAAGTACTCAAAACTAAACATTCCTAGGGTTTCCAGTTACATTCATTTACATTTATTAATTATTCAACATTTGAATAATTTAACCTCGGGATCTAAACAAATCTCTCTCTACCCTTTCAAAATAATAACAAACAGACGTCTGAAAAGGCCGTATAAATATTCAAGTAGGACCAAGTCCATGATTTTTCTTTTTCTTGGAAGGCTTGTCTCACTCGTGCAATAAATCAAAAACAACCCTCTATGAATTTTATCACACTCTAACCCTAATGGTTTAACATATCACAAATCATTAACAATAATCCACATTGGTAGCTCTCATGGTCAATAACCCTGGGTCAACAAGGCATCAATAATATCAAATGACCACAAGGTAGCCCTCATGGTCAATTCTCTAGGGTCCAAAATTCATTTAATAATGACCCTCTGGGTAGCTCTGATGTTCTAACCCCATTGGTCTATGACCAGCTATCAGCTCTCATTGTCAAGACCTATGGGTCAATATAGCAACAATTCTTACATAAATAAACCTACCTCACGAAGCTCACCGAGTCAATTCCCCAAGGTCAAACTTCCAAAATTCATAACACATGCATCTCAAATAAACAGTAACTTCATCCTAACAACATGATTCATGGAAAACAAAGCAAGAATAACAAGCATTTATAGACCAAACATCCATAATCAATCAATCCATGGAATTGCACTCATAATAAAGGTATAAAAATCTATGGATAAGAAATAACACTTTCATAAAATAACAATCCATTGCAGGTAATCAGCAGTGGTAAATTCCTAAACACACAATACTCTAAACATAGTTATCCAGCACTTTAAGAATATATAATCCAAGGAAAATTTATTAATGGAACAAACCACCAACCTAGATATTGTATGATCAACACACATGAACATTGGTCATTGAATTAGACTATAATGGTGTAGATATATAAAAATGATACAAATTATCAACCCTAAATTACTCAAGAGATATGATAAATCAGGAAGAGATGCTCTAGGGGAAGAGAGAACTCACCAGTGGGAATCCAATGCACCCGGTGGCATCTCAATCAGAGCTCGTATGGATGAACAAGAGGATATCCGAGTTTCCCAAATGTTCATCCCTCTCTTGTTAATATTTCCCTATGAAGATATAAAATTTTCCATATGAATTTCATGTGATATTTTCATAATGGATAATATGATGAAGAAGTATATGTTGAACAACCATGTGGATTTGTCATTGTAAGAGATTTACTATTTTAGTGCAAGTTGAAAAAGGACTTGTATGGGATGACACAATCTTCAGGAGCCTAGTATTCTAAATTAGAAACTTTATTATGGAATATAAAATTTAATAAAGTAATAATTGATAGTGACTGGTACATAAGATAAAATCAAGAGGTTTCCCACACTACAGTTATTTATGTTGAAGAAATCATTCAGATAGGTAATGATTAAAAACATGTGGAAATTTTTGTAAGGAGATGAAGATGATTTTTGAGATATCAATATTGGTAGAAATTAAATTTATACATGACTTATAAATCTCACAAATAATGGAATATATTTTTCTTATCTCAAGATTAGTATACTAAAGAAGTTATAAGAATGTATTTCATGGAAGAATAAAATATTTTTCCCCCGCAAATTTCATGGGGATAAATGTTTTCAAATGACGGTGAAGGATAGGAGGTGCATCCTATAGAATTAGAAATTTGGTTTGAATATTATAATATATTTCATCATCATGGAAATATATAGTATATGTTGTTACTTACTATACTAGATATTAAAGTGAACCAAAGAAATCTAATCTCATGGATTTAAAATAATTTTCAAAAATATCAAAGGCATAACTGAATTTTGGTTGAAATATTACTTGTAAATAAAAATTGACATTCATATCTATAAAGGTTAAGATTTGATAAGAAGTGTATATGATAGAAATTAAACATAATGTGAAATGTTTTTTATGTTGAGAAAAATGGGTTAGCTGTCATTCAAATAAATAGAATTTAGTAACTCTTAGTACAATAAAATTTGAATATTTTTCTGTTACTCAAGTGGAAACACAACTAATATGGATGATTACATAGTTGGAAATAATTATTTATTGATATTAAATTTCCCTTACTATTATGATTTGATAATTAGAGTGTTATAAATCTCACTAAAAATATATTGAAACATTATCATTCCAGGCACATTGATATAAAATATCACATTATTAAAGAGTATTTGGAGAAGAATGAACTGGAGTTGGAGTTTGGTCCTATAATGGGCCAAGTTCTTAATATTTTCACAAAAACATTGACGAACGAAGAATTTCACATGTTGAGATTGATAATGGGTGTTTAAAATTCATATATTCAAGAGTATAATATATTTCTCTATCTCCTCTATATATTCTATTTGGATAGTGTTTTTAGGGGGTAGAAATTTTTTTTAATACAAGTCAATACATTAGTGGGTTCTTAATCTTTTTAAAGAATGCATGTATTTTGGGGAGATTTATAAAATGTGAATGATGTTATTTTAGTGCATGTGTGTGTGTTAACATTTTTAATTGTTTGTTTAAGTGGATGTAGGAAAAGTTTCTCTAACAGGTTGAAGATGTTTTTTGTGATCATATTTTGTATAGGAAGAAGAATTATCTGATGAGGAGTAAGTAAAAGTTTTTTAATTCACTATTTTTGGACAACATGGTATTGTTATTATATTATAATTATTTCAAAAATATATTTCACTCATGTAGGATTAGAATTTTTTAATATATAACTCAATTCATGAGCTATAATGTTTCAGTATTTTATTTTTCTAGGATAAAAAAAATACAAAGGGGTAGATTTTTGTGACCAAAATATTAGGAGGAATTTTTGAAGAAGTTGTAAGTTTCTATGAGAGTGATTGTTATTTTTTTTTCTTTTTATGTTCAAATATAAATCATCATATTCTGTTATTTTTTCTAGTAATTGGATAATAGAGAAAAAATTCTAGAAAACATCATCAGAATAACTATTTTGGACAATGTTTCCTTGGTATATCAAATGTAATGAATGTATGTATTTTGGTTACAATTACATCAGGAAATGTTTCTGGTGAAAATAAATCTAGTTATTTTTTTCTGGTAAGAATGTTTCCAAAATCATGAGTTATAAAAATTTCATGATCCATGTATTTATAATAAAGGGTGACATATTTTCCCTATTGTACGAAGTTCCTTCTACGAATATTTCTAGATGTTCGCCAGAAAATGTTTTATTAGATATGATTTTAGGTTTATAAAATATTAAATCACTATAGAATATTCTATGATATTAATTGTAAAGTTTAAAATATTAATTTTCATGATAGAAAGTATATGATAAATGTTTTTTAATTTTGATGGACAGAATACAGTTGTTGAACTCTAAAATGAGATTTTAGAAAATGTCATTAAATATAATCAAAATGAATAAAGTCCAATCATAAAATTTCTAATTTGACTAAATCCAAAGGGGATTAATTTTTATTAGAAAAACTACTTGGATTATGTATATGGGAAAAAAGTTATTACAAAATTTAAATATTATAGTCATATATGAGTTTGTAAAGATAAAATTAGTTAAGGGGGATTGGATGAAACTTTTTTATAAATAACTCCATAAAATGTTGTTGAATGAAGTTAATGGAATGATATTTATTATGATAGTCATCATGAAAAGGAAATTATTGGAGTAATTTTTATAAAGTTTTCCTACAATTAAATACCAGAGTACTAGATGATGTCTCTTGGGATGAAGTTTTTGTTGCAATGTTTTTTAGATAAAGATTTAGTGGTTAAATATTCTTACTAGTTCAAAGTTGTTTAAAAATATTTCATATATATGTTATTTGTGATGATTTTTTATTGATAATTCAATGTTCCAAATATCAAGGAAGAAATATCAGTGATCCTTTCCTGGTTTGAAGGATCGTTTTTTGACGTCTGATCTTCTGAAATATATTAAGAAGAAGATTTGAAATTTATGTTTTAATTGAGTATAAAATCAAATTGGATATCCCCCCCCCCATTTCCACTATAACACATTTGTAAATACGATACAAGTAAAATACCACATAAATTTATTTTTTATGCAATAAAAAGTTTAATTTATACAGAAATTGTTTTGGAGAGAAATACTGGATGGAATTCTAAATTAAAAAATTGATAATGGAAGTTTCTAGCCAATGAATATCTTGTTTCAAGAAGAATAAATTTATATCAAATAGATAAGTTTTGATCAGTGTAAATGTATAGAATTCACAAAAAAATATTTTATATTATGTAGAACTTAAGGAAGAAAGTGTAAATAAAATTTTAAAATACTAAAAGAAAGAATAGGTAGTTTTTTAGATAGAAAAATCAGATACATGAATAAGAAAAAAAGTTAAGGGATGGTGTTTTTATATAAGTAAAAATAAAAAAAAGTTACTTATTTTGGGGAAGAAATAAAGATTGGTTTTTAAATATGATAAAAATTGAAGAAGTATACACAACACAGTGAAAACATACTAAACCTGTTAGTGAAGTTTTGTAAAGATATTATGAAATTTTTGTCATATCTTTAATCTTTGTGGATATCACATGAACTGTTTAATTGATCATAGTGATATTAAAATTAAAGGATACACCTTTTTTATTATACCCACACTAAATCAATTGTTTTTTAGTGAATTGTGTGGTATTTTATTATTTCCAAACCATTCAAAGGACTAGATACTCTTAGTGAGTAGTGAACCTTGTAATTTCTTATATTGCAATAGATTTCTCAAGTATGTTTTTTTAGAAAAGTTATAATCTTTAACAAGAGGTGAACTTTTTCTCAAAATTAATGAAACATAAAGAAGGAAAATCTCATTGATTCCCCCATCCCTCTCTCAGTGATCACATAGATCATGTTGGGTCATTTTTAGTCCTAGGGATTAATTATGGTATGAACCAAACTCTTGGGTCAACATAGTACCGAATCATTGGTGATTGTTTATTGATTTTTTTTAAATTATCTTAAATTTTTATACTTTATATTTATAATACTTATTAATAAAAAAAATTATTATACTGGTTATTTTAGATACATTGTTGGTGGTTTTTAAATGAGTTATACTAACACCCTCCTCGAGCCACCAAGGCACTAGGGTACCTATGAAGAAATTTTGTTTTTGTAATAGGTTATAATTTTAGGGAAAGAGATCGTTGAATGGTTTTTTTCCTTTTAAATATATGAGAAATTATGAATTATGGTACTGGGCTAGACTTGGCACCAATTGAGGTTGATTTGTATATTTAATTTTATTTTGTTTCTATGGTTATTCTATAGATATGGTCCACCAACAAGGTATCTTTGTCCGATATGGAATTCCCATTAGTTCTATAGCATGTGATTTTGTACTTATTTATTATTAATTACCTACTTTTACAAGGATGTTTATTTATAATGGTTGGGTGATATATATTTTTTATCTCCTACTACTAATGTGATTCTAAACAGATCTATAGTCTCCCAATGGCACCAATATAGACACACACTACTAGTCCAAAAGCTTCATTATATACGGAGGTGTGCTTGAGGCCATAAGGTGTCCGAGAACAATTACTACCTAGAGTTAGTTGGTTTGGGGGTGATACAAAGTGTTATTATTGCATGTTTACTTTTTTATTACTATTTAGAGACATTAGATATGATAATATGCCGTGTTGGGGATTTATAATGAGTTCGTTCCTAGCATTGATCAACCCACACATGGGGGACCCAATATTCCAAGGAAGAGAATTCTTTCAGGGATTTCTCTTGTTACAATTTTATTTGGCTTTCTCCTTGAGTGAAACACATGGTTTATGATTTTATTAATTTTTTGGATTTATACTCTTGGGTTGGTAAGGAAAAAGGGTTTGTGTGTTTTCATATACCAATTGAAGCTCATATGCACTCACGTAACATATATCACACTAAGGATATAGGATTTAGATATTGATTGCATGCTTCTTCTGATTTATATTATACCAAGGTTATATCTATCTGATTTTTATCTATCATTGTTTATGAATTCTAGGTGATAAAAGGAATTGGTTACTTATTGGGTAAGCAGTGTCTTATATAGATTTTTACCATATAAAGATATGTTCATGCTTTACTTTGGAAATTACCTAAATGATATTTTTATTCAAAGGAATATATAACTTGATTCTCAAATGAGGGTATTGATTAAATAAGGAACGTGTAAGAAACCTATAGGGTGATTTCCTTTATACAATTTCAATGAAACACTATTTAACAAAAACCATCAAAACCTAAAATACTTTTGATATTGGAATGTTTTAAAATATGTGTTTTTATATAAAAAACATAAATTTGGTTAAAAATATACATTTCTGTATTTTCAGTTATGATAAATACCTTGAAAAAAAACGAGTATGTGAACCCAGTGATTTTCTTTGGAATTATTGAATAAATGGATTAAAAATTTTTATGTGTTTTTGGGGATGTTGTATGTGCAAAAAAATATTTGCTCCCTATGATATAGGATGGGATGAGTTGTAAAAATAAGATTATTATTGTTTCCATGGTGTTGGAATTTTTCTTGACAAGGGTTATTATTCTGTTGACCTAATCTTGATAATGGTAGATGGGGCTAGATCGAGAATCGGGTTTTTGATACCGTTATTTATGTGTTGTATATTTTATAGTATATACTACATATTTTGTGACCTTGGTTATGATATACCTTTTGGGTTTTTGATATACTATTTTTTCTGTTGTAGGGTTGTGACCCTTATGTTTTATGCCCGACATGAGAGTTGGTAGGGTGATCAATTTTGAAATATTACCTGAGACCCTTTTGGATGTTTGGAAAGTTATAGTCATGTGTTTTCGTGAGTAAGGGTTTTACCAATGATCCAAACATTATATATGTTTTGACCTATGGGTCAAATAGTACATCCTTTTTAGTTTTATGGGAGGGTGACTCATGTGGGAGTTTGGCCTAATGTTATAGATTCCCATAGGTAGGTAAAGTGTGAATAGATGCCCTAGACTATTTGATCAGTGCATGTGCAGTTCTTCTGACTATTCCATGATTTTATAGTTAAGCACTCAAAGTGTTAGAGACTTTTATCTAGTTTAGTTTTTATGGTAGGAATATTTGGAATCCTAACCCTATCGATAGTGGAAACAATAGTATGTGGTGAAGGTGTGGTTAAAATGTCTGAGAATTCATGAAATGTAATTCATATGACGGGTGCTCATGTGCTTATCCTTGAAATTTTAAAGGGGTCTATCCTTTTATAAGAGAGAATCTAGGATGACTCCGATCAGTTTAAGTTACATGATGAAAGAATGTTCTGTTTCTTCATTAGCAGTTTGATCCTAAGTTCATTAATTCTCAACTCATGGATAAGGAATCAGGACCATCATGTAGCTATTATTAGGAAATATACCCCTGGGTTTAGATATTTGTGGGTTGTGTAAGAGTGAACACTAATGTTTTAGATGGAACCATGTTAGTACATGTTGATCTTGTTGGACTTAGATTAGTGTAATGACTGATTTCTAGTTCCATGGAAAATTATTAGTGTATTTTAGATACATGGTAGATGTAATATGTGTAGTTCCGTGATGATATTTATTGTAATGACCCAAAATTTTATTAATGGAAATTACATTTGATCTAATTAAATGTCTTATTATATAAAACAGTTATATAACATATGGATTTCATTGGATTTATGTTTTGGATTTTAAAATACTATTAATAATTGTTATCAGTTCTAATATAGTCGATAAACAGTGATCACATGATTAGTATACATATATAGCTTTAACAAATCCAATTTACTCGAGTAAAGGAAGTGATGGCCACATATAGTAGAATTTCTCCATAAAAAACAAATTTTTCAGAGCTAAGAAAGGATGTGGTATCATTTGTCTTCACTCATGACCAATCCCAAGACGATCTTCAACATGTTATGCTCGAACGAAGCCACCTTCGGGAGAAGTGGAAGTTGATAGAGATTATCATTCAAGAGATGTTATCTGATCCACCCCAAGAATCTCTCACCATAAAACACATTACGCTTTAGTCTTATAAGAAGTTATAAGGGGTTATTTAATGATACCCAAGTACTATGATTATGTACATTATTTTTTTTACAGAGAATATACATTAATTTTATTATTTTTACTTTGTAAATAGTTTTTTAAATAAAAAATGGCATTTTTTAATTAAGAAATCTATTTTGATGAATTAATGTTTTTTAATTAAATAATATTTTAAATAAATATTATTAAAAATTTAATTTTTTTATAACATAAATGGCCATATTATTATGTTGAATACGATTTTGATTTTTTTTATGATTTGAAAGCTATTCTGTCAAAAGCCATGAATTTTCAATAAATTTCAGTTTTTATTTTAAAAGTAAAAATTTACATATTTAGAAAATTATTTAGATAAAATGAATTTTATTTTTGGAATCAGGAAGTTGAAATTATCCAACTGTGAATTTTTCATAATTTTCTGAGACAGTCGAATTTTTGGGTAAAAATTAAATACTGTTAAAATATATAATGTGTTTTATGACATGATAATAACCCAATATTGATTTAATAAAATACTTTAAAAATTATCTTCGGCCAATAAATATCTTACCATTAAAATAATTTTGTTTTTGGTTTGTCTAATTTATTTTCCAATTCTTTAGTGGACCCTTCAAGACATATAAAACATTTTAACTTTTTAAATTGATTTTCAGAGAGTATGGCTCACCACCACATTTTAAACCCTAATATTTTACTAATTTATTCCATTTTTCTTATAAAATAATTTTTTCTACTCCACTTGGAAAAAAACCATGATCAAAAACCATGGTTTCATTTGTGGTTTTGATTAGTTTAATGTATGGTGTCTCAAACATAAATAATAAAGAACTACATCTCCATTCATATATAATCCCACCCAAAATCCCACTTCCTCTTCACTCAAAGACATTTTAGTTCGTCAAACCTATTCCATACTCTCTCTATAATCATCCCAAGGCACCCCAAACTCCCATGAATCCTCTCTCAAACCCCTCCCAAGCCATTGGGATCACAATTCCATGTAAGGGATCCCTTCATTTATAATTTTATCCATGTTTTTTAATATTATTATGCCCTTTTATTTTCAATTATAAATGTTGGGGTATGATTTCTCACCTCCCCCATACATCCATATTTCAGTTTGAATTGTGAAAGACCCATTTTTCTCTCATTAATTCCCCCCATTTAAACTTGTTACCATGCCAAAATTCCGTAAGGAATTTCCCTTTCATCGTTTACATTCAAACCATTTTTTTGTATTATGAATCTTGATTCCACTACTTATTTTGGGAAATGTATCTATATGGACCCTATACATTCCATTTTATATAAAAATTATGATACAACCTTTTCCCTCTCAATATCCTCTTTTATGAATTCTTATGTCATGTCGTTATGCTGCCGAAATTGCACCACCATTTTCCAAGCCAAAATCATTGTGTAGAGAATATCATGCCCATTTCTCTATCAAGTTTATTCAAATTTATACACATTTACATATTTATGGAAGATTTTCATGTATTTATTTGACATTCCTTTATCATGGAATAAATTATTATATTTAATGAATCAATATTGTATGATCTTATGGCACACTTATGCATGAAGTGAAATGTTTAAGAAAGGTGATACCTGATTGCACTCCAATGCATTGGATAAAGATTAGTGTCCTGATACGTCAATTGCAATGAGTTTTTACTAATTACAGTTCATGTAAAATGAGTTTATACTCATGATATATGTGCTATGAGACATGTATCATGCTAATACCATGTAAAGTGTTGTATCCACATTTCCTGGTTGTGATAATCATGCTTTATCATGCCTTTATGTTCATGTTTCTTTTATTATATATTGATATTCCTATTTCCTAACATGTATTGTATTCTTCATGTTATGACATGTTTACTCCCTTACTGGGCTTTATATCTCACCCTTTTCTTATGCATGTCCTCATTTTATCCCATGCAATGCTAAGTACGAGGGAATGTAGTGGTCATGTAAAAAATGTTTTCAATAAAGATGTTGTGTTTCAAGTTTTAAGTCGTTATGTAGTGTTCATAATCCCCAAAGACACTACACCTATTTATCATCCATGTTTTATCATGTTAAGAGTTTATGTACCAAATCATGTTTAATTGTGTCAAAAAGAGTCGGGTTGTTATAGTTGGTATCAGTTGATAGGTTTAGTTATTTTTGGGATTAGGATTAGAAAACCCTAGTGAAATCCTTAGGGCTAAGACTAAGTATAATAAGAAAAAACCTAAATTTTGGTGGGTATTGAGTAAGTGGTTTATCAAGAAAATACATCCCTATCTAGATACGAGCTGGTAGAGCCATCTCTAAAACATATGTACCTAGGTGTGAAAATTCTAACATGGAGTTTTGGGCATGACCCATGGTATCCTAGTACACGACAACGGGACTTGATGGACTCTTGGTTACGACACTACTGAGGGGTATTCTTTGGTAAATTCACTAGATTTGTATGAACCATTTTTAAGTGAATAAAAAAATTCCTCTAAGAATATATGTTTGTAATTAGATCAGGGATAACATAGATTGAAATCGATAAATTCATAAGTTATGAAAACACAAGTACATTATAAGTCATCCATTTTTGTATTTGGATTACCCTTTATGTGTTACCCCTAACTTTCAATTTATTCTATCCAATGTACTGTAATATGAGGAATATGGATAACAACCGATGTGAAGGGAAATATGATGAATGTCTCTTTGAGATTCCATATCAAATGGGAGCTCAAGTGGGATATATCGTGATTATGCCAAACTAGCTATCAAAAATCACGATTAACAATAGGTAATTTTTTTAATTTCTAAGTACATTATGGAAGAGGAATATGAAATATCATGAAATTCCATCTAGTAAAGGTGATAATGGAAAGAATACCTAATTTCCTTTGTGAAAAAAATATAGAAAGAGGCACCAAGGGAAATGTCACAGAGGAACTAGGAGATGCTTTATGTGTGGAAAGGAGGGTACATAGCTTAAAATTTCCATGAAATAACAGATAACGTGATGGATGGAAAGAAAGATCCATCTAAGGCATCTTACATGGTTCTTGGACATAAATGTGGAGAAGTTGGGAATTATCCAAGATGATTATCTATTGCATGTGTTGAGAAGCATGATGAGAATCAACAATCTCCTTGATCAATGGATCATATGAAGTCATATGGTACGAAGAATAATGATGAATGAATTACATGTAAAAATTACTTCAAAGTAGTTTTTTTCATAATGTAATTCAATTCATGTCCTATTATTTTATATTTTATGTTTTCTAATAATAGTGTTTCCCCAAAAGAAATGACATTAAATAATTTGGAAAAAAACGTATACAATTGTTGTATCACATGTTAATGTTTGTTGTAATGTGCTTCTTGAAAAATTTATAAGGCGTCCTTTGATGGAATTTGAGGAAAATAGGGAAAATTCATTGCCAATTCCACAAGGCAGTCCCACGCGTGATTTGGAGTTGGCATAAGTGATCTTCTCTTTAAAAATATGGTGGAATTACCTATTTGGGGAGAATTCTTATATATAAATGGATCACAAAAGCCTCATGTATATATTCACATAGAAAGAGTTGAATATATGACAAAGAAGAAGGCTAGATCTGATCAAAAACTATGACTGCTCAATCCATTACCACCCTAGGAAAGTGAATAAAGTGGAGGATGCTCAATGTTGAAAAAACCCAGTGATTCTATCACTGATGAGAATTGAAATGTATAAAATTTTCTTATAATTAATGATGATTAACAAGGAAATCATAAACAAGGGAACATCATCAATCATTTCACAAATTATTTCTCAACCATCTCTTTTGGAAAGGATAAAGGATGCTCAAAAGAATGACGTGGTAATTCAGAAGAAGGTTGAAACTATCTGAAAATGGAAATCCCTGTAGTTCAATGTCAATGAAGAAGTAATTGTGATAATTAGGTCAAGACTATGTGTTCCATCGAGTCTAGAGTTAAAGAATGGACTTTTGGATTATGTACATAGTTTGAATTTCTCCATTCACCCAAGAAACACAAAGATGTATCGAGATATTGGACATCATTATTGGTGGGATAACATGAAGAAGGAGATTTCTGATTATATATCAATGTGAATAGTGTGTCAACAAGTGAAGGTAGAGAGGCCAAAGTCTAAGGGGATGATGCAACCATTTCCCATACTAGAATGGAAATGGGAGAACATCATCCTGGACTTTATCACTGGACTTCCAAATACATCCAAAATAAACAATGTTATTTGGGTTGTTGTGGATTATCCTACAAAGACTGCACACTTCACTATTATTCGAGAGGATTTCTCACTGGATCAACTCGCACAGATATATATCAGATACGTGGTAAGGCTGTATGGAGTACCACAATTTGCAGTATCTGATCAAGATCTATTATTTGCCTCTATGTTTTAGAAGAGTCTTCAATATACTCTTAATACTGAGCTAAACTTCAGTATTTCTTATCATCCTGAAATTGATGTCCAATCTGAGCAGACTATCAAAAAACCTGAGGACATGTTTAGAGCATTATCAATAGACTTAAAAGGAGGATGGGATGAATATCTCCCTTTTGTTGAGTTCCCATAAAACAAAAGTTTCCACTCAATAATCCAAATGGATCCTTGTGAAGACCTTTATGTGAAGAGGTGAAAAACACCGACATGTTGGGATGAAGTTGGGGAGAGAAAACTCTTAGGTCCATAGATGGTAAGAGAAATGGTGGAGATGGTTAAGACCATCTAGCAGCACATTAAAGCTATTCAGAGTTGACAAAATAGATATGCTGATAATCATTGATGATACTTTGAGTTTGATGTCGGAGACATGGTATTCCTCCACATATCACAGTGGAAGATAGTTATAAGATTTTTGAAGAAGGGAAAGCTTCGTCCAAGGTACATTATCCCTTTTGAGATCCTTGATTGAATTAGAGCAGTGGCCAATCGAATAACACTCCCACCAAACCTATCTCAAGTACATGATGTATTCCATGTATCACTCTTGAGGAAGTACATACCTGACCCATTGCATTTACTTAATACATAGGTTGTACCATTGGAACATGACATCTTCTATGAAGAAAAGCTAGTTATGTTCTTTGATCGTAGGGAAACATTTCTAAGAAATAAGACAATACCCCTCATCAAGTTGTTGTGGATAAATCACAAGTTTGAAGTGTAAATGTGGGAATTAGGGTAAGTGATGAGGCAGAGTTACCTACTTCTGTTTTATTGTCTGAAAAGGAAATTTTGAGGGCTAAATTTTATAAGGGGGGAAGATTGTAATGAACCAATCTTTTATTAATGGAAATTAATAATCATCTAATTAAATAATTATTCTGTAAAATGGTTTTAATAAAATATGAACATATTTGGATTTATGTTATTGGATTTGAAAATACTATTATGAATTGTGACCATTTCTAAAATAGTCGTTAAACAGAGATCACATGATTGGTATAAATATAGGGCTTTAACAAATCCAATTTACTCAGACAAAAGAAGTGGTGTCCGCATCTAGTAGAATTTCTCCATATGAAGCCCATTCGTCAGAGCACGAAAAGAAGGTGACATCATTGGGATTTTCTTTTGACAAATCCCAATCTAAGCTTCAACACATTAAGCTCGAACAGAACTACTTACGGGAGAAGTGAAAGTTGATAGTGATTACCACCCAAGCGATGTTATTCGAGCCACCCAAAGAATTTGTCACCATTTCAAACCTTAACCTTCAGTGTTATGTGGGTTTTATAAGCGTTTATGTAATAATACCCTTGTACAATGATTATATACATTATTTTTTCATAGAGAATATACTTTTATTTTATTATTGTTCCTTTGTAAATAGTTTTTAAAGTAAAAATAACATTATTAGTTAATTAAGAAATCTATTTTGATGAATTAATAGATTTTTTGAATTTGATAATATATTAATTAAATATTATTACTAAATTAATTTTTATATAATATAAATGAGCTTATCATTATTGTGAATACAACTGTGATTTTTATTAAGGTTTGAAAGCTATTTTTTTGTCAAAACCGATGAATTTTTTATAAGTATCATTTTTTATTTTAAAAGTAAAAATTCACAAATTTAGAAGATTATTTAGATAAAATGAATATTTTTTTGGAATAAGGAAGTCCAAATTATCCAATGGTGAATTTTTCATAATTTTCTAAGACAGTCCAATTTTTTGGTAAAAATTAAATACCATTTAAATATATAATTTGTTTTATGGCATCATAATGACCTAATAGTGATGTAATAAAATATTATAAACATTATGATTGGCCAATATATGTCTTAACATTAAAGTTATGTGATTTTAGGTTTGTTTGATTTATTTTTCAATGCTTTAGTGGACCCTTCAAGACATATAAAATATTTTATCTTTTTAAATTGTTTTCCATGAGAGTGCAAATCACCTCCACAAAAGTAACCCTATTGGTTTAAGAAGTCTGGACATTGGCCTTATAAAATAATATTTTCCACTCACCTTTTTCAATACCCATGGGAAAAACCATGGGTTGGTTTGTGGTTTTGATTAGTTTAATGTGTGGTGTTCGAAACCTAAATAATAAAGCATTTATTCTCCTTTCCTATATAAACCCACCCAAGCTCCCACTTCCTCTTCACTAAAAGACTTTAGAGTTCATCAAAAATCTTCCCTCCTCTCTCTATAATCATACCAAGGTGCCGCAACCTCCCATGAAGCCTCTCTCAATCACCTCCCAAGCCTTTGGGATCACACTTCCATGTAAGTAATTCCTTCCTTTCTAATTTTATCCTTGTATCATAATATTGTTATTCCCATTTATATTCAATTATAAATGTTGGGGTATAATTTCTCACCTCCACCATACTACCCTATTAATGTTTTAATGATTATAAACCCCTTTTATCTCTTATTAATTCCTCTCATGTACACCTGTTACCATGCCGAAATTCTGTAAGGAATTTCTCTCTCCTCATTTACATTCAAGAAATTATTTTGTATTATGAATCCATATTCCATTACATATGTTGAGGAATGTATCTATATGAACTCCTTGCTATCCATTTAATTTACATATGATGAGGCACCATTTTCTCTCTCATCAAAATTTTTCATGAAGTCTCATTTCACGTCGTTATGCTTCCCAACTTGCACCTCCATTATCCATGCCAAAATCCGTGTGTAGTTAATACCATACCCATTCCACTCTCTAGGGTGTTCAAATTTATTCACATTTAAATATTGATGGAAGAGTTTCAGGTATAAATTACACCTTCCTTTACCGTGGTATAAATTATGATATTTAATGAATTTATATTGAATGATCTTGTGATACACATATGCATGAAATGAAATGTTTAAGAAGGGAGTGCCCTGATAGCGCTCCAATGCATTGGGTGAAGATTAGTACCATGATACATCAAGTGAAATGAGGGTTTACTCATTATAATTCATGTTCAATGAGGGTTTACTCATTTTCTATGTTCTATGAGCCTTGGATCAATCTAATACCATGTTAAGTGTTGTTCTCACATTTCCATGTTGTGATAATCATGCTTTATCATGCCTTTATGTTCATGATTATTTTATTCTCCACTGATATGCCTATTACCTATCATTTATTTTATTATTCATTTTATGCCTTATTTACTACCTTACTGGTCTTTATAGCTCACTGTTTTCTAATGCATGTCCTCACGTTATCTCATGCAATGCTAAGTATGGGTGAATGTAGTGGTCATGTAAAGGATGTTTTTCATATTGATGTTCAGTTTCATGTTTTAAGTCGTTATGTAGTGTTCATATGCCCCAAAGACATTATACCTACTGATCTTCCATGTTGTATCAATTGAAAAGATTTTTAATTAATATTTGTTAAGTGTGTAATAAAGAGAATTGTTGTAATATTTATTTTACGATTGCTTGGAAGATAAAGTTGTAGAGCTATAGAAAGTTTAATTTGGTAGGTCCCTCTTGAAGAACTGTGATTGGGGGATAAGTGGATCCTTATGGGTGTAGTGTACAAAAGTGTTATAAAATTTTTTATGATTCTTTGTACATGGATCGGGATATAATAATGGGAAAAGCTCAAGGTTGAAACTAAATAGTGTATCAAGGGAGATGGAATGTAACAAGTATAGTTGAGAAAGAGAATCATGATTTCCTTGGTAATGGAACCTATTTAGATTGTTCTTTAGGATTGGTAAGATGTAAATCCATATAGTTAAGATATAACCATTATATGAGAGAGGTAATGAACCTAATAAAATTTTTAATGATTGAAAAGTTTGATGATGATACTTCTATAATCAAAGAATGGCTGAGGAGTGGTGTGTCATCTTAACACTTGGGTATAAGATGATGGCCATATCTAGAAATTATATTTTGTTGTGTATTGAAAAGAGGACATGGGGATCAAGATATTGATCTAGTGTAGTATGAAAATGGAAACTAATATGGTGTGTAACATCATGTTATTTTTGGGAATGTGACCCTTATGGCTAAAAGGGTCTTCAATGATATAAAATAGGTCATTGGGTGACTGTTGAAATTATCATGTTACTGAATGAATGAGTTAGGTTTTACCTAGATTCATCGAGGAATTATATATCTACTTTCATATGTGGCGTTGGATGGATATTGAGTGATATCTTCAAGATCAAAGATAAATTTAGTGATAAATCATTATTGGATCAATCATGTGTCAGTTCTCATACTTCAGTACAAATATGATTTTTATTAATTGGGTAATTCATCCAAGTAATTTCACCATGGGATGGGGTTAAACTCTCATCTGAGTTTAACATCCCCAACCCTAAAGTCACTAAACGGGTCCTTGAGCCATGTCCCCACATGACCTCAAGAGTGCATCCCCATATGCCAGAGGTTACTGAATTTTAGCAAGGGATTAATGGATCATGGGATGAGACTACACCCTCTTTACCAGAGTAACCCAGAACAGATAACATTTGAAAAATTTTAAATAATAAAAAAAATAAACCAGAAACATGTATTACAAACCATTTCCCGAATTGGGTACAGACCACAACCAAACAATGAATATGCCATGTCATGATAATAGTTACACAAGTGAAGGAAACCAAAAATAAATAAATATAGAATATTTTCCAAAATGGGTATTGACTCCATGTCTGAATCCTTATCCATGTGCATCCCAAGCCCAACTCAATTCTCTAGAATGGGGTCTTTTTCCTTTTTCTAACCTAAAATAATGAAATATTCTCAGGTACCCAATGGTGGACTGAGAAGGGTGTGCGTACAACTCATAAGACCACCACCAATGGTGACTAAAAAAATTCATTCTAAACTGATAGTGCATACAAGTCCTGAACAAATGGTAAGATAAAAAAAGACAACTCAGCTATCATTAGTTAAAAATATTCTCTTTTAAAATTTCCATAATTACTTCCATTTTCATCTCTTTTCTTAATTATTAAGATCATCTTCATGACATTTTATAAGGTTTGGGAATTTACATAATTTACATAATGGCCTAATCTGGTCAATTATCATGCATCATGAGAAAAATCAAGCTCTTTATCTCATTAACCATAAATATCTCATAAAAAAAACATGTAAAATGTACATTAGATCCTTGTTTAGGTAGTCTCATCAAATAAAACTATTCGGGGAATAGATCCTTAGTCTTCTTATTTAACCCATTCACTATAGGGGTGGGGTTTAGAGATCAGTCTAACCCAAACTATAAGCACAGTTCCTCAAGTCCAACCCCCCACAACTACCAATCCATATACACATTCTTATTTATCCATTAACCACATATAAAATATCACAAACCATAACAAACCAATAGATATACCATTTTCATCTCATAATTAATCAATGTGTGAGTTAACATAAAGCCTTAACCCATTAAACCTTTCACCGATTGCATTTCATAGCTAATTTAACCCATTTCCCTTTTTATTCCTTGACCTATTTTTAAAACCAACAATTCACATATTTTGGAAAATTTAAAAAATTTATTAATTCATATATGTTAACCCATTTAGAACATTAATTATTTCAAAAGTAATTACCAATTTAACTTGTTCATAATTTTTACAAGCATTAACCAACTTATTCAATTAAAGTTAAATTCCTAACCCATTTTGAAAATAAATTTATTTCTCCAAGACCATTTCATATTAAGACAAAAAATCCCTTATGCTATTATCAAATTCTAGACAAAAATATCAATATTTACTTTTTAAACTCAACTAATATCTCAATATGTTCATCATGGGATCCACTTTATTAAAAGTAATTTATATGAATATAATTAAAATTTATTCCATGTCTGGGAATGTTGGTTCACCCCTTGGGTGTTCATAAAGTTGTCTAATAATCCTTGATGCATTGTACATGGATCATGAGGTGTTCATTTCATCATTTATCCAATAATTTTACCGAATATCACTAACGGAAACAATTTTACAACAATATAGATTCAACATCACAATCACACATGAAAAAAATAACTTTAAGGCTATGGAATAGAACTTATAGATCACCTACCTAAAATATGAAGATGAAAGAACCCTTAACTATAGACAAAAATATGGATTCAAGAACAAAATGAATCCACAATCTATGATCATATAGAAAAAGGGGATTTTATAGCTTATGAAGAAGAAGAAGAATGAAACCATGGGCCCGAATCTAGAAAAGTGAAGCAAGAGAAGGATTAGACTAGTCTGAAACATTGATTCCCAACCAATGATTCTCAAAATGGATAATAAAAAAATAGATTGATCCTTAGGATTATTGGGGGAGTTTGGTTTATCACTAGGTATAGAGGAGGAAGAATTAGGAAGAAAATAGGGTGGGGTACATAAAATCCTAAGGGTAAAAAGGTAAAATAACACTTTTAATAAGGTGTATGGTTTGGTTTCATATTTTTCCATACTGTGTGCCAACCATGCACCAACCTCTATCCAAGAAGTTTCAGGTCACATAGTTACATGAGAATCCCACGCGGTTTGAAAAATCATACACCAACAGTGAAAAATGACTTTATCCAAGGTTTCATGGTTTGGCTCTCCCACATGTGTCGTTTACATTTACTATGCACCAATAATCAAACATTCATAGAATGGACTTATTTTCCTTTATTTCATGTCCCGAACCCCCATAACACTCAGGGTAATCCTCATACACCTGGTAAACATTTAATTATCCAACATTAAAGTATTAAAATAAAAAATTAAACATGAACATACCTCTATGAAGCCTAGGATCATAAAACCTCCCAACCATATAATGGCTCATCCTTCAGCTGCACATTCAAGAATCATTGATCTTCCAAGGAAAAGAGGTGGGATAATGGACTTGTATATCCAACTGCATCTCATAAGATTATTCATTTAAATTACTATATTTCCACAAAAATTGAACCAAGGGATGTGTCTTACCCCACAAGACTTTCTCATTACAATCCATAATACCAACTAGATGCCCCTCAAATAATGCATTAGCCTCAAGCTCAACATTATAAAATTCAATCATGAGAGACGAATCTGGGTGATATTAATGAAGATTAAACAAATGAAAAACATCATTCATACCACTATACTACTATTTAAGATCCAATTGTTATGACACCACTCTGATCCTTTCCACAATCTCAAATGGTCTCATGTACCTGGGAGACAACATACCATGTTTTTGAATCTGACAGTGACCCAACCTTGGTTACACCCTAAGAAACACACAATAACCCACCAGAAAATCAATAGTTCTATGACAACTATCTTTGTATGACTTATACCAAGTCTAAGATATATTCATACGCTTATGAATCAACTGAATTTGTTTTAATGTCTCCTGCATGAGACTTGGGCCCAAGAAATCTGATTCCCCAACCTCCATAAAACATAACAAAGATCAACATGGACTACCATAGGACACCTTAATTGGTTCAATCTGAATCATATCCTGATAAATGATTTTGTTGGAAAACTCAAAAAGTGGGGAAAATGTTTTTCCACAATCCACAAAATTCAATGAAACATTCCATTAACATGTCCTCTAGTACATGAATATTATGCTCTTACTACCCTTCTGTCTTTGGGTGGAAATCCATACACAAAAACACCTATGTACCGAGTAACTACTATAATGCCTACCAAAAAAATCATTTAAAACATAGATAATGATATAAAACTATAGTTCATGGAACCCCATGCAACCTCACAACCCCTCGAACATACAACTCACCCAACTATTCCTTGGTAAAAGTCTCTTGAAATAGAAATATATGAGTGAATTTACTCAACTAATCCACAACTACCCAAATACCATCCCTCTTACAGGATATCATTGGGAGACCCACCCTGAAATTAATCATCACATCATTTCACTTCAATTATGGATTTGAAATTGGTTGAAACAAACCACCTGGTCACAACTACTCAACCATTACCTATAGACAGGTAAGGCATCATGCCACATAAACTACAACATCCATCTTCATCCCTATACACCAATACTTCTTCTGAAGATAATGATATATTTTGGTAAAACTGGGATGTACTAACCACTTCGATGCATGGAAGTCATGCATTAAATATTCTCGTAAACTTTTTTGCATGAAAACACAGTCACAAACATAAATGGTCCTATCATATCTAATGGTCCAAATGGAAGTTGACTACCCACCCTTAATATTTTCCTTAAAAGAAAAACATTCTAAATATTCATGTTGTTTTTCCTCAATCCATCTCAGAAATGCAGACACAACTACCAAGGATTTAAGGGTCATATTCCCTTCGACATCATGTACCTATAATTTCATCATATTGAGAAATTACATCATCCCCTACATGTATTTGGATTCCTAAAATATATTATTTTGAGTCTTCTAACTTAAAGAATTAGTATCAATGTTTTCGTTTCCTAGTGTATTAACAAAATCGATGTCAAAAAATTGCATGTATTCAACCCATCTATGATGTTGAGAATTCAAGTAATATAGGGAGAAAATGTACTAATGGATTTTATGATTACTATAGAAATTAACCATTCTCCATATAAGTAAGGACACAAACACCTTAATTCATAAACCACCATAGCCAGCTAATGATCATGAGTTCCGTAATTTTCATCACGAGGCATCAACTATCATGACCCAAATTCCACAAACAAATCATCTTGCACCAACTAATCCACAATCGATGTACCGAACACATCAATAAATAAGGTATACCCTTTTTGAGGATCAAGTAAGATCCGAATCAGTGTAGTTTTCAATCACATATTTAACTACTGAAAATAATTCTAACATGATTTAGACCATTCAAAATTGATGAACTTTTTGGTCAAGCCCTAATGTTGTGATTCTAAAAGGAAAATTCTACAATAAACTTTTAATAATAGTTGTCTAGTCCCAAAAAGATCTGGACATTAGAAATAATCTTGGGTTACTCCCAAGACACTACTGCATAAACTTTCTCTAGTTCCACTGACACATCATCCTCAGAGATGATGTGACCCATGAAATCCACCCTATAATTCCAGTAATGAAATAATGATAGCTTGGAATGTATTATATTCTCTCTTAGTTTATTCATAAAGATTTCAAGATGCTTGGGATGAGCTTCGTGAGTCTTAGAATACACCAATATTCCATTAGTATATATAACTAAAAAATGATCTAGATATGGCTGAAAGATTCTATTCATTAGATCCATAGACAATGGTAGTGGATTGGTCAACCCAAACGGCATCACAAAAAAACTCATACAACCCATACATGCTCGTGAAGGCAGTCTACGTTAAATCATAGTGTCTCACCCTCAGATGATTATATCCCAATATGAATTAAATCTAGGAAAAATTGAATTACCTCTTTTCTGATAAAAATTATCTATGATTTGAGGAAGATGGTATCTTTTCTTAATTTTCATATGATCCATCTTCCAATAATCAACACAAATACTCAATGACCCACCGGTCTTCTTAGAATAAAACACATGAGATCCCAAAGGTTATGTATATAATGAATAAACCCTTTATTCTTCAATTCCTCAAAATGATGTTTATGTTCTTTGAGATCTTTTGGGTCCATTCTATATGGACGAATGAAAACTAGTTCTTCTTTTGGAAACAACTCTATTAGGAACTAAACATCTCTCTTGGGTGGAAACCATGATAATAACCCAAGAAAAAAATCCTAAAACAAGTCCACAATAGTATGAATTACAATATACTATACTCCCTCATCATCAAGCATGAGACAAGCCACATTGGTTGTGAGTTCTCTTAACTACTAACAGGTTGTCCCTTCACAGACTAAATGGACATCACATTCATGACGAGGGTCATATAGTCGGTCTCAATAGACATGAATGTTACCCTCTAATTATAACAATAAATAAGTTCTTGGTACAACACTAGCCATTCTATAACCATAATTAGATTAAAACTTAAAATCTCAAGAACATACAAGTCCAAAAGAAAATGGTACCCACCAACCGCAAGAGAACACCCCTTATATATTAAAATATTTTCTCATTTATATTCTATTGGTGTATCAATTGACAAACCCCCACATATACATTTAACCACTAGACCCAACACAATCAATAATTGAGAAGAAATAAAATAATTTAAGGCACATGTTTCAAATGAATCACTATCAAGAGTAGAATATACAATGAACATACCATGAATAGTTGATGGTCTAGCCTTGTCCCTGTTAGGTGTCGACTAGAATAAATTAATTTGATATGTACCACTACTCAAGAACCTAGTATGAGTTATCGGTGTTACATATCCCTACTTGTTTGGACCCTTTCTTCTCATAGAACCCTGCCTTCCACCTCTATTTGAACAGTTAGTAGAGCTCCAACTACCTTCATGATATGGGGTAACTGAAACCCTGTTTGCCCTCAACATTAGCATCAATCCTCCAGATGTTCCCAGCTGTTGAGGATCCATAAAAAACCTCTTCGCATGCCCAATTATTCCGTACACATGTCACTCAATTAGTGGTAGGCGACACAATCCACATATGTACCCCAGCTTTCCACACTGATAAAAAAACACATGGACACCACTATGTGAGGTTGATCCATTATTCTAAATACTCTTCAAAATACCACCTAGGTGTAGATTCCTGAATTTACATTTCTGGACCTCATAAGTCACATCGTTGGTCCATCTAACTAGAACCAAAAAATCTCTACCAGAAGCCTCCTTAAAGATCCCTTCTAAAATAAGGGTTTGATCTACCACATATTCAAACCCCTTTAAATGAATAATATTCACCTTGGAGTTGATCTGATGTCTAAGTCCATCCTGAAAGTGTATCTTTTTAGTGTCCTCATCCCCTGACAATGATGGAACAAATCATTTCAATCTATAAAATAGACTACATAATCCGTCACGAACAAGATCCTTGGGTCAACCTCAAAAAACCTACAAACCACTCTTGTCTATATTTATCTTGATATAATTTCTCTAGAAACATTTCCTGGGAGAAATTCCATAGACTACTATCTTCCTGATGAGTCTGAACCCAGATATCCCCCAGTTCTTTGTTGGTTATTACAACTTATATACTTCCAACATGACTCACTTCTATACTGTAGTATCTTAATGATCCAAAATCATATCAATGTACTCTATCAATAACCATGTACCCTATAGACCACCCTCTCTAGAAAACATTGGCAGGTGCTATAACTGAAACTCTATGGTCAGATCAAACGTACTCAAGAAAACCTTACCTGGGTCATGTTCCATCATCTTTATAAAAAGATAAAATTTATAATGGAACTCCTCTCCTCATCTATCCCCTTGTACCACCGAACCCTCTATCCCCATATTTATAAGAGAATTCTTGACAACATTTTCTTTTCTCCCAAATATTCCATGTCACCATGGGGACATTTATTTAAAAATCAAACATGATTCTTAGAATACATAACATATATATTCCATAATTTAAATAAATAAGGTTCTCTACTAGATAGAAAAAATGCACTCTACATTTACTATCTCTACAGATAACTTCACATCTAGAATACTACCAATGACCATCCCTTCCATGGGTCATGGATAATCGTAGGTAAAATAACATAAAAAGCTGCATGTCTTATATGAGACACCCTTTTTAAACTAGTTCAACATACATAGCATAAATATACCCCCCCTTAGGCACATTCCCATTTGACAACTCATTACAACAAAAATGTTTAACTCATTTAAAACCCTTTACTAAAAAGAATTCCTCAACCATTCATTCACATTATATTCATTTAATAATTTACATCCTCTTTGTTAGACTCTATTTTATTCATATTTTTCATGAAAGTAAAATCTATTCCACCATTCATGTCCCACACACCCTTTCCGTGTGGGCATACCATAATGCATGTCACCTATATAACTAGGTTCCTATAAAGATGCATAGATTCAAAACCTCATTCTATTCCATCCATGAGAAAAATCTCAAAAAATTGTCACATAACAATACAAGTGCATAACCCAATGGTGAAACATCATTCAACTGTAACAATGCACATCAATATCAACAATTAACACCACGGGTACTTGGGTTTTCCCTTATACATGGGTTAGTCCCATTCACAAGATCATTTATATTACAATACACTTCCTAATCCATTTTCTGACATACCAAATAGAAATACCATAAAAAAAACCTCTATTGTACCACTTTGTAACATCCTTGACTTGGAATCCACTAAACTGGTACCCCGATCCGGGTCACCACAAGACCTCAAGCGCACCTCCCTTTACACGAGTGATTTTTAACAGGTATTTAGGGTATAATGGATCATGTGATGAGACTATACCCTCTTTAATATAGGAATACCCAACAAATAACATATGACATATTGCAAAAAATCAATAATAAACCAGAAACAAGCATTAATAACAATTTTCCAAACAAGGTACAATCCAAAACCAAATAATGAATATTCTATGTCATGATAACAGTTCCCAAAGTGAAGAAAACCCAAAATAAAAACTAACATCTGAATCCCCAAAATGACTCTCGACTTGATGATTGGATCCTCATTCCTAAACATCCCAATCCCAACTCAACACCCTAGAATAAGTCTCTTTCCCTTATCATAAACTAAACCATGAAATATTCTTGGCTACCCAACGATGGACCAAGTAGGGTGTGTGTACAACTCAGTAGTCCAACACTGATGATGCCTATGAAATATCTAGTCTACTGAGATCATTCATGAAAGTTCTAAAAATATGATAACATATATATAAGAAAAATCAGGTCTCATTAGTTAATAATGTTATCTTTAACCATTTCCATAATTATTTCCATTTTCATCACTTATACTATATTTTTTACTAAATTCATTTTCATCACATGTTCCATGGGTTAGGCATTTACATCATTTACAAAATGTCATAATCTAGTAAATTATCATACCAAAGGAGACAAGTCAATCTTTTATTCTCACTCAGGGTAATTATTTCGTAAACAAACACATCACACTTTACTTGAATCCTCGATATAGGTAGTTTCATCAAATGAAACTACTATGGGGAAAGATCCATGGTCCCATTCCAAAACCCATGCATTATAGGGGTGGGGTTTAAAGCCACAGTCTAACCAAACAGGTGCAGTTAGATCCTCAAGTCCAATACCCCCCTACTACCCAAGCCATGCACACGTTCTTATTTATCCAATTACCACATATACCATATAAAAACCTAAACAACAAATATATATACCATTTTAATCTCATAATTATTCAACATGATATTAAACATGAATCATTAACCAATTATCACATTTAATATTTACATTTCATAGCTCATTTAACCCAGTTCCCTTTTTATGACTATAACCATTATTATAATAAACAATTCCCATATTTTCCCCCATTAAACATATTCATCAATATCTATACATTTGTCCTCTTAGAATATTCATTATTTTATAAGGAATTACACCTTTAACATGTACATAATTTTCACATTCATTAACCAACTTATGTAATCCATGAATAATTCATCATTAATTTATCACAATCACTTTATCTATCCCAAGACATTTCATATTAAGACAAAAAATCCCTTATTCCATTATCAATGTCTATATATAGCTATCATTATTTCCTTCTTCAACACAACTAACATCTCAATGTGTTCATCATGGGATCGACTTTATCACAAGTGAATTCTATGCTTAACATTAAAACTTTTTCATGTTTGGGAATGTCGGACGACCACATGGGTGGTATTAAACAGGTCAAATCATCCTCAATGAATCCCATGACGATCATAAGGGATTCAGTTAATCATTTAGCCAAATATTTTCCAAAATATCACTAAATTAATCAAATGCACAATAATATTGAATCAATAAGACAAACACACATGAAAAAATAAACTTCAAGACGTTGGTAGATAACTTATAGACCAAGTACATTAAATCTGAAGATAAATGCACCCTTAACCTTATCATTAGATCCATATTCAAGAAACCTTTGAAGACCGAACATATGATCAACTGTAAAATGGGATTTTTTCGTCATTGGAAGAAGAATAATGAAACCACAAGCCCTAATAAAAAATAATATGTAAGAGAAGGATTAGACTCACCCTAAGCATAGATTTGCAACCAATAGTGCTCTAAATAGCTAAGAATTGAATGATATTTATCCCTGGGAGTATTGGGGAGTTTGGTTCATCAATTTGGATGGAGTGGGAAGAATGAGTCTGAAAATAGTGTGGGATATGTGAAATTTTGAGGGGGGGGGAGGTAAAATCCCACTTTTGATGAGACGCGAGGTTTGGATGCATAGTTTTCTAAACCATGCACCAACCTTGTTCCATCATCTATCCAAGAGGGTCTACATCACACGGTTACCTAGGAATCATGAAGCTTTTGAAACATCATAGGATAACCATATGAAATTCCTTTATCCAAGGATTCATGGTTTTTCTCTACCACTCACACAATTTACACTGACCTTGCACCAACCTTGAAACTTGCATAGGATGGCATGATATCTCTTTATTTCTTATCTCAAACCTTCATATCACCCTTGATCTTCCTCATACACCTTGTTAACATTTAATTAACAAATTTAAAGGATTAAAACCAAAATTTAACTAAGAACATACCTCCAAGAGGATTGTGTTCTTACATGTTGAGTTGTCCTTGAATACCAATCGTGATCAAGGTATCATGAAATAGTAATCTAATTGAATATTGGTGGTAGAAACCTGTCATTTGAGATAGGTTATCCATAGGAGGATCGACATGTTTTTTTTTGTATATGTTAATGTAGAGGATGAGAAATCCCATTAAAAACTGATTTTGATGCAAAAGATATGGTTCAATAATTGAAAAGAATTTTCCTGAAAGGTATGATGAGTTTAGAACATTTTCATAGATAAATATAGCACCGTGAATGGTGTCCTCGTATGTGGTTAGTGTCTCATAACTTCCAGATATAGGTTATAGTAAGGGTATATGACCGGATGTCTTTATTGGGAGGTAGTTATGTGATAATGGAGTCAAGGGTTAGGTTGTATTTTAAGGCATAGTTTTGGGTTATATTGAGCTACTTCATATTAGTGGAATCAACCTCAATGGTGATGTGTTGGGGAATTGGGAATTCAAGTATACCATTGGGATTAGGGATGTGTGTAGCTTATGAATAAACTATACCATGATTCATAAGATGATGATTTTTTCTTTTATTTAGAATAGATATTTTAGGGCAGTGTTTTCATGTCCATAACCACTTGAAGGTTAAAATTTAGTGGACATGATGTGTCACAATACATGATTAAGGAGGCTATGTGGTTCTTGGGAACCCAGCTTGGCGATGAGATGTTATATAGTGGGAAATTTGTAATATCACACCCTACCTTGATGCCTTTACCTATTTAACGTTTTATTAAATATCACGTCATACCTTGGTTGGGTGTTTTTATGGTTGTAGGGGAGGTCTCAAGAGCATAAGATTACTTTAGGGATTGAAATATCATCCTTGGGGGTAACATCTAGGGGGTTGATTATTGCCAACCGTGCTCCACAACAGCATGACCTAATGTGTATATGTGAATGGATGGTTTAACCATTTATATGGATCATGTAGACTATGGGATATCTAAAGAAAATTTTAGAGGAATTTCAAATTGTTTTCAAATGTTTTTAAAAACCTTTCACACTAATATTGGTAAATAGTGTGTCATTTACAATTAGGACTTCACGGCTGGCACAAGGTCTTTCCAACCATGAGGATAAATTGTGCACCCCTTTAAAATGTAAAATTTAAAAAAAAAATACCTTACAAACTCTACACCCTTAGACCATAATTTTTTTCACATTTTATCATAATCACCTAGTCATGGTCCCTTCCTCCTCTTCTTCCTGGGTGTTTCTCACTTAATCCTTGAGTGTTTGGATAATTAATTGGTGAAATAATGATCTAGAGGAATTTATATGAGTCCTCCATCCTCCTTTTTTCATTTATTACACTTTCTCAAGATTTCTCATTTTTTATGTATAATATGCCCAATATCATGTTCATTTTCATAGATTATTAATTTATCTTATTTTAGGCTCAACTAGAAGGTGATATAAGGAATTTAAACTTTTCTAAGCATGTGGTAGGTGGACCTTAAGATTAACCCATAATATTTCCCTAATTTTTTCTAGTGATTTGTTTTGTGGTTATTTTTTATTATTCAAGCATTGAAAAAAAATAAATGGAATGTTTTCAAACATAATGTTATATATTTTAAGTCCCTTTGACATTCCATGAACCTTGTAAGAAGGTGATTCTTAATGGAACACCATGGTAATGAAATTTAACATTTTTTTGGATAATAGACTGGTTTTTTATGTTTTATAAAAGGTAAAATTATAATTATTAAAGGAAAATTATAGTTGATACCACGACCCTAAATTAATTTGATTTTTTCCTTTAAAAATATCACTTTTTGAAATGGGTAAAAATGTGGATTTTTATTTTAATCGATGATTGTGAAATGGAATTTCAAATTAAGTAATCTGGTAAGTGGATTTTGGAAGCTTCATAATTAATTATGAAATAGTTAAAAACATGAAAATAAAATATTTGGGCCATTTCATTGGTGATGGGAGCCAATCACAAATGAACTATATCTAAAAATATCATCGTAACTACATTTGTTTGTAAAGACCCTTCATAATAACTTTTTTCTATGGGGGTCCCTCCCATCATAAAAGGATTTTAGCAGGTAATTATAATTTATATTTTTTAGGGGATTCATCCCCCGGCACAAATAATTATTTATAATGGGGGATGAATCCCATCGTGAATAATATAAAAAAATACAAAACTAAAACATATAAAAAATTCTAATATTATAAAATTTAAAAAAAACATAACCTAATAAAATAAAAAAATAACAAATTATTGAAATTAAAAATTAAAAATATTAAATACACATATAAAATTGAAAATATCACCATAATAAAAATAAAATTTAATATGTAAAACTATAAATATCATAACTAAGAAAAATGATAAAAAATTAGCATTCAAATGTTTATCATAATAATTAAGTAAAAAATACATATAACTAACTAATTTTAAGTAAATGTCCATCATTTAAACAAATTTTAAGTAGTTGGCACTAATTTCAAATAATGTCTAATAATTACCACTCATTTATGTTAATTTTTTATAATTCTCTCTCATTTCCACTCATTATTAATAATAAAATCTCATTACACGTTATTTTTACTAATTATCATTCATTATTAGTTATGTTTACTTAATACTTCTCATTAACTGTAATTTTTACTGATTACCACCCATTACAAGTAATTTATACTAATTACTATACATTTCAACTATTTTTTACTATTTACAACTAATTAACGGTAATTTTTACTTATTACCACTCATTAACCCATAATCATTATTTTTTATTGATAATTACTGGTAATTTTTACAAATTATAAGTAATTAATGGTAATTTTTAATAATTACTACTCATTAAAGGTAATTTTCACTAATTACTCCTCATTAGCTATAATGTATCTTAATTACCACTCATTTCCACTAATTTTATCTAATTAATTCTTATTTTCAACTAATTTTTATAAATTAACAGTCATTTAATATTATTTTCAATAATTCACACTCATTTATACTAATTTATTATAATTTACTCTCACTGCTACTATTTTTTAGTAATTACCACACATTACTGAAAATGTTTACTAATTTTCTCCCATTACATGTAAATTTTACTAATCAACATTAATTTTTACTAATTATAGAACATTGTTGATAATTTGAACTAATTACATATCATTACTGTACATTTATACTAATCACCACCAATTTTCACTAATTTTACTAAAATAACATTGATTTCCTCTAATTTTTATCAATAAACACTCATTTTTCAAATTTTTAATCATTCCTACTACTTTTTAATAATTAATGAAAATTACCCAAAATTTTTAATAATTACATACCATTTTCAATAATTTTTACTAATTACAACTCATTACTGGTAATTATTACTAATACATTCTCATTATTATAATTTTTTACTAATTGGCCATCATTAACTATAATTTTTACTAATTGCAACTCATTAATAGTAATTTCTACAAATTATCCCTCATTTTTTCTAATTCTAACAAATTAACACTGATATATCTAATTTTAAGTAATTAACTCTCATTTCTGTTAATTTTTAATACATTCCACTCAGTTGCTCTTTTTTTTAATTATTTTTTATCATTACCTCCAGTTTAAATAATTATTGCTCATTAACCGTAATTGTTACTATTGACTGCTTATTAATATTTATTTTTACTATCGCTTATTACCATTAATTTAAACTAATTACATATCATTTTTACTAATTTTAACTAATTAAACATCATTTTTATTGTTTGTAATAATAAACTCTCATTTCCACTAAGTTTTAATAATTACCACTCATTTCCACTAGTTTTGGATAATTAAAACTCATTTCCGCTATGTATTAATAATTTCCACAAACTTCTATAAATATTTAATAATTACCACTCATTTATTCTATTTTTTACTAATTACCTCTATTTTCTACTAATTACTTTTAATTTTTATATTTACCACTAATTTTTAAGAATTTCTATTAATTTCTATGAATTACCAATAATTTTTGTTGATTACCACAAATTATTACTAATTTTTTATTATTAATTTTAAGTTTTAACTATTAAAAATTATTTTTAGTTAGTACTAATTATTAATTACTATTAATTATTAGAAATTAATATAAATTAATATTAGTTATTACCATGATCTATAAATTATTAATAAATTTGTTAATCAGTAATATTTAGTTATAAATTATATGTTATTATTATTAATCACCAAGAATTATTGATAATTAAAACTATTAACTACAAATTAATACAAATTACTTATAATTGAAATATAATATTTCTTATTAAAAATAATAAATGAATGAAAATTTAAAAAAATAAATTAAATACCTTGAAAATGAATATTTAATCAGATGAAAATCTGAATATTTATTTCACTATAAAAATTAAAACTTTTATACGAAGAAATGAAGAGAAATAGAGGAGAACAGAGGAGTAGATAATTGCTCTGATAGTTGTGGATCGGCCAAAAATAGGTTGGGGCATATATATAGATTAGATTTCTAATGATAGGGCTTTTTACGATGGGATTCCCATTACAAATAGTACCCACCATAAATATGAAAGGTGGTTATAAAAAAGTTAATTGCAACTATACCCATCGCGATAACTATTCTGCGAAAAATTATTTTTAACTAGTAATAAATTCGTGTCTAAAATAAAAATACTGATGATAGGTATTTGTGATGGGAGTAAATATTACTTGAAAATAAATTTTCATACATTTTTGCATGCCTCTGAGCTAAAGGTATTTGTGACGGGAATGGTTTCCCATTGAAAATAAGTATATATTTAGGATTATTTGTGATAGGAATCATGTATCGTCGAAAATAGTCAGGTGTTAAGGACAATTTTTGAAGGGTGACAGGAGAGTTGCAGATTGAACATCCAAAAAAACCTCTTCCTATAGTGGTTGATTATTTTAAGGGTGTTCCCTTGATTGGGACTTGACCCTTGAGCTAAACCTTATGTTTTGTTAAGTGTTTTTTTTACAATGATAAATTATTACAGAAATAGATTTCCATGATATGTAAGGTGAGGTTATGAAATGACCTTAATATGATAAAATATCCAACCTTAGTTTATGAAATGGGTGATAATTATTTGGATGGGAATTAATGACTCGTAAATTAAAATGGTACTGTAAGGTGAGTTGGGAAGTTTTTTTCAAAATGGTAAATTATATAAACCAAATGAATTGTCATAACATGTAGTTTATTTATAGTAATGGTAAATGCATTTTTAATTATATTAATTTAAATAAAAAATGACTTTGGGGTGGTGTTGTTTTTAAATTTAATGAAAATTACCATTTTTATAAAGGAAAGGAAAACACCTTTTGTGGAAATCATGTAACTATATGGAAAATAGCCTTTATAGGTGTTCATGATATTGGTTAAGAAAACTCTCATAGGGGAGGTCTATAATACTTATTGGCGTATGTATTACCCAAAAAATCTATCAAATTAGAGGACCATTTTACTTATTTTATTATAGAATAGCCGACAATACTCACATAGGGGAGGTTCTTCTTTATTTTCCATGTATATCAGAGAAACCTTTGTTTTTATGTTATAATTTACATGGTTTATGAAATTTATTGAGAGATGCAATAGCACTATCTGAAGCAGGTATAGTACATTGAGGTCACTAGCCTAATGATTTAAGTTGGTATGAACCGGTCTTTGTTTCCACCATGGAACCTAGGAATTAGTGATTATTTATTTCATTTTTTATTTTTTTAAAATTGTGAAGTTGTTTATTTATAACACTTATATACAAACTTTTTTATCTAACTTTTTATTTTAGTGATTTCATTGGTGGTGGCCTACAGATTTGTACCCACAGACTACTCGGGCCACCATGTGCTTGGGTACCTAAGAAGACTTCACTTCTTGGTTACAGGTTACAATTTTAGGTAAAGGGGCAATCACATGATGTTTTTATTGGATTTTTAGGATAAATTATGGAGGATAGAAATGAGCCAAACTCAAGATCATTTGAGGATGATATTATGATTCGTTTTATTTTGGTTATTTGGTTATCTAATGTATGTGATCCACCCATTTTGAATCTTGGTGTTTTATGGAATACCTATTAATGTTACAATCTGAATTTTTTTACTTATTTATTAACACATTCCTACTCTTCTTATGTTATTTATTTTAATTTGTGTTTTGAGTGATTTATTTTATCTTCACTCATAATTGTGACTCTAGAAATAGGGTATAGTCACCTCATTTTACCAATACAAACTGGCACCACTTGTCACAACCTCCGAAATATAGGGAGGCCATCCTAAGGCCAAGTGGAAACCTGATTGAATTGTTATTTGAAATGACTCAGGTCAAGGAAGTTACAATAATGGGCTCCACATATCTCTTATTTAAGTCTTATTCATTAACTAAATGAGTTATATTAATAACAATATAATTCACAATCAACTTTCTTTATGAATCAATAATCATATGTACTGTGAGACAAACATATAGAGCATCAATAATTCCCCAACTAATAAATGTAAAATCATATTCATAAACCATCAAGATAAATAAGGTTTATGGTCTAAAAATATATAATAAAATTTGATTATAATTCCGTAAACACCCATATTAAGAAAACAAGTATACTTATTTTAAATATTTCCCCAATCAAAAAATATAATATATTTCTATGTAAACAACCCAAAAAATAACAACATAAAGAGTAATTGTTATATGGTTAATTAAATAAATTCCCTTCTAAATTTATGAATGGAATCTAGTAAAAACCCCTTGAATCAATGGATGGAAATCTAGAATTTTTACAATCAAAATAAATTGGAAGAAAAATTATGCCTGTAATAGATGATAATTGTTAATAAACCAAGTTTTGATTTATTCCCACAAGTTCAATCCACCAAAATAGTATATAATTATATGACTTATATGGTAATCCATAAAAAATATATACCCTACAAATGGTCAACAATTTTGGAATATGAATCATATCTCAATAAAGAAAAATTCAGATGCAAAACCATTGTTGTAATGGTAATGTATTAATCGAAAGAAAATGATAGGTATACATAAAATTAAAATATAATTAAATAAAATATATTCATTACACTTTATAGGAAATAATGATGTTAATTCACAACATAAATCAAAACCTGGAGTACACTATAAATAATGAATCATGGAATTGAAAATGAGACAAGGAAACACTTATGGAATTAGAAATATTAGAACCAAATCCCCATAAATAATATCATTTTAAATGGAACATCAAGTATAATTAAGAATTATATGATTGTGATATAAAATTTTAAAGGGTTAGTATATACAGAATTCCATATAAAACATGTTTTATAAGAAAAAATATGTCTCAATGGGAGAACTTTTGAGATAAGAAACCCTTACAACCTTATTAAAATTCAAATCAAAACCTCGTTAATGATATAATTTCAAATGTATTATTAAATATCATGAATAATTATTGGATCATAATTAAATATATTAAATGGGTATTAAAAATACTATACAAAAGTAAAACGTATTATAATAATAAATATGTATCAAGGGGTGGAAATTTGGGATAAGAAATCCCTTTCAAGTAAATTATTCATTGAATTAAGAATAATTTAATAATGAGTGTAGAAAAATAAATTTATAACATAAAAATGATTAAATATAATAAAAATTGTACATTATTTAGAATATGTTGAACTTGGAATAATAGAGTTTCATAATAAATCTTGAAATGCAATGGAAGAGAATTGAGTTTGCAAAAACCCTTAACTTAATTCCTACATTGTCAAAATTCACTATAAACTCTTGTATAAAGAAATTAAATATATCAATAAACCTTCTATAAAACATTTACAAACCAATATCCTCTTATAAACTTCATTTGTAATTATTCTCTATATGTATATTAGTTTTTTGTTGTCTATTTTCAATATTGAGTGTGGGTAATCGTGACCATTTTGAACAAGTATCTTAATAGTAGTGATTTTATTCATTATTATCCTAATGTTAATTTATGTTTTATAATTTTAATTTTATGGTATTTTTTCTAACATTCCTTAAATATGAAATGAGGAATAGCATGCTTGGGTGATTTTTGACAAATGAACATTGGTTTATTAATTAATGAGATTAATATTAATGATACCATTGTAAAACCAAAATAAAATCATTATATATATTTATATAATATATTATCAATAATTATGTACAAATAGTTATCCATGTGTTTATTTTATAGTATTTTTCAATTAATTTTTTAGGTCGAACCATGTTTTAACATACTATAATTAATCGATGATTATGAATGTGAAAGTTGTATATTTTAAAATAATATTATTATTACCCAAAAATAATGATATTATTTATAAAATTCTAAGAAGTTTAATAATATTTTTAGAAATTTTTATAAATAATAATTATGTAGATAAAAAATTATAAATGTTACTTCATGTAGGTGGTGGTCAGCACAACACACGGATAGAATTTTCATTTCTTGAAAAATGGGAAGAAAGTAAGTTTGATTATAATTCATCACTTCTTAATAAAAATAATAGTAATACTAATAATAATAATATATGTCACATTTATTCATATATTTTACACCTAGAACTATATATTCGAGGCATTGGTAAAGAAAACTTATTGTCACTTTGTGGAGGCGATAGTCCACAAAATGCACGAAAGATAATTTTCTTTTCTATTAATAGAAATGGGAAAAGGTAGATAATTGTTATTTCCCTAGAATAATAAAAATAACTATAATAAAATTATTATGTCATTATAAAGGAATTAGGAAAATAAATTTTTGAAATAAATAACATAATAAAAATATATTGGGATGAAAAGAGTTCACGCATTGTGGACTTTGGCTTTCCCTTGGAAGACTCCTTGGAAATGTAAGTCCTACACCAATATCTTATGAAAAATGGATCAATAAAAAGGAAAAAGATTTATGGAGAAGAATATGGTTATAGTATTAGGAGGAAAAAATTTGGATTGGTCTTGAAGGGGTGGTGAGAGTCCCTCTTTATAAGTTGTGAGAATGGATTTTTGGTTAATATTTAATCATAATGTAAGGAGAACCCCAGCTTCACATAACAAGATTCCTCTAAAATGGAAAATAATTGAATAAAAGATAATATTAGGTAAATTATACATTAACCATTTATTTTGAAACATTATTGAAATATGTTTTTATGTCCTTTGATCATAAAATTATCACTTTTACCATTTTTGGTTTTAATATAGTTGCTAGTTTTTTTTAAGTAAATTGTACTTTATGCCTAAAATAGAATGGAAATTATTATATAATTTAGAAATATTGATTCCATATATTAAATCCATTTTATTAGACAAATTTCTTTATTTAATAAAAATAAAATTTAACATTAGCATAGGTTACACGTAAAGACCTTATTTCTTTGAAAAAATGTACTTTTAAGTTTAAAATTTATGTATAGGATAAAATTATCAATTTATTTGGGTTTATAAAAAAACTGGTTTATTATAAAAAATAAAATTTATGTGGATTTCATAGAAATATAAAACTGAATTTTACTATAATATTATTTAATTAAAAAACCCAAAAAAACATTATTGGAAAATATTATTTCAGTTATAAAAATGTAAATAATAGGTTTTCAAAATTTTAAATAGTATTTTTTTAAAATGAATATTTTCAATTATTAAGAACATAATTTATCATTTTGATGTTTTATAAAAATCTCGTAATTATTTACATAATTAAAATATCAAAAAGTTTATAGTTTTGGTAAATACTAATTTTTTCATTATTCACCTAAAAATAAACTATTTTAGAAAAATCATAACAAGTGATATTAATATAACATTGAATTGAAGAATATTAAAATAATGTTTATTTTACAAAATTTTAATTCTGAAAATTTATAATTTTTCTTTAAAATAAAAATATAATGAAAATGGTTTACATATGAAAATTAATTTCTTTAAAATATTAACTATTATTGTTATTATTTACTATTATTTACTAATAAAATGGATTTAATATATTATTCATATTAACAATATATTTTATCCATTATATATTTTGTTTCTTAAAACCACATAAAAATCCAATTTTTAGAATGGTAACATTTTAAAGAGTAAATCCTTCTTATTAGTCTTTTATCTACACTAATATAATTTATCAATTATTTAGCGTTGATAATGAAATTTATATTAATTTATATATATATATATTACATTTTTTTGGTTACATCAATTTATACATTAAAATGATATGTATAAATTTTAATGGTTGTATATTTTATGTGGTTTGTCTTGGTTTTCTTGTGTCTGTTCCACATGTTATCAATCACATTAGTTTCTAAAGGAAATAAAATATATATTTTTATCTTATGGTGTTGCATTTTATCCCCACCCCTTATAAATAAATTTTTCTCTTTCTATTTTTAATTACATTCCTCTATCAATTTTTTTTACTAAATGCACAATGTAGAGAAGATGCAACATTTAATTTCTAATGAGATATGAAACATACCATTTATGATACTATGAAACTAATTATTGGGTTTCAAGACCTATATAATAAAATTAAATTCTTTAGGAAGTTCATATACAACATCAAAATATGGATATGGGTTGATTTATGGCATGTAAGTAAAAAACATTGATGTCATAAGACATTGGAAAATATTGAGTGAAAATTCATTATCCTCTTCAATAGTCATCATTGTGTAAGTTTTATCATTTTTCCTATTATCTAGGTGGTTCTTGGTTACTATTTTCACTATTATTCATTGGATTATTAAATTGATTTTCTTTAGTTCTTATTTTCCTTGTAATTTAAGAAATGAATTTGTGTATCTTCTCCCTTTACATTACATATCAGAGCATGATGAACTTCATTTTCACATTTATTGTGAATTCAAATTCATTTCAAGAAATCCATGGGGTGTTTCCTCCCATATTATTGTCACACATGAAATTAAATATTATTTCCATTATCATCTATGTCACTCAAACAACCTTGAGACTCCACCATTATATTATTTTCTGTATTTGGGGATTCAAATATAATCACCTTTTAATCAAGATTTTTGATATCTCATTTTTAATAATCACAATATTTATTACTCTAACTATTATCCCATTACGTTTTTCATTTTTAAAATCTCTACATTGTCCATTTCATCCATAGCTAAATTAGTTCCTTCAGTATTGAACCATTAATAAAACCAATAAGAGATAACATTGAGTGTTTACCACCATATGATAAATATTGTAAAATAATTAAATGAAACATTAAACTTCACAATGTATTACTCTTTGAAATTATGACAATATCATTCTGTTTAAACTAAATCACTCTTAGTTCATTATAATATTCAATATTTTTTGTTCATTCGTATTCTTTGTCCTAATTACATAATATATTAATCATTCATAATTTATTATAACGATAATGAAGTTTACTAGGGAATGTCCTTTGAGGGTTTCTATCCAATTTTTTAGTCATAGGCCCACTCACCGTGCACCATAGTTAAGATTTAGTTGACACTCAACTAGCCTATTTTGGGTTAAATGTACCTTGGTGAATTTGTTTCACAACAACATACACTTTCCAGTGTCTAGGAAGGTATGTAATGACTTAGAAAACAACACAATCTCTACTTTACCAGAACATAAATATGTTATCCTATACATAGATATATCCCTTAGAACTAACCATAGGTTTTCACTAAAGTTCTCTTACCATAATCCCTAAAATATTAAATATGAACACAACTAAACTAAAGTTTTATCTATACCTTTGAAGTAAATATCAACCATAACTTATCAAAACATAATATCATTTATAACTAATAAATTATCTTTAACTGATAACATCCTAGAATCTAATGTTACTTAAACCCTCCTTTGATATAAATTGTGATTCCATGAACCTGCACTCCTAAAATATGGTGTGAATAAACACCTTATTTACATACCAAATTTGAATTGAATTTAAGTGAACCAATTTTATCCATTAATAATTACAATATCACTAACAAATATTGAGTCACATGAATTTAAAAGCAATTATAGATTTAATTTTTTAAAGAGTTAAGAAAATTCTATTTATTAATAAATCCCTTGTATTTCTCATCAAATAGACATGTTTTACACTATATAAAAAAATAATTAATCCTTAATAACTCTTTAAAATTTCACTTGGATTCTCTATACAATCTATTCCATTAGAGATATCATGTTTTATACATTTTTTTATAACCTAGAAAAATAGAAAAAAAATTACGGTGAGCTTAAATTCTTGTTAATGATAAATGTATGTGACACGAATATAAGATCAAAGATGATGGGAATAATATGATCATAAATAATATGGATAGAATAGATAACTAAAAAATATCCCATAATAGAATGAAACTAAAAGTATAATATATTAATGGATAACAATGGAAATGAAAATATCCCTTGGATAATAATAACAGATTCATTTCCAATTAAATGAATTATATCAAACGGTTAATTCCATTCCATAATCCAAGACATCGTGATCTTAAATAATAAGATATTAATGTCAAGTTCTTATTTCAAGTTAATATTTTGTTTATTAGTATTAATACACCTTTAAGAACCCACGTTCTTAGACCGAATAAAATACGAGATTTTTTTTAAAATTTTCATTTATCGATGGGTCAGTTTTAAAACAGCACTTCGGGACGAGGTTCCGAGTGCGCGAACCAGTTCAACTGGTGACATCGGGCTGCGCATGGGCGGTTATACCATGTGGGTCAAGTCGCACAGCTGACTGATTGTCAAAACGTGTTATCTAACTTGTATTAATGGATGTTTTAATAATAATAATAGTCAGATATTATTATTATTAAATGTTGTGAAAATGCGTTTAATAAAAAGGTGGTCAAACGAGATTAAATGTGGATGTTTTAATAATAATAATTTTGGAATACTATTATTATTAAATATTACACAAATGCGTTTATTAAAGTGGAAGTCAAACGCCATTAAATTTGACATTGCAGTTTGACAAATAATGTCATTTTAAAATCAAGTGTTAGCGGATTTTAATTAACGTTGACTTTTTTTAAAGAAGTGTTACTTTTAATAATGCATTATTTTGTCAAGTTCGCAATGATGGATTTAATTAAATAAGGAGTGTATGATTATAGGAGAAATGTAAATATAAATATTGGTGGTGATTATTATTAATTTGGATAATAATAATGATGGATTAATTGGGTTAGATTTAAAGGAAGAATTGCAATTTATTGAAGGCCCGTTATTTTAATAAGGCGTTATATTAATTACGGCGGCTTCACAATGAATAGTTTAATTAAACAAGAGCATTCAATTAAATTTTTGGTTATAATTATTAGTTTTGATCATTATTATTATTATTATAGATAATAATAATAATTGGGTAATTAAATAAGGGTTATGGTTGACTTAATTAATTAAATAAATGGGTGAAGAATCCATTTAAGGATTTATGTGTAATTAACCCTAATAATAAATATTGTTGACCACTATTATTATAATTACCTTTTGGTGAATGTTTTTATAAATATAACATTTTCATTTAACATTAATATATCTGTATATATTGAGTGGAATATATATTTTCATATATATGTAATGTTGAAAAAAAATTGTTTTCTTTTTTGTGAGGTGTTGGGAAAGGGGGTGTGATATCCCCTTGCCCATTATTTTTTTCCCCAATCGAGCAGGGCCCACGTGCATGGCCTTTCCCTTTTTATTTTTATTTTTTTTCTTTACTCTTATTTCTTCTTCTCCCCAAACCGCACAACAACCCTCCTCCTTCAAACCCTATGCGGAACCGCATCCGAACCTCACCTACAGCGGCGGCTCTTCCTCCTCCTTACAAGGCAGTGCACGGCCCCTCCTCCGTAGGGTCTCCTCTCCTCTCCCCCCTCCATGGAGCATCATCTCCTCTCTTTAAGAATGTCCAGCCCCATGACCAGCCTCCTCCTCTTGCATAGGCGACCTGCACCCTGCTAAAAACCCTAGACATGGGATACCTCAAGTTCTTCCACTTCTTCGTTCTCCCATGGTCTCTCCCTATCCGCATCTACTATAGTAGTGGACCTCTCCCATGGTCAGGCATCCTCTTCTCCATGGCTCTGTGATCCAAGACGGCGCGGCCCCAGACCTCCGTGTGAGACGCGACCTTCCTCAGGTGAGCAGTGTGTGGCCTCCTCCGAGAAGTCATGCAGAGCGACACCCCCGGTCTTCTCTCCTTACTAGCGCACGTCCAAGCTCTCTGAATTCTCCCTACAGCAGCGCCTGGCCAATCCTCTTCATAAAGATCCTTCTTCTTTCTCCCATGGAGGTGTGACCCCAATCTTATGGGTCCTTATTGTGCAACATTTTCTCCGACATTGTTCTTTGTTTGGGTCCAATTTGAGGAGGTAAGACCTTCCTTCATAGTTTGCATCATAGCTTTAGTGATTCAAATCCGATTCAATGCCGTTTTGGAATTTACCAAAATCCTTGATTAGGGTTTGATAAATTATCGTGTTCTCCTGATTTAACGGTTGTGCAATAGTATCGCAGGACACGCTGGACCATGCTCCGACAACCGCATTTGGGTGCGATTACGTTTTATCGCTGATGTTGGGTAAGAAAATGCATATACATAATTAGTGTATATTTTATGTCTTTTTAATTATGAAATTGAGTCCGCAAACCCTTGCAGCCTTTATCTGGTCCAGAGTCAGTTTACCTGAGTTGTTAATTTTAGCAATATATTGCAGTTTACATTGTAGGTTATATATACGCATCAATTTTATGCTTATAGGTATATATATATACACACACATCGAAGTCACGCACGTGCGACTGTGTGAACGATAAAGCAAGGTGTGTTAACCTGGTTCCACTCCGAGGGAAAATCGGAATCCAACATCCGAGTATATCATCCTTCTCACCTCGAAGTAGGTGGTTTTTGCCTTTCTGTAGGAAGTCGTAGAATACTATGTGCAATTTCCACCAATTCCCTTGAACAGGGAATTGTGTGTTCCCTATTTTTCCCCTACTGTTTTCCTGCTTTGCTTGATTGTTTTAGTAGAGGTTTATGCTTGTGATTAGAGTAATTTTTTTGTTCTTAGGTTGCTTTTCCATGCTTGTCTTTCCTGTTAGGTGTTTTTTCCAGTTTCCATGCATAGTAATAGGATAGTGGAATAGTTGGTCTGTTATGATGTTGAGCCTTAGAAAGATATCCAAGTAGTTCTTGAGGTTTACTTGGACGATACACGCACGCTATGCATGTTTGTTTCCACACAAGACTATGAGAACATAGTGTAGTAAACCATAGGGAGAATGGACATACGGGATTCTCCAGAGTGTCTTTTAATATAATGCGAGACCACAAGGGGAATTGACGATGAGTGATTCCTTAGAGAGTCTGTAGTTCTTCGACGTGGGCCACAGGGGGAATGAGACGTTGAGTGCATCCCCAGAGAGCCTTCAGCACGATACAAGACTATAGGGGGAATTGATGGTGAGTGCTTCCTAATAAAGTCTATTCTTTATCTAAACCAGAAGGGTGAGACTGTGTGTGCTTCCCAAAGTGTTGCTTGTACTTGAATGTTGAACCTTAGGGGTTAGTCCGTGAGAACTACCCAGAGGTTAACTTTTGTTCTACTTTATGATTTGGATATTACTTGTGTGTTTTGCATGCTAGAGACTGGATTGTAGCTTTTGTGTGTTATTCTGTTTACTGCTTCCTGCACTTTTACTTCCTTGTATTCATTGACTGTTAGACACAAATATTTGGGTGATTACCTATTGTGATTGTATCTCACACCCTATTTGGGCCATGATTTTGGGCCCAAGAAGACTTCGTTGTTGCAGGTATAGATAAGGGAAATCTCCCTTTTCCTTCAGGCACCTGACTTGTTGTGGAGCTGGAAAGCATGGGACCAAGCAAAGGCTTGAAATGATGAGGAGAATTTTGGCTGCTTTGTTTTCCTTTCATTGTTACTGTATTGCTTCCATCTTGTTGTTTGGTTTGTATTTTTTGTTAGACTTATAACATGCCATGCATCATATCTTCAGTTCCAGTTATTTATTATTTTATAATGTTTTCCGCTGTTAAATTCTTATGAGAATGTTGTTTACTTATTCAGATGATATATATTGTTTCCTTCCATTTATTTTCATAACCTATAAGGGCATAGTTCCCCCAACTACCTTACCCAAGCCCCTCACTGCTAGTCGTCAGCCTCTGGCGTTTGGGGGTATGCGCTTGAGGTCATGTGGTGAACCGGGTACGGGGCACCAGTTGAGTGGCACCAGATTCGAGTCATTACAACACCAAAATATACAAGCTAGTTTTCCTCATGAAACTTACTGATTCATAGAGGGGTTATATAATATATTCCCCAAACTTCACAACTTTAAGTCCAATATATTCACCATTTTAAATATATAAAAATCAATACAATTCATAATTACATTTCTATATGAATGAATAATCAGCCATATTAATAAACAAATATAAGAAACACCAATACTTTATATATAAAAATATTGGATAACATGAACATAATACATTCAGAGAAAGAAGTTGGTTGTTTAAAAGTAAACAATAAACATACTTCAGTAATCCAAAAAATGTATACTGAAATAACCAATATATGATAATTCAAAATTTCTCTAATCAAAAAATTGTATCTATCTCTATGTTAGAATCCCACAAACTACACTATATAGAGTAATTAGTATATATTTAATTCAATAATTTCCACATTCAATCGATGTATTTCATTTAGGTTAGCACCCTTAAAATAATGTAAGGAACTATGGAATGTTCACAAAGGATGTACATTGGAAGAAAATTTATTCTTTTCATAGAAGATTATTTCAGAAAAAAAAAAGTTGTCTTTTATGTCATTTAGTACAATCCCACAAAATAAAATAATTTTAGAGGATTTAGAAGTTAATCCATAAAAAATATATATATCAAAAAATGGAAACAAGTGTTGAATATGAATCATATCTCAATTAAGTAAATTTGAGATCAAAACCCCTTGTGGTCATGGTAATGTAAATATAAAAATAACATGAGTCGTATACTATGAAATTAAAATAATAATAAAAAGAAATATTTTTATTATACTTGAAATAAATAGTGATTTGAATATTTTATTTAAATGAAAAGTAAGATATGGAATATCATACACGTTTCATGGATTTAAAAAAAGACACAATAAAACCCTTACGACATTAGAAATTTCTAACCAAAACAACTTGAAGGATATGATTTAAAATGAATCATTAAATTTCATAAAAATGATAGGATAATTATATAAAATATTAATGTTGTAGTAGATAATGTATTCAATAGAATACATAGTGTATGACCGGAAATATGTCTCAATGGGTGAATTTTTTTGAGAATAAACCCTTATAATGAAAGAAACAATTGAGTATAAATCTCTAGAATGATATAACCTCAAATGGAACATTAAATACTATGAATAATGAAAGAATAATGGTAAAATAATATTAAAGTGGTAGTAGATACACCATGTAAAATAAAAAATTGTATATATTAAGAAATAAATATCAAGGGGTAAAGTTTTGTGATAACAACCTTGTAATGGTCCATGTCTTCCTAACACATTATTTTTTTTGTTTTTTGGATGGATATTTATCAGAAGAGAATAGATGAGGTTTGTTGGAGCTTAAAGATGCATCAAAACTATAATATCTCTTTTATTCCAAACAAGAGAGGTTTATGATATAAGTTGGTGGTTAATGGATTTTGGGGATAGTCTTTTATGCCTTGTACATGGAAGATGGGTTACTGTGAAAAGGTTTTTACCCGATAAGATTGTTATTTATGACATAAATAAATTAATCCCTATAACCATTTTATCTATTTAAGTTGAGGTGTAGAGAGATTTAAATCCTAAATTTTGGTTTTATGGAGTGATTTTTTAAGGCATTTGATTTTATGACATAAATGTGGGGTTTACCGCATAAATTGGGATACTTACAACCTATTTATATATCTTGTTCAACTAATTCATTCATATTTAGGTCATATCTCTCTCTCTCTCTCAGTTTTGGGTGAAAACTAGATGAATTTTAGATATATTTGAACCCATTTCCTCTAGAATAGATCATTAGGTTTTAGTGGTTGGTTATTGGCGATAAATAGTGATTTATCCTTCATTATACCCTCATTATCCATTATTCTTCTTTCTGGAATTCACTATAGTGTTTTTGGTTTTCCTTGGGATATGTTGGGATGTAATTATGAAAACCATTTGGTGCAGTTTAGGTTGATCCAATATTTTATAATGAATCTTTGGTTTTCAAATTCATTATTCTTTTCCCTATGGGGTAAAGTGAGATAAAAAAAATTCTTGATATAGGGGATCAATGTTCATGAATCTTTACATTCTATGTGTGATATCTGAATGATTTGGAATTCCTTTTCATAGATAGTAAGGGTTAGCATAATAAAGATAATGAATTAGCATAATTGAAAATAATCGGAATTGGTAGTTGTCTCATTATTTAGTGATTTGATATAAGTAATTTATTATATTGAGTATTATTGTTTTCAATACTGAAAATACTAGTAATTGGAATCCTTTATTTAATGGTATTGGGCATTCCTTATGACCCTTATTTTGTTTTTGTGTGATCAAACCCTAAATAAGAGTCTCAATAACATATATATGGATAATAAAATGGTTTCTTTGGGAAATTTGGTCTGTTTTGTAATATTTATGCCAAATAAATAGGTAATGTTATAAAATATCATTAGTAATTATGGAAAATATAATCTGTTATTTTTTTGTTATTTGTTCTTTTTTTGTTTTTAATTTGGTTTGGGTTTTTTATGGTGATGGGAGTGACAGGATGGGATGTGGGATGTGTGAAGCTATGATGTGTTGGTCAGTTTTCGTGGACGTAACATGGTAAGTGGGTCGATGTGGTGTATAGTTGTTTTTGGTATTCTATGTGTGTATAGTGGATATGATGTAAGTGGTTATGATTAACAAAAGTTGTGGTGCATGGGGGTAGATGTTGTGTGGCAGTTTTGATGTGTTGTGGTGTTGTGACTTATGAAAATGTGGTGTGGTGTGGTTTTGGTTGTTTTGGTGTGATGGATTGGTTGGTGTGGTGTGGCGTTGATAGTTTATGTGAGATGGGCGAGTTGTTATGTGTTGTTGTTGTGTTAGTTTCCCTATTAGTTTTTGAAAAATTTATGATACTGAATTGAAATAGAATTGGTTGGAAAATGAATATAGAATGTAAGGATTTTTAATGTGTGGTAAATGTATTAAATTAATTGAATGAATTATAAATTATGTAAATATTATTGAGTTATTTGATAAATCGATGATATTGAAAACATGTTATATAAAGAAAGTGGTGAATCCTATAATTGAAAGAATAAAATGATGTGAGGCCATGTTTGGTGGTTATGAGGTCTTCTGCGTGTGCTGGTTGTAGTGGTTGTGATAGTTTGTGTGTGGTATAGTGGTGCTGATGTGGTGTGTGATAGTGTAGCCTATTTGAACCTATATGTTGGGTATTTTGTGTTATAAATATATCAAGTATGATTATTCTATTTTTATACGTGCCCCGTCGAATTTTGGTAACATTTATGATGCTCTTAGGTTCAGTGATCTATGTTTCTAACCAATATCTATGATGGTGTTGATACGGATGGCGGGATACCCCCTCTTCCCCACTCTTCCTTCAAAATTGATATACCATGTGTCTACGAGTGAGATATGTAGTGTTTCCCTAGGTGTCTCCCGGTGAGATGTTTTTGTTGTGGTTGTGATGTGTTGTGGAGTCCTAGGTGTCTCTAGGTGAGACACAATGTGATGTTACAAGATGTGAGCACCCGATTCTAGGCTATGAAAGGTTTGTGTCGGTAGTGATGCTTCTTGAACCACATCAAAGATGGCTGGTATGTGATGTGGTGTGATGTATGTAATAAGATATGTAAGGGATGAGAGCATATGAAGTTTGACATTGGACCATGAGAGTAAAAAATAAATGGGGAAGTATTAGTAAGGAACCTTTATTTTCATGATATCAAGTTTATATTACTCTATTATATGTGTGATTTTTTGAGAGATCTACAATGAGTCTGGGATTTTCTAGATGATTAATAAAGGTTCATGTTAGTTTTTTTGTTTGATCACTATATAATTATACTTATTTTCTTACATGTGCACTTTAGAAATTGGTTATTCACCTACTGAGTATAAATTTATTCTCACACTATGTATATAAACACTTTTTTAGGTTTCCAAGAGGACATTGGGAATTGGTGAAGACATTACAAGATGGGTTTGAGCTATTTTGGAGATACTTTAGTAGACATCACATTTTTTATATATTGGATTCTTTTATATGAATCATTTTTACATTATTAAACCATTGTGGGATGGATTTGGGTTTACTTAAATATTATATAATTAAGTTTCTTGGTGGTTTCTTAACCAATATCATGATTATGTTTTGTATTAGAGGGTAATACCAACCATTTGTGGGATTTTTATACCCTTAGTTCTTGTTGCCAATTTGACACCTACTGGAGGCAGGACTCATGATTCATTATCTCTCTTCCTTCATCATACTATCTTTGAATGGAGGGGGCATGATAGAGTAGTATCTGAGATTTTGGTTGAGGTAAATGATCTAATTTAGAGTTAGTCCCTATAGGGTTTTCATGTGTTTGTTTGGAAACCGTGTGAGTTGATCTTAGTGCATGACATAGGTTGGGGAGACCATCAAGGACATGTGATGTAGGGACCCTCATGATCCAGTACATTAACTTTGTGCATGTTGATTGACCAAGTGAGGTGGATCACTTTTTAATGTAGATACGTAGGATATCTATGTATATCATGATTAATTATGTTTGTGTATGAATTTTTTTTATGGGAAAATGAAATTAATTAAATAAATAATGTTTTATAAAATTTTATTATAGTGTAATTATGATGTTACCCTTACGATTATGGAATGGTTAATGTTCATAGTTCACAATATGCTTAGCCAGTTAAGGTTCAATAATATCATCTGGTTTATCATATGATGGTTAACCTGGTAAAGGAGGATGAGGCATGGGAGAGGGTCATGTGTTCCTTTCAGTGGCATAATTTAGGGAAGTATGACTGGAGTTCCTTAGATATAGGGATAGATCATTGGATGAAGGCACTCAAGATCACTTTCATTATAATTAAATCAAGAGATGAGTTATAGTTTCATTTTTAAATGAGTCAGACATGGGGATTTGTGCATTAGTGGCAGACACTATTTCCTGGTGACTATAAGGAGGGAGATGTGTTATAACATAGATTTTATGGGTAATTCATAGTTGGTTTCTTGTCATAAATGATGAGGGTATCCAAGAATGAGTTTCTATCCGTTAAATAAGGAATTTTTAGTTTGTGGGGGATTTAGATGATGATGAAGGCCGACCTACACATTTTACTATATGTTTTACCATATGATAAGTCTAGTGCGAGAGATCTGGAGGAGGATTTTCACCATGTGTTCAGGTATGTAGGAAGAGAGTTTACACTCCCAACATATCCTCAGGTGAAAAAAAATTATGATTTTGTTGAGAACATCTTCTTTATTGGACTTGAACTGATAGTGACTGTCCTTAAAAATGTTTCAAGGAGTGGTGATTTTCGTATTAGATTGTGGGTGTTCATGCAGTCAGGGTTTTGTTCAGTGGGGAACAGATAATAGAAGGTCTCTTTCCATCCTTCTAGGATAGGGGGCTATCAATAACCTATTATAGGATTTTAGTTATCATATTATGTTTATGGGAGAATGTGAACCTCCAGGCCCAGTCTCAGACCACATGGGGAGGCCATTTTTACATGAGTTCCTATTCCCCTTTTTGGAAGTAGAAATAGTTCTTTTGGGGATTTCTTAGTAGTAGATACTGCTAGAATTTGGTCAACATCGAAGAGAAGGTGTAGTTAGAATAGGTAAGCCTCAATATAGCCTTCATCAATTAGTACATAATACATATTATGACTCTGGAGGATGTAAATAAAGGGGTGGAGGTGTTTGTCATCATCATCAAGTACATGCATTAGTGGAAGAAATGTCCGCAAAGTCAGAAGTTGTTTGAGGTATGATTATTTAATCATCTACCCTTGCATGTGATTTGTTTGATTAAGGTTCCTCACACTCATTTGTTTCTCCTTATTTGGTCTATGATTTGGGACTATACATGGAGAGGATTTTAGTTCCCCAAGTGTTATCTATTCCACCTATATGTTAGGATTTTTTTTGATGTGTTCTGAGGATGTAGACTAGTTAAGGGGAAGAAAGAGTTAGTAAGAGAGTTATTCTTTCTATAGATATAAATATACAATGTCATCATTGGAATGGATTGTACATATTCCATGAGAGTAGTCATTGACTATTTATAGAGAAGGGTTTTTTCCAATATGGATGGTTAGTGAGTGGTGTTCATTGGATAGTGATGTTTTCATATGGGTGGTAAGAAATTTGAGTCCCTTCTATCTCAATTGGTGGATATATCAGTGGAAGATCATGTGGGGATGTTCCTAAATTTTTTGGAGGGGGTTCTTGATGTTTTTTTCAGATGATTTAATGGAACTAACCCCTAGAAATGATGTTGAGTATCAGATAGAGTTTTCGTCGGGTGAATCCCCAATTTTGATGGCTCCCTATCAAATAGTGCCTACAGGGTTGTGAGATTTGATGCAACAAGTGGATGATCTATCATAAATGGGTTTCATTTAGCACATTTTTTCACATTGGGTTATCTAGTGTTTTTAACCAGAATGTGTTCACTGGAATGGGGTTGTGTATTTACTACCAAAGGATGAATCAGATGATAGTCAAGAACCATTACCCTCTTCTAAGATTATATGATCATTTCAAACAGTTGAGAGGAACTGGTTGGTTTTAATATATTTATATGTGTTCTGTAAATCTGTAGTTGAGAGTTAATGATGAGGATACCTCAATGACCACATTCAGATGTAAGTGTATGAATTTACTTTTAGTAGTAATGGTATTTGGTTTAATGAACACACCATCCATGTTCATGGGGATCATAAACTCCATGTTCTGAAATTTCTTATACCACTATGGTTTAGAGTTATTCCCATAAACTTTTCCTGCTTACCATGGTTCTGTCCAAGGTGTGGAGAAACCATTCTCACTATCTCTGTCCAACCAGCTCAACTCATCCTCTACTCAACATAGAACCTCCATGTCCACCAAAATAACTATTTCATACTTACGAATTTCCCATAAGTAAATTGACCTAGTTTAATTCCCACAAAACATTCATCACCATAGTGTTTTTCTCTGCACACTAAAATGAAAAAATGGAAATATACAAAAACTAATGCAAGAGGTCACTTTGTAGCATGGAATAATATCTATGATAAAAAAACATGATCTATTTCTAAAAACTCCATGATAACACAACCTTCAAAATATGCATTTCTCTCTTCCCATTGGTGTATAAGAAAACCCTCTAAACACCATTCCCTCGAAAATAGACATTTCATTACCCATATACCCCACACACCAAAATAGTTAAACCCCATGGAAATAGCATCAAAATATCCTCCACCAAGGGGTACATCATGAGTATTTTATATCCCAAAGAGACAAAACATCACTCATTAGTTATGGACCACATTTCAACTACCTCTCAGTACGCCAATTCTATGAAAAATAAAAACTTCTAATTTTTGGAAAATTTCAACCCATACACTTAACATGTTAATGAGATAAATTTTTTCATCACCCACATTCAAATTTAATGGAATCTCTATACTTATAAAAAATAAAATTTCTTATAATTATCCTTTTATTATCATTATTCTGGAATTATTAATGAGTCACTTCAGTACCACAATAAATGATGTAAATGTTTTTGGGAATTTTCAAAAACTAGTTCCTAAAATCTAATTCTACATGAATGTAATATAATCAATGAAATATGTTCTTGTGTATTATATTTACATATTTTTAATTACATGATATAAAATATATTTTAACTCATAAAGTTGTAGACAAGCCATTATTTATCAGTTATGATTCAATATTAAATTATTTAGAAAACAATTCCTTCAGTTATCCAAAATGGGACCTCATAATAATAGCATGCTAAATTAATGTTATGTTTATGAATTTTACAGCACCATTTTATTAAGGTATTTCAAAAACTGTCTTCTCTAAAAAAACTCTATTATATATATAATTACATGGAATTTTTACAATTATTCTCTTACAATCATTGAATCTCAAACATTTCACTTTTAGTCTAGTTTCATTTTAAACAAGACTCACAAATTTCTAGAAGGTTCAAAAAAATTATATTTTATTTGTAAAATACATCAGTATCCATCGAATTGAGTACTCAGTTAATTTCATTTAAAAATGTGTTATACTAAGAGAATGAATTGGAATTTTATCCATTTATGTCTAAATGAATAATCACACTTTCCCCCATTTTTTAATAGTTTTCCTTTAAAAAATGATACTTTATTTGTCTTTATGATAATAAAATCTTCATAGAATACAATATCAAATGATTTTAGATGTGGAATCATTACCATTATAGAAAGAACCATTATTTTATTAATTCTCATATTAATTATTCTACAATGCACAGTTTTAGAATTTATTTTTAATTTCAATGATTTTAAAATATGATTAAAATAATATATTATATAAAGTAATTCATTAATTCGTAATCATGTTAAAACCAATTAGTTTTTTATAATTTTACATGATATTTATTTTTTCATATATAAAATTATAATTAATTTGACCAGTGGATATTAAATTTTTTCATAACTCGAATATAAAATATAATTTAATATCAACAAAATTAAATTTATGGATTTAATTTATAAATTACCTTTTTAAAACCCATTAATAGATTTATCTTCATCTATATGTACCTTCATAAATTGTTTTTGTATATAATTTTATAGATATTCCATCATTATGGGTAAAAAGAATGAATTTTTAGAGTCTACTGTATTTGATATCATTTTATTTTCAAAACTAATCATTATCACATCATTATATAATTTTTTAATATTTTTCAAAGACTCACTACATTATGACTTCTATTTTGTTATTTCAATAATTTTTTCCTGACTTTCATTTCATAACCCTAATATTTGGGTCCTACTTATTTTGATTTATCCTAGATCTATCCTCTTTATTTAGATCCATCTCTATTGTCCCTATGATTCAATAATCGTTCTATACCTCTAATATTCATAAAAGATCTAAATAATTTCCCAAATTATTTTTTGTGAGTATATTTATTTAAAATTTGATCATGAACCTCGTTTATCATCAATTTATATGTTCCATATAGCTAGTTGTCACTATGAACCGTATATCCAAGCTCTCTAAGAATGATTATAGGATAAAAATATAATATTTTATTCACAAACTATTTTTTTACTATGATTTAGTACCTTATCATACTAATCAATTCACTAATGTTATTTTTTAATGATATACCTTCAGTTAAATTAGGTTTAATAGTTTATTCACCATAAAAACCATATTTGATATAAAAATACATTTGTTTATGTTTGAAAATCCCTTCATAAATATCATAGTAGTATTCTTTTCCATGATGTTGATTTCTACTTTTATCATCAATATCATCTGTATTTTCAATAAAAAAAATTAAAATCTACATGTCATAGTATTACTTGTTTTCCCCTATTAGTGTTGTGTTCATCTTCTTCTGATATAAATAGAATTCTATTTTTATCTTTCAGAAGCTTAATTCATTTCCATTTTATTAGAAAATATTCATATTTAGTTCCTATGATTCTAGTATTTATGAATCATTTACATCCATAAAACCTTTACCATGTTCCTCAAACCATTATTTAGAAATTATAAAATAAAAAATAAAAAGAAAATATTAAAGGAAATAATTTAAATGGTTTGGGATTCTTATACTATATCCACTTATGTGATAAATAAATTTACCATTTATTAAGATAATTATAAGGTTTATTTTAAGTTCATTATTTAATATCCTTTTAATAATATAAAATATAAATCAACAGATAAAAATACATTGAGTTAAAAAAAATATTTGAATGGTTTTACATGTTAAATAAATATTCTAGTGTATCTCAAAGCACACTAATTGAAATGTTTAACTTCATATATTAAGTTGTATCCCATATAAAATTTATTTTTGAAACTTCATGTCAACTCTATATGTAAAAAATTTTAGTAACTCTATGTTGCACATGAACATTGTGGACTCATGGTATAATCTATAAAATATCAACTTTAGATATTGATATATTGTAGTTTATTCCAAGAAGTAGAAATCGCTTGTTCATATTCATTATAAAGCTATGAACAAGTGAAAACATGTTAGTATTCTAGAAATGATATATTTGGATGATACTAAGTATGCTAATTAGATATTTTTTCAAATATAGTGTTCAACCCTTCTTTGATTGATTAGTGTAGTTATGCTAAAATATATAATTAGGACTGAATTATGATATTTTATTATCTAAATGGGGGAGATACATCAAATGTATAGAGGTAAAATATTTATTTTATAGTGTATTTTTATAACCACATGGTTACTAATTCTTCTATGGGTGTGGGTATTTCCAATGTTTCCCATTATTCAAGTTGGGGTGGTCATCCCCAGTGTTAACAAGATGAACCATGAAATTAAATGATGGTATTGTTGAAACAGTGGGTGCCCTAGACCAAACTATTCAGTGCTTTTGATTACCATATCGTGTGTACAGTTAGCGATACATGATATCATTTTACCCTTATATGGTAGACTTTCTTGTGTCCATTATTGAAATTGTAATGTTCAAAGGTTAATTTTCGTATCAAGTGGTTATAGCACTTACTAGAATATAATGAGAACATCGAATATTATCACAATAACCTTAAATATATGTTCTATGGTCTAGATACATCTTACTGATGGGACACAGTAGATGTTTGAATATCATGTTTTGGGGGATCATAATCAATGAGAATTCTTCTCATGAAGTTCACACTTGGTGATCTCTAGTAGTGACGTCATGAGGACTGACACACCACTAATAACACCACATGTTTTGGGTGTCATTGGATGTTCCTATCTACAATAATGTGTAATGGTCTCTTGACTTGATATCACTACCAATTATTTTAATTTGATTGTGCACTTTAATTCAAGGTGAAAACAATGGAAATGAAGTTATACGGATGTAGTTTGTGTTGGGTTCGTTTTGGTGGCATTGCATTGGTTGAATGGTCAAGAAAGGATTTGTCACTTGTGGGTTATGAATGTAATATATCTCACGCAATGTTAATAAAGATGGAAGTACCTTTATAAGACTATATTCATGGCATTCGAGGGTAAATCTATCCAGTCAAATCAACAAACAATAAAGAAATAGAAGGGTGATTACACAGTAGTGTGTCCTACATTATGATATATTTTAGACAAAAAGATTATATTACACATTGCATGTTCGTAGGTTGGTTTTCACTATTTTGAGGCCATGATGGGTTGCTAAATCCCGCTCTTAGTATGTGAATATCATTCACTACTATCGATATAAGGGCAAAGATGGTCACACACAATAGCAAATTCAAGAATCTACCATATTCGGTTGAATAAGAGATTTGGACATGGTGGGCCCCACCATTGAGGTCTGGGATTTGTCCATGGTTAAAAAATCACTTTTGTAATAAATAAATTCATATTATATAAGTTTAGAAAAATGACTATTGAATTTATTTGTTAAATTTATTTACAAGTTTTATGTAAATACATGAAAAATATTAATTGAAGAATATTAAATTATTCAAGGTTTAATTAATATTTAAGGGAATGAAGAGTAATGTTTTGGACTCATTTACTATCACGTAATATTTTAATATATTACAAGTGAGTGATTATAATATTTATGAGTCAGATTAGTTGTCATAAAATGTCGTCATTAGTGTGTTGGTTATTCAGGGTCAAGGATGGCATGTACTGGTAAGTACATGACACTATAAATATTAGTAAAGATAATATTTCCAAATAATATTCATGGTGATTCTCTCTCTTCTCTTCACTCCCATGATCTAGATATAGAGGTTTTGTATCCAAGGATCATGGATCAAGCACTCTCTTAGGCATCCCTTGTGAAGCAATGTGGTGATCATTGGAGTGTCAAAGGTATTGTTGCTATTTTGTGCTAGCAACGGGATTTGGATGAACGGCGCTCCCACGGCTTTCTCGAAGCACATGTGGATGATCTAGTGGAGTTAGATGTCGGATTCTTTGAGAAATGATCTCCAAAGAGTGTGTAAATATTAAGTTAAATAAAAATTAAATCTACATTAAACATCATAGAGGGTGTCGATATGGTCTCAAACCCGCATATGGAATCTGAATCGAACAAGACATGGCCAGTCAGCAGGCATCTGTAGTTTCGAATTCATATTTGAGATTTATTTCTAGTGGTGTTTCATATTTTGATAGGAAATCTTGTGGCTGAAATACTCACGGGAAAATCAATTTGGTTTGATATTAATTCCTTAAAATTAATTGAATTGTTATTATAATAATAAAATTATTTGGTTTTATGAATGGAATAATATTAATTTTATTTTGATAATAATATTAATTACATTATAATATTATTATTAATAAAATATTATTATTATTTTTCAAAATTCTATGCATTAGGCTTGAGAAAAACAAAAAAACTAAGTGGAAAGACTTGCTAGCAAATCAATATTTCTAAATAAAGGGTGGTGAAAGGAGACCTGAAAATTATGTCTCCTGTCCAATAAATAAATAAAAGGAAAGGGGAAAGTGGGGCTGCAAAGAAAGACAAAAAACATGGTATTAGGTTGGGGACCTATAGGCCCCTCTATTCAGGTGCAGCACACGGTGGTCCCATGTCGCTGCCTCCGTCTTCCTCATAGCGTCATGGCACTAGTGCCACCTCCCACACCAGGTCTCCCTCTCATAGAGTCATCCCACTATTTTCCTTGCATTCCTCCTGCACAGAGACAGGCTGCACTTGATAGACACAAGTATCCAGAGCATCTGGCTCTGGCTTCCTCCGTTGTTTAGCCGCGGCCACCCGAACCAGGCGCTGCATGCCACCAGCTAAGGCCTTCACCCCACCGCCCTACCGTTCCGGCTTTCTCTGAAACCATGCGTCCACCTCCCCTACACGGATTCCCTATCGAAGGCCACCTCCATGACACCTAGGTTCCCACGAGACAGGCCCCATAGCCCTCTCGACCTTACATAGTGGCACACCAAGGTCGACGCATCTAAGTCTACCATCCCTCCCTCCATCCTCCAACCCGCAGTATCCCCTCCTCCGGTCTCCGCACCACCCTGAGTCGCTTTTCATGGTCGGCCTGCTGCTAATCTGGCCTCTGGCCTTTACACGCTGCAACCCTAGCCCGCACCAAGTCGGTTTCCCTATGTCGGCTCCACTCCTCACCCACACAAACCAATTCCCCCTTGGACCATCCCTCTCCACCACGGTCTAGAGCTGCTGCTTCACCTCGGTCAGCCAACCTTGCTTTAGCAGTGGTATAACTGGCTCCCCATAGTGGAAAAACCAACAAAGCGGTGACCACTTGGTTCTATATGGTGCACTGGTATGCAGCAAACCCAACATCCTTCTAGCCACTGGGAGACAGGTCTGGGTGGCATTCGGTCTTCCTGGCAGACCGATAACCACCGAATGGTCTACTTTGTCATAAAATGACTTTAAACGGGTCTTCTCAACCCAACACGAGTTTGGGTGGACCTACATGACTTGTAACTCCATCACACGAGATCTACATGGTAGGTAGTGAGACTTTGGGGATTCACCCAGACCCGCACAAGCCATGCCCATTTTTTGAGGGGTCTAGACATTATAATTAATCAAAAATTATTTAATTTAAATAATTTAGTTTTTTTGATAATTAAATTAATAATATATTAATTTTTGGAATAAAATCAATGTGGTGTAATTAATTTAATTTGGTGAATAATTAAATTAATTAATTAATTTAATTTTTAGTTTTTAAAATTAAATTAATTAACCGGGACCGAACAATGTTATATAGAATTAAGAAAAGAGTGAATGATATGATTCAATTAAATGTGCTAACGTTTATTTTTAATTCATGTTTAATTTTATTATATATTTATTTAATATATGTGAGTTTAATGCGTATTTTGGTGATCATGAGAAAGTGTATGGACAATGGAAGTCTGGTGGTTGTTTATTTATTTAGTTAATTGTTTAATTGTTTAATTATTGCATGTCTATTTGTAATAATTAGTTTAATCAAATAAAAGATGATTTGGGTGTCATATCAAGTGTCGTTATATGTATAAGGGAATGAAAACCCATTCTCAGAGTTGTATATTTTATCCTTTGGGACCCCCTCACCTGTGTGCAAGCACGTTTTTATAATGATGAGACGAGGTATGAAACATTTCACATCAGGTTAAGGTGATGAACCAGACAGTAGATTGATGCATTGGATGAGCAGACAGTGTTATTCATGTTGCAAGCCATGCGACAAAAGGTACTTACACCTAGGGTTTTGGTTGTTTTGTTATTCACTGAACAGATCATCCAATAGTACCATCTCAGGGTCAGGTTTTAAAATGTATTTCTGCATGGTTTGTTATTTTTTGAATGTGTAGTATAGCTCAATCACATAGAATAAAAATAAACAAGCATCCAAGATAAAAAGAGTATGTGACATGATCAAGTTTCTATTTCTTGCATGGTCAGATGTGAGTGTGATCACATAGTAGGTTCTTATAAAAATATAAAATTATTTCTTTCATCACAATAAAAATAATAAAACACTCAAAGATATATTAATTCTAAACATCCTTCCATCGTTCAAATTTAGAAAAAACAGGGTGTTTGGGGTGCCAGTCCTGTCATAGTTGAGGGTGCCTCTTACTACTGAGATGTCCTTATAAGAGTTATGGATATACTTAACTAAAATTGAAACAAATTAATAGCTATATTTAGATTTTTGTAATTTTAGAGGCAATTGTTGAGTAAATCATGTTTTTATTTTAAAAAGCTGGGAATTCACTCTACAGACCAAGAAACTGAAAGTTAAAGTAGTCAGCCAGTCAAAACGCACCTAAAACTTTCAAGTAGTCATGTAGCCATAGATTATATACTATAATGGGTGGTTCTAATATCCTTTCCATTATAATACTCAAGCAACAGAGTATTCATATTCTAGCATAGAGGGTTCCGAGAATCCAATAAAATAGTGGGAGAAATTACATGTTTAACATAATAAAATATTTCTAAATTGGTAATCAGATAAAAGGAACTATTCAACTAAAATAAATTTTTCAAAAATGGAAATATACACCACATGTTTAAAAACTGTGATATTATTGGACAATGTAAATGTCCTCACTAACATGAGTAGTGATGAATAGTAGTGGTGCATGCACATAGTACTATGATATAGGAAAATCAAGGTGTCAGTGTCCAAAACACTATTAAACAACCTCAACAACTGAGGGTGAAACTGCCTACTAGAGACTTGTGTACAAAGAATATGATATTATTTCATTATGATTTCATCCACATTCAGTGTCAGTTGCGGTCGCTACACCAGGACATGGATGATATAACATGAAGTATCATATATGAGTGTTTTTCAAGGAGAAACAGAAACAATGATAAGAATAAAAAGATGTTACACTAACTTGTTTAAATTAAAATATTGATCATGATCTTTAAATGGATCTCTTTTTATATTATTTTCACCACTTTATCATTTTAATATATAAAATGAACAAGTATCGAGTAAATTCTCCATTACTTATTTAGGTAAGGATCGTCAAGTGGATAAGAATAAAAGGCAATTGAGTTTTAATTCTTATGGTAGATAAATTGAAATACAACATGAAAAGGTCAAATCCATTTAATGAAAATGACACATTCATGATGTCCTTTAATTAATGAGGTTTTAACAGAGATTTTTTGTACTGTATATTATGAAATAATATTAGGGATGTTTAATTCCAATAAACTAATTTATAGAAAAAATTTGTTGCTTTTACATCATAAATATTCATCAATTGTAATGTTTTAGTATTTACTACAGTGTTATTATATACAATATTCTGGTGACATATGTGTATTCTAAAATGATAACCAATTTTGTATAGAACCCTTCCTTGAATTCAGGTGTATTCTCCAAGTGGCTATGAAAGGGTGATACCTAGGTCAGTGGTGAGAAGTAAACGACTTCATTAATTTCCATGTGAATGAATCATGCATAACTATTATTCATTATAACCATAAACATTAGTCTCATGTGTCCTTGGATGCAAGGAGACATTCTTGCATGTTCTCGAATGAATGTTGTTTTGGTAAACTCAATCACTATTTATGTGACACATGAATCATTGAAACTAGTGATGAATGTAAATGTAAGACTTATACCTAGTTGTGAAAAGATGGTTCATTGTTAAGTAATACTAAAAGTGGACATCATGGATATACCAAGTATGGTATTTAGGCTCGGAATAAGAAAATATTTTTGGTATTATCGACATCTTTAGTTTAGACAAAGGATCCTCTTAAAATAAAGGTATGTCACAAAGCATTTGGAAATAGTTCAACAAGTAAGTGTTAACTATTATAAGTATAATATAGAGGAATATATACTTCTTAAGATTCAGTTAAGTAATTATGGAATAATATAGTGAAGTATATGAATGTTCAGAAGATATGAGTTGTTTCGGATTGGGATACCGAAGAACATCTCAACCAAGCACTCATCAATCATGATAATGTAGCGTGGAGTTATTCCTAAACTCACATTACCTAATAAACATCACAACATTGATGTAAATGAAGAGTATTGCTAATGAAGTCTTACATATCAACATTGATCAACGAAATGTAGTGTGGATTAATTCCTAAACACGCATTTAATACATCAAAGCATTGATGTAAGTAATATCAATGTTGAGACTAGTAGAAACTTCTTTTTTATTTCACGACATTCTTTTCAAATAATTGCGTAATCCCATTTTCATATTCTAACTATAATGAAAAATGGATATCATTTGAGTCATAGTATGATGTAAATTCATTATGTCATAAGGATAGGTGTTTGGATACAAATCATTTGTTCAAACATAAACAAGCATTCCTCAAGACAAACACATTGTGCATTTAGTGTAATAATCCAAATAGTTTCTTAGGTTATTACATAAATCAATAATATGGAAAATTTATTGTCAAGTGATATACTACACTTCTATATAAAGGTCATCGTCTCTATTAGAGATAGTGGGAGCCATATTGACTTTTGTTTATTCTATGCTCAAGATACACAAATAGTTGACATAGGAACTAGTTCCACAAGCTCATGTAGAATGAAGTATGTTCCAGAGACACATATTGTGTGGGAAGAATAAATCTATGGTGATGGTTACTATATTCACCATGGTCGGTGATCAATTATTCAATGTGAATAATATTTCCTACAAGTACGTAGTGTATCAAAATTATTTAAAATTGATAAGACCACCTAAAATTCAATTAATGTATTCCATGTATCAAAGTGAAAAGGGGATTATTATTTGGAATATTGTTGTGGTTATTCAAGTGATTTGATACATTTATTGTACAAGCGCAGTACCAATATGTCTCGATTGGTTTGACCAACTCGTTAGACCTAAATCTGTTAGAATTCAACTTATAATAGCTAATATTTATTTCATGTTATTTAACATGGGATGTTATGACCACCAATTGTGAATGGTGTCTATATGACACAACCAAAAAGCGATGGTCATGTCACAAAATGCTAATAATGGTTGAAAGTTAATGAAATCCAGTTTAAGATTAAAGTGATCCACAATATTATAGAATATAAATTTGAAACATAAGTTTGTCACGTGTATAAAAGAGGTTTGTGGGAGTGCCAATGTTTTCAAATAATAGATATGTTTGGAAATGTATAGAAAAAATATATTGGTCTAACAGTTATTTATGGAAAAAAACATTAAATTTATTCTCCGATTGTTGACATAATGTAGAAACCTATGTTCTAGGGAACATTGTCTCATAAGGTAGATCTATAGGTTTCTTTTTCCTAGTCAATCATAAATATAGGGACATTGTATTGAACAATAAAATTTGAAAAATTCAAGATATGAATTGTTGCCTATGTTAGAGAGAAAAAACACTTTAGGTTGACATGTCCGAGACATGGGAAGAGAAATGTAGTGAGTTATAATCCAAACTTCAAAATGATGGATCAATCATGTATTCCATAATATGTACAAGAACCGATATTTAGAGGGTATATTTTAATGTAGGGAAATATCAATTATATTTTGGATCACTATAATGGATGCATTCAGAGCTATCTAATTGTACTTAGGAATGTACAAAACATATGTACCATGTAAATGGAGTAGAAAGCGTACTAGTTTTCAGGGGAAATAAACTAGTCTTCAACAAATAAATATGATCTAGTATTGTAGTTAGGATAAAGATGATGAGCTAGTTGAGCTCATATAAGCCAGTTCTAGCTATACTTACAAAGAATGAGTACGTTGTAGCTTCTGAGGCATTTAAGAAGTATATAAAAAATAATTTGTTCTAGATATTGGAATCACACCTAGAATGAAAATTATTGTGATAATAGAAATTATGATATACTGAATGCACATGATATTAAGCTTTGATAGTGGAAAAAAGGGTTACACTCGAGATACCATCTATTGAGAATTATTAATCAGGGAGATGAAGTCACTATAGTAGAGTAGCCACACGACAGAACTGTGGCAGACCCAGTAGCTTAATCTGTTACTTAGAAGAAACATGATGGTCATCATTTAAGTAGATAACAAGTTTGGTTATAATGATGGATCTAGTGTAAGTGGGAGTGTTGAAATAGTGAGTTCCATATTCCCAACTATGCAGTTCTTTTGATTACCATATCGTGTATACAATTAGCTATACATGATGTCATCTTACCATTATAGTGTAGAATTTTTTTGTCCACTATTTAAATGGTAATTTCCCAAAGTTAATTTTTGTATCAAGAGGTTATAGCATTTCCTAGGATATAATGTGAACCTCAGGATACTATGACATTGATCTTAAATATATGATATGTGGTCTAGATACATCTTATTGATTGGACACAGTATATGTTTAACTATCAGGTGTTGGGGGCTTATAAGCATTGGGATTTCTTCTCATGAAGTTCACACAAGGTGATATCAAGTAGTGAGGTCATGAGGACTAACCCTCCAATTGAAACACCACATGTTTTAGGTGTCATTGGATGTTTTTATCTATGATCATGGGAAATGGCCTCCCAACTTGAGATCATTACAATTAATGTCATTTTATTGCTTACTTTGATGCAAGAAGAAAACCATGGAAATGAAGTTCTGGTGAGGAAGCATGTGTTGGGTGCGTTATTGGTGGATTTCCATTGGTTGAATGGTCAAGAATTAATTTCTCACTTTCAGGATGTGGAATTAATATATCTCGAGCCATGTTGATAAGGATGGTAGTACCATTATAAGACCATGATCCTGGAAGTTGAGGGTAAATCTGTCTAGTTAAATCAACAAACAATAAAGTAAGAAAAGGGATATGACACATTAGTGCCTCCTTCTTTATTAGATATTATATAAAAATAGATTATTTTACACAGTGCATGTTTGTAGGTTGGTTGTCCATATTGTGAAAATCCTTATCTCTTATGGGGCCATGATGGATTGTTAGATCCCACTCTCAATCTGTGAATTCCATTCACTACTGTCGAGATAAGGTCCTAGAGGGTCACACACAATAACATATTCAATAATCTACCATATTCATTTGAATATGAGAATTGGAAATTGTGGGTTCCACCACTGGGGTTTTGGATTTGTCCATAGTTAAACGATCATCAATGAAATAAATAAATTTATATTAATTGACTTTAGAATAATGAGTATTGAATTTATTTATTAAATTTATTTATGAGTTTTAGGTGAATACATCTAAAATAGTAATTGATGAATATTAAATTATTCAAGGTTAAATTAATATTTATGGGGATGACGAGTCCTGTTTTGGACTCATTTATTATCACGTAATGTTTTAATATATTACGAGGGATAATAATATTTATGACATATATTAGTAGTCATAAAATGTCATTAATAGTGCGTTGGATATTCGGGGGCTGGGTTGGCACTTCCGAGTAACTACATGACACTAAATATTAGACAAGATGTGATTTCCAAATAGTATTCATGGCTCTTCTATCTCTTCTCTTCACTCCCATGATCTAGAGAGGGAGGCTCTAGATCCAAGGGGCATGGATCAAGCACTCTATTAGGTATCCATTGTGAAGCAAAGTAGTGATCATTGGTGTGTCGAAGGAATCATAGAAAATCAACGCTAGTACCCAGATTATGACGAATGGCACTCCTGTGGATTTCTTGAAGCGTGTCTGGACGATCTAGACGAGTTTGATGTCATATTTTCCGAGCACTGATCGCCAACGATGAGAAGGCATCGTACATGGATTAAAAATTAAACCAGGTACTTTACAGCTTATTTTTGTGCTTAAAATCAATCACATGTGGTCCTCGTCTATGCCTGGGCTACTTTTTTCTGATTTCTACAAGTTCACATCGAATTGCCATAGAAAATTTTCAAAACCCACTTGTTTGGGGCTTCCGCTGCATTACTGTTTCCAACAAGTGGTATCAGATGGATCATGGGTCGATTTTAAGTGAAAGAAAAATTGAATCTGTATTAAACATCATAGAGGTAATCGATACAATCCCAACGTCACAAACGAAATTTTAATCTGACAACAGCTTTCCAGTCTGCAGCCATCCGACGTTTCGAATTCAAATTTGAGATTGATTTCTGGTGGTGTTTTGTATTTCATCCAGAAATATCATGGCTAAAATACACACCGAAAATTCAATTTCTTAAAATTAATTTTATAAAAATATTTGAATTATTATTTTAATAATAAAATTATTTTGTTTTATTATAATAATAATATTAATTTTATTTTGATAATAATATTAATTACATTATAATAATATTATTATTAAAATAATATTATTATTTTTCTAAAGAGTATTAATTAGGCCTGAGAAAAACAAAAAAGGATGGGGAAAGACTTGGAAAGAAAATATTTGTTGTTAAAAAAAGGGTGGTGAAGGGAGACCTACAAATTTTGTCTTCGGTCTAATAAATAAAAAACAAAAGGAAAGAAGAATGTGGGTCGGTGAAGCAATACCAAAAAATGTATTGGGTAGAGGGAAAATAGCCTCGCCCCCTATTTAGGAACAGCTCAGGGCGGCCCCAAGCCGATGCCTCCATCTTCCTCGTAGCGTTGCAGCACAAGTGCCTCCTCCCTCACCAGGTCTCCCTCCCATGGAGCCAACCCACTGTTTGACTTGCCTTCCTCCAACGTAGAGCAGCGCTGCACCTGTTAGACTACAACAGTCACAACATCCGACTATGGAATCCTCCACCGCTCAGTCGTGGCCTCCCAAACCAGGCGTAGTGCATAACTAGGTAAGACCTCCACCATGCCGCCCTGCTAGTCTGGAATGCTCTGCAACCATGCGGCCACCTTCCCAGCTCGGCCTCGTTGCCGGGGGCTACCTCTACTGCACCCGGATCCACCCTAGACTGGCCATGTGGCCCTCTCGAACTCACGCAGTAGCACACCCTGGCTAGGTCATCTAAGCTGGCTAGCCCAACCTCTGTCCTCCAACCCGCTGCAGCCCCTCCTCTGGTCCCAACACCTCCTCGAACTGCTCGCCGTGATGGGTCATCACCTATGTTGGCCTCTGACCATTCCGCGTTGTAACCCCGACCACACCAGGACAACCTCCCAGCGCCTTCTCCACTTCTCAACTACAGCAGGCACTACCGCCTCGGACCAGACCTCTCCACCACGGTTCGGAGCCACTGCTTTACCTCAGTCAGTTGATTGTGCTTTGGCAGTGGCAGAACCGGCTCCCTACTGCTGCAGAACCGAAGTAGCAGCAACCTATTGGTTCAGTTCGGTGCACTGGTGGGTGGTACACCTAACATCCGAACAGCCTCTAGGTGACAGGTCTTGGTGGCGTCCGGTCTTCTTAGTGGACAGGAAACTAATTCTTGCTCTGCTTTGTCCTAAAATGACCTTGGATGGGTCTGCTCAACCCAAAACCAGCATGGGTGGACCTTCTTGACTCATGACTCCATCGCATCGGTTCTGCATGGCACGGGCTGAGCCTGTGCAGATTCACCCCGACCCGCACAATCCATACCTAGTTTTCAAGGGGTTTGGACATTATAATTTAATCAAAAATTAATTTTATTTATTTATTTATTTTATTTTATAATTAAATAAGCTAAATATTAATTTTTGATTTGAAATTAATATATCGTAATTAATTTAATTTGATAAATATTTAAATTATATAATTAATTTAATTTTTGTTTTTGAAAATAAATTAATTAACTGGTATTGAATGACATTAAATTTAATTAAAAACAAGGGTGAATTTCTTTATTAAATTAAATTCCATCAAGTTAATTTTTAATGCAAGTTTAGTTTTTTTCATTTATTTAATATACGCTAGTTGAAGGCATATATGGCTGACCATGGGTTGGAGTCTGACTAATGCAAGTCTGGTGGTTGTTTATTTATTTAGTTATTTATTTAATTATTTAATTATTACATGATGATTTTTAATAATTAGTTTAATATAATAAAAGGAGATTTACATGTTGTCTCAAGTTCCCTTCTATATATAAGGGCATGCACGCCCATTCTCATAGTTGTATATTAATACCCTAAGACCCCCTCGTATGTGTGCATGTATAGTTGTATAATGACAAGACGATGTATGAATCATTTCTCTCCAAGTGATGAAGACACACCAGCCAACATTTGGATGCATTGGATGAGTAGACAGTGCTATTCAAGTTTCATGCCACACGATTAAAGGTACTTACCCATAGGTTTTCAGTTGGTCCATTATTCACTCAACAGATCATCCAATAGTACCAACTCATGACCAAGTTTTTCATTCTATTTCTGCATGGTTTATTATTTTGTGAATGTGTAGTATAGTGTTATCACATAAATAATAATGAACAAGCATGCAAGATAAAATGAACATGTGACACAATGAAATTTCTATTTCATATATGGTTAGATGTGAGTGAAATCATAGAGTACATTTTTATAAAAATAGAAAATGATTTATCTCATCACACTAAAAATAATAAAACCCTTAAAGATATGTTAAGTATAAATAGTCTTCCTTGATTCAAATTTAGACAAAACTTGGTATTTGGGGTGCCAGTCAGGACATATCTGAGGGTGCCTCTTATTAACGAGGATTCCTTATAAGAGTGATGGGTCGACTTAACTAAAATTTCAGCAAAGTAATATCCATAGAAAACTTGATGTAATTTTAGAGGCAAGTTTTGATTAAATCATGTTCTGATTTTAAGAAGCTGGTACTTCACTCAACAGATCAAGGAACCATATGTTAAAGCGGCTGAACAGCCAAAATCCCACCTAGAACCCTCCCAGAAGGGGCGTAGACATTTCTTGTAGACTGTGAGGGGTGGTTCTGAGATCCTTTCCACTATAATACTCAAGCGATAGAGTATTCAGATTCTTGCTCAAAGGGATCCTATAATCCAATATTATAGTGGGAGACATTACATGATTTATGTTATCAAAAACGTCTAAATCGGTAATCAAGTAAAAGGAACTAATATCCTAAAATTCATTTTTTATAGAAAATGAAGATATATACCACATTTTTTAAAACTGTTATATTATTAGGAAAATTAAATGTCCTCACTGACACGAGTATCCATGAATAGTACAGGCACGTGCGCATAGGACTACGATATAAGAAACTCAAGGTGTCAGTCTCCCCAACACTGTTAAACTATCTCAAGAAGCGAGGGTGAAACTGCTTATTGGAGACAAATGTACAAATCATATGGTTGTTATATCATTATGCATTAAACAACGTTCAGTGTCAGTTGTGGTCGCTTCACTAGGACATGGATGATATAACATGAAGTCTCATCTCCGAGATATTTTTAAGGAGAAAAAGAAGCAATGATATGAATAAGGCAATGTTACACCAACATGCATAAATTGAAATAGTGATCATGATATTTAAATGTATCTCTTTCTTATATCATTTTCTCCACTTTACTCTAGTCATGTTTTAAGTTATAAAATGAACATGTATCAAGTAAATGCTCCATTACATATTTACGTAAGGTTCACCAAGTGAATAGGAATAAATTACAATTGAGATTTAATTATTATGGATGATAAATTGAAAGAAAATGTGAAAAGTTTAAGGGAATTTAATTCAAATGACACATTCATGATGTCCCTTTATTAATGAGGTATTAACAATGATTATTTTCATTTCAAATTATGAAATAATTTTATGGATGTTTAATTCCAAAAAACTAATTTATAGAAGAAATTTGTCGCTTCTACATCAAAAATATTCATCTATTGTAATTTTTTTGTTTTTATTAATTGGTTATTAAATACAATATGTTGGTGACATATGTGTATTCTAATAAAATAACAATGATAGTATAGAAACCTTATATGATGTTAGGTGAATTCTCCAACTGGCTGAGAAAGGGTGATACCTAGGCCATTGGTGAGAAGTACATGACTTCATTAATTTCCAAGTGAAAGAATCATTTTGAACAATTTTTTAGTATAACTGCAAACATTAATCTAACATGTCCTTGGACGCAAGGAGGCGTTCTTTCAGGTTCTGGAATGAATTTTTTTTTTGGTAAACTCAATCACTAGTTTAGTGACACAAGAATCATATGCAATAAGTGATGAATATAAATGTAAGACTTATATACCCATTGGTGAAAAGATAGTTCTTTGTCAAGTAATAGTAAAATTGAATGTCATGAATATACAATGTATGGTATTTAGGTTCGGCACAACTAAATACTTTTGGTATTATCGATGTCTTTAGTTTGGACAAAGGATCCTTTAGAAATAATGGTATGTCACAAAGTATGTTAGAACTATTCTATGTATAAGATAGAGGTATATATACTTCATAAGATTCCATTAATTAATTAAGGAATAATAAATTGATGTATATGCATGGTTAGGAGATATAAGTTTTTTTGGGTTTGGATAGAAAATATCATCTCAACCAAGATTCATCAATCATGATAATGTAGCCTGGAGTAATTTCAAAACACACATTACCTTATCAACATCACAACATTGATGTTAATTGGGATGATTGATGATGAAGTCTTACATATCACCATTTATCAACAAAATGTAGCATGGATTAATTCCTAAAAACACATTTCAAACATCAAATCATTGTTTTAAGTAAAATCAATGTTGCGAATAGCAGAAAATTACATTATATTTCATGAAATTATTTGAAAATAATGGATTAATCCCATAATCATATGATAACTATAATAAAAATGGATATCATACAAGTCTTATTATGATGTAAATTCATTATGTTATAAGGACATGTGTTTGAATGCAAATTGTTTGTTCAGACATAAACAAACTTGTATCAAGAAAAACACATTGTGGATTTAGTGTAATAATCCTAATAGTTTCTTAGGATATTACATAAATCCCTAAGTTAGAAAATTTGTTGTCAAGTGATATACTACACTTCTATATAAGGTTGAACATCTCTATATGAGGTAGTGGGAGCTAAATTGACTTGTGTTTTGTCAATGATCTAGATGCACTAATAGTTGACATATGAACTAGCCCTATAAGAGCATGTGGAATGGAGTATGTTCCAGAGACACATTTTGTGTAGGAAGGATAAAACCATTGTGAAATTTTTTATATTCAATATGGTCGGTGATCTATTATTTAATGTGAATAATATTTCCTACAAGTAAGCAGTATATGAAAATTAGATAAAATCGATAAGACCAACTAAAATTTAATTAGTGGATTCCATGTATCAATGTGAAAAGGGGATTATTATTTTGAATACTACAGTGGGTATTCAATTGATATGACACATGGATAAAACAAGCATAGTACCAATAAGGCTTGATTGATTTGACCAAGTCGTAATTCCTAAATCCGATAGAATTTTAATTATCATAGCTAATATTTATGATCATGTTATTTAGCATTGGATGTCATTACAACCAATCATAGATGGTGTATATATGATGAAACTAGAAAGGGATGGTCACATCACAAAATGTTAATAATTTTTTCAAGTTTCTAAAATCATGATTAGGATTAAATTGATAAACAAGATCATAGAATATACATTTGAAATAAATGTTTTTCATGTCTCTACAGGAGGTTAGTGGGAACGCAAATGTTTTCCAAGAAGAAATATATTCGAAAAAATATGGAAAATAGACATTGGTCCCACATTTAGTTAAGACCAAAATAAAATAAAATTTATTCTCCGACTTTAAGTATCAACCTATGCTCTAGGGAACATGATCTACTAAGGTAGATGTATAGGTTTTTTGTCCTAGTCTATCGTACATATAGTGAAATTTTATTGAACAATACAAGTTGGAGAAAATCAAGAGATGTATTGTTGCCTATGTCACAAGGCATAACATCTTCAGGTTGACATGTTCAAGACATGAGAAGAGAAATGTTGTGAGTTACAATCCATACGTCAAAGTGACATATCAGTCATGTATGCCATAATCTATACAAGAACTGATATTTCCAAGGTATATTTTATAGTAGGAAAATATTAGTTATATCTAGGATCACTGCAAGGGATGTAGTTAGAACTATCTAATTGTACTTCGGAAGGTAAAAAAGAAATGTACCTGGTAAATGGAGAATAAAGGGTACTAGTTTTTAGGGGACATAAACTAATCATTACTAGATCAAGATGATCTAGTATTCATGTTAGGCTAAAGACGATGTGGGAGTAAAGCTCATATTTTATAGTGGTAGTTACACCTACAAAGATAGAGTATGTTGATGATTCTGAGGTAGATAATATGTATATATGAAAAAATATATTTTAGTTCTTTGAATTGCACTTGGTATGAAAAGTAATATCATAATGTAAATTTTGATATTATTAATGGCCAAGATATCAAGCTATGACAGTGGAAAAAAGAGATTTAATTGAGATACCATATCATGAGAAGTTTTACTCAAGGATATGAGTTCGCTATAGTTGAGTAGCCAAGTTGCAGAATCGTGGAAGAACCAGTATCTAAATCGATTAATCAACAGAAACATTATGGTCATCATGTGAGTAGCTAACAAGCTTGGTTTGAAAGTAGGCTCTAGTGCAAGTGGGGGTGTTGAAATAGTGGGTTCCCTATACCCAACTATTCAGTACTTTTGATTACTATATCTTTTATACAGTTAGCTATATATGATGTCATAATACCTTTATATTATTGAATGTTCTGCGTCCACTATTGAAATGGTAATTTATAAAGGTTGATTATTGTATCAAGATGTTATAACAGTTCCTAGTATATAATGATATCCTAAAGATACTATGGCACTGATCTTAAATATATGTTATATGGTCTAGATACATCATAATGATTGGACACAGTAGATGTTTGACTATCATGTTTTGGGGGATCATAAGTATTGAAACGTATTCTCATTAAGTTCTCACTTGGTGATCTCTAGTAGTGATGCCATGAGCACTAACTCACCAATAGGATAACCACATGTTTGACGTGTCATTGGATGTTCTTATCTATGATCATGTGTAATGGTCTCTTGACTTGAGACCATTACCATTCAATTTCATTAGATTACGTACTTTGAATCAATATGAAAACCATGGAAATGAGGTTTTGGTGAGTAGTTTCTGATGGGTTCGTTATTGTTGGAATTGCATTGGATGAATGGTCAAGAAAGGATTTGTCGATTTTTGGTTATGGAAGTAATATATAACGGTCAATGTTGATAAGGTTGGTAGTACCTTTAAAAGACCATGGTCTTGGTATTTGAGGGTATATCCATCCAGTAAAATCAAAAAACAGCAGTGAAAAAACTGGCAATGACACATTAGTGCATCCATCGTTATGAGATATTACAGACAAAGAGATTATATTACATAGTACATGTTTGTAAGTTGCTTCTCGCAGCTATGATAATCGTTATCTATTCAGGGGCAATGATGGGTTTCTAGATCCCTCTCTTGGTCTTTGAATACCATTCCCTGCTATTGAGACAAAGGCCTAGAGGGTGACACACAATAGTGTATTAAAAAATCTTCCCTATTTAGTTGAATATGAGATTTTGACATTATGGGCTCCTCCACTGGGGTCTGGGATTTTTCCAAGGTTAAATGATCAGCAAAGAAATAAATAAATTCATATTAATCAGGTTTATAATAATGAGTATTGAATTTTTTTATTAAATCTATTTATGAGTTTTATGTAAATACATGAAAAATATTAATTGATGAATATTAAATTATTCATGGTTTATCTAATATTTTTTGGAATGATGAGTCGTTTTTTGGACTCATTTATTATCATGTAATATAATAATATATTACAAATGAGTGATAATAATATTTATGACTCTGATTAGTAGTCATGAAATGTTGTTAATAATGTGTTTTTTATCCAGGGGATGAGTTAGAATTGTAGGGTAAATACATGAAACTATAAATATTAGAGAAGAGGTGATTTCCAAATACTATTTATGGTGCTTCTCTCACTTCTCTTTTCTCCCATGATCTAGAGAGAGACACTCTGTATCCAAAGAGAATGGATCAAAAACTCTCATAGGCATCCCTTGCGAAGAAATGTTTTGATTGTTGGAGTGTCGAAGGCATCATCACAATTCCATGCTATTTGTCGAATTATGACGAACGGATCTCCTGTGGATTTATTGAAGTACGTGTGGAATATATGAAGGAGTTCGATGTCATATTTTTCATGCAGCAATCTCCAATGATGAGAAGACATCTTGTTCGGCTTCATAATTAAACAAGGAACTTTACATTTTATTTTTGTGTTTAAAATCCTTCCCATGTGGTCCTCGGCTAAGACCAGGCAGCTGTTCACCGATGTCGACAAGTTCATACAGAATTTCAGTGGAAATGTTTTAAAACCCCACCTGTGTGGGGCTTCCGCTGCTTGCCCAGCTCCAAAAAGTGGTATCATATAGAGCCCGTGTCAATTATAAGTCAATGAAAAATTAAATATGCATTAAACTTCATAGAGGGCATCGATACAGTCCCAATGCCATAGACAAAATCTGAATCGGAAATCGGATGGATGGTCTAATTCCATCTGATGTTTCAAATTCGGATTCGGGATTGATTTCTGGCCGTGTTTTGTATTTCGACCGAAAATCCTGTGGCCGGAATACTCACTGGAAAATCAATTTTGATTGATATTAATTTCATAAAATTAATTTAATTATTATTAAAATAATAAAATTAATTGGTTTTGTTATAATAATAATATTTTTTATTTTAATAATAATATTAATTAAATTATATTAATATTATTTTTAAAATAATATTATTATTTTCTAACGCATATGCATTAGGCTTGAGAAAAAAAGGGCAGGGGAAAGACTTGAAAATCAAGTCTTTGTTGTTAAAAAAGGGTGTTCGCTGTCTAATAAATAAAAAAAGAATGAAAAGAGGCATGTGGGGTGGAAAAGAAAGATAAAAAGGTATTGAGTTGGAGGGCCGATAGGCCCCCCTCTTTAGGTGCAGTGCGCAACAGCCCCAGGATATCTCCTCCATCTTCCATGCAGCGTCGTGACACAGGTGCAACCTCCCGCACCAGTTCTCCCTCCCACGGAACCAACCCACTATTTTCCTCGCCTACCTCCCTCTTGGAGCTGCGCTTCACCTGGTAGACAACAGCAGCCATGACATCTGGCTCTGGCTTCCTCTGCTGCTCAGCCACGGCCTCCTGAAATAGGAAAATCTTTCCACTGGCTAAGGTCTCCACCCCTCCACCTAGCCGGTCTGGGTTTCTCCACAACCATTCCTATGCCTTCCCTGGTCGATCCGTACAAGCCATTCCCATTTTTTGAGTGTTGTGGACATTATAATTTAATCAAAAATTCATTGATTTAATAAATTTTACATTATTTGATAATTAAATTAATTAAATATTAATTTTTGGTTAAAACTTAATGCGGCCTAATTAATTTAATTAGGTGAATAATTAAATTAAATAATTTTTAGTTTCTAAAATTAAATTAATTAACTGGGACTAAACTACATTAAATTGAATTAAAAACAAGAGTGTATTTTTTTATTCAATTAAATTCCCTCAAGGTTATTTTTAATGAAATTTTAATTGTATTCTTCATTTATTTAATATACATGAGTTTAATGAGTATATGAATGATCATGGGTTGGAGTCTTACCTATGTAATTCTGGTCGTTGTTTATTTATGTAATTATTTAATTATTTCATGTTAGTTAGTAATAATTATTTTAATCAAATAAAAGACTATCTGCATGTCGTCTCAAGTGTCGTTATATATATAAGGGCCTGCACACCCATTCCCAGAGTTGTCTATTTTATACCTTGAGACCCCATTTCCTGTGTATGAGTACCGTTGTATAATGATGATACGTGGTATTATGCATTTCATTTCATGTGACAGCAACACTCCAGATAATATTTGGATTTATTGGATGAGAAGACGGTGCTATTGAAGTTGCAAGCCATGCGACTAAAGGTACTTAGCCCTAGGGTTTTGATTGGTCTTCTATTCACATAACGAATTATCCAATAGTACCATATCATGATCATGTTATTCATTATATTTCTTCATTGTTTATTATTTTGTGAATTTTTTGTATAGCGTGATCACATTGAATAATAATAATCAAGCATGCAAGATAAAATAAACTTGTGATGCGATGAAATTTCTTTTTCTTGCATGGTAAGATGTGACAGTGGTCACATAGTAAGTGCTTATAAAAATAGAAAATGATTTATTTCATCACACAAAAAATAATAAAAACCTCATAGATATATTAATTCTAAACTGCCTTCCATCATCCAAATTTGGAAAAAACAGGGTGTTTGGGGTGCCAGTAATGTCATAGATGAGGGTGCCTCTTACTACCAAAGAGTCCTTATAAGAGTGGTGGGTCAACTTAACTAAAAATTTTAAAAGTAATATCCATAGCTAACTTGTTGTAATTTTAGAGTCATTTGTTATCTAAATCAACTTCTAATTTTAAGAAGTTGGGACTTCACTCAACAGATGAAGGAACAACATGTTAAAGGGGTCGGCCTGCCAAAATCCCAACTAGAACCCTCCTAGTAGTGGTGTAACCATAGCTTAAGGAATATGAGGGTTGGTTCTGGGATCCTTTCCACTAGAATACTCAAGAGACAAAGTATTCTGATTCTAGTATAGAGGGTTCCTGGAATCTAATAAAATAGTGGGAGACATTATAGGATTTAAGTAATAAAAATGTCTAAATCAGTAATCAGATAAAAGGCATTAATTTTTCTAAAATTCATTTTTGTTGAATATGTGAAGACATAACTCGTGTTTAAAAAATGTGATATTATTGGAAAAATTAAATGTCCCCACTGACACGAGTATCCATGAATAGTACAGGTTTCTGTGCATAGTACTATGATATAGGAAACTCAAGGTGTTAGTGTCCGCAACACTGTTAAACTACCTCAAAAATCATGGGTGAAACTTCTTATAGAAGAATAATGTACATAGAAAATGATAGTTATATCATTATTCTTTCATCAATGTTCAGTGTGAATTGTGGTCACTACACCAGGATATTGATGAAATAACATGAAGTCCCATCTCAAAGATGTTTTCAAGGATAAAGGGAAGCAGTGATATGAATAAGGCGATGTTACAATGACATGTGTAAATTGAAATACTGATCATTATCTTTAAATGGATAGCTTTCTTATATAATTTTCTCTACTTTACTCAAGTCTCATTTAATTTATAAAATGAACAAGTATCAAGTAAATTCTCCATTAACTATTTGGGTATGGTTCTCCAAGTGAATAAGAATAAAAAACAATTATGTTTTAATTCTTATGGAAGATAAATTGAAAGAAAATGTGAAATGGTAAAAGGAATTTAATGCCAATGGCACATTCACGATGTCCTTTAATTAATAAGGTATTAACAAAAATTATTTTCATTGCATATTATGAAATAATATTATGGAATTTTAACACCAATAAACTGATTTATAGAATAATGTTGTCACTTTTACATTAGAAATATTTATCAATTGAAATAATTTAGTTTTTACAAGTGGGGTATTAAATACAATATGATGGTGACATATATCTATTCTAATATGATATCCATGTTAGCATAAAAACCTTACATAAAGTAAGGTGTATTCTCCGAGTGGCTATGAAAGGGTGATACCTAGTCAGGTGGTGAGAAGTACATGACTTATTTAATTTCCAAGTGAAATAATCATGTTCAACTACTATTCAATATAACCAAAAACATTAATATCATGTATCCTTGGATGTAAGGAGACATTAATTCAGGTTCTATAATGAATGTTGTTTATGTAAACTCAGTCACTAGTTCCATGACACATGAATCATAGGCAATAAGTGATGAATATATTTGTAATAGTTATACATAGTTGTGACAAGATAGTTCTTTTCAAAGTAATAAAAAAAGTGGACATCATGAATATACCATGTATGGTATTTAGGCTCAGAAAAACTAAATACTTTTGGTATTATTGACATCATTAATTTTGACAAAGGATCCTTTATAAATATAGGTATCCCACAAAGCTTTAGGAAATAGTTCAACAAGTAAGTGTGAACTATTCTATGTATAAGATAGAGGTATATATACTTCATAAGATTACGTTAAGTAATTAATGATTAATAAATTGAATTATATGCATGGTTAGGAGGTATGAGTTGTTTCAGGTTGGGATACTGAAGAACATCTTGACCAAGCATTCATCAATCATGATAATTTACCATGTAGTAATTCCTAAACATGCATTACCTTTTCCACATCACAACATTAATGTTAATGAGGAGGATTGATGATGAATTCTTAAATATCAAAATTGATTAACAAAATGTAGCATTAGTAATTCCTAAACCCAAATTTTATACATCAAATCATTGATGTCAGTAATATCAAAGTTAGAACTAGGAGAAACTTTCATTATATTTCATGAAATGCTTTGAAAATAACAATGTATTCCCATAATCATATGCCAACTATAATGAAAAAAGGATATCATATGAGTCTCATTATGATGTAAATTCATTATGTCATAAGGACATGTGTTTTGATGAAAATCATTTGTTCGGATATAAACAAACTTGCATCAAGAAAAACGCATTGTGAATTTATTGTAATAATCCTAACAGTTTCAGGGGATATTACATAAATCCCAAAGATAGAAAAGTTGTAGTCAAGTGATAGACTATTTAGATACCCATAGCCTGAAATACATGGAAATTACATTACTTTTGTGGAATACTAAATACATAACAAAAACAGAAACACAAGGAAAGTAATATTTTAGTGTCTTTGGAAACTCGGAATATAATATTCTAATCATGGTGAAAGATCTTCAACATCTCCCATAAAGATCATACACTTTTGTCTTCTTACCTAAAACCTTTCTTTAAATCCTGGGAAAAAGGAATCATTAAAAGGGTGAGCTCAAATGCTCAGTAAAGGTAAGCATAGAGAACATAAAACAACCCATAAGCATTTCAATGCAAAAACATGAACATAAGATCTAAACATCAAAATCTTGAGCAAAGACATAAATCTTGGAAGTTCATAATTCATATATCACAAAGGAACATCAATCATGATAAAATTGCATGGGAATAAAACATGTAATTGTGGAAAACCATGAAGCATATGATATGATTTCCATAGTGGCCAAGGCAATGCTGGCAAGACCATCTTAGTGGACAAAGTCCCTTTCTGAATCGAGTTCACTCCTCGTTCCAGTCCTGCAACACTGAATCAGATTAGCTTACCATTCCATCCATGTCTATCTCATGAGATATCAATCATTACCCAATGCATTAAAGGGAGTTATAGGTCCCACTCATCTCATAATGAAATCATTCTTACATGTGCCACAACATTAACATAAATCATTCATCATAACCCAAAGAATAAAATGGGTTTCATAAACATCATCCCATCATAACATAATACATATAATACAAATGGATATAATTTCATCATAAGAAACTTTAAACCATGTAAATCATATATACATTATACTTGAAACATACACATATGAAATAATGTCATCCTATATGGAAAATGGTTTTGATAAAACACGTGAAATGAATTCTTATGGAAAATATCCTTTCTTCTTCAAAATCATTTTCTTTTCTCGAAATGCCATAATATTTTAAAAGAAAATGATTTACTCAAAAATAATCATGAAATCGTGTAGAGGAATATTCCTGAAATTTAGGCTTTATGAAACCGTAAAAATCTGTTCATGCCATATAAGTTAAAAACATTCTTCTCGTACTTTTTCAGGAAAAGTCAAAAAGTACATCGTATGGTAAACAAAATAAAGATTTCTTACATACCATGTAGTAAAAGTCAAAACTGGGTAAAAAGGAATTTAAACATACATGAAACCATTTTTAGAAAATAGGTTCATGGATGATAAATATAACCCCCGTAAATACTTACGAATAAGCAATCTGAGATAAAAACGAGATTGGAAAAGTTATCCCTTACCTTAGGTCCGATATGATTCGTACGTATCTGAACCTCATGTATAATGATTTAAATAATTTAATTGACTTATTATAGAATCATATTCATTTTTATGATATGATATATGGTTCACTTATGACTTTATATTACCCTTTATTTTGTAAATTCCATGTTAAAGTAGCATTTTGGGTAAAATCGCTTTATTTATCGTACATGTTTGGACTTGTTGTTCTTGATATTATTGTTACTTATATCATGATTTACTAACTTCCAAAATGTAAAAAATGATTTATATATCATATATATTCAGTATATATATATATTATATAGATAATTGAAATGAAACACACCATTCATGGAGACGGTAGGCCATACGTACGCATGAATGTTGTTTTCCTTTCCTTATTGAATTGAATGGAAGTAACTAGATGACATATATATATACACACACATAAATAAAATAGCTTCATCATGTCATATATTTCATTATTATTCATTATATAGACTTTATAATCATTTTTTAGTGGTTAACATGGAGAATGAATCTCATCGCGTCATGGAGACGGTAATCCGTAAGTACGCACGAGCGATGATATCGTTCTCATAATTATTGAATTGAATTAGAGTGGATGATATAATGTCTCAGAATCAGTATTATGTTATAATAACTATATATAGTTATTCTTTACACCATTATACCCATCCATGTAAGGTGGTGGTGGAAAAACAGATGACACCACGGCGTGGAGACAGTATTTCGTACGTATGCACGCGCGGTGATTTTGTTTTCCATAGGATGGATAGAAGGTGAAATGGGGTTGTTTAATATTTATAATAACATATAAGTATATTAGTGATACTAATTTTAATACTTTATAATGAAACAACTAAAGAAGAATAATTTTAATATGAAAGAAAACTTGAAAGAATTGGTAGAAGAGATTATTTCTTCTTCGACGCACCTCTTTTAAGATTCCTCCTAAGTCACTAGAGTTTGTCTTTTGAGGAGACCATAACCTCTATAATGTTTATAGTGAAGTTGTGAAGGAAAATTTTTAGGGTTTGGCCGAGCTTTAAAGCTAAAAATTTTTTAAATAGAAGAAGGAGGAGGTTCCCTTTTATAAGGGAGGAGAGGGGAACCTTATAAAAAACTTAAAATATTATTGTATAATAAGGTCATATTCGGTTTATAATAGCTCCAAATAGATTTATTTATAATATAAAGTGGGTATGGGTCTAAATACTCTCATCCAATAGGAGTTAGACAAGTTGAGGTTAATATTTTAACCTTATCATTTAGATTTAACTCTAAGATAAATAATTTAAATTTTACCGTGTCTTCTAGTTTACTTACACTATATGGTTAATAAACGTACTATAACAAGACAAAAGAACCTCAATTGGTTCATTATTAATATATATAACCTTATCTATGTCATTTGTCTGAACCTTCGATTTTTATGAATAGAATAAAAATTAATAATATAATGTTTGTTTTAAAAACTATTTTATGTCAATTTTGACACTATTTGGTAATTAATTGTTTGAAAATCATAACAGCATGATTAGTTTGACCAAAGTTAATTAAATCAATACAAAAATGTCATATGGACCTAAAAAATAATTTTAATTTATAAAAAATCTCAAATTACATTTATTTGGGTATTTATAACATCAATTATGTTAATATTTCATTAATAAGGTAATTACTGCATCATCATTGTGTCATAAAAAAATTAAGTTATTTAATGTCTGAAAATTATAAATAAAATACCATTATGTAGGAAATATTTTTATACTTCTGATGAATATTTATAGTCGAATTTATCTTATGTATAACCCTATATTAAAATTGTTTTAGTTATTAAACATTGATTTTAACTCTTTTAACTCTTCTTTGAATTAAATAATAATAAATGTTTTAATCTAATCCAAGTGGACCTAAATGATAATAATATATTCCTAAGGTTTTTTTGGTCTAATTATACTTATCCAATAGAATTAGGACATGTGTTAGGGTAATAATAATATCATTTTTACCGTTAATTACCCTATTTACTTTTAACCGTGGTAAATAAAAGTAAAAAGTTACTATTCACCAAAAAATATTTTTATCTTATTGAACCACATTTTACTCCTTGATATTAACCGTGTCTCCTGAATTTTCAAAATTCCACTCACAGAAGTAGTTAAATTATGTTTTATGTATATTTTCAAATTCTTCTAGGAGGTGGGTAAAAGACGATGAAATGTTCAATAAAATTTTTATATATCTAAAATTATTATAAAATGACTCCAATGAATTACAGTGAACTTATATAGGTATTATGTATCAATTTAGACCTAAAATAAATTTAAATTAAAAAAATAATTATTTAAATAAAAAGCCGGTTTTTAAATAGTAACCTAGTGTTTTCACTATTCATCAAAAATTGAATGTTTTTAGAAAAATACCAAAAGATCACCCTAGGCTAATTTCGATATTCTGAATCCAAAAATGAAGTCCATTTTGAAAGGTAAAATTTATGAAATTTCAAAAATTGGGTATTACTATTCATACCGGCTAGTTTATATAATATTTTAATAACATATCGTTGTTCAGTGAAACTCGGTATTGCGTACAACGCAAGCTATTGAGGAAGGTTTCTCTTACGTGTAATGCAAGCCTAGAATAGTGTTGTGTATAGTACAAGATAATACAGTGTTGCGTATAGCGCATGATAATCTTGTTGTAGTGTATAATAGAAGACATCAAAGAAATAAAAAATAATATATCTCATAAAATCTCAGGGTGTTACATTCTACCCCCCTTAAAATAAATTTCACCCTCGAAATTCGTCGGGGTTATAAATTGTTTACCACTTAAAAGTCTCTTTCGTAGGAACCCACATCGTATAAGGAATACTAAAACTTAATTTTAAAAAAGTAAAGTGAGAAATGTAACGGTTACCCAGATTAAATCATCACTGGGTTTCCACATAAGAGAACATAGGTGGAAATATGGATATGGAAGAAAAATCTAACCATCAAGTTCTGATAGAGAGTGGTAGAGGACATGGATATGAAAAATCCAACAATCACAAAGCCATAAATTTTTTATGATTTGAGGTACCATCTGATTCATCGGATATAAGGACACTAGGAAAATATTTTTTGTTTTCAAGATCATTTCCCTAATGTTGAAGAATTTGAATTAGACAAAATACTTACTTTATTTTGGTACAATATCATAAAGAAAGGAAACTGAATTTGTCATTCTTGATGCGTTAGCAGATCATGTGATAGAATGATAGGTCACTCCATCTGTCTCAAACAAAAGGTTAGCAAATGTTATCAAATATACATAATTCCATCTATAGTTAGGTTAATCGTATATGATTCTAAAATTGGACTTATACTTCATCTATCATACCGCTTAATAAAATAAAAGTATTTTCTACTAACCAGGGACTTCCTGTTGGCCAGTGGTATGAGATAAAGGAATGACGCACTTCAGTTGTGGGTTCGATTTCCGCACACTTGTCCGACACGACAGGTTGTTGCCCTTCCTATAGGTTTTCCTTTTTTTCTAAAACTAAATTATTATAACATTCCTTCAATAATATTGAAAAAAGTTCTAGCCTTAAACAATACTATCTTATGTCTAACTTAAATCATTCCAATATTTAGGCATATCCAAAATACTTCGGTTCAAGCTCATAGTATAAAGAAAACGATAACATGAAAGGTCACATAACAAGAATGTGATTACAATCATTTTTCCCCTATATATCATAAGATATATCTTGTTGGTCACATTCTAAACATGTGAATACCTTAATCATGTATTGTTTTGAAAAATGAATACCTATTGAAACTTTGTGAAAACAAGAATGCAGTTAAAAGTTAACTATTTCCACATAAAAAAATCCCAAAAATTCTATATACTCAAACCATGATATCACTTAGTACTTATATCAATCTTGTGCTCATTAATACTATCAAACATATTATTTTCTCCTTATCCATTCATTATGCTCATATAATCTTCTTTCCAAAATATTTGAATCACTTTTCATGGTTACCGGTGCCATTCAAAATATACTTTCAAATACTTTAGTAAAAACAATAGTGTAACAATCCTTAGATGTGTCTTTATTCCATAGTACCATTACCTATACAACATATCTCTTGATAAACATAAATCATTCCACTACCTTCTTAAACCATTGACTGATCTTCAACAATTATTTCATGTCACATATGATTTGTAGTCTCTTCATCATCATCAACATAAATAGTACCCATACAACCATGCTGATTCCCTTCATGAGACTTTCCCTTAGGGCATTGGTTTGTATAATGCCCATACATTCCACATTTAAAACATTTAACCATTGTTGATGTCTTAGAAATACCAGTATCCTTGTCCATAGTGTTAACTGATCCTTTTCCTTTGCAATTATAGGCTTTGTGTCATTCTTTTCCACACCCAAAGAATCTTCCAGTTCCATTGAAACATTCTCCTTGATGTCTCATCCCACATGATTCATATGAGGAAAATTCAACTTTCTTTCCTCTATGGTCATCATAAAACCCTATCTTTCTCTTATAAACTGAGTCAGGAAACTTACCAAAGTTGAGATTATTGATCATATTATGAGATTTCTGATTATGTATAATAAAAATGTTTCACCTTCCAAATCCCATTTAATTTGATTGATAATGAAGTATATCATTCCATTGTCCATCATATTCTCCATTAATATGAATCTTCCAGTTTCCAGCCATTTTCTAAAACCCAAAAAAGAATGGTGTGAGAGGAAAAAATCATTCTAGGAAAACAACATAATCAAGGAGAGTACTTTCAATCTCTAACATCATTGGTTTAATCCTAGGTTATTCATTATTGTTATCATAATTCTAGGACTGTAACCTATACTTATAGCTAACCTTAGAGACATCCCTAGACAAATCGTAGAAATATCTCTAGGGATTTCACTAAAGTTTTCACATCCTAGATTCCAAATGTTAACTAAACCTGGCTCTGATACCAACTTTAGAGACTCGTATCCTGACATACATGGAAATTACATTAATTTTTCAGAATACTTAATACATAACAAAAATAGACACACAAAGACCATAATAATTTAGTGTCTTTGGAAACACGGAATACAATATTCTAATCATGGTGAAAGATCTTCAACATCTCCCATAAAGATCATCCACTTTTGTTTTCTTACCGAAAATCTTTATTTAAATCCGGGGGAAAAGAAATCATAAAAAGGGGGAGCTCAAATGTTCAGTAAGGGTAAGAATATATAACATAAAACAATCCATAAACATTTGAATGCAAAAAACCTGAACATAAAATCTAAACATCAAAATCTTGAGCAAAGACATAAATCTTGGAAGTACGTAAGGCATATATCACAAAGGAAAATCAATCATGATAAAATTTCATGGGAATAAAACATTTAATCGTGTAAAAACATGAATCACATGATATGATTTCCAAAGTATCCAAGGCATTGCTGCCAAGACCATCTTAGTGGACAAAGTCCCTTTCTGAATTAAGTTCACTCCTCGTTCTAGTCCTGTAACACTGACGGAACAGGATTAACTTACCATTCCATACATGTCTATCTCATGATATATAAATCATTAAACAATTAATTGGAGGGAGATATAGGTTCCACCCATCTCATAATGAAATCATTCTTATGTGTGCCACAACATAATCATAAATCATTCATCATAACCCAAAGAATAAAATGGGTTTCATAAACATCATCCCATCATAACATAATCTATATAAAACAAATGGATATAATTTCACCATAAAAAAATTGAAACAATGTAAATCATATAGACATTATACTTGAAACATACACATATTAAATAATGTCATCCTAGATGGAAAATTATTTTGATAAAACAGTTGAAATGAATTCTTGTGGAAAATATACTTTTTCTTCAAAATCATTTTCTTTTCTCAAAATGCCATAAATTTTTAAAAGAAAATGGTTTTTTAAATAATCATGAAATCGTGTAGAGTAATATTCATGAAAATTAGGCATTATGAAACCTTTAAAATCCATTCATTCCATATATGTTAAAAAACATTCTTCTCATACTTTTTCCGGAAAAGTCAAAAAGTACATCATATGGTAAACAAAAAAAAGATTCCTTACATACCATGTAGTAAAATTCCAAAATGGGTAAAAATGAATTTAAACATACATGAAACCATTTTTATAAAATAGGGACATGGATGATAAATATAACCCCAGCAAATACTTACGAATAAACAATCTCGGATAAAAACAAGATTGGAAATGTTATCCCTTACCTTAGGTCCGATATGCTTCGTACGTATCCGAACCTCCTATATAATGATTTAAATAATGACATTGACTTATTACAGAATCGTATTCATTTTTATGATATCATATATGGTTCACTTATGACTTAAAATCATAAATGCATGATTAGTTCAACCAAAGTTAATTTAATCAAAACTAACACGTCATATTAACCTAAAAAAATTATTGTAACTTATAAAAAGTATCAAATTACATTTATTTGGGTATTTATAACATCAATTATGCTAATATTTCATTAATAAGGTAATTATTTCATCATTATTATGTCATAAAAAATTAAGTTATTTAATGTCTGAAAATTATAAATAAAATACCATTATGTAGGAAATATTTTTAAATTTCTAATTAATATTTATAGTCAAATTTATCTTATGTATAACCTTATATTAAAAATGTTTTAGTTATTAAACATTGATTTTAACTCTTTTAACTCTTCTTTGAATTAAAAAATAATAAATGTCCTAATCTAATCCAAGTGGACCTAAATGATAATAATATATTCCTAAGGTTTTTTTTGTCTAATTATACTTATCCAATAGAATTAGGACTTGTGTTAGGGTAATAATAATATAATTTTTACCTTTAATTGCCATATTTACTTTTAACCGTGGTAAATATAAGTAAAAATTTACTATTCACCAAAAAAATTCTCTTATTGAACCACATTTTACTCCTTGATATTAACCGTGTCTCTCGGATTTTCGAAATTCCACTCACAGAAGCTGTAAAATTATGTTTTATGTAAATTTTCAAATTCTCCTAGGAGGTGGGTAAAAGATGGTGAAAAGTTCAATAAAATTTTTATATATCTAAAATTATTATAAAATATCTCCAATGAATTACAGTGAAATTATAAAGGTTTTATGTACCAATTTTGACCTCAAACAAATTTAAATAAAAGAAATAATTATTTAAACAAAAATTCGGTTTTTAAGTAGTAACCCAGTGTTTTTACTATTCATAAAAAATTGAAAGTTTTCGGAAAAATACTAAAAATTCACCCTAGGATAATTTCAATATTCCGAATCCAAAAATGTAGTCCATTTTGAAAGATAAAAATTATGAAATTTTAAAATGAGGGTATTACTATTCATAACAGCTAGTTTATATAATATTTTAATAACATATCGTTGTTTAGTGAGACTCGGTATTGCGTACAATGCAACCTATCGAGGAAGGTTTCTCTTGTGTGTATTGCGAGCCCAGAATAGTGTTGTGTATAGTACAAGCTAATAAGGTGTTGTGTATAGCACAAGATAATCTTAGTGTAGCGTATAATAGAAGACATCAAAGAAATTAAAAATAATATATCTCATAAAATCTCAGGGTGTTATTGACTACACTTCTATATAAGGATGCACATCTCTATAAGGGATAGTGGGAGCTATATTGACTTGTGTTTAGTCAATGCTCAAGATGCACAAATAGATGACATAAGAAATAGTTCCCCAAGTGCATGTGGAATGGAGTATAATTCAGAGACACCTACTGTGTAGGTAGGATTAAACCTTGGTGATCATTTTTTTATTGACTATGGTTGGTGATATGTTATTCAATGTTAATAATATTTCCTACAAGTAACCAGTGTATGAAAATTAATTAAAATTGATAAGACCAACTAAAATTCAATTAATGGATTCCATGTATCAAAGTGTCAAGGGGCTTATTATTTTTAATTTTTTGGTGTGTATTCTAGTGATTTGATACATATATGGAACAAGTGTATTACAAATATGTCTCGATTGGTTTTACCTATTTGTTATGCCTAAATCAATTTGGATTTTACTTATCATAGATAATATTTATGATCATGTTAATTTCAATTGGATGTCATGAACACCAATCGTGGATAGTGTCTATATGACACAACCAGAAATGGATGGTCACATCAAAAAATGATAATAAAGGTTCAAAGTTTCTGAAATCCAGTTTAGGATTAAAGTAAGAAACAAGATCTTAGAATATACATTTGAAACAAATTTTTTCCATGTGTCTACAAAAGGTTAGTGGGAGAGACAATATTTTCCAATAAGAAATATGTTCGAAAACATATCGAAAACAGTCATTGGTTTCACCGTTAGTTATGACCAAAATAAAATAAAATTTATTCTCTAATGATGGGGTTAATGTAGAAACCTATGTTCTTGGGAACAAAATCTACTAAGGTAGATCTATAGGTTTCTTGGTCATATTCAATCGTACATATAATTTCATTGTATTGAACAATAAATGATTAAAAAATTCAAGAGATGAATTGTTAACTATTTCCTAGGGAATAACCTTTTCAGGATGACATGTCCAATACATAGGAAGAGAAACGTGGTGTGTTACAATCAATATGTCAAATAAATGGATCAATCGTGTATTCCATAATATGTAAAAGAACTGATATTTTCAAGGTGTACTTTACTGTAGTCAAATATCAATTATATCTAGGAGCACTATAAGGGATGCAGTCAGAACTATTTAATTATACTTCGGCAAGTACAAAAGATATCTACCTGGTAAATGGAGACGAAATGGTACTAGTTTATAGGGTACATAATCTATTCTTCTATATATCAATATGATATAGTATTGAAGTTAGGATAATGATGATGAGCAAGTCAATATCATATAATCTAGTGGTAGCTATACCTACAAAGACCAAGTACGTTGCAGCTTCTGAGGAAACTAAGAAGCCGATATGCAACAATCTATTCCAGTTCATGGAATCACACTTGGTAAGAAAAGAATTATCATAATGTAAATTATGATATTCTTCCTAGCCAAGATGTCAAGCTATGATAGTGGAAAAAAGGTATATACTCGAGATACCATATCTTGAGAAGTTTTACTCAAGGATTTGAGGACGCTATAGAAAAGTAGCCATGCCGGGGAACCATGGCAGACCCAGTAGCTAAATCCATTGCTCAGTAGAAACATGATGGTCCTCATGTGAGTAGCTAACATGTTTTGTTAGCAAGTTGGCTCTAGAGAAAGTGGGAGTGTTGAAATAGTGGGTTCCCTATACCCAACTAGTTCGTATTTTTGATTACCATATCTTGTATACAGTTAGAAATTTTTTGATCCCATATAACCATTATAGTTTAATCTTTTCTGCATCCACTATTGAAATGGTAATTTCCAAAGAATAATTGATGTATCAAGAGGTTATAGGAGTTCCCAGGAAATAATGAGAACCTCGAGATACTATGTCATTAATCTTAAATATATAATCTATTGTCCAGATACATTTTATTGATTGGAGAGAGTATATGTTTGACTATCAGGTGATGGGGGCTCATAAGCGTTGAGACTTCTCCTCATCAATTTCGCACTTAGTGATCTCATGTTGTGAGGTCATGAGGACTGACCTACCAATAGGAACACCACATGTTTTAGGTATAATTAATATGTTCCTATCTATGATCATGTGTAATGGTCTCGTAAATAAAGTTTATTACCAATTAATGTCATTTTATTTTATAATTTGATGCAAGACAAAAATCATGGCAATGAAGTTGTGGCAAGGTAGTATGTGTTGGGTGAGTTATTTTTGGCATTATATTGGTTGAATGGTCAAGAAAGGATTTGTCGCTTTTGGGTTATGGAAGTAATATATCTTGGGACATGTTGATAAGGATGGAACTACCTTTATAAGACCATTACCATGGTAGTCGAGGGTAAATCTTTCCAATTAAATCAAAAAATACTAATGTAATAAAACGGAGATGACACATTAGTGTGTCATGGTTAATAAGATATTACAAACTAAGAGATTATATTACAATGTGCATGTTTGTAGGATGGTTGTCGATGCTGTGACAATCCTTATCTCTTCAGGGTTGATGATGTGTTTCTAGATCCTTATCTTGGTCAGTGAATACCATTCATTATTGTCGAGACAAGGTTCTAGATGGTCACACACAATAGCATATTCAAAAATATTCCCTATTCAGTTGAATAGAAGATTTTGACATGGTGGGCCCCACCATAGGGGTACGGTATTTTATTCAAGGTTAAACGATCACTAATGAAATAAATTAATTAATTTTAATCAATTTTAGAATATTGAGTATTGAATTTATTTATTAAATGTATTCATGAGTTTTAAGTAAACACAAAAAAAATATTAGTTGACGAGTATTAGATTATTCAAGTTCAAGTAATATTTATGGGTAAGACGAGTCAAGTTTTGGACTCATTTATTATTGTGTAATATTTTAATATATTATAAGTGAGTGATAATACTATTTATGGCTCTGATTAGTAGTCATAAAATTTAGTTAATAGTGCATTGGTTATTCGGGGGCTGAGTTTGAATTTCTGGTTAATTACATGACACTATGAATATTATAGAAGAGGATATTTCGAAATACTATTCATGGAGCTTATCTCTCTTACCTTATCTCCCAGATCTAGAGAGAGGCTCTGGATCTAAAAATCATGGATCAAGCACTCTATCAGGCATCCCGTGTGAAGTGATGTAGTGATCGTTGGAGTTCCGAAGGCGTCATCACAATTTTGTGCTAGCACACATATTATGACGAAAGGATCTCCCACATATTTCTTGAAGCACATGTGGACAATATAGAGGATTTGGATGTTGGATTATTCGAGCAGTGATAACCAATGATGATCAGACATCGTGTGTAGCTTCAGAGTTAAACCAGGTATATCTCGGGTTATTTTTTTTCTTAAAATCCTTCACGTGTGGTCCTCAGCTAAGACCAGGTTATTGTTCACTGAAGTCAAATTGTTCACACTAAACTTTGGTGGAAATGTTTTCAAAACTCACATGTTTGGGGATTCTCCTACATGCTCTGTTCCAATAGGTGTTAGTGGTCTGGGTTGAAAAAAAGTAGTTTTTGGGTATCTCACTTGTTTTATTACTTGTTTGTGGGTAAATAAAAAGAATTAATTCTAAATCAATATGTTATTAAATATATGCACTATAATATAGATTATTGATCAATATTTGATAGGTTTCATTATAGTGTTATCTGATACTTCTTAGAATCAATATTTTATTTGAGTAATTATTGATGAACCTTCCAAATAAGATCAATTTATACCCTTTGAGGAGACACATTCAATCATATGTATTTTTCAAAGAAATAAATATGTGAGGTGGATAATATATATGGTGTTAATACATATATTATCTCTAATATATATTCTATGAAAAATTCAATACCTTTGAATAATCTACAATATGATTTAAACATGTTGGTGATGTTTATTACTACATATCATCTTTAATTAGATAGCCTGAATAATCATGTTATACATGATTTAGAGGATATTCATAGATATTGTGTCAATGGATTTGACGGTTCATGGAAATAATATCTTTTAAATATGGATTTTTTGTAAAAAATAACTAGTAATACACTATATGAAAGGAACCCTTTCAAGCACTCTTTAAGAGTCCAATATCATGTTATTAGTTTGGGTTAGTTTGACCAGGATTTATTTATGTTAAAAACATAAACTAATTTTTCATGAAATAACCAACAATGTGGGGATTTAGCTCCTCTTTTTATAAGGTGTGTTATGGAAAATAAAATGATGATGTTGTTACATTCATTTTTCATATGATATAAGATATAATGTAGTTTTATAATATTAGTATATTTTATATTAATTATCATGTTGTTTTGATTTTAATTGATTATGGGGTGGAGCAATGATGATGAAATGATCATTGAAGAGTTCAAAGAAAAACTATAAATATGGTTGAGTGGAGTTATATTATATGTAGGTTGATTTTTTGGTAAAACATAATTAACGTATAAATTTTATTTATTTGTTATAAAAATACTACAAAAATGTGTTTCCTTAACAATTTTAGTTAAAGTTAATTATAAAAAAATGTAACATCCCAGACCTGAATGCCACTCAAAAGATCCCTAGGCTTGTGGTACACATGGAATCAAGTGCATGTCCCCAAATTCCATAGGCTTCCAACTAGCTGTGAGGGCATAAGTGTGTATGTGGGGAAACTATTCCCTCCCCACTAGAGTGTAGAACAGCAGAATATCAATAAAATACAAGTAGATGAATCAGTAAATCATACATATGAGAATTAAAAAATGGAAAACTGATAAATAAACAATACTAAAAGTAATCACGTATACAAAATGATGATATATGTCACATGCCTCTACTAAAGAATCAAAAACATGTGTATAAGGAAGATATACAATATGTGTAACAAAATTAGAGAAAATACCAAAAGTTCCCATCTAGCATCGCGAGCCTCAACATGATCTAATGCTACCTTTATCCTAAGCATCATTCAAGTATATATAGTATTGTGGTTTCCATTATTAACACATGCAACCAGATAATATTTTTGGGTCCCCAAAGGTTGACCAAATAGGGTGTGATATATAATCCTAGTAGGAAACCACCCAAGGTCTATGCCAATTAGTCATTGATTATATATAACAAAAGTGTGTGTTAATATAAAAAATTAATGTACCCAAAACTAAACTACCTATAAAACTAGGTTCTCATTTTATATCCACTCCATTAAACAATTTTATTTAAGAAAAAATCATACGATTTAACTGTCAAGAATGTATCATTTAATTAATTTCAATCAAAAACTAAAATCATTCAGTTAATAAATCTTAATACCCCACATAATCCCAACATCCCCTATATAACAATAAGCATAGTATATTCCTAACATGACATCTATAAGGTATAAGTCAACATTGAATCCAAGCATTTTCTTTGTCTTGATGGATGCGTCACAATCCATTTCACTCTTAATTCAATTTAGAACCTTATTTGATCCTTGTAATCCCTATGTTGGAATCCAAGTCTCACTCCAAGTGCAATATGAACCAACACCCTATAAGATCTTCCTTGGAGTACCTCAAGAACCTAGGTATCACTCTAGGTGTGGTATAACATCTCATCCAGTAGATTCCATCTTTGGTGGTCCTCTAAGGGAGCACAAGTGTAACCAATGGAATATATAATCTAATTCCCTTGAGTCTGTCATTAGAAATCCACAAGGATTCCAAGTATCACTCAACATATATCAGTAAAAGCCCATATAATTCCATCCTTTAAAAACCAATTATCACTCAGGTATAAAAGTAAATATCCAAATGATTCCATCTATGGAATTCCTTATTTGAATCCTAATTTTCACTCATGTATAATAGTCCTTAAACAAATTAAATTCCAAGTCACCACAAGATGTCACTTAAGTCATTAGGCTATGATTTAGAAGTCTTTCCCTCAATTTAATCACGTGTAAAAAACATTATAACTATAATCACATGTTTAAACAACCTATCACCTGGCCTAGGATATACACAACTAACATGGTCATTCACATATAAATGGAAATTCAATCTTAAAATATAAATTGTATATGAGGTGGAAAAAATTCCATGGTCATTCCACAACTTCTCTTGAATCAACAAATTTATAATAGTTATCATAATTATTTATACATATCTACTCATAAATAAATTCATCAAATTGATCCAAAATTTTCAATTTAATACTAACATCCCATGACATAGGGTGAACAGTCACACCCTAAGGTATCCAATCATAATAATCACACATGGTGGTCCATCACAATTAAGAAACACATCCAAAGGTTTGGTTCGATATCTAAGGTATTACAAATTTAATAAACGTAATCAAGCCTCTTTAATTACCTAGATCATGACTATAAATTCTAGGGTTCAATTTCAATTCAAGGCGATTGTCAAAAATTGGGCACATAGCATGACAACATCCATAAACACATCAAATTTTAGAGAATTACATGAGACCACCAACCTTAGGTTTTTCGTAGATATTTTTCCTAGTATCATCTCTTGAATCAGCACAGATCGAGACAAAATTAATGAATGGATGAATAACCAATTAATAAAAAAAATTCTTTCACCTAAATAGAAAAAATAATACAAAATCAAATGAGGAAAATCTAAAAAAGAAATTGATAACTCATGAATATGGATCCAAAAAGATGAGCGGACCATAAATTAGAGTTTGGATAGAGGATTTATCTAAAATCCTACCATAAGCTTCAAGGTGGGAGCTATACTTTCATGGATATTGTGTAGGGGAAGTAAAAGTGAAAACATATGTTTAAATTTATTTTTAATTAAATTAAAATTGATAAATTTCTCAAAATATCTAGGGTCTCATGATTTAGGGGAATGGTTTGAAAAACCATGTCACAATTGTCCATGGTTATCTATAGGTTAGGGGAATCAACATGGTTTTCTTGTGTGGTTTCTCTAACATTTCGCAAACTATGAAATCATGTTTATCAAAGTTAAAGAGCTGGTTGCATGGCTATGTGGATCGAGTCACACAGTTTTCCTAAATTTGTGTGGCATTATCCTTCTCATTGTCCCTATCTCGCATAGTTTGTTAAACCATTCTTCCTTCCCTTCATAGTTTCAACTAACAATGTTATAGGATTTTTTCACACTAGATGTCAGGTTCGAGGCTCTAAATCATACCGAGAAACCCCCAAAACCTCCCTAAACTCAAAGGGAATTCACATTATGTCATATTAAAATATTTTAACTAAGAATTCATGGACATAAAATGATATTTACCTCAATGAGGAATAAAGTTCTTAAAAACATCCCCTTTTAAAGCAGTTCATCCCCGAGATTTCCCTTCTAATGGTGGTGAAACATGATCTGTAAATATCTCTAGTCACTACTATTTTACATCATGCTTCACTCCCATGTCTTCTCCAATACTTGGTTATGCTTCCATATCATCCATACTAGAGTAACTAAGTATCCTCATATAAACATCATGATACAATCCACAATACATATAAGATGATCCTCAAATGACACATCTTCCTAAATCTCATCCTCATTGGGCTGAAAGGATTGAGATGAGTTTGAATAGTAACATCATGGCTAATAAACATGGAAGACGTCCTGCATGGCTTACTACCTATGAGGTAACTCCAACTAATTGGATACATGGCTGACACTTTCTACAATATCAAACAGCATGACATAGTTTGTTGAAAGCTTACCCTATCTCTTGGTTCTCTGGTGTCCCAACTTCGGTGAAATACACAGGAAAACCCAATCCCTGACCTCAAACTCTAGAGGTTGTTTGTGGCATTCAGCATATGATTTATAATGAAACATTGTAGTTTCCACCCACTTTTGAATCAACCGAACCAATTTGTTGGTATCCTGAACATGATGAGGTCCAAGGACAGCAACCTCTCCTACCTCTAACCAAAATAGGGGTGATCAACATGTCCCTCCCTAAAAAAACTCATATGGAACCCTATGAATAGTATATTGGCATCTATTGTTCTAGGAAAATTCAACCAGGGGTATATGGATCTCCAAGAGCCTCTGAAATTCAGGACTTATGCTCGCAGCATGTCCTCAACCAATTGAATTTTGCTCTTTCACTTGACATCTTTTTGGGGGTGGTATTTCGTGCTTAGAATCACCTATGAACCCAACACCCTCTATACAACTTTCTAGAACTATGAAGTAAACCGGTCATCCCTATATGAAATTATAGTATTCAGGACAACATGATGTTCTACTATATCATGGATTTACAACATTCCCATCTCATCAATACTGAAGTCTTCCATGATCTATAGTAAATGTTCAACCTTCATGAGCATATCAATAACAACCCATGAAACATTATTACCTTGAATCAACCATGGTAAACCTATCACAAAATTTATCACAACTTCAATCTATTTCCACTTGGGAATGGTTAGTTGTTGTAAAATTTAATCTATTCATTGGTGTTCTTCCTTCACCTTCTAACAGGAGGCACATCTCGTGACAAAACAAGATAAATATATTTTCTTACCAGGCCACCAGTACTTTCAATGTAAATATTAAAATATCTTGGTGATTCCAAGATTCAATTCCCAAGAAAATCATGAAAGTCTTGCATGATATCCTCACACATATCTAAAGATACCCATATGAGACCATGTACTAACAAGATCTCATCCTCAACTATGGTCCAACAAGTAATAGGGTCCTCAATAGTGATACTCTCTCATAATACTAGGCCTTATAATTCTAAAATCTAGCTTATCCTAACACTATCCAAAAGGTTATAGGTAATATTTAAAGGTGATAAAAAATTATTCTTCTGACTATCTTCTACCTCCAAGTGTATCATATAGAAGAAATCCATGAGCTTCAACTCACTATTACCATGATGAACTGCCTGCATCTACGTCCTCCTTATCATTGATTCATCCACTGCATTACCTTTACTAGGCATGTAGGGAAGATCAAAATCAAAATATTGTATGTACTCAAACCATATTTACTACCTTATATTCATCTCACTCTTTATAATTATGTACTTAAATATTTTGTGGACCGTGTACACCACAAAATTCTCTCAAACTTAGTAATGTCTCAAATAGTGAATTGTGTGAACCAATAATTCTAACTCGATACCATGCTTTGGGTAATTATTCTCATGTCGCGTCAACTTCTGAGACTCATACACCATGATTGTATCTCCCTATATAATAATTGGTTCAATCCTAATACTTGGTGCATCATAGTATGCAATGTGGCTCCTACCTAGATCTGAAAAAATAGGTATCAGTGCTAAAGTCAATCTACCTTTTAACTCTTAATTGGTATTCTCGTAAGAGTTTCTCTATACATACTTCACACCCTTATTAGTTAACCTTCATACGGCACTGATAAGCATGAAAAGTCATGTATGAAATTCCTATAGTAAGTGGATATTCTTAAGAAAATCGGTATGTATAATAAATTCTTTGGATGCTCCCAAAAAACCACATATCTCACCTTCTCTTAGTCCACTAATACTTTGGTCTCTAAGATAATGTGACCTTGGAAGTTATTATGATAAATCCATAAGTGGAACTTTGTGTGGTTAACATATAACTAATTATCTCTCAATGTATTCAATGCAATCTCATGATTTTTTACATGGTCGTGTTGATAGTAATAATACATAAATATATCATCCCTAAAACCACTATAAATAAATCATGAAAAGGATGGAACACTTAATTCATTAGTTCTGTGAAGAGTGTTGGAATGTTCATGATGTTGAACGATATAACCAAATACTTTTATAGACCATACCTACTACGAAATGTTGTGTGAGGTATCCCTTATGATATAACACACACATGATGATAAAAAGATCTTAAATCAATTATTGAGATGACTTGAGATCCTTGGAGATGGTTTAAGAAATCATATATCTATGGTAAAGGAAACTGTTTCTTAATGATCATATTATTTAATTTTCAAAAATACACACATATCTATAGGGTTCTGTAGGCATTTTTCACAAACAAATGGACCAAAAAACCCCACATAGAGGTATTAGGTCATATTAAATTTTTTCATATAAATACTATAGACTCCTCTTGAGATCTTTTATCTAAGTAGTATTCATCCTATAAGGATGAATGGATAGAGGTGTATCTCTTAGAAAAATCTCAATAGAGAACTATACCTCTACCGCTTGAGGTAATCCAAAAAATTTATCTAGGAAGACATCCATGAAATGATCAACCACTGGAGGGAAATCTACCTAAAGCATTCCCTAACCATCCATATATGAACTCATAATCTTGGATGGCATCCTGCCTAACCCACGATGCCTGGGTCTTTCATGGCTTTCCTGGAAATCCCATTCAAATTTGTGAATATAATCTCCTCCCTCTAGGAATGTAAATATCACCCTACATTGATAGTGATCAACAAAGGCATGAAAGGGAACTAGCCAGACCATCATGATAATGATATCAAAGCCTATCATCTCAAGGAAATAAAAGGTCACATACAATGTGATGCCCACAAATCTCAAGAGGTAAATCCTTGAACAGATGTACACCTTCTATTCCAATCCCCAATGGAGTGTCAAGCATCATGAAACAATTAAAGGTATAAACATTGAGCCCAAGGATCTCTATAATGAACATAGGTATAAATCTATGTAAATACCCCATATCAATATGTGAATAACTAAATTGTAGGATTATAAAATAGTACCTTTGATAGTAGAAGTCACGGGATCCTACTCCTCTAAGGTTTGTTGCACTGTGTATGATTGGACTTAACCATTGTCCTTTGACTTTCCCAGGATACCCTATGTAAATCTACACTACTGACACTGTAAAACTGGGGTCTGACCACCATGGTCATAACCACCACACTGGTCAGATCAGATAGAACTAGTCCATATCCTTTATTAAAGTGAAGCTTCTAACCCTGCTCCTAAATGTGGAGTCGGTGTATACACTCTCTCAACGGATACTGAAGAAAATGTTCTACATAAGTGTTTTAAATGGCCCATCTTTCCACAATATCAGCACCCAAATGGGTCCATTGTACACTGAGGCCTCATATATCCAATCCTACCTTACTAGTAAAACCTCACCAAGCTACATGAAGGTGTAATCTAGCTAATAATGTTATTGTTTGAAAGCTCTAGACAATGATTCATACTATTGGTCGATATAGTACCATATTAAGATGATGAACCACCATGGTTCACAACTCCAACCTCTCTCGGGTTGTTGTAATGACCAAAACTATTATAAATGAAGATTCCTTTTTTTAATTAATTAAATTTATTATAATGTAATATAGTTATAGAAAACACATACACATTCTTGGTTATATCTTTGGATTTAATATAGCATTATGAATATTACCATTTTTATTATTTCCTTAAAAAGTTATCACATGATTAGTATAAATATAACACTTTAACGAATCTAATTGACTCAGACAAAGGAAGTGATGGCATCATCCTGTAATATTTTACCCTATGAATACCATTTATTATAGCTTCTGAGGGAGACAACATCACTTGTATTTTCTCTTAACGAAGCCAAAGCTAAGATATAACAACTTAAGCATGAGAAAAATCATTTGCAGAAGAAGTCCAAGCTCATTGATATCATGACCCAAACCATGTTCATCGAATGTTCCCATGAAAGTATCACATTTGTGCACCATACTCTTAGGGTTTATGTCAGTGTAATAAAAGGATATGTATGAGGACCTTAGAAATATGAATATAAATGTTGTATAGAATAATGAATTTGTTTTCATTTTTTTTATTACTTTATAAATGATTTTGACTTTGATTCAATTAAACACATATTGTATTTTTAGGTGATATTAAAATTAAATTAAGGTACTTTTTTATGAATTAATGGATATTTGAAATAAATAGTATTATTAAATATGTTTTATTATTTATAAATCTTCACATATATTTTATTAAGTGAAATGTACTTTTTATAAGGGTTCAAAAACCATTATTTTCAAAAATCCATCATTTTTAAATAAATATGGAATCCTATATTAAAATTGAGAATTCAAATATTTGAAAAAAATTATAAAAAATGAATCTTTTTTTAATTATAATTTAAATGTTATCCAACATTTAATTTTTTATAATTTTCAGAGACAGTCAAATTTTCGGGTAAAAATTAAATACTGTATAAATATACAGTGGGTTTTATGACATAATAATTACCCAAAGTGATGTGATAAATACTATAATGGGTATCATAGGACTAACATATATTTTCCCCTTTAAATAATGTGATTTTAAGTTTACTTTATTAATTTTATTAATCCCTTATGGATCCTACAAAACCTTTAATATATGATAGAGTTTTAAATTCATTTATTTAAAAGTGCGACTCACATCCACATAAGAAATGTAATTATTTAAATATTTTCAAACCTTTTTAAAATAAAATAATGATAACACCACCACATTTTTAAAACCATGGGAAAACAATGGGATGTTTTGTTCTTTGAAATATTTTATTTTGTAGAGTTCATAATCTATATATTATAGAAATCCCCCTCTTTTCCTATAAACCTACTCAATCTCCTACTTCTATTCACTAAAAATCTTTATATAACAACCTTACTCTTTACTCCACTATATATAATCCTTCCATGGTTCCCCCAATCTCTCAATAATCCCTTCTAAGCTTTCGGTGTCAAACTCTTAAGGTAAGGGATCCTCTCTTTATAACTTTTATTCAATAATACCGTCTATGTTATATCCTTTTATTTTTTTATTCCTAATTATGAGGCATGTTTTATAACTTCCCCCATACATACCTTATGATGTAAAAATTATTAGAGTCCCCTTTCTCTCTCCATAATGCCTCATTTGATCACATGATACATTGCTGTAATTTTATTAGGGTTCTTCTCTTTCTCATCTTTATCAATGTTTCTTTATCTTGTTATACCCATTTATTTTAAATTAATAATGTTGGGGTATTATTTATCACCTTAAAAATAATAATAATATTATTTATAAATGATTATATACCCTTTTATATCTCATTTGACCCTCCTATGTACACATGTTACCATGACGAAATTTTGTATGCATCCTTTCCAGTATCTTTTATTTCAAGATTATTTATTATTTTATGACCTATTTTTTTAATTATAAATGTGTGGAAATGTCATTCCATGTCCCAATTACTTTTGAATTCATGTATAAATGATGATAGACCCATTTCTCTCTCATCAACCCACTTACAATTGAATTTTCACCATGATTTTCCATGCCAAACCAAATGTGTAGTGAATACCATACCCATTTCCTATCAAGGGTGTTCAGTTTTATGTACATAATATTTTTGATTTGGGAATTAAATTTATTTATCCTACACTAATTTTTAGGTAATAAATTATGATGATGAATTAATCCATGTTATATGATCTATGTGGGATACTTAAGAATGATAACGAAATGAAAGTGATGGGTGAACCTGGAATTATATAGCACTCCAATTCATTAGGTAATGTTTAGTTTCATGATACATAATGTTGTGACTTGGGTGTAACATATTCCTCTATGGTACATTTTCTACCATGAATTCTTGGTTGTTTATCCTTAACTTATGTTTATAATGTAGCATTTTATGTTTTCGTTACATTTCCCATGTTATGATTATCATGCTACATCACGCCTTATTATTCATGTTCCTTTATACCTCATTGAAATAAGTTTTCTAAAATGTATTATTATCTTCATGTTATTCCATGTAAATTCCCTTACTAGGATTTATAGATCACCCATTTCATATATATTTCACCCATGTTATCCAATTCATTTTTGACCTCAACAATTTTAAATAAGTTTTCAATAAAGATGTCGTAATTCATGTTTAATGTTTTAATAAATTATACCTAATTCCCAAAGAAACTATATTTACTGATATTTAGAGTTTAATTAATTCTAATTTCATGTGATTAAATAAGTATTAATTTTTAATAAAAATAATGGTTGTTAAAGTTGGTATCAAAGGAAATGTTTTGTTATTTTTGGGATTATGATTATAAAATTATAGAAAAATCCTTAGAGATAATACTAAGTATAAGAATAAATACCTAAATTTTTTTGTGTGTATAGAGTCAGTGTTTTATCATGAAAATAAATCAATGTCTAGATAATACAAGTGGATTTGGTTTCAATATAGATGTACATAAGAGTAACAACTCTGACAAGGTGTTCCAGGCCTATCTCACGGTATCACGGTACACAATAATGGGCCTTACTAAGAACCTAGTTTGACACTCCCAAGGATATACAATGGTAAGATTATTATAAACCATTATTATGGGATTAAAAATCATATAATTTTATATGTTTGGAAATAGATCATGTATAATAGATATTGAAGCCTCAAAATCCATATGTTAAAGAAATACATGTAAGTTATAAATTAACCATTTAATGTCATTAATTTACCATATTTGTGTTTAAAATATAAAGATACTCATACTTAATTTTCATTTTATTCTACCCAATGGCCAAAAATAAGAGAAATCAGTTAAACAATCAATATGAAGATAAATGTGATGACTTTCCCAATGATATTCATAGCCCAATGGGAGCAGGAATCACACACTTTATAAAGATAATATATTAGATGAGTCAGGTTTTGAATAGAAACCTAGATCAGGAGAATCCTGCAAATCTCCTCAAAATAGAACAATCCTCAGTCGGTAGCTTCATCCAACAAAGGCCTCCAACATTCAATGGATCATCTAATTCTTTAATCACTGAACAATGTACCAACTAAAATGAGAATATCCTCTTCATCTTTCAATGATCCTAACAAGAGAACGTTCTTTTGGTTTTTTATCATATAGAGGTTGAAGCTGATCCATGGTGGACATTGATAAAAAATAATAAGCCTAAGGAAGGGATTGAATTAATGGTGCAGATGTATTTTTAGGTAATGTTTTTTGATAAATATTTTCCCCTCACCCTCTGACATAAAATGTAATGGGATTTACTTACCCTCATGAAAAAATAGGATGAATCTATTAGGGTGTACTAGGAAAACTTCACAATACTTTCATGGTACCCCTCTATCTTTTTCATTATACAAAAATGAATGGTTTATAACTTCTTCGGTTGGATAAAACCTACCTTAAGGAATTCCCTATCAATCCATGACTTTGATAAGTATGAGAAAATTTTCTGATGTTCCCTCAAAGTAGAAATATAGATCGGTGAATCTCAGTTGTTTCACATGGATAATAAGAAGTAAGTGGACATCAATTCTGGTGGTCCTATTGATATATCTAATGGTTCTAAGAAATATCATCATCTCACATTCCAATGGTGTGGAAAGAAGTGCTTGAGAAATTACCTGAAGGGTAAGAGGAAATTCTTTTAGTGTGTTAAGGAAGGGAACCTAGCCAATTATTTCCAACAAGAGAAACCTGCTACTGCAACATAGGAAATTAATTCTCCAGTAAACCCCCAATGTATTGTTCATTTCTACAAGTGTATGGAAACAAATAACTTTAGAGACTAATTAACTAATCGAAGGGTTTTCAGAGACAACCAACAACCTTCATGGAAGGAAGGGTGAGCTTTTTCCATCACTACCACCAAAGTGAATCCCTACAAAGAAGTGGTGACTGATACACAAGTTATTCATTCCATAATTGAGAACATTCTTTTTTATTTTGGTTCTATGTATTCATTCATATCACAAAAGTTTTCTAGAATATTTGAAAAGGTGAGAAAAATTATGGAAGTAGAGATATTGGTGAAAATGGAAATTGGGGAAATTATTGCATCCCATGTATATAACTCTAACCCTATCAAATTTTGTGGGATGAATTTAAAATAAAACCATTTGAAACTACCTTTGGTGGAATTTTATGCTATTCTAGTCATGGATTGGATTTCCCTATGTAAAGAAAACATAAATTTATATGATAAGTAAATCACTCTCTGTATTATGAATGGACCCCCGATTTTGTACAAGGGAAAGTAAGATGATGAATCTTTTTTAACACCATTATCTCATGCATGTATATTATTGACCTATTAGCAGGTGCATATAGAATAAATTATTTATTTTAAAGAATGAATCATCCTTGAAGACATGACCATTATGAGGGAATATGTTAATGTGTTTCCCAAGGAATTTCCAGTCTTCCTCCAAGCTGATATGTTGAATTTTTGACCGAGCTTATACCTAGGGTGTTATAATTATCCAATACTTCATATAAAATGGATATTGTGGTACATAAGGATCTGAAAAAATAACTATAGAAGGACCTAGATAAAGGTTTCGTATGCCAAAGTTCTTCACAATGGGGCTCACTAGTCCTTTTAATTTTTACGAAGGATGGGTCAATGCGCCTTTTCATCGATTATCATAAGCTTAACCAGATCATGATAAAGAACATGTATCACTTACCTTGGATTTATGACTTGTTTGATTAGCTATGTGGAGAACAATACTTTTATAAGGTTTATCTATGGTTCGGATATTAACACGTTTGGGTGAAGCAGTGGTATATCCCCAATGATAACTTTTGTATAAGGTATGAGTACTATGAATTCATAGTAATTTCTTTTAGAATAAATAATCTCCAAAAATCTTTGAGTATTTTATGAGAAGACTCTTTAGAGATTACCTTGATAAATTTTTTGTATTATTTAGAGATGATATTCCAATATAATCCAAATGTAAAGAGGAGCATGAGGAGAATTTAAAAACTCTACCAAAATCCTTACAAAGGAAAAAACATTATTCCAAGTACATAAATTGATAGTTCAGGTTGAAGGAAGTATATTTTGGGGGTATATAATCAAAATAAATTGGATATCTATAGACCCTTATAAAATAGAAATAATGTATGGATGGTCGAGGAAAACATCTATGAAAGATATCCGTAGTTTCCTTGGTTTAGCTAGGTATTATCACCAATTCATGATAAATTTCTCATGATTTGAAAACACTCTCAACAAACTAACATGGAAAGGGGTCATGTTTTCTTGGGATTATGAATTTGAAAAAAAACATCAAGGAGTTGAAAAATGAGGTTTATCACAACGCATGTGCTTACACTACCCATAAGTGGAGATCTTTTCATGGTATTCAGTGATTCATTGAAGAAGGGATTGGGTCATGTGTTGATGAAAAATTAAAAGGTCACTATCTATGCTTCAATGCAATTGAATGTTCCTGAACAGAACTATGCAACACATGATCTTGATTTAGATGCAATGATTTTTTTTAAATGTTTAGCAACATTATCTCTTTGGGGAGATGTGTGAAATATATACGAATCACAAACCCCCCAAGTATATATTAACAAAAAAAGAGATGAACATGTGTGAATGATGATGGTTACAGCTAATCAACTATTATGACTTCTACATCCACTACCTTCCTAGGAAAGCGGTTAAATTGAAAGACTCTCTAAGTAGAAAGTATCTAGAAATTCTAACATTGATTAGAATTTTGAGGGATCTAATCTTCTTTGATTTGGAAAGGATGGAAATGTGAATCAAAATGGATGGAACATAATCAATCATTTATCAAATGATTTCTCAACCATATCTTATGGGGTGATTAAAGGATTCTCAAAGAGTTTATGTGGAAATTAAAAAGAAATTGAAAGATATAAGGAAACTAAAATATTAAAAGTTCAATGTTAATGATTATGGTGTTGTGAAATTTGGGTCAACACTATGTATACCATCAATTCCTAAGTTCAAGAAATATTTGTGGGATGATGAAAATAGAACAATCTTCTTCATCCACCATGTAAGCACACAAATTTATCAAGATATCTAATAACACTATTGGTGGGACAATATGAAGAAGGGGATCACAAAATATACAACAGGATGTCTTGTATGTCAATATGTGAAAGTAGAAAGGTACAAATCCAAGGGGATGTTGAAACCATTACATGTACCTGCATGGAAATTGGAAAATATCACCATGGAAATTTTCACTGATCTTTGAAAGGAATCAAGATGGTATAATTCTATATAGGTTGTGGTGGATCATCTTCCAAAGGCTCCACAATTCATTGTGATATGAAAGTAATTCTCACTGGATTTACATGCATGGATATACATCAGGGAACTGGTCAGGCTGCATGGAGTACCACTACCGAATGTATCCAATCGAGATCCAATATTCCCATATAAGTTATGGAAGAGTCTCAAGTATGCTCTAAACACTGATTTTAACTTCATCATGGCATATCACCCTCAAATTACTAGAAAATCAGAGAGGACTACCTAGACACTTTAGTACGTGTTGAGAGCATGATCAATGGACTTCAAAGGAGGATGGGATCATCATCTTCGTATTATCGAGTTCTCTTTCAATATTAGTTTCCAATTGAACATAAAAATGGATCCTTACAAACTATTTATAGGAAGATATTCAGTACACCTTCAAGTTGGGATGAAGTTGGTGAACAAAAACTGATAGGTGCTGAAATGTTTGAGGAAATTAAAGAAAGGCTTAAGACCATTCAATAGCACATCAAGGCTACTCAAAGTTGTAAAAATTGCTCTGTTAACCATCATCGATGAAACATAGAGTTTGATTTTATAAACATTTTATTCCTCCACATATATCCATAAAATAAATTGATGATATTTCATATGATGTAAAATCTTAGTCCAAGATACATAGGCACATTTTAAATCCTTGATCGCACCGGAGTGGTGGCCTATCGACTTGCACTCCCACCTAACCTATCTCAATGTCGTGATGTATTCCATTTATCACTCATGAGTATGTACATACCTAAACCATAACATGTACTCAATTCATAGGCGTTGACATTGGAAAATGATCTTTCCTATGGGGAGTTGTCGGTGAAGATCTTAGATCATAGAGACAAAGTTCTACAAAATAAAACAACAGACCTTGTTAAAGTGCCATGTAGAAACAACAATTTGGGAGGTGTAATGTGGGAACTAGAGGATGTGATGAGAAAAATTTACCCTCATTTGTTTTAAGGGGTTGAAATGAAAATTTCGAGGGAAAATTTTTCAATGGGGGGAAGATTGTAATGACCTGAAATTTTATAAATAAAGTTTCCCTTTGTGATTTAGTTAAATGTATTATTATGTAATATAGTTATAGAAAACACATAAACTTATTCGGTTATATATTTTTATTTAAAATATCATTAATAATATTAAATTTTTTATAGCTTTAAATAGTGATCACATGATTCTTATAAATATAGGGCTTTAACGAATCCAATTTACTCATAAAAAGGATGTGATGGCCTCATCAAGTAGAATTGTATGTTATAAGCCCAATTATCAAAGCATATTATGGACAAAGAATCACTGGGAGTCTCCCTTGACCAAGCCCAAGATGGAATCTAACAACCTAAACCTATGAAAAACCATTTGCGAGAGAAGTTCAAGATCATTGAGATTACAACCCAAAACAAGTTCGCTGAATGACCCCATGGAAGTCTCACCATTACACACCTTACTCTTAGATAATATTCTAGTGTAATAAAGTGATTTGTATTAAGACCTTAATAAAATTAATATATAATTGGTATAGAATGATGAACTTGTTTTCATTTGTTGTGTTAAATTATAAATGATTTTGATTTGGATTCAATTAAACAAAAATATTATTTTCGGGTAATATCAAAATTCAATTAACGGATTTATTCTAAACAATTAATGTATTTATAAAATAAATTGTATTATAAAATTGGTTTTATTAATTATAAATGGTCACATAATTCTTATGATGTGAAGTGTACTCTTTATAAGGGTTTAAAAATGTTATTGTCCAAAATCCAACATTTTAAAATAAATGTAGACTAATATTTTAAAATACAAATGCACATATTTAAAAAATTACTCGAATAAAATGAATATTATTTTTGGACTCAAAATTTAGAAATTATCCAATGGTGAATTTTTTATAATTTTCTGAGAAAGTCCAATTTGTAGGTAAAAATTAAACACCGTATAAATATAAGGTGTGTTTTATGACCTAATAATGACCGAAAATGATGTAATAAATACTATAATTGGAATAATTTTAAAAACATATTTTATCACCTTAAAATAATTTGATTTTAAGTTTACATTATTACTTTTATTAACATTTATGAATCCTCCAAAACATTTAATATATTTTGGTGTTTTAAATTAATTTATTTAATAGTGTGACTCACTTACACATAAGAAATATAATTATTTTAATATGTTGATAAATTTTACTAATAAAATAATTAAAAACACTCCACTTTGGAAAAAAACATGGTAATAAACTATTGGAAGGTTTGTTCTTCGAACTATTTTATTTTGTAGAGTTTAAAACCTAAATATTAAAGAAACCCCAATCTTTCCCTATATAACCCCACCCAATATTCCACCTATCTTCACTAAAAAATAATTGGAGATCGACCTTACTCTTCCATCTTCTCTCTATAATTCTCCCAAGGTTCCCCAAGATCTCAATAATACCCTTTCAAAAAAAAATTTCACACTATTAAGAAAAGGGATCCCCTCTTTCTCACTTGTATTAAAGAATATTATTTTCATTTTGTCCTTTTATTTTTTTATTCCTAATGATGTGTTATGTTTTTAGACCTCCCCCATACTTCCCTTATTATTTTTAAATTGTGGGATACCCCTTTATATCTTAATAAATCCACCTAAGAAGACATGTTATCAGGATGAAATTTTGTAAGGGTTTTTTACTTTCTCATATTTACCAAAGTTACTTTATCTTGGTAGGTACTTTTATTTTCAAATACTAATTATAGGATATGATTTAAAACCTATATAATATTGACCTTATTATTTCTAAATGATTATTGGCCCTTTTATCTCTCATTAATCTCTCCCATTTACACTCGTTACGATGCTGAAATTTTGTAAGCATCCTTTCCCATTTCATTTATCTCTTGTTTATTTATTATTATATGACTTCCTTTTAAAATTATAAATGTGTGGAAATTTCCTCCAATGTCCTTATTACTGTTTATATAATTTTGATATTATAATAGACACATTTATCTCCCATCAACCCATTTTATGAACTTTTATGTGACACCAATATGCTACCGAATTTTCACCGTGATTTTACAAACAAACCCAAATGTGTAGTGAATACCATACCCATTTACTATCAAGGGTGTTAAATTTTATGAACATATACCATTTTATTTTGGATTAAATGTCTTTACTATGAAATCCTTGATCCTGTAATAAATTAAAATGATGGATGAATCCATGTTTTATGATCTATGTGGAACACTTAAGTATGAGAATAAAACCAAAGTGACTGGTGTGATCGGAAATATGTAGCACTAAAATGCATTAGGTAATGTTTAGTATCATGATACGTCATGTTTGGATAGGGTTGTACCTAATTTTTTTTATGGAAAATTTCCCACCTTGAAGTCTTGTCAGTTTGTCCTTGATTTTTTTTATGATGATGAGTTTTATGTTGTTGTTACATTTCCCATGTTATGTCTATCATGCTATATCACACATTATTATTCATATTCCATTATGACTCATTGGTATTCCTTGTCTAAAAAGAATTATTATCATCATTTTATTCCATGTTTGTTACCTTACTGGGATTTATGGATTTCACCTTTATTATGTATTTTCCTCAGTTTATCCAATGAAATTTTAATCTCAAGCATATTGAAGAAGTTTTCAATAAAGATGTTGTAATTAATTTTTAAGGTTGTAATGAAATAGTCGAAATTCCAAAATATACAATACTTTTTAATATTTTGGGATGTATTAAGTGTAAGTTTTTGTAATTAAATCTTGTATTAATGTGTAATAAAAAGAAGGGTTGTTACAGTTATTCTCTTTCATAAGGGCATGATTCACTATTCCATAAATGGTAGTCATCCAAAAGACATTCACTTGTGATCAGATGTAAAACATAAGACCATCATTCAATCAACTAGCTTTAGATAAGTTTCCACCCATCATTATAAGTTTGAAATGATGGATCTTAGTAAAATGAGCTGAGTAATCCATAACTGATAGTGTTCCCTGGTCTAGGTGCAAGATATACTAGGCTTTGCCATCCCTCAATATCTTAGGATACAAGTAGTCATATAAGGCCATTTAAAAATCCCTTCATGCCATCTCCCGATGAATTTCCATCTGAGTTATAACATCCCACCGTCTCTTGGTGGATTCGTGCAACATATATATATATATATATAGTTCTACCCTACTCTTAGGAGGAATCTCATGATCCTCTAAGATATAAAACATGGCATATATCCATGATTCCACAGACTATGGTCTTCCTTCCCTAGAAGTCATGGTTGGAATCTTCTACTGGAACACAAGCACAAGCTCAGCCGTAGATGTGGCAGACTATGGTGCTCCTTCAAATGTCTACATAAAATGCAAGAACCCATTACGAAATTGTTCCTCAAAACCTGTGTTTCGTAAAACAACATGTGGTGCAACTAGAATGACTAAAGGATTCACTGGTATTCCATGTCCTACCACCTCCAGAGTATAATAATCATCTCCCCCTAGAGTAATATTGATTGTTGTCAAGGTGTAATGCCTCTAAAATTCCAAAAACATGGCTCAGTTAAATAAAATAATCAATGTTAAAATCTCAAAAGCACTCATATTTGAGTACGATAGGTGAAATCATTCCACTATAATAACACACCCCTGACCTACTCCTAGATTTAAGTATGGGTTTTATATAGTTCACGTATGAGTTAGAGACACTTCGAATTACCACTAATAAGGTCGAGTCTAATCAATTTCTCTTCCGTAAATAAATCAACTTTCTATTTCATTTCCATTTGTATCCATATATTAATTTTCATCTTTGAATTGAAATCATTCGTATTTCATGCTTATATCACAATTCAGTTAAACATATTGAACCATTTAGTTCACTAAATTCTAACTGATGAGGGGTCGCACTTCTCAAGGGACCATTTTGGAATCCACCTAAGTCACACCACAAAAAAATTCAAATACCTATAACAACATCATTTAGTTCTATCATGGAACCTATCAAAATATAATTCAATAAGTAATTAATCATTAATGGAATAGAAAAAAATTCAAGGCATGTGATTTCTATCAAGTTTTTTATATGTTTCATGAGTTGGAATACCCTCATATCATTGGGTTTTAACTAAATAGAACAAAAAATCATATAAAAAATAACCTAATAATTCATGTTTTTCACCTAATGGATGAATCAAATCAACTATAATCTTAAAAATCCCAAGAAATAGCAATTTATTTCTAGGAGATTAGGATTTTTCATATACGTGAGTCAACTATTCTTTGGCACAAATCATTACTAAACTCATATTCCTTCCTATCCCTTTCGACTTTTCAGAAAATAGAGAATAAAAATAGAAAATAAAGCCTATGATACCATTTGGTAACATCCCAAACCTGGATTCCACTCAAAAGTTCCATGATCCGGGTGGGTCACAATGCCTCAAATATATCTCCCTAAACACCAGTGAATGTCGACTAATATAAATAGCCTATATTTCTCAATGGGGATACTATTCCCTCATCATGAAAGTTTAGAACAACAAAATATCAATAACATACAAGAAACTAAAGTAGTAAATCATACATATGAGAAGTAAACTATGGAAAACTAATAAATAAGAAATACCAGAATTCATCACATACAAAAAATTATGATACATGTTACATGTCTCTAATAAATTAGAAAAACATGTATATAAGGAAGATATGAAATATGTGTAACAAAAGTAAAAAATACCAAAAATGTCTTGATAGAATCACGATCCTAAGCTCAGTCCCATGCTCCACTTATCATAAGCACCAGTTAAGTACCTGTATTAGGGCGCTTTCCTATATCATCACCTACAATCATGTAACAAATTTGTGTCTAAGGTGGCCTAAAAAGGGTGTGAGATATAATCCTAGTAGTCAAACACCTAGGGTATGTGACAATAAATATGTGATTATATATAACATAAGTATGTTAGAAGATATAAATTCAAAGAGGTTACCAAAATTAAACAACCTATAAACAAGGTTCTCATTTTATATACATTCATTTAACCGATTATATTTAATAATTAATTCTATGACTTAACAATCAGTGATGTGTCATTTAATTAAGTTCATTCGATAACTAAAATAATTAAGTATAAAATTCTTGAGAATCAGTGGAATCCCGTAGTCCCCCGTATAACCATATGAACAAAAGATTCTTAACAGACCTTCTAAAAGTTATAAGTCCTGACCAAATACAAGTTTGTGCATTGTCTTAGAAAATGTTTCATGTTGAATTTCACTTTTATTCAATTTATAATCTCATACCATCCTGGTAATTTATATGTTGGAATACAAGTCTCCCTTTAGGTGTAATATAAACCCACACACTATGAACCAATACATGGTGAACCTCAAGAACTCAGGCATCACTCTTGGTGTGTTATATTGTCTGACCCACTCTAGTCCATAATTGGT